>JAUIMM010000221.1:5000-1322500 GCA_031769625.1 Taudactylus pleione
GTCCCAGCTAGCCTGCCCCGCATGCTGGTACTTGGAGAACCACAAGTACCAGCATGCAGGGCATTAAGGGCCCACTAGTACCTGTAGTTCACCTGTAAAAAAAATGTTTAAAAAAACACAGGACACACACACCGTGACAGTATAAGTTTATTAAACATACATACACACACACACACACACACATGTACACATACTCACCTATGTAACCCTGTAGCATCGGTCCACTTGTCCGGTAAAGTATCCCTAGGGGACCTGTGAAAAAAAACATACTCACCATCTCCTATGCGAGGTTCTGTCCTCTTCGTTCCAAAGTAGGCATCCCCGGACTTGGCAAAAAAAAAAAACGAAAACGCGATCCACGAACTTAGTACCGTTCTATAGAACGGTACTTCCCGAATGAGAGCTTAGCGGCGGGGTATCACCATGGAAACCCCGCTGCTAAGCGTTCATTGGCTGAGAGAGGTCATCTCCCGTCTCTCAGCCAATGAACGGCTCCCTCCATTGTAGTCAATGGTGGGAACCGCAGGGTAAACTTTAATAACCTTGCGGCTCCCAGCATTGACTACAATGGAGGGAGCCGTTCATTGGCTGAGAGAGACGGGAGATGGCCTCTCTCAGCCAATGAACGCTTAGCAGCGGGGTTTCCATGGTGATACCCCGCCGCTAAGCTCTCATTCGGGAAGTACCGTCCTATAGAACGGTACTAAGTTCGTGGATCGCGTTTTCGTTTTTTTTTTTTTGCCAAGTCCGGGGATGCCTACTTTGGAACGAAGAGGACAGAACCTCGCATAGGAGATGGTGAGTATGTTTTTTTTCACAGGTCCCCTATGGATACTTTACTGGACAAGTGGACCGATGCTACAGGGTTACATAGGTGAGTATGTGTACATGTGTGTGTGTGTGTGTGTGTATGTTTAATAAACTTATACTGTCACGGTGTGTGTGTCCTGTGTTTTTTTTTAAACATTTTTTTACAGGTGAACTACAGGTACTAGTGGGCCCTTAATGCCCTGCATGCTGGTACTTGTGGTTCTCCAAGTACCAGCATGCGGGGCAGGCTTGCTGGGACTTGCAGTTCTACTTGTAAAGACAATGTTTGATATTCTTTATTTACACCACACCACACAATCAACCCGCCACCCACCGCCACCAGGGGTGGCGGGGATAGCCCCGGGCTATCAGCATGGGCCTGGGGTGCCCTGGAGAGGGTGACCCCTTTATTGGGGGGGTCCCCAGCTCTCCAGGGATCCCCGGCCTGGGCTGACTAGCGGTCAGGGCTGATGCTGCGGCTGGGGGGCCCGGTGAAAGGGCTCCCCTGGCTGTGGCATCAGCCCCCCGCTAGAAAAAGTCCAGTGCTGGTTCTGGAACATACAGGGGAACCCTACTCATTTTTTTCCCCTGTATTTCCAGAACCAGGACCGGATCAGAGCCCAGAGCTGGTTGCGCAGAATACGGGGGACCCCTACGTCGTTTGTCCCCCGTATTTTGGCAACCAGCTCTGGTTCTGACTAGCCCAGTGCCGGTTGTGTTTAAGTACAGGGGACCCCTATGTCGTTTGTCCCCTGTATTTAAGCACACCCAGCACTGGGTCACTAATGCCCGGGGCTGGTTGCTCTTTTTTGGGGGGGGGGCACGCCATTTTTTTCTCTTTTTACACAGGTTTTTTTTTTTTTTTTTACCACAGCAGCACAGACGGGTCTCACGGACCCGTTAGTGCTCTGTGTCAATGACACAGATGCAAGTAGCACGGATCTCCTGGTCCGTGCGTGCATCTGTGTCATTGAAATACACAGCAGCACAGACGGGTCTCACTGACCCATCTGTGCTCTGTGTCACTGTCAATCACACAGATGCATGTAGCACGGATCTCACGAGTCCGTGCTACATGCAAATGAGCACCATAATGCTGATTGGCTGAGAGCCGTGACAGACGGCTCTGTCAGCCAATCAGCACTTTGCCCATTAAAGGCAAAGGCATTTTTTTTAAAATGGCCGCTCGAGGCAAAACCTCGAGATCCGACAGCAGATCTCGAGGTTTTGCCTCGGGAGAGGGATCCGGGGCAGACAGGGAGATCCGAGCTTGGGCTCGGATCGCCCCGGATCCCCGAAGTTCGGGTGGGTTCGGTTCTCAGGGAACCGAACCCGCTCATCCCTAATAATTATAAATAAAAATGTCAACTATTTAATTTACCTACACTGTTATCAAATTGCATGTTTATCCATTAAAAATACTTCAAACTACGCCGCCTATTCTGCACAATGTTGTCCTCCTATTCTGTATCTGTTTTACCATACATCATCTCCACGTAGAACTATTTTGTCACAACAGGGGCCATTTTATAAGATAGATATATCCATCTTAGGTGTGCGGCTGCGCTCTGACACACACACACACGCACACGCACACACGTCCCCCATATCCAAAATGCTTGGGACCAGAAGAATTTTGGATATAGGGTTTTTTCGTATTTGGAATATTTGCATACCATAATGAGATTGTGTATTCTGAACCATCAGAAAGCAAAGTTGTCACTATATCAGTTGTGCTTAAATTCTGTATTTCGGATATTGGGCAGAACAGACGGTGTAATGGTTCGCATTATTGCCTCACAGCACCGAGGTCTTGGGATCGATTCCCACTATGGCCCTGTGTGGAGTTTGTATATTCTCCCTGTGCTTGCGTGGATTTCCCCCGGATGCTCCAGTTTCCTCCCACATTCCAAAAATGTACAGGTAGGTGAATTGACTCCCAACAAAAATTAACCCTAGTGTGTGTGTGTGTGAGCATGTGGTGGGGAACACAGATTGTAAGCTCCATTGGGGCAGGGACTTATGTGAATTGCCAATATTCTCTCTGTAAAAGCGCTGCGGAATATGTGTGCGCTATATAAATAACAGGTAATAAAATAATAAATATTGAAGACTCAACCTGTATTTGTTTTCTTTTAGTGAAGGTGTTGTTTCCCCCTGAACATGCCCCCCTAATATACAATGATTATAGCACTGTAGCCCCAACCCACTCTATATTTCTCTGATTATCCACCACTATCTCTTTAGCAATTCCCCATCCGTTTGGCTTCTGGGTGGGATGCGTCAAGGCCATATTGAGGTCATAATGTTGAAAACTAAAATTTTCTGAGGTTTGACCGCATTCCCCATAGGCACCGAGCTTCAGAAAGCAAAACTTTCCAGAGCTTGTACCCCATAGGCAATGCCATCTTTAGATGCTTCGCCCAATAGAAGGCTTCTTACCGCAGACTTCCAATAGGATCCTTCTCAAGCCGATGGCTGCGCATGCTCATAAAGAATCCTGGTTCATAAACCTGGAAGAGCTGTCCTTTGAAATTATAATCGTAATTGTACAAACATATGGCGCTACTAAACACATGCGATCGGTAGTGGGATATATCGCATCCAAAATGCGATGCTTGATGCGTCCCGCCCTATTTCCTATAACCCTTTCTCACACAAACCACTTTGTACCTGTTCACACCACACTTTCTGGCAGTGACACGCGGTGATGTCAGTGGCTGGGGAGGCACACCTGTATAGAAACCTTTTTTATATCAAAACATTAGAGCATGACAGGGAGTATGACAGGGGAGGCTCTGCCTCCAGTGCCTACCCTGACTGCACATCCCTGCTTTCTGCCAGCTGCATAACTTAATAAATATGCCCCTTAATCAGTTAGGTGTTTCACCTGTTATGTGTCATTGACTCATTCGGTACCACAATTTAAAAACCGTGTTAAACTATGTTGCATTCATCAAAGTCTTAAATTGGGATTCTTGTTTCCTGTTGAAAATGACACGTAGGTTTTGTAAAAACAGTTACTGCATTGATATTTTTTGGGGAACAAACTCATTGGGTTAAATTTACTAAAGTGAGAGTTTTTAGAAGTGAGTTTGAAAAGTGATGTTGCCCATAGCAACCAATAAGATTCTACTTAACATTTAACTAGCACCTCCTAGAAGATAATAGCTAGAATCTGGTTGTTATGGGCAACATCACTTTTAAAACTCTCTTCTAAAAACTCTCACTTTAGTAAATTTACCCCATTGTGTGATGTCCATTTTCATATAGCAATGATCTGTGCTATGAATAGTACGTAAAGGTCTTCTCCACACTGAATTCACCATGCTAGTTTGGGTATAACCCCTTTGTATTCCCCTCTCCTATTATAGTTCCATCACATCATAGCTGTTAGAGGAAATATAGAAACAAATGTTTCATAAACAATACAAAAATGCTGGCTATAAATATCACCTTAAAGCAATAATATATATACTGTCAGCCTGTGGCCACGGGATATTATTTATGCATGCATGCTTCCCTATCTATAAAATAAAAATGAGCCTTCAGTGATTTTGTAAATGGACCAATGCAGTCACTGTCACACAAAAAAAAACTTCTGTGTTTAGGGTATTGTGTCAAAACCGATAACATTTTGGGAACACATTTTGATAAAGACCTTAAGATAGTCTATCGCAAATCACAGAACTTAAAACAGAAATTGTCCTCAAGTTTTTTTAAGAATAAACTACATGATCTAAAGACTGTGAGACTGTGTGGAGAGTACCATATAAACCCTTGTGTTTTTTCAGATGCAGAGGAGAAAGGTGCATCACATGCAAATACGAATAAAAAAAACCTGACTCATTTCTCATCTTCCACCTCTAAGGAAGAATTCAAGATTGAAAGATTTTTGAATTGTTCATCAATATATGTGATTTATGTAGCTGAATGTGTGCGGATCACAATGTCGGACACACTATACGCACTCTCAACATAATGTTTCTTTTGATGTTCTAGAAACCTTTCGAACAGTGTCAATCATAGTCTCTCAAGACGTGATTGGATGTAATGAGGGGAATTTGCTAAATATTAATGTGAAAGTGATAGAACAAATTAAGACGACTCCAAGAGGGTACGATAGGTTTAGAAGAGAAGCCTTCTGGATATTTAAAATGAAGAGTTTTAAGTTCCATGGATTTAAATGAGTCTGTAGAATTGAATAATTTATCATTTATTTCTTGCCAGCTAAGTTTATTGTATTCACCCCTGGTAAAGGGTGACTGCGTGTATACGAGCTAGACGGGCACGATACAAACACTTGCCCTTTTCCAGGACTGGGGTGTTTTTTATTTAGGATTTACCATTTTTTTTATATAGGAGTCCCCAGTGCTTAAAGTGGTCCGGGAGAAGTGGTGGAACTCACCCCAAGGTGCAATGTCAATAAAGGGACTGTGTTGAAAAAGGGTTGTGGTGTCAAAAGAAATGTATATTCCCGATACATATTACGCCACAAAATAGCACATTCTTGATTCACATTGCACCACATAGTGGTGTCTCTTATTCATGTATGACACACAGCAGTGCCCCTTTTACACAATGCCCACATGTGTGCTCCTTATACACAATGCCCATAGTGCTGCCTCTTATATGTAAGGGGCACTGCTACTGTGGGCATTGTATAAGAGACACCGTCACTGCATAAGGGGCACCACTACAGAGGACACTGCACTACCACTACTGTGGGCGCTGCATAAGTGGAACTACCACTACTGTGGGGACTGCATAAGGGGCACTACCACTACTGTGGGCACCGCATAAAGGGCACTACCACTACTGTGGGCTTGGCATAAGAGTCACTACTGGTGGCACTACTACTGTGGGCATCGTATAATGCCCACAGCAGTAGTGCCCCTTACATATAATGGTCACTGTAGTGGTGCCCCTTATGCAGTGCCCTCAGTAGTGGTGCCCACAGTAGTGGTAGTGCCCCTTATGCAGTGCCCACAGTAGTGGTAGTGCCCCTTATGCAGAGCCCACAGTGGTGGTCCCCCTTATGCAGTGCCCCCAATAGTAATGTCCAACCGCTTATACATCTAAAAAACAAAACTAATACTTACCTTAAGCCCCGCATCCGCTGCCGTCTGGGACGCCTCTCCCATAGTGCACCGCACACAGCGGGATCCGGAAGCCGGAACTCATGAGTGAGTTCCAGCCTTTGGCTGGCGCTGCTGGGAGGGAGCCGGGCGCCCACTGGTAACAAAATCTCAGCGGGTGCCCGGCAAATGAAGCCTCCCTGCAGCACTGGGGTTAGGTGGGTCGGAGGAGGCGGAACTGGTTCCGTCTCCAAATAGAAGTGATGGAACTCAGTTCTGGCCCACTTTAACCCGTGGGATTCCCTATATCCAGATCTATAGTCTGTCCCCTCATATACCATAGTACTTGGCTTCCTGATCGATCATTCATTCCGACATATATAGGTGTCCTCATTCATCATTGCTGCAGTCATGCCAAACAGCCTCTCTTGGCGTGCTACTCTGCTAGCTCTGGGCATCTTTTTGCAGCAAAAATGTGACTAGGACGTACCAGGAGACTAGAGATTAATTTGACATGTGACACTTGTATATCGTTGTGCGACTGAGACTCTAAATCTGCATATGATGTTGTACAATGCTGCGGCCACGACTTTTTTTTTTTTTTCTATGCCAAGTTCCATTGTGCTTCGTATACAGACTAAGTCGCACACATATACAAATGTTGCATATCAAGTGAATCAGGGCAGTCTCCTGGCGCGTCCTAGTACATCGCATTGGGAAGCATTTTCGTAAAAAAAAGACGCTCTGCACTAGCAGTGTCACTCAGGACCTGGCAGCTCACTCGTGCCAGGCACCTCATGGCACGTGGGTTATTGAGGCTAGGTGTATGAGGACACATCTGTAGATCTCTTGGTGGTCAGCTTTTAGAGGCAGCCTGTTCTAGACATACTGACGATTGTGCCACATTCTCTCCACTTCTTTATGATTGGCTGGACAGTGCTTTGAGGGATATTAAGTCTCTTGAAAAGTATCATGTAAAGATTGTAAAAAGATTTCAAAGTTTCATTCTGATTTGCTTTTTTTGGTCACTGTTGTATTTATTTTGAAAGGGATGTAGACTAGACTAGGAATAGAGTTACATTGTGGGAGGGAAGGGTTAGAGCAGGGGTCTTCAACCTTTAAGACAGTGTGGGCCAAATTAAAAAATTAAACAAAGACCGAGGGCCAATAAGCTATACTACAGTATTTAGACCCTGCCCCTTCCTCACACAATTATGCCCCATAACTGCCCCCTCCTACAATTTTAATTCGGTCCCAGAACTGCACCACTCCTCCCACAATTATAGTTCGGTCCCATAATTGTCCCTCCTACTCAATTAATTATGTCAGTTCAAACAATTATGTCCCATAACTGCCCCCAGTGGTAGTGACCCAGTAGTGGTCCCTACCTATGCAGTGGCCCCAGTAGTGGTCCCCCCTATGCAGTGGCCCTTATATAGTGCCCCCAGTAGTAGTCCCCCTCTATGCAGTGGCCCCAGTAGTGGTCCCCCGCGTGCAGTACCCCTTATATAGTGCCCCCAGTAGTAGTCCCCCCCCCCCCCCTATGCAGTGGCCCTAGTAGTGTGTTCCCCATTATGCAGTGCCCCTTATATAATGCCCCCACCAGTGGTCTTCCCTATGCAGTGCCCCTTGTAGTAGTCACCCCCCCATGCAGTGCCCCCCAGTAGTGGTCTCCTCCCCCCCCCCCCCCCCCCCCACCCGTTCCAAGTACTGTAAGTAACCACTAGACCACCAGGGATGTTTTGGTGACATTCTAATTCTGTTAACATTTCATTAGTGACGACATGGTTCAAGGAGAAATTCTGCATGTTGACAAAATATACCACACCTTTTTTAAAATCCATTGAATTTTTTATTGCACAGTGGTGGTCTCTGGCTTGCACCACTGTTTGACTATATAAGTATTCACTCTTTTATAAATAAACAGTCTAACTTTTTTTTTATTGGTGTTTTATAGTTCGGGTTACAGACACAACAAAAATTTACAATTACAGGATCAACAAGAGGATTGTGAACACTTTGGTAAAGTAAACAAACATTAAAATACAAAATGCAAAGGAGAGGAACTGGAGGTGTGGGGGCTGATGGTTGCCAGGTATGCTTGAGTGAGGGGGCCACTAAGGACTAAGCAGGCCACTTTTCTATATACTGTAGAAAAAAAAGAGGTAGGTCGGTGGGATTGAGGTAAATATGAGGTATGGGGCATCAGTATGTCTTAGGCAACAAGTTGTTTTTTTTTTAAGTACAGAAAGTATAAGAAGTTTTTAATTGACATTACAGGGGATAATTAATTTGTTATATAGCGGCTGCAACTCCCGTCTAAAGTGATGGGAGCTACTTTAATTGTTGTTTGGTGCCCATCACTATCGCAGATGTTGTGCCCAAAATGCAGGAAATTAGCCATGTAAAGCAGCTAATCCTATGTAAAGAGACAGTTAAGGTGCTCAAAAACCCTACTTTGGTAAGATATCTGCGATAAGTAATGGGCGTCTGCGGCACTTGCGCCCAGCAGCACAAACCATTGAATAGCTCCCTTTGCTTTAGATAGGAGCTACGGGCGCTGAAAAACAATTGAATTCCTCTTACGGAGTACTTTATGTTTAGCAGTATTAAGAGTTCCTGAATAAATCTATTTGGATACCATTATGGCAGCAAATTAAATATGAAATATGGCAAAGGCGGTGAATGTGTTCTAGCCATTATAATGTCTAGCCATTATATAATGTCATTTGTTTTTAAATAGGTTTTATATAACAGAATGAAATAGACTCAATAATTCAATTACATTATATTAAACACCTATTTATGATTTTATTCACACCCTGTATCATGCTTTGATTTTAGATGACTATCCTCCTTCCAACTAACATATCCATACATTCCCATGCCTAGGTC
Organism: Taudactylus pleione; assembly: GCA_031769625.1. Lineage (NCBI taxonomy): Eukaryota > Metazoa > Chordata > Amphibia > Anura > Myobatrachidae > Taudactylus > Taudactylus pleione. Next base: position 13,784 of record JAUIMM010000221.1, read on the forward strand.
CTGCAGGCCAGGAGATACAACAGGAAAAGTCCTGGAGCTGAGAGGCACATTTATGATTAGTGTAAAAGGCAGTTGCAATTTTGATAAATCCTTGAGAAAAATGAACTTATTCACCTCTAGCACATGTTTGTGGGCCTTACTTGGTGCCACCTTCCTCTGCGCCACCCTGAATAAATCAATATTTGTCAAAGAAAATCTTCTATTAAGCATATTCAGCTGACCAACGTAATTACGTAAAAGCCGTTACTCAAATAGCAACCACTGAGCTCTGACATGTTATGTCGGTAGAAAGACGTTGCATTATGACATGGCCTGGGATGGACCGTTGTATCTCGCTAGCATTGGGGTTCTAAGCATTGGAGCATACTCTGCGCCCCTTCAAATTCACACCCAAAAATGTGTATTCCCTGAAGTGTGATTTATTAACATTTATTAACGCACTGAGGTCTGTACGTTACATATACCATAATAAAATGTAGGAAATTACTACAGACCTTAGAGCGACTTCTTTAGCGTATATGAGAGATCGTCTATACTGCAGCTAATGGTAAATGATGTCTCCTAACATGCTTACTCAGCCAGCTTGCTGAAGGTTACCTGTCTCTGATAGAATGGACATTAACTAATTTGCTTAATCCACAACTCAAACTACTTTAAGGTAAAAACAAATGTACTTGGTGTTCACTCTAGGTCCGGTGGCAGGCAGGGTGCTGGATCTACAGAAAGGGCACTTCTGCGTGTGCCCGCCCGAAAAGGGGATGTGGCCAAGGAAATAAATAGCATGTCTTTATGACACGTCCCCTTTACGTCACTCTTGGGGCATGCCTGGCACTTATGGACATGCCCGGCATCTCTATCGTGTGTGTGTAGGGTGGTGATCGACATCGTGATACACTTCGGGGGCGACATTGGGCAGCCCTCTAACCTTCAAAAGGGTGGCTGCTCTTAATATTAGTGTATAAATGAATACATTTAATTAATGAATGAGACACCTATTTGTAACATGACAGCAGGTCTTTTAAACAATTAGTACAATAATAAACAAATATGACACCAAAGCAGGAAGAAGCTGAGGCTGTAGCTAAAGGCTTGGAGGGCCCCCATGCTGCCCCATATTACGCATCACTGCTATAGGAGCATTACCTACATTCTTTTTTTAAGTGCATGATTGGTTACATTGCAGTGTTTGACAGGTAATATGTATTGAATATAAGTACCTAGCAAGTAGATGGAAAGATCATCATCAATTCCCCCTACTGTAGCTGATCTTGCACATGCAGTATATTTGACCTCGTATGGGAACTTTGTTACCCTCCTCATACTTTTGATTTGTGGCAAATGCACCCCAGAGTGCCATTACATTACATTCGCATGGCATTCTGAGGCGCGATTCAGGAGTGATGTTGACGGTCACAGACCACAACATTACGCCCGAGGGGCAGAAGCAGCAGGAGGAGTAAATGATCCATTATGCACGTGTGTAGAATAGATTTCCTCCATAACATACAGGGGGCGCAGCGGGGCGGCTAATGCGGTCTCATCCAATGCGACTGTGCCAGATAAATGGTTAAAATGGGCAAAGAACGGAGAATCGGAACAGTCAGTATTGTTGCCTGTAATTTGTGGTAACAGTCTGATAAACATCCTACTGCTATCTTTATTGCGTTTAGACTATATATACCCTTTCTCTCACAGGAATTTCGTAATATCCCAACCTGCTAAGAGCCAACACTGGAATAATGGTCAGCTTGACAATTTTGTTTAGACACAGCCCTGCTCACAGTCAGGAATTAAGGTGCAGGAGGGTGAATGCTGAGCAGGCATAGGTTTATTTTTACTTTAATGTTTTCACTGCTTGATATATTGAAAATGTAGGCTGTCCTGAAGAAGGCTATAGGGGATGGTAATAAAGTGAAGGAAAAAAAAGTGATGCTGCTGGAGATATTGGTGATTTTTATGTTATACCTCTTGATAAATCAGGAGAAGCACCTATAAACCCTTTTTCCAGTGAAAGCCATGGAGAAAGATTATAACTACTTGATAAATAGACCTCTAAACCTATTTGTTAGTAATGGGACGCATATATCTATCCTATATTTGGGCATTTGCCCGTTCTGTTGGATGATCTTGATTCCCTGATTCTGACCAGAATATGGTCGGAATCAGTGAGTCCGTCTGTGATTTCTCTGGTTACATGTTGGTTCGCACTTATCTAACCCAGTGTTATGGGGCCCATAGATCTGGGGGAATCGGGGAAATCAATCATGTTGGAAATCCTTGATTGTCCGATCCCGACCCAAAAAAATCTTTGGTGGAGTGAATTGGCAGAATAGAGAATCGGGGTCGTAGATGCATTGCCCACATATGGCCATGAGGAATGGATATGATAATCTAAGGCACTGGAAGCCTGAAGGTTGACAATCCTGACAGGGGAGGTAAGTACGCTATTCCTACCACTCTTCCCACCCCCCCTCCCCACCCCTAGCCCCCCCTATTTGGTGCCTAACTCTAACCTCCCCCCGGTGGTGCCTAACCTTCATTGAAATTAAACACCAGTGCAATTTTTCGTTTAATATCACCGTGATACAAACTAACAATTTACTGGTTTGTAACAAAACGTACCCCTTCGGTGAAGTCCTCGGCGGGGTACTCTGTTGGGCTGTTGGCAGCATAACTCTGCCAGTGCCCGGGCTCCTGTGTTATGCGCATGCTTGATGTTCCTTCTGAAAGGAAAGGCACCGCTGGGTCATTAATGCCGGCAATGGGGCCCGCATTGCTCTCGCCATCTTTTAGATTTTTTATGACAAACTGTGGTAATCTTCGATTACAGCTGTTTGTTAAATACAGAAACCTGTCATAACCCCTGTAGCAAGCGCTAAAGGGGTTATGCTTCGTTGATAAATGGGGGCAGTTGTATCAGTCAGTGTATGCCCAGCATTATACATAAGTGACAATACAACTCCTACAAACTTAAGCTAGAGGTACAATGCATAAGCGAATATTTTGTAAGAAGATACTCTTCCGACTCATACAATTCTTTATGCCAAATACTAGAAAACCTTTTACAAATAATTGCCAAGAAAATGTATGTCTGCTAACAATGTGGTAAACCTAATAGAATGCACTGTGGTTTAGTTAAAATAAGATAACATTTTGGCAGCTTAGCAATACTTTAATTGCATGCAAAGATAAAAGCAGCAAAGCCATGATTAAGGTCAGTGATTAATATGTAAATATAAATGTGCTGTTTGTGAAAAGTGTAGTAACCTATCCACTCACCATTACATAACACAAAGCCACATAATGTAAGTATATTTTCTACAGTGTGATTTAAATGATAGGTTATACATCAAATATTAATAAATGTAAAATAAAGGACATTTTACATTAAGAAATACATTTTTCTACTTCAGGGTCCATAGGGTATCCACAGGATACCTTGGGGTATAGGTGATGACGTCAGGCATCGGACAACACAAGTTAATTTTCAGCCTCCCAGGATGCACCGGGGTCCCTCCTCTCTTATACCCCGCCCCCGAGCCAAGGCAAGTCGGTTTCGTGGGTGTCCGGCCAGGAGTCAGATCACTTTCACAGAGGGGGCTAGAAGGCCCCTGAAGTTTCTTCAAATGCAGCTGTGGCTGCACAAGATGAGCTGTACAGCATGGACAGTCAGTACTGACGTCCTTGCTGTCGCTCCTCCACCCCGCCGGACCAGAACACCGGTACTGATCCGGGGAAGATGGTAGGTGTCTGGGGCCATGGCTAGTGGTGACCCCGGATTACCTGGACTGTGACCGGAATCAAGGGGGCAGGTAAGCGGCGGGGTCCTGCGGTGGGCATCCGCCGGTAACAGTCTTTTGAGTCCCCAGGCAGGGGGTTCCCTGGGGACCAGCTGTGCATGGGGCCAGTACTGATCCTGCGCCTTCCACTAGACCACCAGGGACAGCGGACCGCAATTGAGCGGTACAGCGCGGCGTCCCAGGGATTAATAGCATGCCAGGGAAGAGCACCTTCCCTGACTAACAGCCGGCGCCTCCCCCGCTGCACAGTGCCATTCCACAGTGCTCTGAGCGGGCTGTGTTAGCGCTCCTCCCCTGGGCCGGCCTCCTCTCTGCTCCTCTGCGGCTATTTTCTCACTACTTGTGCTGGGAATGACAAACGCTGCTGGAAGCTGATACAGGCATTGCGGTCCGGGTCCCCCTGCATACCTCTCCTCCCAGAGTAAGGTCAGAGTATGCTGCACTGTTTCCTACCAGGCTCTGTCTGCGTACTTGATCTCAGTGCTGATAGTGCAGGGAGTCATTTCTGCATTGTATGTGACTTAGTGCTAGCGCTGTTGTCTGTACTTTTATTCTGACAGCCATTTTACTATCCCTGTCTTCTCTGCTAAAAAGCACTTGCGATGCGGTGCTGCAGGGTTCTCATTACCTCACAGTAAACTATATTGTCTGTGAGGGGAGTCGCATACACTCCGTTACACTCATCATGTCTGAGAGTGAATGTGATTTTCCTCTCCAGCTAAGGTGTACCAAATGTAATGTACCAATAGTGGAGAGTGAGGGACACACTGAAGGTGTATGTCGGGTATGTTATATAATTTTACGCCTGATTACGGTCACTGCGCCTGTGCAAGAACCGCCCTGGGCCCGTTTTGCTACTGCACTTACAACCCTGGTGGGTCAGCTGGCGACACCACCTGCGCTTCACCTAATGGGGTTATTGCAGCAGTCATTAGGGTCATCACCCATGCAGGGGTTCCCTAGACAGTTGATGGCACCCCAGTGTCTCCCACTGTCACCCCCCCCCCCCCCCCCCCAGATCTCCCAGGAACCTGCATGGGTAAACTCATTGTCCAATACGGTAAAGCAACTGATGGACCATTTACAGGGGGAGTCATCATTGCAGCCCGCAAAGCGGCCTTTAGTGTCTCAGATTGCTCATTATGAGGAGGATGACATGACATCTGATGACAGAGATTTTTGACCTCTCAGACCAAGAGCTCTCCCATACTAGGGAGGTGGAGTCTAAGTCAAATTTATATACCTGACCTTATACGGGCAGTCCGTGCAGCCTTTGTTAATACAGAAGACGATCCCCCCCCCCCCCGTGGCCAAATCTAAATATGCCTTCTTTAAGGATATTAAGGGCGATGCCACTCTATTTCCTCTATCTGGTCAGTTAGTAGATCATTTAGAGGAGGCATGGAAAAATCCGGGTGAGCGGTACCAGCCTCAAAAACATTTTTCTTTTGCATACCCCTTTGCGTATAATTATTTTTCCAAATGGGAGACCCCTCCACTGGTGGATTCTCATGTCACACGCCTGGTGAGGAGTGCTACATTGCTCATGTCCTCCTTAAAGGATATTACGGATCGCAAGGTGGAACTATGCCTGAAATCCATTTATTCCCTTGCTGGGGGGGTGCGTCCAGACCGGCAATGGCCATGTGCTGGGTAGCCAGAGCCATGGAGCGTTGGGCTGATAGCTAGGAGATGTCTGTAGACAGGCGGAGTTAGTGGGTAACCTCAGAGACTCTGCTGCATATATTAATGAGGCAGCCTTGGATATAGGGCTCCTCACTTCCAGAATCTCCTCAGCTGCAGTGGCTGCACACCGCACCCTCTGGTTGCGTTCTTGGAAAGCAGATGCAGTTTCCAAAAAGAGATTGGAATGCTTGCCCTTTAATGGACAGGTCCCATTTGGCCCTGATCTGGACAAAATTGTGGCCACTGTGGCAGCGTCTAAGTCTGCGTGTCTGCCATCGGCGACAGTCCCATCAGGGTCGGGTACGTCGTCCTTTCGGCCCTATAGGGCCCAGGGTAAGTTCAAAGTGCAGTTCTTTCCGAGACAGGCAGGGGCCAAGAAAACTGCCAAGCCAAAGAAACTGGCTTGGAGTACAAGACGTCCAACTCCAAAGTCGGATGTTTGGGTAAGAGCAGTGGTCTCTCAGGGGTACGCCCTCTCCTTTCGGCAGAGGCCTCCCAGTCGATTTTTCACCACGGGCCAAGGATTTCCGAAAGGTGATACTCTATGCTCCAGGCTGGAGTAATGGTGCCGGTTCCGTTGTCCCAGAGAGTATTGGGGTATTATTCCAGCCTCTTTCTGGTACAGAAACCCAATGGGTCTTACAGGCCCATTCTCAACCTCAAATCACTAAACAAATTTTTGAGGGTTCCTCGGTTCAGGATGGAGACTCTGCTCTCCATCATTTTGGCGATGGTGCCTGGTGATTTTATGGTGTCGCTCGATATTCAGGATGCCTACCTGCATATTCCTATTGTCTCAGCACACCAGCGTTTCCTCAGGTTTGCAGTAAAAGACCAACACTTCCAATTTCAGGCACTGCCCTTTGGCCTGGCCACAGCGCCTCGAGTGTTTACCAAAGTCATGGCCGTTATGGCAGCTCACCTGCGGACGCAGGGGATCCGCCTGTTGCCTTATCTGGACGACCTCCTGCTGTTGGCAAGGTCTCCATAGGTCCTTCAGCGCCATCTGCAACTGACGGTCTCTGTGTTGCAGGTTCACGGCTGGCTGATAAACTGGAAGAAATCATCCCTGGTACCATCACAGAGGATGTTCCATCTCTGGGCCCTGTTGGACTCTCAACGTCAGAGGATCTTTGTAACGGAGGAAAAGATCTCTACATTGCAGGCAAGAGTACGCAGTTGCCTGCAGAGTTGCCGGGTGTCTATTCACTCGGCGATGAGGTTACTGGGACCCATGGTGTCGATATTCCACATGGTGGAGTTTGCCCAGTTTCACTCCAGACCTTTGCAGAAGTTGATACTCTCCAGATGGAATGTGTTGCCGCATCGGATGAAGACACAGACAATTGTGTTGTCCCCGGAGGTACGTCTGTCGTTGGCCTGGTGGCTGCAGACTACTCACCTGAACAGGGGGCACCCCTTTTGGATTGCGGACTGGGTCCTTCTGACGACTGATGCCAGTCTCCAAGGGTTGGGGAGCAGTCTCTGGTCCACTCTTCTTCCAGGGAAGGTGGACTTCAGCAGAATCTGCACTTCCACGAAATATCTTGGAACTAAGGGCAGTATTCCGAGCTCTCCAACAAGCAAGACATGTCCTCCATGGAAAACCCGTGCAGGTGCAGTCGGACAATGCCACTACAGTGGCTTACATAAACCACCAAGGAGGAACCTGCAGTCAGGCAGCTCTGACAGAGGTGTCCCGCATTCTAGTGTGGGCGGAAGGCAATCTCTCAGCCATCTTGGCAGTGTTCATACCAGGAGTCCTCAACTGGGAAGCAGACTTTCTCAGCCATCAAGACGTGCATCCAGGAGAATGGTCTCTTCACCAGGAGGTGTTTCAGCTACTGGTGAACAAGTGGGGCCTCCCAGAGATAGATCTCATGGCCTCCCGACACAACAAGCTGCCTGTGTACAGGTCAAGAACAAGAGACGCAAAGGCACTTCTAGCAGATGTCCTGTTGGTCAGGTGGGCCTTCCAGTTTGCGTATCTCTTCCCTGCGTTTTCCCTTCCTCGAGTGATTCACAAATTCAAGCAAGAAGGCGGCACACTCCTGCTGATGGCTCCAGCATGGCCCAGACGGCACTGGTACTCAGATCTCAGCAGCCTATCCATAAACGCTACAATGCTGTTGCCTCTACGTCCTTACCTGTTATCTCAAAGTCCTTGCCATCACCCAGACCTGGGCCGTCTGTCTTTGACGGCGTGGCTGTTGAGACTGCCCTCTTGAGGTTCAGGGGTTTTTCCAGTTCTGTTGTTAACACTATGCTCAGAGCTCGGAAGCCATCTTCTGCAAGAATTTACCGCCAAGTGTGGCATACTTTCTTTGAATGGTGTCGACTTAGAGGATATGATATTCAGGTTTTTAGGATATCCAGGATTTTGGCTTTCCTACAGGTGGGCTTAGATCACGGTCTTCACCTTGCTTCACTGAAGGTGCAGGTTTCCGCCCTCTAAGTGTGGTTTCAGCATAGGATTGCTACATTTCCTGATGTCCACACCTTCATGCAAGGTGTACTTCGCTTTCAGCCTCCCTTTGTTCCACCTGTGGCGCCTTGGGACTTGGCTGTGATCCTTGGGGCTCTCCAAAGATTGCCATTTGAACCACTGGGCTCAGTGGATCTAAAATGGCTCACAACTAAGACTGTGTTCCTTCTGGCCATTGCTTCAGCCAGAAGAGAGTCAGATTTGGGGGCTCTCATGTCGCCCCCCCCATTTCTAATTTTTAATAGGGATAGGGCAGTGCTGCGCACTCGTCCTGGGTTCCTACCTAAGGTGGTATCTAGTTTCCACATCAATGAGGAAATGTATGGTACCGGCCTTCAATTCCCCAGACCTATCTGCTGGTGAGGCCTCCTTGGATGTGGTATGGGCCTTAGGGATTTATGTTGACCATACCAGTTCATTTAGGAAATCGGACTCTGTTTGTCCTCTATGGTTTCCATAAGAAAGCAAACTTTGTCAGGATGGATTCGCATGGCGATTTGAGGCTTGCATTCATGAGGGCCTGTCTGTACATCCTCTCTTAAAGTTCACTCTACTGGGTCTGTGGGTCCTTCATGGGCAGCTCGCCGTGGTGCCTCTGCAGTTCAGCTGTGCAAGGCAGCCACGTGGTCTTTTCTCCATACTTTTGTGAGGTATTATGCATTTGACACCTTTGCCTCTCAGGATGCTTCCTTCGGGCGGCGGATTCTCCTTACAACAGAGGAGCGTCCCCAGCCTTAAAGGATACTGCTTTGGGACATCCCCAAGGTATCCTGCGGATACCGTATGGACCCTGAAGTAGAAAATAAGAGAGATAGTAAGAACTTGTTATCTCTCTTTCTACGAAGTCCATAGGGTTCCACAGGACTCCCGCCCTGTCGCACCTGTACTGCAGATGGGCTTTGATGTGGTCACCAGTTTTTCCGTCTCCTTCTGGTGAGAATGTGATTCTTGTGTGTTCCAGACTTTCTTCTCTCTCTTTGTTCTCCCCCGGCCTATGGCTTGTTACGAAACTGACTTGCCTTGGCTCGGTGGCGGGGTATAGGAGAGGGACCCCGGTGCATCATGGGAGGCTGAAAATTAACTCTGTGGTGTCCGATGCCTGACGTCATCACCTATACCCCAAGGTATCCTGTGGAACTCTATGGACTTCGTAGAAATAGAGATAACAAGGGTAAGTTCTTACCATATCTCTTATGTTGACTAAATAAAGGTTAAAATATTATGTTTAATCATACACGCCAATCCTTGCCTCCAGGCCCGCTGAGAGCCGCGGCGGGCCCGGGTAATAGGGGACGTGGCCTAATTGCGGGAGGAAAAAAAAAAGATTTGCAGCTCCGTGAAGCGGTGCTGGCGATGGGGGCGCTCTGGGCCCCCTCAGCCCTGCTCAAAGCCAGGGGGGGCACGATCAGTGTGATCGCCCCCCCCCCCAGGCATAGGAGACTGCTGTGGCTGCTGCTCAGCAGCCACGAGCAGTCTCCACTGCAGCTCAGCACACGCTGTGTGCTTTGCTGCTGTGAGGGAGGGGGAGCGGCGCCGGACCCGGGCCGCCGCCGGGCCCCTCAGGAAACCCGGACCCCGGTAATCTGTACCCGCTGCCCGTATGTTTTTGGGCTGTGTGGGAAATCTGAGCAACTGAAAAAACCACATGCAATAATGGGGAGGACATACAAACTCCACACAATTTCACTCTTTCACATTATTACGAGTGGTAAAAGGCATGATAATCTTTGGTACACTTATGTTAACAATTGTTTGCCATATTAAGGTCAGATCACTTTTCTAAAGGGCATCATAACCATATGTGATGACTCCATGGAAGGAACAGCCTTCTCACCAGTGACTTTATATGAGACATTGCTGGACCTTTAAAGACATGGTGGCTCAAAATAACACTGTTTAGCATGTTCTCAAAGATCTACTTATAAATTTATGGCAGAAGATAGTTACACACCCAGAAAAAAAAGTTATTTGCTTTGCTGCTACCCACATGCCATTTATAGAACAGATTACATTTTTCTTGATCATTAACATCTAGAGCTGGTATTTTTCCTATTGGGTCTTTGTGGGTTCTTCTCTGCTGGTAGTCCTCCTCCGTTAAATATCTTTTTATTCAAGACATATCCATTCTTTAACAATTCATTTTACTTGTTTATTAGCAGGGATTTTGTCCTGGTTTAAAAGGTAGGATCTGCCATATTTCACATTCTCAGGATGAGTGTCTTTAATAAATTATTTTTTTTATTACGGAGTTACAGATGTAATTACAGACCTCTGTTCCAGTTTCCAAAGTGTTGGGTCAGGCCTATGTGTTAACTAAATCAGTTTCAGTATAAATCTGCCAGAAAAGTTATTTCTTTGGAACAGGACATCTTCTCTGCCATCTTCTCAATTTCTTCCAGTGGGATGCTTGGTATCTTCTGTATCCCTTTTTATAAGTGTTATTTGAAAGTGTAGACTGAAATGATCTCTCCAGCCTATATTACCACTGGTACGGAATGTAGTGTTTCCCTCTGGCTTATTTCTAAATCTAAAAGCAGATGAGAAAAAAAAAAAAAAAGTGAAAAATTAGAACAATACATTGTGCAATATGATCACCTGACAATAAGTACTAAGGCAAGACCCCCTCTTTCTAAAATGGGCGCCCCTTTGTTTTATGGATGCCAGGTTTCGGGGAGATCTTCACCCATACATGGACTCCATGATTTTCCGGTACTTCAGGTGCCTGGTGTTCAAACTGATCTCTTAAACTCCCTCCCCCAAGCATTTTATCATCCCCCTTTTTTTTTCAAAAGTGACGTCGGAAGCACATGTGTGCACTGGTGGAATTTCACGATCTGGTCCAGCAGCTGTCAAGAGTCCCCACTGATCCTTAGGATCAGTGGGACGACAGAGATAAAAAACTTCTTTTCTTTTGTAATGCAGCACCTCGTTGTAGATGAGTGGGGGCTCGTACTCTGCAGTCTAGCTGTATATGCGGACAATAAGCCCCACTCGTCCTCCATAGCTGATAAGAGAAAAACAGGAGGGTGGGGGGCTGAGCCTGTGGCCAGATCACAGCCTAGAGGTGATGGTGGGACTACTGATCACTTGTGTTCTCTGTTCTCTCATATATGTGCCTGTATTACAATGGGGATGTAGTTCAAATACCAGTGGCCGGGAAGCAGTCTGTCTAAATCCTGGCTTCTAAATCCCGACTCGGGACTAAAGACAGACGTCAAAATTCCGACGCCTGTCTAGATCCTGATGCCGGAACCTTGACAGACTGTTTCCCAAACTAAGGTTGGGTACACCCACAAAGATTTTCTGTCCAACCATCCAACTAGTTGATTGGTTGGAATTAAAATCTGGTAACATATGGGAGTAAATGATGATCAGCAATTTGCTCCTAAATGCCAGAAAACAGATGAAAATGGTCGTTCAGACAAGTTTGAACAAATTGTTTAGATCAAACATTTAACAAACAGTTTTTGTCCATTTTCCGGCGTTTGGGAGCAAATTGATGATTGTCATTTGCTTTCATACCTTACCAGATTTTCACTCCAACCAATCAACTAGTTGGATGGTTGGACAGAAAATCTTTGCGTGTGTATGCAGCTTAAGCCAGCCCGTCTGAGCTCCCAGCCGCAGTCAGGGCCAAGCGCAGGATTTTTAGGGGGGGAAAGGGCTGCTGTTGGGTGGCCATAATGATCCTCCCTCTTTCTAGCTCCCTCTGGGAGGGCTGTGATCGCGGCGCGCTGCCTGGCCATTGCTTGTTCAGCTGTCAGCACTTCCGCGTCAGGTGGTATATGAAAGCACCTGACGCAGAAGCGCTGACAGCTGAACAGGCAGCATAACAAAAACGGGGCCATGGCTCGCGTGTATGGCATTTCCTGCAAGGTTATGTCCCCTTGCCGCTAAGCCACACCCCTGAGGTGGCAAGTCACCAAACATACTTTCAGTACATATAAGGGGAGAAATATCCCAGCATCACCACAAACTCCTCATTGGATGGATCTTGCACATTACAATAAGACTTTGTGACAATGCTAAGGTTAAAAAAAATGTTAGTGTATTTTTCTTTTTTATCTCCTCAACCCAGTAACCCAATCCCAATATGCAGGTTAGAAAATAAGTTTTTAATATAGTATGAAGGCTGTGTGCATAATTGAGGTCCAGCCCTTTTGTGGCTAGAGGGCTGTGTATTATTATTATTATATTTATTATTATTAATATTATTATTTATATGGCGCCACAAATGTTCCGCAGCGCCTTTACAAAGCACCTAAACAAGTTGTAGACAAGCGACTTACAGAACAATACACTACAGGACCAGGACATGGATAATATATATTGCTACATTAGTGACCATAACACCCAGATAAGCAACAGAGCATAAGCAGCCAAGTGTTAGGTGCGCTAGTGATGAGTGAGAAGTAGATAAAACTAAAGTAGGGAGAAGTACAAGAGGTTAGAGGGCCCTGCTCATAAGAGCTTACATTCTAAAAGGGGAGGGGAAGACAAACCGGGGTGACACAGATGGGGAGGAAGGTGTATGTATCAGTGAGTTAGAATGACAGCTGGAAGGCTTTGATGAAATAATGGGTCTTGAGAGCCCGTTTGAAGGATTGCAAAGAGGTGGAGAGTCTGATGGGGAGTGGGAGAGAGTCCCAGAGGTGGGGAGCAGTGCACGTGTGAACGTAAACAAAAGATTATATATCTTTATAATAAGTGAGCAAGTGTGTGTGGCTGTCTCTATCCTTTATAAACGGCCAGAGTTTTGTACCTAGCTCCACCAAATTTGGCATGGTGGTATAGATTGACCAGGATTAGGTGTTTGCCTGGGTTTTAACTTTGTCAGGGCTACACACTGTCACACAATCCCATAAAACCGAGGTACTCTTAAATTACACAGGTTCTGGGGTCACTGGCTTCATACACACACTGGCAGGCTTATGAGCAGCTCAGCACTCAATACATTCAGACTGTGTGGCAGACAGCATAATCAATCCACAATCTTTGATCCTGGCATTCGTTTAGCATATGGAGATTACAAACAGTAGGGGATATTAGTGTACATTATAGGTCCGGCGTGAGGCAGGGGGTTGGACCGTAGAAAGGGCACTCTACTACGCCCAAAAAAACGGCGTGTCTTTAAGACTTTCCCCCTTTTCCTCACTCTTGGGAGCTTGCCCAGCACTTACCGACATGCTGCCCCCAAGCTCTCCCCTCTCTGTGAATAGATGCTGTACGCATGGCATCTATTCATTGGCAGTGAGCGCTGCACCACAATTTTTGCTACCCTTTGGACACTGCGGCCCACGGAGGTGAGAGGAAAATGTTTTAACAGCAGTGAGAGGGGAATGTGTTACTGTAGACATGAGAAAGGGGAATGTGTTACTACACAGATGAAAGAGGGGAATGTCTTACTATAGAGGTGAGGGAAGGGAATGTCTTATTACACAGGTGAGGGAGGGGAATATCAAATGTGTTACTACGAGATGAGGGAAGGGAATGTGTTATTTCAGAGGTGAGGAAGGGGAATAAGTTACAGGCGTAAGTGAGGGTGATGTGTTACTACAGGTGTGAGGGAGGGTAATGTTGAATGTTACAACATTGGTGAGGGAGGGGAATGTGTTACTACAGGGGTGTGGGGGTAATGTGTTACTTCAGAGGTGAGGGATGACTTGTTCAGGTGGTCCCAACCTATACCACATGAAAACACCCCACACCATTATGTAGCCACCATCAGTCTGCAGGGTGCCTTGTCAACAACTTGGGTTCATGGCCTCATGAGGTCTGTGCCACACCTGAAACCTACCATCAGCCCAAAACAACTGGAACCATGAGTCATCGGACCATGCCACATGTTGCCAGTCCTCAAGGGTCCAATTAGCAACATCACAAGCCCAGGTTAGGTGCTGTATCTTATGTCGTGATGACAACGGGCACTTTGGCGGGTCTTCTCCTCCCATATCCCATGGAAGCTAAAGAACGCTGCACTGACCTGCTGGATATGCAGCAGGAACCTCCTGCATTGAATGTGGATATGATTTGAGCCAGTGTCGCTCCTCTGTTACCATAATTCTTGCCAGACGCCGCTGGTCACGATAATTAAACACCTGTAGGCATTACCTACGCTACTCACGGTGGGAGGTAATGCCTTCAATGAGGTATTACCGGTATAGGCTTGGCACCGTAGATCGAGGAAGGTCGAAAATCTGAAATGGAACATCCCATCCGTTGAGAACCCACTATCATGCTCCGTTCGAACTCTGATAATTCATGTCGCCTTGCCATGAGCAGCCTAGCCAGTGTTCAAACTGACTCATGAGATGTTGATCAATTGATACAGGTCTGGGTATTTCCAAGACATCACAGTACGGAGAAGCCACCAACCATTATCTTTACATACTGCTATCCCATGACTTTTGTCACTTCTGTATGTGTGTGTGTGTACATAAATGTTTCAAAATCAAGAGTTTGTCCTGCACCAGTATGTATGAATGATTAATTCATGTACTTTATGGATATTATTATAGTTCAATAATTATATAATCCTGCTATTTTTCAGGTGTTAGACACACAATACAGTTAAGTGTAAACATTTAATGAGCTATTGTTACGTTTGTCATATGCCTTTCAGTAACACATAATACCGCTCGCAGATGTCACTCTTCTTTTGTTATCCTGTCATGTAACCTGTGTCATGTATCCGCCCATTCTCATATGTCTGCAGCAACCATTAATACTTCATTGTAAACATTACCAAGTAATCTACTATATTACTATATTGTACTTGCTATAGTATGGTCTTGTAAATACACATAGAGCCTGATTCAGAGGAAGACACAATGCAGGTGTTAGCACAGTTGGGCAACTATTTGATCTGCGCATGCATTCCACTGAGTGTACGCTGTTGTGTACGGGAGCACTGGCATTAGTAACTGTACAAATCCCCGGTGACTGTGTGCTGCTGCACCAGTGGTACAGTAGCTAGATGACCAGTCTTGGTCACAAAAATAGTCAGCATCTGCTTGACCCTGCTGTGCTCATGTTGAAACTTCTGTGGTGGTGCACCTCTAACAGGGGTCCATTGGGCCGACTATTGTTTGGTTCGGGGTTGAAGCTGTAGATCCAGGATACATCCCCACTGATGATCTCCCAGACAGAGTTTGAGTGACTGCCATCAAACCTGGCCAGCATGTGGCTGCGCAAAGTCATCTGAATCTCCTGCTGCTCACAAGTCAGCTGATGGGGCACAAGCTTGCAGAAATCTTGCTCTGGCCAACTTTTCGTGGAGTATAGAGCAGATGGATGACATGCCTATCTCCTTTTTTTAACTGGGCCACAGTCACCCTGGTGTCCACCTCAACTATGGCCCGCACGGCAGCAACGTTCTCCTCAGATGGTGGACACACAGGTCAGCCGCAGTGCTCCTAGTCTTCCAGGGACCGCGTCCCGCGCCGAAATTCTGCAAACGCAATGATTCAGGATGGTGCTTCCTCCACAAAAGCAGTTTGCAGTCTCCTGCTGTTGCAGACCACTCTTGTAGTAGTAGAAGATCATGTCTCTCCAGTGGCCTCTGTTAAGGTACATAACGAGTTCATAAAGGAAGTGAAGAAGCCGACTTCAGTGTGCAATGCTGCTTATATACTGTTCTATGCCCTGAAATTTCACAAGAACGTTAGTCAGAGATTACAGTTCACAACCAGACAGTTAGATCTACTCTACCTATGCACTGCACATCTGAAAATGTATTGCACACCCCTGTACAATGAAAAAAATTGAATGTAAAGAATATTACTAAACGCTTTTAAAAGAATGAATACTTTTTAATATAGAGCTTTTTTAAATATATTTTTCGCAGCAAAGATCCTTTGACTCCTGTAGCCTCAATTTCATTTTGATCCCTCGTTCAGTGGCTACTACATATGTGTCACCTATAGCCCAATCTTTCCGACGCCAAGGCCATCAGTGGTTTCTGTCTCCACTGGGAGATGTATCTTTTGAGAATATTGTAGACAAATCAGAAATGTACTTATGCCAGTTCTGACATTGCTACAGTATGTGCAAAATAGTTGTATGCTACCACAAAGACTTCGGTAGGTCAACAACTAGGGAACCTTGCGTTGTTTACATGTCTCTACCCAATATCGTCTCTTATGGCCACTATCAGCCTTCTATAAGGCCCTGCTATCTCAGTTGTCATTTTTTGGGGGGGTCCAGGATGATTTCTTCACTTTTTCATGCCGTTTTTTCAGGTCATATGTTATAGAAAAGTCACACACCTTCAGTGCGACTATTGCAAATTGCTATTTCTAATTGGTTCTTGCATATCTCCTATGCGTGCATTTGTTTGATGTATGAGGTTATTTTTTTTTTAAACAAACTCGCACCTAACAGGTCTGAGCCCATTAAGGCTCATTTACTAAAATTGCAGTTAGGTGCAATATGTACCCTAAACCACGTTAACCAATCAGCAGTGACCTTGTGCCAGTGAGACAATGAAAACAACGGTCTGCTTGCTCTATGGTGTGGTACACATTTTGCACCTCTAATCTGCTTGCATGTATGTGTTGCCGCATAACTTGGTGATTAGGTCACTAACCCAGCTGTAGCTCTCATCCCAGGGTATGTAAACAAAATACCCTGTAGATATGGGTGTGATTACATTTGAGACAGATGAACTGATAAACCTATAATTGGTGCCAAGTCATCTTCTGTGGTGAATTAATAATCTGGAATAATCTGTTTTGTCCAGGAATATACCCCCGCCCCCTCCATTGGAGGGTGTCACAGAAGCTCTTAACACACCAAAATGCAACATTAGTGAATGAGCCTTTATATTCGATTTTACCTAGAAGTTCCACTGCAGCATGTCAAAGGTAAAATGTAATGAAGACTTCTGTCCCTCCCAATAACCATCCCTAACCACTTTCGAGCACTGTACAGTATCTGATTTGGGCAATAAACTCACAACAAAAGATGGACATGTCCGTAATATAGTCATTGAAATCGCTGCAAGAGCTTATGGGGTCAATCCTATTGTTACGAGGGAGACGACTTGCCGTTACAACATGGAAACTGCAACGTCACCACAACTCTTCTCTGGCGTGGCTAATAGGGGTTAAACCTATGTGTATTAATTAATCAGCAGCATTTACAGAACATGTCTGTTACCTATGGTACTACAAATCAATCACACAAGCTTCGGCTTCTGCATTGTACCTAATTGATGCACTATAAAAACTACTACCCACCTATGTCATGTCTGTCTGTTTTCTCATAAGCAATGTCGTATGTCATTCCTGGTCAGTTTTCAATCATACAAAGGCTTTAGTATACAGTAATGTGCAAAAGTGCCTATTTTTGCTTTAAGGCATCCACTTCTAACTTTTTGTTTATTTTTTTTAGCACAGCCTGTAAAATAAGACTGGGCTG
The DNA here is from genome assembly GCA_031769625.1 of Taudactylus pleione. Lineage (NCBI taxonomy): Eukaryota > Metazoa > Chordata > Amphibia > Anura > Myobatrachidae > Taudactylus > Taudactylus pleione. Next base: position 31,175 of record JAUIMM010000221.1, read on the forward strand.
TAACTAAGGGTGTGTAATCGGTTCCACAGCACAGGGCCCTGTGTGGCTTGCACCATTGCTGCCCCATAGTCCCTGCATTTGGTTAGCAGGGTGCTTTTTTTTTTTTTAAATCAGTTGTCATTTAATAGATGTCTTTATTTGCAGTTTCAATTCCTCATAGTTTAAGTCCCTTGCAGACTCTTGCTGCATGCCCTACCCTTTGTCTGATTTGCCAAGTGGAGCAGAACATAAAGTATATCAGGCACTTTCATTTTAACCTTTTACTAGAGTCCAATGATAGAGGATGCTGCTTAAACGTGGCATGTGTCACAGAAAACCAGCTAGTGTCTGTAGAAATCCGTAGTATTGGAGCAGAATTTAAGTAAGCCAATGTCTCCTAAGTGTCCCACGCAAATGTGTATGGTCATGCCACTCGGGAGTATGCCTAGTACTTCTGAAAACCTAAGTAGTCCACAGTCCCCCTTTCCTGAATAGGCCATGTATAGAAGTGGCGTGTGTGCTGCAACGGCTCACCATCATGAATGGGACCCACCTGCCAACGTTCATGACTGTTGTTAGAAGTTCCCAACTGTTATATGTCAAGATAGTACTGACTCCTGGGTAATTTGGGTCAGTTGGAGGTGAGCAATCTGTGTGCCTCCATCTATTGCCAGTCTACAACTCTCTATTGTCCATCAACTGACTGACAGGACATGCTGGGTTTTGTAGCTTTACAACTGCTACAGAATGTCTACCTGAATTAGAGGAAAAGAATAGAGGGGAAAATAGATTGTAACCGCTCTGATTAGCGCTGCAGCAAACAGAACCGTATAACACAATAAGAGCTCTGTTGCTGTCACAGGTGATTACAGTAAACTATAGAGCAACGCATCCCACCGTAGCCTCATCTACAGTGCTCTTCAGTGGGAAAAACAGATGTACAGATGGTAAACTGCAGGCAATCTTATTTTACAGTTTTACTATTCTTTATTATTCATATGTCAAAAAATTCTACTTAAATGTATAAATGTTGTCGTAGGAAGAGAGAACTTACAAAATGCAGTAACCTGTAGCAAAATTCCGCATTTAGTATTAATCTAGTACAGCATATTCAATAGATTGCTTTGGGTTCCTGCCAATGAGCAATATTTAAGTGTATAAGTAAATTATATCTGTAATTTTGCTGCTGATCTATTCTTCCCACAGCTACAAGCGATAGCACATAACCTGCAGACAGGCAGTCACAATATTCATAAGTATAAAGCAACATAATGGAGTATTAGAACAAGTAACAGGACAGTAAGCAAAACATAAGGATCTATTGGTGGTTTTTTTAAACGCAATTTGAATTTCCGAAATGCGAAGTTAATGGTCCTGTCACTGTGTCTTCAGTCTCACTCACAATGGTCCTCATTTACATCAAACACTTGTGGCTGGATTGCAGGTTTAGTTATTTCTTAAGATAAGTGCAGCCAAGGTGACTCCAGCAGTTATCATTATCAACTTGATGAGGACTGCTAGATTAAAATACAATAAAAAAAAAAAAACCTAAATTTTACAAAGAGCAATTCCTCCTACCCCTCCCTTAAAATAAGTGATGAGCACCAGTGCTACTGCTAGGACGAGTGTGGCATTTCCCTGGATAATTAGTACCGGGATATGCCAGCCTGGGTTGGTCACACTATAGCAGGTAGAATATCAGCATGGGTGCCCCTTTCACAATGTGAAACCTGTTCAGCACGGTCCAGAAATGCCTGGTGTTGTTTAGACTGCAAAGTACAGTTGTGGTACTACAAATCCCAGCAAGCTGGGGCTACTCGGAACATACTTGTCAACGTCGTCTCCTCTCCGGGTTCGTGGGCATATCTGCCCCGCCCCCTCTACAGACCATGATTTAAAGAGTTACTACCCCATCCTGCTCACGTCACTAGGAAATTGGTATGTGGTAGGCTATACGTTCAGGAAGCCGGCAGATGGAATGCCGACCGCTGGCTTCCAGGCATTGTTATCCCGGCTAGGGACGAATGACAGGCGTCTAAATCTAGACGCCTGTCATTTGACTGACGTCGGGAGCCCGGCATCCCGATAGAGCGGATGCCGGGCTCCGCAGCAGACAGCTGCGTGGGGGGGTTAAGTTTAGGGCTCCCGGGGGGGACATGGGGTGCGGACCCCCCCGGGTGGTTAGGGTTAGACTAGGGGGAGGGAGGATTAGGGTTAGGCACCCCCGGGGGGAGGTTAGGGTTAAGCACCCCCCCGGGGGACAGGCTTAGGCGGCGGGGAAGGGGAGAGGTTAGGTTTAGGCACTTATAGAGGGCTTTAGGGTTAGGTACTGGGGGAGGAAGGTTAGAGTTAGGCACCCTAAAGGAGGGTTAGGGGGTAGATCGGGTTAGTGAATACTTGCCTAGGGACGATCAGGATTTCTTCCTCTGTCGGCCAGGCTCTGTCGGGATTAGAACCGCCGGCCAGGGGTCCAGCGGTAATTCATACCGATTCCATGCGGTAGACCTACCCGCTTGTACAGAGGACTACCTGAAAAATCGGGAGTCTTGCGAACCTTTCGGGAGAGTAGGCAAGTATGGCTTTACATGCTGGCGCTTGTAGAGCTACAAGTGCCAGCCTACTTATAGCTGGCAGCGCTTGTGGAACTAACTGGTGTTGAGCTATGTCATATACAAAGGCAACAGGAACAATCAAAATTCTGGTAGATATAAATATCTTACTGAATAGCACAGAGGGAAGTGTGTGTCTAGTAAGTATTGCAGGAAGCCAGTCTTGTATATGTGAAAAACTTTTAAGATAGTCTGGTGTATATCAGTAGCCTGGAAACATATCATTAAGAACATTTAAGGTTAGGGTATATTTTTATGCATGCTAATAGGGATTATTAGCTTACATTTTGCCCTAAAACACCAAGGATTTCAAAATTTAATAAAGCTTATTTTTCATTACTAGAACTCCCTAAAACATACCCTTAAACATTTAAATACGTTAAATCTGGACAAAATAAGCCCCACTCAATCCTTCAGAACTTCATGCCTATATGTCCAGAAACAATCACTTTTGATAAAAACTCTGCCCCTTTTGTGGTCTGTAAAACAGGACTGTTGAAAAATAAGTAGTTAAAAAGGGATGTAGTCTGGATCCTGATGGTCATCATCCAAAAAGTGAGTATAGGGGTTAGGCACTAATAGGAGGGTCAGGATTAGGCTGCGAGAGGGGAGGCTTAGGGTTAGGCTGTGGGAGGGATGGGTTAGAGTTAAGGGGTGGGTTAGAATACATACCAACAAGCATTGGGGGTTTGGCCGTCTGGATTCCCGAGCTGGCATTGTGACTGCTGGAATCCTGTACCAAACCTGTTAAAAAGAGATAAAGGAGACTTCCCTTCTTTCCTGGGAGCCAAATATGCATTACAGGTAACACTACCCACGTATTAACATGAAGGGTGAAATATTTGTTAATATTCCTATTAATGGCTGCTCTTTTTATTGACACTGAACCAAAATTAAGCCAGAAGAGTCCAGTTCACTGTGTAGGCTGAATACTTTGTACAATAGGGCTTTTATAATGCAGAATACATTCTCAGCTGGAATTCAGTGTGGGTTTGTGAGTTGCTGTTGATACATTACATGACTGGATAGCTGTGATAAAAACACATGCTAATTATAACATTATTATACAAGAATCCTTTTCTGTTATTGGTCATTATGACCTGGTATCTATATACGTTGTGTTCAGTGCTCACTGATGGCAATTAGTAATGTGTATTTATCGCCATATATCTTTACAAAATAAGTGTTTTAAATATGTTATTTTGCCATTTGAGTTTGAAACTTGAGTGTATTTAAAATAATAATAAGCTTTTAGTATTGGTAACTTGGGGTCATTGTTGCTGAGCCAGGTTTAACTACATATAAATTGTAACGAATTTAGACATGCAACAAAATCATTTAGGAATACAAATGATTTCTAAGATTGTGTACATAGGTAGAGGTCAGATTTCATTCATTTCTAGTGCATATGCCTGCTCTTCTGGGATGGCTGAGCGACTCCTGGATAAATGACCAACCAGACTCCAGGAGGAGTAGGCAATTCTCCCTGAAGGTCACTCTCAGGCCTGCAAAGTGGGTGGAAATATGTTATAATGACTCAAATCCCATCATCAAGCCCTGAGCCAACCACAGTGATCATATATCTGCCCATTTGTGACATTGTGCACTTTGTCCAACTCACTTGATGCTGCAAAGTTCATGATCTAGCCCTACCGACAGCCACGTTTCATACCTTCTCCCAGAAGGTATATGTAATAAGGAAGCTGTAATATGTAATGTAGGCAGATATGGCCTATACTGATCACAACAAATTAAATTAATTTGTTACTAGTATAAAGGAACCAACAAATCAGACGTTACTACACGTGTATTCAAGCAGGAAGTCTCATATCACTGGCGGCAAAGTGTCATGCTTTTAACAGATTATTTTTTAATGCCAGTGAACGCATATACAAAGGTATGGGGATTGAATTTATTGGCTCAAACATCCCCTTACTACTGATGGCTGTGGTAAGGAACAGTGGCATTTGGCCTGTCACTGGCGTTTTCTTAACCAGTTGGTACCGGCCCAAGGGATGTTCAGCATTGTCCAACATGTGAGTCAGTTGATATTACATGGTGCACCTTTGTTGCAAACCCATTTTGTATAAAACTAGCAACCCGCCCTGGCTTCGCACTGGAGCAATTTAATCTCTCCACAGCCCTCTGCATCTCATAACAACCTACTCCATGTCACCACAGTCCCCTGCATCTCACCATAATCCCCTTCTTCTCACTCCTGCCCCCTGCATCTCAACAGTCACAACCCCCACTGCTGCTGCCCTGCAACTGGTTGGGTCCCGGCCACTGGGATGTGCTAGGAAGGGCAAGAGGATCACGGATGAGAGATTTGTATTGCAGCTACCATTAGCATTATCAGCAGCATGTCCCCAGGGCTGGGGCACCTGTGCATATTTCCACAGCCTCCATGTGCACCCCTCCCTAACTGCCAAACTCTGTGATGCACAATGTCCCCTGTATTTTCTGGGCTTCTTGTTGAGCTTCCTTGCCATGGTGCCCCTGTCCGAGAACAGTGTTGACTTCCATGGGAGTTGCCTCCTGTTCACCGAGGGCGTGTGGCTGAGCGTGAACACTTCACGGTGCCGGAGTCCGTCTGCAGGTTCAGCGTAAAGAGGGGCATCGGAATCCAGTGCATACGAACTGTCAATGTTTTTGTTCAGATGGTAGTGTTTTTACCATTTGATGGTGGAGGTCCGATGTTTGCCTCCAACAAATGGAAATCATTCAGTGGTGTTCTGATGGTTGTTGTTTTTTTTTTTTGTGTGTTTGTTTCTGATGGCTGTCTCCCCAGGCTCCTTTTATGGCTAATTTTGTCTACATCAGAGCATTTTCATGGGTTCATTGGAGGCTGTCTCTCACCCTCTGCCTCAGACATGACCCTGCTCAGTACCTGACTCCCTCCCCTCTCTTAGCTGCTGCTAAGCAACAGGGAACATTGCTATCTTAGAGAGCTACTCAGCTGCAGCAGCAGTAGTCAGTCGCTCACACAGCACAACAGTTTCAGATGCTTTCTTGCTGTTTCAGCACCCCGGCCAGCTCCTATACAGCAGCTTGGTGCAAGATTTTTCCTTTGACTTGCTCCACTAAAATCGTCGCTGCTCGGCTCCCTCTTGTCACAGATGACAAGAGGTTCATACACCTAAACCTTTCTCGATCAATGCTGTATGGAAAGGTGAAAACCTCATCAAAATCCGTCCAGTGGTTCAAGAGATTAGCCGAATGAACAGACTCTTAAACCGAGGAATGAAAAAAAAAAAAAATATATATATATATATATATATATATATATAAAACAAAGGATGGGCGGCACTGCAGGTCTTTTTCTTAAGCAGGGTTTATTGTGCCAACGCCCTTTTGTCAAGGTTATGTAAGGGTATGCACCCTTGACAAAGGGGCGTGAAGCTCTGAAGCGTTGGCACAATAAACCCTGCTTAAGAAAAAGACCTGCACCGATTGGATTGAGATATATATATATATATATATATATATATATATATATTATAATATGTGTTTTAGTATCCGCACTCAATGCAAATATTAGTCAGCAGTGTGGTGCTCCTCAAAGATCCAATAGGGATCCAAAACATAGGGTTAACGGAGAAGGAGGGCACTCATCAGGTAAGGTAGTAGAATAAAATCACATCTTTATTACTTGTCGACCTTAATGTTTTAATCAAGACGTTTCCATCCGCTTAGGGACCGTCATCAGGACATAAACACACAGGTCTCAGTGGCTGTGGAGAGACCTGTGTGTTTATGTCCTGATGACTGTCCCTATATATATGACCACCTTTCATGTAAAATAGTTTTTCCTTGTACATCCTTTTTCATGTTTCATGAATCATTAAAATAATTTTATTAACTATTTTACTATGTATATAATTGTATTTGCTAATATAGAATTATTGTATTTTAGCATATGGACAAGATGACTTCAGTTTGGAAGATGCTTTTGGTGATGTTCCAACTAAGAAACGTAAGTATTTAATTTATATACTAACAAAGGTGGCCCATTATAATGCATACTTCTTAAAATAAACGTATGCAACATGTTTTTTTTTTTTTTTTTATTGTGATCGCATAGTAAAAATATGAGCTATTGTCTCATTTATGTTTACATGGATATTCTCACCACAAATATGTGGTTATATAGTTACCTTGGGTGGGCAATAAGCGCCCTTCCAACTGTTGTTGAACTACACATCACAGCATACCTTGCAACTGTTTTAGCATAGCCAAATAGCAAAACTGTGGCAGGGCATGCTGGGATATGTAGTTCTACAACAGCTGGAGGGCCGTTTATTGCCCACCCTTACCTTAGAGAGAACTTTGCTGTCATGGTAATAGCACAACCCTTTTAAATGTCATTGGCTTCTCTCCCCAATGTCGTGCATTATTTCTTCTGCTAACTACAGTTCTACATCAAGGGGAGTAATTATCATTTATCCTCTTCTTTTTGGCACCCTCAACATTTTTATGTTGCATATTAAATTGTGTGGTCACTTCACTTGCCTAACGCACCCCCCTACTCTGCTCTTCAGGGCAGCTGTGCACCTCCCAGCATTCACTGGACAATGCTGTGGACTGTTGTTACAGTGGGATAGTCCTCTGAAAAGGACTGTCTTACCTGAATCTACATGAATCCAACAGTAATCTTTATTAGAACATACAGCAATGTTTCAGTAATCCAGAATACAGCCGATTTACATTGCTGAAATAGAACGACAACTCAATGATACCAACACATACCGACCTTTGGATGGAGATCCAACTATCTTCAAAAGGCTAATAATGGATGTGTTGCAGAATGCAGTCCAGGAAGGACGTCTTGCATCTGAATTGATGACCGCATTAATACCTACATACCCCATAGTGCCAATACTTTACACTACTCCTAAAGTGCATTAAACACTACAAAATCCACCGGAGCGCCTGATTATTGCTGCTACAAAAATGTTACATCAACCGTTTTCGGTATACTTGGACTCACTGTGTCAACCATACATACAGGAACATCAGTACTATCTATTGGACACCACAACATTATTGCAACAACTGACGGATCTCCCCAGATTTACGGAAGAAGTACTTTTGTGTAGTGTGGGCATTACGAGCCTCTGCACCGTTCTCCCAACACGATATGCTGTCAGGCGTCTATTGACGGACCACTCACTATATAATGGACGGGATATAGATTTGATATTGGGACTTTTTTTGCTCATATTAAATAATAATCTTTTCATCTTTGAAGGAAAATGTCTTTTTGCATCTTGTTGGCTGTGCGATTATCGTATCCCAACATGTACATGTTCAAGGCAAAACAGATATTTTCTTCTCAGATAAATTGATTGGTGACAACATAATCTATTATAGGCGTTATATAGACGACTTAATATCTGGCGTGGTAGTAAATTAGCGTTTACCATCTTCTCAAATTAACATACAACATCAGTGCCACATCGATACATTTTTTGGATGTGCAGATCACCCTTGACAATGGTAGAATTAGTAAGTCACTTTATACTAAGCTCAGTGATGGAAACAACTTATTACATATGAAAAGTTTCTATTCGCTTCCATTGAAAAGGGGACTCCCCTTCTCATAGTTATTACATATCAAACATATTACATCTGATACGAAGGAGGCAGAAGTACAGATGAATATGATAGCTAAGTTTCAACAGAGCGGCTACGACATTAAACTTCTCCTTGAAGCTCAGGCTAAGGTGCTTAATTTAGATCGGAATGCACTTTTATCTAGACGTAATAATATCCTGAAACCCAAAACATTACCTTGGGTGACACAATTTAACTCTGCATGTTCTCATATTAACCTTGTCTCCAAAAAATTGTGGCCAATGATCCTGTCTGATCCAGACCTCAAATTGCAGGATGTAAAATTAATGGCTGGCTACAAAAGAGGTCACAATCTAAGTGATTACTTAGGTTAGGTTTTTCTAACTAGACTTAAAATGTCATCTAATGGGCAAAAAAGGTTGCATTAAGTGCACTTGCACGTCGTGCAGCTACAGTATATGATCCCTGGCAATATATTTTTTAATCCGCACTCAGGTAGAAAATATACTATTACCCGTGTAACACCGAATATACGGTCTGTCAGATTGTGTGCCCTTGCGGCCTCTCCTATATTGGTAAAACCGAACGCAGTTTCAAAGAGCGCACACAGGTCTGCCATACGAGCAGCACTAATTATGAGCAGCCCGTTGCGCGAGTTTTTTGCACGGCCCCACATCCCTTATCGGCGTTACGTTACCGTAGGATTGATCACGTCCCCCAGTCCATCAGGGGTGGCGATCATGCACTAAAACTGCTTCAGTTAGAGAGCCGGAGGATATATAAGTTGGAGACCCTTGTTCCCAAAGGACTCAATGATCACCTGGGATTACTTAACTTTCTGTGAAGTATTGTAACTTAGTGATGCTGACTTATTATTTACTCTTCCTATGGATTATGTCCTTCCTATGCATTATGTCCATTCTTATGTCTACCTTTTATTTATGTATGCATCTGTGTATAATACCCTGTAGAATGATATAAATATGGGGTGTTGAAATGTGAGGGTTAAATGTTCACTTACATTGGTGGATATAGATTAAACTAGATAATGGTATTAATGTGTTTAGCCATCATATGAGGATGTACAATAGTCTGGCTCTGTCTATATATGATGATGATAATTATTATTATTAATTATTATTATTTATGATTAGTATTAGTACCTTTTGGTACATTAGTTACCCGGGCTGCATAGAATTATTTGTCTATTAGTGATGTTAAACCAATAATGGGGTGTCTTCTGGCATTATTATGCAGCAGATATTTATTACATTGTGTACTTACTACATTGTACTTTTTGCCTAATGTTTGGTTTAGTACTATTTTATGCAGATGCTGTTTTCCCTGACTATTACAAACTTAGTGCATTGTTTACATAATGATCCCTGCAATAGAGCGTTGCGTTATGGTGAAGGGTCACTGAACGGTTGGAGTGATGATGTCACTCTGTGTGCGCCGCTGACGTGGGTCTGTAGTCCCGCTTACGGTTTTGGCATTCACGTGTAGCACGGGTGTTGTTATTTAAGGTAAGGTTTTTTTTTTGTTTTTATAGCCTGATGACAGTGCCGGTATTATAGAGGTACCTTAACGTTGCTGTATGGTCTAATAAAGATTACTTTTGGTTTCAAGTACCCTGAGTGCCGCATCACGTTGGCTCTTAAGTTATTTATGCAGGCATCGGGCAATGCTTAGTGCATTTTCATCAGTGAGTGCCAGTGCTCCCACACACAGTTATATATTTACATGTAAGATGAATCGTTATACTATACATTAAGTGTGTTTGGGCCACTTTCAACTGACCTGCTCAGTAGGACTGAGGTTGCCATGTTTTGAAGTGGAATATTGTAGTTGTGTGAGTGCTGCAGATACGAGTCTGTACACTGGCAGGGATCTTCGCACCATTTGTATGACAGTACTTTGTACACAATGCCCACGCGCAAGGCATGTGGTGGGAATTGTTTGCAATTCATCTATGGACCCTCAATCCATGAGTGTGTAACATATTAGCACACATTGCATGTAAGTGATCTGACTAGTCGGCAGTCGGACCTCGTGTGCTCATTCCCAGGTGGCTCCATCCTTATGTCACAGCTCCCTTGCATGGCGAGTATTCACGAGTCGGAGGAACTGTGTGAAGGAAGTCATCTGGCTGTGAGCCAAGTCATCTCAGCCAGTGCGCTGACAGGTTGTGCTCTCTCCTAGGAGGAGGAGTACTAAGGGAACTGTGTTTTAGTTTTTATTCCACAAACCTAAAGCTTGTTGTAAAAAACACTTACAGATGACAAGTTCTCTTTAAAGGGAGCTTGCACGTCCCTCCCTACATAGATCCAGCTACTACCTGCACTGAATTATTTCTTAATTTATATATGTAGCACCTCTACATTACATCTCTTTACAGGGAATGATTAATCATTCATAGCAATCCCTGCCCCAGCTTACAATCTTATCTTCCATACGTCATGGAAACTCTGCACAAATAGGGACCTGATCAGAATTGCCTAGCAAAGTTATTAAGCATTGCTGACTACTGTGCCGTTATGCTGAACCAATTATCAGACCAATATGCCTGGATCTTGTATAGAGGGGCTACAACATATTTTGTCACTGGTTTAGATGGGCATTAGACACCCTCCTGGTAATGGTCATTTTCGGTGATGGTTAGGACATTGCTGGTGTCCCATAAGCCTGGTTTATATCTCTGTTGGTATTATGCTGGATCCACAATAGGGCAGTTAACCCTTGGGCAAGAGGTGATTAACAAGTAGTCACCCCATTACCTCTATACACAGACGTGGTAAATCCTGTAACTTGTTTTACTGTCTTATTCGCAGCTAAACCTGCACCAAAACCACCGAAAATCCCAGCACGTGGCACAGGTAAGGAGTTTTATTTCTGCCTCGGTCTCTGTATTTATAGGCAAATGGTTTATATGAGAAATGGAGGGAATGATATTGGGGTGAAGAAATTTCAGTTCAGGCTCTTATAGACTGGTCATACAAAATATACAAAAAAAGGTTCTAGTGTTTTAAGTAATGCTATTACTTAGGATTATAATGCTGGAGCTATAAAAGCATACCACTTTTTTAACTTTGTTTGTGTCTGTTGCGTTCTATAATTCACTAAAGTGCAGAGCAATACAATGTGCTGCAAACCCAGCACTGCTCTGGTGTCCTCCGCCAGCTGTCCTCGCGATAACTACCTGTGACTCAATGGTCTGATTTCAGACATATTTATAGATGACCAAAAGGGGCCTGGAAAACCTATGTCTCTCCTGGTGTTAAACTACAAGCCCCAGCATGCTCTGCCCGCTAGTAGCAGGCAGGGCATGCCTGGGACTTGTAGTTTCACAACACCTGGAGAGCCACCAGGCCTTAAGGAATATATATTTGTCAACATCTTTTGGCAAAAATTACTGGTCTCCTCTAATTGGCTCGGGAAGATCAGTCAATGAATGGTAGGAACCCAGAGGAAATGTTATTGAGAAAGTAAAAGGCTACACTGTGCATTTCAAATTCCCAACATCTGATTATCAAGCCCATCTGGGTTGTTATGCAATAACCCGACATGTCAGTCGCACTGCATTTTGTGTCTTAGTAAACAGATACCTTTTGTCAGTGACTCAATACTGTAACAGGGACCCCTGTAGTTGGCAAGCTTGTACTATGCAAGGAAGATTTGAGATAATCACAACAGAAACATTAGCAACATATGACCAGAGCCGTAACTAGACTTTTTGGTGCCCTGTGCCAGAAAGCGCATTGGCGCCCCCCTCATTTTTCAAAACGACATAATGCACCCAAAAAAGGGGAATGGCCTCATGGGGGGCCAGGAAAGAGAATGGGGAGGCCAGCAGATGCTGGGGATGAAATAAGAGGAAGCTACAAGTGAGAATGATAATAAACAGAAATTTGACAGGCCCAAACAACGCCCCCTGCTCTGTGGTGCCCTGTGCGATGGCACTGGCCGCACTACCCTAGCTACGGTCCTGCATATGACATACAGTGGGATGCAGGGCTTATCTTTATGGAAGATTGCTTCTGATATTCACACAATGCCGGACATTATAGGTTTTCATGAACGGAAACCATTTCTAAATACGTTGTTTACTTTATTACCTTTTGCATGAACACCTATTTTTGTGCGTAAGTGATATTTCTATATCTTCATACCCTGAGATTTGTTTAATAATAATTTTGTTGTCTCCAGCGGTTCTGTGGGAGTGATTGACAGCTATAATGTGTTATGGAGAAGGCGCTGGGCAGACTGAAGTTTGTTTTAAAAAACAAAACCTAACCATAAAACCTTTAAGCATTATGGGGGGCATCCACTAGACGATTTTATCCCTGTCCAACCTCTTAACGATTTTCCCTTGAAGTTTCCCTTGAAATATGATCTTCCACTCTGAACAATTTGCAAAGGATTTGCAAAAGATTTGCAAAGGATTTGCAAAAGATCTGCAAACGATTTGCAAAAGATCTAACAATAAACTATGTTGTTTTAATCTGTAATTGAGAGCTTTCAGCTATAGTGGGCAGACAGTGGTTCATCGTTTGATCGTTCAGCATGAACTATGTGTAAACGATGTGTAAACGATGTGTAAACGATTTGTAAGCAATCAAGTGAAATTGACCTGCATGTTCAGTCGATGGAGGAGACGATCAAACGACCAGCGGGAGCGCGCATCGTACATCGTTAGAAACAATTACTGCACGATTTGCAAACGATGTTCAAACGATGTTTGAACGATTATCGAACGATTTTGTCATTATCGTTCAATCGTTCAACTTTATCGTCTAGTGGATACCCCCCTTTACAAAATCTCTTTTTATATAAGAGGGCCTGGATTTTTTTTTCATTTACATGTATACTGTATGTAATGTTCACTTTAAAATTAGTTTTCTGAAAATGAGCGTTAACAATTTTAAAAAAAAATTTGTATCGTATGAGAACTTCACCCAGAGGGACTGCATGGATAATCTGCTGTCTAGCACAACCCAATTTCCTGGAATGTTTCATGTTAAAATGTTCACATCATTTAGTGGAAACTCTGTATATTTTATCATTATAAGCAAATAGTGTAACGTTTTTTTCTTTTTAGCTAAAAATAGGTTTGTTTTCTAGTAGCATTAAAATAACTTCCAATGTCCGCACGTGTGGGGCTGCAGTAATATCCTATTGAGGCTCTTAATAACGGCTGTGATATATTGATGGCTGTGCCTCTGGCAGCTGGTATAACATCACACAGCATATTGAGCAATGAGATGAGTCAGCCGTTTTGCAGCAGAGGATACAAATGGCCTTGGATTTCTTCCATTTCTGCTTTAAATACTGATGCGGATTGCTATGTTATTCTCCCTTCTTAAATATTTAATATTTTACTAAATGGTAAACTGAAAGTAATCAATTACTTTATATTAAGTATCTCCTTTTGCTACCAAATTAAACAATATTCTGGAATGGTGACTTTTAAACTTGGTATCTGAATGGCTTGCTCACAAAACAATTGTCCACTACACCTAAAATACAAGTTGTTCCAATCTGAAAAGTTATTAAGTATCATTTACATGTAAAAGTTCACATATGCTGAGTGGATTTTTACATATTACAGATGACTAGTTGCCACACGTTGATGGCCGCAGTGGAGAGACCCGATAGCTTGGTGGCCAGAATGACCGTATCGTAATGTAATCATTTACATTTTTAACGCTCATTCTAAACTTGTTCTGCAAAACATTTGCCTATTTCTATGGTTTGCAGTGAAATTTCTCATGCTTCACCAACAAGTATTCACATTTCTATCCCAACCACATCACAGAGTAGAATTAATTGACTGTCCTTTTCAAGCGCATTTTCATACTGCAAGCTTTCTAGAACCCTATGGGGGCTCATTAGATGTACGTGTAAACCACACATTCACTATCACTGTGCCTCCCTCCTATCTCGTCAGCAGTAGGTCCCTTGTGGCATTCGGCTCAGGAAGGCAAGCTGGACTAGATGTTAAACATTGGGCGCCCATTTAACCAAACGAGGAAGAATGACCGCCTTCGTATCTGGGCATACTGACCCATTCCCCAATTAACACTAACAGTATTTTTAGGTGAATTCATGCTCTGACGTAACTGTAATTTCCACCACATGGCCAATGAATAGAGGGATGTCCCACAGAGTAATGTACTAGCGGTCACTGCTAATTATCTGGGTCCCTGGTGACCCTAAATGAGGAGATTAGTCAAGCCGTACCTAGAGAAACCAACTGGCGACATTTCAGAACTCTGTAAATGTAACCATTAAAACACCTATAGTAATGTTACATTTAAATACAAAGTACTAGGGAGGTGGGTCTGCATGTGATCTTAACCTTTATTTTGAAGATGCTCAAGTTACACCCATAACTGTAAAACAATTAGATGTGGGTGCATTCGCAGATGCGCTTTTTAGGCGGTGTATCTCTTGTGTGTGCTGGAGCTCTGGGGGCACAATATGCTATGTTAATGACCAACAACAGCACTATCTAGCCACTTCTGATTGGCTATGAAATACAAAAAAAGGTATTCCGTCAGTGCACTTGGGACCTGCTGCCTACCCACTATTCAAAACAATATAGAGTAACACCACACTTAGACAAATGAAAATAACTAGAAAAGGTTTGAAAATGTGAGTTGGCGCCGGAAAATAGAATACTGATGCATGATACTTATTCTTTCCACATGTAGAAATAATCCTTCAATATTGCTAGTATGAATTCACAATAGTTTTCTCCCAGATAAGATCATACAGTGGGAAATATAGAGAAATAAGAAACTGTTATAAAATCCTTTCCATAAAACAATGAAAACTATACATCGTAATATTTCAACCAAAGGATTTGAAATGGCATACCCCACTCACAGTAAAGTGGGGAAATAATCCACTTGTAAAGGTTTCTTTTAGCCCAAAAATATAAAATCTGTAGGGCCATGTATTTCAACCACCTCCCAAGTAAAGCGACAAAGATGGGCGTACCCAAACTCACGTCAGAACTGGGATATCCGCATCAAGGTATCTTTTCATATAATTCCTCCATAGAAGACTCCTCAATATATGACCCAAAACATCTTCAACGTGATATAGTTGAAAACAAACGATGTTTATTAAACTCAGAATATAAAAATCACAGCTCATGGATGAAAACATGCAAGACTATGTGGAATAAGATGACCAGTTCTAAAAAGCCTGAAGTGTGTTAAAGTCCGGACTTTCACACTCTGCTTAGGTTCCTTAATACAAGTCCAGTAAGGTCCAACATTTAATCACCCACAAGAGTCCTGTGTCCCCTCTACCAACTCGTTTCGATTCTAGATGAATCTTCCTCAAGGTATGGGGAAAGCGTTTCTTATGGTCATTTAAATACCCCCTTAATTGATGTAAATTGCAATTACCGGGCCCCGTCAGTAGTATAATAATAAAAATATTACTGAATACCGCTAAATACTCATCCCAAGAGTTAAATTCCACCTCCCCCCTTTAAAAATAGCACAGTCACCACCCTTAAGTGGTTAAAGATCCTACAGATAGAAAACTTGAAACATGTTTTAAATCAGTGTTTTCATTGTCTGGAGCTGTTACTGGGCCAGCTATGGCTGCTGCTTGGGTATCCAAGGCTGTTGAAGAATGGGGCATTGGAGGATACTCTACCAAATGCTACCAGAGAACATCTGTGATCTATCTCCCAAATACGGGAAGCTGCCTCCTATTTGGGTGAAGCTGCAATAGATGCTGGGCTTCTCGCTTCTAAAGCATCGGCAGCTTCGGTTGTTGCTCGTAGGGCCCTTTAGTTAAGGTCCTTGAAAGCAAATACGGGAGCCAAGAAGGCTCTGGAATCCTTACCTTTTTATGGAAACATACTTTTTGGAGCAGAATTGGATAAGATAGTGGCTACTCTGGCAGCTTCAAAAGCTGCAGGTCTGCCATCAATGGCTACATCAAAGTCTAGGCAATCTTCTTTTCGGTCCTTTCGCCCTCAGGGAAGAGCAAACGGACAGTCTTCCTCCAGACCATCTAGTTCTCTCAGGACCACCAAGCAGCAAGCTAAGAGGTCCTGGCTGGTCAGATGTCCAGCCTCTAAGCCAGACGACAAACACTGCCTGATGGGGCGGGCCTCTTCCTGGGGGACCCCAGGGTGGGCAGGCGACTTCAATTTGCGGACAACTGGCATCAAACAACAGACGCCTGGGTCAGAGAAGTGGTCTTTCAGGGATATGCCCTCACTTTCCAGAGGTATCTTCCCCAGAATTTTTTTTGCACAACTCCCGCATCAGATTCTATCAAGGCCTTGGCCCTCCAGGAGGCCATTTGCTCCCTGTTGAAGGCAGGGTGATAATCCCGGTTCCTGTGGGTCAACAAGGAAGGGGTTATTATTCCAATCTGTTTTTGGTTCAGTAACCAAATGGGTCCATTTGCCCTATTCTAAATCTGAAAATCCTCAAGTTTATCCGTGTACCCAAGTTCCGTATGGAAACTGTTCGGTCAATTATTTTGGTGACGGAATCTGGGGATTTTAAGGCTTCCCTGGACAGTCAGGATGCGTATCTGCATGTGCCTATTATGTCATGCCACCAACAATTTCTACAGTTTGCTGACCTGGAACAACATTTCCAATTTCAGGCACTGCCCTTTGATCTATCAACGACCCCTTGGGTCTTCACCAAAATAATGGTGGTTATGACTGCCCACCTCAGGCGTCAGGGAATCAGAATACTGCCATACCTGGATGACCTTCTGATATTGGCACAGTCTCCAGCTGTTCTCCAACACCATCTTTAAGTGACCATTGCCTGCCTACAAAAGCACGGCTGGATCATCAATTGGAAGAAATCCTATCTTTCTTCAATACAGCAGATGGTACATCTGGGGCACTTTTGGATTCTCAAGCACAAAGGGTGCTTCTGCCAGAGGACAATATTTCAGCCCTATTGCGAGTACGCAAATTGCTCTGCAAGCGAAGGGTATCCTTTCCATCAGCAATGCAGGTCCTGGGGTCAATGGTATCCACCTTCGACATGGTGGAATATGCTCAGTTCCACTCCAGACCTCTACAACAATTGATTCTCTCTCGGTGAAACGGGCAGAATCATCTTATACAGTCCCAAAGGATCCTTCTGACTCCTGTGGTTCATCTCTCTCTTGGTTGTTAAAAAAGACTCATCTGGACAAGTCGCCCATTTTGGATTCCAAATTTGGTGCTCCTCACCACAGATGCCAGTCTTCACGGATGGGGGGGGGCGGTGACGGGTTATCATACCTTTTCAGGGAAGATGGACAAATCAGGAAAGTCACTTGCCCATAAACATCCTGGAGCTGCACGCAGTATACAAAGAACTCATCCTGGCACAGGATCTATTCCAAGGCAGACCGGTCCAGATCCAGTTCGACAACGCAACTATCTCAATCATCAAGAAGGCACGCAAAGTCACGCAGCCAAAGTCACGCAGGGAAGTGACAAACATTCTGATCTTGGCAGAATGTCATCTTCTGGCTATCTCGGCAATATTCATCCCAGGAGTCCTCAACTTGGAAGCAGACTTTCTAAGTCGTCAAGACATACATGCCGGAGAGTGGGCTCTCCACACTGGTGTTTTTCAACTCCTGGTGAACAAATGGGGCCTACCAGATGTAGACATCATGGCCTCACGTCGCAATCATAAGGTCCCCCAGGTACGGATTCTGGACCAGAGACCCCTCAACCGCCTTCGTGGACACACTGGCAGTGAGATGGGACTTCAAGCTGGTGTATCTCTTTCCTCTGATTTCCTTCCTCCCAAGGGTTCCCAGTAAATTCAAGCAGGAAGGCAGAACAGTGAGTAGCTCCTGCTTGGCCCTGACACCATTGGTTCACCGTACGAAATCAATCCATAGACACTCCGTTATCTCCTCCTCTATGACCGGATCTGTTAGCGCAGGGTCTCTGCCTGCATCTGGACTTACCTCGTCTGTCTTTGACAGCGTAGCTCTTGAGTTTTCCATCTTAAGAGCCAAAGGTTTCTCCAGCTCTGTGATTCAAATGATGTTTAGTGCACGGAAACCTTCCTCTACCCGCATCTGTTACAGAGTTTGGCATTCTTTTGGTCAATGGTATTCCCACAAAGTATGACCCTAGGGTTTTTAGGATTTCCTGTGTACTTTCTTTTCTCCAGGCTGGGATAGACCTCGGTCACGGCCTGGCCTCCCTGAGAGTACAGTTGCATTGTCAGTTTGGTTCCAGCGAAGGATTGCTTCTTTGCCGGATGTTAGAATTATTTTTCAGGGTGTTCAGCAAGTTCAGCCACCTTTTTGTCCCACCAGTGGCACCTTGTGATTGGTCTTTGGTTCTCAAGGGGTTACAGGCTCCCCCATTTGAACCTCTGGACTCGGTAGATTTGAAGTGGTTAACACTATCTCTTCTGCACGCAGAGTCCCTGATTTGGCAGCTCTCTTGTCGCTCCCCTTTTTGATTTTTCACCAGGATAGAGCTGTCCTCCGTACATGCGTAGGTTATCTTCCTACGGTAGTGTCCCGTTTTCATGTATATGAAGAGATTGTGGATCCAGCTTTTCAGTCTTCAGACCTTTCTGTAGGTGAAGTCTCCCTGGATGTGGTTCGTGCTCTCCGTATCTATGTGGATCGTATAAATTCTCTTAGGTTTTCACAAACGAGGCTGGCCAGCTAACAAACAAACTTTGGCTCGATGGTTGCATATGACTGTGTATCAGGCTTACACGCAGGCTGATCTGCCTGTTCCAAATGAGCCAAAAGTACATTCTACTCAGTCTGTGGGACCATCGTGGGCGTTTTGTCATGGTGCTTCTGCTGAGCAATTGTCAAGTGGTCTTCTGTCCACACTTTTTTTAGGTTCTACGCCTTTTGATACTTTTGCCTCTCGGGTGCTTCCTTTGGGCAGCGGGTTCTCCTTTCTGCTCAGGAACGTCCCCACCCTTAGGGGGAACTGCTTTAGGACGTCCCCATGGTATCCCTGTGGATCCCTATAGACCCTGAAGAAGTAAATAAGAGTTATGGTAGACTTACCTTTGATAACTCTTTTTCTTCGAAGTCCACAGGGCACCCACCCAGGCTGCATTGGGTCCTTTCTTTCGCTCACGGATTCCATCATCTTGTGTGACTGTTTCTGGTGTATATTGTTCTTCCTTCTCCTGCCTTGGGCTTGTTTACAAAACTGTCTTTGACCAGGGGTGGGGTATATGTGGAGGAGCACCAGAGGTATCCTGGGAGCTGAAAGCTTAACTGTTTGGTGCCTGGATCTCTCCAACCACATTTTCCCCATGGTATCCCTGTGGACTCTATAGACATTGACGAAAAAATATTTAACAAAGGTAAGTCTACCATAACTCTTCTTTTTGCAGCCCATGTGTTCAGCTTCACATTTGCACTTTTTTATGGACTACATTTTAAAGTGTTTTTTCTGATCTGGAATAATGTTCATATGTTGCAGAAGTGTTATGTGCCACATGAGAAACTTCAGAGATTGAATACAAAAATAAAAAAAGAAATAGGTGCTGTCTAGATTAACATCTATTTATAAGGTCTCTTTAAGAGTTGTCTTTATAGCAATATATGATCTATATCACCAATGCACAAATACAATAAATAATATACACACACACACACACACACACACACACACACACACACAAAATTAAAAACCTTTTAACCGAGTAATCACTCCTTCCTATGATAAATCTCATCTCTGTGGCCATAGATTCAAAGGTGGTAGTTGTTAGTTTGCATACAATTTGTTCGTATTGAAACAACTGTTTCCCGGTGAGTGATTTTTAGTATGAAACTGTTAAAGGGACAGAAGGAATTATGTATGCCTGGCGGATTCTAAACCACTAGGATGGAGCCATCGGTTAACTGCAATGCTAATAAGCCATGCACTCTTTATGGGGGTCTATGTGGTATAATACCTGCAAGTGGATTGGTAATTGCAGACACTTTATTTCAGTGGTCTCCTCTATATCGGTCCGCATGATCCCCGCGGCCGGAGCATACCTGAAGATGATGTTACCCAACCCAAAATCAGAGATTGAAATGTGGTGGCCATGTAAAAATAATATAAAACATTCCCACTAGTTATCTAATGTGAATTATTTGACGTACTGTAAAACGTTTGTGACAGTGAAGCAATATATCTACATTTTTAAAGCAGATTATAAACAAGTGAGATTTTTATTACACGTTGAAATTGTATGAACTGTAGTGTACCATTTATCTGCACATATTTCAGATTGTGGGGGAGATGTATCAAGGAAAGAGATGAAGTGGAGAGAGATAAAGTACCAACCAATCAGCTTCTAACTGTCATTTTACAGACTGTGCTTGAAAAATGACAGTAGGAAGCTGATTGGTACTTTAGCCACTTTTTTCTCTCTAAGGCTTGATAAATCTCCGTGTGTGTGTGTGTGTGTGTGTGTGTGTGTGTGTGTGTGTGTGTGTGTGTGTATAAAGTAAATGATATAGGTACGTTGTAAGCTTTCACATGGTCTCTTCATCTTGTTTTATTCATTGCAATGGCAGAAGAGAGGCCAAGCATTATTGTGCCTATGGCTCTGAGGAGATTCAGGTGAATGCTCAGGGCCTCTGTATACAGAGAATCCCTTAGAGAGACTCCATAGATACTAAATGATAGATTCGTGCCCGAGGGGAGCCCAGAGACTGGTGTCACATCTGTGTTTTGCGTGTCAGTAAAGCAGCAAATATTTGCTGTTAATTCATATAACTGCAGTCTATAGGATCTGTCCCTTGCTGGCACACTAGCTACTTTCCCAAGTGTATATTATTGAGAATATTCACCCAGTAATTGAAGAAAGCGACTGAAATCCAACCTCATTGTATTGAGTTAACACACTTACCTGTCGCACACCAGCTATACAACACTTGCATCAAAGCTACGTTTTCCCTGTCAGATATAAACCACTCTCTTGCTCATGAAAACACTGCTGAGATTTTTCTTATCTTTTGCAACCAGCAGAAATATGTTACTTTCAAAATGAATTCTGGCCCAGCCAAATGTTTTGAAAGCAAGAGGTAATCCTATCAGGTATTAGGCTTGTCCACAGCTGTCTAGATATTGCACCATCCGGTGACTGAGGATCTGGGTGCGGTTGAAAAATGGGACTTCACTGTCCCACTGGGAAAATGAAAGTATCCCTGGTGAGGTTGGACCTGTGTGTTAACAATTTGTTTGATAGCCCTTAAAACTACATTGCAAGAATTGTCTGTTTCTATCCCAGGCAAATGTAGAAAGACGCTGCCTACTTGTCAGTCAGACAGCATAAAATGAAAGCCACTCTGGAGCAGAAGCCTGCGGTGTACAACGGGGCATTCTAGCAAAAGCCCTCAGCTTTCCTGATCGCACCATAGACCCATACCTGAAATCTTTGAATCTCTATGGAAAAACAGGGACCATTTTAAAATAGATATCCAAGTAGTTAATTTTAAGATGCATTGTTATAAACCGACCTTTTCACTCTTGAATCTTTTGCTTTAAGCGTTTGTTGTCTAACTCAATAATTTTTTATGCAAATGAAGCTGGTCTGGTCTTATTTTTGTGGGGGGAAAGAGTGATAATTTTTTATTTTGTGTGTGTATGTATATATGTGTGTGTATGTATATATGTATATATGTATATATATATATATATTTTATATTATTCTTTACAGTGGGTGGGACTACATGTCCCAGCAAGCCCGCCCCAGCATGTGGGCACTTGGAGAATTACAAGCACCAGGGCTGGTTAAACCTAGAGAGGAGGACCCCAATTTATTTATATACACAGACTTAAAACATCCGCTGCAGGCCCTATTTGTTTTACAGATATTTAAGCAAGACACCTTTTTATTTTTTTTAAACTTTATGTTATTAATTGAGCAATGTATATAATTTAGTAAAAAGAATCAATAATGCATCTCAAGGGACGTAGCTAAGGTCGGGGCAGGCAATTGACAGTGCGTCTCCAGGGACATAGCGAAGGTCATGGCAGGCGGCATGCAGTGCGTCTCCAGGGACATAGCGAAGGTCATGGTAGGCGGCATACAGTGCATCTCCAGAGATGTAGCCGAAGTCGGGGCAGGTGGCAGACAGTGCATCTCCAGGGACGTAGCCGAAGTCTGGGCAGGCTACAGGCACTGCATCTCTAGGGACGTACCTGAGGTCGGGGCCATGAACCATGCGTTAACCATGGGGTGACAGACACTGTGTCCATAGCCAGTCTGGCATTTTGGTCAAGTTTCCATGAATGTAGTTATAGCACTGAGGCTTCATCATGTAGCAAGTAGCAGCCGCCATGTGGAAATTGTGGACAGTCCACTTTATAAATCACACGCACAGACCTTGATTCAGCGTTTTACACATGACAGACAGCAGCTGCGTCTTTGGACAGAGCTGCTGTGTGTAAATATAGTAATGCCGCTGGAGGCCTTCTTGTTTAAATAGCAAGCTTCTTTGATCCGCTGCTGCGTCCGAGGGCGCAGCATTGGAACGTCTTCGAACACATCGGCCATGAGAGTAATCCTCAGGTTATGCAGGATAAGACCCAGTGCTAGGGTGTTCAGTCTCCCCCTGCAAACTATAAATTTGCGCCCTCCTACAAATATGTCCTCTTGGAATGTCTCTCTACAATACACTTATTCGGATTTCTATTTTACTTTTACTCTTTGCTTTTCTTCCCCCTCCTATTTCCTTTAACTGGGTTCTTAGATATATAACACCTTACCGACATTCAGAACACTCCAAGAGGATAGATTTGGACACCAAGGGGTCTATTTACTAAGCTTTGTTAAGAGATAAAGTGAAAGGAGGTAAGGTACCAGCCAATCATTTCCTAACTGCCATGTCACAGGCTGTGTTTCAAAAATGACACTTAGGAGCTGATTGGTTGGTACCTTATTTCTGTTCACTTTATCTCCTAACAAAGATTAGTAAATAGACCCCCAAGCTTTTTATAACAACATTCATGCACTTAACTTGAGATCTCCTTGACTGAAGGTGCTTAGGGTTGGAAGGGGACGTGGCCCAGCAGCAGAGTGGAAGGGGAGGAAATGTGATCAGATGCAGGTAAGAGATGCTGGGCCTCACAGAGGAGAAAGCTACAGGAAGAATCGGCGTCCCCTGCAATGCTTACCCCATTGTGCTGGCCCTGCGCAGGATTGCCAGAGCCAGGAAATGTGTGTCAGAAGATTCATACCCTGGCCTCTGCGCGCCTTGAAAACTGGGTTGTCATGCCTCCATTTTCAAAAACGCTTGCTATTACCACCCCTTCCCTGCCCTCAAACTGTCAGTCATGGCTTAGGGGGGACTGTAACTGCCATACAGTACAGTGCAGATCCTGCTCATGCGCCAATCATTACACATCATAGTTGTGCGCAATCCGTCATGTTTACGTACAACTCTGGATCTGAATCAATGTGTAAGACAAAACATCCAGACTCTGTGTGAACTAATTCATAGATATATAAACAAGTTGGTAAAATCGGAGTGTAATAAACAAAAAAAATAAAAAATTGTACACACACGGGCAAAAAAGTATTTGGACAGCCACCGATTGTGCAAGTTGTTGCACTTTAAAAGATGAGAGAGGTCTGTAATTTCCATCATAGGTACACTTTAACTGTGAGAGACAGAATCTAAACAAAAAATTCCGGAAATCACATTGTATGATTTTTAAAACATTTATTTGTATATTCTTGCGGAAAATAAATATTTGGACACCTACCACCCAGCAAGAATTCTGGCTTTCACAGACCTGTTACTACTTCTTTAGGAAGCTCATCTATCCTCCACTCGTTGCCTGTACAAATGGCACCTGTTTGAACTGGATAACTGTATAAAAGACACCTGTCCACACCCTCAAACAGTCAGACTACAACCTCTCCACCATGGCCAAGACCAGAGAGCTGTCTAAGGATACCAGGGACAAAATTGTAGACCTGCACAAGGCTGGCATGAGCTACTCGACAATAGGCAAGCAGCTTGGTGAGAAGAGATCAACTGTTTGCGCAATTATTAAAAAATGGAAGAAATACAAGATCACTGACAATCTCCCTCGACCAGGAGCTCCGTGCAAGATCTCCCCTCGTGGGGTATCGGTGATCTTGAACTACACGGGGGGACCTGGTCAATGACCTCAAGAGAGCTGGGACCACAGTCACAAAGGTTACCATTAGTAACACACTACGTCATCATGGATTCAAATCCTGCAGGCCCGAAAGGTCCCCCTGCTTAAACCAGCACATGTCCAGGCCCGTTTAAAGTTTGCCTGTGACAATCTGGATGATCCAGAGGAGGATTTGGAGGATGTCATGTGGTCAGATGAGACCAAAATAGAACTTTTTGGTATAAACTCCCCACGCCGTGTTTGGAGGGAGAAGAATGATAAGTGGCATCCAGGGCCGGTGCTAGGCAGCACTGCGCCCAGCGCCGTCCTGTGTTGCCGCCCCTTCCCTCCTCCGCTCCCTCCCCTCTGTGCTTAAATATGTCCTATACCGCCAGGAGGGTGGTGGGAGTTTCCTGCGTCCTCCAGAAACAGTAGCGCTCCGGGCGACGGACCAGCTTGCCCGTGCCTGGAGCCGCTACTGGTGGCATCCCAAAAACACCATACCCACTGTGAAGCATGGAGGTGGCAACATCATGCTTTGGGGATACTTTTCAGCGAAGGGGACAGGACGACTGATCCATATTACGGAGAGCATGAATGGGGACATTTATCGTAACATTTTGGGGAAAAACCTCCTTCCCTCAGTAAGAGCATTGAAGATGCAACGTCGCTGGGTCTTCCAGCATGACAATGACCCCAAACACACCGCCCGGGCAACTAAGGAGTGGCTCCGTAAGAAACATTTCAAGGTCCTGGATTGGCCTAGCCAGACTTCAACCCAATAGAAAATCTGTGGAGGGAGTTGAAAGTCCGTGCTGCCCGGCGACGGCCCCAAAACATGACACATCTAGAGAAGATCTGCATTGAAGAGTGGGCCAAAATACCTGCTGCAGTGTGTGCAAACCTGGTCAAGAACTACAGGAAACGTTTGACCTCTGTAATTGCCAACCGAGGTTACTTTGCAAAGTATTGAGTTAAACTTTTTGATTGTCCAAATATTTTTTTCCCGAAAGAATATACAAATAAAGTGTTTAAAAATCATACAATGTGATTTCTGGAATTTTCTTTTCTGATTCTGTCTCACAGTTGAAGTGTACATATGATGGAAATTACAGACCTCTCTCATCTTTTAAAGTGCAACAACTTGCACAATCGGTGGCCATCCAAATACTTTTTTGCCCCAGTGTGCGTGCGTGTGTGTGTCTATCTATCTATCTATCTATCTATCTATCTATCTATCTCCACAGTAGTAAATAAGGTGCACTCACCAGGGACTTTTTCAAAAGATATAAAGGCTTATTTATTCCTCAATGCATTGTACAAGTCGACGTTTCGGTTAGCGAGGGTAACCTTCTTCAGGACAGACTCCCCAAACCACCAAGAAAGGTGGTTTAGCACCCCAGGCAGCTGTACATCTTTTTATTCGTGTGTGCCAACCGACTCCTTGGACTATTTTGGATACATACATAGTCTCCCATATCCAAAGTGCTTGGGACCAGGAGAATTTTGGATATCGGAATATTCCGTATTTTGGAATAATTGCATACCTTAATTAAATATCTTGGGAATTTGACCCAAATCTAAACACAAAATGCATTTGTTTTATATACACACAGCCTGAAGGTAATATTGTGCAGTATTTTCAATAATTTTGTGTAGATACATGAAATTCATTTGTTTCATATACACCTTATACACAAAGCCTGAAAGTATTTTTATACAATATGTTTAATATGTTTATGCCTTAAACAAAGTTTGTGTGCATTAAACCATCTAAAATCAAGTGTCACTATCTCAGTTATGCTAAAAAAAATTCCGTATTTTGGAATATTTGGACATGGGAGACTCAACGTGTATGTGTGTGTATATACATATATATATATATATATATATATATATATATATATATATATATATATATATATAAATAGGGAAAATTTTGTTTCCACCTCTGTCAGTACAATTGTTCAAAAATAGTGTATTTTGGTATAATCTTGACGTGTCAGAAATTTCCTTCTTTAAGTGTACTCCGATATGGGGAACAGAGAAAATAAATGCAAACAATGTATTACCCAAGGAAAGGAAAATCAAATCTATAATGCAAAATTATATTCACGTGTCAGGAAAGAACATGGCTGATGTTCTGGGGTGAAAAACCTATCACAAACTGCTTACTTTTTGCGAACCTGAAATGATTGCTCTCAGAGGGTGCTTTGCACAGTTACTTTTTCTCTTGTGGTTGATAGCAGATATCATATGATTTATAAATGCAGAGAAAAAGGAAGAATCTGGTGCGTTAACTTTTGGTAAAAGGATATTTAATTTGTACACAAAATAAACATGTAAAAATGAACATCTAAAATATTTTAAATATTTGTAATGTGGCAATCCAAAAAAGGTGAAAACCTGGTACTATGCCAGAATACGATGTTCTAACCACTGGCTGCTCCAGAGGTGGGGCTGCAGCGCAGTCCAAAATTTAAGTAGGGGAGAGACACCAACTGCCAGTGAGTCCTGGCCGGCGTTGTTTGGCAGCATTTGAAATGGCAGTTGGTGGGGCTCCCCTATTAGAATTTTGGAATGTGCTGCAGCCCCACCTCTGGAGCAGCCACTGGTTATAACCACATGGAAAGACAAGGGTCCTGCTAATCTCTGTATTTTCCCTTTTCCTGTCCAGATGATTTCGACTTATCTGACTATTTTGATGCCACTCAACCACCCAAGGTTGTCCCCAAACCACCTCCTAAGAATCCAGGTAATTCTGAAAATCATATGGGGCACTGTATATATACACACATGAGCCAGCTCTGCCAGATCCCACATTTTGCCTGTCTTTTAAAAGCTGTGTTGGGGTAGAGAGGAGGTATGCTGCTTTACAAATCATCTTTCCCTCTACTGTTATCGCTGAGAGAGTGCTCCTGCCAGATCACAGTGCTGCTTTTAATACAATATATATTATTATATGCATATGTATTTATCGGCATTACAAAACAAGATGTGGGGAAAAAAACAGAACATTTTCTGCTGTTTGCTTAATTTCTACCCTATTTTAAGTATCTTTTTCCCACCCCATTCTTTATAGTAGGGCTGATTTCCCCTTAGTGACATTATTAGGGTTATTTGCTAACATTGATGAAAATAGCAAATTTTTTCATAGCAACCAGTAAAAGACATTAGCTTTCATTATACAACTTGCACTCGGCAGATTAAGATTGGCTGCTCAGAGTGATTTCAGTTTAAAAAAACACAAATAAATGTATATTAGGGCGCTAGTCTACCTGGTGACAATAATTACTAATCAAATTGCAGCTTTCTAAAGAGTATTGCTTCCTTTCAATTAATACAGATAAATTTCATGAAAACGTCATAAAAGAAAGCGCTATTTAATTAGAAGGAATTAAAAATTTTCAATTTATTGAAAAAATACTTCATAAATAAAAATACATATTATATATTCACAACATTGGTAACTGAATTCAATTCATATATAATATTTAGACAAAGTACTTTCAATACATATACTTAAGACCTTTACATGGATTAATAAATCAGTGTTTTTTTTGTTCAAAAGAGAAGATTTATCATATAAACAGTTACTTTCCAACAGTCATTAAAGTGACCTGTAGATTATGAATTGCTTTTCAATTCCCTGCTATAAATATCGGTTCAGAGGGGACTAGTTTTATACCTGAGGAAGCTGCTGATGCTATAAGTAGGTGGAGAAACGCGTTATATCATCCCCACTATCCACAGGAGACTGCACAGTTGGATTGATAAAATGACCAAACCCAGGAGAGAAGTATACACTGTTTACATTCTAGTTTGGCTGTATGATCCGGTATAATAACCAGCAGCAGGAGGTTAACTGACTCACTGGGAATCTGGACTGTGTTCTTGTGCAGCTACCATAAGGAACCTACCAGAGATTATATGGTATCTGTATGGTTAAATGCAGAGGCACGAAGTAACAATATATTCAACTAACAAGTTGGGAAAAGTATACTGTTGGCCCATAGTTGCTAAGTGACTGTATACAAGTTAAAAAGGCTCTCTTTTTTTTTTTTTTTTTTTTCAACATTTTATTGTTGTCCAATAAGCATGCTTTTTTTAATCGTGTTTTGCTTGCTAAATATACTAATTAACAAGTTGTGTAAAGTAATTGATAAAATACAGGTCACTTTAATGACTGTTGGAAAGTAACTGTTTATATGATAAATCTTCTCTTATGAACAAAAAACATTGATTTATTAATCCAAGGAAAAGTCTTAAGTATATGTATTGGAAGTACTTAGTCTAAAGATTATATATGAATTGAATTCCGTTACCAATGTTGTGAATATATAATATGAATTATTGTTTTTATGTATGAAGTATTTTTTTTATTTTAATATTTTTATTCCTACTAATTAACGCTTTCTTTTTTGAAGTTTTCATGATTGCAGTTTAGCCACTGTGAATTGTTTGTAAATGACCTTCACTGTGTGATTTAATTGTAAGGTGACTTTTAATTTTCATCAAACAGACAGGTATTCATTAATAATATGTATACTCAAATAGGATTCAAGGTTGGCTTTCTCCAATATTGCTTCTGTCCTGGGAATCCTAAGATAGGCCAGATACATATATAGCACTTATACATACGAACACACTTGCGCCTATAAAAATGACACGTAAACCTATTTCTGTATCACATCAAAACGTCATATCGCAGCATCACAGGTGTGTGTATATAAACCTGTTTTAATGTATTTTCAGACGTGTTTGTCCCTACAACTAGGAAGCCACGAGTTTCAACCAATAAGCCACCGAAAAAGAAAGGTAGTATTTCTGAGCCACACTGTCACGCACATGATACACTTACTATTGCGTCAAACTATAGTACGTTTAAAGGGCAATTCCACTTTTAAAATAATTATTCTTAATAATTAAGTGTTCCTTCCCTTGTATCTCCTGGTGAAAATAGTCCTCTAAAATGCAGGACTTAATGTTCAGAGATGCCTACAGGGGAATATAATGGAGATGCACTGTAACTTGGTGGCTAGTCCAGTTTGTGCAAGTCACTTTATAGCCTGCCAATAATGTGGTATTGAAAATAAACCACAATAACTTCTTATTGGTTAATTGTGCATGGTGTTCAAGTTTTAGATCAGTGGTTCCTAACCTTTTTTGAGCATTGACACACCTGCCAATACAAATGATATATGTTTTACTCTTTTCCCCACATAAATACTAGAATATTGTAGTAAATAATGTTTTTTTTTTTTCCACCGCACACAGGTTTATCATACGGGTTGGGAATCACTTTTCAGATTTATTCTGTTTGTCTTCTTTATATAGCAGCAGTGATTGGTGATTTTGTATATTTGCATTTTAACGCTATTCTGATGGTTTTTCAAAGATCCCAATGATTTTGACTTGGCAGACGCCTTGGATGACAAAAATGATCGACCTGTAGGAGGAGGAGGCGGCGGAGGTGGAGGAGGTATGTATTGAGATGGCTAAAGCAATGGACACCTATTTATTTAATGTCCTGGTTACTCATTTCATGTAGGAAGAGAATCACAGCAAGTATCTCACATGTAATATTGTTTTTATCCATGGTCCACAACCTTTTGCAGTAAAGTTCATCTTGATATATTATTACCTTAAATTGACCATATTGCTATGTATATACTCTTGTTCATGCAAAATCGGAATTATTCTTGTTCTTTGGCATTGTAGTAGCTGCAAATTTTTTTACTCTGTATGAGAAGCCCCTGCCGCTTACATTTCCTCACAATTGATCCAGCAGTGCTCAATGGGATAGTCAAACACTTAGATAATATTTTGTAGCCTTTCCTGTCTTGGGCATGTCTATAACTTTAACTCTATTCTTCTTAGACTGTTCTTTGTTCTTCCTTTTCAGTTTTTCTTTAGTCACTGTATGACCAATGATATTTCAATTAGAAGATCTTTAATCCATAAAAGCTGAGCTTTTTTTAATGATTCACAGGTAAATACTAATTAAGTGCCAATTGTTAGGGCCATATCTTTCACCTGTGTGAACTTGGAGCTTCCACATATTGCTCCTATAACAGCCCAACTAAAACATAGGGGTCAAACCAATTAGGAGCAATATTTTCACCCCTGCTTCTAAGTGCGACTGTGTGCTCCACTTACAGTACCAATAATGTGCGAGTCAGGTGTAAAATCGGACCGCTATGGGGGGTGAGTTGCTGTGCCATTGTCTATTGCTGTTCCAACGGCAATTTGTCCCCTTCACACCTAATTGTATTGATCCAATAGGGTCCACATTTGGAAGGAACTCCTGTCTGTTACTGGACGCATTGACTTATTTAAAATGGTTATCCAGCCAAAATACTTGTATTTATCACCTCCAACATTCCCGTGTCTATATTCCCAAAAATGTGGTGTTTTTTTCAGCCATTGATTGCATTATATCCTCTTATTTTGAGATAAAAGGAATCCTAGGATTGCAGTGCACAACTAGAGTCGCCCCAAGACCATGGGTGGCTTGGCCCTGGCTGAGCATACTGGGTCTACCTTACTGTATCTCCTGTATAGGTTTATTCTCCAAGTTGGTGTCTCCAAAGTCTGTTTCATTGTTGCACCTGACCTTCCTATTGTGTCTAAGGTTGTAATAGATTGGGTGTGAGTGGCTCCTGAATACCCTAATATTTATAAATGGCAAGCTTGGTTTCAACCAGAAATGCCCTGCATAAATATCACAAGCTGTGGAATCGCTGATCTCGCTCCCAACTAAAGGCCCCCATACATCAGAGATGGATTGCAGCAATCGTGCAATTTGCAATCGATTGTGTATAAAAATCTGCAATGTATGGGCTTCACAGATCGCAAATTGCAACCAAAAAGTGATTGGAATTGTTAAATCTGATTGTTCAACATGTTGGCTTTCACAGATGGATTGATCAGCAGATTTGCAGACCGTTACCAGTAAAATGATGGGCCTTTCAAGATTGTCCGATCTGTGTTTTCTGCAATCGATCTGCAAATCACTGAAAAAGATCTGTAGTGTATGGGCGCAGATTGTTCGATTGGGAAATCCTAAGATCGGGCAATAAATCTTCAAATTGTTCAATTGTGGTTTTCAGATTGCTGATGTATGGGGGCCTTTAGTGTTAAGGCCCCCATACATCAGCAATCTGAAAACCACAATTGAACAATTTGAAGATTTATTGCCCGATCTTAGGATTTCCCAATCGAGCAATCTGCGCCCATACACTACAGATCTTTTTCAGTGATTTGCAGATCGATTGCAGCAAACACAGATCTGGCAGTCTTGAAAGGCCAATCATTTTGCTAGAAACGGTCTGCAAATCTGCTGATCATGTCCATACACTAGCAATCTGCAGCCCAATCCATCTGTGAAATCCAACATGTTGGACAATCTGATTAAACAATTCCAATCACTTTTTGGTTGCAATCTGCGAAGCCCATACATTGCAGATTTTTATACACAATCGATTGCAAATTGCACGATTGCTGCAATCCATCTCTGATGTACGGGGGCCTTTAGATGACCTGGCCGTGACAACTGCTAGCAATTTTGTGTTTGGTGTTTTAACCCTTTAGCCCTATCACGCTTGCCACTACAGTTCGCTTCATTTTTCCATGTTTTGTGATTTCCGGTTGTTCCCGTGTCAGTTGGAGTTTTTCTCTAATTGTGTTTTCTCCTTTATGTCTATGTAACTCTCAACTCCATGATCCTTATTGACTGCTTTGTCTAATATAACCCTTATCTATTCCTTATAATGGGCATCCACAATACAATTATCTGTCCAATCTGGCTGGTTGGAATGAAAACCTGGTAATGTATGGCAGCAAATGACAGTCAATCATATGGTTTAAACACTGCAAAACTGACAAAAAAACAATTGTTCAAATTGGTTAAATTTGTGTGTTTTAACCGATTTGTCTGAACGACCATTTTAGTCTGTATTTCAGTGTTTGTGAGCAAATGATCGATTGTCATTTGCTCCCATACATTACCCGATTTTCACTTCAATCAGCCAGATTGGACAGATATCTGACAGATAAATGTATAGTGTATGCCCAGCATTAGTGTACTATGACACGTGATTTATAAAATAAAATAAAAAACTTGGTGCTTCCACAGCACATGTGATTGAATACTTATACAGGTTGAGTCTCCCATATTCAAAATGCTTGGGACCAGGGGTATTTTGGATAACGGAATATTCCGTATTTTGGAATAATTGCATATCATAATGAAATATCTTGGGAATGGGACCCCAATATACATACAGAATGCATATGTGTGTTATATGCACCTTATACACATAGCCTGCAGCTCATTTTATACAATATTTTCAATAATTTTGTGGCTCAAGCAAAGTTTGTGTACATACATGAAATAAATTTATGTTTCATTTACACCCTATACACACAGCCTGAAGGTAATTTTATACCATATGTTTAATAATTTGTGCCTTAGACAAAGTTTGTGTACATTGAACCATCAAATATCAAAGGTTTTATTATCTCAGTCATGCCAAAATTATTCCGTAATTCGGAATATTCCGTATTTCGGAATATTTGGATATGGGAGACTCAACCTGTATATGCAGCATTTTTTCATAGTTTATTTTACTGAAAAAAATCTGCAGACAAATAATTCAAATTACATTGAAGGGCACACTGACAAAGTTCCTCTTATATGTTCTATTCCAAATAAACCAGCTGTTCCTCCTGTAAGATCCTAAGTCAGTATTAGATCTAAAAAATCAAAAGATCAAAGATGACTGTCTCCGTAAGGAAAGGATTACCCATTTTGAATTGAGTCAGCAGTAGTGGCGTTTGACCTCTAGCTCTTAAAAGCGTACGAAAGCTGGAAATAAGCCGGCTGTGAATGGAGATATGGCAAAACGTTGTTTCCGATTTCATGGATGCTATCTGGAGGACATAAGTCCCTATGGCAAAAGATGCATTACTATGACCTGTCTATTGAGCCTGTAGAATAACGCTGGTGGAGTTTAGTACAGAGCTGCTCACACCATGTCTGAGCCCTGATCATTTTTTGGGTTTATGCTGCTATAATTCATTCAAAATCGAAAAGGAAATTCAATAAGATAGGTGTAGCACTAAATGGAGTATATGTTTTAAAAGAAAAAAAAAACCGGTAAAATAATTTATTGTTTCACACAATCAGCCGTTATGTTGGAATATTTAAATGTTGTTGTTATTATTAGAGTCATTCTTTTGTGATACCAATTTGCATACTGAAGTGTGAGCACTATATAAAGCACCAAAGGATCAGGGGACCATATCTGTGATCAAGTTGAGGTTCAACGAAACATATTGGTTGGTTCCAGTTTCTGGTAGAAGGACACTTTTTAGATAAAACACAGATTGGAATTCCATTGATCCATCATCCCAGTGGTGATCTGTTGCTGCTATCCCCTACTTGATTTGATAAGCTTATATTGGAACACTTTTATGTAGGCATTTTCGATAATATGGAATTAATATAAAATTCTTAAATACACTGATTGGCCTATGGCCTTCTTTGGTTGTGTTTGGTGCTAGGTTCCACGAAAGATTAGGAGAAAGCTTTTGGCCATTCAAAAAGTGATTTTTAGATAAGCATTAATGGTAAATTTTCTGGTGTGGAGATTGATTTTCATTATCGAGCCAATTGAGGTTTTGAATACCACACTAGAAGCACTTTTCCTGTGTTGTGTGTTATGTATGGATGGATGTCTAGTAGATTATCAGATTTCAAGAATCTCAAAACGTATCAAGCTGATCCATTTGGTACGGTTAAAATCCTCCAATAGGCTTGCTTTCCCATTCACCTCGTAAGAAAGAGTGACTTCATGGTCCACCTCACCAGTCCAGTCTACCAACCCCTGTACAAGAGCCACCCTGCGTGTCCTCCTCGTCTCAGGTTTGACGCAGCTAGTGTACCATTTGGCTGCTCCCACGCTGCCTCCCACAATGGGGTGCCCACAGTAGTTTCAGCTGCTAGGTTTGTCCCCCCTATACATCCTTCCTGAATGGATGTTTATGCCCACTCAAGTCATAGTACGGCTCAGTCATCTGCTACGTTTCAGGAAATTTTGCAGGCAAACAGACCAGTAGCCCCTAAAGCGCCTAGGTGGACAGTATCATCTTATTAGTCCGCCCAGCTTGTAGTTTCTGACACATCATTGGAGGAGTTAGATGTGCTGGGTTCTTCTCCAGGATCTATCTCAGGAGAGGAGGACCATCCTTTTACAGTGTATGTCCCTTCCTTGGTGAGGGCAGTCAGATCAATCCTAAATATAGAGGATGACGAGCCAGCTCTTAAACCTACAGCTCCGGTGTTTAAACGCCAGAAGGTGGGTAAGGATGAATTTCCTAAGTCAGAGCAGCTCACTGAACTTTGGTAAGTGGGAAGTCCCCCCTACTGTGGATGTTCATGTGGCACATTGTCAGGAGTGATACGTTTCCTATACCGTCCGCACCTGTCTTAAATCAGTGTTTTCATTGTCTGGAGTTTTAACCCGGCCGGCTATGGCCGCGGCCTGGGTAACCAAGGCTATTGAAGATTAGACGGGGGCATTGGAAGACACTCTACCAGATGCTACCAGAGAACAGCTGGCACATATCGACCATATACGGGAAGCAAACCCTTATTTGGAAGAAGCTGCAATAGACACTGGACTCCTGGCTTCAAAGGCATCGGCAGCTTCGGTTGTTGCTCGTAGGGCCCTTTGGTTAAGGTCCTGGAAAGCAGATGCTGGATCCAAAAAGGCTCTGGAATCCCGGCCTTTTTATGGAAACATACTATTTGGAGCAGAATTGGATAACATAATGGCTACTCTAGAAGCGTCAAAATCTGCCTGCCTGCCATCAACAGCTACATCTAAGCCTAGGCAGTCCTCTTTTCGGTCCTATCGCCCTCAGGGAAGAGCAAAAGGGCAGCCTTTCTCCAGACAGTCTAGGACCACCAAGCCACAAACTAAAAGGTCTTGGGCGTTCAGACGTCCAGCTTCCAAGCCGGACAACAAACCCTCCGCCTGATGTGGCGAGCCTCCTCCTGGGGGATCCCAGGGTGGGAGGCAGACTTCTTCAATTTGCGGACTCCAGGCATCAAACAACAGACGCCTGGGTCTGAGAAGTGATCTCTCAGGGGTATGCCCTCACCTTTCTGAGGCGTCCTCCCCAGAAGTTTTTCTTTGTACAACTCCCCCATCAAACTCTATCAAGGCCTTGGCCCTCCAGGGGGCCATTCACTCGCTGTTGCGTGCAGGGGTGATAATTATGGTTCCTGTGGTTCAACAAGAAAGTGGTGGTTATTCCAGTCTGTTTTTGATTCAGAAATGGGTCTCATTGCCCTATTCTAAATCTGAAAACCCTCAACTGATGTATCCGTATACCCAAGTTTCCGTATGGAGACTCTTCGGTCAAATGTTCTGGCAATGCAACCTGGGAATTTTATGGCTTCCCTGGACCTTCAGGATGCATATCTGCACGTTCCTATTACGCCATCCCACCAACGATTTGTACGGTTTGCTGTTCTGCAGCAACATTATCAACATCTAAATCCCATATCTTCCTCATCGGTGGAATATTTGATTTTTTTATTTTTTTTTGTGAAACTTTGGGGGAAAAAATGCATTTTCATTTCAAGTGCAGATTTTACACACCGAATCCGTCTTTTTACGGTTTTGAAAAGAATTGTTGGCGAAATAAGAACCATAAATAGAGTAATAAGGCTAATGGCATTTCTCTCTAAAAACAAAAAACAAGGAATAATGGTGCATACACACGATCAGATTTTTCTTCAGATCTGAAGGATAATGATTTTAAAAATCGTTCATATCTGAAAGAAAAATCTGACATGTGGGCAATACTGATGCACGTTCCCGATTGTCAGATAACAGTTTTAGACAATTTCCATTCATTTTAATGCAGTCAAAAATCGTTCAATTGTTTGCAAATCATTCAGTCGTTCATCTGACATATCTGACCATGTGTATGCACCTTAATTTGTGTGAGTACTGTTTAAAAAAATCATTTATATTCATGTTTGAATGGGACAAGCACAAATATGATAAATTTACCTCAGCACAAGGGTGAGAGAACCTTCAGCAGCAAAGGGGTTAAATGTAAATCTGTAAACCTCCCTTTAGTTTGCCTAGATCACAGGTTCCCAAACTCTGTCCCCAAGCACCTTAACGGTCCAGGTTTTAAGGATATCAGATGGTTAAATCAAAAGACTGAGGTACTAATTAAGTCACCTGTGCCCAAGCATGGTTATCCTTAAAACCTGGGTCATTAGGATGCCTTGAGTGCTGAGTTTGGGAACCCCTGGCCTAGGTATTAAAATCATTATGCATTGTGGCACAATGTTGCGTAAACCTTAGTCCCGCCCTCCACTACATGATGAATTGGGTCACTGCGGGGACATGATTACACAGATTTGCCCTATGGTTTATGTGACCAGTAATATGTTATTAGCACAGACTTATAATTTGTTTGTGTGATTTCTTTATATTCCAATTGCAGGATTTTCAGACTCTGATTTGGAGGATGCTATAAATGATGGCTACAAACCAGATAAGGGAAAAGGTAGAGTCCTCTATGATTGCATGTGTGTGTACATTCTGGCTTTCAGCTTGTAGTACATAATCCTAAAGGGTAGTTCAGTCTATTCATTATAACTCAAAATAACATTACAGATGTACTGTATATACACTATTGCTGCAGTCACGCCAAACAGCTCTCCTCTGCACTCCAGGTCTCGTGCAACTTGGCTTGTGCAGGAGACTGCACTGATTAATTTGATGTGCAACACTTGTATATATGTTTGTGTCTGAATCTGCATTCATAGTGGTACAATGTCACGGCTTTTTTTTTTTTTTTCTGTTACGCCAAGTTCAGTTGTGCTTTTATATACAGATTCAGTCACACATATAGGGCGGAATTCAATTGTTTCCAGCCCCCTTCGCGCCCGATGGATGTATTCAATTGATGCTCCTGTTGGGACACCATTTAAGCTGAAACGGGCAAAAAGTGACTCATTTGAGCACCCAAATCGCACTTTTTGTGATCGCGCTCAGCACTTTGGTCGGGGGTACTTGTTTTACATGGCTAAACCTGACCTCTGTGAGCGCGATAATTGGCATCTATTGAATAGCGCCTCGCGATCTCCCATCACTTTTTAGACAGGAGATCAGGCGCACAAGAACAATTAGTTTACGACAGAAGACCAATTTTCAGGTGAAAAAATGCTCAGTGCAAGCCAGTCACACCAGATCTAGTGGGTCAAGTAACGCCAGGCATCGGATGGCATATTGAGGCTAGGTGTATGAGGACACACCTGTAGATGTACTTGTAAATATTATACTAAATACCATTTGACATTTGCAAAACTAATCAGAAGGAGAATTTTTAGATATTTAAATAATCTATTTAAATACACACTTGGAAACATTTACGTTGACTATGAAAGGTTGAGACTAGATAAAGGACCCAGCCGGACATGAATATGGCAGTTAATGAGATTGCAAATAATTGATTTGTAGATGTTGCCTTTATTCAGGTGGAGGAGGAGGAGGAGGAGCAGGAGGAGGTCGAGGGTCAGGAGGAAATGCTGGGGAAAGTGATGGAACAGGTGAGCAACTATAAAAGAAAATGTATACTTTTTAAAACCCTGTATGCAAATACAGTTTCTCCACAAGTGCTCGAGTCCTCCCACATTCTGCTTTATTTTCACTACTCGCAAGGTGGGTCTCTGTGTTGTACTAAGGCAACGCTCCAGGAGTGAGTATAACGTAGAATGCGGATGACTCTCAAGACCCTGAAGCAGAAGGTGGTTGATCACAGTTGCCTACAGGACACTCTACACCTGGCACTAGTAGAACAATTATCTAAAATGTGACAGCTGCTTTTTAAAATTGTACCTAAATGACAGAACATTGATGTCTGCCTCTTTAAAATGGCTGCAGAGGTGGTATGTGTGTAGGAGGACCAATCGGAACGTAAGAACTACAGATGAGCAGTTCAGTTCTACTTGGTACTTTTCACCAAATTAGCTTGGATTTATCTTATTGGCTATCCAAAACGCATAAAAGCCAGATAGCCAGTGAGTGTGTGGCTTGGTAGCCTAAGATGGTGGACGCTATTCCCTGAGCTCCACAGCAAACCCTAAAAACAGTGACCCTTATCTCCCTCCACCATTTCGGGGACCCTCTCCATTTACACCCGCTGTGTGGCTGTTGTGCGACTCCTATCCTGACCGAGGCATGGGAGCTTCTTGCGCGTGGCTGACCCGGAGAGAGGACGGCGGGACGCTGAGTTTCCCATCTGCCTTAGACCTCCTTCCACTACTGTGCTGCCGGGGAGATCTCAGCACTGCTTCCGGAATAAATACCTGGACGGGTGGGGCGGCTGGTCTCCTTACCTACGACGCGATTGAGAGGTGTCTGGAGAGCTGTGTCCACCCGCTGTCATACGGGAGCCGCTGTCACACTGTCGGCCTCACCAATATAGGCAGATGAGTAGATTCCCCCTCCTTAAGTTAAATGGATAGGCTTACCGGTCTTGCCAGAATGTGTGATAAGCTTCATAACATAAAGGTATTATGATTATAGACTTTATAGGTTGCGGAGAGGTACAGTAGGAATGTAAATCAGCGACCGTACAGGACCATAGACCCCCCCTTCCTTTCCTTCTTTACTTATATAAAAAATGATCCAAGAGATATATTGTATGATTCGTTATGATTATAGCAAATTACATTGACAACTTAATTGAGTTTATCTTGCTAATTGCATTCTGTGTTTTATTGTAGAATTTCATTTTACTTATGTATACCAACTGATGTGTAAAAAATTTTAGCAAAAGTTCAATAAAATGAATGTCACACAGCTCTGGCTTTTTGGCTAGAGCAATGGACACACCACCGATGGAGCGTAAAAATGGCTGCATGGAGCAGTCCCAAGGCTCTGGTAAAATGGTGCCTGTTATAGGGTGAACCTAAAAGTATAGCTTTAAAATCCCATGCTGTTCAAACCCTAGTCTGTCTAATTTGTATCAATGTATGAGCAGGAGTTGCCATACTACTTGCCCAATATTAAGGTCTTCTGTAGACTACAAAGAACACTTCTGCCACTGTACAAGCTGTATACGTTTACCATGCTATAAGTTTGAACATAACCTAATTGAAAATATTCAATACATAGATAGGGATTATAACTATAAAAATGTACAGTTGAAAATAGAAACCCCATTCTGTGCAGAGAACTGTATTTCTCTAGGTAATTACATTTATTATCTTCAGTAAGTGTTGCTATCCTATACTTTACACACTTTATCTAAATCTTCTACAATGGAACAGTCACACCAAGGAATACAGTACAATTCTGGTTTGGACATCTCTAATACATAACATGAGTATTCTACTTTGACTTAAAAGGAAAATCTATGTTTCCAATGTTATATTGCAGCATTTGGTTTCTCTAAAATAAGTCCTCTTTCTGTATGATTACCTCCACACTGTTGACCAGACCACATGATCTGCTGAGGACCTGGTGCCTCTAACCATTGTATATTCTTTTATATTTGTATTGTAACCGTTTTGTCATCACAGGAAATGTAGCGGAAACTGGAACCATTGCAGGGATCGCAAGTTCTTTGGCTATGGCATTAATTGGCGCTGTGTGCAGTTATATCTCCTATCAACAGAAGAAATTTTGCTTCAGTATTCAACGTACGTTTTTTTTTACAAACTGTGCCAGGGAATGGTGTATGAAAATCCACTAGAACAATGAGAAATCAAGTGTTATTCATAGCCTATATACAGTATTAGTCTAGGATTTTATATATACAAGATGTGGATTGTGCCTTTAGTACATCATCATACTTCCAGTTTAAATCCTGAAGCCATACACAACAGTAGTCAGTGACACCCCTTCTGCAGCACCAGCTGGGAACTATTAGTAGATGAAATGTTACACTTGTGACTCTAAGGGCCATATTCAATTAGGTGCGAAAAGTCAGTTTCTGCAGAAAAGTATCGCCGGTGATGTCATTTCGCCGGGCGAAAACTTATCCCTGTATTCAATTCCAAAGACTTTTTGCTGGTGCGGAAAGTCAATGCATTGGAATAGGCGAAAAGATTCGCCAATGAAAGCTGTCGAAAAAAAGTGCAGAATTTGGGTTTTGGGGTGCAAACTTGCGGGAATGCCCCTGCTCCCTTGGGACAGTCCCCCAAAGCTAAACTGTGTCAAAAAAAGTTTTAATAAAAATGTAAAAACACCACAAAAAATGACTTTGAAAAAGGGGGCGAAAAAGTACAAAGTTGGGGGATAAACTTAAAAACTAGTGGAATAGACACCAGGGGGATCCCCAAGTATGCCCCAGGTGTTTTTAACTTTGCAGGTGGTCCCGCAGGTGGATTTTTAAAATTTTTAAAACTTAATTTTAGTAACTTTAAAATATGCTAGCACCCATTTTCGTGTATCCCAAATTTGCTGGGACTACTTATTTTCACACAAAAAAACTGCTCAATGCTATTCTTCACCACTTGTGCAAAGACGCTAATTAGCAGCTACTGAGAGCATTTAAGTACCCCAAATACCTTCAGCAGGCCTATTCGGGGGAATCTATAGTGATCCCAAATGTCAGTGCATCTTTTGGGGGGTGTCAGGTGGATTTCCCTAAATCTGACAGCATTTTTCGCCAGGTCCGAATTCGCCGGGTCCCATTTTCGCTAATTTCTAATTGAATACAGGGATTAGCGGGGCCGAGCGCGATACTTTTTCCCATGGAAAAAAAACGATGTCGCCGAAAAGTCCGGCATGTGAAAAGTACGGGACTTTTCGCACCTAATTGAATATGCCCCTGTATGTTGTACAGTGCATTTTTGTGAGGTTTCACTGACTGTATAAAACAAATGATGGATTAATTTTCACTATATTAAATAATTAAAAAACTAATGACTCTAATAGACCACCTAAATTGAGCCAATTGTTATCTGAAAACAAATCTAATAAAATTCACTTGGTTGCACTAAGACACACACAAATCAAAGCTACAGTAAATATAAGCCCCCTCCCCTGTTATATACTGTTATAAAGACCCTACACCATGCGCTGGAAGCACTCATTGTTTGCCGAATGTTACTACCACTCTCTACTAGCAGTGGGACTCATTTGGCAAGGAACGCACAGGACAGAACGCACGTACTTGGCTGCTGTTTTTGCTCTGCGCATGCATATGCATCGCAGTGTGCGAAGCGTCCAGTGCTATGGAGTATGCGTACGCAGGGAGTCCGCAGCCCCAGGGACAAGTGATTGATAGGAAGTGCCGTTTATGGGTGATGACGGGGGAGTGGTTGGGCAAACGCAAGCGTGCCTGTGCGTTTGGACAGCATTTCAGGGGCATGCATAATTAAGCCCTTGTGGTGACGTACTTACTGCACAAATCCTTGTCAGGTCAACCACGATTATGCTAATATGTTCGATGGTTCTCGATGTTTCCGCTGTCTTGCCAGGTATTAGAGGACACACGTTAAGGGAAGTGGGTGGTATTATGTAGTGCTAGGCGTCTGCTTATTCTGCATGTGTATGCAGTCATTAGCATATTCTCGCAGTAGACGGGTGCGTGCGTCTGCATCCGTGTGTTCCTTGCTGAATCAGGCCCAGTGTGCAGCAAAGGGGACAAAATAAAGCAGTCATTCAGAACAGAAGCCAAAAGTATTTTATCCCAGGGAATATTTACATCCATAGATAATAGTAATACCTCACAAAACTTGGGGCTTGCCAGGTCTGTAAAAGTAAATGCCACAAAAAGGGATACTTCCTCCTTAGAGGGGCACAGTCGTGCCCCCTTATATTAAGGCTGAATCTTAAAAAAAAACAGAATTCCGGAGGGGGGGGCTACACCTCAAAAGCTATTGGAGGTACTGAGCTGACATTTGGCATGGACGGGTAAAGCTCTTCCTCCGTGCTGCATGCCATATTTCAGGCCAAACACATAAAAAATGAGGATTTGGGAGTAATCTAAAGTCCAACTGTCCAGTTATTTCTGACTCTCAATTAGGACCACTTTTCTGCTGTTCTCTATGGGGGATTTTTGGGAAGGCATAATTCATGGTAGGTATCGAATTGAGACTTGGGGTTTGTTTTATTAGGTAGCTATTGTTCCACTGTAGGTGCTTTTGGGGTTCAGGTAAATTAGAAAGTTTCAGTTTTTAAACTATTACCTCACGAATGCATCATTATACAGATAGGAAGTTTCAACTTATTGCGCAGCCTCAGTTGGTGCCTTCAGCAGGTGTACTCACTGTGGCTTCACTTGGGTGCACCAAGATGGCTGTCTGTGGGCGTTAGTGGAGCTCAGACCCGCCAATGGCAGCGGCGGGTACCAGGCGATGGTGTGGCCATCGGCGGCGGGGGTGTCAGTGGGACCCAGCGGCGGTGCGGTTTTTGGCGGCGGGCATGGATCTGGCAGCGGAGCCCATTTAAAAAATGGCACTTTTTGAAATTCAAGGATGGCCGGCGAGACATCGCCCTGCCCCCT
Organism: Taudactylus pleione; assembly: GCA_031769625.1. Lineage (NCBI taxonomy): Eukaryota > Metazoa > Chordata > Amphibia > Anura > Myobatrachidae > Taudactylus > Taudactylus pleione. The sequence goes on from JAUIMM010000221.1 coordinate 74,018, forward strand.
CCGCTGGCTTATATAAGCCAGCGCGAGGAGGCGACATGGCAGTCAGATGGCCGGGAGTGAGCAATGAAGAGCTCCTGAAGAAGGAAGACGCCAGAAGTCCTAGTGGGCGGCGGCCATGCAAAAGAGCTGATACAGGCTGCCGCCCACTAGGTGAAGAGGACAACAGGCAGCCGTGCAAAAGAGCTAATTGGCTGCCACCCCCCAGGCGAAGATGCCAGAAGCCATGGGGGGTTGGCGCCTGCCTTAATGATCAGAATTTCATTACTTTTTTGAGTTTGAGTGGCAGAAATTCAATAGGTTTTGTGAAAATTCAGATCATGTTTAAGAAGCCTTAATGGGACATGTGAAACCGTAAGTTTTTTTTTGTCTATGATATATATATGATAGATAGATAGATAGTACTTTGTACATAGTTTTTTGGCTGGTTGTTTCACCTGAAGAAGGTATTGTATAGACCAAAATGTCGTACTTTTCTGTGGATATGATGGGACTTTTGGAATAAATTCCTTTCTTGATAGATATATATATATATATTACATACTGTGTGTGTGTATACAGGCTGGTCTGCGTTAGGGTGAACTCCCCATAATTGAACATTGCCTATATGAGTAAACCCATACCCGCCATGTTCTCCCTCTCCTGTCATGCGTAAGTGTACACGCAATCAGAATGCATCTTACTCTGCATTCTTGAATCTGTGTGCGCTCATTTTCTGAGCATGCACAGTGTAAACTCACACAAAATACCTTTATAGGCGTAACAGCTCCCATGTATTCTATTCATATAATAGAGCCAAACTACTTTTTCATGCCTGCATTTCTATCTAAAAGATGTGGATGCTATGCCAACACAAGTCCTTTTATATAGTTCAGTACATAAGTCACAGAACAGAAGCTGTTTATACAGTAACATTTCTCAGTACGTGTGGTATGGCTTTCCCTGAAGCGGTGAAAATACAAGTGTGAATGATGTTTTCTGCACGAACAGAAGGACGATCTGATGGTAGCAACTGTCAAGATTTTATTTATACATATAGTGTCTAGCGAACACCATAAAATAGTTATAATGGTGTACAGCAAACTGCAATGATACAGTGACACACAATGGAACACCGTGTCCTTCTGTCAGTGTTACATGCATGAGCGTAACTGCCTTAACATTTTCCTGGGTGCCACTGTCGCAAGCAAACTCGCTCCTTCACGTACTGGAAGAGGGGGACCATGTGTAGCTGCTTATTGCAAACTCCTTTTAAAACATTCTGAGAATATCCTCTAAATAGTTATGAGCTATGTTGCACCTACTATATAGCTCCCTATTGCATACCTCCCAAGTGTCCAGGTTTAGAGACAGTCCTGACCCTTGACACAAGTTTGGGAAGGTTGCCTTGGTGACCACCGCTTTGCACCTACTATTAGGGCACATAGCGGTGCAGGGTGTTTATAAAGGAGGACGCTTGAAGGTTCCTAGCACTTTTGAAGCATTAGGCCTTATCCCCCTTGGGACAGGGCGCACCTCCATATGATACAGCCACACCCTGCGCTGATGACCTCTTTTCACTACTCACTGTCCGGACAACGTAAAATCTTCATTACTTACACATACAGAGTAACCATATACAGGTATCTGGTAAAATTGCTGCCCAAACTAAAAAATGATTTTAGCATGACTTAAGGAATTGTGGGTAGAGCTAGCCAAGTTGTTCCTTCTATGTCCTTGTAGGCAAACTATGCATCCAGAAACAGCAGGGTAGAAGTACAAATATATGAATATTACCTGATCAATTGTGGTATACACTTGCAGTAAGGCTGCTCTCCACTTACCCAGCTGGCGGTTCCAGATCTTACTGAGTGATACACTGCACACAGCTCATCTCACCTGTACGGCAATGATTCAGCAGGGGGCGGATTACTCTCCTTCTTCCTGATGCACTGTAATGTAGTGATAGGTTCCGCTACAATATGGTATCTCACATATAGCATGTTACAGTGTAACAGGGAGGACAAGAAAGCTGCACAGAACACGGGCCTGCACACCCATCCATTTGTTTGCATGCAGCTCAGAAACAGCTCAGCAGTGTATAGTGTAGCTGTGCACTACTGGTAAATGGAATTTTAATGGGGTCATAAACTTGAGCAGGACAATTTTGTACAGATTAGTTAATATAAAATATCCTATAGCATGTAAGTACAATATGAAGTAGTACAAAGAAACAGATTCCAGAATTTTTTCCTGCTTAGATCACACCAGGATTAGAACAGTGGTGACAGCTAATCTTTAGCCAAGTTTTGCTATATTATATGGAATCAATCATCATCATAATCATTTATTGCGGCCTATTCACCAAACACTTTTTTAAATTATAAATTTTTGCAGGTTTATAGCAAAATTAAGGAACGGGCCTTTTTATCATTGCTGTAACGCTGAAGATCTCACTTGTGTTCAATCAAATGGGGGGTTGTTTAACAAGCTGTGAAAAGCGTAGCAATCACCTATTTGTTCCCAGTAAAATTAATGGAGGTTTGGGTGTTGGAAAAACGGTGCATGATTACTAATTTACGGTGTGCTTGCACACAGTGCCTCGGCCAGCACCAAATGCAAGTACATATTTATGTTGCTACCAGGAACTATATAAATAAATATAGATCTTGATCTAGACCAGTGTTGGCTAACCTTGACACTCCAGGTGTTGTGGAACTATATATCCCAGCATGCCCTGCCACAGTTTTAGCATGCCCTAATAGCAAAACTGTAGCAGTGCATGCTGGGTTATGTAGTTCCATAACAGCTGGAGTGTCAAGGTTAGCCAACACTGATCTAGACGCTTGGAGATTTCTCGATCTGCTGCAGTTAAGAAAAGAGGTGTTACCAATCTAACAAAACCACATAAACACCAACCAAAATGAAATTAGGCTATATCAGCGCAGTTAATTTGGTTGTTTTTTTACCAGGAACTATGCGCTAAAATTGTTATTTTTTTGTAGCTATTAGGACTTTGTTTTATTTAGCCTTTTAATTTTGATGCTCAGTTCCAGGAAAGAAAAATATTATATATGTTTTTATTTCTTTTACTGGTCAGCTGATATGCTCTCATTTACTGCTGTATTGATAAGGAGTTTGTTTCATAGGGGGAGATGTACCAAGCCTTGGAGAGAGAGAGAAGCTGATTGGTTGGTTTGTGCAACTTCTCCACTTTATCGCTCTACAAGGCTTGATACATCTCGCCCATAATGTGTTCTTACCATTCAGTAGCCACATGCACAGTTATGTACACGCCTGTATTTGGAAACCTTTCACACAGGCGTCTACAGATTGCTGTGCAGCAATACTTTGGGATAGATAACCTGAAATGAGCCATGCAGGAGAAGCTGTTGTGTTTTGTTGTGTGATTTCTTTGCCTGCAGCACAAAGAAAGTAATCTGTGAAGCCTGCAAGGACAGCTCCGTTAATGCGGCTCAGAATAGGTATAACAGCTCTCCGCACCTCACTTCTCTTTCCCATTATACACTGGCTGCTCTTTATACTATAACAGTTTGACCAGAAGAAAAGCATCACAAACATCCTAGCGCTTATCTTTATTTAGTAACTGCCTATCATAGACACAAGGTCTCCTAACGGCCAGGTCTCCACTTTTATACTGAGCTCGCATAGCTGTGATTATGTTGTATATTTGTGTTGCTGTTTGTGGTAAGAATAATAATGTTATCTTATTCTATGTGCCTTCATTTAACAGAAGGACTTAATGCTGAGTATGTGAAAGGAGAACACATGGAGGGCGTGGTGTCCGAGGAGCCACAAGGTGGGATAATGATACAATCTTGACTTTCACCCTTAAAATAGTTTTGCTGTATTTCCCCTGCACTGATCTAGGTGGGAAGGATTCACTCTCTGACCTGTCCCACTCCTTGCTGGTCACACTAAATATTGATTTAATTTTAGATTTATCTTCTGTTCATTCACTTTCCATTTTGTTGATTGATAAAAATAAACTCTTACCACTTCTATTTTTGAAAGCATTCTTACTTTGCAGCATTTTTTCCACACCTGCCTAAAACTTTTGCTGGTCCCTCTCCTTGCTGGTCCCACTCCTTGCTATTTTATTTATTTATTTTTTAATAAAGATCTATCGAAAATGGAGCTATATACTACATGAGTAAGGCTGGCCTAGCTTGAAGTTGTGGCTATACTATAAAATAAGTATTTGCATTACTTGACATTTCAGTAAATCAGTAAAAATGTGATTTTTTTTTTTTTTTTTTAAAAGGAAACAACTATCTATTGTATAATTGGTATTTAATAACATTTTATTGTAATGCTATTTCACTAATAACTCAAGCCAATATATTATCTTGTTTTAATGATTGTGCACAAATATGATAACGACTTTACCATGTACTACTAATCCTGTCAAGCCTCATTTCTCAGCTTTTCAATATGAATGAACAAGAGAAATCTAAATGATATCAATATTTGGTGTAACCATTCTTTGCCTTCAAAACAGCATCAATTCTTTTACGTACACTTGCACAAACTCAGAGACTTTGGTTAATCATATACCTGACTATAATCCTACAGTCATACCAAACAGATGATAATGATCATTATTTTCATATGTAGGTTGAAACAGTCATTAACTGAAACAGATGTGTAGGAGGCTTAAAACTGGGTGAGGAACAGCCAAACTGCTACAAAGGTGAGGTTGTGGAAGAACGTTTCATGTCACAGGTCATACACCATGGCAAGACTGAGCACAGCAACAAGACACAAGGTAGATACAGTATACTGTATCAGCAAGGTATCTCCCAAGCAAAGATTTAAAAGCCAACTGTGGTTTCAAGATGTGCTGTTCAAGCTCTTTTGAAGAAGCACAAAGAAACGGGCAACATGGAGAACCGTAGACGCAGTGGTCGGCCAAGGAAACTTAGTGCATCAGATGAAAGACACATCATGCTTCCCTTCGAAATCGGAAGATGTCCAGCAGTGCCATCAGCTGAGAACTGGCAGAAACCAGTGGGACCCAGGTGCACCCATCTACTTTTTAGAGAAGTATGGCCAGAAGTGGTCTTCATGGAAACATTTCGGCCAAAAAGCCATACCTTTGAAGTGGAAACAAGGCCAAGCGTCTCAACTATGCACGAAAACACCAAAACTGGAGTGCAGAAAAAGTGGCAGCAGGTGCTCTGGACTAATGAGTCAAAATGTTAAAAATTTGGCTGTAACAGAAGTCAGTTTGTTCGCCGAAGGGCTGGAGAGCGGTACAATGAGTGTCTGCAGACAACACTGAGGCATGGTGAAGGTTCCTTGCAAGTTTGGGGCTGCATTTCAGCAAATTAAGTTGGGGATTTGGTCAGGATTAATGGTGTCCTCAATGCTGAGAAATACAGGAAGGTACTTATCCATCATGCAATAACATCAGGGAGGCGTCTGATAGCTCCAAATTTATTCTGTAGCAGGACAACGACCCCAAACATACAGCCAATGTCATTAAGAACTATATTTAGCGTAAAGAACAAGGAGTCCTGGTAGTGATGATATGGCCCGAATAGAGCCCTGATCTCCACATCATCGAGTCTGAGGATCATCGAGACAGAAGGATTTGAGCAAGCCTACATCCGCAGAAGATCTGTAGTTAGTTCTCCAAGATGTTTGGAACAATCTCCCTGCCGAGTTCTTTCAAAAACTGTGTGCAAGTGTACCTAGAAGAATTGATGCTGTTTTGAAGGCAAAGGGTGGTCACACTAAATATTTATTTCATTATAGATTTCTCTTCTGTTCATTTACTTTGCATTTTGTTGATTGATAAAAATAAACTCTTACCACTTCTATTTTTTAAAGCATTCTTACTTTGCAGCATTTTTTCCACACCTGCCTAAAACTTTTGCTCAGTACCTCGTGTATGATGTGTGTGCGTCTTTTCCTTTCATACGTTCTGATTATATAATCAGGTGCATAAATATTGGGACATTGACAGAATTTTCATATTTTGGCCTCTATTCTCCACCACAATGGCTTTGAAATGAAACAAACAAGATGTGCTTTAACTGCAGACTTTCAGATTTAATTTGAGGGTAATTACATCCAAATCAGGTGAACGGTGTAGGGATTACAACTGTTTCTATATGTGCCTCCCACTTTTTAAGGGGCCAAAAGTAGTGGGACTATCAACTCAAAAGCTATTTCATTGACAGGTGTGGGCTATTCCCTTGTTATTTCATTATCAATTAAGCAGGTAAAAGGTCTGGAGTTGATTCTAAGTGTGACATTTGCATTTGGAATCAGTTGCTGTCGACTCTCAATATGAGATCCAAAGAGCTGTCACTATCAGTGAAGCAAGCCATCATTAGGCTGAAAAAACAAAACAAACCCATCAGAGATAGAAAAAACATTAGGTGTGGCCAAATCAACTGTTTGGTGCGTTCTTTCTTTTTAAGAATGTTCCAGAGAGCTCAGCAACACCAAAAGACTCGGAAAACAACTGTGGTGGATGACAGAAGAATTATTTCCCTAGTGAAGAAAAACCCCTTCACAACAGTTGGCCAAATCAAGAACACTCTCCAGGAGGTAGGTGTATATGTGTCAAAGTCAACAATCAAGAGAAGACGTCACAAGAGTGAATATAGAGGGTTCACCACAAGATGTCAACCATTGGTGAGCCTCAAAAACAGGAAGACCAGATTAGAGTTTGCCAAACAACATCTAAAAAAGCCATTACAGTTCTGGAACAACATCCTATGGACATATGAGACAAAGATCAACTTGTACTAGAGTGATGGGAAGAGAAGGAAAGGAACTGGTCATGATCCAAAACATACCACCTCATCAGTGAAGCATGGTGGTGGTAGTGTCATTGCGTGGGCATGTATGGCTGCCAATGGAACTGGTTCCCTTGTATTTATTGATGATGTGACTGCTGACAAAAGCAGCAGAATGAATTCTGAAGTGTTTCGGGCAATATTATATGCTCATATTCAGTCAAATGCTTCAGAACTCATTGGACGGCGATTCAGAGTGCAGATGGGCAATGACCCGAAGCATACCAAAGAGTTTTTTAAGGCTAAAAAGGGGAATGTTCTGCAATGGCCAAGTCAATCACCTGACCTGAATCCAATTGAGCATGTATTTCACTTGATGAAGACAAAACTGAAGGGAAAATGCCCCAAGAACAAGCAGGAACTGAAGACATTTGCAGTAGAGGCCTGGCAGAGCATCACCAGGGATGAAACACAGCGTCTGGTGATGTCTATTCGTTCCAGACTTCAGGCTGTAATTGCCTGCAAAGGATGTGCAACAAAGTATTCAAAAGTGAAAGTTAGATTTAGGATTGTTTAGTTTGTCCCATTACTTTTGGCCCCTTAAAAAGTGGGAGGCACATATAGAAGCCATTGTAATTCCTACACCGTTCACCTGACTTGGATGTAATTACCCTCAAATTAAATCTGAAAGTCTGCAGTTAAAGCACATCTTGTTTGTTTTACTTCAAAGCCATTGTGGTGGTGAATAGAGACCAAAATATGAAAATTCTGTCAATGTCCCAATATTTATGCACCTGACTGTACATGTCCATGTCTACATGAGCCACTCAGTATGTACAATTATATAAAAGACTTTGTAGTAGACATATATTGCTTCAATGCAAGCAATAGAGTGTTATAAGTATTTTTGGGAGTGAACCTATAATTTTCACGTTTTTAAACCTTTCCTGCTGGGTTCCCCAAAACAAGACTGAAATGTCTTCTAATATAAAACCACCACTGCCCTGTTTCTTCTCAAATTTGTGACATAAGTAGGGACCAGGTATTGTCACAAATAATCTGTTATATAAAACTGGAGGGTTATAGAAATTACAATGTGTTTGGCGGGTTTATGTCACACCTCACGCACATGATGTGCAGCGGGAACTGGGGGCGCATGCCATAGGCTCCCAACACAGTGTCAGGAAAGACTGGCACCTGAAGGAGAGGACCAGGAACAGGGAGTAAGGCTAGGTACACATCAGGATGACGTACAGAAGACGCGATGGTCGTTCCAATTTCCCTTCATCCCAGAACACACGATATAGAGCATACACACTGCGCAATCCTCCGAACACCAGCACAATATTTCATGTTGAATCAGTGTATTCAATTAATATTTTCTCCTATACACATTCTACAATCATTGTGTAGATCACTGACAGTTTAGGTGATGTTTTTAGAGGAAAGATTGGACCAATATATCTTCTGGCCTTCCAGCTGCGCGTACACACTGCACGATGTGCACCACATGGCTCACAATAACTTCCCATCTGATATGAAGATGCCATAAATGACGCATGTGAACCTTGCGATTGAGCGTACACACTATGCCATGTGAACGATGTTCCAAATTGCCTCAAAATGACACATCGTCCAATATATTGCCTAATGTGTACCCAGCCTAAGGGCGGGATGTACTATCCGTGCGGTGTACATCCCGACAGTCACCGCACTGATACTAATCGCATATGTACTAACATATGCTATTAGTATCGCAAAGGACAGCTCTTGTGATAAGGGCTGCCCTTTGCAAAGCTGCCTCCGCCAGGTGAGGGGGTCTCCGCGGGTCTCCTCCCCCTCCTAGCCCTGGGAGCTTCCTGCTGGTGACCTTTGCAGAAAGTCCTGAGCTCCTCCTCCTCCTCCTCCTCCTACCTGCACCCGGAGGAAGGAGAAGAGGAGAGGAGTACGCAGGAGGCTGAGGTGAGGGAGGGCGGGGGCGTGGGATGTGGTAAGAAGCCCGTAGACTTCTATAGGGTAATACCAGAAAAACCTGGCGTTACCCTCCGCATCGAAAATGGGGCGGCCAGGGCTGTGTACAGGTGACCCTTTGACGCTGAAATCACAACTGGGCAGGCAAATGTAAATGCCCGACCAGTTATGATGTCAGGCCAGACATATCGAGGGGCTAATTTGTAAGTGTGTACCCAGGATAAGATGCGAAGAGGGTGCAGCCTGATGGGAGGGGGCTGGGGGCGTGACGCAGCCAGATGGAAGATATTTGGGGTGTGGTGTCATTCCCAAAAGTGGGGTTCTGCTTTTATATAGAAGCGATAGCACTTCCTAATGAACTTATTTGCACTCTATTAGCAGCACAACTGAATGACCTCCTGTATTGCTATAGAGGCACTAAGGGTGTACTAACTTTTTCACATATTTACTTTTGTTAATAAAAATAATGGCAAATATTGCAAATTAAACTGTTAGAGGTTATTTGTCACCTGAATTTTCACTTATGAAATATTTGGACTCTGTAAGGAGTGGATGTATATTACTGATGCTCTGATACGCAGAAAGACCGATGGGAAAGTGGTAGTACTTGTTTCAATGTGACTGTGTGATGGGAAAATGCTACTTTCACTTGGTAGTAAACAAAAAGTTTAAGATGAATGAAACGTCTAATATGGCCAGGTTTACATGCCAGCTATTGTGATCCCTGCTACCGTACGTTTAGTAATGTTTCTGACCCATGAATAGCTTTTTACCTTTGTATAATTTGTAAAGAAATGAGGGAACTGCTTTTTTTTTTTTTTTTAACCATATGTCTATTTTATTTGTTAGTATATTATTATAGATGGATGAATAAATGAAAACTGTTAAAGAAAACTTTTTATTCATAGAGCATGTCTTCTCTGCCTTTGTATTTGGGAATGAATCTAGCTTAACAGCGCCACCTCCAGGTTAATAAATTGAGTGCATAATTCCATGAAGACAATAATGTTGCAAGTGAACAAAGATGGATGAGAATAAATAAATGAGGGTGGAGGAAGTAGGGCATAGGCAGCCACTGAAGAAAGACTAAGAAAAATAAATATGTAAACAATGATAGAGGTTTACATGACAGTCGGTACATAGACATAGTCTTGGCTGACATCTCTGACTTGCCTGGGGTAAAAATATTGGCTCTAGTCACAGCCTGTAAACAAACTGTCTTCTGTCTCTTTCAGTGAAATATTCTGCTCTGGAAACGCAGTCCGCTGTTCCTCCTACAGAAGACCCATCAAAAGTGTGAACACCAGAGTCCTAATAGGATGCTAAATTGTCACCTGCACACGTTCAATTTCCATTTGCACATCCTGGCTCCGTAAAGCACTATATGTTCGCACTATAGAATATCAAAGTATAATAATTTATGGAAACTGGTGGAAAGTAAAAAAGATGGCATTACCTATAGCAACCAATAAGATGTTTATTTTCTAAACCAAACTTGTAAAATGTCTGAAATACGATTGCTAAGGCACACGTCATCTGTTTCTTCTCCACTACCACCACTTATAAAATGTGTTTAGTGTTTTTATTTATTGGGCTCAATAGCTCATTGTAAGCTTAGCCTGTGTGTCCCTCCCATATTGGATTGTTCTTTTTAAAGAGTTCTATGTTTACATTTTATTTATAAGTGTGGGTGAAGGTCTAAATGGGCAGATCTTCATGAGCTATTGGAATGTGTAATTGTGACGATAACCTGTTTACTTGCCGCTGTGATGACCTGCCTAAGGGATTGTGCTGAATTACAGTAGCTATGTGTTCCTGTATGAGTAGAAACCCATAAGACTAATGGGGAGATGTATCAAACCTTTTTGCCTTGAGAGATGAAATGGAAAGTACCAACCAATAAGCATCTAACTATCACTTTACAGGCTGTTTTTGAAAAATGACAGGAGCTGACTTTATCTCTAACCAAGGTTTGATACATCTCCCCCTAGGCCTGAACATTCGCGATGAGCAATACTGTATATGCATATACAATGAAATCAAGTCTAATTATCAATAAGCAGGCTATGTGTTCTGTGCTGATAGGCATAGTTGCTTTGTCAGGAAACTCTTATTTACTGCATATGTACCAGCCTGTATGTTACTGTTTTTTTGTTTTATAGTCTTCTGCTGTAAATACCAGTATTTTTATTCTTGGGTGGAGAACTCTGTAACTGGCATGGTGAATCTATGTCGGCGTGAATGCCCTCCAGGCATATGTACCTGATTGCTAATTAAACATGACTGGTCATTCTCCCTTCATAGAAGCCTCAAGATCTTGAGTTCCTCCACATAGGTCAGTCTTTTTATTTACATTGTTTGCCGATGTTAAGAACAAACATAATTAAAATTTTAAAATAATGGCAATCCAAAGAGACTTTTCTCTAGCAATACCTTTTTTGCACATTGATGGTGTTTTATATTAGCCTGGTTAATTGTTAAATTTGCTCACTGCTCCTGCATATGTGAGATAAATACTGCACATATTAATGTACCAGTGATACCCCACTGCATGTTGGGTTCTGCTGCTTGATCCTTCTTAAGCTGCATACACACACAAAGATTTTCTGTCCAACCATCCAACTAGTTGATTGGTTGGAATGAAAATCTGGTAACATATGGGAGTAAATGATGATCAGCAATTTGCTCCTAAATGCCAGAAAACAGATGGAAATGGTCGTCAGACAAGTTTGTTAAATGTTTGATCTAAACAATTTGTTCAAACAACAGTTTTTGACCATTTTCCGGTGTTTGGGAACAAATTGCGGATTGTCATTTACTCATACCTTACCAGATTTTCATTCCAACCAATCAACTAGCTTAATGGATGCACCGAAAATCTTTACGTATGTACCCAGCTTTAGATCAAATGTTGGTGTAAACATTACATGACTGAATGTGATAGAGCTGCTTTATAACCACTATATCCTTTGGACCCCCTCTTGCTAACATCACATACAGCTAGTAGTAGTCCTTATGTACAGTTTTTGGCAATCAAGCTGTCAATCATTGGTTTTCAAAGCAACCATAAACTGCAAAAACATCTCTCAAATGGTTTGGCTTGCCATTTTGGTGATGGCTTTACCTAAATGTTGGTGCCTTGATCATTGCCATTGGATCATTCAGATTTTAAACTGATGTAAAACCTTATTTTTTGGGTTTATTAATAGGAGAATTGCTAATACAAAAGCATCAATCTTATTGCTGTTTGGGGTATAATATAATTTGAGTCTTTTATCGCTATTTTGGTCATGTGAAATAATAGCAAAACTCAGGACAGTCCAGAAGTTCTTAAGAGGCATATTCCTACTCAACCCTGTTTAAACATTCGCAAATCCAAATAAAACATTGTGTAATACTGGGTGCCATAAACAACACCAAATATAGGAGCCATGGCTCCTCCCCAGACACTCTTCATCTAGAATAGTCTCTAATTTTACACACTGTTATGTAGTCTCTCTGATCATGGGAGGGAGTCATCTGATACAGTTATTGTAGCGGCATTGGGCTATGGTACATTAATTTACGGAATCCAGTTATAGTTGCACTGTACATGGCAGGTAATTGGTTCTGATTATACATTATGCATAACATACAAATTTGCAAGAACACCGTGATCTGTTTAAGAGCGCACTCCCTAATGGCACTAGACAGAGCGGTTCATACAAATAGCTACTGGTTTGCGCATGCAACTGTCACTAAAAGCGAGCATAGTGTGTGCTGTAATAGGATGCAGCGCACACTAAGCGAGCATAGTGTGCGCTGCATCCTATTACAGCATATGGTCAATGTTTTCACAAGCCACGGTTTTGCTGCCATATAGTCAGAGAATTCTTATCATGCACCAATGCATGTGTGTCTCTCGCACATCTATTATATCCTGGTAAGATGACTACACATGTAGCCTGGTAGCAGTTACCTTCCAACCTCGCTTACAGGCCTTTGTGCCAGCTGAACGTCTTGTATCTATGCAGGGAGGAGAGAGTAGAACAACAGGACACAAAACAATGATTAATACCATTACCAGGCAGATGCCAATTTCTCCCCAGCCAACCCATGGCGAGCTGAAGGCAAATATGGGAAAGAATAGACATGTACCTCCCATATTTCCCTTCTTACATTGGACCTTTGTACTTCTCTCCTCTTTGTAAATTTACATAAGCAAATAACAGCATGGTCCAGCATAAGACCATTTTAAAAATAATATTAAAAGGTACAATCTAATACAGTGAAGCCTCCACTTTATAGCTTCTAATATTAGTAATTTTCCCTCATTTTTCACTTTTCTAGAAATTACATAGTATGTGCTTGAAATGCATTGCAGTTTTTAATTTAATAAAATGTAATCATTTGGGATTGTAGATCATTCTATTGTCTTATCAAGCTTTTTGAATGTACTTATTGACGGTATAGGGAGGTGCAGCCTAACATATGGCAAAGGGAATTCTAGTCTACAGTGAATGATGTAATATTTCTTGCTCTGGTTTATAGATGTGGAATTACTGGATCAGCTGGGTACAGTCTCTGTTGCACTTGATGTCTCGCTTATACCCCCTTTCAGACTGAAAAGGACCCGGTAACTTGCTGGGTCCTTTCTCTGTGTGAAAGGATCAACCCGGGTTGAAATTCCCGGGACATCGACCTTGGTTGCTGCCAGGGTTATTCCTGGGTTGCCTGCTGTCTGAAAGGGTGCGACCCGGGTTTTTCAACCTGGGTTACAGACAGTAAAAGTATCTCATTGGTGGGTCAGGAGCACTGACACACACTTTTCCTGACTCGTTGTTGTGAGCCTGTAACAAAACGTCCACTGCTAATGAACACACATTTGGCAGGGCTCTCCCGAGTTCAGTGTGAAAGTGGTCGACTCAGGAATAACCCCGGTTCAAGCTGCAGTGTGTGTAGGAGCAGTTACTTTGGTCCAACCAGTGTTCAAAAACCTGGGAAAAAGACCCAGCTTGTGTCTGACAGTGGAATTAGGGGCCTGTTAAGTTTTTTTTTTTAAATCATAAAATTGTGTATAAACAGCAGTTTTTGCATAATTTTATGGTTTATTGCTATGTACTAAGAACACAAGGCAGGAGATTTCACATATATCTCCAGAAGAGTGCCACTTAACACTGCAGATCGCAGTCCCCATTATCAATGGGGACTACAATGTACCAAACACAAATGTGAGACTTCTACAAGATGCCGCAGATGTAACTCGCAGAAACATTGGTTACTGCAACTGCTGTACCTGAGAGTCTACCTTTTTCTTGCTGCGGGTATTTTAATTTTTAATGAAAATATCCCTGCTATGTACTGATCTTATATATAAAATTCATTGGTTTGTTTGACTGGTTATGCATTCGGACACCCCTACACCAATTGTGCTGAAACCAATGCCAGTTGGTCCAGTTGGATTCTGGCCAGGTTATAGGGAGGGGTTATGGTCCCGATCGGACCTCCCATTGGTATACGCTGGGCAGAACTTTGACCCAGGAGGCCTGTTCTGGGCATTCCACTGGATGGATTTGGATGAAAACTGCACAGGGGGGCTGCAATTAGTCTTGGATGCCTAACAGAGTTGCCATGAGGTCCTGGTCGGACCTCATGGCAGAGTGCATCGGTCAGAACTTTGACCCAGGAAGCCTGTTCTGGGCCTTCCACTGGATGGATATGGACGATATCACATACTGGGGTAGATGTATGAAGCCTAGAAGTGCTATCAGCGCACGTTATATGCTTCTCCCCGATGTATGATCGGGGGTCTTGGCGGTAAATGACAGGGGTGCTATGCGCCCGTCATTATCGGTGCTATCTACAATATAGCAGCGCCGCGTGGCAGGGCCATGTACGAACGGTCATACCGCATGACTGTTCGGCCGGCTGTAGCTGTCGTTATCAACAGCTACAGCCTGGCACTAGCCTATCCCCACAGCAGGGACAGCGCTGCTGCCGGCTCCAGGCTGCACGCGGGGATCTCTCGATACTTGCAAGATCCCGCGCATGCTCAGTGGAGCCGGCCGCAACAGACACAGCTCATCAGCACTAGGCTGATGCGCTGCTGTCTCTAGCGGGCAGAGCCGGAGGGGGGAGTTAACGCTCCCCCTCTCCGGCCAATGAGATGTTCTTACATCTCATCGGTAGTGCTTCCTGCTTCGCCTCGGTAAAGAGGCGAAGCAGGAAGTGGTATAGCGGCACGTTCAGTGCCGCTATCATACATCTATCCCAATAAAACTTAATAACTTGAAGATTTAAGTACCCGGCATTGCCCAGGTTTAAGCTAGTACTTAATAATTGCAGCAGTACAGCGATTATTAATATAGACACTTTAGTAATGGCAAAGAAAAAAAGAAAAAGACGTTTTACTGAGCATCCTTTTAATTAAAAAAAAAATATACACAATTTGAGTCTCCCTTTAAGAGAATACTGTATGATTTTCTTTTATTACAGTCTCATGTTGGGAGCTTGCTGTGTTACACGGACATAAGGCAGCTGTGAATGAGAACTGTCTTTGCAGTGGTTCATCATGACCTCGAATCTCATTTCTCTTTTTAGAGCTAATTCAAGTTTCACATATAGAATTTTTAAACTAGCATGTTTTATTACTTACACTGGCTGACTAATGGATGCAAGAATATACAACTAATTTGTAGTATGTACGTGCAAATCTGATGCTCAACAAGAACATTAACTTAAAGAATTGATATGGATGTGTAGTTACAGAATGAATCGTCTGCTTCTGTCATGCAAGGAGCAGGTCACCAAATGCAATTAATGAGAGTTTTGTAAAACTGCTTCTGTCTAGGATGTTGAACACCTATATACAGTCAGAGGTGGAGGAAATTAATTGTGATGCTCACTGAATAAAATAATTCTAAATGTTCTGCCTTGTGCTGGTGTTATTTGAAGTGAAGAGACACCTGAGGCAAAGGGACACCAAGGCCATTTGGTTTAGTCACACTGCAGACTATTTCACTGCTTAATTGGATTTAACATAGACAATTCACAAAACTTGCTGATATCCTGCCTGTGCTTTATGTATGTGGTTCTCTGCAGCTGGCCCATATCCTAATTATATCATGCTAATCACAAGCAGGTAAGCCCCATGTGGTACTAATTAGATTACCGTAAGAGCTCTAGGAGGAAATAAGGACAAAATAGACACATACTCCAGGTAAATAAAACATATTAGCAATAAGCATCTTTTCACCTGAGGAACAGAGCCAGGACCAAGCACTTCATGCCCTCAGAAGAGGTTACTATACTCATATACTAAGTTGTACTTTCCCGGTAGCTCCCAGCAAAATAATTAAACCACTTGTAGCTGGTACAAAAAGCAGCATCCAGGGTCCAATGTACTTGAAGCAGCTTCCGATACCTTATACTTCCACTGGCTTACTTTTAGCTACAAATGAAGGGCTAAGAGTAGTATCTAGAATTTCCCATACTTCATTTGGAGGTTGTGCTTTTAGTTTTACAGCTCCAAATTCCCTGAATTCACTTTCGTGGACAGTTTAGGAGGCCTCCACTCAAGCAACCTTCAAACAAAAGCCCACATTTATCAATGAGTGATACTGTTATCACTCGTTACTAATCTTAGAAGCTGATTGGTTGGAGCACCATTTAGCCATCAGGCGTTTGAAAAATGACAGGAACTGATTGGTCACAGCACCATTAAAAAATGAGTAAAGAGTGATATCAATGAGTGATATTCTTGTTAAATTGACTGACATGAATGGGCAAATATTCTCTGTAAAGCTCTGCGGAATATATGTGCCCTATATAAATAACTAGTAATAAATAAAATGACCTGAGGCAATTGTGGAAACCACTAAGACAACTCTGCTGGCATAGATGAAAAGAATGGACTTTGCAAGTGTGCACGATGGTGATGCTGGCCACATATAATCTATATACAAGTGTGTAAACGTGGTAGGGAATATAGATTGTAAAGTGGGGGCAGGGACTGAAGCTGTGTTACTGGGGCATTAAGGGCCTATCACTAAAATTCAACAGCAGGGGCCCACTGAAGGGGTGTGACCTGCCATTGTGTAGGTGTGGCTATCAACTGGTGGGGTGTGGCCCTTCCACAAAGGACACTACATAATATTATGCAGCCTCATATTCCCGTGGCCACTTAATTTATCTATGCCCTGTATAGTCTAATAGCAATAATCTGTGGCTGCTTTCATAGAATAATATGTAACCCCTTTTAGTCTACTAAAATATGTACCCCTTTCAGTAGAATAATAGTAATAACGCAGCACATATTACCAATTATATGTGCACCCTTTGGTTTTTGAATATAATGTGTCCCCATTAATAGAATATATAAAAAAAATAATGTCCTCTCTAGTATATTTTGAATATAATAAACCATATGTAACACATTATACATGTAGTAATTCATACATGTAATATGCTGTATGATGTATTATATCATAAGAACTGTACTGCAGGACATTAATACCAGCATATCACAAGTATTCAATACAGAAAACCTTTTTGGAAAAGTATTGCAGAACTCTGCAAGTATACACACTGTGCTGGATATTAACCCGATCGCTCTGAATTCTACTCCATAAATACTGTATATGTGCTGTTATGCACCATGTGAGATGTTTTAATTATCTGAACAGTCACTTTGCATTAACTGCCATTTTATCTATATTGTTTTACCTATTGGACAGAATCACACTTGCATCTTTTTGGGATGAACTTGTCCTGATTGTTATGCAGCAATAAACATGTCCATTTTTTAAACCAAGCCGTATGAGGATATATTTGTTTTTGGTTTACAATTGCAGATATTGAATTGATTTGAATATCCACTTAATGAGTTTACTATTAGATGTATTTACTTACAATTATCTTATGAAAATAAAGTGACATCTTTAGGACTAACTTGATACTACAATTGTCTCCTTTAATGTGAATCATATTGCATCTGATAGTGAGTATTAGCGCTGTTCATTTATCATGTGTTTTTATGTGGTTTTGGAGCTTGACACACTCCCATTTAACTAGCTGCTTTTAGGCAGTGCCTATCTGGTCCTTTTCTTTACTGCAGAACATCGCATGGATACCAGCAGCACACAGAGCACAGCAAAACAAGTAACACTGCAGGACATTACTCTTAGCCTACATGACATTACACTATTACCAGTATGACTGTAGGACATTACTCCCAGGGCTGAAGGACATTGTACTGATGCCAGTATGACTGCAGGCCATTGCCCTCACCCCAGTATACCTGCAGAATATTGCACTCACCCCTTGTTAGAGCTATTCCAGTATACCACACAGACGTAGAGCAGCCACACAGCTCCATCGCTCCCAGCAAGCTTTTTTCCATTCACAGCAGAGCAGTGTAGGATGAGGGCATGGCTATGCTCTGATTTGCTGAGTGACGGTGTGTGATGCATCACTCAGCCAAACGGAGCACAGCTGAGCAGACCATGCCTGCTCCCTCCTCAGCATTACCAGCACACAGCAGCAGCTGTAGTAATCGAAAGGTGACCCATGTGCAGTAGTATGGCCAAAGGCCTGATGATTGTGGGTGGAGCTCTAAAGCAGAGGTGCCCACTGGGGATTTACCGGATCCCTGCAGGCCTGCCCGACCCTGGACTGAAGTGAATGACAAACATTGGGGGAGATTTATCAAAGCTTGGAAAGAGAAAGTGGATTGTGGGAATCTGTATGAATGGCCGACATGGCTGAAAATCCAGATCATCCTAAGGTAAGTATTAACTAACCTAACCTCCCCACCCTAACCCTCCTTAGGGGTTCCTAACCCTAATCCCCCCTCTAAGTATCTAAAACTAACCCCTCCTTCCCCGCCACCTAAACCTAAGTCCCCCAGGGCAGGTGCCTAACCCTAAGTTCCCCCCCCAGGAGACTTAAACTTAACCTGTTGCTGTTTGCAGCGGCACCCGGCATCACTGCGATCGGGATGCCGGGCGCCGGTCTCCCGGCGTCGGTAAAATGACAGGCATCTAGATTTAGACGCCTGTCATTTAACTCTCGCCGGGATAAAGCAGTCGGGAAGCCAGCCATCGCAATGAAATTTAGGAGCAGATTGGGGTAGATTTACCAAAAGCTTGGAGAGAGAAAATGGAAAGAGATAAAGTACCAGCCAGAGTGTAAAGCACTGCGGAATAGTGTGCGCTATATAAATAAGTACACTAACAATCAAACGTTTTAGAACACCATCATTTTTCCAGTTTTATTTCAATTTACATAGTTTAATGGCTCAAGATAATCTGAAGTTAAAGAATAATAAACAGAGGGGAAAAAAAAAATCACTGTAAAGCTACTTACACACTATACAATTATTGGTGCGATTTGCGAATAATCGGGCAGTTTTATTGTATAGTGTGTATGAACGATTCACCGATAAAACTGAAAGAAAACATCCACAACCGCATTCCTTCCATTATCTGATCTGTCGGTCAAGAACAAAAAGTTCGGCCTCAAATTCCCGATATAGAGCAGTGTGTGCAGTCTCAATAATCTTCCCATATATTCCCTATGTTCTCCTGTCACTATGTTATCCTCCTTGTGGGTGGACATATGCAAGATCGGTGTGGTGAAATATCGCTAGCTTCTATGGAAAAATTGCATCATTTGTAGCACAGATATTGGAGCAGGCAATTTGCTGAAAAATAGCCCAGTTTCTCGTCCCGATAAAAAAAAAAGAAATCTGACAAGCTAGCATAATACACTGACTCAGGATTCTGCAAGGGCCCCAGACATCACAGTACCTCCTGCATGTGTGGGTTTATTTACTAAGGACTTGATTCAGTATGGATCTCAACTGCAAAATCGCATGCAATGCAGCTGCGAAAATATGGTAAGGCCTGCCACAGTTCAGCCAGCATATAGATGCCCACTACTGCTTTCTCACATTCGTACTACCTCACACTCCTACGTATACATCGGTAACATCGAAGCAGATCGGCCCATCATGCACAATTATAGCAGGTCTGACCAGCCGCAGAATCTGCAAGTCTCGTCGCACACAAGCTGTCTATGCAATCACAGTGGCTAATTTATGCACACCCATGCAACAGCGTTCAAATGGACAGACACGCGTGTGCTTCTCCAACCACTCCCCTGTCACCCACACCCCCCCCCCCCCCCCCCAAACACTCATTGCCTGTCACTCACTCTGCGATGTAATTGCAGTGCGATCGTTCAGCACTGTGAATGTGTATGCGCTGCAATCGGCCAATCTGCGGCCCTAACAGGTGGCTTGTAAAAGATGCCACTCTCACCATGTTTAATCCCAAAAGGTAAAAGGGCAATGCTTAGAATAACAAAATATGGGGTGCTTTGCTATTAAAAGCATTGGCTTTAAAATTTCGGGCTTTTACAAGATGCCCCTTTGTAAATAATCCCCACATAACAAGGACCATCTTTTCACCTATAAAAACCTTACATGATGAAGCACGGATTTCACATTCCGTTCATCAGTCCATAAGTGCTTCTTCCAGTCTTCTGCAGTCCTCATAACCCTGTCTATCATTAACCTCACTCTCAGCACACATAAACTAGTGGCAGCCATTTTAGGTTGGATGCACCATGTCTGGGGGAATTTATTTTTTATTTTTTATAAACATGGGGGCCCAGAGCAATTGTCTCCGCCCTGTCCTGCCCAAATGCAGGCCCTGTCTTGAGTGCATACCGATCATTTTAAAGAGCTATTTATATGTTTTACTCTGCCAGTAATAAATTGAAAATGACATCACCATAGTAACAGGATAGCATTGGAAGACTGACAGTAAGTAATGGTGCATACACACAGTAAGATTTGATGTCAGATATGAACGATAACGATTTTAATAGTTCATATCTGAAAATCTGACGTGGGCCTGCAACGATGCGCGTTCCTGCATGTCGGAAAACGATATCTGACAGTCTGTGTTCGCAGTCAGATTTGACGATTTCATTCATTTTAATACTGTCTGAAATCGTTCAACTCGTTGGTAAAATCGTTCAATCGTTCATCTGACAGATCTGACCGTATGTATGCACCATAAGGGTCATTTCTGAAAGTGCAGAATGCTTGTGCATCATGTACACATTTATTTTATTTTGTACGTGTACACAAAAATGCACATGGGGTAAATCGTAAAATGCACACTGTCCAATTTTACACCTAAAGTACTGCTCATTAGGACAGTGATTTTCAACCTTTTTCAACTCACAGCACATCGAACAAGATTTTAAAATTGCTAAGGCACACCATCAGCCCCAATGGGAAAAAAACCACACACATTGACCCCAATGGGAAAAAACTAGGGAACCCCCCCAATCCGAGTAGGGAACAGAGTCCGGCTCGGGTTTTCCCGCCAGACTCTGTTCCCGGAACGAGGAAAACGTAGTCATCCGGCTGTCGGATTCTCGCAGGTTTTTGATTGCTGGGAGCTGTTGGCTACTGTTGTGTCACTGTGTAAACAAACTTATAATAAAGTACTTACAGTATATTCTACACATTACATACTGGGCTGGCTGGCTGGCTACTGTGAAGAGGGAGCTGTTGCTGACGCTGAACATAGGGGCAGGCTGGCTGTAGTGATGTGTTGTCCAGGGGGTGCTCTGTCCTTCAGGGGTGCTCTCTTCACCCACCCCCAGTGTGAAAAAAAATATATATATATATATTTTTTTTTTCTGTGTGCGTGTTAGCTACACCTGTCATCGGCACAGGGATGCTGTGCTCCTGTCTGGCAAGGGGCTGCTGCCCAAAAATAAAAATCATTTTTACAGGGGCTGTCCTGTGGTGTAGGGGTACGCTGCCCTTCATCCAAATAATTTTTACTGGGGCTGTCCTGTGTGGTGTAGGGGTATGCTGCCCTGTGCCCTGTGTATATTCACTCCTAATAAAAAGGGGTGATTTACTTCAGTCAAATAATTTTTACAGGGGCTGCCCTGTGTGCCGCCCACTTGTGTCGCTTAGCATAGTCATCCAGCTACCTCGGTACAACCTTTTGGCCTAAAAACAATATTGTGAGGTGTTCAGAATAGACTGGAAATGAGTAGAAATTAATGTTATTGAGGTTAATAATAGCGTAGGAACAAAAAAAAAATTCTGTGATTTTAGCTGTTTTTATGCTTTTTTCCAAAAATATACAGATCCAAAACCAAAACCCAGAAGGGTGGTTTTGGCAAAACCGTTCCAGATCCAAAACATGAAGAAAGATCCAGATCCAAAACACAAAATGTGGCAGTTGCACACCCCTAGAAAAAACACTCTCAAATTGATCTCGCACAGGAAAAAGAACAGACATTGGCCCTCACATAAAAAAAATAAAACACAATGGCCCCACAGAAATAAAACAAACACACACATTGTTCCCTACAACACGGCATGTGTGACCTATGTCATGCTGCTGCGTCTCCATAGGTCATGACCCGAGCCTCCCAAAAGAGCCCAACACTGCTCTGGCCAGCAGTACAAGTAAAGTCAACTATGACTTCAGAATCGGTATGGAATCCCGGCTGCCGCATGGCCGGCAGTTCGATTCCTGGCAGCGGCAGCCCGACAGATCAGCAGAGCCCAGCAGCGGAAACCTGACAGCGCTAGAAATCCCGATCGTCCCTAAGGTAAGTATAACCCTCCTTGGGGTGCCTAACCCTAATCCCTCCCCCCCAGGTGCCCTAAACCTAACCCTCCCCCGCGGCGCCCGGCATCCCTTCGATCGGGATGCCGGGCGCCGGGCTCCCGCCGTCGGGTAAATGACAGGCGTCTAGATATGGACGCCAGTCATTTATCCCACGCTGGGATAAAGCAGCCGGGAAGCCGCTATTAAGGAAGCCGGTTTCCCGACTGCATACCATGACTTCACAGCACACTTGACAACTGCTCACTGCACACTAGTCATCATTATATTTAATTTTATTGATATAACACAATTATAAATTACTATGCAGCATTTTGTATATACTTTTTTTTATTGTAACTATTCACATACATTTCTAAAACTGGCTTACATCCAAATGAAAATGAGCCCAAATGCAGTCAGTAAGATCTACTTGTTGACGAAAACACACTGATACTTCTCAGAAAATATAAACAGCTTCATAATGGGGGTGCAATCAGGGAGATTGCTACAATTTCAGGCAGTCTCCCTGACAATGAGGGAGAGTTTGCTCCACACCTATAATGTTCTGGTCAGAAGCCCTTCAAATATTATAATTTTGGGTTTGGGTAAATATCCCTGCAGGGGTTGGATAAGTATACCAACCCTCCACCCTCGGTCCCTAAATCCCCCCCCCCCCCCCCCCCTTGGCGCCTAATGCCAACACCCCCCTCCCCACGGCTAACAGCCCAGGGCGCCCTGCTTACCTTCGATCGGGATGCCATCTGGCGGGATGTTTAGTCCCGGGTTGGGATTCCGACGCAGTTATTTCAACAGACTATATCCCATAATTTTGATATACTTAAAATGTGCATATATCATGTTCAGTCTGTCCTCACAAACAGCGTTACTATTGCTTTCCAATACTGACAGTTGACAAACGATTAGTGATTATACTCCTGAAAAGATCGTTTTGTTTAGCTTACATCAGACAAGAAAACAAGCTGTGTGTAGGCACTTTGTATCATTTTACACAGTAGGTGGCACGTTAGCATTATACTCTGGGTGATCTGTAGAGCATTCAGCCATCTTATTTTTTCCTTATTGTTCTCCACTAAAAATATCTACCCAATTGTGCACCCAAGCAAGGATCTATTTTAAGCAAGTAAATGAAGTTACAGTACATAGGGGTCAATCCAATTAGGAGCGAAGGGGGCAAAATGCTGTTGGAAGAATGGCATAGAACCGCCAGTAACAGCATGCCAATTCACCCCCCTCACAGCCTGATCTCATCCCGGACTCGCACCTCTTTGCCCTATGGGGCTGCGTACAGAAATTAGCGTGTCCGGAGGTACCGTAAATGCGGCATACAGCCAAACTTACTTGCAGGTGCAAGGATCTTGCACCTAAATGGATTGACCCCAAATGCATGCTGAGCTTTATGGGAACTGAAATACAGCACAGGATTGCCATTGAAGTTCATTGTCACACATCATGGTAATCTTCTGACTTTTTTTTCTTTAAAACCAGGGAAATCCTATATGTCACAATAACCTGTCAGTCTATCTTCCATGTGCAGTAAAAAGCAGCACACGGTGGGGACTTACTAATGTGCAGTTTATGGAAACGGCAGGTTTTGTTGAAATTTTATTTACAAGGGCCGAAACTTCTGGAAAATTGCCTTTGTACCAAGCGCCATATTAGACATTGCGGTTTTGTTTTTTTTGTTTTTTTTACATGGTAAAATTGCATATCCACTATGCGATATTTTAAATGATTGAACGATAACGACACCGTATGGGATTAAGGGGTTGAAATTGGCGCAAATCACCAGCAGTTTGGATTTTCACCCTCCATGCTGTTGGATAGTAAATCCTGCGGCACGGATGGTAAAATCGCAGACGACGTGCGGCAGTTTTATGACCATCATAAAAATGTAACTCTTTAGTAAATTCCTCCAATAGATTTATTTTGTTTTACATTTATATTAGTGCAAAGGATACCTAAAGGATAAGTAAACATTATTGCGGCTAATAGGGAATCGGTATGCAGCAGCCCGACAGAGGAAGAGATCCCGATCATCCTGAGGTAAGTAATAACTAACCTAACCCCCCTAACCCTCCCCAAGTGCCTAACCCTAACCCCCCCATTCCCCGCTGCCTAAACCTAAGTCCCCCGGAGGGGGGTGCGCTAAACCTAACCCTCCCGCTCACGGCGCCTGGCATCCCTTCAATCGTGATGCCGGGCGCCTGTCTCCCAGCGTCGGGAAAATGACAGGCGTCTAGATATAAACACCTGTCATTTAACCCACGCCGTTATAAAGCAGTCAGGAAGCCGGCTGTCGGGATCACGTCAGCCGGTTTCCTGATTGCATCCCATGCTAATAGAGTGTTAGAAATAGAAGAGCATATTATAAATGATCCATGTTTATGAAGTGCTGCTATCAATATAAATATATGTTTAAAAGGTTATTTATGATTAACACTTTTCTGGTGAGAAAAAAATAATAAGACCAGCAAAAACAAATTATGCGTCTCTCAACTTAGATATGGACAAGTAACAGGAGACTAATTGTATGCAGATATTTAGATAATTACCGAAGGCTGAGAGTACAATCACTTGTAACTAATAGAAGAGTTTTCCTGCTCACTAGGATGGGGGCTTGTATTCAAGCCATTAAAAGCGATTTTTCAGCAATTTGTCTTCAGCATAGTAAATCAAATGCAAGACAAGACCAAAGGGAAACTAAATTGTGATGAAATAAATAAATAAATAATGGTCTGGTTCCCTTTAACTACAGTGCTGGTACACGACCCCTTCAGTGTGCGGAGGAACACTAATTGCTGCTTTCTCTGTGTTATCTTATAATTATTCTGATGTAATCATAAGTCAGGCAGATAAAAGCCCAGTAAGAAAAGTTTCATCAGCCTAGAGGGAATAAACCTGCATACATTTCTCTTTTGTTTTATATATGTGTGTACAGTATAGGAGATATAAAAGGAGCGGTTTAGTAGCTCAGTGAAATACACCACAGTACGTAAAACAGATTATTAAAAGAGAAAGTCTACACTGACTGATAAAGAATAGGGGATGTGTTTATATATGGGATAAGGTTTCCCCCTCTCATGGAATATCTGAGAGACTCCCTAATGAGGGGGATAATTCCTGAACAAGCAATCTGTTCTGTAAGGTGTGTAGGGTCCTAGTGTGATGATCACAGAGGGGCTGATACTAAGCTTAATGTACAAATGTTTGTGTAGCTTATATAGTATGTTTACACACTGCTAGTGCTCCGAAACTGTGTGCCAGAGCCGTAACTAGACTTTTTGTGCCCTGTGCCAGAAAGACCATTGGCGCCCACTCATTTTTCAAGAAGGGACATAAGACTCATGTCCGAAAAATTAGCGTGGCCTAATGCGGAAGGGCCATGACAAATCTGATTTGTCCCGTATGATGATGAAGGGGTAACTATCCCTTTGTGCCACTGTTATCCAGGTGTCACTGCCAAATACAGCGTGATTCCAATGGCTGCAGTGATAATACACAATAATTATGCAGTAACTCACCAGCTCTAGATGTAGGAGAGAGCTGGTGAAGCTGCACTGCAGCAGGATTTGTCTATCAGAACAGCCGTGCACAAGCCTGGAGCCTGCAGTGTAGATCACTGACTGAAGGTATAGAAGGAGTGTTACTTGTAGTGTATATGCAGCAAATATCAGCAGAGGGGAGATCCGTGTATGCAGGGGCGGATTGGGCCACCGGGAAAGTTCCCGCTGGGCCGGTCCCCTCCCCCCGCCCGCTACCGCGATCAGAGCTTAGCTCCAAACGGGTAGCGGTCATGAATGAGCTTTTGTGCTTGTGCAGAAGCTCATTCAGTAGTGAAATGGCCGAGGGAGGTCTGCCGTGCATGTCGAGCAGCAGCAGCTCCTCCCATGGGGCATTGCGGAGCACGTGAGGTACACCTCATGGCTCCGCCTCCAACAGCCACCATCAGTCCTTAGCAGCAGGAGCCTGGAAGGGGCAGGGGTGGCAGGGCTGTTCCAGGACTGGAGAGAGTGGCAGCGACTGGACCTTGCATGGACAAACATCATCATTCCTGGACAAAAGTCCAGGAATGATGATGTTCGTCCATGCAAGATGACGTTTTGCCTCTTTCTGAGTTCCGTTTTTTTGGAGGGAAAAATCCGAACTCCACGTGCAAACTCGAACCTATCCGAGCCTGCACATCCCTAATTAATATATATATATATATATACATACACATATATATATATATATACATACATACACAGAGTTTATTTTTTTGTATATATATATATATACATACACACACAGAGTTTATTTTTTATATATATATATATATATATATATATAAGAAGCTTCCTCTCATGATCTCGCGGATGTGAAGTGTGAATAGTAGGCATGTGTGAGTCAAGGGAGGTTTAGGACAATACAAAAAGCAGAAGGGCGTAGGCCGAGAACCAAACCTCAATGGGACTATGCCACCAATAATTTACAGCATGGGTGTAATATTCCTTGTATTTCAGAAGTTCTACTAGTGACACTGAAATCATGTCATCAGCACATACAGTTTATAAAGCATTCGTTCTGTAGGGTTCGGTATATGATGTCAATATTCATGTCGTAATTTGTCGCTGATGTACTGTTAACAGCATCAGAATGTCGACACAGTTTATTGGGGCCTATGTATCAAACCATTTTTTACTGCAGTTTCTTCATATTTTTATGTATCGATCCTATGTACTAATAGCACAATGCAGGAGGTTTCACTGAAATCTCCGGCAAAGTGCTAATTAGCACTTCAGATTGCAGTCTCCATTATTATTGTCAGCAGGGCCGTAGCTAGGGTAGTGCGGCCGGTGCCATCGCACAGGGCACCACAGGTCAGGGGGCGCTGTTTGGGCCTGTCAAATTTCTGTTTATTATCATTCTTGCTTGTAGCTTCCTCTTATTTCATCCCCAGCATCTCCTGGCCTCTCCTATCTCTTCCATGGCCCTTCCCTATGAGCCCATGGCCCTTTTTTGGGTGCATTATGTCCCTTTGAAAATGAGGGGGGCACCAATGCTCTTTCTGGCACAGGGCACCAAAATGTCTAGTTACGGCTCTGATTATCAATAAGGACTATAATCTGATCCCTATGTACTAAACTCCAAAAAGCAAAGCTTTGCAGAGTTTAGCCCTCGTAGTTTACACCATCTTCACATGGTGTTAACTACTGTTTATCTATGCAGACTCTGGGGGAAGGAGAGAGATCTTTCGATCTCTCCCCGCAGCCCCTGGACAGTACCGGAAGCTGATGCTGTGCGCATGTGCAGTGTCAGCTTCCCCCAGAGAAGTCTTTCACTTCTGTGAAGGACTCCAAAATTCCAGGGATATAACTCACAAGGACAGGGGTTACCACAACCACTGTCCTTGCGAGTGCCCCTTGGTACATAGCAGGGATATTTTCATTAAAAATGTAAATATTCCTGGCGGGATGGAACATTAATAATCGCGGCAGTGCTGCGATTAATACATCAGCCCCATTGTGTCTATCCCTAACTGTAACCCTGACCCTAAGTGTACTCCAAACGTTAAAAATTACCAACATTTTCCAAGTGTATGTCGTCGTCATGATTGCTGACCTTCTGGTGTCGACATGGTTATTGTGGACTTCTTGATTGCATCTCCTTTTGTACTATATAAAACTAATAACTATATTGCGGTTGTCAAAGGGGTCTATATGCTAAGCCTTGGAGAAAGATAAAGTGGACGGAGATAAAGTTCCAAACCAATTAGCACCTGTCATTATTCAAACTTGTAAAGTGATAGGAGCTGATTGATTGGTTCTTTATCTCTCTCTCTCTCCAAGGCTTAGTACATAGACGCCTTAGTGATTTACTTGTTCTGAGCCAAAATAGGTCACGCAAAGCCACAGAACGTACAAACAATAGCAGATACAAATACCTGCAGAGCTACATTGTTATTGCCAGTTACATTCTTTTTAACAAACAACAAAAAAAATTATAAGAGTGTGTAGGTACCGTTAACCCCAACAACAACAAAACAAAAAAAAGTCAGTGCATTCTGTGCACGAACAACAACAATCTTCTCTATACAATGAACACAATTTTGTGGGCTGAACATTCATTGAAATGCATCAATTCTGCAGGAATCAGTGCATCATGAAGATGTTCCTTTCCAACCACACTATACAGTTGTCCAACCAGACTTTAGGGCTTATTCAGGGTTGTACGCCAATCCTTTGTGCAGACGAGTCTTGAGATTTTTCTCACTGCGCATCCTCTGTAGCTAAGCTTGCGCACATGTGGGTAACTACAGGCGATTCAGAATAGCACGCACCTTAGCCACATAGTGGATGAGTAACTGGGCGGCAATTCAGCGTTGGCAGAGATCTGTTTGATTGCAAATGGATATGGCTGCTGCTTTCACAACTGCACGGATGAGTACGATACGGCCAGCTCTGAATGCATGTAACAATACGCTTTTATTGCCTAACATGCAATACATCTCCAGATCTGTATCGGACTTATGTAACAATGTCCCCAGTTCATAGATTAAAAAGGTCCATTTTCAAATATTAGTTAAAATGGCTGATTCCTTAAAATGACTTACCACTTTTTGTTTTTAATTAAAAATATCATTTTGCGCAGTAAATGGGATGCAATATAAATAACCTATTATAAAAGTGTAAGCAGCTCCCTGGAAATAAATTCAACTAGTCTTCTAGTTGACTGATACAATGAATACAGCAGATAAGAGACAAGTGTGAGGCTACGATAAAAGAAGAAACAAGATAAAAAAAAAAACTCACAATATGTGATTTCATTGTAACTATGATGGGGTTGGGTATGGGGTACCGGTGCTCGGGGTCCCGGCGGTAAGAAACCTGATGCCAGCATCCCAACAGGGTTAGGATACAGACACCTGTCTGTAAGTATCTTAACCCTCCCCCTGTCCCTTCCACCTAGTGCCTAACCCTAACCCCACTACTTACTGTCGGGATGCCAGCGCCAGGATTCTGACTGGTTTCGGGATTGTGAGCACCTGTATCCCGGTTCTCAGCTGCTTCCCCTTTGATGCACTAATTCACCATATATAAAACAAATCTGTGGTATAGGATCCAACACATGTTTTATTGTAATTACATACTGTATATACTCCCCATGTGTATTTGATATCACATTGCATATTTTACAATTAGAATTTCCACATTAGAATTAGTCTAACAAGTGATTTACATAAATACATGTTTTCTGGTGCATCACAGCTCCCTATATCAAGACCCTGAAAAATTCTGAAAAAATAAATAAAAGATTTGCAATTAATTATTTTCTATGCACAAATCTCTCCCAAATGTTCTAGTCTGTGGCTATTGCAAAAGACTAACACCCATTACTCATTGTTACTCATTCGATGCATTAAAACTTCTCCTTACAAGTAAAACTGCTACAGTATTTTGCATGTAAAAATTACGTAAGCAGGATCACCTAGTGGCCAATGACCCTAAAACAAAGTTTGAACAATATGAGTTATTTTGCTCTGCAAGATGTATATGCAATTTCATAGATAAATCACCTGGATTAGTTTGGTAAACATGAAGAGTAATATATATTATATATATATATATATATATATATATATATATATATATATATATATATATATATACACACACACACAGTATATATAATTTTCTTCAACAATAATGTATATTAAATTTAATTGTATAACTAAATATTGTTATAAAAAGCAAAAATATACCAGCCTTCAATTGCAAACATTGACCTTACATGTTACTAAGCAACATCAATTCTGCAAAGCTAAAAATATGATTGAATAAAATGACTGGAGACAATTAAAATATGCAGTTTTTCAAGGTAGACCTATTATTATGGTGTTAGGGAGTGTCCCTTTAATACTGAACAAAATACACCCGTTATAGAGGTTAGTTGTAGCAGACAAACTACTTTCTAAAGCTCCTGCAAGACTGCAATAAAGGGAAAATATGTGGCTAACAGTGATGATCATACACAAATGAGGTATGAATAGTGTACAAGCAGAAACAGGCAAGTTAACAGTGAACAACAGTCTGTCCTGGTGCTCAATAGTATTATGTGAGGGCAATTCACTAATTAGTCTGTGCTGAAGGTTGTCCAGGCATGCTTTACACAAGTAAAATTACCCAATTATTCCAAATCAGTAATACACAATATTTTATTTATTAACAGTTTCGTATATAGCGCAGCATATTCCGTTGTGCTTTACAATTGTAAGCATTAACAGAACAAAACTGGGTAATAACAGACAGATATATAGGTAGGAGGGCCTTGCTCGCAAACTTACAATCTGCACATTATTGGAAACTCAAGTTGTATGGTAACGGTTATCACATCAATATCCTGTGCCAGAAGTATGCAGCCGGGATGCCGACTGTCTAAATTCCGACCGTCGGCATCCCAACGGTCTAATCCCGGTAAGGGTCTAATGACAGGCATTGAAATCCCGACGCCTGTCACTTTACCTATGCTGGGAGCCCGACATCCCGATCGAAGGTAATCCCGGGCTCGGACAGCCGCGGGGGGGATTGGGGTTAGGGGCTCCCGGGGAGGATTTAGGGTTAGGGGAATGGGGGGGGTTAGGCAGCCCCCCTGGGGGAGGTAAGGGTTAGGCACCCCCCGGGATACTTAGGTTTAGGCTGCGGGGGAAGGGGGGTTAGGTTTAGGCACCTACAGGGGGGGTTAGGGTTAGGCACTTGGGGGGAAAGTTAGGGTTAGGCACCCCTAAGGGAGGGTTAGGGTTAGAGGGGGGGGGGTGTTAGGTTAATAAATACTAAAATACTTACCTGTCGGTAATACGCGATGTACTTGCGGGTGTGAGTCATTGTAACAATGGACGCACTTGACGGCAGCCCTAATTCGCATAAAAGTCCTGCAGCTCCATGGCGCTCCGAGCAAAATTACACGAATTCGGGCTTTGAGCTGGCCGCAAGGGGTGAGAGATGCAGTGCCATTGCCTGTGTTTTGACGGCGTTTTTAATCTCTCTCCAAGGCTATTTCACCTGTTTCCACAGACGGAAATCCTCAAAACATGGCCTGTTGGGAAATTTGGGGATTAAGGTTGAGAAAAATTGCCCCGTGGAATTGGACAGTCTATAAATATAATAACCGTTTTACATCGCACCTATTGCCTAACCACACCAGAGGCAACTATTTATATAAGAATGGAACATATAAATTCAATAGGAACATGTGACAAATCTTGTGGGTCTGCAAAGAGTACATTGTCATAGTTTAATTAACTTGACTCAAAGTAGCCAACACTTTGGAATATTTTCCAGGGACACAATTATATGAGCTGGTGAAGCCAAGTATGAAACACGTGATACGGTATTGGTGGATCTTGGAGCGATAAAGTCAAATTTGATGGTAGCATTTATTTTTATTTTTTTGCACTTGAAACACCTCTAATCAATAAATATTAACTTATGATGCCCAGGTAACAGTAATAGATTGTAAGAGGAGAGCCACTTTTCCACAACTTCATCATATTCCATATTCTCCCCTTGCAGAATGAAAAATTGTATTTGTGCAGCTCTATACAGAGCAAAGACGCTCTCA
The DNA here is from genome assembly GCA_031769625.1 of Taudactylus pleione. Lineage (NCBI taxonomy): Eukaryota > Metazoa > Chordata > Amphibia > Anura > Myobatrachidae > Taudactylus > Taudactylus pleione. Next base: position 105,984 of record JAUIMM010000221.1, read on the forward strand.
CTCCGACTAACTTCTCCTTATAGCCATTGTAAGCGTTTCCTCCAACACAAAAACCATCTTGCTCTATAAACCCATGTGCTTTGGTGGAAATCTTAATTGTTTTGTGTTTCATAACTTCCAGAAGTTCTCTACTTCCCTTAAGTGACCAGCGTAAATAGACATGCAGCAAGGATAGCAGAAAGAGACCTGCAGGAATTGCAGAAATTCCAAATTAACATCCTTCATTGTGGAAGTCATCTGCTTCGAAGGGGCTTTTGGGGTATGATGTCGCTATGGTCAGTTTTGTAAATTATAAAGAAAGAAATTAAGGTATGGGGGTTGGGATTTTAAGCCACTTTATTTCCTCAACCCTGGCACCTACAAAGATGGAGCACGTTCATTGGAAAGATTGCCTCCATAAATGTGATCAAAAGGCAAAAATTACTATATTGCACAAAACATCATAGAATCAGGTATTTGTCTGATTACCAGATAATAAGATATTCCCAATGTTACTTAGAACATGTTACCCCAAACATGCCCCATCTCCCCCATACGGGCACAAACACACATGTGGAACTATGGTTTCAAATAGACAATCTTCTATGTAAAACATTATGCCCCCTTAGCCATTATTGTCTGTTTATCACCAAACAATATCACCCTGCACTATGGAAAATATATTTTTTGTGTATTCTTTTAGTCATTGACTGTTGGTCACCAGACTAACTATTAAGGGGGCACATTGTTTGAAAGAGGGGACTAACTTCTTTCAAAAAAGAGTGCCCCCAATTATGAACAGGCCAGTATAGGGGAGATAGAGCACATTGTGCTCTCTCCCATCTATGGAAAACCTTATTTTTCTTCCGCAGATGGGAGGCATCTAAAAGCCAGGTCTCATCCAAATTGTATCAAATAAAAAATTATTGCATGTGTTTAAATAGATGACAAATTCACAAAAATAAATAAATCCATTATTTTCAAACACAGCTTTATTTACTAAATACCTACACGTAGAATCCTGCTGGTTGCAATTTTGGAAAGTGTGATTCCTAGTGATGCAATATTGTGATCTTATATAATACAATACAAGGATGGAGATGGTGGATAAATATTTATCATTTAATATAGCAAAATTGGTACAAGTATAGAATAAGATAATGTTGCTGATCAAGGTAATAAACAGTGAGCGAGCTTAGATGCAGGTCTAGCACTACTGTAGAGGATGATTGATACACAGTCCTTATTCCAAGTTCAAACTTATGTGAGGTCAACAGGTGGGTTCCCAACCTGTGTTGATCCTACTCAGTCACTTGTTATACAGGGGAAAAATTGGGGAATTGGTATGCAAGGGATGATCGCACTGTGTGGTGATACACAGGTGCGGGGTACCTGGATTCTGGAGTCTCTGTTAAGGCCGTCTGGAGTTGTCCGGGTTTCTCTCCAGGGACGCAGCAAGCGGCACACCTAGTCCTGGTGGTCCGCTGGGCGTCGACCTGGAGTGTAGTTCCCTGGTTGGTGCAGCAGATTTGCGGTGTTGCCGATGGGGGGTGAGCCGCGTGGCTGCTGCGCCTTCCTCTCCTTCTTCGGTCCTCAACAGCTGGTCTCCTGTGATCAGCAACATTATCTTATTATATATGTGTACCATTTTTACTATATTAAATGATAAATATTTACCCACCATCTCCATCATTGTATTATATAAGATCACAATATTGCATCACTAGGAATCACACTTACTGTGTTCACCTCATACCATAGGATCATCAACCAATCAGATCATATTGATAGGGGTATTATTAGATATCACTAGCACCATACTAGGGGGAGCACACTAGATACTTTGTGTATATTGTATTCACCCGAAGAGGGATTGGCACCCTCACATCTAAGTGCTGCATACCCTGCCACATATACTCCAGTGCGCAGGAATACTGAACTTTTTTGTTGGCAATTTTGGAAAGGTAGACTCATGCAGCAGCTAGAACTACAAAGTATTTACTTGTGGAATTTTATATTATATATCTATTTAAAATATACTTTTGTAATAAACACACACACATACATACCCACACAGCATGTGTTCCTCCGGCACTCTGATAACCCAGGGCACCTAGCCCAACTTGCTCTGGTGCCTTCCTCGTGGGGTAAGTACCCCTATTCCATATAATCCATAAACATAGGCGGCACACAGAGGCTTAGAATCCATAGACCCTCACCAGAGGGATTTATTCACTGCAAACTGTGAGTCAACGTTTCGGGGCAGGCACCCCTTCCTCAGGACAACAACAGCCCCGAAACGTTGACTCACACTTTGTAGTGAATAAATCCCTCTGGTGAGGGTCTTTGGATTGTAAGCCTCTGTGTTGCCGCCTATGTTTATGGAAAATATATTATATTATATATATATATATATATATATATATATATATATATATATATATATACATATACAGTCAGGTGCATAAATATTGGGACATTGACAGCATTTTCATATTTTGGCCTCTATTCACCACCACAATGGCTTTGAAATGAAACAAACAAGATGTGCTTTAACTGCAGACTTTCAGATTTAATATGAGGGTAATTACATCCAAATCAGGTGAACGGTGTAGGAATTACAACGGTTTCTATATGTGCCTCCCACTTTTTAAGGGGCCAAAAGTAATGGGACAAACTAAACAATCCTAAATCTAACTTTCACTTTTTAATACTTTGTTGCAAATCCTTTGCAGGCAATTACAGCCTTAAGTTTGGTATGCATAGACATCAGCAGACGCTGTGTTTCATCCCTGGTGATGCTCTGCCAGGCCTCTACTGCAAATGTCTTCAGTTCCTGCTTGTTCTTTGGGCATTTTCCCTTCGGTTTTGTCTTCATCAAGTGAAATGCATGCTCAATCGGATTCAGGTCAGGGGATTGACTTGGCCATTGCATAACATTCCACTTTTTAGCCTTAAAAAACTCTTTGGTTGCTTTTTGCAGTATGCTTCGGGTCATTGTCCATCTGCACTGTGAAGTGCCGTCCAATGAGTTCTGAAGCATTTGATTGAATATGAGCATATAATATTGCCCGAAACTCTTCAGAATTCATTCTGCTGCTTTTGTCAGCAGTCACATTATCAGTAATTACAAGGGAACCAGTTCCATTGGCAGCCATACATGCCCACGCCATGACACTACCACCACCATGCTTCACTGATGAGGTGGTATGTTTTGGATCATGAGCAGTTCCTTTCCTTCTCCATACTCTTCTCTTCCCATCACTCTGGTATAAGTTGATCTTTGTCTCGTCTGTCAATAGGATGTTGTTCCAGAACTGTAATGTCTTTTTTAGATGTTGTTTGGCAAACTCTAATCTGGTCTTCCTGTTTTTGAGGCTCACCAATGGTTTACATCTTGTGGTGAACCCTCTATATTCACTCTTGTGAAGTCTTCTCTTTATTGTTGACTTTGACACATATACACCTACCTCCTGGAGTGTTCTTGATTTGGCCAACTGTTGTGAAAGGGTTTTTCTTCACCAGGGAAATAATTCTTCTGTCATCCACCACAGTTGTTTTCCATGGTCTTCCGCGTCTTTTGGTGTTGCTGAGCTCTCCAGTGCATTCATTCTTTTTAAGAATGTTCCAAACAGTTGATTTGGCCACACCTAATGTTTTTGCTATCTCTCTGATGGGTTTGTTTTGATTTTTCAGCCTAATGATGGCTTGCTTCACTGATAGTGACAGCTCTTTGGATCTCATATTGAGAGTCGACAGCAGTTGATTCCAAATGCAAATGTCACACCTAGAATCAACTCCAGACCTTTTACCTGCTTAATTGATAATGAAATAACGAGGGAATAGCCCACACCTGGCCATGAAATAGCTTTTGAGTTGATAGTCCCATCACTTTTGGCCCCTTAAAAAGTGGGAGGCACATATAGAAACCGTTCTAACTCCTACACCGTTCACCTGATTTGGATGTAATTACCCTCAAATTAAATCTGAAAGTCTGCAGTTAAAGCACATCTTGTTTGTTTCATTTCAAAGCCATTGTGGTGGTGAATAGAGGCCAAAATATGAAAATTCTGTCAACGTCCCAATATTTATGCACCTGTGTGTGTGTGTGTGTATATATATATATATATATATATATATATATATATATATATATATATATATATATATAAATAAATAATCAAGCGATTTCTGTGGCTCTTAATGAGACTTCTGCACCTTCAGCAGGTAGTTGGGCCCACTTTTCTTGAGCAAACTGCTCCAGCTATCTCAGGTTTAAAGGGTGCCTTCTCAAGACTGCTTGTTTCAGCTCTTTACATAGAGGAGCGATAGGATTTAGATCAGGACTTAAAGATGGCCACTTCAGAATAGCCCAATGTTTTGTTCTTATGCTTTTTTGGGTGCTTTTACCTGTATGTTTTGGGTCAGTATCTTGTGGGAGGACCAATGTACTGTGACTGAGACAGAGCTTTCTGACACTCAGCAGTATGTCTTGATCCAGAATGCTTTGATAGTGCTGAGATTTCATTGTGCCCTGCACAGATTCAAGGTGCCCCATGACAGATGCAGCAAAGCAGCCCCAAAGCATAACACTCCATGTGTTACAGTAGGTATGGTGGTCTTTTCTTTGAAAGCTTCATTTTTTGACTGTGAACATACAGCTGATGTGACTTGTCAAAGAGCTCCAGTTTTGACTCATCTGTCCAAAAGACATTCTCCCAGCAGCATTGTGGCTCATCAATAGCATTTTAGCAAATCATAGTCCAGCTTTTTATGTTGTTTTTCAAAAGTAGATCCCTACTGGGGCTTCTTCCACGGAGCCCACTGTTGTGCACAAAGCGTAGAATGGTGCAAATCAGACACTTATGTACTTTGACTTTGGAGTTCAGCTTGTATTACTTTGGAGTTTTCCTTGGCTCTTTTTCTAACATTCTCACTATCCTTCTGTTTAATCTTGGATAACATCCAGGGAGGTCGGCTTCAGTCCCATGGACTTCAAAGTTCTTAATATTTACAACTGTAGTCACAGGAGCATCTGGCTGCTTGTAGATGGTCTTATAGTCTGTACCTTTAACATGCTTGTCTATCATTTTCTTTCTGATCTCCACAGACAACTTTCTCCTTTGCTGTCTCTGGTCCATGTTCGGTGTGGAGCACATGAGAATACCATACAGCTACTTTTCTTCATGTAAAAAAGCTGAATGACAGATTAGAAGATTGAAGACGTACGGGATCCCGGCTATCAGAATCCCGACAGGGTTAGAATACAGACACTTGTCGGTCTGTACTCTAAGCCTCCCCTTCTTCCTAGCCTAACCCTCCCTGGTGCCTGACCCTAACCTCCCCCCCTAGTGCCTAAACCTAACCACTCCCTCCCTGCACCCTAAACCTAACCCACCCCCTAACGCCTAACCCTTCCCCCAACCCTGCTACTTATCTTTGGGATTCCGGCGGTCGGGATGCCGATGCCAGGATTCTGACAAGTGTCGAGATTCCGGCGCCGGCATTCTGAGCGCAGGAATCCCCACGGTCGGAATATTAACTGCATATTGAAGACACGTGTGGTGCTCATTTACAAAAGCAATTAGTTTGGAATATTATATTTATTATCTTTTCTAAGGGTACTAACAAATCTGTCCAGGCCATTTTAGAATAACTTCGGAGAATAAGCAAAATTTTCAGAGTTTCTGTACTTTATTCTATGACATACTAAAGGCAATTGTACATGAGACAATAGCTTTAAAGTTCAGAATTTTTCAGGAGGAATGAAGCTTTGTTTCAATAAGCTGTAAGGGTACCAACTACAACCACATCTCTGTCTGTGTGAAATAAATTATATATAAATATATATACACATACATACATACATATATACACACACGCATACTAGGGTGGTCCAAAAAATAAAACATTAAAATTTTCTTTCTCCACAAGGTTATTTTTATTCCTTAGTACATAAATGGGTAGTACACCAAAAACATTTTCCAAACAAATATTTAGGGGTCACTCTACATTGAACTTTTCTAGACTTAGATCTGCGTCCTCAGATAGCTTCATTCCAATACTTTACATAAACCAGACTTGCAAACAAAGCCAAATTTATCATGTTGTTTGGTTCTCTAGGTGTTAACTGGAACTGATTTAGAAAGACATACTTTCAGAGCGTAAATACCTTTACCCATCCATCGAGCGTGGTAAATAGGACCAGGAGCTCAAAATGTTTCCCTGCTATTTCCACCACCAAGAAACTAAAGAGATAAATGCAAAAGCTCTCACTAATCGTCTCTTGGTTGTTGTCTTTCCAGTGCATTTAGTAAATAGTCTAACATTTCCAGACGTACTCTGTTTAATACAGGATCTTGGAAGAGGGCAATATCCACTGCACTATAAACATTTTTATCAATACTTCTCTATTCTTTCTGAAAGCAGTTGAAAATTCCAACTTCTGGGCCTCCAGTAGAGCAGACTATGCATGAGAAGACATTTGAAAGCATAATCTCCATTTGTGTCAGCTTCCAGAAAGTAAACTTCTGGGCTACCACTAAACTACAATGTACAAAGTTAAAATTTGGTACACAAGTTACTACATTATAATGGACAAAAATAGTCTATGTGGAGGCATGATTCAAGCGTCTTTGTTTTTGAGAATGTTAAAGTGGACCACCCTAATACATACATATAAACATACGTACAGTACTGTGCAAAAGTTTTAGGCAGATGTGGAAAAAATGCTGCAAAGTAAGAATGCTTTAAAAAATAGAAGTGTTAATAGTTTATTTTTATCAATTAACTAAATGCAAAGTGAATGAACAGAAGAGAAATGTTAATCAAGTCAATATTTGGTCTGACTACCTTTTGCCTTCAAAACAGCATCAATTCTTCTAGGTACACTTGGACACAGTCAGGGATTTTGTAGGTTTATAGTCAGGTGTATGATTAACCAATCAGGTAATAATGATCATCATTTTCATATGTAGGTTGAAACACCGTTATTAACTGAAATAGAAACAGATGTGTAGGAGACTTAGGGGTCTATTTACTAAGCTGTGTTAGGAGATAAAGTAAAAGGAGATAAGGAACCAGCCAATCAGCTCCTAACTGCCATTTTTCAAACATAGCCTGTGACATGGTAGTTAGGAGCGGATTGGCTGGTACCTTACCTCAGTTCACTTTATCTCCTAACAAAGCTTAGTAAATAGACCCCTTTAAACTTATTGAGGAACAGCCAAACTATGCTACAAAGGTGAGGTTGTGGAAGACAGTTTCATGTCACAGGTCACACACCTTGGCAAGACTGAGCAGTAATAAGACAAGTTATACTGCATCAGCAAGGTCTCTCCCAGGCAAAGATTTCAAAGCAGAATGGGGCTTTAAGATGTGCTGTTCAGATGTTTGAGTGCTGTGGATCAAAGCCAATTGTGTATATATTATATATATATATATATATATATATATATATATATATATATATACACACACACACACACACACACACACAGTCAGGTGCATAAATATTGGGACATTGACAGAATTTTCATATTTTGGCCTCTATTCACCACCACAATGGCTTTGAAATGAAACAAACAATATGTGCTATAACTGCAGACTTTCAGATTTAATTTGAGGGTAATTACATCCAAATCAGGTGAACGGTGTAGGAATTACAATGGTTTCTATATGTGCCTCCCACTTTTTAAGGGGCCAAAAGTAATGGGACAAACTAAACAATCCTAAATCTAACTTTCACTTTTTAATACTTTGTTGCAAATCCTTTGCAGGCAATTACAGACTGAAGTCTGGAATGCATAAACATCACCAGACGCTGGGTTTCATCCCTGGTGATGCTCTGCCAGGCCTCTACTGCAAATGTCTTCAGTTCCTGCTTGTTCTTGGGGCATTTTCCCTTCAGTTTTGTCTTCATCAAGTGAAATGCATGCTCAATCGGATTCAGGTCAGGGGATTGACTTGGCCATTGCATAACATTCCACTTTTTAGCCTTAAAAAACTCTTTGGTTGCTTTTGCAGAATGCTTCGGTTCATTGTCCATCTGCACTGTGAAGCGCCATCCAATGAGTTCTGAAGCATTTGACTGAATATGAGCATATAATATTGCCCGAAACACTTCAGAATTCATTCTGCTGCTTTTGTCAGCAGTCACATCATCAATAAATACAAGGGAACCAGTTCCATTGGCAGCCATACATGCCCACGCCATGACACTACCACCACCATGCTTCACTGATGAGGTGGTATGTTTTGGATCATGAGCAGTTCCTTTCCTTCTCCATACTCTTCTCTTCCCATCACTCTGGTATAAGTTGATCTTTGTCTCATCTGTCCATAGGATGTTGTTCCAGAACTGTAATGGTTTTTTTAGATGTTGCTTGGCAAACTCTAATCTGGTCTTCCTGTTTTTGAGGCTCACCAATGGTTTACATCTTTTGGTGAACCCTCTATATTCACTCTTGTGAAGTCTTCTCTTGAGTGTTGACTTTGACACATATACACCTACCTCCTGGAGAGTGTTCTTGATTTGGCCAACTGTTGTGAAGGGGTTTTTCTTCACCAGGGAAATAATTCTTCTGTCATCCACCACAGTTGTTTTCTGTGGTCTTACGGGTCTTTTGGTGTTGCTGAGCTCTCCGGTGCATTCTTTCTTTTTAAGAATGTTCCAAACAGTTGATTTGGCCACACCTAATGTTTTTGCTATCTCTCTGATGGGTTTGTTTTGATTTTTCAGCCTAATGATGGCTTGCTTCACTGATAGTGACAGCTCTTTGGATCTCATATTGAGAGTCGACAGCAACTGATTCCAAATGCAAATGTCACACCTAGAATCAACTCCAGACTTTTTACCTGCTTAATTGATAATGAAATAACGTGGTAATAGCCCACCCCTGTCCATGAAATAGCTTTTGAGTTGATAGTCCCATTACTTTTGGCCCCTTAAAAAGTGGGAGGCACATATAGAAACCGTTGTAATTCCTACACCATTCACCTGATTTGGATGTAATTACCCTCAAATTAAATCTGAAAGTCTGAAGTTAAAGCACATCTTGTTTGTTTCATTTCAAAGCCATTGTGGTGGTGAATAGAGGCCCAAATATGAAAATTCTGTCAATGTCCCAATATTTATGCACCTGACTATATAATATAATATATATATATATATATATATATATATATATATATATATATATATATATGTGTGTGTGTGTGTGTGTGTGTGTGTGTGTGTAACCCCCCTTTACTCTCTAAGGGGACACCAGGTTACTAACACCTATGTAATCTTTTTTACCCACCCTTAAACTCATGTTAAGTGGTGTACTTCTTTTTGTTAGCAGTGCCTCCACCCAAGTATTGGTAGTATTCATGGGCCTACTTGAGAAAACCCTAGTGTATTGTGTTGATGTAGGTTATTTTCTGGTCCTTCCCACCTTTGCTTCCGTGTCACTCCGCAAGGAAAATACACTCCATCAATTACAGGAAATAACAGCTTTATCATTGATAAATGCCAACTATTAACAGCAAAGTATTTTTTCAATTATAAGTCAGTTCACCAACATAACATTTGCATGCATATTCACAATTACTAGTGCAATACATTGGTACACACACAAATAAATGTCATTACACTATTTTAACTCTGAACATAACTTTGCAACATATTATTTCATGAAAGCTAACCGTTACTATGTTTGGTTCATTTTCCTAAATAACCTTGTATAATTTGAGTCCAGTTCTCACTTATCTCCAGAAGTGTTTATAACGGACATCCAGCGGTTTCTATGGGAATCGGTATGAAATCCCCCCTAATCTCCCCTTTAAGTGCCTAACCCTAACCCCCTCCTTCCCCGCTGCCTAACCCTAACCCTCCCTCCCCCTAGCCTAATCCTAACCCCCCCGGGAGGGTTAGGGTTAGGCTAGGGGGAGGGTCTCAAGGCCTGGAATATATATAGCCGATTTGGAGGTGTATACTATACAAGAAGCCATAATATGGATTTATGTAAATTAGTATAGTCTCTGGATTCCCCAACTGCTAAATATGCTCTCAGTAAGTCACTTTATGCTATTAGCTGCTTCTTCCCTCTAAAGTCTTGTTGTAAGAAACTTGTACTTCCAACTATTTTCTTAATTACTACATATATATATATCTATATATATCTATATATATCTATATATATATATATATATATATATATATATATATATATATATATATATATCAATATCCTGTTATGGAGATTCTTTCAATGCCTGCTGTGTGGTGGGTTCTTGGTATGCTGCAGTCCGTCTAACCCCTTTATCGCTGCTCAATGAACTCCAGACCACCGCTGTCCTTGCTCTGCTACCTGCCATGACATGAAGACAAGGACCGTCTTTTGTCTTGACAATTAACTTCTATGCTGCTATCTTTCCTGAGCTTATAACCTGGGACAGCTCCACTATGGCACATCTTCTGGGTGTCATGCAGCTGTCACTAGCATCACAGCTCCTGCTATGACATGCTCCCTCTCCTGCTCCACCCCCCTGTGCCTGGCAGGGCACGGGAGGGGTGGTGGTGGTGGTTTGAGCACTCTAGGAAGGGAACTCCTAACTAACCCTCAACTGCTGCTGACAGCTGTTATATACCTCACTATAACCGGAGCCAAACCACTCCCAGACATATCACTCCGTCCCTTTTTGTACAGTGCATGTGTATCCCATATACGGAAGCATATTTTGAGCTCAAGAGGGTATTAATACATATTATACACAAGTTATATAAATGTACATTCATTTATACACAAGTCACCTCAATAAACAATAGATAAATAAACATATCTGTATATATAGTTTTACCTCACAACTTGTATATACAATAAATATATATTTTACATTCTACCTCAATATTGTCATTAATACAATATTTCTTTTAACCCTCAACCAGGGTTACACACACACACACACTATATATATATATATATATATATATATACACAGTATATGCATACAACAACTCACCGGGCGCAATCCAAAGTAAGTCAGATGTGAGACAGGCGGTATGGCGGCACTCATGGATTCCTCAAAAGAAGGACAAAAGCTCAATATGCAATTCTATGTTTTGGTTATTATACATTCATCAGGAATACAAAAAACAGCAACGTTATCTTACCTTTATACATTTCATACACCACGGTGTCTGTGCTCGTCGGACCTGGAACTCATCTGATGTCAGCAGCCCGCACCTCTTAGCGGAAGTGACGCAGGCAGCCGGGACCCGTTGCTATGGTGATAAGTGTACAGAAACCTTCACCGATACAATAAGAACAGAATAAGATCTGTAGGATATACCAATAGGTATTATTAAGCTATAACAACAAAGATAAGTAAAACATATCATGTAATATCAGGGGTTGACAAAACAACTAGGCTAAATATGTAAACAAATACGTATACAGAAGATGAGATGCTAATAAAGGAGAAACTGCCAATTTGCTTATAAGAAGCATGTAAGGGAGAGATTCTCATTCAGACCTCGTGGTTGGACCGCATTCAGCCTATAAATCCACTGAGCTTTGGCTTTATATAAAGCCTAGGCTCTGTCATCCTCTCTGGGATCCTCTAGAATGAACGCAATCATTTTATAATAAATGGTGGCTATGGTATGTTTATTATCACGGAAGTGCCTAGCCACCTGCTGCTCATTATCCTTGCATGCCTGATAGCAGAGCGATGGAGAGGCGTACGCACATCAGTGAGCGCGGTTCACCCACCTTTATCCGCATGCTTCATTTTATGAAATACTGATAGACGAGATGCCGGCTGTCAGTACCAGCATCCCAATGGTTCAAATCCCGACAGGGGAACGGCGGGTACTGTTCCTCTGTCCTATTTAACCCCTAACCCTCCTTTCCTGCACCCTTATACTAACCTTCCCTACCCCGCACCCTAACTCTCCCGGGAAGTGCCTAAACCTAACCATCCCCCCTTAGTGCCCAACACTAACCTTTCCCCTTAGTGCCTAACCCTAACCACCCTAATCCCGCAGCCTATCGCTAAGTCCCCCTAGGGCCCCTAAACCTAACCCCCCCACGACTGATACTTACCTTACGATCAGGATGCCGCATACCGGCGTCGGCATGCCCAGTCATGTCGGTATTCAGTTGGCGATCGGGATTCCAGTGCCGGTGCTGGGATTTTAACCGCATCCCCTTCGGGGCTGGGGCACCTATGCATATTTCAACAGTCTCAATATGCCCCACTCCCAGCTGCCGAACATGGCGATAAGAAATGTCCTCTTTGCACAATGTGCCCTGTATTTCCTGATCTTCCTGTATAGCGTCCTTGCCGTGGTGCCCCTATCCGAGAACAGCACTGACTTTCATGGCAGACGCCACCTGTTCACAAATTGCATTTGGCTGAGCAGGAGGGAGCACTTCATGATGGAGTGGTGGGCGGAGTCTACCTGCAGGTTCAGCATAACCATCAATGTTTTTGTTCTGATGGTAGTGTTTTTATGATTTGATGGTGGCGGTGCCACCATCAAATGGAAATCATTCAATGATATTCCAATGGTGTTTTTTTTTTTTTTTTTAATTCCTGATAGCTATGCCTCCCCTGGCTCCTTCCTGGCTGTGTCTGCATCTTCATGGCTGTCATTGGAGGCTGTCTCTGTCTGCCTCAGACTTGACAGTGCTCATTCCTCCCCTCTCTAGGCTGCTGCTATGCAACAGGGCATATTGCTAGCTCTGATTGGCTCTCACTATTTCAGAGAGCCAATAAGATTGCAGCCCTTGCCCCTGCAGCAACCAGCCACTCACACAGCACAAGGCTTTTTTGTGACTTACTTTTTTCCAAGCTTCAGTTTCAGATGTTTTGCTTTTTCTGCACCATGGCCAAATCCTCTGCAGCAGCTTGGTGCAATATTTTTTTTTTCTGTGACTGTAGTGATTGCGCTGAGCGAAAAAAAATTGTGGGTCCCAGGGACCCCTCATTTTAATAAATTGGGGTCCTACTTCACAGTTTCTGGGTCCCATCACATACAGTGCATTCAGAAAGTATTCACAATGCTTCACTTTTTCCACATATTCCAAAATTGAATAAATTCAGTTTTGTCCTCAAAATTCTAAACACAATACCCCATAATGACAACGTGTAAAAAGTTTTTTTGCGATTTTTGCAAATGTAATAAAAAATAAAAAACAAAACTAAGAAATCACACATACATAAGTATTCACAATCTTTGCTCAATACTTTGTTGAGGCACCTTTGGCAGCAATTACAGCCTCAAGTATTTTTGAATGTGATGCCACAAGCTTGGCACACCTATCTTTGGGCAGTTTCACCCATTCCTCTTTGCAGCACCTCTCAAGCTCCATCAGGTTGGATGGGAAGCGTCGGTGCACAGCCATTTTCAGATCTCTCCAGAGATGTTCAATTGGATTTAAGTCTGGGCCACTCAAGGACATTCACAGAGTTGTCCTGAAGCCACTCCTTTGATATCTTGGCTGTGTGCTTAGGGTCGTTGTCCTGCTGAAAGATGAACCGTCACCCCAGTCTGAGGTCAAGAGATCTCTTGGGCAGATTTTCATCCAGGATGTCTCTGTACATTGCTGCATTAATCTTTCCCTCTATCCTGACTAGTCTCCCAGTTCCTGCCGCTGAAAAACATCCCCACAGCATGATGCTGCCACCACCATGCTTCACTGTAGGGATGGTATTGGCCTGGTGATGAGCGGTGCCTGGTTTGCTCCAAACATAACGCCTGGCATTCACGCAAAAGAGTTCAATCTTTGTCTCATCAGACCAGAGAGTCCTTCAGGTGCATTTTGGCAAACTCCAGGTGGGCTGCCATGTGCTTTTTACTAAGGAGTGGCTTCCGTCTGGCCACTCTAATATACAGGCCTGATTGGTGGATTGCTGCAGAGATGGTTGTCCTTCTGGAAGGTTCTCCTCTCTCCACAGAGGAATGCTGTAGCTCTGACAGTGTGACCATCGGGTTCTTGGTCACCTCCGTGACTAGAGCCCTTCTCCCCCGATCGCTCAGTTTAGACGGCCGGCCAACTCTAGGAAGAGTCCTGGTGGTTCAGAACTTCTTCCATTTACGGATAATGGAGGTCACTGTGCTCATTGGGACCTTCAAAGCAGCAGATATTTTTCTGTACCCTTCCCCAGATTTGTGCCTTGAGACAATCCTGTCTCGGAGGTCTGCAGACAATTCCTTGGACTTCATGCTTGGTTTGTGCTCTGACATGCACTGTCAAGTGTGGGACCTTATATAGACAGGTGTATACCTTTCAAAATCAAGTCCAATCAACTGAATTTACCACAGGTGGACTCCAATTAAGCTGTAGGAACATCTCAAGGATGAACAGTGGAAAAGGATGCACCTGAGCTCAATTTTGAGCTTCATGGCAAAGGCTGTGAATACTTATGTACATGTGATTTCTTAGTTTTTTTTTTAAATTAAATTTACAAAAATCTCAAAAAAACTTTTTACACGTTGTCATTATGGGGTATTGTGTGTAGAATTTTGAGGACAAAAATAATTTATTCCATTTTGGAATAAGGCTGTAACACAACAAAGTGAAGCGTCGTGAATACTTTACGGATGCACTGTATTATGGGGGGTGAGGGTAGGCAACAGATGGGACAGTGTTGCGGGCAGGTTGCAGTTGGTGTAGAGGGGGTTAAGGGCAAAAAGCGGTAGAGCTGGAGGTAAAGGCAGGGAAAAGTTGGGGTAGAGGAGAGTAAGGGCATGCAGTGCCAGGGGTAGGGAGGGGTAACCGCAGACAGCAGTTGTGACAGTGCTAGGGGGCAAGGAGGGGGATAGGGGTAGATAGCAGTTAGGGCAGTATTGGGTGCAGCTGCTGCATCAAGGAAGCGCATCAGTGCCCTGTTCTCTGTGGAGTGTAAGGCTATTTTGTGCATCCTCCGTGTGGGGGACCAGCCCTGGCTGCAGCACCTATGTGACATCATGCGCGGCTTAGGAGGAGGAGCTTGTAAAACCTTCCACTGTGCTGCTAGGCTTATTAGTATTATGTCAGAGATTTAACCCCCTGCACATCTGGCCGGACAGAGGGCCAGCAGATGGTGGCAGCCAGGCAGAGGGGGGTTAATGGGCGGAGCCTCAGATAGCAGCTTAAAGTAAAATTAAAAATAACTCCGGTCTCCAGCTCAGCCCTGGTGATGGATACTTTCAGTGTGCCTGATGTGAGCCATTCTTGCTCAGACGCTCATCTTTCTCGGCTTTGCAGGAGGTGGGTCAAAGTTGCGCAAGGAAGGGAGAAAGGAGGAGGGGAAAGGCTGGCTGTGATTGGGGAGGGAGAGCTGAACAGTGGGTGAGGCTTGACAGTCCCAGGTTGGAGCGTGGTTGGTCGGCCGGTGTCTGACTGACAGGTCAGACTTTACTGCTGTAGCCAAAGATTGGGAGAGGATACGCCGCACGGCGGGGGCTGTTTGATGAGACGCCGGCGGCTATTGGTTGAGAAGACGCCGCCGGCGGTGATTGGCTGCTGCACACAACACGTAGGAACCACTCAGTTTTTAAAATCGGGTGCGCAACTACCTGTAGTGCGTAAAAACGCGCTATAGTGCGTATTTTGCGATCACTGTAGTAACACATTTTCCTCTCTCACCTTTGTAGTATCACATTCCCTTCCCTCACCCCGTAGTGACACATTTGACATTCCCCTCCCTCACCTCTATACGTGTTTTGAAAGGTGTAGCAGAGATGACGCCACAAGTGATAGTACAAAATAATTTGAGTCGCCGATGTGAAAACTAAATTATTAGTGTGGCATCAATTGAAGCAAATCAGGAAACAAATGCACCAATGACAATTCATGTCTTCAAACATTCACTCAGAACATACCTGATCACCAAGGCATACCATCCCTCCTACTGAATACATCTTCTCTTATCCCCTGACCTTTTTCTTCTCCTCACTTCACCCATCCTCTCAGCATATAAGCTCATCCTCTGCACTATCCGTGATTCTTGTACCCTTCAGAGACTCTGGATCTGGGTGTTCGGCCTTCATTGGGTCCAGTCTCATTGAGTGCTGAACTGCGTTCCATTACCTAAGACTCACCGTCTCATACCTGTCTGTATATTGTGAGTCCCCAGACCATCACCCCATCCGCGTCCTACCTACATTGCTGGTCATTTGCTTTGTGTTGTTCCAATGTTCTGTCATAGTGATATACTGTACAGATTAGTGATGTCTATTTTCACTGTTACCTGTATTTTGCCTGTACAATGCTACTGAATCTGTGTGGTGCCTTACAAATAAATGATGATAATTCCCTTGTTTATTGTCATGGTCAATACGAGGGTTGTTCAATAAATAAGGTAAGCAGACCTCTCATTGCTTAAATGTATTCAACTCGTACATATACGTACAAATAGTATGGCCTTGGTACATATTATTTTTCCACATAGTCCCCATACTTGTCTAAGCGTTTGTTCCAACTGTACACCAAGGCATATATCCCGTCACAAAAGAAATCAATGTCTAACACCTGAAGCCAGGACACGATGGCTTGCTTCACAGTCTGTTGCGAATCGCCTTCCACCAAGGTGCTTCCTCAATGGTATAAGGAAATGGAAATCACTTGGGGTCAGGGATGTAGAGAGGGGTTGGGTATGAAATCCTGGCGGCTGAATAGCGGCCGGGTGAAATGCCAACGCTGGAAGCCCGGACAAGCAGAATCCCGACGGCTAAGGTAAGTACCCTATCCCTACCCCTCTCCCCCGCTAAGCCTGAAACTCTGGGGTGGTGCCTAACCCTAAGTCCTCCAGGGGATGTCTAAACCTAAGCACCCCTTCCCACACCCTAAACTTAACCCTCCCGGGGGGTGCCTAACCCTAACGTCCCCCCAGTGGTGCCTGAACCTAACCCTAAGTCACCCCAGGGGGGTGCCTAACCCTCCCCCCCCCCTTGCCCCACAGCTAACGCTAACCCAGTCCCCGCTATCCTTTGTTCGGGAAGCAGTCTGTCGGGCTAAAGATGTGCATCAGGATTTAGACACCTATCTTTAGTCCTAAGTCGGGATTTCGACACCGGGATTCCGTCAGACAGCGTCCCAGGCGCCAGTATTCTGACTACATCTCGTAGAGAGGATGGTCCAGTACTGCCCAATGGTAGCGCCTTAACAACTCACTTCTGCGGATGCCTGAGTGCGGCCTGGCATTATCGTGCAGAAAAATGAAGCCTGTTTGCAGCAACCCAGGTCGTTTTGATATGACATTATCACCGCACACCTCGAAAAGTTGGCAATGAATTTCAGCTGTTGATGTGCACTTAAGATGCAGGAATTTGATCACACTATGCACCTCAATGTTTGACCATGTTTCTGCAAGCCCTGCCATCTTACAACTGATGTTGGGACAGTATGATGGACATGAGGTACAGTCTAATTGCAGTAAGGGGAAACTATGTCTATCTGCTCTGGCCTGGTGGGAAATCAGAATGAAATAGAGAACTTTACATGCAAGAGGTCTTGTTACCTTACCTATTGAAGCACCTTCATATTAATAGTTATGGACTGAATGTTCAACAAGTAAAACACCAACGACAGGGTAAAATTCTTATTTTCTGAGGTAAAAACACTATACAAATACATATTTAGGTGCAATAAGATAACTTACACATGGTTACTTTTCTTCACTTAATTGTTCAATAAGCTTTACATGGCTTCAGGTGAATTGCATTTGTTTTTAAATAGGTGCAACGTGGAATTTAACTTACATTGTCCTTTCATATAAAGAAATAAAAAACTCACACAATCTCTTCCAGGACTGGACCCTTTCATACACAAAGTCCTTCCAGCAGTAATATAAAGTTACACTACTGCATCCAACTGCAAATAGTTATGTCAACTTGATCTATCTCTCAAAAAAAATAAAATAAAAACTTTAAAGAAAAAAAAAATATATAAAAAACAGATGAGACTAAAAAAAGAAGTTCTCTAAAGCTTAAACTGCACTGGATAACACATTCCACTGTAACAGCTAATAAAGGTGCGATGTCTGTAAACAATAATGAACAGTAACAATGAAATTTACAAATCCTATGTATCTTGAGGGAAAATGGAATGGCTTCCAGCATGCAATATTTAAAAGAAAAAAAAAAAAGTTTCTTCCTCTCTGAATTGCTTGCAGTTGGGGCTACACGTTGCCATCTCCAGCAGAAGGAAAGACGCAAAATCCTGAAACATTGTTTCGACGCATTGGAGCCTGAAATGTGTCAGAGGAGATCTTCTGGTACATAGGAAATAGCAGAGTATGCCAAAATGTCTGTCACATTGTGTGTCTCAGTCCATCCTGCCCTTCAGACAGCAGTGTGTACAGGAGTGGCAGAGTGTGAAGGGAAAAATTCTCGGTCAGACAGCAGTGTGTACAGGAGTGGCAGAGTGTGAAGGGGAAGATCCTCGGTCAGAAGAGGAGGAGACGGATCTGGTTGTTGCTTCACGCTGGAGTTCCTCCAACTTCTTCTGTAGCTCTACTCGAATAGCCAAGAGGTCCTTAAGGTTCTGATGTATTGGCATCTACGTATAAAAAACAGCAAAACAGTTTTTCTAAATTTTCACTTTATGATCATTAATGGCCATAGATGGTGTGATGCAGTTGGCAAATATGGCCAATTTCACCTAAAAAAAAAAGTACTGGGATGCTACTTTTATGTGCCCCAAACAACCATCAACAACAGTTCCGTCCAGTTAGATTTTATATAGCTCAGGGCTGGAACATCTGATTGGCTAGTTAAACATGTATAGGTTTGCTTGCATTATTGTTGGGCTACATAACACCTAGATGTAACTAATTTGGTGGTGCTGTGTGTGGTCAGACCGGGCTGAGATGACAGCATCACACAGTGTTTGGCCATCGTAACTCATCTTGAAAGAAGTATAACAGAAAATAATAAAATGTTTACCTGCGGGTAGAGTGACAAAGTAATATCAGACAGCATTACTTTACAGATACAGTGACCAGTGAATGTGGCTTGTACAGTAACATAAGAAGGGACAGACATAAGGCATAAAAAGCAAGTACAGGTTTAGTCTCCAATATCCAAATATTTCGAAATACGTAATATTCAGAAATTCTGAATTTTTTTTTAGCATGACTGAGATAGTGAAACCTTTGCTTTTTGATGGTCCAGTGTACAAAAACTTTGTTTAAGGCACAAAATGGATTAAAAATATTGTTTAAAATTACATGCAGGATGTGTGTATAAGGTGTATATGAAACAAATTAATTTAATGTATGTGGACAAACTTTGTTTGAGCCACAATATTATTGAAAATGCTGTGTGTATAAGGTGTATGTAAAATATAAATACATTCTGTGTTTAGAGTTGGGTTCAATTCCCAAGATATCTCATTATGGTATGCAATTATTCCAAAATACGAAATATTCCAATATCCAAAATACCCCTGGTCCCAAGCATTTTGGATATGGGAGACTCATCCTGTATAGGATTGTACTAGACATTCAATTGTCTATTGTCTCCAAACTCTATAGACTTGTTAAATAACCTGGCACAATGTGCTTAAAGGAGTTCCCTAATAGGAGAGTACTAGGAAATAAGGGGATTGCTCAAAATTAGTTTGCTAAAAAAAGAAAATACAAAATAAACAACTTGCTGTAAAATGTAGCAAATAGAATTTATCGATCATTCTCTCAAACAATTCAGAAAATGAAGATGAACATTAGATTGGTTGCTAATGGATTATACCATGGGTGCACATGAATCTATGTTCCCTGAAAAGCCTACAGTACACGTGTGTCACTGTATAGTGGGGTTGGAGGCCTGTGTGGATGGGAAGTGTGTGTTGTGATTAGGTGCAGGTAACAGGTAGACATGACAGCTCAGGGAGGTACGAATGTGTCCAAGAAAAGAGATCTATATACTAAAGTAGGTGAGCAGAGTTTAGAGACAGACGAGGGAGGACATGATATGATGCTAGCATCAGTTGTGTAGAACTGGTTCTCACTTTTCATTCAACAAACACATTGCACTAACCTTCACTTTACATGCAGCCCAAACCTAAACGAATGTGCTCAGAGAGAAATAAGACATGCTCACAGACTATGTACACTATTTGTATTAAGGTGGCACTATTAGTTTTTCAGTTTCGTATTTACCAAATGTAACCCCTTCAAAAAATCATAAGCTCACTAAATCCTGCTTTATTCACAATGGGAGACATCTGCTACAATCCCCACATCAATATAAATATACCTGCTGTACCTAACGCACCTACCAGAAACCAGAACATGTACAAAATACATGTAACGGTTCTAAGCTTCACTTCCTCCAAGGTCAGTATTTTACCAATGTGCCCCCATCCCATACCTCAAAGCTCTAGTTGAGAACTGTATGGGATGTGGAAGGAGGGAAAGCTGAGTAGAAGGACCAATAACAAGCCGCAATCAGTACAGCCATCACCTCCTCCCCAGTTTCTAACATCATTTAAAGATGGTGATCTTTAGTTATATACCAGTCCTGTGTAACAGACAGAAGAGAAGCATGCCCCAGGGCCTTTGGCTGGGGGGAGGTGGAACGTTAGCAGCTTTAAACGTAGACCATAGACATATGGGAGAAACACAAATGCTGACATGTAATGCTTTTTTCAGGGCGGGGGTCTATCAAGATGCTTTGTGTGAAAAAAAAAAAAAAAAAGGTATTTGCATAAACAGCAGCCAATCTAGAAAAGGTTGGTTTTGTCTGATTTGCTACAAAGGATTCGTGTGTAGAATCTGGAGGCTGGGGGTGGCAGAAATGTTTAACAAGGTCTTGTGCACAAAAGGCTACTCCTATTACAAAATGTGTGTCTGGCTGTATAATGCACTGAGCATTATTCACTCAAGGACGCACATTACCTTGAAAACTGTTAAGTGATGAATCTATTTGTTCTTGCTGAATGAGTCGGTTTCTTTTTTTTTCCCCCTCTCTCTTATTGCAACGGGGAGTCTTGATAGAAAAAAGCAATGCGTTTTAATGCCGCGGTGTGATCGCAGCCACACCATGCAGCCATTTATTCTCATTTATCTGCAAAAACACATTTCTGTCAAGACTCAAAATTATTCTTTTTTTTCCCCCTGTGGGTCACTTACTCTTTTTACTTTTTCTTCATCAGAATAAAAAGAATGCTATCTGACTGGGCTTATATCAGACAGCCAGGCAATTACATGTATTTGTAGAGAATTGCACTAGTTAACCATTAGGAAATCAGGAATATGTTTTACAATGGGAAAACTAAAAATCAGTATTTCTCTGCAGTAATCTACAGACACTCCATGCTAATCATTGTGTGGTAATTGTACATTTTTACTAGCTTATCTTTTACCTAAACAGTACAGCTGAAGTATAATGATCCACATGTAGCGTGGTCATATTATTACACTTTGTATATAGTGCTAAGCGGTGTCATATCAGGCTGATTCACTAATGCTTTTCACTATATAACTGTAATCTCACACTCTAATTTTCATTCTTCACATTCAAAAAGAAAAGTACGAGGTATTATTACTTATAACAATAGGGGGAGCGCATCCTGTTCACCACATGGTGAAGATCCAGCCAATCACATCCCCAATGCTACAGAGACACATCCTGTCTAACCCGCCACCCCCCAAAGCTACAAGGCCCTGACACTTGTGTCGGTTCTCCAGCAGATTTATGGTGCATGGTTATTTTATTTATTTAATGAAAAGGTTATTTATTTATTACCAGTTATTTATACAATGCACACATATACCTCAGTGCTTTACAGAGAATATTTGGCTATAGGGCTGTTAGGGAATCAAACCCAAGACCTCAGTGCTGTGAGGCAGTAATGCTACCCATTACACCAACTGTGCTTAGAAAATCTTCACCATGAAAATAAAATATATAAAGAAAGAGGCATCACCCATTGAATGGCTATTTGTGATTTTCCCAAGGAGAAGATCCGTAACCGTAACCAGATCTGTCTCCCCAGCACACTACACTGTGACATATACACACATATATTGGGAAGAGATAAATACTTATAAAACTGTTGGTTTATCTGTTCATCCACACATCTTTCTATTTCTCACATACAATTTTAGCCCTCCTTCCACTGCCTACTCAAACCATTTATTCCCCCATTATTATGCCAAGGCAACATTTTTGATTTTTTCGTTTGTGGGACTGGAGTCCTTTATTGTATACACCAAAATGCAAATTAGCTGTGTAGTTTTAACCTTTTCTTCTAACAGGATGTTTATCAATAATAGCAGATATATAATATTGAGTGCAATAAAGAAGTGATGGAGGTGCATATGTCACTCATTTCCCGGCTCACTGATCACTTATATACAGAACACTATGTGCAGCAAACAATAGGCATGGTCACCGGGAAATACTGAGTGATGTCATCATGGTAATGCACTATGATATTCCCAACCAGAGGGTGGTCCTGCAAGGGGCTAGTTCCGGGCTCTTCTACCTGCATGACTAATAGATCAAGCAATAACTGCTCTGTATACTTTACATAGTAACTATTAGCGCTGACGTTAAAACATGTGTGTGTATAAAAAAGTAAAAATGACATACCATTTCCAAAATGTACACATACAGTATTGTAACCACTAAACTGGGTAGAATACGATTCTATTTTTTAACCTATCATTGCAATTTTCACCTCAAATAATGCCTATAGAATAAATATATTCCCTGACACATAGAATTTACTTTGTGTTGAAGAATAAAATAATAAAAATCACTGTTAAAAAAAAGTTAGACACTTCTTGCTCTGCAAAACAAATTACTGCCAAATGTTATAAAGAACATATTTAAGAATGTTTAATAAGGCCATGAAACTGTATAACACATGTGTATAATGAATGTGTAAAGGTGCGTACACACGGTACGATATCTATGAACAATAACGTTCAATGATACATCGTTAATTTTTATGCAGTCAATGACCAACGACGCGCGTTCCCACATGAAAGATAGCGGTATCTATGATCGTCTGTACATGCAGGCCAACTTGCACGATATCGTCAACTCTGCCTGTTAGATTAGGCAGTATGACTTCACTGAAAGATCTCATTGAAAGATATATTTCAAGTCGTCGGTGGTACAGATCGTACCATGTGTATGCAGCTTTACAGAGAGATGGTTAATGTAAATAGAATTCTACCTAAATACTATCTATTCCTTTTATAAAGATGCACATCTTTACTATTTTTTCTTATAAAAGGTATAAAAAGAGATTTATCTTATTATTTTATGTTATTTTCCTTGCAGCACTAAAATACAGGAAGTGAGGAGGAAGTGCTAAACACGGGGAACAACTCAGCTGCTGATTTCAGAATAAGAAAACACACAACATATATAATTACATAGTACACTGAAAGTAAATGAACCTTCTGAAAATACACAATTCATCTTGAACAGTTCCCCAAGCTCTATCCCTAATACTTGCTGTGCATGAATTTAAAAGCACATTCTCTAGTAATAGATGTGTTCTAAGTACTTGTGCCCTTTAAACCACCAGTCTAAGATCAATAAAAGCAATCACACTTGGTGAATCTTGGTCTATGTATAGGTTTCAGAGCCAATTAACTCACCCAATAGCCAACTGTGTTTAAATGAAAGGTATACAGAACAAAGAACACAGTTACCAACCTGAGGTCTGGTCCGAGGATTCCATCTAATGTAATAATTCACCCAGAGCTCCAAGTGGCTGAGACTGGCAACTGGATATAGCACATGGTGCTCATAATTGACATAAAAAGGGTTGGTAAATTCATCCACATGGCTATTTATGTAGGACCACAAAGAGATGGTTTTTGTTTGCACTTCCTAGATTAGAAAGCACAAATGACAACAATTAGTGTAATACTATTTTACCTCACATTGAAATATCATAAGACATAAGAATTATTAATACATGTCTTTATTATTGCACACGGCTACACAGCTGTCTCCAGCAGTAATGGGGTTATATGCACAGAATGGTATATTACAATGCCTTTCCTCTAATAAGCATCAAACAGAATACACAACGAGTCCTTGTGACTGCAAGAAGGAATGTATTGCAGTGAAGCTATACGCAGTAAACGTAGGCCTGTACTGAACATCTGATATTCTGGAAACATTATGAATAGGAACGATGTTAAGAATAATAATGAGTCTGTATCCGTGCTGAAAATCACAACTAAATACTTTAGCTCCACCTTGTGGTAAACAAGGCAATCTGTATGTACATTACAGCATACAGATGATTAGATGAGCGCTAAGGTGAGTCAATCACTAGCTCAGTCAGGGCTACCTGTAAAACATGATCTGAGCCCTATAAAATGTAACCTGTGATATAGCTGGTCAGGCTCAGGATTCCCAATCGACAGCTATGATTTTTAACTCCCACATTATCATCATGTTATATAAAAATGATTGAGAGTTAAAAATTTAGAATTAGGACTGCAATAAAGTGGGGACAGGGGGTGGCACCACCCTACACGATTACGCAATGTTTAGTGTAAATCTTGTGTACATTATAGTAAGGTCATCCGCAGGAATCACTTTACTGACTGATGACGGGTAAAAATGTGCCACCTTTTTAGCGACTAACCGTAAATTTACTGATAGCAGACAAACCTGGCCAGATTCTAATGCTGACTCGGTACTTTGTATTGCCATACATATAATACTGTATTATCCACACTACTAGACACCTAAAGCACGTCTGCCCCACAGAATTGTTCTGTACAATGAGCCTCATCGGGCAGGACTGTCAGTGTGTGAGTGATCATTGCAGGCCCACCAGAAGGCAGGTTACCCTTTGCGAGTGATACATACCTCTTGCCCTCGCTGCTGCTCGCTATTGTAAAAAAATGTGCCAAACAGACAGCTGTACAGGTGGTCCAGTATGGTGATGAGGAACAGCTCATTAAACTCAAACGCTGCAGGGAACTAAAGCAGAAACACAACAAATAATAACATTGTATTTAATGTTTCCCATTTGTAATGAATGCATACAACAGGTCTCTAATTGCAAGCAAGGAGATATATACCATTATCAGCCACATCCCAGTATTGTTCTTGTATAATAACTCATCAACTGTGCACAAATATAGAACAGGCTTGCCTAGGCTCAGATTTGTGGAAAGGCCACACAGGTCTAATACTATGGCAACAGCCCTCCCAATGTTTCATCAATATATCACAGCTCTGCTAGAGGGGAGGGCACAGCTATTTAGCCATAATGTGTTTGCTTCTGTCCCAACACACAACAGAATAAACACTGGTGTTCCAACTGTGAGGTGGATGTGCTGCTGAATGAGTGGGGTGTCTAGCCTCCTAGTGATATCAGACAAAATCAATAATATATTCAGCGCACAATCCCTATAGAAGAAATAAATGTATGACAGGTATGGTATAATATCAATAACGTGTATGATTTATTGATATTGACACATATAAAAGCATGCATAAATGTAAAAGAGTAAAGGCTCTGCTGTTCCTCCACCTGGGGTGGGGAGGATGAGTGGAGCCTGTAGAGTTACTTGCTGCCCAATGGGTAAGTGAGGGGTGTGTGTTGGAATCAATCTGTCTCTGTAGACAACGCGGCGTCCCGCATTTGTCTGTGCTGATAGTCACTGTATAGCTATATGTAGTGGTGCCCGGGTGGTCTTCGAATCAGGTAGGAGACCACTGGGGCTCGGTGTCTGGACTAATAGGTCTGGGCTGTGCCTGGACCCGAGTGTCCTCTAGTGAAAGAGGAGACTCCGGGGTCCTAGCGTGCAGCTTGACGCTGCTGTCTCAGGGGAGGTGAGAGCCGGTCTGCGACCTCCGCTGGTCTCAACCTGGCTTACCCCTCCACTACAGATACCCCACCTTCCACACGCTGCCTGTCGTGGCTGGATCCCTCCTAGACCTGTCCTCTCGTGCGCGCAACCTGGTTGGCGTTCCCGGGCTGTGTGGCTGTTCGGATCCTGCTCCGTCTTCGTCGTGCTGCTACTTCCGCATCAGGTGATGAGGGCTGTGTCACGTGACTTGGGTCCGTTACAGTGCAGGCTTGGTATGCGCTGCAGTGTGTGGACTCTGTGTATGAAACAGCAAGTCTGGGTCTTTGGATAGATTGATACAGATCTGGTACATTTGGGTGTGTTCTCCAATGTGTTTCTACCCCTCAGGGTCTTCCTCTGGGAGACAAGTAGGCTCTGGGCCTGATTCAGACCGGCTCACGAGCGCTCGCAAGCGTGCCGATGGTGGCCCAGTGCGCACGACGGAGTCGGCTCCGTCGTGCGCATGCGCGAGACCCGGATAGTGATGGACAAACCGTCGCTCCGGGTCTCGTACCAAAGGGGGCGTGCTGTCGATGTTGAGTGAACGCCTACCGTCTGGGGCCGGCCCCACTGACATCACAAGTGATGTCAGTGGGAGTGCTTTCGGCTCTGTTTGAGCCAAAAGCACTCTAGGGCTTGCGGCAAAGAGACCCTACCACAAGGGTCTCGTCGCAAGCCCGATGGTCTTGACCATCGCGACCATCTTCCTGGCCGCTCGCTATAGGTGTGGGTGGTCACCCACAGCTAAACGAGCGGCCAGGAGGCCGCTCTAAAAATCAAGAAGGACGGCCCTGATCCAGAGCGAGCGCTCTGTCAGAGCGTCCGGCTCTGAATCAGGGCCTCTGTGCCAAGCATTACAGTATCTCAGTACTGAATGGAGCTCTTCCTGTTACTGGCTCTAACAAGATGCAAACTACATGGTAAAAACAAAATACAGGGATGACGGCTCAATATTGGCCTGTGTCACACACTGTGCAAGAGGTCTCACCCTGTGCCCATTACACAGCTGTCTGAATGTCTCCCTGGACAGAGACCTACATTTATTCTCCCCTTCCTACAGATGTGTCCACATGCGTTACAAGTCGCGCCACACAACGCGGGAGGTCTGTGTGCCACTGTAGCGCCCAGCGTCTTTCGTGTGACTTTTTACCTTCCAGTGTGTCTTATTTAAACAGCGATGTGAATAAATAGCACAAGCAGCTTCTGCTGATTATAAAGATATTCAGCATGATAGTTTGAGGTCGGGAGCGCTCTACCTGTGGCGGGGATTTTGGGGGGGTGGGTGTGGTGGTTGTGTAGGTGAATCTTGCGTATAAATGAAATGCAAAGAATGATAGATGACAAACAATGGGGAGGGGGCCGAGTTGTTTATTGAGAAGGCACAATAAACAACCGATAATGTCCTGGAAATGGGGGAGAGGAGGGGGGGTAGGGATGTGGGATGGGGAAGGTGTAGGATAGATCAAACTCTGGTGGGAAGGTAGGTGGACCCTTTCAGGGGGCTCCTTGCCGTGCGGTTCTTGACCGGCACATCTTCCCTGCTGGACCTTTGGTCTACAGTCTTGTGAGCCTTCGGAAAGTGTACAAGTACTGCAACAGTCAATGAAATGTTCGTTTCAGAGTCTTATTGTGGGCGGCGTCCTGCATGGTGGTGCATTAAAGTTCTTAAATTCCTTAATTTCTTACCTACCGTTTGATGTCTGCGTAGCTGATGCTGCGGCTGAGATGTTAGCAGGTAAGTAGTGAATACTCTTCTTCCTGGAGTAATCTGCTGTTTCGATGGTTGGAACTCAGGTGATGCAGAATGCTTGTCTGTAAAGGGGTAGTAGGCTGCCTCGGTATGTAGGTACACCATATGAGCCTGTGGGGTCTCGGGTGTCCATATGTAAGAGACTTCTGCGTGGTAGGTGTGATGCTTGCACCCTCCCTGGGCCCGATGGTGTGTTCCATCTGCTTGGGAGCTTCGGCTGGGCTGAGGGGATATGTGCCCCTCCTCTGTGGGGGTGTGTCTGCTGTGTCGCGTACCGAGCATGTGTGGCGCCGGTTGAGGGGTGTAATGTCTGAGACTCAACCTCGATGCCAGTCCAGGGCAGGGTGCCGGTCGCAGAAGGTGCTGCCGGCTGCCTGGACCGGTGAGTGTGAGTTTTGGTGCAGCAGAGATGTGTACTGCAGTAGAGGAGGTGGTGACGTGGACTGTCATGGGTGGCCTCGGTTCCGGATACTGGTGTCTCTAGGTCCAGGTTGGGGATGAGGTGGATGAGAGTTGTGGATGTTTCCAACGTGTTTCGGCATACGAAGCGCCTTCTTCCAGCATACATCTAACCTCCTTGTACGTTAAACAGCCCTTCTACTCAAACCATGCTCTGGCGTGACTAGGTAGCACCAAGCGTCTTTCGTGTGACTTTTTACCTTCAAATGCGTCTTATTCACACAGTGATGCGAATAGATAGCACAAGCAGCTTCTGCGGATTAAAATTATGTGCAGCATGCGTCTGTGGGTGTATCTGCATGTGAAACGCTACGTTACAGTGTAAGCGGCTGTAACACTGTAACGCAACGTAGCGTTTCGCATGTAGATACACCCGCAGAACATAGGCATGCTTCATATCATTTTAATCAGCAGAAGCTGCTTCTGCACAGCATGGTGCGATTAGAAGGGCTGTTTAAGGAGACTAAATGTATGAGGACACATCTGTAATTCATTGGGCATCTGAAGGCTGCAGGAGCTGGTCATCTTACATGTTATAATGGGTTTTGCAATAACTAAATCACTAGCATAAGGCTATTTTCACTGTTCTGTCCAGTACAAGGAACCCAGCTTATATATGGTAATGACATCTAGCTACCCCATCAGACTCAATTTGAAATACAAAGGAACTTATATGACCTTATTTTCTCTATAGTTATTATGGATCCCAATCATATTGCAGCAATATAAACAAGGTCTGTACCACTACTACAGTGACAACATATATGCTGGAGGACCCATACCACTACAGTCACAGTGAACGGCATGTAGTATTATTACTAGGTGGGTGCAAGAAATACAATGCCATCTGGCAAGTGTGTAATGCTGGATGTCAAAACCAAACATGTGCCACGTGCTGGAGGTCGCTACTAATACAGTAATGGAAGTAACTATCACTACATATTGCTCCAATAGCTCACTAAAATCATTAGGATTCCAATCCTGTTTGTCGTAGAGCTGATCAATTGCATGATGTTTGTCAATAGCTAAATGGCTCTCTTTGTGCTGACAAGTTCTATGATGAAAGTACAGAACAGTATTAAAAGTAGAGGTGTGCACCGGCCACTTTTCGTGTTTTGTGTTTTGGTTTTGGTTTTGGATCTTTCTTCGTGTTTTGGATCTGGATTGGTTTTGCCAAAACCACCCTTCCGTGTTTTGGGTTCTGGGTTTTGTGTTTTGGATCTGTATTTTTTTTTTAAAAAGCATAAAAACAGCTAAAATCACAGAATTAGTGGGTTTTTCTGTTCCTATGCTATTATTAACCTCAATAACCTTAATTTCCACTAATTTCCAGTCTATTCTGAACACCTCACAATAGTGTTTTTATGTCCAAAAGGTTGCACCGAGGTAGCTGGATGACTATGCTAAGCGACACGAGTGGGCGGCACAAACACGTGACCCATCTAGGAGTGATACTGCAGTGGCAGACAGGATGGCAGTTTGAAAAACTAGGCCCCAAACTGTACATAATGCAAAGAAAAAAAAGAGGTGCAAGATGGAATTGTCCTTGGGCCCTCCCACCCACCCTTATGTTGTATAAACAGGACATGCACACTTTAACAAACCAATCATTTCAGCGCCAGGGTCTGCCACACGACTGTGGCTGAAATGATTGGTTCGTTTGGGCCCCCACAAAACAAGCTGGCAATTAATCTGTCCCTGCACAAACTGGCTCTACGGAGGCAAGATGTCGTCCTCATCCTCCTCATCCACCGATTCCTCACCCTCTTCAGTGTTGTGTACATCCTCATCCTCACAGAGTATTAACTCGTCCCCACTAGAATCCACCACCACAGGTCCCTCTGTACGTTCTGGAGGCTGGTCTCCCTGGAAGAGTTGATAATTCATTTTTATGAACATCATCTTCTCCACATTTTGTGGAAGCAACCTCCCACTTGGATGCTGTCACCGATGTAATCCTCCACCATTCTGTCAATGGTGACCTTATCATATGTAGTGACAGTAGACATGTCAGAAATTGTTGCCAGGTCCTTCAGTCCGGACCAGATGTCCAAACTTGGTCCTGCCTGCCCTGCATCACCGCCAGCGGGTTACTTAGGATAGCGAAGTTTTTTCCTGGCAGCCCCAGTTGCAGGAGAAAATGAAGAAGGAGCTGTTGACGTGTCACGTTCCGCTTCAGCGGACAGTGTGTTCACCAGCAGGTCTTTGCACCTCTGCAGGCTTGTGTCGGCCGGAAAGAGAGACACCACATAGGCTTTAAACCTAGGATCGAGCACGGTGGCCAAAATGTAGTGGTCTGATTTCAACAGATTGACCACCCTGGAATCCTGGCAAAGCGAATGAAGGGCTTCATCCACAAGTCCCACATGCCGAGCGGAATCGCTCCGTCTTAGCTCCTCCTTCACTTTCTCCAGCTGCTTCTGCAAAAGCCTGATGAGGGGAATGACCTGACTCAAGCTGGCAGTGTCTGAACTGACTTCACGTGTGGCAAGTTCGAAGGGCTAGAGAACCTTGCACAACACGGAAAACATTCTCCACTGCGCTTGAGTCAGGTGCAAACCCCCTCCTTTGCCTATGTCATAGGTGGATGTATAGGCTTGAATGGCCTTTTGCTGCTCCTCCATCCTCTGAAGCATATAGAGGGTTGAGTTCCACCGCGTCACAACCTCTTGCTTCAGGTGATGGCGGGGCAGGTTCAAGAGTGTTTGCTGGCGCTCCAGTCTTCGGCACGCAGTCGCTGAATGGCGAAAGTGGCCAGAAATTTTTCGGGCCACCCAAAGCGTCTCCTGCACGCCCCTGTCGCTTTTCAGAAAATTCTGCACCACCAACTTTATTGTGTGAGCAAAACATGGGACGTGCTGGAATTTGCCCAGATGTAATGCCCGCACAATATTGGTGGCATTGTCAGATATCACAAATCCCCAGGAGAGTCTAAGTGGGGTAAGCCACTGGGCGATGATTTCCCTCAGTTTCTCTAAGAGGTTGTCGGCGGTGTGCCTCTTACTGAAACCGGTGATACACAGCGTAGCCTGCCTTGGAACGAGCTGGCGTTTCTGAGATGCTGCTGCTGTTGCTGCGTAAGGTGATACATCTACCCAGTGGGCTGTCACAGTCATATAGTCCTTAGTCTGCCCTGTTCCACTTGTCCACATGTCCGTGGTTAAGTGGACATTGGGTACAACCGCATTTTTCAGGACACGGAGGACACTTTTTCTGACATTTCTGTACAGTCTCGGTATCGCCTGCCTAGTGAAGTGGAATCTAGATGGTATTTGGAACCGAGGACACACTACCTCCATCAATTGTCTAAATCCCACTGCACCAATGGCGGATACCGGACGCACGTCTAACACCAACATAGCAGTCAAGGCCTCAGTTATACGTTTTGCTTCAGGATGACTGCTGTCGTACTTCATCCTCCTCGCTAAGGACTGTTGGAGGGCCAATTGTTTAGTAAAAGTAGTGGTGTTCCTACTTCCTCTCTGGGATGATGAACGACTCCCAGCAGCAGCAACAGCAGCAGCGGCAGCAGTAGGCGTAGCAATGCAGGATCCTCCGGAGGAATCCCGGATAGGAGAGTCAGTCATGCCAGTGACATGGCCTGCAGGACTACTTCCGATCCTGACTAAGGAGGAAATTGACGAGGAGGGAGTTGACGGTGTGGTTTGCAGGCGCTTGGATACAACAGGACAACGGGATTTAGACTGCTTACGGTCTTAGCCAAAGTTTCTGAACTTGACAGTAACTTATTATGAACGCGCTGCAGGTGCCGTATAAGGGAGGATGTTCCTAGGTGGTTAACGTCCCTACCCCTACTTATTCCACCTTTACATATGGTACATATGGCAAGACAGTTGTTGTCCGGATTTGGATAGAAATATTGCCAGACCAAAGAGGTGGAATGTTTGGTCTTCTGCCCAGGCATGACCATGATGGGCTTTTTCATCCCACGGACAACAACTGTCTCCCCCGGAGCCTGATTTAAACAAACCACATCACCATCAGAATCCTCCTCGCCAACTTCCTCCTCAGCGCCAGCTACACCAGTATCCTCATCCTGTTGTACTTCAACAGTGACATCTTCAATTTGCATATCAGCAAGTGGACTGTGGGTGCTCCTTTCAGCACTTGCAGGGGGCGTGCAAATGGTGGAAAGAGCCACCTCTTCCCGTCCAGTGCTGGGAAGGTCAGGCATCGCAACCGCCACCACACTTGGACTCTCCTTGGGGATTTGTGATATCTTCTTAGAACGCACAGTTCTTTGCTGTGCTTTTGCCAGCTTAACTCGTTTGATTTTTTTAGCGGGAGGAGGGCTTCCATCGTCATGTGAAGCTGAACCACTAGTCATGAACATACTAGTCATACTAGTATGACACACACTAGTAATAGGGAAAGACCTTAGCCGTTCCTTGCCACTCCGTGTCATAAATGGCATATTGGCAAGTTTACATTTCTCTTCAGATGATTTAAATGTTTTTTTTAAGGTCATTTTCCTGAACTTTGTCATTTGGGATTGTATGTGGCTTCTACTATGACATTGGGCATCGGCCTTGGCAGACGACGTTGATGGCATGTTATCGTCTATGTCATGACTAGTGGCAGCAGCTTCAGCACTAGGAGGAAGTGGTTCTTGATCTTTCTCTATTTTATTTTTATCGGAGAAAGTTTGGTCCTCCATTTATGTTTTATCGATTTGATATATACGTGCGGCTAAGGCGCACACAAACACAGAAAATATTTTTTTATTTTTGCTGGAGAGTAGTGCACTTTGTGGGTTACAGCACCCTTTAAGAAATGAGCCAGCCGGCTCTTTACTTATGGGACACAGGCGCACGCTTGGCGCTGCTCCTTTGTTGATGCACGTGCGGCTACTGCGCACACAATTCACAAACAGAAAATATTTTTTTATTTTGTTTGGAGTGTACTTTGGGGGTTACAGCACCCTTTAACGGTCAAGCCAGCTGGCCCTTTACTTATGACACAGGCGCACGCTTGGCACTACTTTGTTGATGCACGTGCGGCTACTGCGCACACAATTCACAAACACAGAAAATATTTTTTTATTTGATTTGGAGTGTACTTTGGGGGTTACAGCACCCTTTAACGGTCAAGCCAGCCGGCCCTTTACTTATGACACAGGCGCACGCTTGGCGCTGCTCCTTTGTTGATGCACGTGCGGCTACTGCGCACACTGGCCCTGATTCAGAGCCGGACGCTCTGACCAGAGCGCTCGCTCTGAATCAGGGCCCACCTCCATTATTATGGAGCGTCCTCCTGGACGCTCGTATAGCTGTGGGTCACCACCCACAGCATATACGAGCGTGCAGGATGATGGTCGCGATGGTCTTGACCATCGCGACCATCGCCAGTGCGAGCAGCAGCCTGCGGTTGAGTTTCTCAACCGCAAGGCCAGGAGTGATTTTGGCTCTATCAGAGCCAAAATCACTCCCACTGACATCACTAGTGATGTCAGTGGGGCCGGCTTCTGACGGTAGGCGTTCCCTTGGGAACGCCGCTGTCTGGCAGGCACGCTCCCGGCACGCCCACCAAAGGGGGCGTGCTGTCAATCAACATCGACAGCACGCCCCCTTTGATCAGACACAACGAGCGAAGGAAAGTCCTTCGCTCGTCGCGTCTCGCGCATGCGCACGACGGTGCTCCCTCCGTCGTGCACATGCGCAGTGCACACCATCGACCCACTTGCGAGCGGACAGCCACTCGCGAGTGGGTCTGAATCAGGCCCACAATTCACAAACACAGAAAATATTTTTTTATTTGGTTTGTAGTGTACTTTGGGGGTTACAGCACCCTTTAACGGTCAAGCCAGCCGGCCCTTTACTTATGACACAGGCGCACGCTTGGCACTACTTTGTTGATGCACGTGCGGCTACTGCGCACACAATTCACAAACACAGAAAAAATATTTTTTTTTTTAGCACTTGGGGGGAGCACCCCCTGGACAACACTACAGCACCCCTTTAGGACTGGGACACTGCACAGGACTTTGGAGTGGACACAGCCCCTATGGACAACTGACTGCACAACACAGTCCAGCCAGCCCCTATGGACTTTGAAGTAGTGGACAC
Source organism: Taudactylus pleione (assembly GCA_031769625.1). NCBI lineage: Eukaryota > Metazoa > Chordata > Amphibia > Anura > Myobatrachidae > Taudactylus > Taudactylus pleione. The sequence goes on from JAUIMM010000221.1 coordinate 140,070, forward strand.
AGCCCCTATGGACAACAGCAGCACAGCACAGCACAGCACAACACTACTCTGCACTACACTACACAGCCCAGCCAGCCATAACTCCCACCCTCCCTCTTCACTGTCCACAGCAGAGTGAGAAAATGGCGCCGACGCGGGTACCTTATATAGGATCCAAAACCCGCGAGACCCGGAAGGCGGGATGATGACGTTTTGCCTTGATTTCAGATCCGAGTCAGGCGGGAAAAGTCGAGCCTGACTCGGATCGGCCTCGGATCGGTTCGGATTTCAGAAATCCGAACCCGCTCACCCCTAATTAAAACATATATTCTATATGTATATAAATAACAAAACACCAACACAAATCGGAACGGGATGTAATTATGAGACAGGCGGCCGCAACATCGGAATCCCGACAAGGGACTTAAGATAGGCGTCGAAATACGGACGCCTATCTTAATCCCGACGCTGGAACACCATCCTGGTGCCATCACGCCCCTTTGCCATTGGGCATAATTTCCTATATTCTGGGCATGGACCACTGTACTGTAATAGTAACAAGGTCTGACTTCAGGTAACATGGCAAGATAGAAACATGGAAGAAATAAGACAATGATAGGATACTGCAGCCCCCTTTACATTGCTAATAGGAACTTTCCATTCTCTAAACAGGGTAGCAAAATGGACAAGCAATGGACAGAGTGAGTAACCGCTTTCTTTGTGCTCAGTAAAAGCTACTGTTATTCTAATGCTGGGTACACATTTAGACGATGGATCGCCATCAGATAGACCGATTGGTAAACTATACACAACTAACAAATTGGCCTGCTCGATATCTCTGGGCTGACATGACAACAGAGTGGGCATTTAATTTGCCCGCGTCAGCGATCCCTGCAGCAAGTATATGGGCGGTTGGCAGGTCACCCATACACAAAATATGTTTCAGATATATCAGCATCGGCTGTGCTGAAGGGACTAACTGATAGGTCTGTGAGCATCATTCTCCGTTTCGGGAAACGGAGGCCATCGCTGCCCCTTCCCCGCCCACAAACGGCAGCAGACTGTCAATCAATGACTGTCTGCTACCAGTATGCATGCGGGATTGAAGGTCAGTTCTGCACATGCGCAGTATGTGTCAGACACCTGCGCAGAATCCAGACTATCGGGAATCTGCGCTCAGCAATGCACTAGCATGCACTGCTGAATCAGGTCCATTGTTTGATGCCAAAATAAAAGTTAAAAAACCTCCAGGCCACACATTGCACTGACAAAGTTGGAAGTGGTTGATTCAGCAGAACCTGGACTAGATATAATATATATACCTTCACTGAAACTCTGACAATAAAATATTTTTTTTTATCTCGGTTTTATGGTACTAATATATGAGAACTGGTCAGTGGTGACCTCTGATTAAACGACCCACATGATAGGTCGAGAAACGAGTCAGATGATTGTGACTCATACCAGAGCACGGAGACACTGAGCAGCCACGCCACCCCCACATTGCAGCACTGGAACACAGCTCTGTCAGCTCTGACAGACCAACAGGACGTAGCCAGCTGCATATAATACAAGCTTGCCGCGCACCATCTGTGGGAACACATATCACCCCCCCACGCCAGCAGCACTCCAGTGACCAGGACACTAAGCCCAGTCCACCAACACAGTCCCCCGCTATTGCGGCTGGCCACCGCTGACCAGGGACAGCGGGTGCATTGTCCGGTAACCAAGAATTTTTTAAATACGATGGGAGAATTGTCAGAACATATTAATTTACTAACCTGCTGCAATGACTTTGAGGGATGGGTATGTAATGCTGACAGTCGGGATCCCATCGGTCAGAATCCCGACAGGGTTAACATATTGACACTTGGTGGTAACCGTCACCCTCTCCCCGCCCTAACCCTCCCTCTTTGGTGCCTTACCCTAACCTCCGCCACTAGTGCCTGAACCTAACCCTAACTCTCCACCCTTAGTGCTCAACCACCCCCTAGTGCCTAACCCCCACGATACTTACCTTCGGCATGCCGGCGATCAGTATTCTGGAGTCAGGATATAGTCCGTCGGCATGCCGTGTGGAGGCATGCTGACTACATCCCGACTTCGCTTGACTGCCGTTTTGTGTGGCTTGATATTGAATGCCCTGCACACAAACACCTCCACGAGTAGTAATCAATGAAAGGAATATACATTGCTCTTACTAATCCAAGATCTGTTGGGTGCTATTAACTATAGCTACAGACTGCTTTTATGTGACTGCCTGCATCTATTAATCAGTTTACAGTGACAATATAATAACTAATATTGCTTTCTCTGCAATTTTCATGAACCTGGTTTTGTGCACATATATTGAATGATGTTTATACTGAGATATATAGATTTTTTTTTTTTTTTTTTTATTAAAATGATATTCTCTTAATCCAGTGCTCCCTTCTTTTTGGGTTTGTGTTTGAGTTTTTGTGGGGAACCAGCACCCCATTTCTGAAGAGAGCAGCAGGTTTTAAGTGTGTATGCAAGTGCTTCATATAAATGTATAATTGGTTGGACAGATACACATCTTATCCTGTGCATACACTATACAATTATCTGTCAGATATCTGTCCAATCTGGCTGGTTGGAATGAAAATCTGATAATGTATGGGAGCAAATGACAGTCGATTATATGGTTTTAAACACTGGAAAACAGACAAAAACGGTTACATATGTTCTATTTAACCAATTTGACTGAATGTCCATTTTTGTCTGTTTTCCAGTGTTTGTGAACAAATATACAATTGTCATTTGCTCCCATACATTACCAGATTTTCATTCCAATCAGCCAGATTGGACAGATATCTGACAGATAATTGTATAGTGTATGCCCAGCATTATCACCTGGTATATTTAGATTTTTTCTTTTTTTTCAGTGGTGACACCTACTCACATTAGACATGCTAAGCAGCCATTAGCGAAAATACCATAAAACACCGTTACCTGATTTGTCATTTGCCATACACAGTCAATGAACTGAAGGAAAATTGGGGAGCGATCAGCATCTGCGTGATTGTCATCTCCATGGCCCACTCTCTGTAAAGATGATAAAGAAGTCATGCATTCTAACTTGTATACTGACACTTCTAACTACCACAAGGAAGACAATACTTTCAGTCACAGAGGCCGACTTATGAACATGTGTCACATAGCATAGCAATACAGAAACCCTTAGCACCGTAGTTATTCCAAAATTTGTATTATCTGACTAGCTTTTAACGAAAGCTAAACATTATTGCTATGAAATACTGAACTTCTGTCAAATTTGCACCATGCTAGTGAGTAATCCAGCAGCCCCTATAAACATCGTATGCCAGTGACACACACCACACTTGTCTAGACCAGGTGTCACACACTTACCACTGCAAACCTATGGCCAAAGCTTATCCACTCCTTCTCAATTAGAACCTCAAATCCTTTGATAGTCCGGTAATAGCTATCCAACATTAGCATGGCCAAAGAAGTTAGTTGTGCTGTCCGGTCCCAGCCGTCACTGCAGTGTACCACCACCGAGGTCTTGCTTGATTCAATCTTGTCTGCAATCCTCACAGAACCAGCCAAGAGCATCTAGAAAAACAACAAAGACTGTGCGTTCGTGGAGACATTTATTGGGGATACACCAGGTAAATCGGTTTAGGAAATAATATGCCGAACAACAAACTATCCATTCCATAATTTAATTTTAACATTACGATGAAGGGGCTTAAATGCTTAGATTGGTCTTGTGCCATGCCCACTAAAAGATAAGGGAAATCAGGATTCAGATGCAGGTGGTAAAATCATCCAAATTTAGTGGAGCCTGAATCTTGGTAAGAACCCTTAATAATTATCTGAATTCTTAACAGAATCCAAAATTTTGGTGCATCATTACAATTTATAAAATTGTAAATCTCAAGTATTGTGGATAACCAGCGTGATTACCACCGGCATCCTCTGCCAGGCATGGAATAGCAGCCAAGCAGCTGTACTGGGAGACTGTGCTGATTAATTTGATATGTGACACGTATATCTGTGTGAAACGGACTCTCTGAATCAGCATACAATGTAGAGGCTGCAGTTTATTTCCACGCCAAGTTCCATTTACAAGTTCCGTTTACAGACTCGGGGGGGTGTCCAATTAGCCGCGATAACGCTAAGTTTTCACCGGCGACAACTCTTCGGACCCATCGCATAAATTTGCTGCTATGCGCGCTCCCGTTTATCATGCAAACCAATTACAAAACCGGCGGTAACACATTCGCACAATAATTTTTACAGGGTTGTCAGGCGAAAAGTACAGGTGAAAATGGGGAAATCAGCCTGTACCCCCAAAAAAGGTAAACTAATATTGGGTAATAGTATAGAAGTCTTTTATTGGCCATAATCAAAGGGTTTTGAGTTCTTAAATAGTGACAAATGGCTGTTCTAAGCATTTTTCTATAACAGTAAAAATTAGACTTATGGTATAACATAGTGGTCCATAGGTTCCACAGAAAATACCTTGGGGTATGTGGTTGGAGTGATCCAGGCACCAAACAGTTAACAAGCTCCCAGCTCGCAGGATGCACTGGGACCTCCTCCATATATATCCCGCCCCTGGCTACAGGCAGTTAGTTTGTTATCGAGCCCAAGCAGGAGAAGGAAAAAAAGATGAAAAGGAAGGACCCTTGTACTCCAGAAACACTCTCTCTTAAGAAGAGGGAATCATGGAAAATACAAAAGAAAAGATTACCCAATAACACCAGGTGCGTTAGGGTGGGTGCTCTGCGGACCCTATGGACCTCGAAAAAAAAAGTGTGTCAACAAAGGTATGTTATACGATAACTCTTATTTTCTTCTTCGGGATCCATAGGGCCTACAGAAAATACCTTGGGGATGTCCCAAAGCAGTGTTTCAGTAGAAAGGAGGATCCTACGCCCAAAGGAAACATCCTGAGAGGCAAATGTGTCAAATGCGTAAAATTTGACAAAGGTGTGGATGGAACACCACGTGGCTGCCTTGCATATCTGTTCAGCAGAGGCACCATAGCGAACCGCCCACGATGGTTCCACAGATCGAGTGGAATGTGCTGTTGCAGTGTTTGGAACAACAAGACCAGCATGTATGTACGCTTGAGAAATTGTCATACGCAACCATCTGGCCAAAGTCTGTTTGTTAGCTAGCCAGCTTCGCTTATGACAGCCATACAACACAAATAGAGAATCTGACTTTCTAATGGAGTTGGTGCAATCTACATAGATACGTAGTGTACGGACAACATCCAGTGATGCTTCACCTGCCGAGAGGCCTGAAGCTTGCAAAGCAGGAACCATAATTTCTTCATTTACATGAAACCAGATACCACCTTAGGAAGGTACCCCACCCTAGTACAAAGAACAGCTCTATCCTGATGAAATATCAAAAAAGGAGAGCGAAAAGAAAGGTCTGCCAAATCATAGACCCTACGGGCAGAAGCAATAGCCAGAAGAAAAACTGTCTTCGCTGTCAACCACCTTAGGTCTACTGATTTCAGGGGTTCGAATAGGGGAGCCTGTAGAGCTCTGAGAACCAATGTCAAATCCCACTACGGGGGGGACAAAGGGAGTCTAAACCCTCAGAAAACACTGAAAAAAATATTCTAACATCAGGCTATGGTACGATCCTTCGCTGAAACAAAACTGAAAGTGCAGATGCCTGAACCCTCAGGGTGACCAGACGGAGACCCCGATCTAAACCAGCCTGAAGAAAAGAAAGCACTCATTAGGGTCACATTTTCTAAGTTCACACCATTAAAAATACGAGCGCCAAATTCTGTAATAAATGCAGGCAGAGGAAGGTTTCCTTTCCCTCAGCATTGTCTGAATTATAGAACTGGAAAAACTTTGTACTTTTAAGACGGAGGTCTCAAGAGCCACGCCATCAAAGACAGACGAGAAAGATCTGGATACTGGCAGGGCCCCTGTATTAACAGGTCCAGCCTTAGAGGAAGAGGCCACGGAGTGTCTATGGAGAGACTCTGTAGGTCGGGTGAACCAATAGCGTCTGAAATACATGTGGATGAAGAGCCCACTCTACGGCGTGTATATCCTGCCGACTTAGGAAGTCCGCTTCCCAATTGAGGACTCCTGATATGAACACTGCCGAGATTGCTGAACGGTGACATTCTGCCCAGACCAGAATGTTTGATACTTCCGCCATGGCAGCCTGGCTCCGCGTGCCTCCCTGATGATTGAGGTAGGCTACTGCGGTGGCGTTGTTGGATTGTACCTGGACAGGCCTGCCCCTTAGTATTTCCTGTGCTTGAACAAGCGCTCTGAATACTGCCCTTAGTTCCAGGACATTTATGGACAGGAGACTTTCCCTGGTCGTCCATTTTCCTTGAAATGTGTGTCGACCTGTCACTGCGCCACATCTGCGGAGGCTGGCATCGGTCTAAAGGAGTACCCAATCTGGAAAACAGAATGGGCGACCCTTGTTGAGACAGAACGTCTGTAACCACCATGACAAGGACAGTCACACTACTGGCGAGAGATGGATCGTCTGTGACTTTAGTGAGTGGTACTCCCCATTCCAATGCAAGAGATTTAACCGCTGCAATGGTCTGGAGTGGAACTGCGCATATTCCACCGTGTCAAAGGTGGACACCATGGATCCCAGAACAGGCATTGCTGCATGAATAGATACTGACCGGCTGTGAAGAAGCCTGCTTATCCGCAGCTGAAGGGCCGCGATCTTGTCTTCTGGCAGATATATCCTCTGTGCCAGAGAATCCAAGCGCGCCTCTAAATGCACCATCTGATGTACTGGCAGAAGCGATGACTTCTTCCAATGTATGACCCATCCAGGTCTGTGTAAACAGGCAATTGTCAGTCTGAGATGATGCCAATCTGTGGCGATTGTGCCAATAGTAGGAGATCATCCAGGTATGGCAGTATCCTCACTCCCTGGCGCCTGAGGCAGGCCGTCATTACTGCCGTGATTTTGGTAAACACCCGAGAGGCTGTTGATAAACCAATAGTCAGTGCCTGAAATTGGAAATGTTACCCACGGTTCCTGCGGTTTGCAGTGCTGCAGTGAGACGGTGTAATTGATACATGAAGATATGCAACCTGAATATCTAAAACGACACCATGAAATCCCCCGGTTCCATTGCCAACACAATCGACCGAAGTGTTTCCATATGAAACCTGGGCACCCGGATAAATGTGTTGAGCCCCTTCAGGTTTAGAATAGGCTGGTGAGACCCATTGGGTTTCTGAATCAAGAAGAGGTTGGAATAGTATCCCTTTCCTAGTTGATTCACTGGAACTGGGATTATTACCCCTGACAACAGCAGGAGGGCGTACCCCTGGGAGACCACCTCCCGAACCCAGGCATCTGTTGTTGTGAGGTGCCAGGTGTCTGAAAACTGAAGAAGTCGGCCTCCTACCCTGGGATCCATCAGGGGGTGGTCCGTCCCATCAGATTGCAGGTTTATCCTCAGACCTGGGAGCTGGACGTCTGTTTGGCCAGGACTTCTTAGACTGCGGCTTCCTGTGAGAACTGGTTCTAGAGGAAGATTGAAGATGCTGAAGGTAGACCAGCCATTTTAGAGGCTGCCACCGTAGCAACAATCTTGTCTAATTCTGTGTCAAACAATATCCCTCCTGTAAATGGAAGGGATTCCTTAGACCCTGCATCTGCTTTCTAGTCTCTTAACCAAAGGGCTCTCCGAGCCACAACTGAGACAGCTGATGCTTTAGAGGATAATATACCAGCATCCAATGCTGCCTCTCCCAAATAGGACGCTGCCTCCTTAACATAGGAGATAATTGTCAGCAGTTCCTTGGAAGCTTCTGGAAGAGTATTTTCCAGTGCCATCATCCATTCCTCAATGGCTTTGGAAACCCAGGCCGCAGCCATGGCCAGGCGAGTAACAGCTCCTGATAGAGAAAAGACTGCCTTGAGACAGGCTTCAAGTCTCCTATCTGTGGAACATTTAAGAGAGGATGCAGATGGTATGGGCAATGTGGCACTCCTAACCAGATGTGCCACATGCACGTCTACTGACGGCAGAACTTCCCATTTGGTGCACTCATCCAATGGAAAGGGGTATAAGGCCTCAACCTTTCTTGTAATATGGAATTTCCAATCCGGAGAACTCCATGCTTCCACCATAAGTTCCGAAAGGTGCTCAGATTTAGGAAATTCAGCTTTCACAATTTTCTGGTGTTTGAATACTGGAGCCTTTCTTTGTACCAACTCCTCATCGTCTAGGTTTAAAACAACTTTGACCGCCCTAATCAGGTAGGGGACATCTGCTGTTGGAAAACGGTCTTCCTCTCCCGAGATAGACTCCTGAGAGGAGACAAGCATATTCCCACACTCATCAGAAGATGCACCAGAATCTGAGGGCTGGATAACGTGATGCCGACCGCCTTCTGGTTTTTGGCTGTACTGGCCTATCTGCTTGCCGCGGTTGCTGGAAAGCTGCTGAGGACGAAGCCACATTCTGACACGAGTGAGCATACATGTCCACCCAGGAAGGATGCATAGGTGGCATAAACATAGTAGGGTGCAGCTGCTGAGGGTATCCCATCAATGGGGCCAGTCCAGGGACGGCCAACCTGTCTGCAACCTGCGCCATGATCTGGGAGAAGGCAACCCAAGGAGGTTCCTGTCCAGAAGCTGGTAGGTTTGACTGATGTGGTGACTCTTTAAAACAGTGACCACATAATTCATCTTGTATGTAGTCCTGTGGGGATAACCCCACTTTGCAGGTCATACATGACACCAGCACAGGGGCAGCAGCCACCTGTCTTTCAGTTTCTTTGACCATAATATCTCTAAAGTTATACAAAGTCTGATTATAAATGTGAATGTTTCACACCCAATATATCCCACACACCTGTAGTAGAGGGTTAATGAGGAGAAACAGCAGTGATAGGCTATGACTGACAGTTATTCAGAAATAAAAAAAGGCAGCATAACACATAGCAGATTTCATAAGTCACATGCAATGCACACAGATATACAACTGATATATATATATATATATCAAAAAATATATATCTCAAAACCTGAACCAGCATCTGGGTCGGGGGAGGGTCCGCCAGGAGAAAGCTTACCTCCCCATTGCTGTATGGATCCACCTGGCACATTAACATGGCCGCTGCCATCAAGCCCCTGGCTGTCAGGATCCCTCATGTCCCGGTGGTCTAGTGTTGGAGACAGTTTGAACACGGCTCCTCACAACAGCGTCCCAGACGAGTCTCCACCGCCGGAAACACGGACTGCCACATGGTTCCTCGCGTTAGCGGCCGCGGGGAACCACCTTACCTGCATCCCCAATGTTTCCGCTTGCAGTCCTGGGCCGTCTAAGCCCGCCAAAATCACCAGTTCCGTCTCTGGTGTTGCGGCGCCGACAGGGGAAGACGGAGCTGTGACATGGGCGTCTATCCGGACGCATAGCTGCTTTAGGTTCTCCCCTCAGTCAGCACGCGCCACTGCTCAGAAAAAAAAAAACTCATTTGGGACTGCTTCCGCAGTCCCACGGTAGTAAGGTGCCTTCTCGCACCAAACAAAAAACGAACTACCTGTAGGCAGGGGCGGGGTATATATGGAGGAGGAACCAGTGCATCCCGGGAGCTGAGAGCTTGTTAACCGTTTCGTGCCTGGATCACTCCAACCACATACCCCAAGGTATTTTCTGTGGACCCTATGGACCCCGAAGAAAAAAGATAAGAAATAAAAAAATTTTGGCCAAAGGTAACGCTGTAGTTAAATTAGGGGTACATAAAATGGGGGCAAGTATATTTTTGAGCACTTTTAAAAAATACACCTGCTGCAACACAATGTTTAAACCAGCCCCCTTGACAAAGCCACCTAAAATACCTAACCCACTACTTTGAATCAATTTTCCTGCACTTTTGACTTTTTCATCCCAAAAATGATGTAATTATTGGCCCAAATAAGCTAATTAAAAAGTATTTGTGCCCAATTAGTCATTAAGGGGGGTGTCCCAGGGGTTCTGCACCAAATCTCGATACTTTAGACTAAAAATGGGGATTTTGCACAACTTTTCACCTACTCAGAGATGGTGAAAACTAATTTGCGATAATTGCTATGAAAGACTTCAGACCGCGGCTAATTGGACAGCACGATAACCATCAAAAAACCAATACTACAATTGTAGCATAACAAGTTAATCAGCACAGTCTCCCTGTGCATCCTAGTCACATCATACTACGACTTAAACGCATTTTTCAAAAATCCATTAAAAAAAAAAAAGAAAAAAAAACGCATTCAGACGAATAAAAAAAAAAAAAAAAAAAAAAGGACGCCTGACGCTAGCAGAGCTGCACCAAACCTGGTGGTTCATTCACGCCAGGCGTGTCGATCTGCGCGGCGTATTAAGGCTAGATGAGCAAGGACACATCTGTATATTAGGCATGTGCTTTTACAATATATCCCTAAACACCAAGAGAAATGCATCCATTAATTAGATCTACATTATGTTTTCTGATTGCCGTACTTAACACAGCAGCAACCCAACATAGTAACAGAGCTCCTTTCACCCACATCCCAGGATAATATGATCACAATATTAAGGAGAAATGGAAAGTTTAAGTAAGAAATCATGAAGATTACCCAAAATGAAGCAAAGGGCAGTTCTAGTATTTATTTCAGAATAGATGTAGAGCCGGATAGTCCATTAGAACATTAAGGCTCTCGCCTACGGCCACATTGGGCACTGAGGAGCTCGAAATACTTTAACACAAGGGTGGCCAATCTGGTCCTCAAGATCCCCTAACAGTTTACTTTTTCCAGACCACCTAGCTGGTGCATAAGTGTAGTCATCCCGTACCCAACCCTTTTGTAAATGTAGAGAAAAGTGTGTTCTATTGTTTATTTTGAATTAGTTTACTTTATCGGCTCAAATATGTGCTTGAAATGTACTTTGTGAACAGCCAACTGAAATAAAATACATAAAACATTAAAAAGGTGTTTCCACTTAAACTAGGACTATGCCTCCATCTCCCACTTCCCTAGAAATAGGACTTGGTGGGGGTTCACCTCCTGGGACCATCACCATTCATAATTAACAGGGTTCCAGACCTCATATAAAGCTGGGACCTTCAGGTCGGTGTTGGATCTCTCCTGCTCTCTAACTTTGCTATGACCTCCTCTACATAAACCACAGTATAACAACCTTTATAATAAGGACAGCTGCTGTTGACGGATATTATGAAATCAGGAAGAGACATAATAGAGGTTCTAATTCCCTGCAAATCTATTGGCAGGCTGCACTGGGGATGCGGTTAAGATGACAGCGGACGGGATGCCTGACGTCGGTATACCGACGCCCAACAGGAAGCCGACCCCGCAATCCTGGAGGGATAAAGATACCGTGGTTGGCATCCCAAAGGCAAGTATACTAGAGTTAAGCTGCATACACACAGTACGATCTGTACCACCAAGGACTGATAAGATATATTTCAGTGAAGTCATCCTGCCACATCTCTGAACAGGCAAAGTTGACAATATCGTGCAAGTTGGCCTGCATGTACGGACGATCATAGATATCGTTATCGTCCATGCCGGAACGCGCATCGTTGGTCGTTCACTGCATAAAAGGAACGATATGAATATATCGTTGAACGATATCGTTAATAGATATCGTACCATGTGTATGCATCTTTATCTATATATAGGTCAAGCCCACAAAATGGCCACCACCACTGCATGCAACAGATTTACAAGGAAACCAGATTATGACACTGGGCCTGGCTCAGAGAATGACGCTAATGCGATCACAGGTACAATTTCGTACGCAACGCAGCTGCAAAAATTTGCTAATGTTAGCAAAGATCGCCCAAACATAAAGACGCCCACTGCTGCCTTCTTACCTGCGTGCGATGATACATACCTGCGTGAATATCGCTAATACCTTTAGACATGCAGAGCTGTGTATGCACTTGCAGTGGCTAATTTATGCGCACCCATGTAACGGCGTTTAAACGGTCAGACACGCCTGCATTTCTCTGATCACCCCACCCCGTCACCACCCCCCAATGCTGACACCCTGTCACTGAGTCTGCGGTGGATCCTATGTGCGTCTGCGTTCGCTACACACGCACACTGCGGCTTACATGCATGCGCGATGGCAAATAATCACTCGATTGCGTGCATAAGCGCCTTCGCGTCAGTCTCTGAATCAGCCCCACTGTCCTCATCAGAACCACTGATAATCAAGTGCTTGAAGCTCATTTACATTGTTCACATGAAAAGCTGTATGTGAAAGTTACCCGTATATATTCAAGCCAGTGTGTTCCATCGATATTTGTCAACCAGCGTGCCTCATCAATGGCCGGATAAACTATCTCCTTCAGCTTGCGCAGGGACTCCCGCATCACGTGGATGTTGTGTATCTCCAGGAAAATGAGCTCTGCATTAGGGTAAGCAGTCTCACTTTCATATCCCCCTCCTTTTGCCTGCAGTACACAAAGCACAATAATAAACACTGAATCATGTCAGGGCTGGGAAATGTCTTGCAATGAATAATCTGATAACACCTATACAAAAGCCTGTAAGATGTATGAATGCAAGTTGCCTTGGGTAACGAAGTGAAATGCTGTAATTTTATTAATCTAAATATTTCTTTTATGCTTCTAGAAACATTAATTGCTTGGAACACAATATTTACATTGCACATTTCTTACAGACTGTGCATTTATACTAAAAGGCCATTTAAACATTGCCACCGATTCTACAGCACTAACATCAGTAACTACTGTTCTTTCCTGAGTGTAGACCCTGAGAATGGCAGTTACAGTGCAGGATCTATAAGTGGACTATTGCTCCCCCTAATAAGCATCACTATGACAAGGCAATCAGGGTTTTTGTAAACAGACCAATTCATGACACAAACAAAAACTAATCACAATTAGAGACATTTGTGTATTACACGCAGTAAGATCTCTATATAATAGAGGCTCTTAGTGCACATTTTCCCCAGACTGTGAAAGCCATCTGCCATGGTACAGTGAATAACCATCTGATAAAGTCACCTTGTCATGGTAGATGGGCATTAAGTCTACACATTATTGTAGAAAGTGTGCTCCTGCCAGTGGCAAACGCAGTATTTCTAGAGGGGGGGGGATTTCCAAATGCTTGATTTTAAAGCAAGTGTGGCCAGTCCATGAACAGGGCATCGTACGCACTTAACAAGCTATAATATACAGTCAGGTGCATAAATATTGGGATATTGACAGAATTTTCAAATTTTGGCCTCTATTCACCACTACAATGGCTTTGAAATGAAACAAACAAGATGTGCTTTAACTGCAGATTTTCAGATTTAATTTGAGGGTAATTACATCCAAATCAGGTGAACGGTGTAGGAATTACAACGGTTTCTATATGTGCCTCCCACTTTTTAAGGGGCCAAAAGTAATGGGACAAACTAAACAATCCTAAATCTAACTTTCACTTTTTAATACTTTAGGTGCGTACACACTGGACGATAAAGTGGATGAGTGAACGATATCGTTATCGTTCAGTCGTCCACTTTATCGTCCATTTTTAACCCCAAAAAGATGAACGATAACGACGACGCGCGTTCCCGCGGGTCGTTCGTCATTATCTTTCATCGGGCTGACATGCAGGCCAACCTGACGATCTCGTCAGGTTGCTGCATGTCAGGGAATGGGGGAGAGAGCCCGGCGCTGAACAATATCGTTAATGATATCGTTCAGCGGCTGTGCTCAATGTCATGAACGACATTGAGCGCAGCCTGCCGGGGACAACACTACACGATATCGCTCAGGGAGCATATCGTGTAGTGTGTACCCACCATTTGTTGCAAATGTTGTTCCAGAACTGTAATGGCTTTTTTAGATGTTGTTTGGCAAACTCTAATCTGGTCTTCCTGTTTTTGAGGCTCACCAATGGTCTACATCTTGTGGTGAACCCTCTATATTCACTCTTGCAAAGTCTTCTCTTGATTGTTGACTTTAACACATATACACCTACCTCCTGGAGAGTGTTCTTGATTTGGCCAACTGTTGTGAAGGGTTTTTTCTTCACCAGGGAAATAATTCTTCTGTCATCCACCACAGTTGTTTTCCGTGGTCTTACGGGTCTTTTGGTGTTGCTGAGCCCTCCGGTGCGTTCTTTCTTTTTAAGAATGTTCCAAACAGTTGATTTGGCCACACCTAATGTTTTTGCTATCTCTCTGATGGGTTTGTTTTGATTTTTCAGCCTAATGATGGCTTGCTTCACTGATAGTGACAGCTCTTTGGCTCTTATATTGAGAGTCGACAGCAACTGATTCCAAATGCAAATGTCACACCTAGAATCAACTCCAGACCTTTTACCTGCTTAATTGATAATGAAATAACGAGAGAATAGCCCACACCTGTCCATGAAATAGCTTTTGAGTTGATAGTCCCATTACTTTTGGCCCCTTAAAAAGTGGGAGGCACATATAGAAACAGTTGTAATTCCTACACCGCTCACCTGATTTGGATGTAATTACCCAAATTAAATCTGAAAGTCTGCAGTTAAATCACATCTTGTTTGTTTCATTTCAAAGCCATTGTGGTGGTGAATAGAGGCCAAAATATGAAAATTCTGTCAATGTCCCAATATTTATGCACCTGACTGTATGTCATACGAGGTATAGTGTATGGAATAATTCTGACACATACAGGACTAGCAATCACAGTATGCCATTATATGTGGAAGTAAGGCCATCCTGCTTGAGCTGAATGTTTTTATCTCAGATGTGGGCTACATTCCAGATCATTTGAGCAAGTTTGGGAGTGACGGGGAGCAGCACAAGAACCTTGCAGTGCCCTGGACATATATGTACAGATTGATCTCCTTATGTTCTGGATAGTGTATTATTATACAGTATTAATAATTGACCCTATAGATGGTCTATATCAGTGCACCCCCTAACAGTGCATGTTTTTCAGATCTCCCAGTTGGTGCACAAGGGTATGCATTACTGGCTGACACATTTTAAAAGATCATCAAGTGGTGCCATATCACATGAGACATTGAGGGGATCTTAAAAACATGCAACTTTAGTATTATATTCTATTTCTATTGTGGTGATCATGGTATGGGCTGGGCAGTTTTCAGGCAACCGGAAACCCCCCTGCGTTTGCCTATGACTGCATTTTTGTCCTGTATACCATTATATACATATGCTGCAGAGAAGTCAGAGCTCATGTTAGTTCTGTAGATTAAGCAAACATAAGAGCAGACACATATCTTGTAACTTAGTTAGACACTGTGGCCTGATACAGAGGTGGAAGCAGCAGAGTACATTTATGCAAATGGTGTTACAAATTCCTTCCCTTGTGTACCTCATTGTGGCTGAATGTGCAAGGACCGAGATGCCCACTTTCAGTAATACCGATTGGTACGTCCTAAGATGCCACCATCGGTCACACCAGCCATATAGCAGGTGCAGTTTCTCCATCTGACTATGACCTCCTATGTCAGCGGCTGTGTCTATGTATGCACTCATTTCACTGACACTCCCGTGACATTATAAGGTAGCAGAGCCAGTGAAACAGCCTAGAAAGCACAGTATTATAGTATTCACATAATAGGTACTTCACACACCAGCAATGCAAATGGCAGTAGGAGCTCAAATGGTTTCACTGGTCTTTTCACCTTCACTAGGAGGAAAGCATACTATGCACAATATTATAGTTCTCCATTCATCACTCTTGGAATGGTCTGTTGGGAACCACGGTATCTATGCTGCTGGATAGTTTGTCCGATTTTCTAAATTCTGTGACTATTTAACAGCACTAGACCTAGGATTACACTTGGTTTTCTTTTATAGTCAACAAGTTTACCTAGGATGCACTAAAAGCTATATTAGGGAACATTTATGAAAAACAAGGGTGTAGGAAATGTGTATACAGAGAAATGTAATGGGGTTAATAAAATGTTTTTTTTTTTTTTACATAATAACAGTTTATAGCATCAATTACAGTAATACTGGGTACACACTAGACGATATGTTGTCCGATCCCACGTATCGGAGCGACATATCGGGTACATTGTCTAGTGTGTACCCATAATATGCGCGCTCTCGTGGGTCATTAGCGACATTGCCAGTCTGCCCTACTACAGGGGCGACAGGGGATGTCGCTAACAATGTCATGCTGCAGAATGCAGCACGGACATGTCCCTCCCCACCATCAGACACGGCATCGGCAAGTGTGTATGCATTTGCTACATCCCGGGTCACATCGTCAGCGATGATGCTTTGGGTACGCATCATCTAATGTTTACCCAGTTTAAGGCAAAAAGTAGACCGAGGGAGCAATTCAATTAGATGCGATGTGGAGTCAATACTGATGATGTGTCAATGTGAAAATGGGCAGGATAATGGATGATGTTAGCTAACTGTATGTATAGGAGATGTGCGCACTGCACATTGCCCGCACTTTGCCCCGGAACGTGCAATCTCATTTGCATGTAACTGAATTGACTACTTAGATTGTCAGCTGGGAGAATTTCAACAAGATCAGGATTAAGAAAATCCCTGAGTATCCCGGACTCTCTCCAGACCTGGCTATTTTCCCAATAATATCCTCATGGATTTAATGAAAGGTTTAACCTTATACCAGGGGCGTTTTAAGAGAGGAGGGGGCCCGTGTGCAGCCTCCGTTTGGGCCCCCTCCTCTCTGTCAGCGGCACTGAACCCTGTAGAGTCTGGCTTCATGCCAGAATCCACTGCGCATGCACGGGTCTCCCTGAAAATGGCGCCCGCTCCTACTTTCCCATGGATATCTTTTCTACGAATGCTCAGATCACTAGGAAAATGGGCACCGCCATTTTCCCGGTGAGTGTTTGCTGCTCTGCACTTTGGGAATCTGTGGAGAGGTAAGTATAATTATAAGTATCATTTTAATTATGGGTGCAGGGTGTGCGGTGTGGGCCCCCCTGGACCCAGGGACCCATGTGCACCGCACACCTTGCACCCATTATAAAAGATGCCAATGCCTCATGCCAATACTGAAACAGAATTATTTATAATCAAAGTGTAACTTATTTTCATATTCTTTATTTTTTATGTATGGATTCGAATATTTATTATCGGTTCTATTATTCACATAGGATTTGTGTCATTTTGACATTTGGGTTTCTTCGGTTAATCATTTTTTATAAAACCAATGTGACAATTATTACATGTTCGAGTATAATCTGTCTGTACATGTCAATTATTAATAGCTGTACACACTTATGTTAATTCATTTGGTACTTGGTAAAGTATTGTTTTTACGAAACAATGTTACAAATGGTCTTCTCATATACAGTACACCATAAATATAATATTTTTCAATAATTGTTTATATAAAAGTGTTAATATATTATTAACTGCATAAATCATGAGTGCTATACAAATAGCCCAGTGAATGACTGACATGATACAACAGAGGTTGTGTAATATGCATATGGCATTGCTGGATGGAGCTGGACTGAAGTGGAAGATGGGACTCTATTCCAGTTTCCAGTCAGTAACACAGAGACTTTCTTCTAGCTGACAGCCAATGTGTACAGCAATCTAATTCTTACCCTACTGTAAATGACACTATCATTTTAAATTAACCCCAGCCCTTCCCTCTACAATATATATTTGCGAGTTATCCTCAGTACTGTGACGTGGAATCCCAGGTTTGGAACAAACAGCAGAATACAAAGACTACCCATAACTACCAAACATTTGTTTTCACTGTATAACTGGTACGAGAAAAAGGACAATCAATTTGTTGCTATGGGAAACATCTCCTTTTCTAGATAATTAGTAGTAGAATGCTTATACCAATTTCCCCTCCTAAGCCGTGTGATCGAGGGAAAAGATGTACTTAATAAAACAAAAACAGTGATAAAGTAATCCTCATAAAACCAGTCACTTACATAGTAACTCATGGACATAAAAATGCTACATTTTCTGGGTTTAGATTATGAACACAAAGTTTGGGGGATTATCAGCAACTCCTATCCACCACTGCACATGCTAACGCGAGGACAAAAGGCATTTTGAACTATACTAATGAATTTAGCAGAAGTTTATAATATCCGCATTAAGGAGCACAAACAGACCGCTGTAGTTACCTTGTTAGTGTCAGCAACACTATTCTGCCTGGCATCGAAGATAATAAGTTTGTGTGACTGAGCGTTTGCATCCATTATAGTCTGTAAATACTTCTCATCCTCTTTACATCGCTTGTCATTGGGCCCAACTAAGGGCTGGCTGCAGCGAGTTATTGTGGCCTGGCTTTCTGGGTGGATCCATGAAAGAACCTGCAAACAAAAGCATAGTCATCACATTCACTACTGCTAGGTTTCCACATGCAATTCACTTCTTCAGTCGCCTTCCATAAAGGATAAAGAACCAATAAAGTGTAATTACGATCTAGCAGAGGTTCTGATCTTGCACGTTAATAAATCATTGTCAAGTTTCTTTTCATACTTTACAGTCAGGGGTATTCAATATGGAGCTGGTTTTGGTTTTACACCGAATTCAATTTCAAAGACTTTTCGCAGTTTCGA
Organism: Taudactylus pleione; assembly: GCA_031769625.1. NCBI lineage: Eukaryota > Metazoa > Chordata > Amphibia > Anura > Myobatrachidae > Taudactylus > Taudactylus pleione. Next base: position 158,601 of record JAUIMM010000221.1, read on the forward strand.
AAAAAAAAACGGGGATAACTTTTCACCACTGAATAGGTGGCGAAAAAAAGTGCAGAATTGGGGTTTAGGGGTGCAGGCTTTTTGGGAATGTAATTTTAAAATAAACTGTCAAAAAAAGTTTTTTTAAAAAAATAGGGACACCCCAAAAAAAATTATTTTAAATTTGGGATGAAAAAAAAAAAAAATGGGAAAAAAAAGTGTTTAAAAATAGGGAAATAGGTTCAGGGCTATTCTGAAAATATGTGGCAGGTGTATTCTAGAATAGGCTATTAGCGGTAGGTGCATATTTGCAGAATTTTTAAATAAAGACTTTAGGGACTTAAAAATATGCTAGTACACATTTTCATGTACCCCAAATTTGATGGGACCACTAAAAAAAATAAAAAAAAAATAACCTAAGTGCTCTTCTGCAACACTTCTTCAATATCGGGAAGAAAACACCTGCAGCCGCTATTTCAATCCCCGACTTTCATTTGCAGGCTAAAACGGGATTACCCATAGTGATCCCCCATGTTTTTACAGTTTTAAGGGGGTCCTACAATTTATTCCAGGAAAATTTCGTATTTATTCACAGATCCCACTACGCAGGTTCCCGTTTTCGTAGCTTTTAAATTGAATACGGGGATAAAGCGGGCGTGCGCCCGATACTTTATCCCTGGAAAATCTCCGATGTGGAGCGAAAAGTCCAGCACGGACTTTTCGCTCCCATATTGAATACCCCTCAGTTTCGGAAACAGCAGAATATAATCAGTGGGTTGAGGTCTTACCGGAATACGTCCTTTGGCTCTAAAAGCTGCGACTCTGGCCACATCATCATCCACCACACTCGTAGGTATAACAAAGACCGCTGGGTAAGTATCACACAGCTCGTAGGTACTATTGATTTTAGTGATCTTCCAGCTCTCATTGGGCAAACCCTAAATGGAAGCAACAAAAATACTGAATACACACAATGGATTACATTATTACAGTCAGGGCCGGACTGGCCATCTGGCAGTTCTGGCAAATGCCAGAAGGGCCGATGCCAAGATGGGCCGGTCCGGCTGCTGACATGCCCGGCGAGTATGTTTCCCTCCACACCACACAGAAAAATCCCCCCCAAAATGGCCGCCGCCACATAGTGCAAATGTAAAAAAAAGGCAAGAGGCACCCCCCCACACGGGTGCCCCCCTCCCCCCGCAACTATAACAGCCCCCCCCCGCGGGTGCCCCCCCTCCTGATCACACCAGCGCTTCCCCATGATCACAGGAACATCCCTGTCCGATGATCATAGAAGCACCAACCTGCAGGTAGGTGATGAGGTTGGAACCCCCTTGCAAGTGCTTACTCATGTGTGTGTGTGTGTGTATATATATATATGACAACTCACCTTGTTTACTCACCTTGACAAAGGGATTGTGTGTCCCGAATCGTTGGTATATGGTAATGTGACCATTTCACAGTAAATACTACTTTACTAATCGCTGAACGACTCCGAGTGCCACTGCTTGCTGTCTGTTGGTTTTTATATATATATATATATATATATATATATATATATATATATATATATTAGTGTTATGTTGTCATCACTTGATGAGACGGACACACTCTCAAGACCTAATTAGCAGTTGCAATATTAATCAGTTTTATTAGGCATACCAAATTAATTTGCCGACGTTTCGGTTCTTGTTGAACCTTTGTCACGGCATCAGTATTCTTAACATCAGTATTGTTAACTGCTTCCTTTTCGTCTGCGCTATAGTATGCCGTGCTGTGGGATATATATATATATATGTATGTGTGTATCTGTGTTTGTGTATATTTACCTAAAATATATATATATATATATATATATATACACATACACACACAGTATATGTATATATACTATATGTGTGTATATCTATCTATCTATCTATATATATAAATAAATACATACACACACACACACACAAGTAAGCACTTGCAAGGGGGTAGACACAGCTAAATATATTGTTATATTTACCTTACACATTCTAAATTTGTCTATTATTAATTATTATCTTAATTACTTGTAAAAATAAAAATTGTGTTCACTTTGCATGATGCTTCTGCATTTTATAAAGAGTGTAAGACCGCATACACACTGGATGATATGCTCCATGAGCGATATCGTCCAGTGTTTCCCCTCCACTGCTGGGCTCAATGTCGTTAACGACATTGAGCACACACACTTAACGATATCGTTCAGTGAGGGTAGCTTCCCTCATCCCCAAACATGCACAACCTGACAATATCGTCAAGTTGCCCTGCATGTCTGGGCGATGAAAGACATCGTTAATGATCTGTAGGAGTGCGCATCGTTAACGATATCTTGCATACACACTGGACGATATTGAAGCCGATGAACGATAACGTTATTATTGTTCATATCTTCCAGTGAGTACGTGACTTTACTTGCAGATTTTCAGGTCCTCAGCTATAGAGGAGGTAATCACACATTAGGTTATGGTCCACTGAAGGCTGAACAATAATGGATTTTTTTTTTAATTACACCCATCCCTATTAGAAATGCTTTGCTGTAAAGCCACACATCCACTAGGCGACAAGGGAAAGACAGTACGATTACGACATCGTAATCGTACCGTCATTCCCCATCCCCTGCAGTGCCTACACCGAACGATAGGTCGTTCAGTGTGGGCACCCTCCCTCATCCCCGAACATGGTCAATCTGTCATTATCGGCAGATTGACCGCAGGGCCGGCCCTAGCCCAAATTTTTTGGTAAGCGAGTATATTTTTTGGCGCCCCCTTATGCAGTGCCCCTTTTACAGTGCTCCCGGTAGTGGTCCCCCCTGTGCAGTGCCCCTTGTGTCCCCAGTAGTAAGCCCCTTATATAGTGCCCCTAGCAGTAGTCCCCCCATGCAGTGCCCCCCAATAGTGGTACCCTTTATGCAGTGCCCTTTAAACAGTGACCCCAGTTGTAGTTCCCACCCCCTATGCAGTACCCCCAGTATTGCCCTTTATATAGTGCCCCCAGTAGTGGTCCCCCCCTTGTAGTGCCCCCAGTAGTAATCCCCCTTGTAGTGCCCCCAGTAGTAATACCCCCTTGTAGTGCCCCCAGTAGTAATCCCCCCTTGTAGTGCCCTCAGTAGTAGCCCACCCTTGTAGTGTTCCCAGTAGTAGCCCCCCTTGTAGTGTTCCCAGTAGTAGCCCCCCCCCCCGCAGTAGACACACGTTTGAATCCTCTGCAGGATGAGCTCTGTTGTGTGTATTTTAATACAGAGAATGATGTATACTTGTATGTTGTTCTAATATTAATTATATGTGTAAGAGCATAGACTAATGCTGCCCATCCACTAGGCGATTAAATTTGAGTGATTGAACGATAACTATATCGTTATCATTCAATTGTTCATTAATCGTTTGCAAATCGTTCACTAAAATGTCTAAAACGACCAGCGATGCACGCTCCCGCTGATCATTTTAGACATCTATCATCGGGCAAACATGCTGGACAACCTGATGATAATGTCAGGTTGAGCATGTTAGCAGATGATTCATGTGCCTACACTGAATGACTGAACGTTCAGTGTAGGCACAGCACAGACTGACAAACGACTGCACGATTACAATGTCGTAATCGTGCAGTCTTTTGCCTGTCTTCTAGTGGATGGGCAGCATAAGAAGTGGGAGGAGTCAGGAATACGAAGCGGAGGAGTCTATGCCAGGAACCAGACGCTGACGCCAATGTGGGCCTGTATGTTCTTTAAATGCCAGGGCCTATTTTTAGTCCCAGTCCGGCCCTGATTACAGTGATGGGCAGCATATAGGCTTCAATTTCTGATTTAAACAGTACAAAAATAGGACACACTGAAGTAATGTTTTGTTAATGTATTTACATATTTTGTAATGAGCATTCCAATTGGATTGTTGTATTCCACATTCAATGCTTACTTGTCAGTTTGAGAGCTTGGCTGGCACACAATTTATCTTATTATGTATAATCTCCTGCACTGTTTGTCAACACTACAACTTACTACATTATCCTTCCTTTATCCCTGCTACACTCACTCTCCATTTAAACAGGCAGATATTACTCTAGAATGATGCTTCATGCACCTGCAGTATAAGTAAACCATCCTCTTAAGGATGAATAGAATTAGAGGGAAACATTTGGAAGCTACCTGTACTTAGCCGTGAATTACTGATTTAAGTAAAGATGGGGCATAAGTTATCTTAATATGTATAGGTCTACAAGCTACATTACGATCCAATGATACCTCATTGTAGATATTCTGCCCATTTTCCCTAAGACTTCATCAGTGTCCATAAATAATAGTTGATATACATTTGTTAAAGGTAATTAAGTTAACATATCTTGAAGCAGATACAGCAGCTCTATAATATACCTGATCAATAAGTTCTCAGGGGACATGATCTAAATAAGAACGACACTGAAAATTAATCATTAAGAGGTTAACAAATGTGTTGCTAGCTGTATACACAAGCCAAGTAATCAATAGCAGATATAGATAGGGTGGTAGAAGTGTAATTACCTGGAAACACATTTATTTTGCACAGTACATCAATTACTCTCACATATATGCATATTCATGTTTAATATGAAGTATGGCCATTAATTTCAATTATAGAAATAGATACAGTGTTTGTACTCTCTACAAGCACAACAGTCATTTGTTCATGCAACATGCGATTGGATATATATATATATATATACATACATACATACATACATACACACACATATACCTCTTCACAAGTGGAACTGGCGAGTGCCCTCTTTTTTATTGATTTTATATTCCTGGACCAATGAATTTGGATTTCCCAGTGTGGTGCGCCCCAGCTGCTGGACATTATTGCAATGTAAGTGCAGATGATTTGGGACTAATATACCTCGTCTATCTGAATTTCAGCCAAGTCAACTTCTGAGTTGTTCCTGAGGACACTCACATTGTGACACAGTTAAAATGCTTTTAAGGGTATCTGGGTGGTGAAATTAAGATAGACGAGATTAAGAAGAGGTTCCTTGAAAGTGGTTATAACCATGGAACTATTGAAAAATGCCTCACTAGGGCACATGACCTGTTTAAGGGTGACAGGTTCGGGACTGCAGCTTCAGGTCAATCAGATAGACTCATATTTAGTGTTAAATGTGACACTAGGTTGCGGTCTGTCCAGAAATTCGTAAAAAAAAAAAATATTGGCCACTTCTGCGAACGGACACAAGCCTGAGTAAGATAATAAGGTAAGAAGGTGGGTCTCTTAGCGCAAAAAAAAAGTCTGTACGTGATCAAGCCCAGCAGAGGATGAAACGTACGTTATACATCACTTCTGGGTACTCATGGTGCACACGAGTCCCGGCATCAGGCACTCATCAACACAGGAACCAGACCAGAGATCAGCCCACCGCAACACCACACTTCTGTGCAGCCTTGATAAAGAGCTTCCAACTCGAAACGCATTGGCGCTAGTCTGCAGGATCACATCTATTCAAGCCTGTGAGTGTCTGGACCAGGGTGCTATCCGGACCCCCTGTTTCCCCACCTTAATAGACACTCACCTACTTTTTACGGTACGCATTGTATTTTCTATGGAACTGGAGCTTCATGAACTACCTTGTTTCAGTTATTCAGTGCATATTTTATCTTCAAGGAGCCTATACAGTGACATTTATCTTTGCTGCTATATCTTTATGTACTGTATACTTTGTTTTTTTGCTGCTATTTGATTCTATTTGATTTTAATTCATTTTCCCTTAAGTTTGTGGGAAATTCTGCTTTTGTTTTGTTTTTATATTCATTAAATATTTACTATTATTTTAACCTCAAGCGCTAGTGTCACTTTAAAAATTTTATACAAGCCTGAGTAAGGTTGAAAGGAAGCAGCCCTTGCTAAGCATACGAAGAGGGGAAAATTTTAAAGATCTCATTTACAGAACGAATGTGCAAACAGAGAGAACACAGGAAAGTAATTGGCTTTCTGGGCAGAATGGTTGCTACCGGTGCCTTGGCTACACAATATGCAGAGCGTTGATGGTTGGAAGCTCCTTCCCGCACCCACATAATGGAAAGCGTATAATATTGCGGCACCGTATGATCTGTCAGATGAACCACGTCGTGTATTTCCTAATATGCCCATGTGGACTGATGTAGGTGGGGAAGACTATAAGAACTTTCCGTCAGCGTATGACCCCAACATAGGCCTGATATAAGGTTGGCGTATGAAAAAGGCTCTACGAATAAACCAGTGGCGGCCCATTTTTTACTAATGGGTCATCAGATCTCCGTCAAAGAGGGGTAGTGACCGTGATTTGTTGCTGCTGAAACGACAATCTAGCTGGATTGACATGCTAGATATGGTAGCCCCAAAGGGGCTAAATGAATATAATTTTTTCAAGCATTTTTTTGTAGGTGGACAGTTGGATTCTATTATGTTTTGCTCACAAAAAGCTCTCATAATACACTTTGAGGGCATACGCAGCATCCTCTGACGGAATTTCTTTGGATAATTTAGTTTTTTATTTTTAAGATTTTTTCTTTAGCAAAATAAAAAAAAATGAAATTAAAAAAAATATATTTTTACATCTCAGATGCCCAGTAACATGTTTTTTTTTGTAATTGCATATATTTCAACATATGTATTCTGTTGCGTTGGTGGGGGTATTCATATAAGTACTTATCTGTTGTCTGCTTTTGCCATTTATGTTTTTAATGGATTCTAATTGTGTTATAAGGATTTCCCCAGAGCCCACCGTTATATCCCCTAATAAGGGTTTAGGTATGAAATAAGGAATTCATTTTAATTTGCCCAGTTACTGTGGGAGGATAATGCGGAGGTCAAATTGGCTTTAGTATAGAGCGCTTCCAGGCTGCGCTGGAACGCAAGCTGGAAGCTACTGAATGGAATGCACAGCACCTGTCTTCTGGTAGCAGTAGAAACCAACTGTGTATTTCAGTAGTTTCCACGATTGCGGATGTCGCTTAGGCCAGTCTGTTTATTATATATATATATATATATATATATATATATATATAAAATCTATCTATCTATTACATTGAGTGTCTACTCAATGAATGAGTTTTCTACAAAACTAGTGCAGCTACATGTAGTTGTCAGCTGTGCTCTCTGGTCCTGGGGACCTCTGCTAGGTAGCTGTAAAGAAGCCTCAGGATCTGATGCACTGGTAGAAATGACAACCGAACCCCAAATGGATGGCTGTGCTACGCATAAAATAAGGATCCAGCTGTCATATCAATGTGTTGCTTCCCTATTGTTAGGGTTCTCTTACATAACTCTGCAGATATTTTGTGTGAGAGGGGCTTAAATATGTATGGTTTTGTTTGCATTGACATAACCTTTTACTAACAATTAATCAAATTTGCATTCAATAATTAAATGAATATATAGACCAATAAATAATAAAAAGTGCTCTTATGGTGTGACTATCTTTGCCTTCAATTTACTAAATCTACACTAAATTCTGGTATGGACACATATTTTGCAGCTAAAACCATAAAGAGCAATCTACTTTTTAGCTGAAAGGCAAGGCTAGAGAGAGGGCACTCTCACTTTTAAGGCAGGGTACACATTAAACGATATGTCGGACAATTCTGCGGATTACATATCATCCATATCGCCTAATGTGTACGCCCGACACGCTGCACATCAGATGGAATGACCCAGGTGACAACGACATGCAGGTGAGTGGAGCAGGTGAACGATATACAGTATATCGGCCGGTTGAATGCCACATGGTGCAGTGTGTGTACGGTCAACCGCTATATCGTTAGATTGGGTGACGGGTCGTCTACGATACACAATGGTCCAATGTGTACCCACCCTTGGTACGACACCCTTGCTAGGTTTTGATAAAAGAATACACAAGAAAACTGAATAAAAAAACTAAAATAGTTTAGGTATCTAAAATAAATTAAATTGAAAAAAAAAAAAAAAAAACAACAACAAGCGAGTAAGGTATGTAGGTGTCAGCTGCACCAGTGCACTTGTTTTGCCGAGCAGTCAGACCTGATATTTATTTTTCGTGAACAAGATTTGTCTAATGATATAAAGGACTAAAGATGGTACACCTTCAAGTCTCACGTTCTTGGTTGTTTTGGCAGATTGGCTATGGTACAATTCTATTTAGGAGAGAAAACAATTTCCACACACAATGCCCTGTGTTACCATGAAACAATTTTTTTTTTTTAGATTTATTATTACACAGTGCAGTGTGGGTCTGATTAAGAGTCAGACACTACGGCATCCGTGCCTGGTCTTTTGTCGGTATTGCTTCGGCGACTTTATGCAAATAATGCTACAAGCCCTTCCCCTGGTGTACAGCCAGGTGTCTACCTGTGCAAGATCTGAGACGAACACTTTAAGCATGTTTAGATGCTTCATTGCGGCTTGGTGCATCTGTAGAAGCAACGATCGGTTACAACTTGTACCAGCCCCACGCTAGATGCAGACTGCCCGTCAGAGTATGGCCTCCAATGTGAGCGATTATGCATAAGAGTTCCCAACCACCTCAGTGACGTATTCAAGACATTACGGAGAATGTGCACCTCAATCGGTACTGAGACTCTGTGTACACACACTCTGCATACATGCATAGCACAATAAAATTGCTCAACTGTGTCGGACATCAACATTGCATCCAACTACAAATCAGTCCCTGTGTGTGGAAAATGGCTAAATATAATAATAAAAAAACAACAATATTCTTTTTAATTCCAAACCCTCAATCAGCTTTAGTGCTATAGAGACTGAGTGGTTTCCACTGTATAAAAAAAACAAAAAACCCCACAGTATTCTGATAAGGACACACTGTACCTGTCTTTTGTATTCCGCTGTAGGATCATATACTTTCCAGCCATTCACAGAGAATTTTTCTTTATAACTAAATGCAAACAGGGGCTGGAAGAAAATAAAAAGAACAACGTTATATTTAATAAAATATATGCCGTCAACTGATAAAATATATTGCAAGACATGTTCATGCTGAAGGAACAAAACACTGACATGAGAACAGGCTGGTAGAAATCTAGTCTGTCGAATACAATGATTCAGTTGCCTGTCAAGCATTAGAGGATTCTATACTGGCTGCTACACTGGTAATGATTACGGGTTAGGGGAGAATTGTATATTACACTCACAGAGCTGGCACACAAAGGAGTAGCAGTCTGACAATAGAATGACTTCCTACATAACACAGGAGAGCAGATTCTGTACCACAGTACACATTACTAGTAGATCAGAGCGTGCCCTAAATATGTGTAAAGGTAAAGGCTGAGACAGATAAATTCATGAATTTGGTAACCAACGCCTTATCTCAATTAAACGTGAACAAAAAGAAATAAATCAGACTATCCTGTAACAGTAATAGCCCTTTCACACCGCACCTTGGACCCAGCTTATTGCCGAAGCAACCAAGGTCGTGTGTCAGTGAAATAGTCAACACTATTGTGTGCTCCAGGATCTCCGCCCTGGTCTTGACCAGGTTTATTTCGATCCAGGTTGGCTGCGGTGTGAAAGGGTGACCCGGGTTGCAGGAAAAGGATCTCATTGGCAGCTTAAGAGCAGTCACCACCTACTTCTCATTAGTCATCTTTGTGAGCCACTTCTAATGGCTCACACACTTGGAACGACAGACACAAGTGCAGTGTGAAAGGGGTCAACCCGGGATTAACCCTGGTGCAATGTGTGGTGTGACAGGGATGTGAGCAGTTGTAACGACTTGAAACTGTGTTGAAAAATCACCGGAGCAGGACCAAGGTTTTTAGTTTAAGTTATATAGCCAAGAAAAACCTCATTTCAGCAATAACAGTACAGCCAAGTGTAAGAATTACACATCATCCTGTCTACAGTACTTTAAATCTGTAAACTCTAAAATGGAATTTATGATCAGTGTTACCAGATATGCTTTACCAAGTAACTAAAGTGCAAGATGAGACTATTAAATTACTCACAGTATAATGTTTGTTTTTGGATGGTAAAATCAGCCAAGAAAATTATATGAAAAAAAAATAAATAAAAACAAGTTGGTTTTATTGTGAGCTAACCAGGGGAGCATCCAAATGTTAGCCTATCTGCATCGGAACATGACAGTCACGCAGTGTGCACAATAACCACACAAATAGATTATAACAATTTAGAAATACACAATTATTTCCCAGTGATGCAGGACTTTCATGATTTTCCACCCACCCCAGATTTCACAACTCTGACTTATACCCCTTTTCCACCTAAGTTCCGGGTCTGACCCGGAGTTGGAACAAAGTTATGTCTATGCGGCTGGCTTTAGGGGCTGTCCTCCTGAGACAGCCTGTGAGCAGTGTGTGTTGCTGACTGACAGTAGCGGACGCAGGCACTCCCCCTGTCCCTGCAAGTTGAAATAAATAAATTGTTCAGTGCTGGAAGTGCCGGTATGCCATACCGTTGCATACCGCCACACTGCGAGCAATGAAGGGATCAGTATGAAGTTCCGCCGGACCTATGTCCGGCGGTTCCAATCCCGACGCCGGAAGACCGGCAGTAGTGAAGCTCCCAAAGCTCCAAAGGTAACTATTTACTAACCCTACTCCCCCCCCTAACCCTCCTTTAGGGGTGCCTAACCCTAACCTCCCTCCTTAGTGCTAAACCCTAAGTCCCCCCAGGTGCAGCTAAAACCTAACCCTCCCTCCCCACGGCTGTTCGCACCTGGCTTACCTTCGTTCAGTATGCCGGGCGTCAGGCTCCCGGCGCAGGTCTAATGACAGGCGTCATGATTTCGATGCCTGTCATTAGTACCTTGCCGGGATTTGACAGTTGGGAAGTCGGTGGTCGGCATTTCGACTGTCGGCTTCCTGCCTGCATCCCCATTCAGGGGAGGGAACATCATGTCTTTATTATGTTTGATATTTTGTATTGCATTGTGCATCTACAAATGCCCTTTCCCAAAGAAGTGCTACAAAAAGGTGCAAAATGCGTCCCTAGTAAAGGACGAGCCCTGATCTTCAGGAACTCAGAGGTGGCAGAGATTTTCAGTTCTTTAATGGGAAAGACTGTTCCTATTTCAGTGCAAGTGTAAATCCAATTGCCAGCACCAAATGTGCTATAGGATATTACAATTAACAGTCATCCCACTGCAAGTATAGGGACTCCCTGACACCTTCTGAACACTCATATATTAAAAAAAAATGTATCTTACAGGGAAAAACTGCAAACCACAGAATGCCTCATAAATGCAGCGTCTCCAACCCTTGTATCATTTAAATATATCTAATCTCTGCATATGGGTGATACAAGCAGCATGAGTGGACCAAGCCCTAATTTGTCTAAGCATCAGCTTCTCCCATCAGAAGATGCTAAATTTACACCCTCAGCAGACACCACCACTGAGATGCACAATGTGTTTCCCATAACAAAATACGTCAAAACAGCATAGAGATGCGCCCACATTCATTGTGGCTGATCGCGGCACAAATGTGCCTGCGAATCATGCTACGCTGTGGCGCGTCCCCAAACGTGGGAGTGCTTCTCCATTCAAGCCTATGGAGGCGCGAAAGCGCATTCCCGCTCGCGGGAGTGCGTCTCCCATTATATCCTATGGAGACACTAATGTGCTTCTCCGATCGTGGGAGTCCGTCTCGCACCACGCGTAGCGTGATTCACTGCAGTATGGACAGCAGTGTAGCTGGGCAGATCTGTATGAGGTGTGGCTATTAAATAACGAGACTGATGCTATAATTTGTTTAATTATATTAAGTACATTTTAAATCTGTTCCCCTTCTATGCACTCCCCTTCTGCATCCACACAGCGCTGCATTGTTAACAGCTCCATCGTTTTCTTTTTTACCGCAGTAACTTATGCAAAACGGGTTCCCTTGAGTGTAGACTTGACTTTAGGGAAAAGAAAGAAGTCACACGGTGCTAGGCCTGGAGAGGATGGAGGGTGTTCTAGCACAGCAATGTGTTTCTCTGGAGGATTAAACCATTTTTCCACAACTCTGGCCTCTTTCTTCTGATTATTCTCAGCAAAGTTGCTAGAACATTTTTGTAATTTTGATTCATCATTTGGACGTTGAGTTGACGGTCAACTCGAACGCTTTTCTCAATTTTTTTTCACATTTTCATTTGTTTTTGATGTGCAAGCCCTCCCCGGACATTTATCACCTTCGACATCCTCATGACAGTCACTAAATCTTGTGTGCTACATAAACACACATGCACGTGGCCTACAATCTTCCCCCGTAAGCCTCGGTTAGCATACGGAAAGATTCGGTGGGAGTTTTGTTCAATTTAACTAAAACATTTTAAGTGAACATGTTGCTCTACTTTTGAACTAAGCATTTTCATGATGCACGGGAAAACAACTTCTTTGAACGCTGTGTGACAGCATATTATCTGTGCAAGAGGGGCGAAACTTGCAAAACCGTTTCTAGGATAGTCCAAGGTCCATGTTCACCCACTCCATTTTAACTCAAGCAGTATGGTTTCTTTTTTACAAGTACAGTCACGTTATTTAATAGCCACGTCTCGCATGCATTGTGTGGGTCCATAATATACATCTCCCAAAAATAAAGCTTCAGTTATTATAACACATGAAGTTACATTTATTACTTGCATCCTTTATATTGAACATGGTAGTGGGAGAAATAATAATAAACGAATGAGCAGAGAAAAAAAGACAATGAAAAGCAATACCTAAGAGATCAAAGCCATACAAAAGCACAGTGACTACACATGTACATGGTTATTCAACCAATAGGCTAAAAAAATATATATACAAAAAATAAAGCGGCTCATTAGGACCTGCCCCATATAGCATATCCTGCAAAAGAATCCATAATGAGGAGGGGGTATCTGGGAGCTATTTCTCTCTGTGAACTAGCTGTGTACTGAATCCATACAGGTGGTTAGTTTGTGGGGTGGGAGACAGTTTTGAAAGGGAACTCAGAAAGCCCTTCATGGTTTTGGATTAAGGTTGGTTTTGTGCACAGTTTGGAGTATTGATTACAGCTGATGGTCAGGGGTATGCTTAGGGACGAGGCATTTATTCAAATGGTACCTGAAGTAAATTTAAAAAAAAAGGACTGGTTTTATCTTTACCACCCAGGGGGACTGGGTCAATGCTGCCACATTTGGAAACCCCCTCTAGCCAGCAGAGAAGGGCTGCAGCAGTGCTCAGCAGAACAGGATGGACACTGGAACACCAGACAAACAATCTTGCATTTAAAGTATTACATTGCAGAACCACACTAAATTGTCCTCAACTGCATGTCTCATGGGTTATTAGCCCATTATTGTGTGTGTATCCCACAATATTTATTCCTTCCCACAACTGAAAGTTGAACACAATATAAAAGGTGCCTATATAGCAACAGACTAAAAACTGATGTACCATATCATGCATTTGCGTGAATATACAGATTACTCCATATGAGCTGTAAGTGGGGTGAGAGCCAGTGTGCAGATAATGCAATATTAACACTCCTCCAAAACAGCATTTCCAGAGTGTAACCCCTGTTATTTTAGGACCTCGATACATATATATTATTGGGGTCAGTGACACTACTTACCATCCCGTTAGAAACAGGAAACGCATGTTTTATAAGATTCTCAAATATTTCCAGTTTGCTCTGTTCTTCCTGCTTGTATGCCAGCCGCATGTTCCTCATATCCTTCCAAGATATAAACAAGGGATTGTGTTACCAGCAGTACAGTACATTCTGGGGCTGAAGTGAACAGTCATCAGTTAAACAGTAGTAACTCCAAATGCAATGAAAGTTAACAAATTTCACGGTTTACAAATTATTTTTTCAAACAGGGAGTTTTATTAGAGGATAAATCCTAAATATTTAACAAACTCCATCCTTAACTGTTCTAGACGGCCCCACATACTTTTACTCAAAGTGCTTGTATATACCTAGTCCATCACCATGAGATGGTTGTAATCCAAAGCCCAGCCATTGAGTTATTGCAACCCCATCTTGTACACAAATGGCTATACTAACAGAGGAGCTGACCTTGTGAGGATTTCACCATTTGATGATCTTAGTTAGATTTCCTTTCCACCATCTCTCCCACTCTATTTCACACTAAACAGTGTTCCTCTCCCCTGGAACCGTGCACCCCGCCACCCTCCCTTTCCTCCTGCAAATCTGATTGTCCCTTCCATTTGAGCCTGCATCATCCTGGTTAGTGTATGAGAGCTTAACTACTTGTCCATCAAAGTTATTGTTTTCAGAGTACCTTTACAATTCTTACCTTCTAGTGTGTAAATAAGAACTGCTTTCAGGGAAAGTCACAAATGCATGTAGTCAAACAATGATCAAATTGATGATGAAGACGAAAAAATGTGACTATAGCAAAAGCCTACAGCTTACTTACTATTGCAAAAAGAAGTGACACAATTTGACATAACCTCTTGTATTTTCAGCAACAACCCAACAAAAAAGCTGGATGTATGAACTTTATACAGAGGGCCTGATTCAGCATGGATGGCAATTGTGATCGCAGCTGTGTAATTACATGCAATGCAGCTGCGAAAATAAGCTAATGCCTGCCACAGCTAATGCCTGCCACGGCTCAGCCAGCATAGAGACGCCCACTGCTGCGTTCTCACATCCGTACAACCTCACAGTCCTGCGTGTACATCGGTACCAACTAATCACATCGGCCCGTCACACATTACAGCAGCTCTGAGCAGTCGCGGAAACTACAAGTCTTGTAGCACGCAGTGAGTACTCAGGCTGTGTATGCAAATCGCAGTGGCTATTTTATGCACATCCATGCATTGGCGTTCAAAACAGACAGACACGCCTGTGTTTCTCCAACCACTACCCTGTCACCACCCTCAAACGCTGACAGCCTGTCACTCACTCTGCGATGGATTCGTGTGTGTGCACATAATCGCAGTGAGATTGCAGCGTAGTGCATATGCATGCGCAGTGCTGAGCAATCAGCCAATCTGCGTATGTAGTTGCAATTACGTGCGCTGCTGAATCAGGCCCAAAGTTCCGCTTAATACCACAATCTTCCCAAAGGAGTCTCACATCACTATTTTGTGCAGTTGTGGGTCTATGTTCTTTCCACTGTAATCTCCCAAATGGCTTCCATTCACCTCCCCGCGTCATGAACGTGCCACTGTCACATGCAGGCCTGACCATATTTTCTCAATCACACGAATGGACAGGTTACGGGCCGTTCTCAAAAATACTCAATGCTGTGCTGGACCATAGTGAGTAAGAAGCTGATAGGGACTAATAAGTTAGGAGAAAAGAAAAGCCAGTATGGCTAACGCACACACATATTTATACATATACATTTTAACATGAAGTTATTCCAGCATCAATTCCCTGGCCAGCAGAAATTGTCAGCAGAATGATTACAATGTTCAGTGTTGTACAGAATGCATCTAACAAGTGCTGTGCCTTCCAAATGTATTACACACAATGCCGTAGTGTCTTTACACAGAATAAATGTGAAAATATACTGCTGTAAATGTTATTACTATTATGTTAAAATAAAAAAAGTGAACTGCACATTTCCTTGGTTGTCAGGAAAGCTCTAATTTACATACATAATAATATATTATTCCCTTATACCCTTGTGCTAATTATATAACCTGCCATGCATGGCTTCCAGCAAGCTGAGTGATCTGGAAATGACAATGATACAATTAGAACATTGAGGAATAGTACTGCAGAGATTGTGCATGCCATCCGCATAAGTGACCCTCTCTTCTGTATTACATATCATAGAGGGAGCTTTGTGTATGCATTAGACATGCGGTTTTACTGGCATTTTTGGGAGAGGGGGTTTAGCCCAAAACAAATGTCAGCAGATATAGGGCATAGAAAGGCAAAGAAAATGTAACAGCGACACAAAGACAAAAAGTGTATCTTATTATCATTATGGTGCTAAGTATGCTGTACCAAATGGATCCACTTGAACGGACAAAAAAAAAAAAAAACACTTTAATTATACAAATATCTCAAAGTACCTTGCAAACAACTTCTATGCCACAAGAATTATTTCCTTGGCTCTGTACTCCGATTTTCTCCACTCTGCTGATTACACCCAGGGGGACATCTAAGATGAACGGAGGGTCCTGAGAACAAAAATAAAATTAAGCAGAAAAATATGGTTACTGCTCAATAGTGTACTTTTAAGAAAGATAAAAAAAACCCCTCTAATTAGTGAGTTTTATATACTATTGGTTAAAAATAATGGGCAACATGTATTAAAAAAATAGCGCAAAGAAAAAAAGGAGCTTGTCTTTTCGAAACTTCACTAGACAAATAAGAGAAACAGGCTGGTTTAGCGTTTTGTTTAATTACTGCACCTCTTTAGAATACAGTATGTTGTCTATTGAAGACTAGGAAACCAGCATTGCCACCTGCTGGAACAGTTTGTTATGACAGGTCATGTGACACAAGTGCAGGCCTTTTAAATGTCCATCCAACAAGGGCATTGATGGACAACCCAATACACTTCCGGAGACGCATGTGTGGCCCTGTAACTTTCAAGTAGGCACACCCTTTATCTAAGCGAGTTAAAAAAAAAAGTTACATTGAATGAAAGAAAGACATAAGTCCGTAGTAACATATCAGCAGAAGTGATCAAGTGAGATAACCAAGTGTCACAAGCTATTATATTATGGAAGCAACCTGTTACCCAACAGGAACACAGCCTCTACTGCATTTGGTTCTTTATACCTGGAAACACACAGACAAAGTAGATTCTGTAGGAAGATTGTAGAGCTAATGGCTCCTTTATACGAAATGAAGTTTATCCATCTAAATTGTTATTGAAAACATAGGAAGGACAGAGGGACACTGTGGGTGCAAATTTGTGCAAACTGATTGGAATGCTCAAACATTCATTTAAATAAACTGTATCTTGGCAAAAAGCAGGCATTTATCTGCTAACTTACATACTTATACTATTTAATCACTGTAGCCATAAAGTGGAGCCTCTCCAGTGAACAGGATACTATTACAACAATGTTACAGTAAAAATGATACTCTTACAGAATGCAGAGTATATCAGAAGCTTTAGCTGGTCAAGCCTTATTCCCCTTATCATTAAGACTGACTAATGTATCAGAATTAGGACACATGGTGAGAGGGAATGAGTGACAGAACATGCAGCCCCTTCAAAGCTCATTTCAACATGCGGCCCTCCAGCTGCTGTGGAAATACACATCACTTGCATACCTTGCCACAGTTTTAGCATACCCTAGTAGCAAAATTGTGGTAGGGCAAACTAGAATAGGTAGTTCCACAGCAGCAGAAGGGCCGAATGTTCAATACCCATGGGTTAGACTGAGCATCTTTACATGAGAGGAGCTGGCGGAGAAAACACAGAGGTGACTAATGGTAATTGGCACCATAAGGCAACACCGATTTCTAAAGCTGCATACACACGTAAAGATTTTCTGTCCAACCATCCAACTAGTTGATTGGTTGGAATGAAAATCTGGTAATGTATGGGAGTATATGATGATCAGCAATTTGCTCCTAAATGCCAGAAAACAGATGAAAATGGGCGTCAGACAAGTTTGTTAAAGGTTTGATCTAAACAATTTGTTCAAACAACAGTTTTTGTCCACTTTCCGGCGTTTGGGAGCAAATTGCTGATTGTCATTTACTTCCATACGTTACCAGATTTTCATTCCAACCAATCAACTAGTTGGCCAGATAATATTTACGTGTGTATGCAGCTTTAGTCAATAAAATAGTTTTATAAAACACAAAACAACATAGTATCCAGTCTGCATCACTGCATTTGTTACATATACATGATATAAACAGTTATAACTCACCCTGTCCACATTTTTGAAGTACATTTTGAAGTCTGTCACTGTCAATGTTCCACTGACTGCTCCCCAAAATGGACAGATATACAGAATATCCTTAGCTAAGGAAATAAATACATATTTATTTTTAGAAAAACAATCATCATGGTTTACCAAATATATATTCCACCCCCCACTAAGCTGTATCAGAGACTATGGGGTGTACAAAATAGAAATTATTGTTTTCAAATTAGCCAAATCTCTCTAAGATTTAGGGCCCAATTTATCAACTATTCTTAATACCAGCTGCATATTTAATTTAGGTCCGGCGAGGTCCAGCGACGATCACCCTCCTCAGCATCTTTAGGTCTGTTGCCGGCAGCGTATCGCTGCCAGCGGCTGGTTTCGGTGTCATGCGCATGACATAAAAACCCGGCGGGCTCTTGGCAGTTCCTGGAAGGCTTTGTTGAAGCCGGAAAGGCTTCTGCCGGTTCCCCATTGTCGGTAATAGGGGCTGCATCGCTCTCTGATTGATATATGGGGCCCTTAGTTCCAAGTAGTAGCACAATGCATCAAGGCAAAGCACCCAGAAAGCTTACAGATTACTTTAGCTGGCCAAACACAGTGACCTATCACAACCAACATGAGGGAACTGGCCTCGTAACAAAGCAACCATAATGCTCAATACATATCAGATAAAAAATCATAATTGGATAGGTGGATATATCCAGTCAGCAGATGACCACTATTGGCCTGGATATTTTGTCAACCAGAAGAGAGCTGGCTGTTTAGCCCAAAGAGTTGAATGACCACCTATGTGCATGGACATAATGGGCATTGATCCTCTCACTTGATCCACCTTTAAAGGTGCCCAGACACGCTATGATTTTGGCACGAAATTAAGCCATTTAGACCTACAAATTGTACCATGAGCCCAAAGAGACTGTTGATAAACCTCTAATGAGCAGCCATCAGATGTCAGTGGGGACAGGTGGTACTCTTATTCAGGCAATAACCTCATGTCTATCATCCAACCACGTTACAAATTCTCCATGCCATCCCCCGACCACGTTACAAATACTCCATGCCATCCCCCAACCGCGCTATGGATTCTCCGTGGTCCAACCGCACTACTTATTCCCCATCATCTACCTGAGCTACTGATGCCTTACAGTATTTTACCCGTGTGGGTGTTATAAGCGGCATGTTTTTGAAAACAAAAAGTTTTTATTGAGGGTAACCAACCAAAAAGATACATATGTGTTGTACAGCATAACAGTAAGATAACATGGCAATGATGGGTAGTCAGATCATACATAAAATTGTCGGCAAATATAGAAAATAAACATATTAACATATAAAAAACATTACCAAAGAATATGCTAATATATTATAAAAAGACCACCTGAAATAGTGTGGAGATTGATAATCTAAGAGGTGGCCCCCCCGCCCTGTTTTATTTTTTATTATTCCTTTAAAAACTGAAAAATAATAAAGTAAAAAGAGGGTGGGGGGAAGAATAGTAAAAAGAAAGGGGTATAGTGTAATAAAGATATCAGCAGAGTCCGGGTGTACTAAGGGATCGCAAAGATACCATGGTAACCAAGTATAAGCGGAATATATAAAAGTGGGTAAAATGTGGAAAGGAGCATTAAACCTGTGTCAGGATTTTAACGCCAGCATTGTGTGGTTGACACACTCATTGTACACATACTCACATACTGAGGGCCTGATTCAGAGCCGGACGCTATTTGCGCTCGCTCGTTCAGAAAAAGGGTCTGGCTATTTAAATTGAGCGCTCGCTCTTTGCGGTCTGTTGACGCCTCTATGTCTGAGCGAGCGAATGAAACATGCGCTCGCTATTTTGTAAAGACACCCCCTGGCCGTTCGCATCATACGTCATCTCCGCTATTTATTAGATTAATCGAGTACATCGAAAGGCGTCTGAACTGCTCGCAGTGCTTGTGGTTGGATTTTCCTACCGCAATCATGCGAACAGTTCAGGCTAAGAAACAACCAAGTGATGTGGTCGATGGCGCTGCTTTGTTAATTATGCACACCCTTAAAACGCCCGTTTTGACCGTTTGGCACGCCTGCGTTCGGATCTCCACTCCCCGTTTTCAAGCACCTTCCCCTGTTACCACCCACAAACGCCTCATCCGGTCACTTAAATTAGCAGACACACGCAATTTTGCGAACACACGTTTTCCGACCACACTGACTGGTTGGCGCATGCGCATTACGACTAGGGATGTGCAGGCTCGGATAGGTTCGAGTTTGCACGTGGAGTTCGGATTTTTCCCTCCAAAAAAACGGAACTCAGAACGAGGCAAAACGTCATCTTACATGGACGAACATCATCATTCCTGGACAAAAGACCAGGAATGATGATGTTTGTCCATGTAAGATGACGTTTTGCCTCGTTCTGAGTTCCGTTTTTTTGGAGGGAAAAATCCGAACTCCACGTGCAAACTCGAACCTATCCGAGCCTGCACATCCCTAATTACGACCCATATGCATGCGCAGATGTGCGAACATCGTTCGGAGCGAACGAGCAGCCGCTTACGAGCGGCTCTGAATCAGGCCCTGAGTGTCTACATCATACTATTCACATCACATATAAAGATACAACGTGAGAACAATTCGGTTTCATCATATACAATATGTATTTTACCACTCACCAATGGCCTTGATAGACTCTCCAGGAAACAGTGGTGCCTCTTCCATCTGTGCCTGCTTGTTCCCATCTCTCAGAGCCTGGCAAAATAAATAAAGCAATAAATGGAGTCACCTCCCATGTGTACTCCAATGGCATGCTCTCAGAGCCTCTCTCGGGTACCAGAAGTACTTCAGCTCTCCACTGAGGGTATCTGTCCACTAGTGAATAGTGAATAAGGCAGTAATAACAACAAACATGGTGGGCTCCATTCAGTCTACATCATCTCTTGCCACAAGCATAATCTCACGTATAATCAATATTTCACAATGTTTTTTTGCAAAAATGTTACCAGTGTTAAGACCAAGTATTCATGACAGACATTAGTTGCTGCCATACTTTGACACTTATGCATTGCTCTGTAACACATTTCTTATAGTCTGTCATTTGCCTACCAAGTTTGCAATGCATACATTTGCATTTCTAACAAATGCCCCAGGAGGTTAGGCTTATTAGGTGCATAAATCAATGTACCCATTTCATATAAGGGAACAGTACAGGAAAGTAAACCAACAGTTCTCTTGGAATTGTAGCCTGAATGAAGCCGCCCATTAAAAAAAAAAATAAAACACGAAACAAAACAAAATCATTAAAGTGAGATTTATTAACTAACGTTCTTAATATTGCAGTGTGCTTTACATAGTGTACACAAGTTTAATTTAAGGTGCCCATACATCTGCGACGGATCGCCGCGATGCAGGGCTGCGATCGGAAATTTCCGATCGCCCACCATCGATGTTCTGCAATCAGTCGCCGGATCACAGACATTTGACATGTTAAATGTCCGCGATTTGACAACTGCGAACATTATTTTGATAGTGATCATCAAATCGCGAGAAATCCAACATGTTGTATTTCTGCGATCCTGGGTTGCAGCATCACGGGATCGCGGCAATCCATCTCTGATGTATGGGGCCCATAAGGTTTCCATTAAGGTATCTTTTCTCAAAGACCAAGTATATATATATATTTCCATCAGAGCACCATTCCCTCCCACTGAGATGGTCTGTAGAAGACAGGTCAAGAAATAAACGACTGCCTCTACGGTTGGATGTTGGGGTTTGAGGCTGCAAAGTCAGTGGCACTGAAGTCTAACATTCTCTATAGAATTAGAACAATCTAGGTTTCTTACAAGCAAATTATTACGTCCAATATTAACAAAAAAACATTACTGTAGTTTGCCTTTAAAATAAAATTGAATTGGGTTTCAAATAAAGTTAGAAAATAATTTAGAAAATCTCACATTAATGACTATCGCTTAGCAGGCAAAGCTTATTTACAACAGGCTAATAAAGCTAGATAATGAATGACTAGCAATGAAGATGTAGATTAAGTCAGGACAAACTAAACAGATTGGTACAATTCTCTTTATTTCAGTCAACTTTAACATAATATAAAGCAGAACATATAAATATTTACAATGACACATTTAAAAAAAATATAAAAATGAAAATTATATTGCTGCTTATTAACCACTTCAAGACCAGACCAAACAACACTAGTTGCTGGAGATATAACATATTAAGTCCACACAAGTGAATGTCAATATTAGTTTATTTTTCAGAACTGAAGAGGCTGCCAAAAAAACCCAAACTCCCCTTTATACAAGCCTTCCCATAGCTGGTTTCACACAAAATTACACTGGCATTAATACGACAATTCATATCAAGTTCCCTTGGGTAAACGGCCACCTAATAGATGAATTCTGTACATGGTTTAGCACAGTTATTGGCCGCCAAAATCTAAAGCATATCATTTCAAATCTCCTATCCTCACATCATGGTACACATCTTCCGCACATAGGTACAACATACATGTGCGCATAAAGTCTTAGTTTGCAAGGAACACTAGATAACTGGCAAATATTGAAGGGCTGGCTTGATTAGGAGGGTTGGGTATGGGATCTCGGCTGTCAGAATACAGACAGCAGCATCCCGAC
Organism: Taudactylus pleione; assembly: GCA_031769625.1. Taxonomy (NCBI): domain Eukaryota; kingdom Metazoa; phylum Chordata; class Amphibia; order Anura; family Myobatrachidae; genus Taudactylus; species Taudactylus pleione. Next base: position 181,022 of record JAUIMM010000221.1, read on the forward strand.
AGTCACAATCCCGACACTGGAAGGTAAATTCCCTACACCTGACCCTCTCTCCCTGGTGCCTGAACCTAACCACCCCCTCCCCGCACCCTAACCATAACCCTCCACCCTTAGTGCCTAAACCTAACCCTCCACCCTTAGTGCCTAAACCTAACCCTCGCCCTAGTGCCTAACCCTAACCCTCCCCGATACTTACCTTCGGGAGGCCAGCGGTAGGGATTCTGGAGTCTGGATTCTGACGCTGGTAGACTGTCGGATCCCGTCTGCCAGGATGCTGACTACATCCAGATTATGAATGATGAAGGAAGGCCGTCACTTTATGACACTTATTTCCAGGAGAATTACACAGGCTTAGTATAATAGGGCAGGAATAGTAGTAATTAAAATTGTTTTTGTTCATTATGCTGTAGGAGATTATATTATAGATGTATTTTTATTTTTTTTATTTTAACCACCATTGAGCCCAAAGAGATTCCCTGTAATTAGCACCAGACAAGGTGGATCACTGTACATCACCTTACAGGTGCCTGCACCCCTGCCTGTTACCTGCAAAGGAAGAAGGTGGTGGTTACCACCTTGGTAACGTGCAGGAGACAGACTGTGATGAACAGGCCGCTCAGCATAGCAGCGAGTTCTCCCATAAGTAAGGTACAGGGTCAGTTACAGCAGGATAAGGCACAATCAAATTACAGCAAACTGTGTACAAAAAAAAACTAAACAACCCAGTTTGTGTTATAAATAATTCAGAATCTATAAACCATATTCAGTGATCATTTTTGGAGGAGAAAGCTGTAGTCAGCTGATTCAAAAGTACAAAAGAAAACATTGTACCAGCAAATGCTATGTAATACCTTGGCATTCCAAATGTACCATATACAAATGTGTCCTTGCTCATCTAGCCTCAATACACCATGCAACGTGATATGTCTGATGTGAGTGGGCCACCAGATTCCATGCAACTCTACTAGCATTAGCGGTCTTTATTCTACTGAAAATACATCTAAGTCGCATGTGATGTGACTAGGACGCACCAGGAAACTGGGCTGATTCATTTGACATTCGACACTTGTAGATCTGTGTGCGACCGAGTCTATAAATTGAACTTGGCATAGAAAAAAGCTGCAGCCACTGCATCGTAGCAATTTATACTAATTCAGAGACTCAGTCACACACAGATATACAAGTGTCACATATCAAATGAATTAGTGCAGTCTCCTGGTACGTCCTAGTCGCTTGGCACAACTGCAGCAAAGACAAGTGAGGACACATCTGTACCAGCAAAACTATTCACAAAGTGGAGGAAATCTCGCTCCAATGCAGACTTCGCCATTTCAAATTTATCCTCTTGCCCTACACTGCTGCCCTTTCTCTCGTTAAACGGTCTTATCTCCTCCCAGTTTTCCGACCCCTCTCATCTCTTCGCTCAACTCCCTCCTTTGCCTTCTCTCCTCACTTTCTGCCCATGACTTCACCACCCACTTCACCTCTAAAACCCACATCCCACCAGACCCTTGTTACACCATCCCCTTTTTTTCCAGCCTGCCTCTCCCCATCTATTTTAACAACTCTGACTTCATTCTCCCCAGTATGAGGAGATGAAGTCATGGCCCTAATCTGGTACCCCCACCACCTCCCCCCTTTACCCTATCCACCCATGCCTCCTACACTGCCTCTTTCCTGTAGCCTGTTCCCATCTTGCCCATCTGTTCAAACTCTCCCTCTCATCAGATACTGGGCCTGATTCAGAGATGGACAGCATTGCACAGTTGCACACAAGCGCCTATGCAATACCGTCCATCTAAAATGCTAATGCTGCAGGAGGCATCTGAAGAGAAGAGGCGCCTCCCGTCAGCATCTGCGATCTGCGCCTCTGGTCATCATCTGAGATCCCAATGCTGCAACAGAGGTCGCCGCAGCCTGGGATCACCATGGCGACCGATGGTCGTGACTTTCCCTTGCATCAGCCAGCTGAATAAGCCTCAGCTTATGCAGACTGGCCAGCTCCAGCTGCTTGCAAGGCCAGGAAGTCTGCGTCCATGGACGCAGACCCTGGCCTCGGCACTCCCAGAAAACAGGGGCCACGCAGGCGGTCCCCACACCACCCCCAAATGCTTCTGCCTGTCAGTCAGAGGTTTGGGAGAACTGTGTGCAAGATCGCAGTATCCGTTCTGCACATGCGTAGAGTGGGTCTTACGCAAGCGCAGACCCCCAAACATTGGAGATGTGCACTAATCATCGGGTTAGCATACATCCCTGAATCAGGCCCACTGTCCCTTCTGAATTCAAACATGTCCTTTTCACCGTCATTCTTAAAAACCGTACCTTTGATCCTGACACTCTCGAATTACCACCCAATCTCCCTACTTCCTTTTTTTCTCCAAACTCCTTGAGCGTATTGTCTACAACTGCTTTACTGCCTTTTTCCTCCCACTCGCTGCTTGACCCATTTCCATCTGACTTCTGTCCTCTCCACTGAAACTGCTGCACTATAGTCAGCAATGAACCCATTGCTGCCAAATCTAAGGGCCGCTACTCTCTGCTGCTTTTTACACTTTGGACCACCTTCTCCTCCTGAGAATCCTTCACTCTTTCGGTCTGCGTGGTACTGCCTTCTTCTGGCTGTCCGCTTACCTCTCTGATCATTCTTTCTCTGACTCTTCTCATGGCTCCATTTCTCCCCCAGTTCCTCTACCAGTAGGTGTCCCCCAAGGTTTTGCTCTTGGACCTCTCCTATTCTCCCCTCTATACATCCTCTTTAGGTGAGCTTATCAGCTCTTTTGGTCTCCAATATCATCTCTATGTTGATGAGACTCAGATCTACCTCTCCTCCCAGACCTTTCCCTCTCTCACTCGTGTCTCTAGTCAGCTCTCTACTATTACCACCTGCATCTCCCAGCGCTTTCTTATTCTTAACATGTCTAATTAGTTAATAATCTTCCCACCCCCCCGAATAACCTCACTTCCCACAATTTCATTATCTACTGACCACACCACCATCTTCTCTAGTCCGCATGTGAACTGTCCTGGAGTTATTCTTGACTCCTCTCTCCTAAAAAAAATACACATTTGGTACCTTTCGAAGTCCTGCCGTTTACATCTCAGAAATATCTCCAGGAACAGAGAGAGCCTCTCTCACAATGGAAGCCTCTAAGACCCTCATCCACTAACTGGCTGTCTCTAGACTAAACTACTGTAACCTCCTCTTTTCTAACCTTCCTGTCTTCCACCACTCTCCACTCCAACCTGTCAATGTTGCTCATCTTCATGTCCAAACATACTACATCTACCTTCGCTTCTCCTACAAGCCCGTGCTGCTCCCTTCCATCTCTTATCTTAACCTACTGCTCCATGTCTCTTCCCTCTGTGTCACCCCTATCTGTCTGCCCCTACCCTTTAGACAGTAAGCTATCACAAGCAGGGCCCTCTTCCCTCATGTGCTTTCCCTCACTTATACTATCATCTCCACCCCACTGCCAACAACGACACCAAACCCTCGGGTTCTGTGGCCTGTTGCTTATTTGGGTATTATAGCTGCTGATACAGAAAAGTGATTATAAACCTTGTCCATGTCCTGCAGTGTTCTGCACTACAAGTCACTTCTTTCTTGTTTTGTTCACACTGTTTCTGTACTCTAAAGTGCTACGGACCTCTTGTGGCACCATATAAAGGATGATGACGATGATAATAATAATAATAATAATAATAATAGTGATTACATGTTAATGAATAAAACATGAAAAGTTGAAATAATGGATAGCTAAAATAACCAATTGTACACCTCATTAAGATCAATCATATAAAAAATGAACTTCATTTAATTACCAAAGCACAAGGACACGATGTACTGTACACTGGACATTGATTTAGGTTATCCCTCTGTAATACTATTATGAACTCTGACTTCTTGGTCATATTTTCAGCAATTCCCAGACCAGACCTCAGCACAGACTGGCAACATGACAGCACACCCCAAAATAATCATGTTATTTAAAATTTACAAAAGAGCTCAGATGAGCATAAATGATGAGCTCTACAGACAGACTATGATCATCACTGAAACTAGAGAAAGTCCTACAGACAAATACGTACATTACACATTCATCCCTTAGGGTGTAATTCAAACGCTGTGTCTGACTTTTGTTTGTAATGTAGTACAAAGCAATGCATATGCTTCTAAAAACAAAAACACCTCTAGTGAAGTGTGGCTAAAGCAGGGAGCCTTGGTAGAGTCTCCTACAATCATATTGTAGATAGCATGGGAAACTACTATTAGTTGACCGAAAGGTTAAGGGAAGCCCTGGGCTATTAAATTACCCCTTTCACATTGCATTTGGCAGGTCGCACCGAGGATTTGTGCACGCGTCGATTCAGGGTGCGACTCGCCTGAGACCCCTTTCAGACTGGCAGCCTGACCCGGCTCTAATGCCAGGTCGATGACGTCACCGCCATCACTGCTGAGCCGGCGCTTGGAGATGATCTCATCTCCAAGCGCCGGCTCTCCGTATGCAGTGAACGGGACCCGGATGAAAAATTCCGTAAGCCCCGGACATTTTTCAGAGGATTACTCTCTGCATTAAGAGAAGATGATTAAGTCTGTCTTTCTATTTTGGTTTACAATTTAAGGCCCTTCAAACTATATACCACATCACTGGCTTAAAAGAAGAACTAATTAGTATAGGATTCTGGTGGTGTAAAAAAGTGCTGAACATTAGTATTGGGGATTATTTTACTTTATCTTTACAAATGAAGTAACCATATTTGTATATTGGACAGGAGTTTTAGGGATCATATTCCAATTACATTGGGACCCACCCAGAGGAACCATATCTATGGCACCACTAGCCATAGCCTCTGGGAGCTGGAAGGAGACTCTAGCCAGTATGGTAATAGATTCCACTTAAGAAGGGGGACATCACAATTGTTGTCCCTGTTTTAGTGGGAACCAGCTCAGATTTGTTATGTATTTTCCAATTCAGGAACTTGGGTCTCTACACTTCCAATGAAATAAAGGGACTACTGAAATATAAAAAGCTCTGTGCTGTTTGCATCTACATTTATTTGCTAATGCGTGCTGACACAGTCAGCATATATACGTAAATTGCTGGAATACCAATCATAAGTGCATTGAATTTTCACTTACACTTACAGCAAAATGTAAATATTTCATATCAAAGTAATTCAATATACTGGCAAATCAGTTAAGACAAATATACCAGATGTACAAGCCCCTTGCGTTACTCTTATATAACAACATGTTTTATTTCAAATGTGTAGCATGTGTTCCATTGCCAAAATACTAGCGAATAACATTTTTGCTTAATTACATACATAATAATCCTTGTGTTTGTAAAATGCTGTGCAAACGGGATTAAACGACATAGTGTGCATTTCTGGAAAGTAATCACAGTGCAGGACAGGATAGTTACATGGACAGATAAAAAGATGGGTTCAACTAACACAAGTCTAAGTCCTACAGGCATGCACTACATGGATATAAAATAAAAGGGGTAGAACTTGCCACCTGTTCGACCTCCGTCTCTGAATGATAGCCATTGGGCTCGTCTTGAACCTCCTATGTATGCACGATGCAGCAATGGATAGAACAGAGGCAACAAGAGAGAAATAATCATGCAGACAACAACAGGTAAAGGGACAGGTCATACAGACGTTAAGACAAGAGAGACTAGACCATAAGTGGAAAGAGAGAAATCATGTTATGTTCTGTACAAAGCATTGCATGCAATTGGCAAAGCACAAGTAAAAGAAGCAAACAGGTTAAAAACAATTAAAGCCAAAAATATATCAACTATTTAAAAACACCATTCAAAGAACTCTGTTTCCTCCACCACCAGATATAAGACATTATTTCTTAAAAACACAGCTAAGGATTTTTTGTTGCACTCATTTGCACCCTGTAATCGTCATCCTACAACTTCCATAATTCTAACAGCTGCAGGCAAAGCATCATGGGATATACAGTTTCCAGATAATCGGAGAGCGGTACACTCTTTATATCATTTTACATGAGCTGCTTTTATAAAACAGCACAGGAGAGAAAGAAAATAAATGTCTACTTGGTGCAGCAAAGTCCCTTCAGTGGTGCAGTTCACGGTGGGCACCAAAATAATTTCCTGACAAGGACCATAACAATAAGAAGGATGAACCCCTAGTCTGTTTATAGATCTCTAACCACTGTAACCAACATATAAAAAAGGAAAAACCAACCAAATCTCACAGTTCAATTTGCAGCATAATAAATGTTTTTGAAGGGCATACGATCATATAACGTAAATATTGCCTCTTTATGATGCCAGCTTAAAACCATAAGCGAAAACAAGAATTACAGTAACGATGGCATAAAACAGACCTGCTACATCTTGTAAGATTATATAGGAAGATGGTTATGGTGGCATAAACGGGGCAATTCAATTTCTTTTTGGGCAATGATAATTAACGGGTTCCCGACAGAACTATTCACTTGTCTTGGGCACCCATAAATTATCGTGCTTGTTGCGCCCAAATGCACCAGGTTTAGACACGCACTGTGGTTAAACCCGTTTAAACTAATGGGTGCAACGCTTCAGAGGCTGCGAGAAGAAATGTGGGCGCCAGCGGCATTCGTGCCAGTTCAGAACAATTGAATTGCCCCAAAAAACAACTGAATTCCTCCCAAAGTGATTACACCGTACACTGTAAAAGTATTAGCACATACAGTGGAGTATATAAAGAACACTAGCTTGAAAAATATATATATTATAAAATAAAAAATCTCTCTCTCTCAAAACAAAGCTTTCATTGTTCATATATTTCAGAGTAAATATAACAAATGGCAACAGAACAGCAATAATATGGACTGAATAATATGGACCGGTCCTCCAATAAAAAGGTGGAAATCCATTTATTTTCCTCCCCAGAGAGGGCTGACAAAACAACATAGACTTAGGCAGTTTGATTAAATTAGCTGAAATGTTTATATAAGAGAATATACAAATGCAAGCATTTAATAATAAGACTTTGGTGTTCTGTTTAGTTAAAGTAATAATATTTCAATTAAGTGTAGAATCCCTAAATATATATAAATGCAATAAAATTTTGCAATCAATAGAGGTTTTTAGCATAATCATGGCCAAGGTTATGGGCCCACCCACCATATCCAGGTAACCTCTTTCGGGTAGGTCCCTAACATACTAGGGTTCAAATCCAGAGCGCAGGACCCCCCAAAACTGCCAAAGCCAAGCCGCCCCAGGGCACCAGCATAGTAAGAAAAGTGCAGTGTAAAGAGATAGTTAGGAGCAGCTGCATATAAAGAATGAAAATACACAGCACTCTGGACTCTGAAGACAGTGATAAACTGAAACGTCTTTAAAGCTATCCAGCCTGTGGTGTAATTTGTTAAGTCCAGAGTGCCGCATGCACATTATATATATATATATATCCAAAGCAAAGTGGATGGCACTCTGGCATATATATACCCCAAAAAACCGCTAGTGACACAGCCCTTGTGGTCGACGTTTCGGAGTTCTACTCCTTTATCAAGACATACAAAAAGACAATACGAACACAAAGCTTATATTATTTCACCCCGTGTTCACGCGTCTCTCTCAGTTCAGCCCACGTCGGAGACCGGATGACGTCACCAAGTGCGCATAGTGCCAACGTCCCAACCATCTCACAGGGGCGTGGGCGAATGACCACATCTTTATAGTTACCCAAATCTTTTAAAGCTTTATTTTCATTTACAGAGAGGTTCGGTATGGGCATGTTCACAGTTGTTAAATGGTCATTCAGGATTCTATCCATTCTGCTGGTAAAATTATAAAGATATGTATTGCTGCAGTATGTGTATTTTCAAAGTACTATAATTTTTCCTTTTGTTCTGACTATGACCCGTTATGTCTCCAATATGATATTTGATTCGTAAGTTTGGATGTATTACATCCAGTATTGTTTTTTTTCAGTTTGTCATCCAGTACTTGGTCCGTTTACCCTGTTGTCATGGTGAAGGTATACACTTTTTTAACCACGCCCCTGTGAGATGGTCGGGACGTCGGCGCTATGCGCACTTGGTGACGTCATCCGGTCTCCGACATGGGCTGAACTGAGAGAGACGCGTGAACACGGGGTGAAGTAATACAAGGTTTGTGTTTGTATTGTCTTTTTGTATGTCTTGATAAAGGAGTAGAACTCCGAAACGTCGACCACAAGAGCTGTGTCACTAGCGGGTTTTTTTGGGTTGATATATGCCAGAGTGCCATCCACTTTCCTTTGGATACATTTACTATAGGAAAGGCACCTGACTGGGTTGTGGACATACCTGAGTGCCGGATTCTCTCTGAAAAAGAGAGCGAGAGAGAGAGAGCGAGAGCGACACAGACATATACACACACAAATTGAGACAAATAAGACTTAAGGCCCCCATACACGGTGCGATATAGCAGCCGATCCGACGGATTGGAACGATATCGCTGCTGTATTGTTCTGTGTGTGGGTATGATATCGGCCAGTGCGCGCTCCCGTGGGATCGTTCATCGTTCCTCCAGATCTTTCTGCATGTTCAGATGATCTGTGGGAGCAATGTACTATACCAAGCAGCACGATGCGGGTGGGGGAGGGGGGTGCCGGCATATCGCCCCGTGTGTGGGGACCGCCCGATATGTCGGCCATCGGATCGGCCGTCGCATCGCAAGGTGCATAATTGCACCGTGTATGGTGCCCATTCTCCTTTTTGGGGCGGTATCCAATTAGCCGCAATAACCCATTTTTCTACGAAAAGTTTTCACCATCTCCGAGTAAGTGAAAAGTTGTGCAAAATCCCCATTTTTGGTCTAAAATGTCATGACTTTGTGCAGAACCCCTGGGACACCCCCCCTTAATGACTAATTAGACAAAAATATTTTGTTAATTAGCTTATTTGGGCCAATAATGACATGTAATTTTTGGGGTGAAAAAGTAAAAAGTGCAGGAAAATGGATTCAAAGTAGTGGGTCAGGTATTTTGGGGGGCTGTATGGATGGGGCTGGTGTTGTAAACATTGCATTGCAGCAGGTGTATTTTTAGAAAAATTTGAAAAGTGCCCTAAAATTACTCAAAAATATACTTACCCCCATTTTATGTACCCCTAATTTAACTAAAGCATTACCTTTGCCAAAAAAAAAATATTTCTATCTTTTTTTTTTACTGTTATAGAAAAATGCATATAACAGCCATTTGTCACTATTTAAGAACTCCAAACCCTTTGATTATGGCCAATAAAAGACTTGTATACTGTTACCCAAAATTAGTTTACCTTTATTGGGGTGCAGGCTGATTTCCCCATTTTCACCTGTACTTTTCACCTGTCATCCCTGCAAGAATTATCACGCAAATGTGTTATTGCCGGTTTTGTAAATTGGATTGCACAATAAACGGGAGTGCGCAAACATGCGTTAAGCGGCAAATTCGTGCAATGGGTCCGAAAAGTTTTCGCCTGTGAAAAGTACCGCCCATAGTATCAAACAAGATTGGTTGCTACATTTTTATACTTAGAATCTATTATTCAGATGATACATGGAGATCAGCCCTCACACATCTTGTAAAAACAGAAACCTTCAATTAACTAAAAAAAAAAAAAAAAAAAAAAAAAAAAAGGGGTACCACTATTGGGGGCACTGCATGGGGGGGGAGGACTACTACTGGGGGCACTATATGGGGGGCACTGCATAGGGGGTACAAACTACTGGGGGCACTATATATAGGGCTTACTACTGAGGGCACTGCACAGGGGGGACCACTACTGAGGGCACTATATAAGGGACACTGCACAGGGGGAACTGTAAAAGGGGCGCCAAAAAATATACTCGCTTACCAAAAAATTTGGGCTAGGGCCGGCCCTGACAAGCGATGATAGATGTCAGAAACGACCAGTGGGCGCGCGCATTGCTGGTCTTTCCGACCTAAAAGTGCCTGATACATGCACGATTTGCAAGCGATAACGATAACTACTTCGTTATCGTGCAATCGCCTGCAAATATCGCTACATGGATATCCCCTTTAAGAGATATCAAGGAAGGAAAGCAACACCTACGACTAATATGCTGAGCAACATTACAGACAGACAAGTTAAAGCTGACAGACTAGTTTGGCATACAAAATAACACACAAGAGGAAGTTCAACCGAGCACCAGTCAGCTCAGTGCAGAGTGATGATGCTGTGTTGTCAGCCACCGAAGGCAGACACTAAAGTAGCAGGAACACAGTGTATACTTATACGCCTTTTACATTGGCCAAACAACCCGGGTTATTGCCGTGTCAACCTGGGTTGCCGTTCCGTGTAAAAGGATCTCGGAAAATAACACGGGTCCAGTGACTTGGCAATCAAACCCGGGTAGCAAGCACAGTTGTACACGGGTTATAGGGCAATTTAAAACGGGTGACCCGGGTCTTGTTTACAGCATAGGAACAGTCTACTCACCGGCGCTTGGAGATTATGTCATCTCCAAGTACCGGCAGACAACTTAACACTGCAACCATGTGCAGTGTAAACGGGCCGACCTTGGAATAACCCGTGTCGGAGCCGCAATGTGAATTGGGCCATCCAATGATATTGAGCAGACTGCCCCAAGTAACAGATACATGAAGTTGTCACTCTTACACACCAGTAACAAACCACAACTTTATTCAAATAGTTTACACAAAACATTGGCCCTCATTCAGAGCCGTACGCTCTGAGCAGAGCGCACGCTCTGAATGAGGGCCGCCCTCCATAAAAATGGAGCGTCCTCCTGGACGCTCGTATAGCTGTGGGTCACCACCCACAGCCTATACTAGCGTGCAGTTTGATGGCGGCGATGGTCGTGACCATCGCGACCATCGAAACTGCGAGCCGGAGCCTGCGGTTGAGGTTTTCAACCGCAAGCCCCGGAGTGATTTTGGCTCTATCAGAGCCAAAATCACTCCCACTGACATCACTAGTGATGTCAGTGGGTCGGCTTCTGACGGGAGGCATTCCCGTGGGAACGCCCCCGTCAGGGAGGCACGCCCCCGGCACGCCCAACAAAGGGGGCATGCTGTCAATCAACATCGACAGCACGCCCCCTTTGATCAGACACAACGAGCGAAGGAAAGTCCTTCGCTCGCCGCGTCTGGCGCATGCGCACGACGGAGCTCCCGCCGTCGTGCGCATGCGCAGAGCACAACATCGACCCACTTGCGAGCGGACAGCCGCTTGCGAGTGGGTCTGAATCAGGCCCATTGTCTGCAGATCACATATAAAAAATTAGAGATTAAGGGTTGATTCAAAACTGCAAGCAAGTTGACCGCAAGAATATTCGTTTTGCTTGCTGGGAACTAAGGGCCTGATTCAGCAAGGAACGCAGTTACTAATACGCACACAATTGGCCGATGGTTGCGTACTGTGCATGCATATGGATTGCAGAGGGCGAACCGGCAGACTGCGGACCCAGAGCAGAGCGACTGACAGGAAGTGCCATTTGTCGGTGGTAACGGGGGGTGGTCGGCCGAATGCAGGCACGCCAGTGCGTCTCAACGCCGTTGCAGTGGCGTGCATAAATTATCCACTGCGATGCCCTATGCAGCCTGAGGCCTCATAGCTTGTGTGGAAGTTAGCAATTTCTGAGTAAGGTCAGGGCTTGTGTGAGGCTGCGATGGTACTCGATTGTACCGATGGTTTCACAGTCTTGCTAAACATTATGGGTGTGTGTAAGGAAAAGTTGGGGTCCTTACGTAGTGCAGCAGCGGCATTGCGATCGCAATGAATTAAGCATGCTATTGCAGTTGAACTGCGTGCGTAATCACCATTGCATTCACAGTTGCATTCCGTAGTGAATCAGGCCCTAAATGCGGATATTTGCCTGTACGCATCTATACAGACCACCCCCATCCACACGCGTTTTCTAATAGCTGTCATCATGGTCAGCACACGCTCGCACCAGACCTATACCTGGTGCAAGAGATCAACAGTAAAGCAAAGCATCATAGCTGCAGGTAACACATTCACTTTATATAGCCTTTTTAATGGAGCAGTGAAGCAACAATAAGTCTTCAAATACATTTACATATTATTTATCATCATTTACAGAACACCTATTTTTAACCAAACAGGAATAAGCCTTGTACCATGACAATCGGATGGATTTGTAGATATTTTCAAGTCATTTAGCTTTAATACCGGCCGAGAGCACTTTGTGGAGCTATTATTTACAAATTAAAGGGAATGTTTTGTCTCCATAACCACCAGAGAGCTACTGTATGCAGTTTATTTGTTCACAATCTGAAAACCTGTCTCACAGATCTTCCCGTCTGGGAGAACTGTCACGAATGAGTCCACGGCTACAATTTAGCCACAGTCTCAGTATTTTCTATACTATATTTATGGCTGCCCTGCATCCAAAAGGATTTTAACAAATGTCTTGTATTTACAGGTCCAGGGACCAGCTATACATCTCTGCAGTCTGCGGGCATAGAAGATCTGTCAAACTGTGCAGTGTGGGAACAATTGCACTACACAGCGCTCTCTAGTGGTAATTATGGAGGGGAAATATCCTTCAATTTGTAAATAATAGCTTCACCCAGTGGTATCAGCACTGTTTAGTTAAAAAACAAAGTAATATAAAATCTTAAACAAGATGATCATTTTGATACAAAGTGCATTTCCTGATTCAACATAGGTGCAAATCTTCCGCCTCTTTTCCTACATACTGTCCTTCATAAAATTAAACCCAATTTTTTATAATCCCCATATGCAACATAATTAGTATACAAGTATACTTATGTTCCATCTAAACCAAGTGATATCTAAATGACAGCAGGGCTGGATTAAGGGGGGGGGGGGGCGGTCACCCTGGGGCCCCCACACAGGGTCAGTGTGACCCTGCTGAGAACAGGTGTGCTGTTCTCGGTGGGGAATCAGCAGCTACAGCTCTGCGTGACTACTGCCTGCAGCAGCACAGTCAGAGCTGCTGCATACAGCGCAGAGCGGCTTCCGAGTCCCCTCATAGGCATCACAACATCACCCCATGATGCTGATCAGGGGACTAGGGAGCAGCTTTGCCGGAAGGTTAGGTGAGTAATATGCGCTGGGGCGGGGATGGAGCAGTGGGCTCCGTATGGCTTGGGGTAAGGAAGGGGGGGGCGGGTAAGCTCCATGTGGCTTAAAGGGGGACTTCACACTTAGCTGCCCTGGGGCCCCCACAAACCATAATCCGGCCCTGAATGACAGAGCTCGTTGAGAAATATCCATTGAACATGGTTACACTAAACAGGAAATTCGTAATTATGGAATATTAGTTTAAACTTTTGATAATTTAACCTAACCCTAACCTTAGTCTCACAAGTGTGTGTTACACGTAAAAACGAAACAAAAAAACTGTTGGTTTAATCTCAATCATTAATAGACAGCTCCATTTAGGGGGGGATCAGCCCATCCCTAATCTTTAAAGTGTACCCAATTTCCACACACACTGTGGAACAAACAATTAGTAGGATAAATCAATATTCAACCTACTAATAGGAACTATTGTCATGACTAATGGTGGGTACACACTACACGATATGCTCCCTGAGCGATATCGTGTAGTGTTGTCCCCGGCAGGCTGTGCTCAATGTCGTTCATGACATTGAGCACAGCCGCTGAACGATATCATTAACGATATCGTTCAGCGCCGGGCTCTCTCCCCCATTCCCTGACATGCAGCAACCTGACGAGATCGTCAGGTTGGCCTGCATGTCAGCCCGATGAACGATGATGACGAACGACCCAAGGGAACGCGCGTCGTCGTCATCGTTCATCTTTTTGGTGTTAAAAATGGACGATAAAGTGGACGACTGAACGATAACGATATCGTTATCGTTCAGTCGTCCACTTTATCGCCCAGTGTGTACGCACCATTAGGCATAAGACACACAGATCCTAAAGTCTCAATATAGTTCTTAGAGGTTTGATTGTCTTGAATATGGAAATTACTGCAACTGCTGAATGTGGCTGAAGGGTACAATTTAAAATCAACATCAACTTAACAAGCATATCATGCCCCACACTAGTGTCATGATAATCCACATTTTAGATCACTCTACAGACAAGCGTAAAACACAGACTGTATACGCCACAAACTGTCCAACAAATGTCACAGAAAGATATTCATCCTGGACAGCCAATGTAGAGATAAACATGAATGCAAATCCTCTCAAACGACAAAACAACCAAATAAAGCACAATCATAGTAAGCAAAACACAGGCTGGAAAAACCTGCCATGTATTTTCACGTCACAAAGAGAAGACACACTGGAGGGTGAATATCAAAATCTCTAAGAGGGGACATAAACATATCTGTAATTATTTGAATTTGGTCCAATTTAAATACTGTATTGAATTTTAGGATTAAATGTGCAGGCACACATCATAAACCTTTTTACTACAGACAGAGATTTTGATACTCAAATTACCAGATAAGGATTTTCAACACAAGGCACAGTGGACAAGTAAGGCAAGAGGCCGGACTTGCTGAACACCAGACATAGCTTACCCTTATGTTGGGCCTCTTGTAAACCTGTTAAAATGCACAATAATGTCAAAGATAAAACATTTACTTAATGGCTTCCATTAAATAAACAACTCGGTCCTTTTCTTTAGAACACTATAAGTAATGCACCGGTCCTGTATATATTAGGACATTAGGAGCGCCAGTGGTGGCAGGGATGGATGGGAATTATGTATTTTCTGTACAGCACTGTGTAATATGGGGGTGCTATATGAATAAACAATAAAGTCACTGATGTGTTTCTTTATATGACCCTTTATCCAGGTTGTGGAACTATGAGTTAGCATCTAGCTATCCTTAAAATGTAAACATAAATTAATACATTAAACTGTATTTTTAAAGTACTTGGAATATATATATACATAAAATGTGATAAGAAGAAATGGTGCAAGGCTAAATAGAAGGTGTGGGGGAAATGTATCTGATGACCATTTTAAGTCACAAGTACAGTAGGGAGTCCTTTTGCTTTAATCGGATTATGGGCCTGATTCAGAGCCGGACGCTCTGACCAGAGCGCTCGCTCTGAATCAGTGCCCTCCTACCTGAAAATGGAGCGGCCTCCTGGCAGCTCGCATAGCTGTGGGTGACCACCCACAGCATATGCGAGCGGCCAAAAAGATGGTCGCGATGGTCAAGACCATCGCGACCATCGGGCTTGCGACGAGACCCTGCGGAAGGGTCTCGCTGCCGCAAGCCCAGGAGTGATTTAGGTTCTATCAGAGCCAAAATCACTCCCACTGACATCATTACTGATGTCAGTGGGGCCGGCTCATGGGAACGCCTCCGTTTGGCAGCCACGCCCCCGGCACGCCCACCAAAGGGGGCATGCTGTCAGTCACCATCGACAGCACGCCCCCTTTGGTGCGAGACCCCGAGCGACGTATTCCTCGTCGCTCGCCGGGTCTCGCGCATGCGCCCAACATCGACCCGCTTGCGAGCGGGTCTGAATGGCCCCGTGTCTGTGGCTCTTACTGCATTAGTTGGGACAAAGCACTGGAGGGACAATGGGCCTGATTCCAAGATGGACGCAATGCCGATGTTTGCGGGGTTGAGCGATTATTTTTGTACTGCGCATGCATAGGAGTCACACTGCTCATATATCCCGATGGATTACGGACTGTGGTCGTACTGAGGATGTGGACGCAGAGTGATTGACAGTCAATGATCGCTTGTGGGAGGTAATTCTGGGGGGTGAGGGGGGGGTTTTAGAGTCAAACACATACGTGTCACGAGACCATGTACGCAGTTACAATGGCTCCAACGGCTGACTTCCAACGGACATTCTGAGCAACTACAGGATTGCTTAGAGGATCAATGGTGCGACCTTGGGTGTCTTTGTACAAATCCGGCGGCTGCGGCATTTGCATATTTTCGCAGAACCGCTGTGTACGGAATCGCAGTCATGATGGAATTTCCGTGCACCTCTGGTTCAGGCCCAAAGTCAGTAAGGAGAGAGAGTGTTATTTGTTATTAATTACAGCTAGAATGCATACCTCCCAACATGACCCTTTCCAGGAGGGACACAATGCTCTGGTCCTGGACTTCCCTGGTAAGTTAAGATTGGTGGCGGCTCCAGAGGTGGGGCTGCAGCACAGTCCAATATTCAAATAGGGGAGTCACACCAACTGCCAGTGAGTCCCAGCCAGTGGTGTTTGGCAGCGTGTGAAATGACAGTTGGTGTGGCTTCCCTATTTGAATTTTGGACTGCGCAGCAGCTCTGCCTCTTACAAGGGAAGTCCAGGACCAGAGCATTGTGTCCCTCCTGGAGAGGGTCACGTTGGGAGGTATGAGAATGTGACAGATTGGTTAGCATTGCTGCTACCAATTAGTGGCTGTAAAGCACTGTGTAATATGCCACATAAACAATAATACTTCTTACTTCTGAATCAGTGCACTTCCATAGAATGTACACCTGTCCTATAGCAACATTTAATTAGAGAGGAGTATGATATCAACAGCTGTGCAATGATGGAGGTAACTTATGTATTCAATCTATAAATTGTGAGCTCTGTCATTACAACTCACCAATTAGGACATTACGTAGTACTGACACCAAAGGGATTTATATAGCGTTATATTCTCGCTCATCAGAATGAAAACCTATCAGTGTAACGTCACTCACTGACGTGTTTCCTATATTAATAACATTTCCCTATGTCAGCAGCAGCAGCAGTCAGTCACAGAACACATTATCATGCTCTGATTTCTCTTCAGTCTGCAGCTGGAAGCACTGTACTGCCTAACACCAACCACAAATCATAGCTATTCGGAAAATACTGAACATATCCAGAAATAGGTTTTGCCATGTTACTACTATACAATTTCTATAGTAGTATATTTCACAAAGCTCTATTTTCAGATTCTAGAATCTGTTGAATAAAAATAAACTGAACACTCTAAATATATGTAAACTTTGGGGGGAATTCAAGCGAGGGGCTATAGCTCCTCAGATGAGTGCCCAGAACTATTCAATTGCCTGCGCTGTAATCTCAGCATTAGCGGATTTCTGCTCACACCCTCCTGAGATGCGAAATCCATGCCAACTATAGCCTCTGGGCTTGTCGCGTGCGGTAGCATTGCACCCTTTATTTAAGTTGGAAAATGCAGTTTACTGTGAATAAGCCCCAGGCATTAGTCATGGTAAACTGCATCTCCCAACATAAGTGCCGGGTGCAATGTAGTCTATTGAATAGCTCCTGGCACTCATCCCAGGAGCTACATCCCCTCGCTTCCAATTGTATTCCCCCCATTGCGATTCTAATTAATTTCGCAGACTAACAACCATAACGTTTTCCCAGGTTCACCTAACAATTGCTACAAAACATCTTTCCACCACAGTACCACTTACCCTGTAATCTCGGGAAACATTTTCCGTGCCCACAGAACCAGAAATCTGACTGGATATTGTGGCTGCAATCAGCTGCTTGCACCATTCAACATGTAAGCCAGTGGGGCTGCAAGAGAAGACAAACACACAGGTGATTCCCTTCCAGCTCTGGAAAACAGACTCCGCTGATAGAGGAGCCATTACTCTGCCCTTGGATGGTTGGTCTTGGTTGCAACTTTATGCAGAGAAGAGGCCTTCATAAATGTCCCCCTAGGCCTATGACGTGAGCTGTTAGCTCTCAGACTTTTCATGGGTGTGGATCAAAAGGTCTACAGTAAAAAGGTAGAAAATGTTTAGATAGACATCACAAGTTAGACAAGCAATAGGTCGACAGGTACAAATGGTCGACACAAAAAATGTTCGTCACGTGTTTTTTTTTATTCTAGCCCTAATCTTCACCCTAACCCTCCCCTTGGTGCCTAACCCTAACCGTCGGGGTAGGTGTCTGACCCTAACCATCTCTTCTAGTGTCTAACCCTCCGGTAAGTGCCGAACCCTAACAATAATTTAAAAAAAAAACCATGTGTCGACCATTTTTGTGCAGGGTTGCACGATTTAAATCAAATGATGTAGCTGTAGCCCTGTATCGTGCACAAAGATGCAACTGCACAATCAGTGAGGTCGTACAAGTGTGGAAGAAGCGGTTAGATGATCTTGAAGAGATTGGACACCACAGCAATGTAGTAAAGATGGCAAAGGCAAGAGTTAAAATTGCACTCACAGATGCCCACTTGCTGGCTAATCTACTTGATCCTAGGTACAGGGAAAAAAATCTTAGTCCTGCTGAAATTGAGACTGCTATAGAGTTTGCTCATGCCAATAATCATCAAATTATGCTGGTCATCATCAACTTTCGTGCATCCATGAATCCATTTGCACCATACATGTTTAAAGTGGACACTTTACGCCAAGTGTCTCCTCTAGCCTGGTGGATGTCCTACGCAGCTCAACTTCAGTTAGACACTTCTGTAGTAAATCTTCTAAAACAGATGTTCACCGTAGTTTCATCAAGTGCAGGAATTGAAAGGATTTTTTCAATGTATGGTTTTATACAATCCAAAACACACAATAGATTAGGAAATTAAAAAGCAGCTAAACTGGTTGCATGCTACAGAACCTTTTGAGGACAAACATGAGGACGTGGACAAAGACATGTACATGTTTGACTCGACAACTGATTTGAGTGAAATTCAGAGCCTAATTGAACTTCTTGATGCAACTGTTTAGTGTGAATTTATTCTATTTCTGTGTTAATTTTGTTACTGTTTTTACCTCAAAAAATCTTCTTGCATTACTAAAACAAGGTGTAAACATCTAAAATTAAACCGTTTACTTTAAAAAAAAAAAATGTTAATAAAAAAATCCTATTTAAATCCAAAAAAATCTTATTTAAATCAAATAAATACGACTTTTTTAATTTATTTTTTTTTAAATCCGATTTTTATGCAACCCTGTTTTTGTGTCCACCTTTTATCCATGTCGACCATTTGTATCTGTCAACCTTTAGTGTGTCTACCTATTGACCCTGTCGACCTATTGCCTGTCTAACTTGTGGTGTCTACTTTTTTCTTGTAGATCTAAAGATTGTATACCCTTTTCATTACAAACAAATAATTATGGTGCGATCTAGAAATTTTGACATGAAGGTTTGTGTGGGTACAATGTATGTAATCTAGCCGCCCACAATATCCTACTTGATTCCTAAAGGAATCCTAAATCTCTTCAGTAATTTTCCATTAACTATTACCATTTTCTTTAATACACGTTTTACTTTTATCAGTAGACAGCACATTTCAATTACAAATTCCATGACCTTCCAATCAATTTGTGTGTCTTATTTTATCTATATGTTACATCATAACATTTTCCTTTTGATGAGGTCCAAAGTTCTTGCCAAAGTTCCCTCGGTTTGTAAGCCCAGATTTACTAGCTCATGGAAAACTTTAGCAGCTCAACAAACATTTTAAGGAAGATAGTTTACTCTTTATGTGGTGAAAGTGTGGTTGGCCAGTGTAACATCTTTAATTGCTTAAACAAACAGAGGACCAATTGAAATACAAAAAGTTTCCTTAGGCAAGGGCAATCCAAGAGGGATCTGAGAAAGAAGTATTTCATGTTCAATTGTGCTCGGTTCTCAGGCAATGTTTTGAAAGAAAAGACGTAAAGGAAGGAATTATAATGTCAGAATTACGAGATCCCATAGCCGCATGAGATAATGGGAAATGCTGAGAAAACATGGTAAAAACAAAAAAAAGTCTACTATGCCAAATAATGAAGCAGACAGAGAGGATGATAAAATATAGATGGCCACTACTAAGGATGCAGAAAACTACCTTATTGAGAGCCACAATATTACACTTAAACATGACAGTGATTAATCCATATAATGCATCTTTTATCAAAGTCAAAAGAGTGTCCTTTCAGGAGACTGATGTCACAGCTGTCACCGGGAAGACCATCAGGGAGAGATGCGGCATTCCGGCTGAAGAATGCCACTATACGGCCAGAAGCCCAGCGCCGGAATAGAGACAGATGACATGCTGACGCCAGGATCCCAACAGCCGGGATGCCGAACGTAAGTATAGTGGACTTGTTAGGTCTTATCCGTGGGGAAGGGTTAGGTTTAGCATTCAAAGAGCGGGTTAGGGACCACTGGGGGGGGGTTAGGTTTAGGCACTAAGGGGGAGGGTTAGGTTTAGGCACCATGGGGGGGGGGTTAGGTTTGGACACTAACGGGGAGGGTTAGGATGGCGTGGGGGGAGGGTTAGTGTTAGAATGTAGGAACAGAGGGTTAGGGGGAGAAGGGGGGAGGATTACTATACTTACCCGTCCCTTGTCGGGATCCTGAGCATCAGGATGCTGCTGTTGGTATATTGACAGCAGGCATCCCGACTGCCGGGATTTCATACCCATTCCGAGATTACAGCCTCACCGTATGAAGCAGGGATGGGATAAAGACCAGAACAGTCCGGACCATACGGGGAGACTGTAATCTCTCCCTCCCCAGTGACAGCTGTCACAGACAGCTTCCGAATAGCACCCAAACAGCATGCTGTAAACGAGTCCCGGGTCGGAAGACCCAGATAACCCGTTTTCACTGAGCTTGACCAGGGGTTTACCTGTGTCAAACCCTGTTTGAGATCCGGGAAGAGATGCAGGATTTTTTCCTAGGAGCCTTTTCCACTTAGCCGCTAGACGGGTTGACACGGCAATAACCCGGGTATTTTGGGCAGTGGAAAAGGGGTATAAGGGGCCTATGTATCAATCTGTTTGTTACATAAAAGTAATTTTATGTAGTGTAGCTATGTACTAAAAGCACAATGCAATCTCTGGCAAAGTGCTAATCAGTGCTGCAGATTGCAGTCCCCAGCATTATCAATGGGGACTATGGGCCTGATTCAGACCCGCTCGCGAGCGCTATGCGCTCGCAAGCAGGTCGATGGTGGCCCAGTGCGCATGCGCACGACGGAGCCGGCTCCTTCGTGCGCATGCGCGAGACCCGGAGAGCGACGGGCAAATCGTCGCTCCGGGGTCTCGTACCAAAGGGGGCATGCTGTCAATGTTGAGTGACAGCACGCCCCCTTTGGTGGGCGGGCCGGGGGAAGTGGCTGCCCGAACGGAGGCGTTCCCATGTGAACGCCTCCGTTTGGGGGCGGCCCCAGTGACATCACCAGTGCTGTCAGTGGGAGAGATTTCGGCTCTGTGAGAGACGAAATCTCTCTGGGGCTTGCGGCAAAGAGACCCTACCGCAAGGGTCTTGTTGCAAGCCAAATGGTTGCGATGGTCTTGACCATCGCGACCATCTTCCTGGCCGCTCGCTATAGCTGTGGGTGGTCACACACAGCTATGCGAGCGGCCAGGAGGCCGCTCTAAAAAACAAGAAGGCCAGCCCTGATTCAGAGTGAGCGCTCTGTCAGAGCGTCCGGCTCTGAATCAGGGCCTATGATCTGACCCCTATGTACTAAACTCCAAAAAGCGAAGCTTTTCAGAGCTTAGTCCCGGTAGTTTACACCATCTTCAGATGGTGTAAACTACTGTAAGGCTATGGAGGCTCCAGGGGCAGGAGAGAGACCTTTTGATCTCTCCCCTGCAGCCCCTGGCCGGCTCCAGAAGTTGACACTGGGCCTGATTCAGACCTGGTCGCTAAGCTGCGCTCACTTGCTGCCAAAAGGTGCCGGGTATGTAAATCCCGCGATCGCACTGTCTGGCTTAAGGACGCCCTCTATGTCTTAGATAGCGACGGCAGTGAGTGTACGCAGGAGTATAAAGCCGCCCACCTTTCTCTCTTAGCACACGTCATCTCCAGGAAGTGAATGATTAATCGGGAACATCGAGACCCATCGGAGCTGCACGCAAGACTTGAGGTAGCCCCTACCCCACCGCAAGCACTGCGGTCAGTTCCGGCTAAAATACAACCAAGTGACGTGTTCATGACGCTACTTTGCTAATTATGCACACCCATTAAACTCCGTTTTGATGCTCAGACACGCCTGCGTTCGCACATCCTCTCCCCCGTTCACAAGCATGTTCCCCTGTCACCACCCACAAAAGGCGCGGTCACTCAAAGTAGCGGCCAGTCTGTGTACTACGGGTGCACGTTTCCCGGCCGCATTGACTGGTTCGCGCATGCGTACTTTGACGTATATGCATGAGCAGATTTACGATAATCGCCCATAACGAGCATTTGCAGCTTAGCGACCGGGTCTGAATCACTGTGCGAATGAGCAGTGTCAGCTTCCCCCGGAGAAGTCTTTCACTTCACAATTTTATGGGGTTATAACACACTTACCGCTATCGCTGTCATTGCGAGTTCCTCTTTGTACATAGCGGGCATATTATTATTAAAAATGAAAATATCCCGTGAGTTAGATACATAATAATAATCGTGGCAGTTCCGCAATTATTAGTACATAGACCCCTAAGTATTCATTATAAAAACCTGTGTATTAAAAGGAACACAGACACTGTCTAACAAATTACTAAAATTATTAGCAATTATTACTAATTTCTGTGATCAGTATAAAAGGCACAGAAGTGCATGGTGACTTCTAATATCCCTAGAATGTATAGTACAGTATATGTTGCCCAATATATTGTTTAGTTTACATATGATAAATAGCTATCAGATGATAAAATAGGAAGGCCAAATGTGTGACTACAATATTATCTCATATTGCTGTAAAGCTTGTGAGATGTCAAAACCACAAAATGAAGAAAAAAAAGCAGACAGGAAGCATTAAAAAGACGAACATATTTAAACTAGGATCACATAGGTGCAAGTTCGGCATGTCCTGCCATACCATAAATGCTAATTTCCCCCCTTAGTTATAGAACAATTAAAACAAGTAGACATAAGCAATGTGAACTGTGACAATATAGGAACATAATCAGTGAAATCACTAGAGCAGATTACATAAAGACATAAAAATAGTGTTTTGTGGGTCCAATAGATAGACTATTTTGAGAAGTGTGACCGGTGGCTAGACTACAAGAAGGTTTAGAAGATACAGGACATCATCTCTGCAGATTACTGCTTTCACTATAATTGTTAAGTTTGAAAATGTTCTTTTGATAATGGACTGTTTATAGCTTCAGTAAAAATTACCCGCTGGGTTAGTCCACAGTTTAACTTTCTGTCTGTATATCACACAGTTGTCTGTTTGATATAGCTACTTGGAGTTTTGTGTATTTGGGACTCATTTAAGTCTGTGAAGTACTGTATGTCTTTTCTAAATACAAAACATCTTTTTGGGTCACCCTGTGCCGAATAGCCCATTTTCAGTAACATTTAGTTAGTAATGCTTTTCTGCATACCCCCACTAACAACTATAATTCTGAACCTGCCCACAGACAGGTTTTTTTACCCGATTTCGACGAATCGTGAAGACAAATCGTGTAAAACATGCCCAAATCGTGAGTTTCTACTCACGATCACGATGCCAATGCGCGTCCCCGCTCGTCGTACATCGCATCTTCAGATCTGCCGTGCTGTAGAGCAGATTTGCTAATCAGGGACACAATGCACTGGATGCACGATAGATCTCAAGTCAGATTGGACATTTTTTACTCCAAATCGTGACAACGACTGCTGGGGAAGAGTTCAGGGGAAATCGTACACATCGTGGGATTGTGATCACATCGCTATGTCTGTGGGCACCTGTAAGCATGTCAGCAGTTACAGTGGGCATTATTAATTGTGCAGGCTGTCAAATGCAAGTTCAAACTCAAAACAATTCTGCTTAGCTGGGAGCAGAGCTACCCCCAAACATTATACTGGCAGGCATGGAGTCTATTCTATCGCATAAGGAGAAATACATGAATATTGGGTGATTAGTATCCATGTCCCACAGCATTGGGACCATGGGTTCTATTATTATTATTATTATTATTATTATTATTATGACTATTATTCTGTGCTAGCTGTGCAAAGTTTGTTTGTCCATGTGGATTTTCTCTGTTTGCTCCAGTTACATCACACAGTCCAAAAATCATACTTTAAATTGCCCTCTGTGGATACTGAGTCCTGTGCTTATTGTTTGTGTGTTAGACCATTGATAGTGTAATCTGCATTGCAAACTAGTAATAATAATAATAAACAACACAACTCTGCCAAGCACATAACTTACATAATAATATAATTGTTACATTCTATTTTGGATTTATCCAGTCACTGATAACTGTCCTTCCCAAAGAGATAAACTTTATATAGGTGTGAGTAACCTGTGGATCTCCAGCTGTTGTGAAACTATAAGTCCCAGCAAGCCCTGCCAGCCACACTCGTAGTTCCCAAACATCTAGAGAGCCACGTCTGACCTACAGCATACAGTAACACATCACAGGAAATATCAGCAACATGCTGCAGCCACAATGTCCCACATGCTGTTACATACACTACTGTCTCCCTGCACAACACGGCCTGTGGCACCCCTTACACAAAGGCCTGTGTGATTATCATCAGTGGCCCACAGAGCTTACACTCTACACCAGTGCTAGGCTTGCCTCCCCCGGGGCTGTAGTGACACGGGAGCCGGCTGTACCTGTCCAGAGTCTCCACGCTGGGCTGGCGGGAGCTGGGCAGTGAGGGGGGCGCGGAGGGTCGGGGCGGTTTCCTAGCAGCAGATGCTCCAGCGGTGCCGCCGCCTACTCCCCCTGCAACCGCTGTCTCCGGCCCAGTCAGCTTGTCCATAACTCGTCCCTTCCTCCTCCACCTCCTCCCCGGATGCTCAGGATGCAGCTGAGCCGCTTATCGCTCAGGAAGGGCCGGATTGGAGGCCTCTTTTCCTGCCGGCTTCCTGCTGGGACTTGCGGGGGAGAGAGAGACGCTGACGTACCCCCCCTGTCACCCTGCGAGGACCGGCATGCACCGCTGTACACACATAGGGCAGGGCTGTCAGTGTGTAACACACACGCAAACACATACAGGGTAGTGCTGACACTGCATCATACACATACACACACACAGCTTAGTGCATTATACATACAGTCACACACGCACAGGGCAGGGCTAGCAGTGTGTAACATATACAGGGCAGTGCATCATGCACACAGTCTCTCTCACACACAGGGCAGAACTATCAGTGCATCACACACACATAAAGGACAGTGCTATTAGTGTATAACACACAGAGAAGGCTGTTAGTGCATCACACATATACACAGTGACACACTTACAGGGGCAGTACTGTCAGTGTATAACACACACACACACACACACACACACACACACACACACACACACATGGCAGGGCTGTCAGTGTGTAACACACACAGGTAGGACTGTTAGTGCTACACACATAAGGCAAGGCTGACAGTACTACACACACAGGGCAGGGATTTCAGTGTATAACACACCTACGTACACAGGGAATCGGTATGAAATACCGGTGGCTCAATAGCCGCCGGTTCAAATACAGACAGCAGCATCCCGATAACTGAAGATCCCAACAGGGGTGGTAAGTATACCATCCCTACCCCTCTTCCCCCACCCCCCTAACCTGAACCCTCCCTTAGTGGTGCCTAACCTCCCCCTAGTGCCTAACCCTAACCTCCCCCTGGTGATGCGTAACCCTATACCTCCCTTCCTGCACCCTTAACCTAACCCTCCTGGGAGGGGGTGCCTAACCCCCCTCGGTGGTGTATAGCCCTCCCTGGGGGTTGGGGTACTCTAAGTCCCCTCAGGGGTGCCTAAATATAACCCCCCACCCCCCCGCAGCTATCAACTAACCTGTCCATGCTTACCTTCATTTGAGATGCCAGCTGTTGAGATTTTGGCGTGGGGCTAAAGATCAGCGTCAGGATTTCGACGCCTATGTTTAGTCCCGGGTCAGGCTTCCACTGTCTGGATTCCGATGGCCGGCATCTCGGCGTCCGGTATTCTGACTACATCCCGGACACAGAGGCCAGGGCTGTCCATGCAGCATACACACAGTCACACACACAGGGAAGGGCTCGGCTGCCAGTGTATAACACACCTACACACACATAAACACAGTGCAGGGCTGTCAGTGTATAACACATCTACACACACATAAACATACACAGGGCAGGGCTATCAGTGTGTAACACAGCCATACACACACAGGGCAGGGCCGTCAGTGTTTAACACGTACACACAGTAACACACATAAGGCAGACTGTCAGTGCTACACAGAGACACACACAGGGCAGAGCTGGTTGTGCAGTACACACACAGTCACGCACACAGAGCAGGGGTGTATAACACGCATACACACAAGTGCCTGACGCATACTTGTCTACTCTCCCGGGACTGCCGGGAGCCTCCCGAAAATCGGGTGCTGCTCCTGGTACTCCGGAAGAGTAGGCAAGTCCCTCGGAATGGCTGCCGGCCCCCCACACGTGAAAGTGGGTGGTTTGGGGGGGGGGGGGGCGATGACACGATTCACGCTGAATTGCGTCATCGCAGCCCCTGCTTTACAATGCCGGTAATATCGGCATTATAAAGCGGGGGCGATCGCGCCCCCCCTGCCTGCTGCACTGACCTGGCAGCCTCCTCCCGGAACACCGTCACACACACACAGTCAGATTAACAACAGGGCAGCCAGGGCTATCGCCCAGGGGCCTCCCCACATTGCTACATCACCAGCATGGGGGGCTGTGGCATATGTGAACTAGGTTTTCTGTGTGCCCTAATGTGCACTGAGGGCACTACAGCATGTTTCACACGTGTGGTGCTGGGACTATTTCCAAATAATACTTTGTAATAACATTGCTAGTATATAATTTGTCAATTTTATTGGTAGGGGTCCCCATAAATTATTTGTCCCATGGGACCCACAAACATTAATCCAGCCCTACACACACACACACACAAACACAAAAGGCAGTCAGTGCAGCACACATACATACAGGGAAGGTTGTCAGTGCAGTGCACACACATGCAGAGTAGGGCTGTCAGTGCATAACACACACACGGCAGGACTGTCAGTTCATTAGACACACATACAGAAAAGGCTGTCAGTGCAGCACACAGGGCAGTGCTGTTAGTTCATCATACATACATGCATACACACACATTCAGGGTAGGGATGTCAGTGCAGCACACACTCAGGGCAGGTATGACAGTGCAGCACACACACACTCAGGGCAGGGATGTCAGTGCAGTACACACATACTCAGGGCAGGTATGACAGTGCAGCACACACACACGCAGGGCCGTCAGTGCAGTACACACATACTCAGGGGAGGGATGTCAGTGCAGTACACACATACTCAGGGCAGGGATGTCAGTGCAGCACACACATACTCAGGGCAGGGATGTCAGTGCAGCACACACATACTCAGGGCAGGGATGTCAGTGCAGTACACACACACTCAGGGCAGGTATGACAGTGCAGCACACACACACTCAGGGCAGGGATGTCAGTGCAGCACACACATACTCAGGGCAGGGATGTCAGTGCAGCACACACATACTCAGGGCAGGGATGTCAGTGCAGCACACACTCAGGCCAGGGCCGTCAGTGCAGTACACACATACTCAGGGCAGGG
Source organism: Taudactylus pleione (assembly GCA_031769625.1). Taxonomy (NCBI): domain Eukaryota; kingdom Metazoa; phylum Chordata; class Amphibia; order Anura; family Myobatrachidae; genus Taudactylus; species Taudactylus pleione. The sequence continues at coordinate 208,448 of JAUIMM010000221.1, forward strand.
ATGTCAGTGCAGTACACACATACTCTTGGCAGGTATGACAGTGCAGCACACACACACACACTCAGGGCAGGGCCGTCAGTGCAGTACACACATACTCAGGGCAGGGATGTCAGTGCAGTACACACATACTCAGGGCAGGGATGTCAGTGCAGCACACACATACTCAGGGTAGGAATGTCAGTGCAGCACACACTCAGGGCAGGTATGACAGTGCAGCACACGCACACTCAGGGCAGGGCCGTCAGTGCAGTACACACATACTCAGGGCAGGTATGACAGTGCAGCACACACACACTCAGGGCAGGGCCGTCAGTGCAGTACACACATACTCAGGGCAGGGATGTCAGTGCAGCACACACACACTCAGGGCAGGGATGTCAGTGCAGCACACACACACTCAGGGCAGGGCTGTCAGTGCAGCACACACACACTCAGGGCAGGGCTGTCAGTGCAGCACACACACACTCAGGGCAGGGATGTCAGTGCAGTACACACACACTCAGGGCAGGGCTGTCAGTGCAGTACACACATACTCAGGGCAGGGATGTCAGTGCAGTACACACACTCAGGGCAGGGATGTCAGTGCAGTACACACATACTCAGGGCAGGGATGTCAGTGCAGCACACACTCAGGGCAGGGATGTCAGTGCAGTACACACACACTCAGGGCAGGGCTGTCAGTGCAGTACACACATACTCAGGGCAGGGATGTCAGTGCAGCACACACTCAGGGCAGGTATGTTAGTGCAGTACACACATACTCAGGGCAGGGCCGTCAGTGCAGTACACACATACTCAGGGCAGGAATGTCAGTGCAGTACACACATACTCAGGGCAGGTATGACAGTGCAGCACACACCCACACTCAGGGCAGGGCCATCAGTGCAGTACACACATACTCAGGGCAGGGCCGTCAGTGCAGTACACACATACTCAGGGCAGGGCCGTCAGTGCAGTACACACATACTCAGGGCAGGGATGTCAGTGCAGCACACACATACTCAGGGTAGGAATGTCAGTGCAGCACACACTCAGGGCAGGTATGACAGTGCAGCACACGCACACTCAGGGCAGGGCCGTCAGTGCAGTACACACATACTCAGGGCAGGTATGACAGTGCAGCACACACACACACACTCAGGGCAGGGCCGTCAGTGCAGCACACACATACTCAGGGCAGGGATGTCAGTGCAGCACACACACACTCAGGGCAGGGATGTCAGTGCAGCACACACACACTCAGGGCAGGGATGTCAGTGCAGCACACACATACTCAGGGCAGGGATGTCAGTGCAGCACACACACACTCAGGGCAGGGATGTCAGTGCAGTACACACACACTCAGGGCAGGGCTGTCAGTGCAGTACACACATACTCAGGGCAGGGATGTCAGTGCAGTACACACACTCAGGGCAGGGATGTCAGTGCAGTACACACATACTCAGGGCAGGGATGTCAGTGCAGCACACACTCAGGGCAGGTATGTTAGTGCAGTACACACATACTCAGGGCAGGGCCGTCAGTGCAGTACACACATACTCAGGGCAGGAATGTCAGTGCAGTACACACATACTCAGGGCAGGTATGACAGTGCAGCACACACCCACACTCAGGGCAGGGCCGTCAGTGCAGTACACACATACTCAGGGCAGGGCCGTCAGTGCAGTACACACATACTCAGGGCAGGGATGTCAGTGCAGTACACACACTCAGGGCAGGGATGTCAGTGCAGCACACACATACTCAGGGCAGGGATGTCAGTGCAGCACACACTCAGGCCAGGGCCGTCAGTGCAGTACACACATACTCAGGGCAGGGATGTCAGTGCAGTACACACATACTCTTGGCAGGTATGACAGTGCAGCACACACACACTCAGGGCAGGGCCGTCAGTGCAGTACACACATACTCAGGGCAGGGATGTCAGTGCAGTACACACATACTCAGGGCAGGGATGTCAGTGCAGCACACACATACTCAGGGTAGGAATGTCAGTGCAGCACACACTCAGGGCAGATATGACAGTGCAGCACACGCACACTCAGGGCAGGGCCGTCAGTGCAGTACACACATACTCAGGGCAGGTATGACAGTGCAGCACACACACACACACTCAGGGCAGGGCCGTCAGTGCAGCACACACATACTCAGGGCAGGGATGTCAGTGCAGCACACACATACTCAGGGCAGGGATGTCAGTGCAGCACACACACACTCAGGGCAGGGATGTCAGTGCAGCACACACATACTCAGGGCAGGGATGTCAGTGCAGCACACACACACTCAGGGCAGGGATGTCAGTGCAGTACACACACACTCAGGGCAGGGCTGTCAGTGCAGTACACACATACTCAGGGCAGGGATGTCAGTGCAGTACACACACTCAGGGCAGGGATGTCAGTGCAGTACACACATACTCAGGGCAGGGATGTCAGTGCAGCACACACTCAGGGCAGGGATGTCAGTGCAGTACACACACACTCAGGGCAGGGCTGTCAGTGCAGTACACACATACTCAGGGCAGGGATGTCAGTGCAGCACACACTCAGGGCAGGTATGTCAGTGCAGTACACACATACTCAGGGCAGGGCCGTCAGTGCAGTACACACATACTCAGGGCAGGAATGTCAGTGCAGTACACACATACTCAGGGCAGGTATGACAGTGCAGCACACACCCACACTCAGGGCAGGGCCGTCAGTGCAGTACACACATACTCAGGGCAGGGCCGTCAGTGCAGTACACACATACTCAGGGCAGGGATGTCAGTGCAGTACACACATACTCAGGGCAGGTATGACAGTGCAGCACACATACTCAGGGCAGGTATGACAGTGGGCGAGTTTCAATAAAATGGCGCTGGGCGGCCAGTCGCAAATTGGCATCTTATTGCCATTCGCAAAATGGCGTCGCGCAGATTTAATTTTAAACCGATCCTGTCTCAGCCAATTATCTGGCTTCGACAGTCCACCCTTTGATAGCAAACAACATGCTATCATACTCTGATTTTAAAATTGATTTAGGCTTACATTATGACATTATTTCATGTTAATTTATGGGATGGCACAAGGAGGTTCTTAATCCATCACTAATGTGTCTCTAGGAGGGGACATAAAATTACCCTTATACGAACAAAGTTAAGGGTATCGTATGATCCTTAAAGGCTAGGTGCAAGGGTTAGTCTAGCCGCTCGGTAAGCAGCTTTACCGTTCTATACACAGTAGTAGGTGTACATGTTGTCTTTGTTGTAGAGAGGTGTGTGAGAGTAGCCGACATATAAACTCTCTTAGGTGTGGAAGTCGCCTTACTAAATCTTATCCGGGTGTGGAAGTTGCCTTTTTCAAATCTTATCCAGGTGTGGAAGTTGCCTTACTAAATCTTATCCAGGTGTGTGGGCGCCGCCGACTTAAATCGTCCACAGGTAAGTGAAAGTGTCTTGATTGTCTTTCACCGGTCTAAATCTTTATTGAAAAGCGTAGGAGTTGTCTCAGAATGGGAGCCACGCAAACAGTAGAGATGTTAGGCAATGATGTGCTGCTAATGGAGGTGCCGATCGGATCGGCCCGTCGTATCATGCATACCAAGTACGGTACTTCTGCAATAAGGTATTGTGATTTATGGTTTAATATGACGAGCAAGAGTGTTAGACCATTTCCCAGAATTGGTAGTTTTGATAAGGATGTATTAGAGAATGTCCGGGATCACATCAGTTTGATGCGCTCCCGAGAGAAAAAGGTTAAATATTTTGAATGTTTAAAACTGTGGGAGCATGAAGGGGATGCGTGGCTTAAAAGATTGCAAACTACGCAAACTAGCGTCGTGAGCACATTGCCAGAAAATACATCCGCGACGCTGAATTGCAATATGGGCGAGCCGCAAAATGGCGCGCATGTGCGGCAAGGTAGCGTCGTGGAGAGTATTGCCAGCAGTTCATGCTCACCTCCCCCACCTTATGTGGATGGAGGTGTAAGTACAGTTACCAAAAATACCCATAAAAATGTAACAAGCAACTTGTACCCTCTCTTAAGCAACTATAAAGAAAATGTTCATGATGCGGATGATGAGCCTATTGTAATGTCTGCCATTTTCCATGCTGTGCAGATGATAGATGCTGAGCCTATTGTAATGTCTGCCATTTTCCATGCTGTGCAGATGATAGATGCTGTATCACCACAATCACGGGTGGTGCCGCCATCTCCATCGGTAACAGCAAGGGAAGTGTTAACACACTCTGCACCAGTAGAGGGAGTTGTTAATACCATATGTAGCAGCAGCAGATTAAACCCCCAGCCAGGTAACCAGGTCAGAGGTAGCAACGCTGCCCGACTGCATCCCATTCGGACAATAACTGTTCCAAATGGAAATGCAGACGCGAACGGTATAGTGCCCACGAGGGAAGTAGTAATGCATTGTCCTTGGACAAGAGCAGAACTAAATTCCATCAAATGATTTCCCCGATCCCAAAAAGGAATTAGCCAAATGTCAAAGATTTTTGAGAAATTTGGGTAGTTCACATGAGCCCACTAATAAAGATTGGCGTGTGGTGTTAAGGGCCTGTCTGCCACGCAATACCGATGTGACAAAATTTATCACGGATTGTGTATTGGATGGTGACGTTCCCTTAACAGACCAAGTAAACCAAGGTAACATTTCCCGCATTGTAACTCAATTGGGTATATATTTTCCAGTAGTAGTTAACTGGAACAAAATTTTCACCATTAAACAGAAAGAGTGAGACTGCAGAAGATTATTGCGATCGGGCTCTGCAGGCTATCACCCAGTACACTGGGATAGAAGATATTAAAGATAGCACTCACCACAGGGGAATGATAGTCACGGTACTCATGGACGGTCTGAGAGACGACTTAAAGACTCGGGCTCAGACCTCACAGCCTGGCTGGAGGGGACTTACAATAGATAACCTCATAGAGTCTGCCATAGAACATGATAAAAATATCACAAAGAAGAGAGACCCAGGGCGAAAAACTAATGGCTGTCAGTATCCAAGCTCTGGAAGGAATGACAATAACATCACAGCCAACCGACACACCTACACCCACACACACACCTGCACCTGAACAATTACACGACCTCACCAATCCCACACCATAGCAAACACATCCTTACCCCACATATCATACACAACCACAGGTCCCATACTCATAGCCCCCAAAATATCCTTACCCATACCCACCACCTTTCCCTCTTGCTCAAATCCCACAACAATCTTTTCATCCACCCCGTTCAAAATTATGTTTTAACTGTCACCAAGTGGGACACATAAGTAAGTACTGCAAAGTGAAGAATACCACACAGGAACACGCGTTTCCCATGGGTTCATAGGTAACCGCAGTATCTTCTCCCAGGCCTTATATGACTGTTTACAATCTTTTCAATCTGCCAATGTATCTGTTCTAATGTAAAATGTGGACGATTTATTGTTGTATTTTAGGTCATGTTTAAATGATATTAAACTGTTGTGCTTTATCTTCCACTCATAGGACGCAAGGTTGCTAAGGATAAACGGCAGCCATGCCAGGCTGAGGTCGACTACTCAGAATACTATCCAACCCAGTGGCACAGACATTATTTAGAGCAGTAGCTATTAATAACAAGATTTAATTGCAGGAACCTGTATGCAGATACTATATCCCTAGAATTATTAAAAATTATAGGGGGACTTATTTTACAGGTGACGTTTCCAAGAACATGTGTAAGATGATGGGTAACAACGCTAAGATTATCCCAGACTGTCTTTTCCTTTATTTTCCCCCCCTTTGAGATACTGTTCAAACAGGCAGCCTCATGTGAAAATATGATAATGAGGTTACTGTGCAGGGTCTCACGAAGATGAATGAGAATAACCGAAATTGAAAGTGTTATTAACTAACATGTCTAATGCAACCTGTCATGATGTCAAATCTGGAAGAATTTGTTATGATCCCAATTTTTTTTAAGCTCAGGTTGTTTGACTGATCGGTGGAAAGGTCCGTATCTGACAATACAACATCCTCAAAGGGTGGCCGGGGAAGATACGTGGGTCCATTCCACTCACTATAGGGAGTTTAACCAAACGGTGGAGATACAAAGCAGAGAAAAGGCCGATAACGTGGACCTGTCGATTGCGAGCTTGTGCCGGAAGGATTAAAAAGGTGATGGTGAGATATCTGAGCTAAAGAAATTTGTAGATCAGTGCTTCCAGCAATGGAGTGGTCTGCTGTGGTCATCCTAGTTCTTTTTCTTTCCAGAGTTTTGTCGTGATGATCTGTTTGGGGATACTCAGTGTCTGTGATGGAGGACCGATTGAGGAAATGGGAGCTGATGGCAGTGCTGATGGAGTGGAGTCAGGAGGAGTGCAATGCCAATCAGGGGAGTGTCTGACCAATTTTAGTATTATAATTGTTATGTTATTTGGGAAAAATATTGACCCTCACACATGTTGAAATGCTGGGTTTACATAAAAACACACCGTCACCCTATCTTCACACACAATATGAACACAGAGGCAAAAGAAATATGATGCGTCCGGTGTGTTGCTATTGTGTTGAAGTGTGGAAAATGTAAAAATAGAGTAAAACGAAAGAATGAAATTATGATAGTGGCCAGTATGAATACCGAGGTAAATACAGAACTGCATTACAACCCTGAGCTAGGAAATACCATCATTTAATGTATTATATTTAGCCATGCATAAAAAAATTTATTATTGAAATGTTATTTTTTTTTTAAAAACACCCCAAATAATGTAAAGTCTAAATTCCCCTTCAAGACTGCTTTTATAAGACTGGTGCATCCCCACACCTTTCACATGATCTTCCAAGATCCGCTGTGTGCGTATAATAGTAGTTTTATGTCCCCACTCAGAGACACATTATTGATGGATTAAGAACCACCTTGTGCCATCCCATGATAACACTAAATAATATGTAAATGTAAGCCTAAATTAAATTCTAATAGCAGATTGTGATAGCATGTTGTTCGCTATCAAAGGGTGGACTGTCAAAAACTGGATTATTGGCTGAGACAAGATCAGTTTAAAATTGAAGCGTGCGCGACGCCATCTTGCAAATGGCAGCTAGACTCCATTTTAGAAACAAGAATCTGCAAGACGCCATTTTGTGAGCAGCGTCACTTCAAGTTACAACTCAGGAGCTAAGAACAGATGGCAATGTTTTTGTTAATCTACCAAGGGCAACTGGAAGAACAAGCTTTCTGAGTAAAAGTAAATAGAATAGACAATGGGTATTTTTACATACAAATTGGGAATCCCTGGATGCAGACAAAGTATAGTTGTGGCAATTGTAATATAATTCAGGCATTGATCTACACAATTGGATTTGTCTGAATCCTAAACAGGTTTTAGCCCCACACACAGACAGGATGGCCCCAACTTCACAGCTTGAGATGATAACACAGTTTCCTATGAACACAGGAAAGGTGGGGGCCTGCTGACAGAGGTCATGTGGAACTATCTGGCTCAGCATGTCACACTGCTAAAGTGCACCCATCTTCATACACACATTAATACGTCTTTATATCAAACCCCGAATACTCACACATAAGGTTTAATAAGCTTTAAAGTGTATGATTTAAGTTTGTTCAGTTAGTTTAAATGCTGAGAAATAAAGATATTTGATAACTAAGGTATTATACATGCTAAACAAGTCGTGTTTGGAGTTGTACTGATGTGTACTCTTTTTACAGTATTCCGGTGTTATCGGTGGGGAGATCGCATCATGCATTCTCGAGTTATGGATCGCAGAGCCTACAAGCAACAAATTTATACTTTAGGAACAGCTGTTAGGATGTTGCAGGGGGCGTGAAGAGGAAGATCCCCAGCTGTTAGAGGCAGGGAGAGTCTATTTGAACTAGCCTGTTAAATGTGCTGTAACAGATGCTTCTCCCCTGGGAACCAATGACACCAGCAACAAACGTCCCTATTGTCCTGTTTATTCTGGGGGGGTATAAATATGTGTGCACGAACGCTGGTTCTCAGTCTTCGTGCTGAACGCTGTATGACTAGGGGTCTCTTGCTGATGCCTATCTCCGGGTCCGGGAGCGCCTGCGTATGTATACTGTTCTTGGGTCTGTATAATTTTCCTTTTGCACCTAAATTGTGTCTTGATCAATTGCGTGTAACTGTCTGAACTTTTACCTGAATAACACTTGTGCTTTGGAACCACAGATTCCACGTCTAAGTCTTTATTTATGGTATGACCGCGTACGCAAATTAGCGTCATCCTTAGAGTTTTATAGGTAGGATTTTAGGAGGTACAGGCAGGGGTATATAGAGGTTCAATTTTAATATCAACAAAACGCAGCAGTATTAGTGGCAGCTGGGTATGCCTCAACCCAATTAGAAAACACATCAGTGCACACTAATACATACTTGAGATTCCTGCAGGGTGGTAATTGGATGAAATCAATTTGTATTACCTGAAAAGGTCCGTCAGTTGGAGGAATGTGGGATGGTTCGATAGGGATCATTTTCTCAATGTTTTTCCTCAAGCAAGTCAGACAGGACATTGCTCTCTTCTACACTTGAGAAGAAAAACTCGGTGCGCATAAGTATGCTCTCACCAATTTGTACATACCTTGCTTTCCCAGGTGAGTCAGACCGTGCGCTGCCTCAGCCAGGCTTGTGTAGTACGCCTTGGGAGCCACTGGCTTACCTTGTCCATCTCTCCAGAGTCCAGGAGATTCTTGCCCACATCCCTTAAGACCTCCAGACTGCCTTTTGCTGAATGGAACACAAATTTTGCATCTCAATTAATTTCAGCATGTCAGTCGTTTGAAAAGTCATCATTTGTTCAGTTGGTACATTCATTTCTAACCCTGCTGCCCATTTTGCAGCTTCGTCTGCCCTGTTGTTGCCCAGTGACACTGGATCATCCTTACATGTATGGGCTTTACACTTACTTACCGCCACTGCCTTAGGCAATTGGATAGCTGTCAATAGTCCTTTTATATGTCTGGAATGTGCAATTGGTGTGCCTGCTGCTGTCATAAATTTTCTCAGATGCCATAGAGCGCCGAAATCGTGTACTACCCCGAAGGCGTACCTAGAGTCAGTGTAGATATTAGCAGATTTACCTTCCGCTAATTCACACGCCCTCTTTAGTGCCACCAGTTCAGCCACTTGGGCCGAGTGTGGTGGGCCTAAAGGTTCGGCCTCTATGACGACCTCGTCATTTACCACAGCATAACCTGTACATAACTCTCCAGTGTCAGTTTGTCTATGATAACTCCCATCCGTGTAAAATGTCACATCTACATTTTCTAAAGGTGTATCCCGTATGTCAGGTCTTGCAGTAAAGGTTTGATTCAGATATTCCATATCAATATACCTCAATCAATCAATGTGCATCAATATACCTGCAGAACTCACCTTTCGCCAGCGACTCACCTCTCTCCACCCTTTGTGCATCATGTTGCACATATGGTAAATACGTAGCTGGATTTAACGTACTGCACCTTTTGATGGTGATGTTTGCAGGTACTATTAAGGCTAGTTCCCATTTTGTGAATCTAGCTGAGGAGACATGTCTGGTTTGGGCAGAGTTTAGCAAAGCAGATACAGCATGGGGAGTATAGACAATCATATCATGGCCTAGTACCACATCCTCACTCTTACTGACCAATAAAGCAGTTGCTGCTACACTTCTTAAACACGTTGGGAGTGATCTTGCCACAGTGTCCAATTGTGCACTGTAGTATGCTACGGGCCTACTGGCATCACCATGTTTTTGTGTGAAGACACCTGCTGCACAACCATCAGCTTCCGTACAATACAAATCAAAAGGTTTTTCATAATCAGGTATTTCCAATGCAGGTGCTCTTGTCAGTCTTTCCTTAAGATTAAGGAAAGCCTGCTCTGATTACTCTGTGTGTATGACACGATCGGGCTTTGAGGAAGAGACTAAGGGCCTGATTCAGACCCGGTCGCGAGCGCTGAGCGCTTGCAACCGGGTCGATGTTTGCCCACGTGCGCATGCGCGAGACCCGGCTAGCGACGGGTGCTCCGTCGCTCTGGGTCTCGCACCAAAGGGGGCGAGCTGTCAATGGTGATTGACAGCTCGCCCCGTTTGGTAGGCTTGGCCGGGGGGTGGCTTCACAAATGGAGGCGTTCCCAAGCGAACGCCTGCCATTTGTGGACAGCCCCACTGACATCACCAGTGATGTCAGTGGGAGAGCTTCCGGCTCTATTAGAGCCAGAAGCTCTCTGGGGCTTGCGGCCACGAGACCCTACCACAAGGGTCTCGTCGCAAGCCCGATGGTCGCGACCATCAACCTGGCCGCTCGCTATAGCTGTGGGTGGTCACCCACAGCTATGCGAGCAGCCGGGAGGCCGCTCCAAAAAAAACACAAAACGCCCTGATTTAGAGCGTCCGTCTCTGAATCAGGCCCTAAGTCCTGTAATGGCAAGGCCAAAATAGAAAAACCTGGGATCCACATTCTGCAGTATCCACACATTCCCAAGAAGGTATGAATTTGCTGTTGATTCTGCGGCAGTGTCATGTTCTGTATGGCTTGGATTCTGTAATTTTTCAGATGTCGTAACCCCTGGGTTAGGCAATGTCCCAAGTATTTAACCCTGGACTGGCATGGCTGTAGTTTGTCCTTAGCAACCTTGTGTCCTGTTTGCGAGAGATGAAGCGACAAAAGTTTAGTATCATTTAAACATGACATAGACGAATCAGAACATAACAATAAATCGTCCACATATTGTATTAAAACAGATCCATTGGCAGGTTGAAAAGATTGTAAACAGTCGTGTAAGGCCTGGGAGAAGATACTGGGCTGTCTATGAAGCCCTGGGGCAGTCATGTCCATGTATATTGTACACCCCTGTATGTAAAAGCGAATAGGTACAGTCAGGATGAAGAGGCACAGAGAAGAAAGCAGACCAGAGGTCAATGACAGTGAAATGGGTTGCATTTGGTGGGATCTGCATAAGAATGACACTATGGGAAATTGGCTCTCTACTACCTTATTAACCCCTCTAAGGTCTTGTACCAGCCTATAACCCCTCCCACCACTCTTCTTCACAGGAAAGATGGGACTGTTGGCTACACTTGCTGTACGGACTAAAATTCCCTGCTGTAATAATCGCTCAATTATTGGATAAACCCCTAATTCTACCTCCTGTTTTAATGGGTACGGGTGAACTTTTGGAGCTTGCCTACCGCTTTTTAGATTTACCATTACGGGAGCTACATTTGCCATTAATCCAGTGTCCTGTCAATCCTTGGTCCAAAGTGAATCTGGAATTTGGGATAACATTTGATCTACCTGAGATGGATTTTTACTTTAACCAGTAGAGTGATACATTATCCTTTGGGGAGTGTCCAATATATCCCTCACCGCGTGCGCAACGCTCTCTGGGATATCTAGAATTATACCATTGGGTACAATATATGACACATCCCATCTTGCATAACAAATCCCTTCCCAGTAGGTTAGTAGGAGCCGCTGCTGCCATGAGGAAAGAATGCCTGGTATGCAATGGCCTGATAGTGACCTCTGTGGATTTCGTTAAAGGATAATGTTGCACTTTACCCGTTACACCCATTGCTGGTACTGTCTCGCTGGTCACCTGTAAATTAGCTGGAGATTTTATCACTGATCTGGTTGCCCCTGTGTCTACAAGAAAAGGATATTTAGTACGAGCTACATCAACCATCATTACCGGTTCTTCCCTAGTACTTCCCATTAATCTGACTATCTGTAGACTACAGGTATGACCTGACCCCTAGCGTTGACTCTCACTCTGCAATACAGCATTTAAGGCCACAATTGGAGCTGGTGACTGTTGTGGATTTTCCGTACTCTGTATATATCCCTTATGGGGATATCCAGGTACTCCCTGGTTAGGGGGTCCTACCTTCTACACCTTACAGTTCCTACTTACATGTCCCACTTGGTTGCAGTTAAAGCTCCTTCGTGAGGGGTGGGTGAAAGGGTTGCTGTGTGGGTTGAGCGGTAGGGAAAGATTGTGGATAAGGATGTTGAGGGTAATTTGGTGGTTGTAGGTAGTATGGGTTTTGAGGCTGTGTGTGATAAGTGGGGTAGGGCTGTGTTTGTGGTGGTGCAGGATTGGTGAGGACGTGTAGCTGTGCAAGTGCATGTGTGTCCGGTGGCTGTGATGTTACAGTCATTCCTTCTAGAGCTTGAATACTAACAGCCATTAGCTTCTCGCTCTGGGTCTCTCTTTTTGAGGATGTTTTTATCATGTTCAATAGCGGATTCTATGAGCGTCTCTACAGTAACTCCTCTCCAGCCAGGTAGTGAGGTCTGAACTCGGGTCTTTAGGTTCTCTTTTAGACCATCCATAAGTACAGTGATGATCATTCCCCTGTGATGAGTGCTATCTTTAATATCCTCTATCCCAGTGTACTGGGTGATAGCCTGCAGAGCTCGGTTACAATAATCTTCTGCAGATTCACTCTCTTTTTGTTTTATGGTGAAAATTTTACTCCAGTTAATTACTACTGGAAAATATACACCCAATTGAGTTATTATGCGGGTAATGTTACCTTGGTTACTCTCGTCTGTTACGGGACCATCTCCATCTAATACGCAATCTGTGATAAACTTTTTCACATCGGTATTGTGTGGAAGACAAGCCCTTAACACCACTCGCCAATCCTTATTGGTTGGCTCGTGAGCACTACCCAATTTTTTCAAAAATCTTTGGCATTTGGCTAATTCCTTTTTAGGATCAGGGAAATCATTCATTATGGAATTTAGCGCCGCTCTTGTCCAAGGACAATGCATTGCTACCTCCCTTGTGGGCACTACACCGTTCCCATCTGCATTCCCATTCGGAACAGTTATTGTCCGGATGGGATGCAGACCGGGCCGCACTGCTACTTTTGACCTTGTTACCTGGCTGGAGATTTAGCCTATTACTGCTACGTATGTGATTAACAAATTCCTCTACGGGTGCAGTGGATGTTAACACTTCCTGTACTATCACTGATGGAGAAGGCGGCACCACTTGTGCTTGTTGTGATGAAGCATCTAACATGTGTACAGCATGGGAAATGGCAGACATAACAATAGGCTCATCATCCGCATCATAAACATTTTCTTTGTGATTACTCAAGAGAGGGTACAAGTTGCTTGTTACATTTTTATGGGTTTTTCCAATGACTGTACCTGCACCCCCATCCGCATAGGGCGGAGGTGGTGCGTGTGAACCACTGCCAATACCTTCCGCAACGCTACATTGCTGCATGTGCGCGCTATCTTGCAGCGCGCACGTACTACAGTTTAGCGCTGCGTGTGCACTCCTGTAACGTGCTTGCGACACTAGTTTGCGTCGTGTGCACACCTTTAAGCCACACATCCCCCTCACACTGCCATAATTTTAAACACTCGTTATATTTTACCTTTTTCATTCGAGAGCGCACCATACAGATGCTATCTCGGACATTGTTCAATACCTCCTTATCAAAGCTGCCAATTCTGGGGAAATGTCTAACACTCTTCACCGTCATTTTAAACCATACATCACAGTACTTAATCGCATAAGCACGGTACTTAGTATCATTATATGCCGTGCCAACCCAAGCGGCGCTTCCAACAGCAGCACATCATCTAACATCTCTACCGTTTGCTTGGCTCCCATTCTGGGAGAACCCTAAGCTTTTCAATAGAGATTTAGACTGGTGAAAGACAGTCAAGATACTTTCACTTACCTGCGGACGATATTAACAGGATGCGCCCACACACCTATGGAAGAATAACCAGGCTGCTTCCACCACCTAATCCCTTTTTGACTACCTTTCAACCCCTAACATGTAGGTATTCCAATAACACCTACCCTTTTCAGTGATTTCGTCCACCCTCTGCTCAGTTCACAATCACAATTTAGCCAAAACTGTGCGGTTCAATTACAATGCTCAAATAACCCTAACTGATCACTGAATACTGCAATCACACTGAGAGCTGAAACTACTACAAAGACAACAACTACACCTGCTTATGTGTATAGACAGTGGTATCTACTAACGAGCCACTAGGCCGACACCAGGCGCCTAGCACTTAAGGGTCCTACGATACCCTTAACTAGGGAACATGTTACCCCTACCAACAAATATTCACTGTTACACACCCTTTTCCTGACCAGAAAAACACACGTTTTCCCAGACTATGGCAACACTGATCAATGTATTTACAGCAATGCTATCTATCAATATCACCGTGCACTCTCAACGGCTTTGTTTAAAACACGTGGCAGCGATACAGGAAATACGTATATGCTATTGTGCGACTAGTCACATAGACAATAATGCGACTACTACACAAAACGTATTATTACCCTTACGCTATTGTGCGACTTCCCCTTTTAAACATAAAAATCTATCAATGAAGGAAAACAAACTTTTTCCTTCCTTGTCCCTGGATTCTTAATCAGCGCTCCTTAAGCCACAATAATGGGTAGCGGACTCTCGGCAACAAAGTGGTAGCAGATTTTCTGAGGTACAATGCGTTCTCCTGCTATGGCGCTTCCACCCTTTTGCTGAGAGTTCGCTGACCGAGTGTTACCAATTGACCGGTAGCATGATTCACACTGCGAGCCCCCAACTATGGATTCCTACCTACCTATACCTTCTAAAATTGTCGCTATTTAGCATAATGAGTTGCACAAGAAATAAATGCTTTCAGACTTTGAATGTGGTTCCAAAGCACAAAAAGTTATTTTTCAATATAAAAACAGATGGTTACACGCTGTGATCTAAATACAATTAGCGCAAATAAATCATACAGACCCAAGTCTGTACGATTTATATGATTTGTACAGTTGTTACATACGCACGCGCTCTGTACCCAGATACCGGCATCAATATAGAAACCTCCGTCAACAGCAAGGCAAGAAGACTGGCATCCAAGTTTAGAGAGCCCACATATATACTCTTACAGGGATAGGCAATACTATAGAACAGTTTGGCATGATTCCATTGGTTCTTCCTGGTTCTTCTGTTACAGTATAGCTCATAGGTCAATTCGAATGGACACAAACCAGCCTCCAACAGTCCTTTGTGTCCTTTTTCCCACTGCATACTAAATCTAAGCTGGTTACATTACAGGGTACATTTTAATGTTTAACTCTCTATAGTCCATAGTTTGCAGACACATGTTGCGATCTTCTCACCGATGGTACCGGAAATCTGCAAATACACAGTGGATCAGTACAACACCAAACACGGTCTGCTTACCATGTACTAAGCCTTAGATATCAAATTACATTTATTTCACAACATTAATAATACTGAATAAACCTTGAATATTACAATTTAATACTAGGGAACCTTTTATGTAAGTGTGCAGTGTGTAAGTATTGGGATTTTTGGGAAAAGACGCTAGTTAGCGTTGTGCGACTACGTGTTTGTGGAGTACATCATGGTACGTGTTTTGCAGGGTTAATCATTTTATGTTTTAGTGACTGTCTGTATTTATATGGTGAGGACTTTAAACTTCTTTCTATTGCGTGGGAATCGCACGACGCTAAATAATAGCATCGCTGCATGTACTTATAATGGGCGAGATTCACTAAAATGGCGCTGGGCGCCCAGTCGCAAAATGGCGTCTTATTGCCATTTGCAAAATGGCGTTGTGCAGATTTAATTTTAAACCAATCCTGTCTGCTTTGACAGCGTGTAAAGACTCACCAGTCAGCGCGTCAGTGGGCGCCTCAATCCTTGCATATTCGGACGCAAGGAAACTAAAAAGACAAGCTAGCATTGAACCGGCGCTTGTAAATATGTGTGACTCCCCAATAAAGAAAGAATCGACTTTTGCATTAGAAATCTATACTTAATAAACAACGTACATAAGAATATAATTAATAAATTACATTGAAGAGAATTGAACACTACAATGTGAGCTGGATAATACAAAGCATGTAGACCACAAGATTACAATTAGTGGATCCTATCACAATATATTAGAGCCAGATGAAATAGCTAATATAATGTTCCCCAAAGGCCAGCAATACATAGAATCACACATCTATCGTCATCTTGAAACATTGAAGAAAGGTGTCAGTACCTGAGTTGCCAGTAAATCTTCTTTCTCCTATTTGAGGAGTATATTGTATATTGATCCAGATGGGACCTGTGCTAATCTGTTTCACTGTGTAGTGGGATCACGTTATGAGCCTGTCCAATCTTTAGCTTATAGGGTGGTGCCCACGTGTGGTCGCTCAGTTAGAAGGGCACCTCGAGTCAGCCCTCCTTTTGATTTGTTGGCTGTGATAGAAAGCCCTTGGGAATCCTAACTTGGCTTATAGTATGTGGCTGGGACATTTTTCATTAAATTTATGTTTTTATTTTTAATGTAGGAATTGAAATTTCCATGTGAAACAGGTATGATTAAATGGTAGGTATACTAATATACTTGAGTAGAGATTCTGTAAAGCTGCCACAAATCACTGTGGATGCCACCTAGAACGACTAGAAAATGTAGTATTTATCTAATCATAACTTTGGGTGATCCTGTAGCTGATGCCAGCAGTGGCAAGAGCTAGAGGTCACCACACCTATGTAACAGGCTGCATTCTCTTACACATATAGGGGCTGATTATGAGTTGGACGCAGTCACGCCTGCAACTTTATGCTAATGCCGCTACATAGCCCTTCTCTGAGCTTACAAATGTACAAGGACTGAGACGGCCACTGTCAGCGTCTGTAGACGTTAGATTATCGCTTGGTGCGTCTTTAGAAGCACCATCAAAACTTGCACCTGGCCCCCTATGTGAGCGGCTAAGCGTCTTTAGGTTTCGACACGCCCACAACACTCCCATAAGAAGCAACAAAGCTGGGTGTCAGATCCTCACAGTTCATGGTTGCACCAGGAAGCAGAAAGGTCATTTAACTGGTATTGCTTAATGGAAACATATCAAAGCTGTGAAGTGGGTCTTTCAAAGCATATTCTTGTGCCTATCCCAGGCATGTTTGAATTGCTTTACTGTGAGAGGTGGTAGAGGCTAAGACAGTGGAGCAATTTAAGCATGCTTGGGAGAGGCATAAGAATGTCCTTACAAAGAACTGAGGATCACATAGGGTTAAGGTTACAAAAAGATAAAAGAGGGCATACTAAATGGGCCAAGTGGTTCTTATCTGCCGTCAAATCCTATGTTTCTATGTAACATTTCCGCACATCTTTTTTGCCACCACCCTGTTATGTCACAGTCCAAATGTGTACTGCGACTCTGTACATACAAATTTGGGATACATGCAAGATCCAAGTCAGACACATGCGTAGACGAATAACATTGCTCCGCTGTGTCGCTTTCGCTGCTGCGTCTGACTCAGAATCAGGAGACACAAGGCATATTATACTGAAGATAATTTATGCAGGGTGAACTGATTGTGTTAGAAGGAAAGCCGACACACGAGCCTAACCTTTATCTGAACATGTGGCTATGTGCATAGATGTTTAATGTATTATACCTGACCAGAGTGGCCAGCTAAATTTCAGTAGGTGACTCTACCAGGATGGGTATGGGATGCCGGCGCTCGGGATCCCGGCTGTCAAAATCCAGACACTGGCATCTTGACAGGGTTAGGATACCAACACCTGTCGGTCAGTATCCAACCCCCCCCCCCCCTCCGGCACCCGAACCTAACCTCCCCCTCTCTTCACCCTGAAACTAACCCTCCCCCCAACTCCGCTACTTACCTTCAGGATGCAGTCATTGGGATTCTGACAAGTGTCACGATTCTGGCGCCAGTATTCTAAGCGACATTATCCCATGTGTCAGGATACTGAACGTATCCCAAATCTACCATATGTCAATGATATTTGTTTCAGCTGTGAGCACATCTTACAACAGGTGCTAATCTCCAGGCCACAAAGCTGCTCCATCCCTGCACTGGAGATATTTTTGCCACTGCTTCAAAAGTTTTGAGCAGTCAACACAAGCCTCCATAGCCAAAACTATGATAAAGTTGGTGTTTTTTTGTTGTTGTTTTTAATAAAAATAAAGAATAATGCAGACAATTGCCATCATCCCATAAATAACATCAGCTACACACCCCTCTTGATACCATGTTTTTCCTGCATCTTCACTTTTCAGAATATTATGTTTGTGACAGATAATTAAAAATGTCCTTGTCCTCAGAATGTTTTTTTAACATCTTTAGGCTAACTACTGCAGCTAGATTTAAATTGAGTATTTTTAATCTTAAAATTTGAGGTAGGAATGAATTCTGCGATAGGGAGAACACATAGCAGGTTTGTTTTTAAGGACCCCATACATCAGGCGACCGTTTTCCTGATTCTAACGGAACTGCTGATCTGTCAGGGGATTGGGAAAATTCTTAATGTTAAAAATTAAGAATTTTGGCAAATCAGGGAAATCCAACAAGCTGGAAAGTACAGCCAGAAAGTACTCTCCGACACCTTCCATAGAAGCGTCAGCCTCTAGAATGAAGGGTCTGGTCATATCCGGTTGCTTTAGAACGGGAGCAGAGATAAACACCTTCCGTGGCCCAATTGGTAGGATCTGCACCCTTGTGAGTAAGAGCTGAAATGGGCGCAACCAAGGTGGAAAAACCTTTGATGAATTTGCTATAATAATTTGTGATGCCAAGGAACTGCTGAATGGACTTCAAAGTTGTAGGAACAGACCAATCAAAGATGGCTTGCAGCTTTTGTGGATCCATTTGTAGACCAGTTTCCGAGATAATATAACTGAGGAACGGAATGGAAGGAACCTCAAAGACATTTCTTGAGTTTACAGTATAATTGGTTGGACCGCAACCTGAAGAGGACTCCTTTGACTTGTGAGCAATGACTCTCCAGATCCTGGTAAAAGATTAGACAACACTCCTGTATAGAAGGTCAAAATACTTAATTTACAAAGTGTTGTAATACAGCCGGGGGATTATTGAGACCGAAGGGCATGACTAGATACTCGTAGTGGTGGTCCCTGGTATTAAAGGCCATCTTCCACTCATCCCCAGCCCGTATTCGAATCAAGTTGCATGCACATCTTAGATTGAGCTTGATAAAAATAATAACGCCTTTAACTCTGTCGAATAATTCAGTAAACAAAGGAAGAGGATATAGATTTTTGATTGTGATGTCATTAAGACCTCGATAATCTATACATGGGTGAAGCCCACCATCTTTTTTTTTTGAAGAAAAATCCGACTCCAGCCGGAGATGTGGATGGTTGTATGAAACCTTTCTCCAAATTCTCCTTAATATACTCTGACATCGCCTAAGTTTCAGGCGGGGACAAAGGGTATGTGCAACCTCTTGGAGGGGTTTTCCCGGGAATTAAATCGATGGGGTAATCCCTGTCGTGATGGGGAGGTTTACTAAAGACATCTTTAAACCCTTGATAAGGTTCTGGAAGGCTTTCAATAGGACTGAGCCCAGAGGTATGCAGAGGAACTACACATTGCAAGCAGTTCTTGAAACAAAAATTACTCCAAGAAGTTATTTATAAAGTTGCCCAATTCACTTGTGAACTAAGGACCTTATTCAGAGCCTCTCACAAAAAGCGAGCACTCTCTCTGAATGAGGGCGGCCGCTTTTTTTTAAAAAGCCAGCCTCCTGGCCGCTGGCTAAGCTGTGGGTGACCCACAGCTTTTGCGAGCGGTCAGGTGATGGTCGCGACCATCAGGCTTGCGACGAGACCCTTGTGGTAGGGTCTCATCTGCCGCAAGCCCCAGTGAGCTTTCGGCTCTAATAGAGCAGGAAGCTCACTACTGACATAACTGGTGATGTCAGTAGGGCTGCCCACAAATGGCAGGCGTTCCTTCTGGAACGCCTCTGTTTGTCCAGCCACCCTCCACCGCGCCTACAAAACGGGGCGAGCTGTCGATGAACATCGACAGCCGCCCCGTTTGGAGCGAGTGAATTTTTCACTCGCTACGGGGCTTGCGCATTGCGAGCGGGTCTGAATGAGATTCTATATCTTTGTTACCAGGGCAATCCAAGAATTAGAATGTGAGATGCTTTGGGAATCACTAGGAAGGAGAAGTTTCCAGAGAGGGGTACACCTATCTTAAGTTTGAGTGGTTGGGTGTGGTGAGTAACTACTCCATCTGTAATGCGAGACTACCATCAATTACAGTTAGGGTAACTGTACAGAACAAAGCTTCAATGGGAATTTGATGTCTTCGATCAAAGTCCACAGTAACAAAATTCCCTGCTGCTCCTGAATGCAGAAGCACCAGCACACTTTTGGAGCCTCGAGCAAGCTCTAGAAGAGCATTGATGGTAGACTTTAACCTCCCAGATGATTCGGTAGCAACTCCTAACTTAACCTCTCTGTCATAAGTTAGGAGTGGGTGTTTCCCAGACGAAGAGGACAGGATTTGACTACGTTTTGCGAAGACCAGCAATACATGCAAAGATTTGATTCTCCTAGTGTCTTCTTTGCCATTCCTCTGTTGTCAAATATGAGCAGTTGATCTGCATAGGCTCTTTGCTGGTTGGTGGAGAAGTAAACGTGGAGCTGGGTGTGATTTTTCTTGTTCATATCTGCTTCTCTCTAAGGCACGTTCCCTAAGTCGAATGTCCACTTTGTTACACAAAGAGATCAAATCGTCCAGTCCTGATGGCAAATCGCAAGATGCAAGATCATCCTTGAGTCTCTCAGTGAGCTCACTCCAGAAGGCTGCAATCAGGGCATCCTCATTCCAGTTTAACTCAGATGCTAAGGTTCAGAATTGAATTACATATTGGCCAACTGTGCCCTGACGAAGGTGTAAGATATCAGTCGAGACTGACAATGTCCTCCCTAGCTCGTCAAATATTCTCCAGAAAGTGGAAATAAACGTGGAATAGTTAGAAAGAATTGGGTTAGACTTTTCCCACAGCGGAGAGGTCTGTAAGATATCAGTTGAGGCTGACAATGTCCTCCCTAGCTCGTCAAATATTCTCCGGAAGGTGGAAATAAACGTGGAATAGTTAGAAAGAATTGGGTCAGACTTTTCCCACAGCGGAGAGGTCCAATCGAGCGCTTGTCCAGAAAGAAGGGAGATATAAGCTACTCGAGTTCTTGCTGTGGGGAAGTTTGCAGCTTGCAATTCGAAGTGAATTTTGCATAGGTTTAAGAAGCTTCGAGTTTCCGTCAAATTTACTTGGAGGTGAGAGTTTGAGTCGAGATACAGATGGTACTGGTGGTGGAACCGGCATTGTAGCAGAGAGCAGGGCCTGAATACTGTCCAATCAATTGGACATATCGTGAATAAGCTGCATTTGTGAAGACTCCTGTCTTTCCAGACAAGCCAGAAAGTCATGTGAGAAGTCAACTCCAGAACCCTGACCACTTGCTGAATCCATGTGGCCAGTGCAAACTGTCATGATCTCTGGAGATTGAGTTTGTGTTCCCAGTCTGGGATCTAGGTCTGGTGCGCCAGTTGCAGCTAAATGCAGGAAGCTTGGGGGCTTGATGTAATTCCTGCACATATAGTTGCTCAGTAGACAAGGGTTTTAGGTTATCAAAGAAAAGATGTTAGATTCTGGGCTTGTATCAGCTGGACTCCGGGTTGGTACCGGAGAGTCGTGGTCTGGATTCCAGGATGGTACCAGAGGACAGACTGGATTCTGGGCTGGTACAGGAAGATGGACTGGATTCTGGGCTGGTACCAGAAGACGGACTGGACTCTGAGCTAGAGAATTTGTACACAATATCAAGGATATGTGAAAAGGCACAGAGTATGCTGGGTCCACTCTGAGGCGCACAGATGCAGATCTCATGTGAAAGGCTAGGAGTCCCGTTGCACCGGCAACCAGATGGTGGTTGAGAATCCTTTTATAGGGACAGTCTGCTGTTGATTGGCTGGAGGCACAGGTGAAGCCGCGCTATTGGTCAGAGTGAGATCAGCTGATGTGGGCCAAGATAGATGTACCCATACTCCCAGGACTGCGACAGCAAGGACACGTGGGACGCCGGACCTGCCAGAGAAGAGAGGATGGAGGCATCGTCGGGGAGAAGAGAGCAGCGGGATGCACCGGAGTGGAAGCAGAGGGAGCTGCCACAGCAGCACACCGCCAGAGACACAGAGCGCTATGGAGAAGCGCTCACACAGGTTAGCAGCGGGGTCTGTATCTGAGGTCTTTTGAGGGAGCTGTGACAATATGCATTTGTCAACAGTATTGCTGAAATCAATAGAGCCCATGAACACATCAAGTTCACAAATGAATACCATTGCTAAGAAATACCTGGATGTTCTCATCGGATGGAATGGAAATGAACCATACCCACAGCCATCACCCTTCTGTCTTGAAAAAAGCATTCCATACTCACAATTCCTCAGGATTAGGAGAATAATGAAAGACGACCATGTTGCCTCAGCTGAAATAGACCTCATGCTTCAAAAGTTCCTGCAGATAGGTTATCGTCTGAAAGACTTACAAGATGCCAAAAGTAAGGTCCTCAGCCAGACAGACATGGAACTGGCTAAACCATACAGGAAATTCAAAGAATTGACAAACACCATGCTTTTTGTCAACAATTTCAGCACAGCTAGCAACTCAATCAACAAACACACCAAGACATTCTGGCCTATAGTGAACATTGACAACAAGCCCTTAAAAAACTCCAAGCTGATGTTGGGCTACAAAAGAGGGAAAAGTCTGAAGGATTGACTAGTCCACAATGATGTTTCGGCAACCTTAACTGACCCTTATACCCACTTTCTGTCCAGAAAACCTGAATGTTACAAGTGCACTGGCTACACCCCGTGACGATACCTAGAGACCGATAGCTACTTGGTCCACCCTCATTCGTGCAAAATAATTCTGATTAACACATTCTCGTTTGCAACAGCAGATTTGAGGAATATACCATCAGATGGCCCTGCAGTCTGTTATATGTGGGGAAGACATCTTTCCACTTCAAACAAATAATGCCACAGCACAGATCAGCCATTAGACTGGCACTTAATGACAAAGACATCGACCAGCTTGTGGCAAGACACTTCAAGGAACATAAACATTCTCTGGCATTTCTTTCTTACAAGATCATCGACCACGTTCCTGCCAACAAAAGAAGGGGTGATTGTGACAGGCAACTATTGCAATTGGTAACCTCCTGGATCAGTAAACACAGTAGTACCACATGGACTAAAACAAGACGTTATCCTTATCTTGTTTTCTCTCAGTATGTACAGCCAGTATTGTTTCAGTCATGCACGAGTTTGTTTTCCAAAGTACATCCTTACCATGGTCTTCCCCAGACAAGAGATTATGTTTCATATGGTCCTACCACACTTGGCTTGCCCAATCTCATCCAATCTTGGAAGCTAAACAGTGCTGGGCTCGTTTAGTACTTGGATAGGGGACCTCCTAAGAATACTGGGGATCATATTCATATTATCTTCTACCTTTTGGGGTTATTCGGTAACTTGTTCTGTTGGACTACTGTGTTGGATCATAGATCTGCGTGTTTGGACTGATGCGGCCCTGTTATTTCTATGACTATTTTTGTGTGTACATTCATTTACTTATGCTTTTTGTCTATGCATATTTTTTGCAGGTGCACAGCTTCATTGATTTTGATCACTGCACTTGATATATTGCTCATTTTTCTCCCCTTATTTATAATTTTCTTACAGTCATTTATGCATTTTTGTCTCAACATGTTTTCTCGATTTCTCCTTTTTTCCCAAAAGTTTTTTTCTCTGTATGTTATTTTATTTTAGCTTATTGAGAATCACTTATTTGGACAATTTACTTTCATAACCATATGTTCCACTGGTTATTCTCACTGTATTTATTGCTATCAGTGGACATGTTTTTTTAGTATCACTGCACAGTGCACTCTCAGCCTTGTTTATGCTGTCCAATCAGCACACTCCAGCACCAGGGATCCCATTGATTTCACTTTCAGATATAGTGCTCTTTAAGTCATTTACACACTGTATTGTTCTTGATCGCAAGACTGAAACATTGCATATACTGTATAATACACATATATATATATATATATATATACACACACACACACACACACACACACACACACATACAGGTTGAGTCTCCCATATCCAAAATGCTTGGGACCAGGGGTATTTTGGAATATTTGCATATCATAATGAAATATCTTGGGAATGGAACCCAAATATACACACAGAATGCATTTATGTTTCATATACACCTTATACACACAGCCTGAAGGTCATTTTATACTATATTTTTCATAATTTGTGCCTTAGACAAAGTTTGTGTAAAGGTTTCATTATCTCAGACATGCCAAAATAATTCCGTATTTTGGAATATTCGGATATATGAGACTCAACCTGTACATTATATATATATATATATATATATATATATATATATATAATGTATATAGTGTAAGGAATATAGGGGCACACTGATTTGTAAAGTGACACTCCAAATAATTAATTGCAACAAAAAGAGGAAGATTAATTATTAATCTACAGGTGACACACCTTAAATAATAATTAAGTGGCTGCTCCCAATTAGTGATAGGGATTGGTACCCAAAGTGAATATAAAAAAATTAAAAAAGAAAGCGCCTACTAGTGTCCAAAAATAAACCACAAGTGAGACCAGAAGTGAGGATAAATACACTACTTATCTGGTGTGGAATTCTTCGGTCATATGACCATTAAGAGAGATATGTAGAAAAAACAAAAAAAACAACAACATAGTGTGTATTGTACCGCACTGTATGTTATTATATAGCACACGACGAAAACTTAAGTTAGACCCTTTTTTTTATATGGAAAACAGTCTTTTCCCAAATATAGCTCAAGCAAGAGGTCATAGTAAGTTTTTCAATGTAATAGAAAAAGTTTTTAATAACACAGTGACATAAAATGGTAAAAAAAAATACACGTACAAGAAAAATAAAAATTATATGCTTATCTATCCATTTAAGGAGGATTGAGGTACAGCAAAGCCCAATGTACAGCTGTACCTTGGGCTTTGCTGTACCTCTTGCTTGAGCTATAGTGGGGGAGTGTGACTACAAGGGGGCACTGTATAGGGGGTGGCTGCTACTGGGGGCACAATATGGGGGAGATGGATGTTACTGGGGGCACTGTATTGTGGGTGCCGCTATTGGGAGGATGGACGCTACTGGGGGCACTGTATTGTGGGGGCCGCTACTGGGGGCATGTTATGGGGGGGATGGCCACTACTGGGGGCATGTTATGGGGGGACAACTACTACTACAGGGGCACTACTACTGGGGGGCACTTCCTGAAATTATGGGGGGAGGGGAGCACAGTCCATTACCTTGCCAGGGGCACTTGGATCCCTAGATACACCCCTGCCTAAAGTACTTAGACCTCTGTTGTCCTTCAATGCATTAATTACAGACAAATCTCTCTGTAGTGGTCCTACACTACAACATTGAGACACCTTGCGTGACTGGTGGCTTACCATGTTTGCAAATATATGGAACGGATATCTCTGCATTTTCTATACTGTATATACTCGAGTATAAGCCGAGTTTTTCAGCACATTTTTTGTGCTGAAAAAGTACCATCTCGGCTTATACTCGAGTGAAGTGTAGCACTGACCGGACGGAGTTCGGTCAGCGCTACACAGCACAAACACACAGCCGCCGGAGCCGGCAGCTGCGTGTTTGCTGTAATCAGCAGCTGCTGACAGTCTGTCAGACTCTCAGCGGCTGCTGCTGCTCCCACTGCGGGAGCCATCTTCCGGCTCCCGCAGCGGGTAATGGGAGACACGTCGTCATGACGACGTCTCTCCCATGCAAAGCGGCCGGAGGAGCGAATAGCGGCGGGACCAGGAGCGGGAGTTTCAGGTAAGTGATTTTTTTTTTTAATTCTTGTCACATCTCTCTCTACTGGGGGAGGGGGGGACTACAGGGGGCGATTACTACAGGGGGCACTAAAAGGGGGAATTACCACTGGGGGAACTACCAGAGGAGGATTACTACAGGGGGCACTACCAGGGGGGATTACTATAGGGGGCACTAAAAGGGGGGATTACTACAGGGGGAACTACCAGGGGGGGATTACTACAGGGGGCACTACCAGGGGGGGATTACTACAGGGGGCACTAAAAGGGGGGATTACCACTGGGGGAACTACCAGGGGGGGATTACTACAGGGGGCACTACCAGGGGGGGGGATTACTACTAGGTGCACTACCAGGAGGGATTACTACTGGGGGCCCAACCAGGAGGGGTTACTACTGGGGGCACTACCAGCTGCTGCCATTTCCCACACTAGGCTTATACTCGAGTCAATAAGTTTTCCCAGTTTTTTGGGGTAAAAGTAGGTACCTCAGTTTATATTCGGGTCGGCTTATACTCGAGTATATACTGTAATTATGTATGCTGCAAATCTCTTTTGCTGGCCTATTTATAGTGTGCTGTGGGAATTCTGTTTGATATTTGTAACCTCAGAACACCCCCAAAAAATACTTTCGTTTTGGGGGTGAAAAAGTAAAACATGGGGGGACAACTATAAAAACAAAATAACTTCTTGGGGTGCTGTAAGGAGGGGTCAAGTGTTTTTGAGATTGCAGGTGCATGTATGAGGGTGGTTTCCCACATTTTTTTTTAAAAGTTCACTTTAAAGACATAAAAATATGCTAGCACCCATTTTCAAGTACCCCAAATTTGACTGGACTACTTATTTACACCAAAAAACTGCTTTATGCCATTCTTCACCACTTTTACAAAGATGCGAATAAGAAGCAATTTGAAAGTACCTCACTTTTATAAGGGCTATTAGTACACATCTACATTGATTCCCTATATAAGTGCATTATTTTGGGAGGGGGGGTGGAGGAGTTGGGGGAGAACAGACTGATTTCCCCACTTCTGACAGTACTTTCCGCCTGTTCCGCATTCACCAGTTTAGGAACATGGAGAAAAGCAGGGACACGCGTGTAAAGTTTCCGCCTCTGAAACAGGTGAAGGAGGTGTAAAGTTGGACAGGCTAAACTTTTCGTCCCTCTAATTAAATACGGGCCAGAGTTGGGATTCCGGCACCAACAGCTGGGATATAAACTACATCCTGTCCCAGTCTTCTGTAATCATAGATGCAGAAAAAGCATTTGACTTGGTGCTGTGGGATCACCTCTATGAGACCCTCCGAGGCTTTGTCCCACCCAATATACTGAATTGATACAGATGCTTTACTCTACTCCTGCCTCTCATGTCCTTACTAATTGTTTTTTGTACTCTCCCTTCTTGGTTCATAGGAGTACTCTGCCAGTCAGGGCTGCCCCCTCTACCCTTTATTATATGCACCGGCCCTGGCCCTTGTTTAAATATGCATAATAATTAGGTGCTCATGTTCGGTCAATAGAGTTAAAAGTCTTGCTACTTGTGGATGACATGATGCTATTGGTATCAAATACAGCTAAGCCCATCCCAGTTATTTGGATATTATTTCACTATTTGGCGGGTTACAGAGGTCTGAGGCTTTACCTCCAACCAATCCATGGCCCCCAGGGAATTTCTAATGATTAGACGCCCCATTTGAATTCACATATTCTTCTCTAAAATATTCAGGGATACAGATCCCTTCTAACCTTCATACTTCGTATGAATATAACTTCACCCATTCAATATTACCACAAATGGCTCCACTTCCCTCTCTCTCTGCAGAGCAGGATTGCATTAATTAAAAGTATTTTGACAAAGTTGACATATATAGGGGGAAAAATTTGTAACTTTACGCAAATCCAACTTCGGAGTTTCCCGTCTTCGTTAATTTTATTTTGAATATGGGGGATAAGCGGGAGCGCGCACCATACCTTTACGCAGAAAAAACTCCGATATGAAACGTTAACTTCGCCAGGGAAGTTAACCTTTCATACTGAATACCCCTCATAGTATCCAAATGTTACCTCTGACCTTATTCCGAGCAGATATTAAAATCTGTGTTGTGGCCTTCTCTAAACTTATTTGGCAACCCAAAAAAAAAACAAACCTAAAATACTCAACTTACTACAATCCCGACAGAGTGGTGGCCTAGGTCTCACAGACCTTCAGACTTTCTCCCGAGCTGCATATTTATTAGATACATGCAAAGATTGGTTGCTGGGATCATAGCAATAAAGGATGTGTTTGACCCAGGTAGGACATTACTGTCATTCCAACAGTTGTGTGGAAAATATGCGCTCCCTACTAAACATTTTTTTTTTACGTATTTACAGGTGTCATTACACTGCTTGTTAATTACCTCAGGTATGGGGCTCCTTACACGCTACATCTGACACAATTGAAATCTTTATTATGACTAATGCTTTGGATATCTTCACCCTGATCTTATAATTGGGAAATCCACCCAGATTTTCAAGACATCATCTCACATACAACATAAGATAATGAAGTACCCCAGTTCTTCAAGATTACAGGAAATCAGTTTTAATTTTTTTTCCACGGAACATATGTACAACAGGGTTGTCGCAAAAACAAATGGTAGCAGGAGAATCGGTCACTGCCCAAAATGTAATACAGGGGACGCCAATTATGTTCATGCTATTTGGTCGGTTTTAAAAATCAAAAAGGTTTTGGAATACAGTTTTGTTATTTACAATCATTCAGAACACATTTGTATTTATCCCCTATTCCTTTATTGCAGTGGTTCTCAAACTCGGTCCTCAGGACCCCAAACAGGTCACATTTTCCATGTCAGCCAGCATGTGCACATGTGTATTCATTACTCGCTGGCACATTTGAAAAGATCCACATTTGGAGCTAATTATTTGACTTGTGATTCTGTGAGACATGCATAAAATGCACTGTTTGGGGTTCTGAGGGCAGAGATTGGGAACTTGTACTTTGTTTGCCAATTTTGATGTTTGGAGCGAAACATCTGACATCTCACTGCTACGGACGCTTTCTAAAAAAGTTTTATTAGATAAATGCATATAAAAAAAAAAAAAAATCTGCTCCTTCTATTGGATTACTAAAATCAGCTCAGTTAGACCAAATTTATTTTATTAGACGTAATGCTCGCTCAGATATTGAAAATGTTATGAAAGACATAAGAAATAGGAACCTTCCTGCTCCCGTGCACATTAATATTTGCAAGGATTTTCAATCACCAGCTTGGTTTCTACTTAGGCAGTGGTCATCATGTATGGTGGGTTATTTTGAGGGCTTAGGTATGAAATGTTGACGGCCGGGAAGCAGTCTGACTAAATACAGACGCCGCAAGCCTGAACGCTGAAGATCACGACTGGGGCTGGTAAGTACTCAAACACTCTCCTTTCTCTCCCCTTACCCTCCTGGGGTGGTGCCTAACCCTAAGTCCCCCCAGGGGTACCTAAATCTAACCCCCCCCCCCAACCGTGGGAAGCAGTTTGTCTAGATTCTGGCGTCAGGATTTTGACACCTGTTTTTAGTCCCGCGTCAGGGTTTAGTCAGACAGCTTCCCGGCCATTGGCATTTTTAACGCATCCCATTTTGAGGCCTACCCTGGTTTTGATTACTCTTGATAGCCTTATACTCTTACTTTTTAGATGTGTGCAGTGTGTTGACAGTGACCCCCCCCCCCTTTATTCTTTCTCCTTTTTTTTTTTTTTCCCCATAGTCGCATCTCTTTATTTTATTTCCTCTACTATTTTATATTGAAAATACACCGCTATAGTTGTAAGCTGTTCATTTCATGCATATTGTTTATTGCATGATTTGGTCACCATTATATTTTGTGTTACTTTTTGACTTGTATTGTCTTTACATTGTGATTCTCTATTACATTCTTTTTCATGTATGTATATGATATTTCTTGGCATTTCAATAAAATATCTATATTGTTTTTAAAGTCAAATTATTACCATCAAAATGTATTTTCCTTGAAATATTCCATGGCAGTTGATTATTTCCACCCAATTTGTCTGTGTGTTGTACTATATGAAAGATTGGTGTGTTTGCAAAAAAAAAGCTTCCCAAAGTGAAAAAGGAAGTCATACTATATGCCATCCGAGTTGGCCTCTGTTCAAGAAGAACTCAACTATAAGAATTTGATTGAGAAATGTTTAACGCTTCTTTCTTAAGAAACTAATCTTTTGTGTTTTTTTAGAAATTAGGATAAGAGCCACAGCTGTGTGGCACTTGCTTTATGAAAGTGTCCACTACCAGACCTAAAACATCTAGTGGTAGGATTGTGCATACCAATAAATTCAATATGTAATGACTTGAATGGTCTCTGGTCCACAGCAAAATACACAGCTACCGAAAGCCAAGGTCTCAACTGACTGTAGATTAGCCCAGAGGTTCCCAATACACCAATACAGACCAGGCTTTAAGGATTCCCATGCTTGAGCCCAGATGGTTAAATCATATAGACTGAGGCACTAATTAAGTCACCTGTGTTCCTTGAAACCTGGACTGTAATGGTGGATTAGCCTATGACCAAACATAAGTTAGATAATAAGCTTGTGTCATATTTTCTGTACAGTTCTGTACCCTTTAGCCTTTGCATGAGGGTATATATTGGGTAGATATTGGTCTTTAGGCTATATAAACAGAGAAAAACCACCAACATTGAAAACAAAAAAAAATTCAACATTTTAGAACTTCCGAGAAGAAAAAACACATGCAGATTTGTGTGGTATACACAGATTTATTTCAGTTTACCGTTTATATTAAACAAAAGCCATACGTACTATTTCAACAAAAATAATTTCTAGACGATTATTGATGACTAGGCAATACAAATGAACAAAAACAAGTTTTAAAATTTTATACAAATTCTACAACAAATGTGTTGTACCTGCACTGTGAAAATATTGAATAAAGTAGACTATATACTAGTAACCTGGCAATTATGTATTTGTAGGATTACTGTATTACTACAAACCCATAAAACAGTTTAAATTAACATAATAGTGAACCAAATGTATTGCTTATACAAGCATTTTGGGGACACAGGCATTGTCAAGATGTGCATTCTACATCTTCTAGATGAGGTAGCCCCCAAAGTCTATCACAGATGGTCAGTTTTGTTGCAACTATATTTATCATACAACTGTCTGCTGTCACACATTGTACCACACACTAATTTCAGAGATATTATGCAGTAAAGTTTACCTGTCTCCCGCATATATAGGGGACCGTCATTACAAAACTGGATCTATTTTATGCACTTCGTCAATTCATTTAGAATTAGTATGGTTCTTTATTACATCACGGGTTCCTAATGAATTGATATGCTGCATTGAAGAGTTTTGGTCCAGGGCACAGAATGGCCACAACAACTTTCTATGCAACAGGTGCACTAAGAGTTATTGCTTAAAAGGCACATAGACCATTATATTTAAATAAGTACACAACTGCAAAATAAATATAGCCCAAGCAGAACATATATATTTTTTTAGTTACCAGAATCACCTTTTAGTCAGAGGGGACCACAATGTCATCTAAACAGCACAAATAAGGGAACACAATAATGAATACATATATTAACATGTATGTGCAAAACATATTATTCTAAATACAGCAACTTCGTATAGCTTTAAAAAATATTCTTTTAAAGCAATTAATGTCTTCTATCCCACTTTGTTACCGATTTTGTAACGAATATAGTATTGTCTATACAAATGTATTACATTTTCATACTATTTCATATTTCCAATTTCTGATATAATGTATTATATATAGCTCTAAACCTTTACAATAATTTACAACCTAAATATAAAAAAACTCCTGAAAAGTCCCTTTAAATACTGCAGCAATATTACTAAGTTTTACGTTAGGTTATGGATGTAATGCAAAATAATGGAGTATTACAAATCAAAGTATTATTCCAAAAGTATTTTTATATAAAAATGGTCATCTTAAGTATTTAAAATAGTAGACATGAAATACTGAAAAGAACCAAAAAGGATGGTCACATTTTACATACAAATGTGCCTTATACGAAACAAGTCTAAGTAATGGGCTGGGCTTATAATGGCATTTATACAAGCACCCTATTAGGAAGGGTTACTGCTTACACCAGTAGGCAGAGAATGTGAGCTTAGTGATGTTGGGAGCAAGACTAGCCATGCCGAATGCTGGGCCACCCAATCTCAATCATTGTGGTCTGAGTGTACAATCTAGAAAATATCAAAGGCTGTAAAACTGGCAGTCAAAGGGCAAGATGTACTGGAGTAATTTTTTTAAAATATTATTTTGGCCCATGCCACACTTACATTTTCTTTAGGCCCCACTTTATAACCAAATGTATTATGTAGCCTGATGCTTGGTAGCCACATATGTATAAGACCATAAATTATAAAAAATATACTGTTTTTCTAAATTACTAAGTTTAAACCACATAGCATTCAGGTTTTATTTTTTTGAGCTCAGTAAAATTGTAATCCAACGTTCATTCTAGTTCTGGAAGACCCTGTAGTTTAAAATACAGAGCATGGTACTGTACAAAATGACTTATTTCCTTATAAGTAACTTGTAGAAAACTACTGAAAATCCTGGTTACAAGCTACATACTTTAAAGTTTTTCTTAATCTAACTTCTATTACAAACTGCCATCCGAGACATTCTAGATAGATAATCAAACATTTAATAAAGTTTGTTTTTCAATTATTGATCTTCATCAGTGGCTCCTAAAAGATATACACACTCTCTTTCATGTTAGAACAGTTATCAATGCTGTAAGTTTTGGTATAATTACTGTTACCGATCTGTTAAAACATCCAAACGATTAATTTAAACAGATTTTCCAAAATAGTATTAAGTATTCAAATAGGAGTGAAAAAGTTTAAATTGTTAAAATTCTTATGTCAGCAATTTATTTTTAAACCAAGGACGCAAACTTAACTTTCAATAGTTGCTATAGATAAAAGGTATTAAATATTTAAACTAGGACTGCAATGTTACTTTGTATACCATACTTTCATTTTATACAAATGGTGTCTCCTGGTGTGCCAATCATCCTGTTGCAAGAGCCGCGCATACACCATGGAGAATGCGCACGGGGTGCAATCTGGAACATTTACTTCGTTTTAGTGAGCGTCAGATCGCACCACTAAACTAGATGAAAGGGCACCTCATCTGCTTTTTGTAATAGCCATTACTTTACAAGACCATAGAAGAATTGCGCAACTGTGGATGGCGTAAATAACACTCCTACTAGTAAATGCATTCAAACAACATTGCGTAGAATAACTTGCTAATGCAGCATCCCTTATTCACGTGAAAATACGTCCTGCATGGAAGAGAAAAGCTTATAAGACATCTGCAGGTGTTATATAGGCATCAGATGCCACTTCAGACAGATTTCTTTAAAACATATGTTAGCATGAAAACTGGAGAATAGTTAATACTGAGAAATATACTGTATATTTATAGCGTGTAGGCGGATTTGCCCTGTGCAACCAGCACATGAAGCATACAATTCTGCGGTACCCTGCAGAGGAAGAGGGAGAGTATTGAAGACAAAAACATAGTGCCTATGGGTTACACAATGAAAACGGAAAAACAAGTCTTTCATGACAAATGGTAAACACGGTAAAATAAGCTGCACCATTTCATCTGCTTGATATATTCAGAAGTCCAATGCAATATGGTTAATAGCCATCCAAAGTAATTTTCCTATATAGTGTGTAACAAGATCTAAATAACAGTGCAACATATAGAAAAAGGATAATATTTCAAGATCTTAAAAAGGCACATTTTTGTTCAACCACGAAGATTCAATCATCATCTAAATAAGGCATCATTCAAAACGGCCTTCCCGGAAAAATAGCACAGTCCGTTTCTATACTTCATATAAATAGCGCTTATAGCTCAAAATGGAGTTTGCAGGATCCGTGAAGGTGAAGGTGGTGAGGTGGAGGAGTTGTTCATTTTTGGTGAATTTGAGATTTGAAGTTCTTCAAGTTTCCTTACATAGTCATCCCTTAAAGCCAGCAGCTCCATGTAACGTTGCTCCACTGGGTTTGGTTGCTATGGACAGTTAAAGGAGGGAATAAAGAAGAAACAGGGTTATGCCCTTGCAACAATAAAAGGAAATACTCATTAACAATAAATTTTGAGGCAGTGTCTTGCAAATCGGATTTGTCACTCTGAACAATATACAGAGCACTCTATATGTCATTGACCCCTAATAGGTCTGCATGGTACCCTAGCAGGGTGTCTAGCTCCAACATTCCAGAATTGACCTCTAACAGTACACATGACTGCATACTAAGTACTTGATGTGATCACATCGCATGTACCATGCTTCAATATTCACAATGTGAACTGGCCCTTTAGTAGATCTCCAAGTACCACTCTCTCCCATACCACTACCCTCACTCTCTCTGTGACAGAGCGTTAATTGCCGGTTCTCCTATGGGACATGTAGCAAACTAAATAGCCTGATCTCGGCAGATATTACACATGACTGTTTTGTCTGGAATATTACACAATTTTATCAGTGAAAAATAACTGAAATGCTAATAGAAATCAAAGGAGTTTAAAAAAAAAGGACCAATCTTCACATCAGACATTATTGCAGGGCACTACAGTGCACTTTCAGGAATGCCACAGGTTGGTAGTTCATTCCCAAAATATTTGAACAGGCATCTTTGCAGGCTGGGCCATACACTACTGGTTGCCTTAGAGCGGCAGCCATTCAAACCGGTTACACGCTACTTAGTGTGTTCCGCCCTTTCTTGCACCAACCCTCTATTTTACGCCTCCTCTCACAAATGACTTCCTAGACACAGTCCAAGGCATTAACGAAGACCCCAGAGAGGTTGAAACACATTGGAAGCGAGTGTGTAGCACAATAGGATCAACAAACCACAAATGATCCAAGTATTGGGACCCACTTACCCATCCCCTTTAACGACTTCCAGAGTTCCCAGGGTCCAGTGCTCAGAGGGTCCCAGTGCCCTCTATGTGTATGGATAACTTATTTTAAACATTTATAAGTAGTTGTTTGTATACATTGTCATCATCATCTCCCCTTCTACAGGGGTAAGAGATTTAATTGTACAAGTTGAAATCAGTCCTTGTTTTGGATGGTGTGTTTTTAATTGCTTCATAATAAATGATTTCTGCATCATTGATTCATGCCTAAGTTTTAGGTAATTTATATGTATATTATCTCATATCATTCTGCATTGTTTGAGAAACTAATGTTAAATCGGTTTGCATAGGAGGCTTGGTGTCAAGAGTCTTTTAAAAAAAAAATTCTCGATGGTGAAATTTGTAAACGTTTGACAGGGCACAGAAGAGTAAATTGGTGATGGACAAGTTGAGGGACAAATCTGTAACAATGTGAATAAGCGAAATCACAGAGTTCCAAAAAAGTAATCATCTTACTTGCTGCCTGATCCTTGTATTCCATCTAATATAATAATTGACCCAGAGTTCCAGGTGGCGCATGCTGGCTACTGGATACAACACTCTATTCAACTCCTTGGTGTAAAAAGGATTTATATACTTTGACTTTTCACTGGTCATCCAAGACCACAGAGACACAGTCTTCTCTCTCAGTTTCTGGAATAAAAGAAATAGAATTATAGTACTACTACAGTAATACAGTGCAATTGCAAACAAAATGTTACCAGGCTGTATTGTCAAATGGGATAATGCAATACCTACCATCAATTTTAATGTTATAAGCATTTTCCTCCAGATTATAGGAGGTATTATACATGCAAACTTCTGGCTAAAGACTACTCTATCACCAATATTTTCCAGCTATATCATCACTTATAACCTAGACTTTGTAAAAGCAGTATAAAACTACTACTGCGAATATTAAATCTTTTGATTTAAAAATACAAATTATTATAAACATTCATAGGTGACTCATATAAACATAATGGGGCACAGAAATACTCACCTCTTTTTCACGGATGAACTCGCAGTTAAACAAGAAAGAGCCAAATCGGCAGCTGTACAGATGATCTAGAATCGTGATCAGAAAGAGCTCGTTGAATTCAAACGCGGTTGGAAACTGGAAAAAAGAAAAACCATAAAAGGTGTGTGGAAAAAAGTGCCACTGAAATAAATACCACAAACGTGAATCAGTTGAATAAAAGTAAAAAAGGATTTACACAACCTGTGTGTTATAAGTGCAACAAAATAAAATGCAGTGTCCCAATAATATGGGCTTCTTTAGTCTGATAAGCGCTGTATTGTACTCTATATTGTTATGTTTACTGAATATTGCACTTTTCATATCTTACCTGTTTTGACATTTGCCACACACAGTCAATAAACTGAAGGAAGATCGGGGACCTGTCAGCGTCGGCGTGGTTCTTGTCACCATGTCCAATTCTCTGAAATGGAACAAGGCATTTTGTGTCTGTGCTTTACACATACAGCATCCTGATCAGACATGCTAAGTGATGCCCGTGATCCAGCAGTGACAGATCAGCTGGTTTCTGTCACAGAAAATGTCCATTCTCAACAATAATGGCTTTTATCAGTTCCATCCACAAGAAAAAAATAAAAGCTACAGGTATGAGACCAGTGATCTAAATATGTTGAGTCACAAAAGCAAAAAAAAAAGTAAATAATTGCTACTCTACAGCATGTCATACACACAGACATGATTACCTCGTGCCTCTATCCACACAAAGCAGGACTTCTAAACTATTTAATATGAAGGCTACTGGGGGTATGCAGTCTGATAGTTTAGTCATATGCTTCAAATTATGGCAAACAATGGACAACTAATGCGTAAAAAGGAAGAACTAAGCTTAAGGACTAAAATACCTACCGATGAGAACTTGTGTCCAAAGCTAATCCACTCCTTCTGAACCAGCACCTCAAAGCCAACTATGGTCCTATAGTAGCTATCCAGCATCAGCATGGCCAGAGAGGTCAACTGGGCTGTCCGATCCCAACCATCACTGCAGTGAACGACCACAGAGCTCTTCCCAGAAGCCACTTTATCTGCGACCTGAATGGCTCCCGTCAACACCAGCTAAACAGATGAAAGAAATAAAATGCATTTAACTAGAATCAGAACTGGCGGCAAGCTATACAGTAGTCACGTCCCGCCATGAAGACTGCAACATAAACAAGTTCAACTGTAAGCGGAATATAAATATTACAAATGTGTCCACATACAACTTATTTCCTTCCACGTTAAGCAGCCCTTCTAGTAGCGCCATGCCATGTTGTGACTCGGTAGCGCTGAATGTCTTTTCGTGCAACTTTATACCTTCAAATGCGTCTTATTCGCATAGCGATGCTAATAGGACGCACAAGCAGCTTCTGCTGATTAAAATAATATGTGGCATGACTATATTGTGTGCGACTGTATCTGCATGCAAAAAGCGACTGACACTAACTTAGCATTTTGCATGCAGATACAAACACAGTCGCACACAGGAGATGTAGTTATGTGACTGGCGTCCGCAAGGCTGCCCGTCACAATCCCGACGGCAGAATTCCATCCTGCCGGGCTAGTCTCGTCGGGATTTGAACCGGCGGCTAAATAGCCGCCGGCATAACAGTCCCATTCCGCACACAAAATATAGACATGCCGCATATCATTTTAAATCAGCAGAAATTGCAAATTGCCTTCTATTTGTATCACTGTGCGAATAAGATGCATTTGAAGGTAAACACGCTCGGCGCTACCTAGTCATGCAGTGCCCACGTGACTTGTAGCACATGGGGGTAAGATGTATGTGTACACATCTGTATAAACAAGGTTGGGTTCATTGTATAAAAAAGGTACTTATTTATTTAGGTCCTACAGTACAAGTTGAAAATAACACTGAAAAGGCATGTTTCTATGTTTACACAGGTCACATAAAGAGAAATGATCAGTAGCGTTTTGTCTGGCACATTTCACCAGGCTGCCCCATGGTTAATATACCAGATGGCACTTCTTTTAGTATAGAAGAATAGATGTCTTGGGGAGAATAGAACGTGCATTGAAAGGTCTTTGCAATTTCAATGGCTACTTACTGATTATTACAGTGGAAAATAATAGGTGTCTGATA
Source organism: Taudactylus pleione (assembly GCA_031769625.1). NCBI lineage: Eukaryota > Metazoa > Chordata > Amphibia > Anura > Myobatrachidae > Taudactylus > Taudactylus pleione. The sequence continues at coordinate 246,337 of JAUIMM010000221.1, forward strand.
TACTAATTAGCCAACAGTGCTAAGAATGCCTTTAGCTCTGTCTCTGGAACAGTGAAATTGAGCCATTGACTCAAATATGACGAAAGGAAACAAAACAGAAATGCAAAAGAGATGCAGACAAAGATTTTCAAATTGAACACAATTGAAGAGACATATTGAACTGTGCCATAGATAACCAGGAAAAGGCTGCCCATAGTAACACATTTCATCACAGCTCCCTGTGAAGCAGGTAAGTGCTTAACCTTCAAAATATTATTGTCAAAAAAGTGCACTCACAACAGAAAACAAAGTGTTTGAAAATAGTTAAAGACTCCGGGGCTTATGTAATAGGGTGCGACCTGGCACTGCTATGGGAATTCATGCGGTGTTCCCGTATTTTTAAAGCAGCAATCATTTTTAAGGCACAACCAGCTTGGTTTTGCCTTCAAAATGACTGCCACTTCCCGCAGTGGTGCCAGTTCACACCCTATTACTTAAGCCCCTCCATGTTATTCCGTTATGGCATTGGACATGCTGCTTTATCTGCCAGTGTCCCCGATACAAGAGGGAGACTAAATCCTACTGACATTGGCAATGGGTGTGGTATAAAACAGGAATTAGATAGACACCAGATGTTTGTTAGAGAAAAGTTTGACAGAAACAAAAGATAGACATGTACAAATGGTCGACACTTTTTTTGTTTTCTAACCCTAACCCTCCCTCCTGATGACTAATACTAACCTTCGGGGGAGATGCCTGACCCTAACCGTCCCTTCTAGTGCCTAACCCTAAAAAAAAAAAAAAATCGGGTCGACCATTTTTTTTGTATGGAACTTTTTTGAGTCATCCTTTTGACCCTGTCGACCATTTGTCTGTCTAAATCTGGTGTCTACCTATACATGGTCTATCTAAATTACTGTCCATCTACAGTCCGTAACCAAATGGAAATGGTGTCTGACAACATGCACAGAGCCTTTATGCATCTACCAGCTTTGGATTAAAGCAGAGTTCAGATAGTTAAATCAAATTGACAGAGGTACTAATTCAGTCACATGTGCTCAGTCATGGATATCCTTACAACCTGGACTGTAATGGTGGAGTTTGGAAAACTTTGGATTTAAAACAAATATTCCTCTTTCACACAAAGCATTATTAATCAAGCCTGTGATATCTATAGCAAATATGGTTCTCTCTTTTTTAATTGCAGAGCCAGCACGCTAGTAATTGTACTTGTTTTTCACCTGGAACAATGCAGAGAAAATAAGTGCACCACAGGCCATCCATGTCACTTCAAGAGCAGCATAGGAGCTTCCAGAGTGGACAGCTTCTTTAAGGCCCTATCTTGCCTCTTCAATCACCCATTTTTTTGTACTTTCTATCGCAGACATAAATCACCAATTTTGATTTTCAGTACTAGCATTTGAGCAATACTTGGCTCAAGGAAAGTGCTGTATCATGAGGATATTATCCCTTGCTTAGAAGATGTAAGGGATCCTCCTGAAACGCTGCATTGTGGACTCATGTGTTGTCTATGCTACGTTTAAGGTGCGTACACACTAGACGATATTATGGCCAATTCCGACGCATCTGAACGACAGAACGTGCATATTATGTACAAACCGTGAGTGTCCACTTACAATGCCGATGTGCGTCCCCGCGGGTCGAACATCGCATCGTTACATCTTGCCTACTGCAGGCAAGATCTGCCAATCTCGTACACGATCCGGCGGCATATCGTTCAGTGTTTATGTCTGAACTATGTGTTGTTCGGATCAGCATACAATGCTTGCAGGCATGGATCAGGGAGATCCGTGCTGCAAGCATGAAGTCACAGATGAATAACCGGTTTAAAAAAAATAAATAAAAATAAACTGCGTGCCCCCTTCTCCCCCAAAAGCGCAACCAGACTCGGGCTGTTAGTGACCCAGTGCTGGTTGTGCAAAATACGAGACACAAAACTACTTAGGGGTCCCCCCGTATTTTGCGCAACCAGCACTGGGCTATGATTCGGTCCTGGTTCTGGAAATCCAGGGGAAAAAAAATGAGTAGGGTAACCCTGTATTATCCAGAACCAGCACCGGACTTTTTCTAGTGGTGGGATAATGCCACAGCCAGGGTGAGCCTTTTCACCGGGTCGCCCAGCCGAAGCATTAACCCTGACTGCTAGTCAGTCCAGGTCGTGGTGGGGAGCTGGGGACTCCCCCAATAAAAGGGTCCCCCTCTCCAGTGGACCCCCAAGGCCTAGGCTGATAGCTTGGGGTTGTCTCCAGCACCCATGGCCAGTGGGTACCGGGTTGATAGCGAGTGCAGTGCATTTGATAAAAGTAAAAATATTTTTTTTTTGCTGTGGAACTACAGGTCCCAAGCAAGCCTCCCCCGCATGCTGGTACTTGGAGAACCACAAGTGAAATCCCGCCGCTAAGCTCTCATTCGGAAAGTACCGTCCTTAGGTACTAGTGTCTGGTGGCTCGCGAAATTCGTTTGATTTTTTTTTTTTTTTGCCAAGTCCGGGGATTGTCTACATGGAATGAAGAAGACCTGAACTTCGCATAGGAGCTGGTGAGCATAAGCCCCCCGCTAGAAAGAGTCCGGTGTTGTTCTGGATGATACAGGGGGACCTTACAAATTTTTTTCCCCTGTATTTCCATAACCAAATCAGAACCCAGTGCTGTTTGAGCAAAATTCGGGGGAACCCTACGTCGTTCGTCCCCCGTATTTTGCACAACCAGCACTGAAGCCAGGGGCTGGTTGCTTTTTTGGGGTGGGACACCTTTTTTTTTTTTCTTTGTTTTTGTTTTTTTAAACACAGCAGCACAGACTGATGTCACTGATCCATCCGTGCATCTGTGATTATGTTTTTACAGACATATGCATGCATCACGGCTCTCCCGGATCCGTGCAAGCATCTGTCTATCATCCTTTACATTCTAAAGATCGGCAAATCTTTAGTACGTGCACGATAGATATTGCGGCACATCGTGCAGCTTTTGCTGCACATCGTGTCCTTGAGTGCTGGGGACAGTTCAAGGGAAATCACTCACGATATCGTATCGTGAGCAGATCGTCTAGTGTGTACGCACCTTTACAGTTTTCAGCTTCTGTGAAGAAAACTATTATAATTATAAGATCTACTTGTATCTTCCTGTCATACCATGATACAGCACAGTTGAAACAGATAATGCAATTTTGTAGTGCACTTTAAATCTATGCAATTTTATACTTCCTTACCACACTAATGACACTACTAAAAACATGAGCATGTGTCCTCATTTCCTGTCTATTAATGTAGCCCTCTACTTCCATTAGCCAAACTGTCACCACTTTAATACGTTTCAATGCAGCTGCCAAAATGATTTTAATTAGCAGTGGTTTTATTGATGCTGCACCTCTCTGCTAGGCATGGTATTGTTTGTCTGCATCCCACAGGATCCAATTTAAAAAAAATAATATAAGAAGACAGCCACTAAGATAGGCAAATATTTCAAATAATTTGCAACTTTTTTTTTTTTCATTGTTAACGGCCCATATATATCAGGATATTCACTACACGACAGCACTAGACTAATATGACATGAATAATATTTAACCTTACCTTAATGTGTTCTAACCAGTGTGTGGACTCCAGGCTTGAAAGCCAATGAGATTCCTCTACATGTGGAAACACTATGTCTTTCAGTTTCTTCAGAGATTCCCTCATTACATGAATGTTGTGAATATCCAGGAACACGAGCTCTGCAAATGGGTATGCATCATCGCTCTCATAGCCCCCTCCCGTGGCCTAGAACAAGAAACAAGATGTGTTAATGGCAGTATAGGAAATAGCTTTATAGCGGACACCATCATGGAGTACTAACACATAGAAATACATGCCAGGAAAAGTAGAGACAAAGCCGTGTAATGTTCCCACCCTAATTGCTTTATTTTAACAGTAAAATTTAACAGCAAATATTAAACACGAAATGTTTGCAAGTAATCCTGGAAATGTTGCTGGAAAAGGAGCTACTAGTAATGAGGTTATGCACTGATCACACTTACACATAATTAGAAAACTGCATATCAAGCTTCAGTCATGTTTGATACATATGTACAACCTGTGTTAGAATATCATTCATCTATATATTCCCATAGCAAATGCGCCAGAGAACATCAAATGTTGCTTTAAAAGGAGAATTCCAGATGCCAATAAAATGTTATTCATACACCCTTAGTGCAAAGCTGGACACAGCACATCTCAGCCTGGGTCAGCTCCTGCAGGTTGTCTAACCAAAGACACAATAGGGCTTAGATGGCAAACTCTGCAGTTAGGTGTAAACATTGTCAGTGAAACAGAGCAACCAACCAGCAATTTGTATTTATCGGTCTAGTGTAAGTCAGATAAAAGAAAGTGCTTAATTGGCTACTATAGCTTATTGCATAATTTCCCCCTACACACAAGGTTAGTAAATAAGATGTAATGGGGCAGATGTATGAAGCTCTGGAAGTGATAAAGTGCAGAGTGATAAATGACCAACCAGTTAGCTCCCAACTGCCATGTTACAGGCTGTGTTTGAAAAATGACAGTTGGGAGCTGATTGGTTGGTCGTTTATCAGTCTACACTTTCACTTCCCAGAGCTTCATACATCTGCCCCAATATGTGGTGTTTCAGCTGTGTGTCAGATAACAGTTGACTGTACAGGTACAGACCCACCCATCTTAATACTTCTAATAAAGGGCTCCATTTACAAACGAACAAAATACCAGCAGCAATTTTCGTTTCGTTTAGCATCACTGTGATACAAATGAAAAATCCACTGGTATTTAGTAATACTTACTCCTCCGGCGAAGTCCAGCCAAGTCCAGGTCCTTGGAGAGTCCTCCACTGGGCTGCTGGCAGCCTAACGCTGCCAGAGACGGGGCTCCAGTGTTATGCGTATGCGCGACGGTCTGTCTGCACATGTGCATGACACGGAGACCCAGCAGTGCCTGGAAGGCTTCGCTGAAGCCGGATAGGCACCACCGTGTCTCCATTACCAGCAATGGTGCCTGCATCGCTCTCGCCATCTAAAAGATGGCGAGAGCGATGCTGTGAAAACAGCGGTAATCTAAGATTACCGCTGTTTACTACATACAGAAAGATGGTATAAACCCTTTAGCGAGTGCTAAACGGGTTACAATTAGTTAGTAAATGGAGCCCTTAATCCCTTAGGACCTAGGCTTCACTCCCTAATACAGGTTGGAACAAACACTTACAACTGGCAGTCCTGTAAGGACAGATATACAGTGACAGTAACAGGTGAGCTCAGGAACCATACTGTTGTGTTTAAAGTGAGTAATGTGTATAAAATAGGGAAAAGTGCTGCACAATTATGTCATAGGGATCTTCTCTTCCATGCAGGGTACACAGGCCTTGCTATATGCACTGGGGCCAAGAACCGTGAATATGAACACAAACAGAATCAAACAGCTAATACAGCTATTTATTATTATATACAGTTTGCTTCCCTCCAACTACCATACAAATTTTGATTAGAGTACATATATTCGTGGCATCCTGGAACTGGGCAGTAACAGTGTGATGTTAAGGTAATATACAGGGGCTGCAGTAGTTGGGAAAAGTCATAAGTAGTGTGTATTATTTATCCTCTCTCTACCAAATGCAATAAAAGAAAAAAGATACTTCAAGGTTCTACCAAACAAAACCCCCATCTCTTCTGATCTTTTTTTTTTTTTTTTAGGATTCAGTTACAAATATGTTATTTCTGCAGATGCCAAGAATATCAGCTATTTAGTTACTTTAACCCCATCAGGATCAGACACTACTGCTTCTCTAACAGACTGTTTCAATGGGAATACTGACATTGTTTCAGGAGGCAACATATTATATATGTATTTATTAGTTAGCAGCCCGTCAACATGATGGGACATTTTTCACGGCCACTAAAGGTCTTGTTTGAGCGATCAAATGGGTCACTTTTCGGTCATTTCTGCTCCGTAGCTCGTGGTGCTGAGAGTGGAAATGTCAGCACCGGCGGCTATGAGCGCCCAAACAGAGCAACAATTGAATAGCTCAGTCGGGCGCCATCTAGTGGCCGCCGGCACGCAACACACCTGAATTCCCCTATAGGAGGTGAGGAGCAGCGTTAGCCATATATTTTCCATTTTAGCTTACTATATTTTATTTACAATAAATAGTTTTTAGATTTACTAGATGTGTTTTGCTAATAATGTTTCTAAATTGAGGAATACAGGTACTGACAAAGTGTGCTGCTTCACTTTGAGGGAATGTATTGCAATGAACAAGTCACACGTGATGGCTCCTAAGCAAAATCGCACATCTCTCCCACATTCTGTTCTACCGGGTAGATAAACTTCATTTATTACAAGCAAAGTCTTTCTGTCCCATCATGATCAGACATAGGTACAGTGCACCGCGATAGTGTCCTGACAACATGCAGTCATAAAAGGCGTTCATTACCTTATTAGCCACAGCATTGACACTTGGCCTGGCGTCATAAATGGTCAGCTTAGATGTCTGGCCATTGGCTTCTTTGATGACCTCTAGATACCTTTCATCATCCTTATTACGTTTGCCGCTCATGCCCACCAATGGCTGGCTACACCTTGCAATGACAGACTGATTTTCTGGATGTATCCAAGACAAAACCTGCACATAGAATAACGTTTTAATGTGAATGTATATATTAGTGTTCATGAATACGGATTTAAGCCAAACATTAAATGTCAACCAAACAAAAAAGTTAATTTCCAGTTTAAAAAAACAGTTATCTGGATAGTGCCAAAGCTGCTTAGCCTAAAATTGTATTTGTTTTCCCATCTGAATCCTACATACATATCCACCATTAGAAGGATTTTATCTTGCCCACCAGGTTCTGCTCAGTGTTCATTGCTTGGTCACACAGTACAATCAGTTGCTGGCCATATATGTTCAGATCTATGGATTTACCAGATCTCTCAATGTCTAGGGCTGTGTCCAAATTGGGCCAGTGGAAATTTAAAATACTCTGCATGTGTGACCCAATATTCTCTAAACGATTAAAAATAATCCCATTTGCGATAATCTTCACTTTGGCCGTAAATATATAAATGTAACAAATACTAAATGGAAGATGGGAAAATAAATGATGCAATGTTTCTGCACCAAATACAATAATGAGAATGGAAGAGAGTGTAATCGCATAGGTGGGCATCAATACACCACTGCATAAACATCTTTAATATCTATATACGGTTTAGCCAAATGAAGCGCTAAGTAACTTAGGCTGAGGTCTAATCAGACACGCAGCTCACATTACTTGGAGATCCCCATGCTCGGGTCAGTCAGCTCTCCATGCTGTACCAATTGAGGGGCATAAATGCAATGGTGCCCGAGCCCTTCCCCGTAGTCATGTAAAGTGCACCACATTAAGTTTTAATTAAGAAAAACCTGAAAATGTAAAATGCATTCATGTACAGTTTGAGTCTCCCATATCCAAATATTCCAAAATACAGATTTTTTTTTTTTGGCATGACTGATAGTAAAACCTTTGCTTTCTGATGGTTCAATGTACACAAACTTTGTTTAAGGCACAAAATTATTAAAAATATTATATAAAATTACCATCGGGCTTTGTGTAGAATGCAGAGGTTTCCAAAGTCTGCCATTACAGTCCACGTTTTAGGACTATCTAAGCTTGAGCATAGGTTACTTAATTAGTACCTCAAACCATTTGATTTAACCACCTAGACTCAAGCTTGGATATCCCTAAAATGTGGACTGTAATGGCAGACTTTGGGAACCTCTGGTATAAGGTGTATATAAAACAAATGCATTCGGTGTTTAGATTTGGGTCCCATTCCCAAGATCTCATTATGGTATGCGAATATTCCAAAATACAGAATATTCCGATATCCAAAATACCCCCTGGTCCCAAGCATTTTGGATATGAGAGACTCAACCTGTATATGCTGTACGTTGTGGTACTTTATGCAGTACGTTCATGTGAATAATTACACTTGACAATTTATGAATTGAGCAAGCATAGCTTTCCGTTTTACAAATATGCTTAAGCACCAGTCACCATGGACATCTAACATGCAATGTAGAATATTTGGGAGACTGACTGAAGTCATGAACATATCAAAGTACATCAATAACCTGATCACCAACAGTACGCTACATACCGGAATCCTGTTCCTGGACCTAAAGGCAGCAACTTTCTTGAGGTCATCATCTGAGGCAATATATGGGACCATCAAAAATGGAGGGTAAGTGTCGCAAAATTCATAATTTTTATTAATAAAGGTTAATCTCCAAATATTGTTCGGTAAACCCTTGGTAAAAGAGAAGAAAACAAAGGGGGAGAAAAAAAAAAATCATGTTTTTTTTTCTGGCTCACTGTACTTTGACCATGTAGCCACATGGTGGTGATCAAATCTCACAATATCAAGGTCATCTGAATTGAGGATTCTACAAACAATGAAGTGAAAGGACACAAGAGATAAAAAGAAGATACGACATTTAACACAATGATCTTCAGCAGCATTTGTGAACAAGACCAGTATTGCGATGCAGGCTTGGGAGGTGTATCTGAGTCCGAAGTGGATATGTACAGACACAAAATGGGTGTAATCACTGTAATGGCATAACTATTGAGAATGCTAGGTGGGCGGAGTGGTCACTGAGCTACCAGCTGTCGTACTAACAGGCTGTCTGAACCTGGGCAGGAAGCCGGAAACCTTGCTCATACCACATGGAACTTCTGAGAAGAAAATAATGTAAACCACTCATTACTTTGCAGACTGATGAAGTGGATGTTAACCAGTCTGTAAATGAATACAGTATTCATTCTCAGAGACTGTGGCATCAGCACAGCGCAGTTTTTATCATTAGACATTGCTCATTACATCTAAGATTTGTCTCCAAACCTAATGGCGCACATCCACTAGGTGGCATTAATGAGCGATTGCTCAATTACGACATCATAATCGTGTACTATAATGTCGGAAACGACCAGCGATGCGCGCTCCCGCTGGTCGTTTCCGACATCAATCATCGCCCGAACATGGCGGCCAATCTGCCGATAACGACAGATTGATCATGTTCGCTGATGAGGGAGGGTGCCTACATGGAACGACTAATTGTTCAGTGTAGGCACTGCAGGGGATGGGGAACGACGGTACGATTACGATGTCGTAATCAGACTGTCTTTTCCTAGTTGCCTAGGGCAGGAATGGCCAACCTTTGGCTCTCCAGCTGTTGTAAAACTACAAGTCCCAGCATGCACTGCTTCAGTTTTGCTATTAGGGAATGCTAAAACTGTGGCAGGGCATGCTGGGATGTGTAGTTTCACAACAGCTGGAGAGCCACAGGTTGGCAAGGCCTGGCCTAGTGGATGTGCAGCTTAATGGTCGACGTTCTGTTCTTGTACTAGAGATTGTAGCTGTCCAGTTACACCTGCCAGAATCCCGACAGGGTTGGAATACCGACACTTGTCAGTCAGTATTCTAACCCTCTCCTTACACCTAACCCTCCCTGGTGCCTGACCCTAACCTCCCCTCCTAGTGCCTAAACCTAACCTTCCCCTCCCCACACCCTAAACCTCCTCCCCAACCCAGCTACTTACCTTTGGGATTCCAGCGGTCAGGATGCCGGTGTCTGCATTCTGAGCGCCGGAATCCCTGCAGTCGGGAACCGCATCCCCACCTACCATAGGCTGCCTAAAACCACAGTAGCCATTTGTTGTAGGTGTGAGTTGAAATTTGAATAACCTCCTAAAGAGAAACCGGAATCACCATTTATAATGCACACTCTTCCTTCTTGGTCAACAAAACAATGGGTGGTCCTAATAATCATACTAACACATTCTGTGATGGAAATATAACTGCTTGGAGAATTTTAAATGGAGTATAAGCTATCTGGTTATTTAGTTTCAAATAATCAAAAAGTTATCACCTGGATTAAATTAGCCACAACATTTATCATACAGAGTGAATCCATCTAATTCTAAGGGCTTTATCATACAGGCATTGAGACGAAGTATATTAGCATTGCTTCACAGTGTTACAAGTAGAATGAACAAGTTAAAAAGGTAGAATATGGATCACTAAATCATACTTCGTTATGTGCAATTAATTTTACATGGACAGATATAAAATTCAGGAATAGTGAGTGTGACTTACAGAAAGTATTTTTTTTTAAATTTTTTATTTACGAATAATATGGTTTTAGTTTAAATAACTTGTTTATAGAAGGTAACGGTTATGATGAGGTTTACATACCTGCCTTTGAAATTCAGTCAGGGGATCATACAGTTCCCATCCGTTGGTAGAAAATCTTTCTTCATTTACAAATGCAAAAAATTGCTGGAATAGAAGCCCAAAACCAGAGTTTCACAAACAATCTTTACAAATAGACAGGTCTGTGCAGTAGCCTAGAATTACTTTAAACAAGTGGTTCCCATAAAAAACACACATTACAATGCAGCAAAACAGTTTCCTTTAGGTCTGGCCACGCAAGTTTTAGTCTCTAGCATGGCCATATCAGTGGCCAGACTGGATTAGATGGAGCCAATATTGAGCATACTTGAAAACAAGTGGTGCCCCTCAATGTATTTCTTCCTGGTAAAACAAAACCTATTTATAAAACAAATGCATCATTCAAGCGGAGCAGGCAGATAACTTCTATGACACATTGAGGCATGACTGTTACTCTGTAGTTGAAGACCGAGCCCAAGGACAGTCATCTCCTGACCATATTTCCAAGCATTAACAAAAATGATCCAATCCAAACCAACTGTACAATTGGCTAATGCTAAAAACTGTCTTTAGAATGTGAAGCAACATTTTAAAAAAAAGAAAATTGCCCTTTAAATTACATTCTCAGTGAAGGTCAGCAAGATATGATAAAATACAACATATTCTACTTCTGCAGCAATCCCCCGGTCTAGCAGGTAACGTAGACATTTCTGACTGTCTACTGATAAGCATGAATGGGAATTTCACGGGTAGGAGGACACTGACAACTTATTAGAACTAGGATTTAAACGGCCCCAACCAGGAAGTCACAAAATGTGCATGTCTATTTGTTATAGGACGTTTTTAGTAAATTTGACAACCTTAAGTTTATATAAAATACACACAAAAAATGCTGCATGGTGGTGAAAAAAAAAACAAACAAAAAAAACACCAAAACTTAATAGAGCATACACACAAGAACTACATGATTTAATTGCAAATACAAAAAAATAAAAATAAATACATTTAGATGAAGTACAAGCTTATTCCTCCTATAAATGTCAGCGGTTTAATATAGATTATTTTAGACAGTAGTCCGTGGCTATGTTGTTTCAGCACAGCATCCTTTTGTAAGCAGAGATGTTAATTCTAGCAACTATTTCCTGTTGTATTGTGCTCTATGCCTTGCAGACTTACTCCTGACCTGGTCCTAAACAGTCCTTGAAAATGATAGGCTGTTTGCGGGACTAGTCTCGATGAGCCAAGAAAAGGCATTACTGCAGTCAGAAACCGTCTGGCAATGTCTAGCATTATGCCACTACAATCTGGCCACTGGGTGACAGTGTTCTTTTGCCATCGATAGAGAATGTTACATATTCTTTAAGCTTAACAAATACTGGAACCAGCAAAGACGCACACTACAACATGCAGATAATGATAAATAACGTGGGCCTCATTTATAAGCACAATTTTTTTTTAAAGACTCCAGATTTTGCTGTTATAAACATGGAGAACGTTGTTTAATGCAAAATAAACAATACTCACAGATATGTTAAAACAGAGCCAGCGTATAGCGTTAAACCATAATAACACGTATTTCACCAATCCTATCATAGCATGGGTTTACAGAACAGAAGAGCAGCAAGGATGAAAAACAAAAGGAAGCATTGAGCGAACACCTGCAAACAGCTCTGATCCTTGCTTACAAAGGATTTTCTGTTCCTAACCGCCTGGCTTCATCTGCTGTGAGTGCTATAAATCACTAACCTTCTATTCAGTGAAATGCCTGCCACTTTCACTGCACAAACACTTAAACAAAACAGTTATCCCTTCTCCACTGCCCCTACTTCTCCAGACGATTGGGTCTAGTCAACAAATCTGTGGATTTGGCAAGCCAAGGGAAAGTCCTGGGCTTTTAGTGTCCCTTTCCCCTCGATTACTTTATACATTTTAACAGCGGATGCTATAAGAGGTGTCACAGATATTCTAAACACAAGACCGCTTGTACAAATAAGTGCTATTTTCATAAACCCCCAGTTCCCGTGTGCAGAGAAATGATGGCTGCGTCCGAGCAGGGCTCCTGTTAGGAGGAAGAATCGAGTCTTGTAATCAAAGTGTGAGAACGGAGATAATGTGCACAGAAAGCAATCTGAACAATGTGTCTACTGCTGTGCTCTGAATGACAGATTTGCTGTGATCAGTATCTTTTCCCAACACGGCAATTTCTATACAAAGCAACATCTCCTCTACTTACACACGCCTAGCAATTTCTTACTGCTCCATCACTTAACACATTTAAATTAAGGTTAAATAACAAAAGTGAGGATATATATAGGAAGAGAAATAAATGGCAAACAGCCACAAACAAAAAAGGTTAGATGTAGGAGCAACATATAATTGCCCACTTGTGTTACTGCTATCCTCAACATGACTGCCCCCTACCCCACTTTAAGTCTCAACACCAAAAGTGACATCAGCATCAGAGCAACCATGGTCTCATTCATCTATACAGGAAGCGCAAGTGCTCAAAGTCAAATAGTGTCAATACACGGTAAACCATGATGTAAAGACGATGCTGTACATGTATAAACAGTCAATGGTAATATTATTGACAGTTCTGTTTCCCCTAAAAAGGTCTTTGACAAAAGGAGCCGTGAAAAATGTATTCAGATTAAAGTCTTTGGAAAAATGACAGATGCCACCAGATTAACTGTGTCGGACAACACTACGTATCTGTAATGACCAATCCACTGCTTGTGTCTATCATAGGTAAGTGATCTAGGCTAATTACAACAATGGTTATTATGCAAGAGCTGAACGCTGTGCAATCAGAAATACATCCAAATTAAAGAGAAAACCAGCCCAAAACACAACCGTTTTACATTCTGTGTTGTGTACATTCTGCTCAGAGGAGACTAAATTTGTTTAACACAAAAAATAAACAATAAAATCAAAACTACGATTTCTATATAAAAAGAGGCGCACCGAAAACTGCATAAACACAATTGTTTGACACATGTGGTTTCATGCGATTCAGTTTAACTAAAAAATACAGAATATGCAAACTTATTACTAATGCTGGGCATACACGGCCAGATAAAATGTCTGTCAGACCGACAGACATTTTATCTGGCAGCCTGCCAGCCGCAGAAGTCGCCGGCATACACTGAGATTTCTCTCACAGTGTATCAGCCCGACATCCGCGCTCCGCCCCCGGGGAAGGAGACATTTCCCTGTAGCTTCCATAGGAAGGAACACAGGAAATGTCTGTCTGTCAGCCGCGGCTGGGCATACACTGCCCGATGCGGCCGACAGTTTAGCGGTAAATATCGCGTCGGACGTGCATGCTGGACAATCCGGCATGCCCGACCGAGCAATATTTAACCCTCGGTCGCCCCCCCCACACGCTACAATTATCGGGGCGATCCGCCGATATCAGGCGGATCGCCCCGATAATTGTAGCGTGTATTGCCAGCTTTACTGATATAAAAGAGTTATATGAACCCAAAGCAACCCAGCCCAATAAGTCACATTGTACACAGATTTGGAGAGCTGAATGAAATAGAGAAGTAACCATTTGCACTGAGTTACAGCCTGCTGGTCAACATAATGTGCATAAATACATGCTTAACCACACGTGAGACATGTATCGCCAGCAGTGTGTAAAATACGAAGTTCAGGTATTTTTCTGAACAAAAATGAACATATTAGGGTAATTCACTGTAAAATTGTAATATCTGTAATTACATTTACAAAATTTGCTTTATACTCCTTTGGGAAACAGTCTTTCTATACCCATGTATTACTAATTCCCTACTTGGTCCTTATCAAGAAATCCCATTGGCATAATATAAGTAGTTATGTAATACAAAAGATGTGCTTTCATGAAGGATTACTCGCAAACACCGTCCCGGTCTCTCTAGTTTTTGCACCATTCAAATCTACAAAACAGAAAATCAGCATTATGACAAGTAAAATTAGATTTGTATTTGAAGGATTTTTGCAACCTAATAAGTATGACTACAGCACTTAGTGAGGGTGGATGGAAACCCTCTAAACAGCTTCCTGTCGCCCACTTCATTTATATACTCTGACAGCTTACAATAAAGATTTGTAGCAGCAGCAGACTGCTGATGAAGCATAAGAGTTTTGGTGATCACGAAAATGCTGAAACGACACTCAAGAAAAAACTTAAAAACATACCTGGGGCAGATAGATAATAGAGTCAACCCGCGACTAACTCTGTTTTCCTGAATAAAGTGCCTGGAGCTATTCAATTACAGACCTACAATCAGCCTTGAGGCAGCAGTTAACACAACTGCCCGCTGATATTATTGGTATCCTCAACAGGACTGCCCTCTACCCCTCTGGAAGTCTCAATACCAAAAGTGACAGCAGCATTAGAACAACCATGGTCTCATTGATGATGAATACACAAAGTTAAATATTGTTCAAACACCATCTTTAGCTTTATATCATATGTTGATTCTATCATAATAGTACCATCACTGACATAGTAACTTTGAGGAAACACAGAGGAGGAGTACTAAGAAAAAAAAAATTGGATATAAATTAAAGCTGGGTACACACCTAAAAGATATCTGCAGAGGATGGTTGTTCATACACACTGAAAAACCGTCATCTGGCCGCCAGTCCCGCTGGCTGGAGGTCGCGTCGTGCCCCCATCCCCGCGGCCTTTCCTGCAAATGTGTGGGCAGTCGGCTGCATACACACATCACGATGGACAGATAGAACTACAAATACAGTGTCTTGCAAAAGTATTCAACCCCCCTTGGCTTTTACCTTTTTGTTACATTTCCACCTGTAATTTATTTATATTTTTAATCTGAATTTTATGTGATGGATCTAAACAAAATAGTCTAATTTGGTGAAGTGAGAAAAAAAAAAAAAAATTATATATATATATATATATATATATATATAAACAAAATTCTGAAAATTGGAATGTGCATATGTAATCACTCCCTCAAAAGTTCTGGTGCAACCAATTACCTTCAGAAGTCACATAATTAGTGAAATGAAGTCCACCTGTGTGAAATCTAAGTGTCACATGATCTGTCAGTATAAACACACCTTTTCTGAAAGGCCCCAGAGGCTGCAACACCACTAAGCAAGAGGCATCACACCATGAAGACCAAGGAGCTCTCCAAACAAGTCAGGGACAAAGTCGTTGAGAAGTGCAATATTGGGCTTGGTTATAAAAAAAAATATCCAAATCTTTGATGATTCTCCCGGAGCACCATCATCATCAAATGAAAAGAACATGGTACCACAACAAACCTGCCAAGAGAGGGCCGCCCACCAAAACTCACAGACCGGGCAAGGAGGGCATTAATCAGAGAGGCAGCACAGAGACCAAAGGTAACCCTGAAGGAGCTGCAGAGTTCCACAGCAAAGACTGGTGTATCTGTGCATGTGACCACAATAAGCCGTACACTCCACAGAGCTGGGCTTTATGGAAGAGTGGCCAGAAAAAAAGCAAATGGCTTTTTATCTTAGTGACAAAAATAAGACGACACGATTTGAGTTTGCCAAAAGGCATGTGGGCGACTCCCCAAATGTATGGAGGAAGGTGCTCTGGTCAGATGATACTAACATGTAACTTTTAAGCCACCAAGGAAAATGCTATATCTGGCGCAAACCCAACACATACCATCACTCCAGAACACCATCCCCACAGTGAAACATGGTGGTGGTAGCATCATGCTGTGGGGATGTTTTTCTGCAGCAGAGACTGGGAAACTGATTTTCATCGAGGGAAAGATGGATGGTGCTAAATACAGGGATATTCTTGAGCAAAACCTGTTTCAGTCTGCCTGTGATTTGAGACTGGGACGGAGGTTCACCTTCCAGCAGGACAATAACCCGAAGCATACTGCTAAAGCAACACTCGAGTGGTTTAAGGGGAAACATTTAAATGTGTTGGAATGGCCAAGTCAAAGCCCAGATCTCAATCCAATTGAGAATCTGTGGTCAGACTTGAAGATTGCTGTTCACAAGCGGATACCATCCAACATGAAAGAGCTGGAGCAGTTTTGCCTTGAGGAATGGGCAAAAATCCCAGGGGCAAGATGTGGCAAGCTCATAGAGACTTATCCAAAGCAACTTGCAGCTGTAATTGTCGCAAAAGGTGGCTCGACAAAGTACTGACTTTAGGGGGGTGAATAGTTATGCACGCTGAAGTTTTCTGTTATGTTGTCCTAAATGTTGTTTGATTCACTATAAAAAAAAAAAAACACAACGTCACAGTTGTAGGTATGTTCTGGTGAATTAAATGATGCACACCTTCAAACAATCTGTTTTAATTCCAGGTTGTGAGGCAACAAAACATGAAAAATGCAAAGGGGGATGAATACTTTTGCAAGGCACTGTATACTAGGCATCGGCTGTGCAGCAGAGCATTCGCAATATGCTTGAACAACGTCGTGCACAGGCATGTCGCTGGTACACACTGGCCGACTGGCACCAGACACACTGGCCGATCAGCCAATATATCCCGCCTCAGTTGTACATTATTTTTGCCCAGGACATTAACAGGAACATATGTGCCCCAGGGAAAACTTCACCTAGGACTATGGAGGGCTGAGGGGGCCCTGTTAGGAAGTGTAAGGGATACTGAAGCACTATATACTGCAGACTAAAAACAGTTGTTGAAACTGTGAGATCAGCAAGCTAAATGTAGAACTGTAATTATATAAAGAATAAAAACCTGCAGTAAAACAAAACAATGACTAACAGTACACATCCCCCAACCTTTCCCATATGCCCTCTCTTTATTCCCTTTTTCAAACAAACCCCATTAACATATCATGCCCCACCCTGAAATTACTGACAAATTGATAGACTATTTAAACATTTGCAAATAAAAAAAGCGAACATGGATGCAACATCTACCAGGACAGGTCACAGAGTACAGTACAGCATAGTTCTCAGCATTACAGAGTTCTCAGAATCGTCACGGTGTCACTTGTGTGTAAGGCAGTATCATGATGTACTCTGATTTTTATACTTTTTTTATTCCTCATTAGACAGCTGAAAACTTGGCATACAAGAGATAGTTTACTGACCGCTGACAAGTTCATGTTTTTTAAAGCACTATACACAGGGGCGAAACTAGGTATTTGAAGGCCCCCTTGCATAAGTTTGTAAGAGCTCCTATGTACCACCCCATGGTGAAAAAATTAAGATGACACATGTAACTTTGACAAGGAAGATGGGCCCCATAGCAGCTGCACCCCTTGCACCTATGGTAGTTACACCCATTACTATACAGAAGTGCTACAAGGCCAGCCCCAATTCACTAGCAATCATTTCTATCCATCACCACAGCAAGTAAAGACATCAGTGTGGGAGTGTATACATTTAAGCTTGCCTCATAGGGGTATGATTCTCCAACCTGACCGAGAGCTGAGGACCTGCCTGACTTGACCACAGATAGGTGTAAGACCACTTTTGTGTTTAGCGTTCATGCCGAGGCCAAATCACTTCCATCGTCACTGGGACTTATTAATGTTAAGGCACACACATGCCTATAGTGGTCCTCATCAGACCATTTCTAACACACGTTAATGAGCCTAGGGATTTTGATATGGTCATTATTGTGTGCTGCAGTCATTTTGGGAATAATTGCCCACTATTGCAGCTTGTGTGGTCAGCTTTAGATATATACCCTCTCTCTCTCTGCTTAGGAGAATGATGTACTAATGAAACAAATAAGATTACATCACCATTCACCTAGCAATGCCAGGACCAGAAAATTTAGGCCTTGAACTGTATTCAAATAAATGTCTTGCACACTTTTAGGAAAAAACGTATAGAAAGCAAATCGCATGAAAGACTATCCTGACACACTGTTCGCTATGACAGACAGAGGATAATAGATCAGCCCAGACGACTTGCTTACAATCTTACTTTCCAAATTTGCGCAAGAACATTTCCAGAAAAGTGAACTGTGAAAATAGCAGTCAGGTTATAATGGAAGAGTTGGCTGAACGGAAACAGAAAAGCCATTTGTCTTGGTCAAGTGGGAAGATGCAGGACAAGGTTATATACATCAAAATTCAGCACAGTTCATCAGAACAGGCCTGCTGGAGGAGGAAGAAATGTTTATTTAGCTGGACACAACTGATATATAGCGACGGCAGCTTCTTGGCACAAGGCAGGCAAGATATTGACGTTATAAATAGTGTATTGGAATGTGATTCTGCAACTTGATTTTATAGGATTTTCACAGTACAAGAGAGAACAGTGTAAAACAGGAAAAAGCTATACAGCAAGCAATACTACTAGGCATGTCCTATGGCACCAGCTGAAATGGAGCAGGTAAAAAGCAGTAGAGACCACTTTAGTTGGAATGAGGGGTGCACATAGGCCAATGGAAAACATTCTTCATTCTTTGGACATCAATATGACTAGTTACAAGCTTAGACAACACCTTGTACTTTGTCCTCCCTTTCCTGCATACAGTGTACTTCTGATCACAGCCATAAAGCATCATTGCATTTTAGCAAGCAATTATCTCTTCTGACCGCTGCAGGCAGAGCGACACTTTACACAAAGCAAAGCGAAGGCTTGTCAAAGTGTGTGCAGGCTGTTCTGCTGAAGTTATTTTCTGAACAAATTAATATGCTTTTATAATGGGCACTAAATAGAAAATGAATGCATGTGTGTACCTGGTCTGCAAGGGGTTAATATAAAACTTCTTACTACGTTTATTAAAGACTGAATTAAAAATAATTGCCAGCATTTGTAGTTTATAGAAGTTACAGCAAATAAAATCAGATTAGTTAAGTAGACTGCTAACAAAATGTTACCTGATGCTGCCAATGTTTTGGATTTACCACAACTGAAAGGGTGAGGACTACATTTAATTGTAAAGGGCCAATTCACTGTTCCCCAGATGCCGGGGTCGGGGCAATGGTAAAATCCAATATGTTGGATTTCACAAATTTGCCGATCACGATCAAAAATTGTGATCAGCAAAAATCGGGGATTTTTATAATTAAGAATTTCATAGATTCCCCGTCGGTTCGGCGAACATTGATAATCACAAATCGGCATTTTCCACCGGCAGATTGGCGGTACCCGTCTGATCGGGGAATTGATTAAATGGATCGCAGATGTATGGGGGCCTTATGTCATAGTAGAAGTAGGTTGGAAAATTAGGAAGAACGTAAGCCGCAAATAATCAGTACGGCAGCCTGAGTAAGACTCATTTATGCAACTATGGGCCGTATTCAATTAGAAGCGAAAAGTCTGTTTCATCGATATTTTTTCGCCAATGATGTCATTTTCAAGTTTTGCCTATGAATAGCAGGTGGAAAAAAGTGCAGAATTGGGGTTTTGGAGTGCAAACGTGGGAAAACCACCCAGCACCCTTTGGACAGCCCCCCAAAAGGTAAACGGTCAAAAAAATTTGAAAAAAATAACACTCCAAAAAAGTGCTTTCAGTTTGGGGGCGAAAAAAAAAAAGTTGGGGTACAAAGTTAAAAACTAGCGAAATAGACTCCAGGTGGGTCCTCAAGTATGCCCCAGGTGTTTTTATGATTGCAGGTGGATTTTTCAAGTTTTTTAAAACGTCACATTAGCAACTTCAAAATATGCTAGTACCCATTTTCATGTACCCCAAATTTGATGGGACTAGTTATTTTCTCCAAAAACCCCCCCTCAGAAACACAATTCTTCACCACTTTTTAAAAAACGCAAAATAGCACCTATTGAGACCATTTAAAGTGGCCAAATACCTTCAGCAGGGCTATTCGGGGGTATCCTGAGTATTCCCCCATGTCAGTGCATCTTTTGGGGGGTGTCAGGCTGATTTCCCCAAAACTTTTCGCCGATTTCAGTTTCGCCGTGTCCCTTTTCGCTGATTTGGAATTGAATACTGGGATAAGCGGGGCCGAGTGCAATACTTTTGGTATCCCAATGCCGGGATACCGACAGGATTAGGATACAGACAACTGTCGTTTAGTATCCTAACCCTACCCCTCTCCCACCCTTGTGCCTAAACCTAACCTCCCCACACCCTAAACCTAACACTCTGCCCTTCGTGCCCAACCCTAACCCTCCCCCTAGTGCTTAACCCTCCTACTTAACTTCGGGATGCCTACGTCAGGATTCCGACAGGCGTTGGCATTCGGAGTGCCAGAATCCCCACGGTCGTGATTATGACGGCATCCCGTAGGTGACAAATGATTAATCACAACAAGACCACCTGTATGTCTAAAAATGACCGAGAAACCCTCAAACTATAAAAGTCACTTTACAGGAGTTCTTGAGCTGGGTACACACCTAGCAGATATATCTGCAGATGATGATTGTTCATACACACTGAACCACCATCCTCTTCCATCTGTCAGCGGGTCCCCCCGCGACCCCTTCCCCACAGCAAGTGTATGGGCGGTCGGCTGATCGCCCGTACACATAGCATGATGGCCAGATTTAGCTGCAGATATATTGGGCATCGGCTGTGCAGCACAGCCAACGCGATATGTCTGAACGACGTCACTATTTTCTTGTTTGCTCACTTATTTATGTACTTTGTGAGGCGCCGCAGAACTCTTGTGGCGCCATATAAAGAATAATTATCTGAACTACTTCGGTCACAATTAGTTCTATGTACATGCATTATTCAATATGATTACTATCATTTAATTGAAGGGATGGAGAGGAAACATCTTGTCAGACCTTTCCCATTTAGTATATACTATTAGAACAGTGTTTCCCAATCTCAATCCACAAGGCACAGTTCAGGTTTTAAAGGTTAGCCATACTTGAGCACAGGTGACAATTAGTACCGCAGTTATTTTGATTTAAGAATCTGTGCTCAAGCATGGATATCCTTAAAACCTGGACTGCCAAGCTGGTACACACCTTACAATGACCTGACCCAGCGAGCGATATAACGATACATCGTGTGAGCAGTACATACTGCACAATCCACCACGCAATGTATTGCTACGTGCTGCATGTAACTACATTGCTTCGTTCATTGAATTGTCCCACTGGAAGTAAAGCACATTCAATGGGATGATTAAATGAATGATTCTTGAGAACAAAGGATCAAGTTTGCATTACTGCCTAACAGCACGGAGGTCATGAGTTAAATTGCTAGTCATCTGCTTGGAGATTTTGTGTTTTCCCATGTTTGCATGAGTTTACTTCTGGTGCTCATCCCACATACTGATAGGTGATTTGGCTTCTGACAAAAAAGAACCCTAGTGGGTATGCCCATGTGATAGGAATGTAGATTGTTTTCCATCACATGGACACAAAGCTCTACTAGGGTCCAGAACGGATGTGGATGACTTAAATCTCGGTGAAACGTTACAGAATATGCGTGCACTATATAAATAACAAGGTTGGGGACAATACTAATAATAAAGTACCAAAAAGTAAAAAAAAAAAAAAAAACAGTCCTAATGTCCATATAGTGTCCCAAGTTTAAGATAATTGTTTTAGAAAGAAAAAAACAAACAAAAAAGTTATAATTAGGAGAATGATTGCATGTAGGACCCTTCAGACATTTCATCACTACTCAGTCATGAGTCTGGGCTTTTCTATGCTCTTGCATTTGTTACGGGAGTGATTACTTTTTATTTACTTAATTTATTTACTACTGGCAACTTGTGTCTAGTGCCAACAATTGTCGTCTCTAAGTGAGAAAGATGAACCGGACTCAGCAGTTGTGGTAGAAAGATTGCCCCTGTGCTTTGGGGAGATGAAAAGATCAATTACAAAGTTAACTCAGTTTTATTTTTGGATGCTTTGAAGATACGAATTTAGGGCCTGATTCATCCTATGCTGAACGTACATGTCTGATGTTGCCAGGTTTGCGCAGGTCCAAATCTAAGCATGTGCAGAACAGGTCCTACGATTACGCTCGCAGACCCCTCCCCCCAAGCCACAGCATTATTGACATGCTGTGGCTGGTTACCATTCCCAGAAACGGGGGCGTTTTGCCCCCGTTTCCCGGGAGGGATGAGGTCAGGGTCTGTGTTGGCGGATACAGATTCCTGGCCTCTTATGTGATCATGACCCGGTCAGGCTGCGCGAAGCTTCAGCTCCCGCAGCCTGATCAAAGGAGCAATCGTCAGTCGTGGTGCTGGGATCGCAAATGCAGCAAGGTGGTGTCTGGCATTTGCATCTGAGATGGACGGATTTGCACAGCAGCTTGTGTGCGGCTCTGCAAATCCGTCCATCTCTGAATCGGGCCTTTAGTTTAATATCACACCCTCATAACACAAGTTAAATACTATGGGCAGTATGTACAAAGCATCGCATCTGCAATGCGGTACATCCCGCCTCTCATCTGGTACATACAGCGGTTGATTAATGTGGGCTAATTAGCTGCTTAAGGACATACGGATTATCACCTTTATCTTCAATGAGCAGCAAGCGGATATACTGGTGTGTAACTTGGAGGTGGTCGGCAGACCATTAAATAACCAGGAGCTAATTCTGTTGTCTAGACAAGTTTTAAGCTTTTTTTTATTAAGATACTGGTGGACATATGGAATAATCAACACGTCTGCTGATTATGGCCCTTGAACTTCTACACAAGCTACAGGCTTTTTAGTGGATGACTCTTCATAACTAATTATTTGCTATATGACAGCTGTGGTACTGTCAAGTGGACAATAACTGCTCAATGAGGTCTCTCACTAATGAACAACTGGAGAGATTTGTCTTTAGAAACTTTATGCTTTTTATTGTGCACAAGGCGTTCCATTCTGACCACTGTTTCATTGAGGAGTGTATACAGATACATTGCGTCAAATTTATCCACTAGAGCTGCATCATATGATTTTAAATAAACAGATTCTTCATGCTTATGTTTTATGTTTGGTTTGAGATTTTTTTTTCTTCTCTTTTTAATTTAATATATTTTCCTGAAAGAAATGTATAAAATATTGCACACTCTTGGACTCATTTGTACAGAAAAAGGTCAGTACAACCTATATATTTTTCATCTTGCCTATTTTCTCAGTTGAGGGCGTCACAGAAACCCTTTTTTAGGATTGCTGTGGACCGGTTTGTTTATTGCTAGCCACCTGCTCTCATTGGCGTTAATTTAAACCATCTGTTGGTTCTAGAAATGTGATGAAAATTGTAAAGGACAGCTCTCCCAATAATACCTTTCCAAGCGTATAGGGTCTTCCGTGTTTAACACCCAGAAGTCCCTCTGGCGTCATTCTGCTCGCACAGAAGGCCGTGGGCCCCAAGGGGTAGATGGGAGGGATCAGATTTGGATCCCTCTCTGGGGAAGCATCCCAAAAAGAAGCCCATAGGCTTCTATTGGGTAACGCCACCTGAAGGTAGATTCCGATGTTTTGTATATGGAAAATGCTGTAAAACCCCTAAAAAACTGCATGACCTGGAGTGACCCAAAAGGTATCCAGATCTACGTTGCATTTTCCAACCACCGCAGGACCACAGTGAAAATTATGTCCAATGTCTGTGACCCACCAATAAATGGCGAGTGCGTTTAAATTTCTTGAAAGAGAAAAAAAATTGACGGTATTATACGATATTGCCATTTTGTCTTCTACATATCTCTGAACACATTGACAACACTATCAAACAAATTCAAAGAAAAGATCATAGAAAGCGCTGGAACCGTCCTGTACTTCCATCATTGTCTTTCGAGGGGTATTGTTGAAAGGCTCCTGCCGCTCCAAGCTGCATTTCTGGATCTACCATTTGATCTAACAGGGAAATTGGCACCAGTCTCACGTATCCCTAAGTTAAATCTACAGTCTACTTTGTATTACCTTCAACATACTTAGAAATTAGAACTTGGCGTACCGGTGTCTTAACCTTACACAGTGTATATTGTTGGTCAATGCATCCTGCTCCTTCATCACCGGTCATAGAATAGAATGCTTCATTTACATCAAAGCTCTGGCGGCAGGCACACTACAGCAGCAAGTTCTTCTTATACCACTTGGGAAATACAGTTCCCAGAGTTATCATTTATCCCCATGACAATCACATCTTAGCAAGGGTTAAACTCAGAAATGTTGACTCACTCCTTTAATGGCAGGTTAACTGTCCGATCTCCAGGGAGTACCACCTTGGAGAACGTTCAGTGAGTGATGCAGTGTAACTAGAGTGCTGACTGTATGGGCCACCACTAGAATGGGACATACTGGTCACTAGGATGAGGCTGTGCTGTTGTAGTTGATAAAAATTTGTTGAAGTTTCAACTCTTTTTATATACGTACATGTGTATAACCATGACCATGCAGGTCTCACCTATACTGTGCTGCAGCATACTGTATATCTCAAAGCTAAACAGTTGAGCATGAGATTTAAACTCATTAATCGTCAGCTGCTCATTACTTACAAGGCTAGCGGAAACTTTATTATATAATCCTTTATTTTTATGGAGCCACAGGAGGTCCACAGCGGTACAGAAACCGTATGAACAAAACAAGAAAAAAAAAGTGACCAAAAGTACAAACATTGCAGAACACGGACAAGGTTTAAAACCATTACTGCAGCAACAATCATAATAACCAAATAAGCAGCAAGTCAGCAGGACCATGTTTGGTGCTGTTGTTGGCAGTGGGGAGGAGAAGGGATGTAGTCAGCATTCCTACAGTCAGGATGCCAACACTCACAATACTGACAGCGGCATCCCAACTGTCAGATAGTGGAGGTAAGTATTAGGGTTAGGGCTAGGCTGCAGGAGGGGGCGTTAGGCTGTGGGGCGAGGGGAGTTTTAGGGATAGGCTGTGGGACGGGAGGGTTAGGGTTATAATACTTGCAGAAATCTGTTGGGATTCTGACTGTCGAGATGCCGCTATTGGTATGCTGACTATTGCCATCTTGACCATCGGGATCCCGTACACAATCCGAGGAGATGAAAGTATAAGTGAGGGAAGGAAAAGCACATGAGGGAAGATGGCCCTGCTTGGGAGTGCTTGCAAACTTACGTGTATGTATACTATACAATAGTTTCTCCATCACCCCTGCAATACTCTCCCAGTAGGATGAAGGATAAGAACAGTCTCAAGTGGCTTTTCCCATCAATAGCCTACAATGTACTCAAGCATGCAGTACTTTCTTCTGCACTACAATGCTTTTTATCTGGACCTGTCCTTAACACTGATGCAAAGAAGATGTTCAATTTAATTCAGACTGCCGATTTGGTTATAAGTGGTCACAATCAGGCTACTCTAGTAGCACTAGGAGATCTGCAAACGTCTCCAGGATGGGTTTTCTTTATGCTGCAGTTTTCATTAGAAGGCAAATAGAAATGATAAAACAAATGTCCACAAAGAACGTACACTTCTGGATAACTACAGAGATCAGATCTTTTATCTGGAAATCCTGGAGACGTAAACAATTGCTACTGCTGGTTGCTAATTTCTGACACACAGACATTATCACCAGGCATTCCATCCTCTGAGTCACCGTGAGAAGCATTGCTAAACATTTTAATAAAAAAAGACAGGAACTCTAGGGGTATTATTATTAAACATTATTTATAGGCGCCACACGTGGTCTGCAGCGCTGTACAGAGGGCAAAACAATAAGACAGTACAGGCAATGTGCTCCAAAAATGAAAGAAATCTTTTATTAAAAACCCCTAAAGTGCCCATACACACAATGCTTTTCTCAATCACTAAATGTGTAGCACACAAAACAGGATAAAAGAAAGATGTAATCACTTAAAAATACACCTGTTTAAACATGCTGAATGCTCACTGCATGAACAAACTGTTCAAATAAAAAATATATCAGTTGCAAAAAAAATAATATTTCACTTAAAAAGGCATAAAATCACTGTATATATGGACATCTTTAGTTGTAACCATCTTGGATTATGGGGCCCAATGAGTAATACACAGGTTTTTAAATTATTATTTTTTTCAATTATTTTTTTTTTTTTTTTAAAGAAACTAAAGAGCTATATTAGAAAACTATTATTTACAAGCTCTCAATGGATGATGCGAAGGGTGGACAATGTTAACCATTAGCCAAATAACCTTAAAACATCTTAGCATGCATGCTCAAGCAAACATGACAAAACAGACACAGGATGTTCTCAGGGAGATTTTCAGCAGTCGGAGAGAGGGTATAATATTCACAGCGCTTTACTTTTTCCACATTTTGTTATGTTAGAGCCTTATTCCAAAATGGAATAAATTCATTTTTGTACTTAAAATTCTACACACAATGACAACATGTAAAAAGTTTTTTTGAGATTTTTGAAAATGTAATTAAAAAAAAAAAAACCCTAAGAAATCACATGTACATAAGTATTCACAACCTTTGCTCGATACTTTGTTGATGCACCTTTGGCAGCAATTACAGCCTAAAGTCTTTATGAATATGATGCCACAAGCTTGGCACACCTATCTTTGGGCAGTTTCGCCCATTCCTCTTTGCAGCACCTCTCAAGCTCCATCAGGTTGGATGGGAAGCATCGGTGCACAGCCATTTTCAGATCTCCAGAGATGTTCAATCGGATTCAAATCTGGGCTCTGGCTTGGCCACTCAAGGACAGTCACAGAGTTGTCCTGAAGCCATGCCTTTGATATCTTGGCTGTGTGCTTAGGGTTGTTGTCCTGCTGAAAATGAACAGTCGCCCCAGTGTGAGGTCAAGAGCAGGTTTTCATCCAGGATGTCTCTGTACATTGCTGCATTCATCTTTCCCTCTATCCTGACTAGTCTCCCAGTTCCTGCCGCTGAAAAACATCCCCACAGCATGATGCTGCCACCACCATGCTTCACTGTAGGGATGATATTGGCCTGGTGATGAGCAGTGCCTGGTAGCCTCCAAACATAATGCCTGGCATTCACGCCAAAGAGTTCAATCTTTGTCTCATCAGACCAGAGATTTTTGTTTCTCATGGTCAGAGTCCTTCAGGTGCATTTTGGAAAACTGTGGGATGCCATGTACTTTTTTACTAAGGAGTGGCTTCCGTCTGGCCACTCTACCATACAGGCCTGATTGTTGTTGCTGCAGAGATGGTTGTCCTTCTGGAAGGTTCTCCTCTCTCCACAAAGGAATGCTGTAGCTCTGACAAAGAGACTATTGGGTTCTTGGTCACCTCCCTGACTAGGGCCCTCCTCCCACGATCGCTCAGTTTAGACGGTCGGCCAACTCTAGGAAGAGTCCTGGTGGTTCCGACCTTCTTCCATTTACGGATGATGGAGGCCACTGTGCTCATTGGGACCTTCAAAAGCAGCAGATATTTTTCTGTACCCTTCCCCAGATTTGTGCCTCGAGACAATCCTGTCTCGGAGGTCTACAGACAATTCCTTGGACTTCATGCTTTGTTTGTGCTCGGACATGCACTGTCAAGTGTGGGACCTTATATAGACCGGTGTATGCCTTTCAAAATCAAGTCCACACAACTGAATGTACCACAGGTAGACTCCAATTAAGCTGCAGGAGCATCTCAAGGATGATCAGTGGAAACAGGATGCACCGAAGCTCAATTTTGAGCTTCATGGCAAAGGCTGTGAATACTTATATACATGTGATTTCTTAGGTATATATATATATATATATATATAACAATGGGAATGACCGCACTCATGGACAAACAATATAACAACGGGCCCGGGTTCCCCTCCAGAGACAAGCTCGAATGTAGATATAGGTGATGGACGGAACTCCGTCACCTATACCTATATCTATATATCTATATAAAAATGTGCAAAAATTTAAAGAAAACTTTTTACACGTTGTCATTATGGTTTATTGTGTGTAGAATTTTGAGGACAAAAATGAATTTATGCCATTTTGGAAAAAAGGCTTTAACATAACAAAATGTGGAAAAAGTGAAGCGCTGTGAATACTTTCCAGATGCACTGTATACACATATATTAATTATATATAAATGCTTGGGACCAGGGGTATTTTGGATAACGGAATATTCCGTATTTTGGAATAATTGCATACCATAATGAAATATCTTGGGAATAGACCTCAAATATACACACAGAATGCATTTGTGTGTTATATATACACACTTTATACACACAACCTGCAGGTCATTTTATACAATATTTTCAATAATTTTGTGGCTCAAGCAAAGTTTGAGTATAGAAATGAAATTCATTTATGTTTCATATACACCTTATACACACAGCCTGAATGTAATTTTATACATTATATTTAATAATTTGTGCCTTAGACAAAGTTTGTGTACATTGAACCATCAAAAATTTCATTATCTCAGTCATGCCAAAACCATTCCGTATTTCTGAATATATGGATATGGGAAACTCAACCTGCTAACTAATATATATATATATATATATATATATATATTAATAATAATGAGGGAAAGTGTGCCATCTCTTGCAATGTTTCAGCTTAATATACACATAGGATAAACAGATCCCTGCAACTAGTTTCATGGCATTCATCTGCTGGTATCCTACAAGAATACCCTTGCCCCACCTTTTTTTGTAAAGAAGGTTGACAGCCCCTCTGGGTTGTAGGGGACTGCATTACCACATAGGGATCTTAACAGGATCTTGACAGGAGGAAGGTGGGCTCCTTATCGCTATAAAAGGCAAACAAGTGAAGACTGGGTGACACTGCAGGATTTTTTTGCCCTTTTAGTATTCAATCACTTTACCCTAAAAAAGTGGAAGTTGCAAGGTCACAGCCAGCTATCACAAGTAAAGCGTCTACCAAGGAATAACGCAATGAACAGAGAGTTGTACTCAAATGGTGACGCACAGGTGGGAAAGGCTAAAAATAATCTGAAATACTAAAAAAAAAAAAAAAAAAGTTTCCCTTTTAGGAGACACCAGCAAGACAAATGGATCATATACAGTAAATGGATGCTCACCAAAGCATTGGACAGTGGAAACGCATGCTTTGTGATATCTTCAAATATCTGTTTTCTGCTGTGTGTTTCCTGTTTCAGAGCAAAACGCAGGTTTCTCATGTCCTATATTAGGGAAGGATAAAAAGTAGTCAGTAATCTCTCTATTAACAAAGAGTCTGGTTATTCTAATGATGACCATTGGGTAAGTATGGAAAGTGATTAAAAACAAAATAGATAAAAGGAACAGATAAAGAAAATATGTTTCCTAGTGATGATAAACAGGAAACAGCAAGTACAAGTTTGCAGCCTCTACTAAAGTTTTAAGAAAAACATGATCACATCCTTATGCAAGCCTACCACTTTTAAAGCCAGGTCGGCAAAAGAAATCATGCTTTTAAAACAAAATAATCTTGGATTCCATACAGATGTGTCCTCATACATATAGCCTCCAGATACCATGCTACTCCGCTAGCGTCAGATGCTTTTTCTGCAAAAAAAAGGAGATGCCTAAGTTGCAATGTGATGCGACTAGGACACCAGCAGACTGTGCTGATTCATTTAATATGCAACACTTGTATGTCTGTGTGCACCTGAGTCTGTATATGGAACATGGAATGAAAAAAGCTGCGGCCGCTAAATTGTAGCATTTTGTATACAGATTCATAGACTGTGTCGCACACAGATTTTGCCACAAAATCACGCAAAAAAAAAAAAAAAAAAGATGCCCAGCGCTAGCAGAGTCTCACGGGACCTGCTGCGTCATAAGGGGCTTTTTAGCGCGACTGCAGTGGAGATGTGCGAGGATACAACTGTATATAAAGCAGCCATCTACATGTTTGTAAACCTCCTTGACATAGGAGGTTACATGTAGGGACATAGCCACCCGAGAATCATTACATCCATCTTTTTCTTTATAATAATATTATTATTTATATAGCACTTTTCTCCTAAAGGACTCAAAGTGCTTTACATTTACAGTACAAAATACAAAACAAGCTTAAACAAGGGACATTAGTGAAATGCTTGGGTGAATAGGTGAGTCTTGAGTCTATTTTTGAAGGATTCTAGAGTGGAGGCCTCTCGAACTGTGCGGGGAAGTGAGTTCCATAAGGTTGGAGCCCCAAAACTAAAAGCTAGACCCCCAGACGAATTCCGGGAGATTCTAGGTACTGTTAATACTCCTTCATCAACGGATCGCAATAATCGAGTGGGACGGTAAGGAATCAGGAGCTGCTTTAGGTACCTTGGGCCATGGTCATGTAGGGCTTTGTAAGTTAGTAAGCCAATCTTGAAAACAATTTGCCATCTGACAGGCAGCCAGCGAAGGGAGTAGAGAGTGGGTGTTATGTGGCTGGAACGGGGCTGATTGGTTAATAGCCTGGCAGCTGCGTTTTGTACCATCTGCAAGCGGTGCAATTCTTTTGCTGGGAGTCCAGGGTAGAGAGCGTTCCAGTAGTCTAGGCATGATGATATAAATGCATGTATGACTTTAGGCAGATCTTCTGAGGGAATTAAGTGCTTGATTCTGGCTATGTTCCTCAGATGAAAGAATGAAGATTTGATTGTGGCTGATACATGATGTTTAAGTATCAAGCCACCATGCCGGACAGCACCAAGAGTCCGCACATGTTCAGTGTTTTGTAATTCTGATCCCCCAAGCGCAAGTCCTGTTGGTTGGCTATGCTGTAGCCCTGACTTGTGTCCTATCATAAGGACCTCTGTTTTATCAGGGTTCAGTAGCAGCCAACTGGCATTCATCCACTCCTGAAGCTCAGCTAGGCAGCCATTTATGGGGTCCTTTGTACCTGGATCAAAGGACAGGTATAGTTGTGTATCATCTGCATAGCAGTGGTAGACCAGGCCATGACGTCTGATTATTTCACCCAGTGGTAGCATGTATACTGCAAAAAGCATGGGAGATAGTATAGAACCCTGTGGGACAACGCATGGAAGTGACACTGGTGATGAAGAGTTTACTCCAGAAGAAACTCTGGAACCTGCCGATAAGAAATTATTTGAACCAGCTAAGGACTGTGCCATCCAGTCCAAAGAAATTTTTCAGGCGCTCAATTAGAAACCCGTGGTCCACAGTATCAAATGCTGCTGAGAGATCCAGAAGGATTAAGACTGAAGAATCACCTCTGTCTCTTTAAATAAAATAACTTAAAAAAAAAACAGAACTCTATAAAGTTTTCAAATATTAAATACCAAAAGGTATCCTTCTACAGATGTTTATTATTTATTATGTTAAGTATGTATGCAAATATTTTTTTTTTAAGAGATCATTTTAATATATGTATGCAAACATTTGTAAAGAATGATCAATGGACCAGAGTAAGTCTTATTAGCAAATAATCATGAGAGAAACAGACTGTCCAAAGATCATTAGTACAATGGTATGAAATTATATCAGGAGTTCCGTATGACAGAGTAGTGCCACAAAATACGAGAAACAGTAAAGCAATTTCTACATTACAAAAGACAGTAACAACATAAATAGGTAAAGTGACAGAGAATTAGTATTACACTGAAAGCTTCACTTTGATTCTCTACTTATCTGCACGCAGATGAGACAGCCCGTTCAGTAGAATACAGGCTACTGATTTCTCCAACATTGATTGGTGCCATAAAATGGCGTCCTCCATGGTGTGTAGTCAGCTAATGCCAGAGTTAATGACTTTTGTAAAGTTACTAACTATACTTAATTTTACAAACAGTAAGACAAATACATGCACAAGGTTATCATACTTACTTTGCAGGTTATATCCAGACCATACGCATTTTCTCCCCTACTTGAGGCACCACCCACCTTCTCAATCCTTGCAATGACACCCAGGGGAACTTCAAAAACAATCAATGGCTCCTACATAAACAGGCAGAAGACATGAGATGTAAATATGCTTGCTTGTATTGCCTATGCATAAACTATATTCAGAGTAAATAACTTTTACAGGTAACTGGGAAGTTGAAAGTTTTTTTCATGGTTTGAAATATAGAAAAGGTCAAACATGGTCTGCACTACAACACTGTCAACCATTTCATAAACGGAGTATCAAAACCAATGCTGGGTATACAATTATCTGCCAGATAATTGTACAGTGTATTTCCGCGGCCGACCACAAATTATTAGTCTATCGGATTCAGATAGATGCGATAATTTGTGAGCTGCAAGTTGGCCACATTGGAAGGTGTATCTGCTTCCCCAGGCCCAGTGACCGACATTTCACTGTTTTTTATTCACAGGGAATGCACGGGGAAATATTATCTCCCATGGAGTTGAACTTGGATATCGTGATCCATACACTGATACAGTATCTCTCATTTGTACACTAGTATATGGCCACGATATCTGCTGGGTTATAGGATGTCGGTTTGACAGACATCTTATCTGTCAGTGTATGGGTGGGTACACACCTGAGCGACTTGTAATTGGACCGATTTTACATTCAATTTCCCTTGAAGTCAGTACATATGATATTGAGGGTACACACTGTCCATTATCGTATACGACCGAACAATATAGTGTATAGTTTGATCGTACACGATTTATCGCTGCTCCTGTACACACTACAATGATCAATGGAAACATATGACGTCAAAATTGGCCAAATCGGACTAACATATCATCTGGTTGTCCGGTTGGCAGTACACACCAGACGATTGGCATCTAAATCGCATACGATATCTTGTGGTTGGCCGTGCAGCACAGTCAACCGAAAGACGACGCATATGACTCGTTAGAGCGCGCAATAGTGCGTACACACTAGGCGATATGCACGATTTGTCATTGCGATATCAGCCAAATGTGTAGCCAGCCTATGCCCAGCATAAGCCATTAGAGATGAATTTTCAAATTATCATTAATGTAACATTGTTCATATGGTCTTAGTGTTATCATAACGTCACCTTTATCGCCAAGAAAGAAACGGACTCCAGATCAGAGACCCCAAACACAGATTTTCAGTCAACCGTACTGCACTCTATTACAGACAACAACCTTAGCATTTGTTATAACGATTACCTAAATCAGAGTGTCGTATGGTCACAAGCAATACACCGAAGGGTGCAAATTAGTCAGTAAGTTCAAAGCTTCCATCTATTCATGTGATAAAGGAAAACTATTTAAATATTACTAGTTATTTATATAGCGGACACACATTCCGCAGCGCTTTAGAGACTATTTTGCCCATTCACATCAGTCCCTGTCCCAGTGGAGTTTACACTCTATATTCCCTACCACATGTACACACAAATACACAGTATGTTTTTGGATTGTCTGAGGACTCCAGAGTGCTATGAGGTAGTAATGCTAACCATTACACCATTCATGCTGCCCAACTATGAATTACAGTAGTAGCGATGTGGAGAAAAACATCAAAAGTTTACAGTTATTAAGTAAAATTGTTCCTTTTGATGAAACTAATGATTGGAAAACTGGTAAACTCACAGAAAAGGAATTTAAAGGTGAACTGCACAGAAGATAATGACAGCCTCCCGGGGCCTCCTATTCTCAAATATGAAAACCATGGATGCTCCATGTCTGGGACTGCTGCAGTTTGTTAGATACTTATCCCTGGCAGTGCTCAGTCACCTCAGTATATTAAATAAAAGAGGCTCTCTGCTGAACATTGTTGGTTGGAAGCTTAATGGAGCAGCCAGAGAATGCTAACAGACAAGCTGTAGGGATGAGCATAGGTCCTGTGTATGGTAACCTAAGGGGTTGTACCACATGCAGAGAGGAAGCAACACTGTAATCTCTTCTTCTTTTAAAGGAGAACTCCAATCACTGCATTGGAACATGTGCTGTAACAAAGCCAAAAGCAAATTTCCTGAGACTCCCCATTTTGGAAATCTAAGCATTTACAGTCATCTTTCACATGTATAGGGATAGAACAAGAAAACCTGTTCCAAAATTGAAGAAGTGAAAGCTATCAAACATCTGCAAATGGAAGTCGTTATCCAGTATAGCAGCAAACAATCATTTCTCAAAGATGCTTCTTATGAATGCAGTAGTTGCTGTGATGTCACTATATTAAGTGTAGCTCTAACCTCAAGGCTTGTGACAAGGGAGCTGTGAAACTACTGTACTGAAAGTGTTCTTTGCAGGAAGAGAGGGGAATAAACCTTTATGACTGTCAGATGGTTTATTAAGGTGTTTATTATAAATATTTCTTACAGAATTGGCATCAGCACCAAAACTGGAGATTGCACCAGGTGCAAGTAGGCATTTAGCACAAAATATCTGATATTCGGCATTTCACAATGTAGCCTAAGTACTCGAACAGTTGCCCATTCACCATTTCTTTTCATGGCTGTTTAGTTTTGGAAGATTTGGTATTGACCTCTACACTTTCACTTGCGATGGATAAACCTGTAGTTAAAGCCCCTGCCATTTTAACTCCAAAAAGGTAAAACAGTTTTTGCACATTAATAAGTACTTTGTGGTAGCTTCTCATTGCACAAACAAAGTCGTGAGTAAGATCTGCATAATTTACTTTACATGACAAGGTCTCTGATTCCAGCATTAACAGTCTGTTCATTTTGCCAACTCTTACTAAGGGCATCACTGCTTCCAAATCTACAATTCAAATTAAGTATGAAACAACTCAGGAACAGCACAAGGCAGAGAACTCTATCAGAGATCAGTACCAGCACATTTGACAATGTCAGACTCCTCTATAAGAAGTTTGTTTCACTAGAAGAGATCTAACAGCTTGGGATGGAAGGGTTTTGTAGTTTTCAATTTCTAACACTTCTTTAGTTTTTACAGGGATGCGCTATACTACCCTAGCGTTCCCGCTAGACTGCGGGCAGGGCAGGGCGTTTGGGGCACCGTCAGGAAACTTGTGAGTGCTCCCAAAAAGGGGGCAGGGTATGTCCTTGTGACACGCTTCCAATTTGTCACACTTGGGGGCGTGCCCATCACCCACAGAGGTGCTGAGCTTCCCACCCGGGCCTCCACTCATAATAAATAGATGCCGAGCGCACAGCGTCTCTTCACCCAGTGGTGATGGTTCACAGCAACTGCGGCCCGCGGGTCTCATGGCAAGCTGTTTTAGTGGGGCAACGCTAAAAAAGGGCAGGGCGCATTATGCCCTTTTAAAAATGGGTAGGGCGTGGCACCCCGCTAAAACAGCCTAGCGGGAACACTATTACCCACGTTTGTTTCCCAGTGGCAAGTGAATGCTTTCACTCTGCACTGCCTGAAGAGGCGGCCAGGTGCCATGAAGTGCATTGCAAATTTGAAGTAGGGATGTGCAGGCTCGGATAGGTTCGAGTTTGCACGTGGAGTTCGGATTTTTCCCTCCAAAAAAACGGAACTCAGAACGAGGCAAAACGTCATCTTACATGGACGAACATCATCATTCCTGGACAAAAGACCAGGAATGATGATGTTCGTCCATGTAAGATGACGTTTTGCCTCGTTCTGAGTTCCGTTTTTTTGGAGGGAAAAATCCGAACTCCACGTGCAAACTCGAACCTATCCGAGCCTGCACATCCCTAATTTGAAGTGAGAGTTTATGTTTGTTTAAGGTTTTATTTTTAAGATTATGTGTTCACCTTAACAGGTTTTGGTTGATGATCACTTGTGATCCCAGACAATACTGCCTAGCGCTACGGAAACAAATATTTTTCCATAGTTGGGGGAAAGAGCATATTGTGGCCCCCTTGCCACATCCTGTCCTGCACACATGGATATGGGGGGGGGGGGAGAGGGGGGGGGGAATATCGGAAACCCATTATTTCCCCCATCTTGTGTCAAATTAAAAAAAAAAAAAAAAAAAAAAAAAAAAAAAAGAGGATCCCTCAACTAATGCAGTAGGATCTCTAGTTTATAAATTGGTAGACCTTGTTGGGCTACCATATTCTTCCTACACATAGGAAGAGTTTAAACAGACCTTAAAACCACTGATAGGTGAAGTGGACAACATTGATTATCTTGTTACAGTGACCCCTGTCAAGGGTTGGGATATATTAGGCAGCAAGTGAACACTCAAGCAGGAAAAATTGCCAAGTGTAAGAATCGGAGTGACTTTGAAAAGGGCCAAACTCTGATGGCTAAATGACTGGCTCAGAGCATCTCCAAAATGGCAAGTCTACTAAAAGTGGTCCAAGGAATAAGAACCAGTGAACCTGCAACAAGGTCCTATCCCACACAAAAGTTACTGAAGTACAGATTACTGAAAATGGTAATGCTGGCTATGATAGAAAGGTGTCAGAACACAGAGTGCATCGCAGCTGAGTATGGGGCTGCGTCACAACAGACCCTTCAGAGAGCCCATGCTGACCCCTGTCAACTGCCGAAAGTGCCTGCAATGGGCACATGAGTGTCAGAACTGAACTATGGATCAATGGAAGAAAGTGACCTAGGAGTCTATTCATGTAGATCAGCGGTACTGAATCGTTACTTATCACTAAGATAGCATCTGTCCGATGCGATCTATAGTTTTTACAAGTAGTAATTCAGATACACTTACAAGTTGTGTTATGCGATGCAGCATAAAGAGGAACTGCGATCAGGCTCTCTCCTAGGTTTCTCAGAATAGTTAGTTGTTTTTTTTTTTCACATCATGTTATGCACATGCGCTGTTGTAATATATTTATGCGCCCGCGTCAGCTGGTGTGCTGAGGGAGGACTTGTGGGAAATCCGTGGAGGTTACATACAAGCTGACGAATGGATGTGGGCTGACATAGAAGAGAAGGAAGCCAATATAGAAAAGAAGCCGCAGTGGGGGCTACCGGGAGAACGGGGGACGGAGCCATCACTCAGGATTGCAAGTAGGCAGGGGTAAGAGTGCTTTTTCACTGCCTTCTCTTATTAGGGAAATGATTACGCTGTTCTGAAATGGTGAGTCATCACCGCAATAAAAAAACATTAAGATTAGTTTTCACCAGCTTCATGAATTGCTGTCACCATACTACAGTACGGTGATGCAGTACATGAATGATGTAGGGGCAAGTGCTGGAGAATCAATGTGTTTCTCCATGTGAAATCCTCTCTATGAATAGCTGAAAGCAGAAACGTGCCCTATTTACTGCAAAACAGGGCTTTTCTCTGCTTTATGAATAGACCCCCTAGTCTGATGAATCATGCTTTCTTTTAAATCATATGGACGGCCTGGTGCGTGGTGTACCTGGGGAAGAGATTGCACTATGGGTAGAAGGCCAGCCAGAGGAAGCAGTATGATGCTCTGGGCAATGTTCTGATGGGGAACCATGGGTCCTGGCATTCATGTGGATGTTACTTTGACTTGTAACAACCACCTGAACATTGCTGCAGACCAAGTAAACCCCTTCATGTCAAAGGTATTGCAGTGGTCTCTTTCAGCAGGATAATGTGCCTTGCCAAACTGCAAATATTGCTCAGGAATGCTTTGAGGAACAAGACTAATATTTCAAGGTGTTGACTTGGCCTCCAAATTCCCCAGATCTCAATTTGATTGCGCATCTGTGGGATGTGCTGGAAAACAAGTCCAAGCCATGGAGGCCCCATCTCACAATTTACAGGACTAAAAGGACCTGCTGCTAATGTCTTGGTGCCAGATAACACAGGACACCTTCAGAGGTCTTATGGAGTCAACACCACAATGGGGACCTACACAAAATTAGGCAGGTGGTTTTAATGCCATGGCTGATCGGCATACATATACAACGCAATAGCCTAAAACTATCACTAGCATATACATTACCGTCATGCATTACAATAGTTGGAACAGTAATTTATGGAGAATAAAAGAAATTTAATTATTCAAACACAAGAAAACATCTCCTAGTAAGCTCCTGAAACACAATGTAGATATGGGACTACAGATTTTATCTTTTTACATTTTTTTATCATTTTTAAACAAGTAGCAGCAATATTATAACATAAAAAGTTACTTCAAGGCATTGAAATATCAGCGGCAGCACCAGAAATCACAGCTTGTAAATATTGTATACTAAAGTCATAATATGCCGCCATCATGGTTCTACTTGTGTCACATTAACGGTTTAAGAAAGCAACTATAGGCTTGCGAGCAGGACCCCCTTACCTTTATGTCAGTCTGTTACTACCCAGTTTTGTTCTATTAACATCGTTTCCAATTGTAAAGCACAACGGAATATGCTGCGCTATATAAAACGGTTAATAAACTACTGCCCAGGTGTTGGAAAACATTGCTGGATCTTAAGAGGTTAAAAGTGCTGAAACACATGCCATACTAGCCTATTTTACAGCCACACTCCTCATATCACTTCTGTAAGTAGATGAGAGCTGCAAACTTTGGAACTGGACCCTGTGGTGAGCACAATCCATTTTGGGTTTGGATAGGGAACTTTCAATGTCTTTTAGCCTTGGATCCTGACATCATCCAAGGGCTTTTACTTGTTATATTTGTAAGCTTGGTGACTGGAGCTAGAGAAGTTGGACTGCAATCCCACTAACTGAGTAGATTCAGTTAAAAATATTGTATTTGTCATCTAGCCGAATGAAGAATGTCTATAGACGAGGAGAACATTCCTGGTAGATGGACAATACCTTACAGGCACGATTTGCGGAGATTGAAGTTGATAAGCTAGATGGTAAATTTTGACATATACATTCCTGACAGACATAGGAGTTTATGTAATCGGGCGCGAATTCAGTGAACCAGCGCTTTAATCCCAGCATTTAAGCCTGTTAATTTAAAGTTGGTTTTGCCTTTTAAATTATTGCCACTTTAATTCTACAGGGTTAGTCACTGAGATTGTGCTGGTTCATGGAAATTTGACCCTTACAATCTTTTGTGGTTTCCATCTGCACCTTTTAGAAATTTAATAGTTGATGGCTTTTCACTATATTGATGATTCAGACATTTTCCTGTAGGAATTTCCTAATCTGGACTGTTCTTGTCTGAGGTCATGCTTAAATTTCTCCGTTATATGAATATCATCCAGATGCAGCCATAGCCCGAGTCTGTGTTTCCCAAGATTCCATGTGGAAATAAATTGGTTGAGCTGTTTCAGGTCAATAACGGTTAGGAAGCCCCCTGATGTCTCCAGTTCCCATGGAGAGGACAGAACTCCTGATTTCAAGAAGATTGTGGCCACCGTCTAATTAGTGTGCTTGGGCACTTCAGCAACACCCATTGCTAACAAGCATGTATTTCCATGCAATAGTCAAACATTAACAGTGGAAAGGGTTGTACTTAGTTACTCAACATGGCACTGTAATAAGATGCCAACTTTTCAACAAGTTACTTGGTCAAATTTGTGCCCTTCTATAGCTGCCCTGGTCAACTGTAAGTGCAGTTATTGTGGAGTGGAAACATCTAGGAGAAAACTCAGCTCTCGACGCTACACAAGATCACAGAACAAGATGGCGAGAGCAGACGTATGCAAATATCACCTATCCTCATTTGCTCACTATCAAGTTAGAAACTGCCTCTGGAAGCAGCGTCAACACCAGAACTGTTCATCAGGATCTTCATGATTGGGTTTACTAGGCCGAGAAAAAGGTCTCAGATCACAATGCGTAATGCAATGTGTGTTATGCACACTACCATTAGACAACGGAGCGGTGGAAACGTGTTCTCTGCATTGACTAATTATGTTTCACCATTCAGCAGTCCGACAGATTAATGAAGATTTGCCAATGCCAGGTGAATGCTTTCTGCCCAATTGCATACTGCCAACTGTAAAGTTTGGTGGGCATGGAATAATGGTCTGGGGCTGTTTTCATGGTTTGGCCTGGGCCCTTTAGTTCCATCTTATTGCAGCATATAACAGAGGAGGGAAGAAGATGAATAAGAACTTCTAGTTCTCCTATCCTGTTGCAAAATAATGGGATTTACCTCAAGTTCCTTTCCGAATAATTGAACCCAGTTAATTGGCAAAGAAAATTTCCATGAGTTTGCCATGCACGAACAAAGCTATAAGGCTCTCATGGCAACTACTGCTATAGCTATACATCTTGATTAGAAAAAAAATTGCATGCAGTAAAGCTTCACAAAGAAAATAATTCCCTTTTTTCATCACTTTAATGTTTTCAAGTAAAAGAAATCCTAGTTCAACCCCCTGATACAATTCTCACATAAAGCCCCCCCTCAAGACCATCAGCTAAAGGGTTATCACATAATCCCAAAATGGTGTGTTTGCTGGATTATTTTTTCCCATTGGAAATTCTGTAAGAGCTCCAAGAAGAGATTACGAACTAACCTGGTCTACAGGATATCTTACATGGGAATGGTGATCCTTGTTTTTTTTGGTTGGTGGGCTCAGGTATGTTGAAGAAATACTCATTGAAACTGTAGTTCCCGGCAGAGCAGTTCCTTAGTGTACTATAGCTTTCCTGCCAATCAGCATGGAGGAGTGACCTGGTGGTGATGTCATATAGGTACCATTGACCCCGGTGAAAAGTAGTGCTGCTTGGAAGTGGCGACTAGTGGAGCATGCGAGCCATCCCTATCCCTGCTTGCATGCCCAGAAATGTTACAGAGACCATCTGAACTTACCGGGAACAGCTGGAATATAACAAAGCACTGCACTTGCCTTACTCAGCTGAGAGACCGTAAAGACACCAAAGTGTCACATTATATAGCTTTGTGCTTCCTGTTCCTGGCACTACTCAGCTGACTCAAAGAGGGATGTATCAAGCATTGCATTTTGGATACGATACAACCAGCCACTAACTACATACTGGCGTTAATAACACCGGTATGCACGCACAGCTGCGATTTCAATCGCAACTACCGGTTCTTCTGAAAAAGAGCTATCCTTTTTGACCAGAAGACTTCCAGGTCTATGACCCGGGAGTCCTTCTGCGCATGTGTGGCCGTCGATCGGCGCATGCACGAGAGCCACAGGGGACCCTGGAAGGGATCCTTTTGGATGCGGTACAATGCGGAAAGCAGCCCATAGGCTTCTATTAGGCACAGCAATGTGTTGTACATGCAGCTACAAGCTCAGAAAAGTTTTGCTTTCTGGAGCTTTGTGCATATGGGAAAAGCAGTCAAACCTTGTTTTCAGAGTTTTGACCACATTTTCCCGTTTGTACAGTACATCCCACCTTAAGGCCTCAACTCATATGTTATGGCTGCCATAGAGGTTAAAAAAAAAGAAAAAAAAAGAATCAATTTGTGGAATTTACTACATTAAAAGCTTCAACAATACACAGAACAGCAGCACTCTACGAATAAACAAATCTCATTTGAACCGCTGTTTAATGAAAAACTGCATTCTAGCCTACATGCAGGGAGAAAAACAAACATAAGACAGTCACATATTTTATGCAGGATGACGATAAAGAGTCTCACATAAAAACAAAAGTGACACAGCTGCTTAAACTTACCGTCTCCTCACCTCTGAAGTACAGTTTATAGTTTGTGACAAATAACCGTCCTTTAACTGGTGCATTAAATGGACACATGTAAATAACATCCTTATCTGTCAATAAGAGAACACATAACAAGAGTGAGCAGAAACTGAGAACTATGCAAAAAATAATTATTTTTCATCAAGATATCAGGCTTACAAGCTTCCTGGTGTTTTGTAGCACCCTGACAACGATACAGGTTGAGTCTCCGATCTCCAAAATGCTTGGGACCAGGGGTATTTTGGATAACTGACTATTCCGTATTTTGGAATATTTGCATATCATAATGAAATATCTTGGGAATGGGACCCAAATATACACACAGAATGCATTTATGTGTTATATACACCTTATACACACAGCCTGAAGGTAATTTTATACAATATTTTCAAGAATTTTGTGGCTCAAACAAAGTTTGTGTACAAACATAAAATTCAGTTATGTTTCTTATACACACAGCCGGAAGGTAATTTTATACAATATTGGTAATAATTTGTGCCTTAGACAATGTTTGTGTACATTGAACCATCAAAAATCAAAAGGTTTAATTTTCTCAGTCATGCCAAAAAAATTCTGTATTTCGGAATATTCCGTATTTCTGAATATTTGGATATGGGAGACTCAACCTGTACCACTAAAGGGAGACTTCCATGGGTGAGAATGCTTTTACAGACATTGGACTTGAAGCAAATGAAAAAAAAAAAAAAATGCAAATGTTGGGAACTGATTGGAGGGTTACTGACATTTAATGACTTGCTCCAGGAGTCACTAACTATTTATTTAGCACTGAATTATTCTAAATTGTAGCCAATTGCAGAGCTGGTTTTCAGGGAGGACATAGGAAGTATCCATGCATGCAGCCTGACCTGTCACAAGGGTCTCTCCGGGTAATAGGGGAATTTCATCATTATACTCCTGGTTCACACCATCGCTTGGAGGCTGTAAAACAAAGTAACGTATTAGTAAAATAAAGATTGTGGTGATGGATGGAAATGGGAGCATGTTGCTGAATACAATAAAGAGTACATGCATTTAAAAGCTCCATATTCATGTAAATATCTGTTGGGCTTTCTCCCCTGTCAGTGAGTTACTTTTGCACCTCATCTCACCTAGAATGCATCTAGTACAGAAGTGTTGGCGTCCATTACCCACTGACCACTATACACATACTGTTGGTGTAGCAATAGAAGACAGACACTTTGTATACATCCATTAATAAATGATTCTTCACCACTTAGTACTTAATGACACTAAGTACACACCCTTCATACTAATCTTCATTAGTAGTAATCCCTTGGGTAATCTTTAGAGAGGCCCTAAATCATGTTCTTTTATAGTAATCCATTTGGCAAAAGAAAATATTGACATTGGTTCCTTACTTTTGACCTAATAGAGGCTAAGGAGATGCAGAACAGAACTAGGAAAATAACCCCTATACCAAGTAACAGTACTGTAAGTGCACACATTCTGAGGAACACATTGTACATACAGCCTCCACTAAGGGAGTGATAGGCTAAAACAACTTTCAAGCACATACAGAGGCGTCCTCATTTACCTAGGCACAATACGCCATGCGGCGCAAGACGCCTGGCGCAAATGAGCTCACAGTGGAGGTGTAGCGTATTTTTTGCTCAAATGTGTTTTTTAGTCACAAGGCGATGTAACAAAACCACTTCACTGATTCATTTGATACATGACACTTATATCTGTGTGCGACTGACTCTGCACAACAGAACTTGGCATAAAAAAACCCCCACAGCATGGTAGCATTTTGTATACAGATGTACAAGTCTCACATCAAATTAATCAGTGCGGTTTGTTGAAACATGCAAAAAAAGTCTACGGTTCGGGTCTGGCTGAAAACAAGGGCAGCGGGATGCAGTGGGGGCAGGATGTTAGCAGGCAGGGCCAATAAGCATCTGCAATCGTCATTGTGGCTTCTGATTGGTCTACTTGCTCACACAGACACTGAAAATGGGATGTAATTATAATCCCTACAGTTGGGATGCCAGCACTTAGATGTCAGGATTCCAGCGTCTGCATTCTGTCAGAATAAGTACTGGGGTCAGGGGAGGTTAGGTTTAGGCACTAAGGGGGAGGATTAGGGTTAGGGGGAGGCTGCTGGTGTCTCAATTCTGACCGCCGGGATCCCGTACCCAACCCCTGAAAATGCATCTTTAGTTAAATCTGATTTAAAAAGGCACTTATAAATACATATGGCTGATTTTCTGTAGTCAGTGTTACACACTGGTGTGGAAAATAACACATACTATCACATCCTTCTGGAAACAGCTAAAGGAAAAACGAGCTAAGTAATACAGTTATGTAGTCATAAA
Source organism: Taudactylus pleione (assembly GCA_031769625.1). Taxonomy (NCBI): domain Eukaryota; kingdom Metazoa; phylum Chordata; class Amphibia; order Anura; family Myobatrachidae; genus Taudactylus; species Taudactylus pleione. The sequence goes on from JAUIMM010000221.1 coordinate 290,018, forward strand.
ATCTTAGGAGAGGGGGAACATAAAAACCTGACATTTCTCAAATATCAATAGATTAAAGTTAGACTTATAGGACATGCCAAATCATGGCCATACAATAAATGCTAATAAATTCCTATGTATGGCATAAGAATACAGTACAAGTTGTTTTAATTTAATAATGGAAACAAAAAAAATATATAAAACCACCCAAAAATTCCTGGCAGTGTATGATGAATCAGACCAACATACAACAAAGCCTTTGTGCAAAGTGTCTTACTGTAAGGTTTTGTGTTACCCTTATAATGGCAGATACTTTAATAACTAAAGATTACCTTGACCCTGGTTGAATTTCTACAAGAGAAAGGATACTGATAGACAGCACTATAAACATTAGCTGAAGACTTATCCTTACCCTTCTAATGGAGGCATTTTCCAGGGAGTTTGAATTGAATCGTGTAACTGGGGATGAGGCCATGATGATGAACCTTTAAAAAAAAATAAAAAAAGATTTGATGATGACAAGAAGACTCAATTGCACAAGACCAGTACTTGCAGATGGACACAGTATCTTGGATAAATGCTGCTGACAGCCAGGTATCACTTGTGAATGAGGGTAATGCCTGCCAGGAGCTACTGATGCTTAACACTTCTGCCTGAAACCAATTCCATTTCATATAGTGCAGATGCCGGTAGTGAGAAGTGTACAGAGTGGATTTGGAAGTGTCAATATCAGAGGCTAAAGCACAACATTTAGTCATATTAACATCATACATTCGCAGCTCCTAGAATTGTAATAGCCCCTACCTGTGACACTGTCACAATGGTAACTTCCAACAATTAAATAACCTGCCATGCATAACATGGTCACAGAAACTGGGGATTCCCTTCATTTTTACAGTGATTTTAACCATTTTGAAAAGACCAAGAGAGTTGCTGAAAGAATTAAAGGTTTGAGTAATATATATATATTTATTTTTTTTAGCGGGATCACTGAGTGTGTAACATACGTATATTGTTTAAGTTTTTTTGTACACATGCAATTCTGCTTTTCTCTTCTCTACTACGCATCTCTCTGCCGCCCCTTGGGAAAATGACCCCTTTCTGGGTACTTCCGAGTCTACTCCCCTCCTGTGCTGTTGATCTTAAATGTAAATGTCACAAAGACAAATGAAAACTGCATTAGCAGGACTCCAATAAATGAAAGAATCCTGCCAATGCATCAGAAAATAGAATACAGTCCGCGGTCACCAACAACCAATATAGGAAGTCATGAGAACAGCACTGTAAAGATTTCTCCTTCAATTACGAAGAGACCCAAAACACGGCGCGCACATTGCAGAGCAGGTAAATAAACATTCATGTTGTCACCAGACCGCTGCACATGAATGCTCGAGCCCAACCGTCATTTCACAATGTGCTGGATTGCTCGGATCCAAGGAAACTTTGCTCCATCCGTTTCTTTATTCAGTTAAATGTTGCAAAGGACAATATATTTTTGTGAGTGTTGCTACAAGAGACGCCAATATACCCCTTCCTCTTTACAGCATAAATACAAAAAGTGGAAATAGCACTGCACTAACCTGCTCTGCGCTTTATGTATGTTCCCTATTCATGCTCGTAATCTCACAGCAGCTTTACTTAGTAACTCGCATCTAAGGGTACATATATACACACAGGTGTTCAATCTGAGCACACATGGGTGATTTGTAACAAACGCAGAGTCAGAGAGAAGAAACGTCTGCATTCATAGAAACATATTAAGGCGTAAAGACAGCACAAAACTCTGTGTTCCTTTAAAAAAAAAAAAAAGGATATACAGTTCTAGGGGGTCTATTTACTAAAGGGGCACATCCACGATCTACTCCCTGTCCAATCTCTAAACTATTTTCCCTTGATTTTTTCCCTTGAAATTTTATCTTTCAGTCTGTACGATTTGCAAACTATCTTTAATAGATCAAGTAAAATTGACCTGCATGTTCAGTCGACTGACTAGACGATCAAACGACCAGCGGGAGCGCGCATCGTTGATCGTTAACGACCAAACACTGCACGATTTATAAACGATTTTTAAACGATTGAACGATAACGATGTCATTATCGTTTCATCGCCTGCTAAAATCGTGTAGTGGATGCCCCCCTTAAGCAGTGTTAGGAGACAGAGTGAAAAGTGATAAGGTACCAGCCAATCAGCTCCTATCACTTTTCATTCTGTCTCCTAACACTGCTTAGTAAATAGACCCCTAGGTGTTTTACTTTCTTAAACATACTGAAAATATGTGTACATGCCCTAGCACTGTTCCCTAATACTTAGTCCTGGCCAGTTTTTGAGCACAGGTTGAGTGAGTGCCAGTTGCTTGCGACTATTAACTACTTACCTAATCATGGCCAAACAGTGGCTCTACATCTCCATCATATTGCAGGACCTGCTGACTGATAATCCATGCAAAAACAATGGGATTTGTTCTGTGAGATTCAACTACAAATACCTGCATCACTCATTTTATCTAGTTTCTGCTATACACACTAGATTGTGGAAGATGGTTAAAATGTAACATTTATGGTCTTCACTTCTGTACCTTTCATGTCCATGTTTTACATGTGCTTTGTTCTCCCCAATGTCCGCAACTGCTGAGTACTGTGGCGCCTTACAAATAAACAATAGTATGTAAAATGAACAGAATGTATACTATAAAATAATTCAGAAGTCTAAAATGGGAGGTTTCACTGTAATTTACCGCTGTGAAATCAAGGTCAGTCATGGCACTGAACCACATGTATAAGCCAACACACCACAATCAGTGTCACTAGAAGGATATTAAATAGAAACAAAAAATTGCTGCAGGCTAATTATGAAACATGGTTTATCATTTTAGACAGAGTACAAATAGATATAATTCGATTTCAAGACTCTTGCAGAGTACGGAAAACAAATTTAAGATTCAAGAATTCCCTATGGCAAATTGATAACAGCAGGGCAATGAAGTAGAACAGGCTAACAACATAAGCAATAAGGGAGAAAAGCTCACACAGAACAGGCTGGTGTATGCGGAGATGAGCTGAATTCAATTTATGTTCGCTTTAGTAAGTGACCAGCACAAAATAAATAAATTGCATGGTTGTAATATATTTGTATGCACTGTGTATCTCAGAGTAAGCTGCTCAGCAATAATGCATCAAAACAATATTTGCTTTTAAAATTGTACATAATAAGGCAAGAAATTGGAAAAACAAAGGATGAGTGGCAATGCACACCTGACTTTCATAGCTAAAGCACAACACAGATTAAGTGAAACTATATAAAAACGATACGGGTACAGAATGGCTGCGGTCAAAATTCCCGACAGGGTTAGGATACAGACAGCTGTCGGTCGGTATCCTAACCATCCCCCCTAGTGCCTAAACCTTACCTCCCCCTCCCCCTAAACCTAACATCCCCCTCCCCTAAGTCCACTACTTACTTTCAGGATTACGGCGCAGGCATTCTGACCGCTGGAATCACCAGTGCCGGGAGACAGGATATTGAACATATCCCGTACAAACATTGTACTTTTAAAAAGTGAAAGGTTTTCAGCAGGGTAGTGTAATTCTCCAGTTCCTGCCCTAAAAGGCCCCACACACAGAGCAATATAGCGGCCAATCCGACAGATTACAACGATATCGATGCTATATCGTTCCGTGTGTGGGTATATCGGCCAGGGCGTGCTCCCGTGGGATCGTTCATCACTCCCCCAGATCTTTCATGTTGCAAAAGAGATCTGGAGAAGCGATGTACGATCCCATGCAGCGCCATGCAGGAGGGGTGGGGTGCCTGGGTTTGGGGGTTCCGGCATATCGGACGGTCGGGCAGTGGATCTGTTCGTGTGTGGGGACCGTTCCATATGTCGGCCGTCGCATCGTACCATCTGTAGCCGGGCTTACTCTCTTCTGGAGAATTGTACTTAGATGTACAATCCGAATATACAGATTGTGCCATCAGCTTGCAAGAGACACTGATCAGAATCAAACTTCAAATCCAAACAAACAAAATCTTAATTTTGCTACAAAAAAAATAAATATATATGATAAAAGGAGTAGGAAAACCATGGTTTTAATTGTGGACCATTAAAGATTCGGGTTCAAGTGCAGAATTGTCAAAAATAAAAACTTAGGGAAAACAAAGAAAAAGAAAGGTAAATAAACCATTTTTTATTTACTATATCACACCCTGCTATCACTATCCTGAGGTGGTGGCTGCATTGGAGGGCAGCTGTTGGTACAGGTACCATAAGGTTGTGGTAAGTAGTTACCACAGGAAAGCCCCTGCAGTGTTGGCCTTTGAAGGCTTCGACTAACAGTAAACAGGGAGAAACCCTAAATGATGAGAAAACTGATATTTTTGCAGGAATTAGAGACTATTTCTATTTGATACATCAGCCCTTTGTGGAGAATTTAATTAGCTGTGGGACTTACTGCATGCTCTTAGCTACCAGGTAAAGACCCCGGAGCTATTAAATTACTGCACATAACGCAGACTTCTGTTCCCACCTCAGGAGTGCATGAACAAAAATCCGTGTTAAGGGTACCCTCTGGTCTTACCACAAACTTACTGCACTTAACCCGGAATCTATGCCTTGGGACTTACCTCAGGATAGAATTCAAAAGCTCTGGGCACATAACCTGGGAACTAAAGACCCATGATAAGTTTTGTGGCTAATTGAATTCCCGTTTGTCTTTTTGATTTAACCGAATCAAAATAATCCAGGAGCTGCAGCATGGATTTACAGAAGCTGGGGAGGGGTGTTTTTTTTATTTTGAATTTCATAACACTTGTTACCTTAAGGAGTGTTATCTCTCCCATCTTCACAGCGTGTGAAGAATGTGGGGGAAAAACAAAAACACAACTTAAAGGTAGCGTGAAATGGCAGCTGTACCTGTATTCTTGACGGTAGGGAGAATAAAAAATTTGGATAGGCCAAATAATTGTTGCTGCTCAGTAAAAGGTTATATTCAGTCATAAACCCCAAGGTTGTCCTCCTAAAGGCTTTTGTGAGCAGCAATGTGCCACATTGGAATGCTAGGATCAGTATTGGTAAAGACAAATTGTAAATTTAATGTAGGCTACTGTACACCTGACTGGGGGAGGGGGGGTTTAAATTCAATTATCGACATTATTGCACATGCTGTCATCACAACAGAGGCGCGAGGAAAAACTTGCAATGTCGGCACTACCGTAATTGGACAATATGCGCACAGCCACTTTACAAATGTGTATAGTTTCTAATGAGCTTGTTCCCATGGGAGGTAGTTGAAATGCCGTCTGTCAGGATGTTTGCAATCAGAATGCCAGCATTCCAACGGTAAGTAGTGGGGTTACGGGGAGCGTTAGGGTTTGGCACTGGGTGTGGGGGGGGGGGGGGGGGGGGAAGAGAAGATTTAGTGTTCGGATACTTACCGACACCTGTCGGTATCCTAATTGTCGGGAAGCTGGCGCCTGGTTTCTGAATGCTTGGATCCCGACTGCTGGCATTCCATACCCAACCAGTTCCCATGACTGTATTATAAAACATCACCAAGTTTAACATTTTAGAACATAGCATGACCTATTTTCTCATGTGTGAACTTCTATTGCAATAGTTTGCATTGCTAAAAGCACAATACATGTAAAGCTCACGTAAATCATGCTAAACTTGCATCACTAAAAACACATCTAAGCTGCAATCTGCGCATTTTCCCAAGTACATGTGTGAATGAGCCCTTAAAATCTTTCAAAATAAAAAAACTAAATAAACGTAAAAGAAAAAGAAAAATAGAGTGGAGCTGCTGGATAGGACTTGGAGAATTTAAATACAACAAATTGACTCACTCATGTGAAAATAGTCATAGATTGTTGAAGTAAAAATATTGTCCGTTACCAAGCAACCATTACACACAACAGTCACTCTCATGCATCAACACATCAATACTACAAATATGCAAAGAACTGGAAAAAGCAGATCATTTCATTTAATCTCTTTTTTTTTTAAAGCATTAGAGAACAAAAGCTATATGTTCACGAGAAAGATTAGGAATACTAATGTAACAGCTTAGAATAACTTTAAAAGCCACATGAAGACAGTTATTTTCTTTGCCTTCGATTAGTGCTGAACCCAAAATAGTAAATAATCTAAGACTAAGGGGATATATAACAAAGCTTGGAGAGAGATAAAATTGTGAGAGATAAAGCACCAATCAATCAGCTCCTAATTGTCATTTCTCAAACACAGCCTGTAAAATGTAAGTAAAGGTGCGTATCCACTTGCAGATAGTGGGACAACAGTACGATTACAACATTGTAAACATACAGTCGTTACTCTTCCCCTGCAATGCCTACACTGAACGATATGTCGTTCAGTGTAGGCACCCTCCCTCATCCCTGAACATGGTCAATCTGTCGTTATCGGCAGATTGACCAGCATGTTCAGGTGATGATTGATGTCAAAAACGACCAGCGGGAGTGCACATCGATGGTCGTTTTTGACATTTTCATGCCCGATTTGTCCACGATTAATGAGCGATTGAACGATAACGATATCATTGTCGTTCAATTGCTGATTTAAATCGGCAAGTGTATACCCGCCATTAGCAGCTGATTGTGAGATAAAATAGTAACCAATTTTACCTCTCTCCAAGCAGCTTTTGATCAATACCCCCTATTTAAGTGGGTAAGCACTGTGCAATAGTCGGGCAAACAGATGGTTCTCGGCTGACTGGTTACATTATTGCAGTGTACACACAGCACTTAGGGACGATTATCGCATCGAGAGCAAACGGCTCAGCTCATCAGTCCTGGAGGCTGCACAACATTTGTCAGTAAATAAATAATTATCGTGCTACACATGTAGTGTGTACAGAGATCGGCCGACATAGTTCATTTAAAAACATCATCTCGATGATCTTTGGGGACATTGCTCAATTATCTTTCTTATATGAACGATCAGTGTGTACACTGGATATTGAATGTTCTACAGACGTTTCATCTCAGAAAAAAATAAAATTGTGAATTGTTTCTCATATCGGTCAGTTGTGAACCTAGCTTTAACCATTTCCGATACCAGTAAATTTGTTGTTTCTGTAACTTTGTAGATGAGAATTATCATCTGATAGGAGCAATAAAATATGCATGATGAACCCACTGGAAAACTAAAAGGTAGTTACATAATTGGAAAACATGAAACAAAAGGGTTTGTGTACACAGCTCAACTGAGCTCAGGGCAAGGTCACCTCCTACTGTGTGTCCAAGGCACATGCGGTATGAGCAGTGGGCACAGGCTGAAATAAGATGGGTTTTTGAATTTCAATTAATTCAGAGGTTCATTTGACCCTACACTCCTGCATCACTCTGACAGACGGTTTACACAATTACTCTGTGTTACTGTGGATCTAGCTCCTTCCACTATACAACACTGTGGTTACTTGCTCGCCTCCATTACTCTTATACACCATTACAATGTATCCAACACATGCAGCTCTGACCTCATCAGCAGCACCACAAGTCTGGATATTTCTAGTTGCTGTGGAGCCCTCAAGTGCACTGGTTGACTAACACACACAGTACTTGGATAAGCAGGAGATTACAACTGAATACCATAAAAGGTGGTCAGACACATCTGGAGCTGCACTATAAGTTACAGTACATTTTACTAACTTCCTCCAATCTAACTCTTTTCTTTGCATATTATTTTGAGAAGAGCAAAGATCTATTTGCGCTGATAAGACACCATTAATCTATAATTATAAAATAGAATAATCAGGGGGTCTGATGTTCACAAAGAAATATATATATTTGATATATTCTATATGCAATATATATTTATTCAGACTAGAATATAAAACTAGCCATATTGTAAACATGTATATTTGAACATGTAACACATACATATGTACCAACAAATACTGCATATAAAAATACATAAAACCAATTAAACAGCAATAATCACAATAACTCCATGGAGATGTCCAAGCAGGCCTGCTGAGAGCTGCGGCGGGCCCGGATAATAGGGGTGTGGCCTAACCGCGGGAGGCGTGGCCACGCCCCCTTCCCGAAAAAAAAAGATATTTTGCGGCGCTGCACGCTGGGGAAAGGGGGCGCTCTGAGCCCCCTCAGCCCGGCGCAAAGCCAGGGGGGGCGCGATCAGTGTGATCGCTCCCCCCACAGGCTTAGGAGACTGCTGTGTGCTGGGCTGCTGTGAGGGAGGGGGAGCGGCGCCAGACCCGGGCCCCCGCCGGGCCCCTCAGGAAGCCCGGCCATCTGTACCCGCTCCCCCCCCCTCTCGGCGCCCATGTCCAAGTCTAATCTATGAATGACACTGTGCTTTTAAAAGGACTCAGTCCATATATTCATAAGATATCGCTCCTGGTTCTTTGAAAAAGCTCCCTCTATACAGGAGCGAAACCGATTAGAGGACAATCGTCATCTTCATGCATTCGCCCCTTTGCCATCGCTGGGACTGGTTGCCATATACTTTTCATTGTTGTTGCCGTCCACTTGGGGAATCCTCCATACCATCTGGAATATAGAGGCTACTGACTTCCAACTTCTAGCGTCATCATCTGTGGCCCAGGTGGACCCCCGCAGGTGGATATACGGGCGGCGTGCAACCGCTGCACCACTTTTTACAGCATGGGAGATATTCAGGACTGCCTATTCCCGCACAGCATACTGAGTGCCGACTACTAACATTAGTGGAGAGTTTTCATGTGTCCATCTGCATTTTATTTGTGGCTTAAAACCAGAAGCGATATCTTATGATTAGATTATATGGACTGAGTCCTTTTAAAAGCACAGTGTCATTCATAGATTAGACTTGGAGATCTCCATGGAGTTATTGTGATCATTGTTGTTTAATTGGTTTTATGTATTTTTATATGCAGTATTTGTTGGTACATATGTATGTGTTACATGTTCGCAATATGGCTAGTTATATTCTAGTCTGAATAAATATACATTGCATAAAGAATATATATATATATATATATATATATATATATATATATAAAAATTAGATCTCTCTCTCTCTCTCTCTGGTGCATAAATGTTGAGACACTAACAGAATTTTCATATTTTGGCCTCTATTCACCACCACAATGGCTTTGAAATGAACCAAACAAGATGTGCTTTAACTGCAGACTTTCAGATTTAATTTGAGGGTAATTACATACAAATCAGGTGAACGGTGTAGGAATTACAACGGTTTCTATATGTGCCTCCCACTTTTTAAGGGGCCAAAAGTAATGGGACAAAACAATCCTAAATCTAACTTTCCATTTTTAATACTTTGTTGCAAATCCTTTGCAGGCAATTACAGCCTGAAGTCTGGAACGCATAGACATCACCAGATGCTGGGTTTCATCCCTGGTGATGCTCTGCCAGGCCTCTACTGCAAATGTCTTCAGTTCGTGCTTGTTCTTGGGACATTTTCCCTTCACTTTTGTCTTCATCAAGTGAAATGCATGCTCAATCGGATTCAGGTCAGGGGATTGACTTGGCCATTGCATAACATTCCACTTTTTAGCCTTAAAAAACTCTTTGGTTGCTTTTGCAGTATGCTTCGGGTCATTGCCCATCTGCACTGTGAAGCGCCGTCCAATGAGTTCTGAAGCATTTGACTGAATATGAACATATAATATTGCCCGAAACACTTCAGAATTCATTCTGCTGCTTTTGTCAGCAGTCACATCATCAATAAATACAAGGGAACCAGTTCCATTGGCAGCCATACATGCCCACGCCATGACACTCCCACCACCATGCTTCACTGATGAGGTGGTATGTTTTGGATCATGAGCAGTTCCTTTCCTTCTCCATACTCTTCTCTTCCCATCACTCTGGTACAAGTTGATCTTTGTCCATAGGATGTTGTTCCAGAACTGTAATGGCTTTTTTAGATGTTGTTTGGCAAACTCTAATCTGGTCTTCCTGTTTTTGTGGCTCACCAATGGTCTACATCTTGTGATGAACCCTCTATATTCACTCTTGTGAAGTCTTCTCTTGATTGTTGACTTTGACACATATACACCTACCTCCTGGAGAGTGTTCTTGATTTGGCCAACTGTTGTGAAGGGTTTTTTCTTCACCAGGGAAATAATTCTTCTGTCATCCACCACAGTTGTTTTCCATGGTCTTCTGGGTCTTTTGGTGTTGCTGAGCTCTCCGATGCGTTCTTTCTTTTTAAGAATGTTCCAAACAGTTGATTTGGCCACACCTAATGTTTTGCTATCTCTCGGATGGGTTTGTTTTGATTTTTCAGCCTAATGATGGCTTGCTTCACTGATAGTGACAGCTCTTTGGATCTCATATTGAGAGTCGACAGCAACTGATTCCAAATGCAAATGTCACACCTAGAATCAACTCCAGACCTTTTACCTGCTTAATTGATGATGAAATAATGAGGGAATAGCCCACACCTGTCCATGAAATAGCTTTTGAGTTGATAGTCCCATTACTTTTGGCCCCTTAAAAAGTGGGAGGCACATAGAAACCGTTGTAATTCCTACACCGTTCACCTGATTTGGATGTAATTACCCTCAAATTAAATCTGAAAGTCTGCAGTTAAAGCACATCTTGTTTGTTTCATTTCAAAGCCATTGTGGTGGTGAACAGAGGCCAAAATATTAAAATTCTGTCAATGTCCCAATATCTATGCACCTCACTCTGTGTGTGTGTGTGTGTGTGTGTGTGTGTGTGTGTGTGTGTGTGTGTGTGTATATATATATATATATTTTTTTTTATTTATTTTTTTATTTTTTTTAAGTGATCAGACCCCCTGATTACTCTATTTTATAATTATAGATTAATGGTGTCTTATCAGCACAAATAGACTTTTCTTTGTATGTCTGTGTTACACCATATTATGTGATGGTGTAGGTGTGTATTCACAAGCACACGTCATTTTGCTGCTATTAAAAATATTTTGGTCATTTGTCTGTATAAAAAAAATAAAAATAATAATAATTAAAAATTATATTATATATATATATATATATATATATATATATATTTATATTTATTTATTATATATACTATATATACACGCACACACACACCTTCATTTTATTCATTAGCGCCTAATCTCTTGTTTTTGTAACTTCTCAAAATAATGTCAGAAAATCGAGGCTGTGTGACATTGCAAAGTGGTGTGTGGGCAGGATTACCAATCAGAGATCACAATCAGTGTAGTGCAACTTCTGATTTGCTCTTCAACTCATGTCTTCCACAGCCATTTTAAAAAGTGTCAAACTGAACCATTTTTGCTGATTTGCAGTCCTGTATTACAGACCAGTGGAGCCTTAAGAAAAAGCAGCTGCTATGGGATTGAGAAGGTTAGTGAAATCTAATATATAGTTGGTAATGAAACAAACAAAAAAAAATTATATGCACCAACCCTAATGTGTACAAAGTGATAATTGTCCTAGTACACCCTGCTCAGTCAAAGCTAAAACTCCTAATTGCAGCTTTTTTCCAAATGTGAACACTGCAAGAGAAAAAACAAAGAACACTCCAGCTGCAGCAATCTAACTAAGGCCGGGGACAAATTAGGCGATTTATTGTATTGCCCATATCGCTGAGTTTGTACACACAATCGTGCCTTCAACTGCAACATCGTCCCATCTGTTGAGCTGCACGTCAGATGGGACGACGTCGTTAGGGACCGCATAAAATAAGTATTCTCTGGTTAACATTTAAAATTCTGTCAACACATGTAGGCTATAAATTCCTAGCTGCGCTTCTCAATCACTCTGTTAACACATACATTGTCAGCTCCCTACCGGTCCCCTAGTCCAGTGTCGGACTGGAGCTTGAAGGGCCCACCGGGGGATTGTAGTTGTAGGGACCCATGCTTTTGGGTGTGTGGTCAGTTACCACAGGGGATGAGGCCCCCATTGGTTATCCCAATCTGCAGGTGTGGTAGGTAGTAATTATTTTAGGAACTACACTTCTTCATAAAAACGAGTACATACTGGGTGAAGTAGACCATGGGGGGCTGTTGGACTTCCACACCTGAGTTAGCAAACTACATAATGAAATAATCTTAAAGAGGAAGATGGAAAGCGGTCTAATGCCCTTACACAATCCAAACTATCCCCAACACCTGGGACTAATTAATATTCCATTTTCAAGTGTATGTATATCATCAAACCTGTACCAAACACACATTTTCTATTACATAATTGGAAGGTATCTAGGGTGGCTTGAAGCATTAAGGACAAATACAATATGCTACACTTTCACATGTATTATTGTTATTTTATAGGTGGATTGGGCACCAATGCAGAGAAATAGCGCGGCTTGGAACAATAGTGTCTCTCTAAACTCTGACATCTGTCAAATCTTAAGAGCTTTATTGTTCTCGAGAGGATCCATGAACAGCAACAGCCAAGAAATCAAACATAACAGATATAAAGAAAGAATTGTACTTGTATTTCCCCCCAGTACAATCTTTCCTCAGGGAAACTGGTCGGCTGCTATAAAGTAGCAGCAGCATTAAACTAGTCACCTACGGTTTACAGGACACCTATTGCCAGTACCAGGAGGCTTTTAGACAACAAGCTCAAATAGAAAAAAAAAAAAAGACATGAAAACAGTAACTCAACCTTGGGAAAGAAGCCAGAGATCTCGGGATCCAGACGCCAGAAAAAAATACAATGTTTAAAGAAAAAAAACAAAAAAAACAAACACACACCTGGTCCCTGACTGGCAACTTGGGATTCTATGGATTTACAAGGGAATCGGTATGTAATACCGCCGTCCGCATGGCCGGCAGTTCAAATTCCGGCAGCGTCAGGCCGACAGAGGAAGAGATCCCAGCAGCAGGAGCCCGACAGCGCTGGAAATCCTGATTGTCCCCAGGTAAGTACTAACTAACCTAACCTACCCCCTCAAACCCTCCCTTAGGGGTGCCTAACCCTAATCTCCCCTTCACCGCTGCCTAAACCTAAATCCCCTGGGGGGGTGTCTAATCCTAACCTCCCCTGGGGGGTGCCTAACCCTAACCCTCCCTAGCCTAACCCTAACCTCCCGGGGGGTGCCTAACCCCAAGTCCCCCCCCAGGAGCCCTAAACCTAACCCCCCCCCCCCACCCTCGCGGCTGTCCGCTCACGGCGCCCGGCGGCCCTTCGATCGGGATGCTGGGCGCCGGTCTCCCAGCATCGGTAAAACGAGCAGCGTCTACATCTAGACACCGCCCATTTCACTCTCGCCGGGATATGACAGTCGGGAAGCTGGCTGTCGGTATAATGTCAGCGGCTTTCCGATTGCATCCCTTTACAAGCAACGTAAAATTAGCAATAGCTTGTAAGATCTCCTGAGCAAAGTGCTTATTTCATATTTTTTGTAATTCATCTTACTCCATTTCATGCCATCCCTGCTTAGTGTAGTGCTTCAGAGACACAAAAAGAACGTAAAAAAATAATGTAAACTATTAACGGAAATAAAAATGGTTTTAGAGATGGGTGTAGAGTAAAACGGAATAAGCAACGTTCTATAAAAAAGGCTTGTGTCCGGAGATCTGGCTCACATGATCATGGTGCCGGCCACAGCACTGAGGGGGTTAATCCCTTTTGCTGCAGCACCATTTTCATATGAACTATTGGTGCTAGGCGCCATGTGCTGTAAATGTATATGTTATATTTAACATGTGAGATATTGGGAAAACGCATTTTTAGACAGCCATGCACTTATAGGAATGTGTTTCAAGAGTATTTTATTGTATAAGGAATGTCCATCTTCTGTAACATAGGGAGTGAGATGGCAATTACTCTGACCTAGCAAAATGTATACTGTGAAATAACCAAGCCTTTGTTTACAGTCAATATCCTGCTTTCTAAAGAGTTAAGAAAAAGATAGTTATTTGATAAATCAAACTGGGTTTGGGTGGTATATGTATGAGAAGATAGAGGAAGTTGTTTGGCTCCTTTGAAATGCAATAAGTATTTATTTATATTTTGTGAGACACTTGTCTGATTGGTACATGGGGGAGAAACCACACGCTGTATTGTGTCTGACTATATAAAGGATGATATGAGATGAGAAAACTTCTGAAGAATATCTGTATGCTGCGATTATCGTTTGAGCACTAAACATCTACTTGCTCCAAGACGCGTCATCTGCTGTATCCTGCGACCACCAGAATAGCGCAAAACGCTGATCTGTTCTCGGGCTGTTCTGGATAGAGCCCAGTGTGTCCAAACTGAAACCCTCTGCCAGCTACCCGTGCAGACTGATCCAGAGTAAGGGACCAGTGGAAATTAGCCGACACTACTCAAGACGTGTTGCAGCAGTGCTACTACATACATACCCTGAAGTAGGCGGTTCCAGATGCAGCCTGGAAGAAGTGGTACCAGGTGCCAGTATAGGAGCCTGGGTGAAACGAGCGGTTCCAGGAGTTGGTTAGTAGAAGCCTGGCGGTGGCTGCCCACTACACAGTAGGAGGAGTAACTGGCAGCTACTGACGGTGAGAGGGAAGCTTTAAGTGGTGAGAAGCCCACTCAGGTTACTCAAGGACCAGTAACCACCCTCTATTCTGATCAGTGATATCTGTGATCACCTGGGCGAGCGATGTCATCCCGTTACAATGTTCTTTAAAGCAAGTTAAACGTGCATGGTTTCATTTGATACAATAATTTTAAGCTTCAAAATCATTTACATGCATTAAACTTGCATTTAAAAATCATATGAAATTAATCATTCTAACACCAGTGGCTAAATGATAGAATGATAAATGATAGGTTTTTATTATAATAAATTCATCTGTGTAGCCTATTAGCTTCAGCGGGTCAGATATGCAGAGCACAGAGGTAGTTAGCAATGCTGCCTCACAGTATTGGAGGCCTGATGCAGATATGGACTGTATTGGACAGCTGCATGGAAGCGGCTGTGCAATACCATCCAACTAATATTCTAATGCAGCAGGAGGCGTCTGTAGGGAAAATATGCCTCCTGTCAGCATCTGCGATCCAAATGCCAAGTCCGAAGATGCAGCATCGGAATCACGGCTGCAATAATAACCCATCTGAGTAAGCTGAAGCTTACCCATAATCGGCAACGTACAACCCTTGCCCCAGCACTCCCAGTACACCCCCAGTTCCAGAAACGCAGGCTAACCACATCCCCACTCCACCCCTAAACGTCAGCAGCATGTCAATCATGCTGCAGCTTGGGTGCACAGCTTGCGAGGACATGGGGCTCTGCACATGTGCAGAACGGAACCTAACAATTGGAGATGTACGCAAAACACTGAACCAGGCCCTGAGGCCACAAATTTGACTCAAAGTGAATACCCAAACTCCACACATGTAGTACCTGGTTTTTGAGAAAGTTTCCTCCGGGTGCAGTACAAAAACTAACTAGCATCCTAAGTTACTGCAGGTAAAATATACAGCACATTTGACTCATCGAAAGGTGCAAAAGACAAAAAAATAAATAAATCTAGGCAAATATAAAATTTATATGGACTATATGTGAAACAGTTATATGAAAAAGTGTTTAAAAATCGACAGATTGCATGACGACAGGAGGAATAGCTCAACTACTGTACAATACATACTTTACAGTATTCAATGGGGGCGATTCAATTCAGCGCGCTATTTAGTCCGACTAATGATTTCTCCTCGCACCCTCCAGTGTGCGAGGAGAAATCTGACTAAAGTGCAGGCCATGAGGCCATTTTCCGGCTCCGTGTGGCGCTAACAGCTTTGGGACAGCACTTTACTCAGAGAATGCCAGTTCTTGCGACTAAACACCCAGGATAGGTTGCGAGAACCGTCATTCTCCAACTTAACTACTTCCTGTCGGAGTAAGCATCGAGGTGAATTGAATAGCTCCAGGAGCTCCCTCCCAGCCCTATTCAATTCATGCTGAATTGAATTGCCCCCAATGTTCCCTCTAAAAGTTGGTGTGTATGAAGAGGAATTAGTGGTGTAACCCGCACAGATGACAATGTCTGCAGAAACACGCCCAGGGGAATAGGACTATAAAGATGAATGATCATCAACAGTCTGTATGGAGCTTGGATTCTGCCTTAAAATAAAAATAAAAAATAAGTTATTTGCAAAATCCCAGGGCTCCTTTGCATCCATCACTGCTGGCAGATACATACATGGACGTTGCAGTTGCTGGTTTACACCTAAACAATACTTGTTTTGTCCATTAAGTGATCCAAAAGAGTGGCTAGCCAAGGGACTCGGCACGTTTCATCATGGGGATCTCAACTTCCTCAGAGGTGTGTAATTCCTGATGTCTTTCCGTGGTTCAAAGTATGGGGCCTGATTCAGCATGGATCACTATTCTGCTTATACGCACACAGCTCAGTTGCCAATACCAGCGGTGATATGTAAATGTTTGCATTTGCAGCCTAAGATAAGGATGCCCACTTCCCCAAACATCCGTATACTTGGGCAACATAGAGAAACAATCGGTAACATCGAGTAACATCGGACCCATACGCAGATAAGGCAGGTCATGCCTCACTCAGGAATTGCTAACTTCAGGAATTGCTAACTTCAGCGCAAGCTATGAGGCTTCAGGCTGCGTATGGTATCGCAGTGGTTAATTTATGCACGCCCCTGCAACGCCGTTGAAACGCACTGGCACGCCTGCCTTTGGCGGACCACCTCCTACCCCCCCTCACCAAAAGGCATTTCCTGTCAATCACTCTGCCATGGGTCTGCTTAGCCTCAGTCCCGATCGCAATAGCTAGTTCGCGCACCGCCATGCATACGCAGTACGCAACAATTGTCCAATTGCATGCGTATAAGCGACTGCGATCCTTGCTGAGTCAAGCCCATAGTTTCCAAATAGTGGCAATAATCAGCACCTGTGTATAAATTTAAAACCGGCCAGCATAACTCATTGAAAAACTTCATCAGTTAAATACGAAAGGACTTCCCTATCGTAAGTAAGCAATTCATATCTAATTGGAATCATTCTTCATCATAAGACATTCATTAGAAATTCAGAAAAATCACAGCACTGCCAGAAGCGATCCTACGATTAGGTCATGTGCACATGATCCGATATAAATCTTCAGTCTGTGAATATACCGTGAACTTTTTAGGATAAGTAACAATCGCATACCATAATTAAACCTACCATAGAAAAACTTCTTATTTCTTTAAAATAGACATTGTCTTAAAACATTAAACACTCCTTATAAATACTCACACTGATCCTCTGTTCAGGTAGAGTACCCACATGATCATATCTGAAACTTCATTCTACATGTTTGTCAAACATTTTTTATACATAAAGATAAAATGTAGAAGACAGATAAGGTGCGTACACACTGGGCGATAAAGTGGACGACTGAACGATAACGATATTGTTATCGTTCAGTCGTCCACTTTATCGTTAATTTTTAACCCCAAAAAGATGAACGGTAACGACGACGCGCGTTCCCGCGGGTCGTTCGTCATTATCGTTCATCAGGCTGACATGCAGGCCAACCTGACGATCTCGTCAGGTTGCTGCATGTCAGGGAATGGGGGGAGAGAGCCCGGCGCTGAACGATATCGTTAATGATATCGTTCAGCGGCTGTGCTCAATGTCATGAACGACATTGAGCACAGCCTGCCGGGGACAACACTACACGATATCGCTCAGGGAGCATATCGTGTAGTGTGTACCCACCATTAAACTTCTCTAAAGTAGTCTAAATATTTTCTTGATTGTTGCATAATATGGTGACACTATATACATAAAGGAGGGGGGGGATTAAGTGTGTAATATTGAAGGAAAAAAGGTACACTAAATTAAGTTACATTTCATACTTTTGTAGGCAGAATGATCATTCTTTGGGGCAAATCCAGTTGCAGCTTGCGTCTAAAGTGACGAGTGATGTTCAATGGTTGGTGCAGCTGGATGCAAGTGCAGTGGGCGTCCATTATTTGTTTGCACCCTCCTGAGGTGGCACGCCGAAATCCACCCAAAGCTGAGCGTTTGCATTGTTTTAGCCGATTAACATGGATAGTCCAGATGCCTTTGGACGTAACATGCATAAGTAATGGGTGCCCTGGGACTCTCTCCCAGAGACACCAACAACTGAATATCACCCATAACTTTAAATGGGAGTTGCAAGAGGAATCGGTATGTAATGCCGGCTGTCGGGATGCCTTCTGTGAAAATACCGAGAGCGGCATCCCGATGGTTGGTATCCCGACAGGGGTCGGGTACGTATACTTACCCTCCCCCCTTCACTTCCCTTCTTGTAGCCTAACCCTCCCTAAGTCTCCCCCCTTAGTGCCCAAAACCTAACCCTTCCCCCTTAGTGCCTAACCCTACCCGCCCCCCAGTAATGCCTAACCCTAACCCCCCACCCCCTAAAACCTAACGCTAACCCTATGGTACCTAACCCTCCCCCTGGGGTTACAGCTAAGACTCCCCGTACTTACCTGGTTCGGGCTTGTGTCTGTCTTCAGATGTCGGGATGAAGATAGGCGTCGGTATTTCGATGCCTCTCTTAAGTCCTGTGTCGGACTTCCAGCGTCGAGATTCAAACCGGCGGCATGTCGTCTGCCGGTCTGCTAACTACATCCCGTGCGAGACAATTTAATTGCTCCAAAAAAAATTATAATTCTACATACAAAATGTACTAAAATTAATTTACTGTACCATTTTACTTTAAAATTACTTTAAATTACTGTTGACAAACTGGATATTGTAGTGGAAGAATTTCATGGACTCCGCGGCCTCCTACTGAAACTCCTCAAGCTTGGTCTCCATCTCAGTCACCTCAGATCGTAGACCTGTAACAGATCTCTGCAGTTCGGAAAGGAAAGTGTGCTTCAGTAATGTCATTGCAATAGATCTTTCTCAGATTCATAGTGCATATTACTAGCAGTACCCCAATGGCATATTTATGTGAAAATTAAAAAAAAAAAAAAAGAAGTTTACCATAGCTCCACATGGGCAACTTTTTCCATTTTAACGTTTTAGAAAATGGATGCACAGCTCATACTAAATTCAGAGACAAGGGCTCTACTTCTCCTATTCTTAAACATCTACATTTGCAAGATGGATGTGGTCCTAAGGGGCATATAGCTCCTCTTGCATATCCTTCATAGCATATAGCACCCCAATACCACAGGCCATTTGCTGGACAAATGTAGCAAATGAAGATTAAATAATAATAATGAAGTTGATGCCAAATAAGCTTTACCGAGTTCAGGCCTCTGACATTGCTGTAATAAGGCATAATATGTACAAAGAATGTAAATATCTGTCCTGGGGGGTATATTTACTTATGTCCTTGTCTGTCTCTTGATGTCATGCACCTTTTTACCTTATTTAATACAGGTTAAAGTTTATCCTTCATGTACCCGATAGTGTGCCCCTTTCCCTCATAATGTAAGACCTGCCTGATTTTTAATGCAAAGTTTTGGCTCACCAAATTGATGGAATCAGGCCGTCTCAGTTCTATTAATGACCTACAGCGTCACACATCTCTGCAATAATTTCTCTCCCCAATTTCTACATTCTCTCCTATTGATGTGAAATGACTACATATAGACCAACCCCAAGCAACATTCCTTGATCCCTGCAACTCTTTACACTGCGCATCAACCACAGAGGGCGGAATTCAATTCTTTATAGCCGCTATCGCGCCCGACGGAGCTATTCAATTCTTGCTCCTGTCGGGCACGATGAGCTGCCAGCGCTACATTTCAGCTCGCAGCCCCTGGGGGATGAGAGCTGAAATGTGCGAAAAGTGACATGTTTGGGCGCCCAAACATCACTTTTCGCGATCGCGCCCAGCACTTTGGTCGGGTTTAGCTGCTTTACGCGGCTAAACCTGACCTCTATGAGCGCGATCAGCACGAAAATCTTGGACAATTGCATAGCGGCCCGCGATCTCCTGTCACTTTAGACGGGAGATGTGGGCCGCGAATACAATTGAATTCCGCCCAATGTCAGCTATAGCACAATAAAGAAACATAACGCCTTTTAAACCGCTTACGTATCAATCGGCAGTTTGCAAAATTACCATGTTTGACTATGTAATAGACAGTCAGAGAAAGTAATCTGTCAGACATGATTTTACCCCCCTAGTGTGTATTTCAGGGTTAATGTCAGTCTTAAATGGATTTCTATAGGTGCACGGGAGATGGGACAGCCCTGCAAAGTCTGACTGCTGCACAGGATAAGAGAATCACACAGACTGGGAGAGGGGCTACTTCTCCCCATTGTCAGAGCACATTTTTTTTAGCCTGCTAAATCCAAAGTGGATTTTTCTGTCAGCACAAATTTCCACTATAGGTCATGTTATTTCCCATAATACACACAAACTTGAAGTGATGAACTCGACATTTAAAGATTATTATTTACACAAGTTTATACACTAACATAAACTATGATATAAATAGCACACAGGGGAGGGTGAGAACACGGAACTAGATTACTTTTTTTTTTTTTAATCTATGCTATATACATTTGGCTTTCTGTTCCTGTAGCCTTAGGAAGTGAGGGGAACAGCAGAACCCAGCACAGGTATAGCGTGCAAGCTCTTCACCAAGATATGTACCGCTGCGTTACATGGAAACATACAATTACACTTAAGCTGTACTTGTGACAGAGCTCAAGATTGCAGATTATTTGTGTAATACAATATAATAGTATTTCCCCTCCCTCCTTAACAAAAAATTATAATTACAAAAAATAAGCAAAGCTTCATTACCTTTCAGAATAACATGCCACCATTAATTTCTACACCCATCTTCCAAGCTCACAAATAAGTGCCCAAAATAAAATACATGTCAAGCAAAGACGGCTCACAAAATGATAAGTATCACTACAGAAGTTCACAAACCTGCTTTCGTTTTGTGATCTTGCCGAAAATAATTTATTTAAAGCTTCTAGGTAGACGTGTCAGTTGACCATCTTGCATTTCCCCAAAGGTCAGATCATACAAATTGCTTATGCTACCATATATCTGTAAAAGTCTGTCCCACATCAAGTCAGTGATTTTTTTTTTTACTTAATACTAGGCCATTTTTATTAAGAGCCAACAGGTTACAAAGAGTCCCATATATACAGTATTTACCTCTTGATATATTACAATTACTAAAAGGCAACTAGAACAAGTAATTCAGTTATAATGGAACTTTTGTATTGTTAGGGCTCGAACCAATTAGGTGCGGATTGCAAGTAGCGAGTTTGTTTCTTTAAACTCGCAGACTTCGCCGCGAAGCGCGCTCCCGAGAATTCTCCAATCCAATTAAAAATGCCTATTCGCACTACTCGCAGCGGAGGGGTGCGAACTGACTGCCAAATGAGATTTGCAAGAAATGCATGAAAATGTGGGGAGACCATCCTGGATCCCCAAAAAATTGATAATTTCGTTAGCAGGACTGTATAGACAGCTGTTTGTGGCCATTAGGAAGTTACTGTAGGTTTTGAAATGGTGTCAAATGGCTGTTTTGTGCTTTTTTAAAAAATGCAAGAATGATAAAAAAAACAAACTTTTCATTTAATCGCAAACGATTTAAATGAAAAATGCATAAAAAAGTTGGAAAAAAGGGTGATTTTGGGGTACTTTGCGGGAATTTTGAAAAACAATTATAAAAACAATTATCTTTCAACTAAAAAAATATTATAATTAACTTTGGGGTTCCTAAACCAACGAAAAAGTTGATTTTGGGGTAATTTGAGGACTTTTTTTTACCCCCCCAAAAATGACATGTAATTTTTGAAATAATTAAACTAATTTAAAACTTCCAAATACCTAACTAGTCATTGGGGGGGAGGGTCCAAGGAGTTCAGCACAGGGTCCCGACATTTTAACCTTAAAATAAAGATTTTCCTTTCCATCTCTCACCCTCAGGTAGGTGCAAGTGGAAAGTTGCGAATTCAGTCTGACTAAGTCAGTGCGAGTTGCTAGTTGGATTGCACAATGAATTCGCTACGAAAATTCGAAGTGAAACTCGCACCTCGCAATTCTCACCTAACTGGATTGACCCCTTAGTATGGAAACGTCATTATATTATACAGCAACTGCCAGCAGTAGTTGAGTGTAGAACGGACGCAAACAACATTAATAGAAATGTATACTAACTTACCTGGATAAATGTTCAGTAATAAAAATGAGAGTTATGGTAAGAACTTACCTTTGTTAACTCTCTTTCTTCGAAGTCCATAGGGTTCACAGGGAGACCTTAGGGGTGTGTAGGTGGTGGATCAGGAATCCGGGCACCACGCAGTTAAAGCTTTTCAGCTTCCAGGATGCACTGGTTCACACTCCCTATACACCGACCCACTTCAGTTTCGTTGGTGCCTGGCCGAAGTCGGTCACCATTAACGCAGGGGGCTGCTTAGGCAGCCCTAAGGCTTTTTATAATTTTACTTTTACTACCATAGAGCGCACAGCAGCAGACTGTCCATAGGACATCTGCGCTGCCGCTCCATCACCCTTCCGGCGACGCGACGCCAGTCCAGATCTGGGGATCTCGGTGGGCATCTTGGGGTCAATGCTAGCAAAGCCCCATAGGAGGACCCAGACTGCAGCCGGACGCTAAGGCGGGTCAGTCATACCTCCGGTCTCAGTGGACAGACCGGAGGTGCCGAGTGTGGGCGCAGGCTCCAGCCACCGTGATCCACTAGACCACCAGGGTACACATGGTGCAGGAACCAGCGTTCCGGTGGTTTTCTAAAAAAAAAAAAAAATTGGCAAGGGGAGGTCAGCTTCCCAGTTATAGCGGCCTTTCCCCTCAGCTCAGGGCGCCATTCCACAGAGGTCTCACCTCCCTGAGCTGCTCTCCTCCTCGGATCACGCCCCCTCCGGCGGCCATTTTCTTAACGCACAGCCACAGCTCTCTCAGGGATATGCAGGGTCCGGTCTCTCTGGGGTCTGCGTATGTAGCGCTATAGCCTACCAGACACTGAGTCTGTGTAGTTGATTGTAGTGCCAGTTTGCAGTTATATGTTATTTCTGCATTGTATGTGACTAAGCATATATCTTTCCCTTTTTTTCTGACTTTGCCCTAACATACAGGTGTATTCAGGAGTTTTCCTGTACCTCACATATATAGAACTAAATATTTGTGAGGTTTGTCACATACAGTTGGTCGTTGCACTGTGCCATATTTGGGCTGCATGCTCCTGCAGCTTACCCAAGCATAAGACAGGACCAGTATATTGCATTCCTAATAGTATCGTACATACACGGTGGTTGCATTAAACCCAGTGCCATATTGTGTGCCATATTACTCTGCAGCTATGTCTAGCAACGGCAAGAGTAACAAACAGGCATCTGCACCCATACTGCTATCATGCAAATTATGTGCTGCAGGCTTAAGTGAGGAGGATTTGATACAAGATGGGTTATGTAGTAAGTGTTATACGCCACAGGCCCATCAGACAACAGCGCCTGTACAAGAGCACTCCTGGGCTTCATTTTCTCAGGTTCTGGTCACTATTGCGGACCGCCTGGAGGATCCGGCTGTCATTCCCCCTATGGGGTTATCACAGCAGGCCGTAATTCCCCCTTTGGGGTGGCCACAGCAGGTTCAGGCGATACAGGTAGCTCCTGTGCCCCCACCATGGGTATACGTACTCTCTCATCTAATGCCTTTCAAACCATATTGCAAGGTGAGAAGCCCTTACCCAGTAAGCCCTCTGAGCACCCTGTGTTATTGTCACAGTCCACACAACTCTCAGATTCTGAATTATCATCGTTGGAGGCAGTAGATGCTGATCTCTCTAACCCTGACTCCCCTCTGTAGGAGAATGAGAGTTGGTCAAAAATTAATATTCCTGCCTTGGTACGAGCGGTCAGATCCATCTTAATAGAAGATGAAGAGCAAGCCCCTAAATCCAAGCACCCTCTGTTTAAACGTCAGGATAATAAAATAAATATTTATGGGGTTCACATTATATCCATGCAGTCTGTCTGCAGAAAGTGCAGTAATACCAATGCACGAGCACTAAAAGCTGCTCACCAGAAGACAGGCAAATTACTAAATACCGACGTATGCAAAGTCAATAACAACAAGAACAGCAGCTTCATAGTCTTGACCAATACCAGTGACAGATAAAAGGCGCATAGGTTACATTTTTTATAATATTCCCTTTTAAACTACAAAATCTGCCTTAAAATGGCTAAAGACACAATGCAACTGATAAAACATGAATTTCTGCCGTTACCAAAAAAAAACAAAAAAAAAAACTGTTTATAACAAATACATTTGAATTGACAAATAATACAATTTAGTGATTTTTATCCATATAAGGGTAAAGCGAAGTAGATCGGTTAGAAAAATTGGCTTTTTAAAAAAAAATAATATAAAAATCTAAATAAAAAGTGTGAACACCTGGTGCAGAGTTGGTAGCAAAGTGGGAACAAGTTAACTAAAAACCGTGTGCGCAAAAATGGTAACTTTCTGCATATATGCAGAGCTGTCCACATCTGAAGATGCATCCAGATCCTAATGTGCAGCATATACACCTAGCCTGCATCAAGTTATCATCATGTACGCCTCCTAACAGGCGAATATGCACATAACTGTTGGTCCGAAAAAGACACGTTTGTATAAAGACTACCTTCCTCAACCTTGCCTCTGCGAGAACACCTCTCACCCACCTTTTCTTTCATCGGTCATAAGGCGCGATGCTTCCTGCTCGGTAATTGTGCTTTTGCGTGTGCCACTTTTAGGGCATGTGCAGTGCAAAAATAGGCAAAATAACACGCCAACTGCGTAGTGTTCAATCTACATCAGCCATTACATATCTACTACATTACAGCTTTGATTTATGCCAAACATTAAACTAAACTTAAATTACCCCCAATCTCTTTACTAAACCCCCATCTAGGAAAATTCATTTTTTCTTCCAAGCCATCTTCTGAAGGTGCCAACGTTCAGACCAAAGCTGATAGAGCTGGTCTACAAGAGGAAGCAGATTTCAACTACATCTGACAACATACATCTGTTTTGACAGATTACACAGATATTCCACACTCAATCGTTACCAATTTGTAACTCGACTAGTATGCTAGTACACAGTGTTATATAATTGTGTATTTATATAGTACACAGACCCTGTTGATCTTAATAGAACTTCAAAACCAATACTATATAATGTATTTAGAAATGAACAGACATCCATTATCCCATTTTCTGAAAAGTTTGTCATTTCTACATATTGAGTAGATGCTAAAAATGACTAGATTCTCGTTACGGCGGGGATAGCCGCCTTCTCGTTAAAGCAAGGATTATCAAAATTCTAGTTTATTTTCTTCTATCATATTCCTTTAAAAGTTTTTTTTTGTAACTCACCTTTGGTATCATTAAGTTTTGAGTTGCAACTTTCAAGGTTAAATATTTACAAAGCTAAACTTATACATAGATGTGTCCACATACATCTTTCCTCCATGCACTACAAGTCGCGCTACACAACACGGGATCTCCGTGTGACTCAGTAGCGCAGAGCATCTTTTCGTGGGACTTCTTACCTTCAAATATGGTGTGAGTATTTAGCACAAGCAGCTTTTGCTGATTAAAATGATAAGCAGCATGCCTATGTTCTGTGTGGGACTGCGGGTGTATCTGCATACGAATCGCTATGTTATAGTGTTCCAGCCGCTGACGTTGTAACATGTTTCACATGCAGATACACGTGCAGTCGCTCACAGAATATAGACATGCTGCATATCATTTTAATCAGCAGAAGATGCTCGTGCTAACTATTTGCACTGCGGTGCGAATAAGACGCATTTCAAGGTAAAAAGTCACACGAAAAGACACTACTGAGTCACACCACGGCATGGCGCGACTATAAGGGCTGTTAAACGCGCAAGGAGGCTAGATGTATGAGGACACTTCTGTAGCATGAACATACTACACAAACACAGAGCAAATATACAAAATCCACAAGGATAATGCATGGCCCCAGAGCTATGAAGCAACAATGCTAACCACTGTGTCACCAAAGTTATCGTGCAGTTATAGATCTCCAAGTCTGAATATTAGCCAGTCTCCCCACTCCGCTAGAGCAACTACCACCTAATTAGTTCAAGTCATGGTCCTCTTCCCCCATTTCACATGACTCCAACCATCAATGCACCGTCAGCCAGCATTGTGGTACGGGATAGTAGCTATACCAACATCATATCGGGGTGATCTCTCTTTTGATCCCCAAACACCTGCTCCCATCACTCAAGCTGTAGCTCATTGCATAGGAGAATCAACATCTGTAGCGTCTGGGTGATAGTGATGACAACTTCAGTACAGAGACTAAGGTAGGTTGTTACAGACAAGGGGATGGTACGGGTGGATTAACAGCAGTAAGGGCGGGGGTATGGAGTTGTCCTGGGCAAGAGCAATTTTAAGAGGCAAGTGTCTCATAAGGAGGCTGTGAGTTGGGACAGAGAAAGCACAACTAAGCATTACGTTTAGCACTGTAAATAGATGGGAACACTGGTGCAGAATTTACATCACAAATACCCTCATTTTCTGCAAAAGAATATTCACTGGTCTAATGGTGTAACCTTCACTAATGGTCTGGGGCATCATTTACATGCAGTGATCTAATGCCATTCAGTAAAAAGATTAGTGCTCTCTATACCAGAGATGGGCCAGCCAAGGGCTCTATAGCTGTGGTGGAACTACATGTGCCAGCATAACAACATAGATCCTGTTCCTGCTCTGATAGTCCAGGTTTCACCACTTCACCCTTCATTCTCCTCTCCTTTTCCAGATATGGACAGGTGCAGGGAGCTGCCATAAATAACACCTGACTGCTCCCTACAGATAACACACAGACAGGACAGCGACTGACTGACAACCCGGCACACTTAACTGCCCAGACTAGAACGTGCTGAGACACAGGGCACTGTACCACCAGCACACTCTGCCCTATCGAAGGCCTGGGGGCTCTGGCAGCCCCGGGCTGCGCTGCCTACCTGTGCGGTCAGATCCGCCTCCTGGGCCGCCGAGCCTGACAGGAAGTTCTGCAGCCTCTGCTCACCTCTCCGGAGAGGGAGAGGCCCAGCCGCGTCACGTGAGGCGAAAGGGGGCGAGGCCTGGGACCAACCAGCCGCTGGGATTGGTCCAAACGTTCCCCGCCGCGCGTTGGATTCTGGGACATATAGTTCCTTGGGCTCGGGACAAGATTGCTGTGTAGGGTTATTTTTACCCCAAATAGCTTCCCGGAGAGGTACAGTCACTAACAGCCACTTAGAGCGTTTGTCATATTTTACTGATGATGTGAAGAAATCATTCAGGATTAAAAATTTGATTATTATGAGTTAGTAGCTTAAGCCTACTTTTTTGTGATTTGCAGTAACAGGGTCCATTTCATCAAAGAGCAAAATCATAAGGGGTCTATCTACTAAAGTGCGGGTTTTTAGAAGTGGAGTTGTTGCCCATAGCAACCAATCAAATTCTACGTATCATTTATCTAACACCTTTTTCTAGAAGATAATAGCTAGAACATACTTGCCTACACTCCAAGAAGTCGCAGGAGGCTCCCGATTTTTCGGGTAACCCCCAGAAAACCCGGAAGTGTAGGCAGATCTCCTGCATCCTGCCCACTTCCTAGTGAAGCGGGCAGGATGGGGAGATTTAATGCAGAATTTGCGGGTCTGCGAGGAGGGGGCGGGACTAAATGTCACAATTTGCATAATTTTGCCCCGTCCCCTCTTCGCAGACCAGCAAATAGCGTCCTTTTCCGGGAAAGGGGTGGAGCCAATGACATCACCAGTCCGGCCCCGCCCCACGATCTAGCCTGCTGCAGGAGCTCTCCAGCCTGCTCCCGGAAAGCTGTTCTACAATGTCGGTAAGTATGAGCTAGAATCTGATTGGTTGCTTTGGGCAACAACTCCACTTCTAAAAACCCGCACTTTAGTAAATATACCTCTTATAGGGCCTGATTCAGCAAGGATCTCAATTACAAAGCTGCACGCACGCAGCTTTGCAATTGCGATCCTTGCAATAACATACCCTCCTACATGACCCATTCCACCAGGTACAAAAGGTTATGGATTGATAGATCTACAGTAAAAAGGTAGACAATGTCTAGATAGACACCAGATGTTAGACAGGCAATAGGTCGACAGGGACAATAGGTCAACACAATAAAGGTAGACATGTAAGAAGGTCGACAGGTACAAATGGTTTACATGGTCAAAAGGTCGACATGAAAATGGTCGACATAATTTTTTGTTTGTTTTCTAACCCTAATCTTCACCCTAACCCTCCCCTTTGTGCCTAAAGGTGCCTACACACATGACGATATTTTACCCGATCTGACCAATTCCAAAGCATCGGAACGACAGATCTTGTAAAATATGCCCAAATCGTGAGTCCTCACTCACGATCATGATGCGATGCGCGTCCCCGCAGGTCGCACATCGCATCTTCAGATCTGCTGTGCTGTAGGGCAGATCTGACAATCTCAAGTCACGATGCACTGGATAGTTTAGGAGGCACGATAGTTTGTGTGTCAAATTGGCAGATTTTTCAGACCAAATCGTGCCCACGACTGCCAGGGAGCTCCCGGGGAGAGTTCAGGGGAAAATCATACATATCGTGGGATTGTGAGCACATCGCTATGTCTATAAGCACTTTAACCCTAACCCTCCCTCCTGGTGCCTAACCCTAAACGTCGGGGTAGGTGCCTGTTCCTAACCATCCCTTCTAGTGCCTAACCCTCCGGTAAGTGCCTAACCCTAAACAAACAAAAAAAACATGTGTCGACCATTTACATGTTGACATTTTGACCCTGTCGACCATTTGTACCTGTCGACCTTCTGTCAACATATTGTCCCTCCCTGTCGACTTATTGCCTGTCTAACATCTGGTGTCTATCTAGACATAGAGGGGTATTCAATTAGGCTGCGAAAAGTCGGAATAGGCAATAATTTATCGCCGATGACGTCATTTTCGCCTATTTCAATTATCCCCGTTTTCAATTACAAAGACTTTTCGCAGATTCGAAAAGTCTTTGAAAAAAAACAGGGATAACTGTTCACCATGTTTTACATGGCAAAAAAAGTGCAGAATTGGGGTTTAGGGGTGCAGGTTTTAAAAAAAAAAAAAATAGCTTGCATCCCTGGGAATAGCCCCTAAAAACGAACTGTGTCAAAAAAAGTAAAAAAAAAAAAAAAAAAATAGGGACACCCCCCCAAAAATTAATAAAAACATTGGGGTAAAAAGAAAAGGGAAAACAGTGTTTAAAAATAGCGCAATAGGTTCAGGGGTATTCTGTAAGTATGCGGCAGGTGTTTTCTAGAATAGGCTATTAGCGGCAGGTGCATTTTTGCAGAATTCTGAAAAAAATAGTTTAGGGACTTAAAAATATGCTAGTACCGTACCCATTTTCACCCCAAATTTGATGGGACCACTTAGAAAAACGAAAAAGAACCCCTAAGTGCTCTTCTGCATCACTTCTTCAATGTCGGGGAAAAAACACCTGCTGTGGCTATTTAAAAACCCGACTTTCTTCTGCAGGGAAAAACGGGGGTACCCATAGTGATCCACCATGTCTGGACATCTTTAGGGGGGTCCCAGGCACATTTCCCGAAAAATCCCGTTTTTTTTCGTAGATCCAAATTCGCCGGGTCCCGTTTTCGCTCATTTTAAATTGAATACGTGCCCGATACTTTATCCCCAGAAAAGCTCCGATGTGGACCGAAAAGTCCAGCACAGACTTTTCGCTCCCTAATTGAATACGGGCCATTGTCTACCTATTTACTGTAGATCTATAGACCTGATACCGTACAAAATGCTCTGCTCCTGGACTTCCCTCTTAATGTATGATTGCAGTCACCTGTGGTTAAAAACCCTTCTCATCAATTAAGTAGTTCAACACAGATGACTGCAATCATACATTAAGAGAGGAAGTCCAGAATCAGAACATTGTGTACCTGGTGGAAGGGGTCATGTTGGAGGGTTTGCAATAATGCAAATGCAGCAGGAGGTATATGGCATCCCCTGCTGCATATGTAATCCCAGCACTGCGACGGAGGTCGCAGGCTGGGATCACCATCGCGACTATCAATGGTGGATGGCCTCAGCTTACTCAGGCTGGCCGGCTTGCGAGCCCAGAAGACTGCATACGTCCAAGCAGTCTCTGGGCTGGCCAATCCTGGGAAACGGGACGGACACGCCCCCCTTTCTGGGAACGCCAACCTCCCCATTCAAGAGCTTGCGTGCCTCTTAGCAGGACCCATTCTGCATACTTGCAGAATGGGTCCTGCGCACGCGCAGATTCTCGATAATTGGGAATCTGCATTCTGCAGTGCACTACTGAATTAAGTCCATAGTCGACAATGTGCAGATTGGTCCGGCTAACACGCTCGCAGACTGGCAGCAGACTGTGATGCCCTCCGTTTTCCGAAATGGAGGCGTGTCGCCACTGTTGCGGGGAAAGGAAGAAGCTAGGATCTCCGTCGGCTGATGGAGAATTCCTGGCTTCATCTTAACTGCGGCGGCCGGCTGCGTGACCCCATGGGTCACCTTAGCCGGCCAATGTCCCGCAAAGTGTCTGATACATAATGAAGCAGGAGGCGTGATGCCTCCTTCTGCATTACACACAGACGGAATAGCCAAGCTGCTTGCGAGCAGCTTAGCTATTCCGTCTGAAGCTGAATCAGGCCCTAGGTGCGCTGTGGGATGGTATAATGCTTTAAACTCATTCTTGCCATAACGTTTTTACCTACCTTGAAGGACTATGATGTGATAATTGCCATTTGCATTACCATGCCATGCCCCCACTGTACAATGCTGCAATTCACATAATCGTGCTGCAAGGGTAGGGCATCAATTACGCATATTCACTAGAGCAGTGGACAAGTGGGCTTCAACTGTATTTTCCTTTCCTTTTAACTAGGGACGGGGCTGCTTAACGAAGTGCTGCGGACAACTTATTGTAAGGCTGGAGTGTACAGTGGCAGTCACCTTTGATGCACCTTAAATACAGACCAACATGCCTGGTAATTGCATCCATTTTGCCTTCAAGCTCCTAGAGAGTGTTGTCTATCTTCGCTTAGTGTTCCCACTAATCTGTTTTGGCAGTGCGCCCTGCCCTGCTCATTTTGTTAATGTTCGGATGCTCCCGCCCTTTTTTTGACTTCGGAGCACATCGCCATGGGTGGAGCAAAGGTGCAGGCACTCGACCATAACCTAGCCCCCAGGAGGCGCTTTCCAGTCACACAATGGAATTGAGCTACTACTTCACCTTACCATATAACCACACAACTCTCTTCTTGACCCTCTTCAATATGGTTTCCACCCCATCCACTCCATCTTGGTCACCAATGGCCTCGCCGCAAATCTAAGGGTCAATTCTCTCTCCTCATCCTTTTTGATCTGTCTGCTGCTTTTGACACTGTCGACCACTCTCTACTCCTTCATACTCTTCATTCCATAGGCCTCTGCGACTCTTTACTCTCCAAACGATATTTCTTAATCTCTACCTCTAACTACACCTACCACTCATTTCTTCTACCTGTTGGTGTCCCCCAAGCGTCCGTCCTTGGCCCCCTTCTCTTCTATCTCTACACCACCTACCTTGGAAATCTGTATAAATAATAAGTAGTTGAACAGCACTCGTGGACAAATGAGAGACAGGTGTAATACTAAACAATCCCAGTATTGATAATAATACGTTGTATTTATGGTGTTACTTCATAAATTAGTATATCTATGCTATCCAATCAATCAAAGTATATGAATTATACAATCCTAAGTTCATTGAAGGGAACTCCGGGATAATATCCAGCTGTATGGTAG
Source organism: Taudactylus pleione (assembly GCA_031769625.1). Classification (NCBI taxonomy): domain Eukaryota; kingdom Metazoa; phylum Chordata; class Amphibia; order Anura; family Myobatrachidae; genus Taudactylus; species Taudactylus pleione. Next base: position 321,731 of record JAUIMM010000221.1, read on the forward strand.
TATGTATTACCGACTTTAGTAAGCACTCCATCCCAAAGTATGACCAGGAATCCTGCTTTGTAGTTGAAGCAATAGTGGATGCAGCCGGGTTGTGGATAGATAAACGCTGGTCTGGAACTCCCAATAGTTTTTCCGGTGAATATGTCAGTGGGTAGGGCTCTAAACGCGTTTCATTGTGGAAGTCCCCCACAGATTTGTCAGTAGAGTATACTTTGATTGATTGGATAGCATTGATAAACTCATTTATGAAGTAACGCCACAAATACAACAAATTAATATCAATATTGGGATTGTTTAGTATTACACCTGTCTCTCATTTGTCCACTAGCGCTGTAAAAACTACTTATTATTTATCTTGATCTGGTTTTGGAGTCTGACAACTCCTATTTGCCCAGCTGCTGTTTTTGATAGCGCCAGTCTGATTTCTTTGGTTATTTTCTACCTTGGAAATCTGCTCCTTCTGCCTCCAATACCATGGTTACACTGATGATACTCAAATCTACCACTGCTCCCATGATCTTTTTCCCACCTTGCTTGCATTTCTGCCATCTCACCTTGGATGACCTAGCACTTCTTGAAATTTAACATTATAAAGACTGAACTAATTGTTTTACCAACATACATTATCCTTCCGCTCACCTCCCTCTCTCTGTGAGCATCAACCTCTCTTCTGTCCCCTGTCTCTGCTACCTCGGTGTCATCCTTTATTCCACTCTCCTTCACTCCCCACATTTATGCTATCTCTCAGCCCTGCCACTTTCACATCCATGGTATCTCTAGGATTCAGGTTTTCCTCACTCCATATGCCACTAAAGCCATTATCCATGCAATCATCATCTCCAGTCTTGATTACTGTAAAATTATCCTTTCTGGCCTCCCTGTATTCTGCCTTTCTCCTCTACAATTTGTCTTTAATGCTGCTGTATTTTTCTCTCATGCCGTACGGCATGTGCCTCACTTCTCTGCAACCTCCTACACTAAATATACACCTCAAACTTGTCACCTCTACTTATAAAGCCCTTAATCACACCTCCCCAACCTAAATCTCCAACTTCATCTCAGTCCACACTACCTTCTGCCCTCTACGCTCCTCCTCTGACTGCCTTCTCACCTCTACTTTGGTTACATCTTCCAATGCACACCTTCAAGATTTCTCCTGCTGTGCCTCCCCTCCTGAAACTCACTCCCTTGCAAAGTACAACTTTCTTCCTCTCTCCCTAGTTTTAAGTGTTCCTGAAAGACACACCTTTTCACTACAGCCCTCCTCTTAGGTCTTCTCTTACCCACCTTTTCTTCTTCTGGTATAAGGATCAGAGCTCTACCCATGGGTGGGACCCATGTGGTCAATTCCTGGGGCCTTCAGAGAGGTCAGTAATACCTGCAAGGCTCCTAGTCTGCCCCTGAAACCAATGTGGAACTCAACCCCTTATCCTGAACATAGGGATAAGTATAGGTGTGCTGTCAGTGCCTCCCAATACCAGCTATATCTGTTGGCAGCTCACAAGTGGGTACTGTACCCAACATACACTAGACAAAAAGAAATGGGATAATTAATAAAAATAGGGATAAGGGGCTAGAACCAGTGTTTTAGAAATCAGGGGACAGCACTGAGAGTAATTCAGGTAATCGGTAGCCCATCTAGAATCTGCTAACAGAAGCTGCAGACCGATTATCAGAGCTGGGTCACTGGAGCCTAAAACCTCAAGGAGGTGCCTAGGTCCTGCACCCAGTCCCCAACAACTAAAATGAACCCTGTAACAGAAACTCAGCAGGAACCCCAACACTCTAAGAGAGGACCCACAGGGCAACACCCACCATCGATACAGGTACCGATGGTATAGTGAGTAGTGATTCCCAGAATAGGTCAGGAGCTGCAATGCTGAGTAAAAGCAGTATAGTACAGGTCAGGAGTAAACTGAAGTATAGTGAGTTTATAGTCCACTTGAACCTGCAATGAGCAGGAGAGATATACTCAGAGGACTTGGTAGTAGATGAGGTCACCATGGTAGAAGGCTTGGCACTGGAAACACTAGGAGAGTCTTAAGATGCCCAGGAGACTTCAGAGTACAAGCAGGCTGGAATTGAAGAATAACTCTGTAAATGAACCAGATAAGAATTGGCAGTTGCAAACGTGGAACCAGAATGGAACCAGACATTTGAACTGAACTGGGACTGGAGAGAGAAGCATCCAGCCGGAGTGGAACCGCAGGCTTGAACCAGACTGAAACCGAAGGCAGCAGCAGAGTAGCCAGAGTGGAACCGTAGTCTTGAACCGGACTGGGACTGGAGGTAACTGCAGAGTAGTCGGAAAGCAATCGGAGGCTTGAACCGGACTGGAACTGCAGGTAATTGCAGAGTAGCCAGAGGGGAACTGAAGGGTTGAACCGGACTGGGACCGGTGGTAACTGCAGATTAGCAGCAATGGAACTGGAGTACCTGGAGAGAGCAACAGCCAAATGGGGTGGAACCACAGGCTTAAACCGGAGTGAGACCAGAGATAGCAGCAGCAAGCCGGAATGGGACCGCAGGCTTGGAGCGGAGTGAGACCGGTGAGACTAACAGTAGTTGAGCCGGACTGGAACTGTTGCTTTAACACAGGCTGGTAGGTGCAGGCTTGCAAATAACATACAGCGCAGGACTGCAGAGTGGATGGAATACTCAGAAAAGGCAGCTTGCAGGAATCCAGCAGCACAGGTTCAGGCAGTGGATTGAAGGTAGCCCTTACTCACTTCTGTGTAAGATCACTGGAAGGTAAAGAATCATAGTGTTCTGAGAAGGTGATTGTGTCAGGTGCAGGCTTAATTAGGGTGTTCTTATCAGAGGTAGGCTGAAGTAGTCACATAAGCGTTGGAGACAGGTAGAGACTGGATACTGGTGCTCACCTGATCAGAGACAACATGCTGTGCCCATGAACCTCAAGAATTGGATTGACAGCGCACTGGGACAGAATAGCCCACCTTGATAAAGCACCACCGGACAGGCTAAGAGTGACTAGAACCGGGTTTTTGTGACAAAGTCTTTGTCACAAAAACCCGGATCTAGTCACTCTTAGCATACATAAGCATAACATAAATAAACAAATAAAGCAAACGTCCCAGCACTCCTCATTCTTAACAGTCCACAGTGGCTTGCAGCCACATTTGGCCATGCTCTCCCAGCATAGCCCTTTGTCCCTGGCACTACAGCACTCTCTCCTACTAACTGGCCGCTAGTCGGCATCAGTGTCTAGAGCAGTGGGTTTGTGAGAGTTTTAAACTCTTCCTCTGCTGCTCAGGGATGAGTTGCAGCTGGACCTGTGCAACCGTGAAAACCTGGAGTTCCACACCTCCACTGCTAATGCAGAATTCACAGGCTTCACTCCAGCCTCCCTTGGAGGGAGCTGATCCCACCAGAATGTGGGCAATTCAGATGAGAGACAACCCCTCTCACTACAATATGTACCAATGATAAATAGTGGTAAATAAAATGTGAATTCTGTAGTAAGGATACAAGAGGAAATAATTTAAATAACCTTTAATTATTTAATTCAATATTGGTGTGTTGCACTGTTAGTGATCGAGACACAGAATAATTTTAGGGCTTCACTTTACCTGTACCATGCCTCCAGGTCTGGAAGCAGAATAGTAGGTGGGGTTGGACTATGACCGACTCAGAATGAGGCCCTTTATGATGAATTTGATTTACAGGTTTTTTTGTGTGCAGTCAACATTGTCAGAATGCCAGCACCCAATTTTAAAGTTCAAGTTGGGTTACGGTTAGATTAGGGTTAGGTTTAGGGTTTGAGTTAGATGAAAAGTGAATGTCAAATAGCACTGTCGACATGCCAGTTGTTGAAATTCACAATGTCAACATTCTGTGGATTCACTTCTCCAGCCATGCATACAGAGCCATAAACATTACTTATTGGACACGTCTACTCTGTTACGACAATTGAATGATCTTCAACTACCTACGGACTATATATGGCTCTGTAGCATAGACGTAACTAGCCTCTATACGGTTATGCCACATGAAATGGGCCTCCAAGCAGTCTGGCGTTTCCTTACAGGACACAAAGATTACGATGTACCAAATATTGATGTGATCATTGAACTAATGACTCTTATTTTACATAAGAATTTCTTTATGTTCAATGGCAGGTTTTTTTTACAAATAGTTGGTTGTGCGATGGGTCCAGTGTGGCCCCATCGTACGTCAACATATTTATGATAGAAGTTGGGAATGACGTATTCTTTTCAGATACGAATATTACAAAGAACATCGTATATTATACTAGATATATAGATGACTTGCTCATCTTTTGGCGAGGAAGTAAACAAGCATTTATACAAATGATAGATGATCATAATACTAGGGACCACCCAATCAAGCTTACCTATAATATTAGTGCCACAACCGTCAATTTTCTTGATGTTCAAATCACTTTACAGAATGGTAGCATTACAACTTCATTGTATACCAAAATGACAGACCGCAATAATTTACTTCATAACAAGAGTTTCCACCCTCCAGCGCTTAAAAGGGGATTGCCGTACTCACAACTGTTGCGGATTAAAAGAATCAATTCTGATCCGGTAGCAGCAGAGTTACAAATGGATAGTATGATCAATACATTTTTGGAGAGGGGATATGATCTATCTTTACTGCAACAAGCTAAGGCTAGAGTTCAGAAATTGGATAGAGAGAGTTTATTAGTTTGTAAATAAATTAAAAACCAAGATAAGTCACTTCCGTGGGTTACACACTTTAATCCTGCTAGTGCATCTATTAATAAGATTGTGGCCAATGGTCCAATTGGATTCAGAACTGAAGCTGCAGGGAACAAAGCTTATGGCTAGCTATCAACGTGGGAACGAAATCTAAAAGATTATCTTGTCAAAACTGATATCTCCAGTTACCAAAAAACTGCCATCACACATTTTCTAGTTGGTAAGACAGGATGTATTAAATGTACATGCACTACGTGCAACTATTTGATCCCAGGAGATACATTCTATCATCCACTTTCGGGTAAAAAATATACTATCAACTTCAAATTAACATGTAACTCTAAGTTTACAATTTATCAGATCATATTCCCATGTGGACTCTCCTAAATAGGCAAGACGGAACGGGCGTTCAAAGAACGCATGGCCGTTCAGCGATCTTCGATCTGAGCCGCCTCGGTTAATGGTCATAGTGACTAACCAGTAGCGCGACACTTCTGTTCTGCCCCACATCCTTTGTCCACCCTCCGCTATAGAATGATAGATCATGTTCCCCCGTCCATCAGGGGGGGAGATCGAGGTTTGAAGTTAAAACAGTTGGAAAGTAGGTGGATTTTTCGTTTAGGAACTCTTGTGCCCAAGGGCCTTAATTACCACCTTGGATTATATAATTTCTTATAACATCAGTCGATAACCTCCACTCATGATACTTAGTGTAGCGTATTGGAGATACTATCTATAATGAGTCTTGTATAAAATTGTTGCTATAAAATCTCTGCCTAACTATGAATGTTTCCCGTATAAAATGGTTAAGGTATTTTCTCTGTAGTTAGGACATAACCGTTTATATGTATTTACTGGTTGTTACCAGATCAGTACTTGCTCAGTAATGAGATTGCTAATAGGAGCCATGCAGTGGATTAGTACTAGCTAGTTGCTAGTTGTTTAGTGGATTAGTCTCTATATGGGTAATATATGTCCTCACTGCAGTAGCTATGTTAGTGTTAAGAAGTGAGATTTATACCATGCTAAGCCTATAGCTATATCCGCCCACTTTAACCATTAGTATGCTTTTTGTGATAGTATAGGCATGTATTGATATTTATTTATTGCTTTAATTGCTTCTTTAGGGCGTATAGCAATTGATCTGAATAGTTGCCAGTTACTAGTATCCAGTTGCCTTTTAATATGTTTATTATTCATTATTTATATAGTCATTTTGCTTTGCTCTCTTTAACCTGAAGACAGTGCTTGTAGAGGCACTGAAACGTTGTTATCTATATGTATTAAATACTGCATTTATTGGTCTCGAGTGCCGCGTCTCTTGGCTGTATAGATTTTCATCACCACGAGGGTGCACCGGGACAAGATTATTTATTAAACTGGGAGAGCCGGACTCACCGGATTTTATATATATATATATATATATATATATATATACAGCTTACACAGGATTTAGGACCACTACAGTAAAATATACCACTCAACCAATGACACACACTGACTGACACAGACACACACACCTCTATCACTAAAAAATATGAATGCAGTAGGCAAATGAATACAGCCAGTATGATTTATTAAAGACTCCTAGTAGTGGTCCCCTTATGCATTGCCCCCAGTAGTGCCCTCTATACAGTGCCCTCAGTAGTGGCCCCCATGTGCAGTGCCCCGAGTAGTGGTCCCCCCTATGCAGTGCCCCCAGTAGTGCCCTTTATGCAGTGCCTTCAGTAGTGCTCCCCTATGCAATGCCTCTTATACAGTACCCCCAGTAGTGCCCCTTATACACTGCCCCCAGTAGTGCCTCTTATACAGTGCCCCCAGTAGTGCCACTTATGCAGTGCTCCCAGTAGTGGCCCTTATACAGTGCTCCCAGTAGTGGCCCTTATACAATGCTCCCAGTAGTGGCCCTTATACAGTGCCCCCAGTAGTGGTCCTTATACAGTGCCCCCGGTAGTGCCCCATATACAGTGCCCTCCTATGTTGTGCCCCCAGTGCTGGGTCTCCCCTATGCAGTGCCCCTTATACAGTGCCCCCAGTACTGGTCCCCCTATGCAGTGCCCCCAGTAGTGCCCCTTATACAGTGCCCCCAGTAGTGGTCCCCTTATGCAGTGCCCTCAGTAGTGCCCCTTATACAGTGCCCCCAGTAGTGATCCTTATAGAGTGCCCTATATACCGTGTCCCCCTATGTTGTGGCCCCAGTAGTGGTCTCCATATGCAGTGCCACTTACATATATAACACATGACACACACACACAGATTACTTACCTGAATCCCCGCTCCTGTGCCCGCCATGTCCGCTCCTCTGTCCTCCCGCTCGCCTCTATGGGAGAGACGTCATGATGTCTAACCCATCACCCACTGCGGAAAGCAGAACTCATGAGTGAGCTCCAGCCCGGCTTCCTCCGTGGATGCAGCAGCCAGTGAGAGTCTGTCTGACTCTCATTGGCTGCTAAAACAAATACACCACCACCAGGTAGTACGAGTGTACTACCCGGCGCCGGTGGCGGTGTGCTTGTTTCTGTGTAGTACGGACCACACTCACTGCGGTCCGCGCTACACTTACTGATTGGCGGGCAGGGGGGTTTCTGGGTACTCAGAAACCCACACTGCATGTGCATATGGTCTAGGTAGTTAGAGGAGATCCAGTCTACATAATGGATCTCTGATAAAGCCGGGGCACACAGCAGGACAGCGCAGTCGCATGTGATGCGACCTTGCCAGCTGAAGCCAGGCTGGCTGGGTCGCAGCACATGCAATGTCGCTAGCTAAGGGGTTAAATCATTACAAAAGAAATAAAGCATTGACCCCAATAATGTCCCAGCTTTCTCACTAAGAAGGTTTGTATCACCAAAGCCCAGCAGATTGATTTGACCCCGTTGGTGCTTCCTATGTAGCTGAGTTTCATAATGTATCCTTTCTATTTTTATTGTTATTATTATAATTTATTTATATGGCGCCACAAGAGTTCTGCAGCACCTTACAAAGTACATAAACAAATAGGTGACTAGTGACTTACAGAACAATACAATACAGGACCAGGGCATGGATAATATACATTGCTACATTAGCGACCATAACACCCAAATAAGCAACAGAGCATAAGCAACCAAGTGTTAGGTGCCCTAGTGGTGAGTAAGAAGTAGATGAAAGTAAAGTAGGGAGAAGCACAAGAGGGTAGAGGGCCCTGCTCGTAAGACCTTACATTCTAAAGTGCAGGGGCAGACAAAGAGGTGTGACACAGATGGGGTAGACAGGGAGGAAGGAGCATGTAGCAGCAAGTTAGGATGAGAGCTGGAAGGCTTTGATGAAGTAATGAGGTCCATAATAAGATATAAATAAAATGTTTATTTAATTTGCTATCATTGTTTTGTGGGTATATATCATATAGTTCTTTTGTATAGTTTGCAATGCTTTTCCAGGACATACTGTTCTCTTCTTGCATAAAGAAGAGCACAGCATGTCCTGGAAACGCGTAGCAAAATCTGATATATATACAGCAGGTAAAATAAGTATTGAACACATCACCAATTTTCTCAGTAAATATATTTGTAATGGGGCTATTGTAATGAAATCTTCACCAAATGTCAGCAACAACCCATGCAATCCCCACATGCACAGAAATCAAACCATAGATGTCCATAAATTAAGTTATGTGTAATAATGTGAAATGACACAGGGAGAAAGTATTGAACACGCTTACTGAAATCTATGTAATACTTCGTACAAAAGCCTTTGTTAGTAATGGCAGCTTCAAGACGCCTCCTGTATGGAGAAACTAGTCGCATGCATTGCTCAGGTGTGATTTTTGGCCATTTCTTCCACACAAACACTCTTCAAATCTTAAAGGTTCCGTGGGCCTCTTCTATGAACTCTGATTTTTAGTTCTTTCCATAGATTTTCAATTGGATTCAAGTCAGGTGATTGGCTGGGCCATTCTAGCAGCTTTATTTTCTTTCTCTGAAACCAATTGAGAGTGTGCTTAGCTGTGTGTTTGGGATCATCGATTTGCTGAAATGTTCACCCTCGTTTCATCTTCAGCATCCTGGTAGATGTCAGCAGATTTTTATCAAGAATGTCTCGGTAAAGTTTTCCATTCATTCCTCCTTCAGTTATATGAAGTATGCCAGTAGCGTATGCTGAAAAACAGCCCCACACCATGATGTTCCCACCTCCAAACTTCACTGTTGGTATGGTGTATTTGGGGTGATGTGCAGTGCCATTTCTCCTCCAAACATGGTGTGTATTAGTTAAATTTTGATCTCATCTGACCAGAATATATTCTCCCAGTATTTCACAGGCTTGTCCAAATGTTGTGCAACAAACTTTAAACAAGCTTCAACATGCTTTTCTTCAGCATTGGAGTCTTGTGTGGTGATCGTGGAATTGTACCTGCTAATTACAGGTCTTTCTGAAGCGCTCCACAAGTGGTCCTTGGCTCTTGGACAACTCTTCTGATAATTATTTTCACTCCTCTGTCAGAAATCTTGCAAGGAGCACCTGGTCGTGGCCGGTTTATTGTGAAATTATGTTCTTTCCACATCCGGATTATGGCCCCAACACTGCTCACTGGAACATTCAGAAGTTTAGAAATCCTTCTGTAACCAATGACATCAGTATGATTTGCAACAATAAGGTTGCGAAGGTCTTGAGAGAGCTCTTTGCTTTTACCCATCATGAGATGTTTCTTGTGTGACACCTTGGTAATGAGACACCTTTTTATAGGTCAACAGTTGGGACTGAACCAGTTTATATTAATTTGCACTGACAAGGGGCAGGATTGCTTTCTAATTACTGATAGATTTCAGCTGTTTTCTTGGCTTTCCATGCCTTTTTGCACCTCCCATTCTTCATGTGTTCAATACTTTTTCCCTGTGTCATTTCACATTATTACACATAACTTAATTTATGGACATCTATGGTTTGATTTCTTTTTGCATGTGGGGATTGCATGCGTTGTCGCTGACATTTGGTGAAAATTTCATTACAATAGCCCCATTACAAATATATTTACTGAGAAAAATGTTGATGTTGTCACAAGCCACCGCACTGAGGGCCTGATTCAGAGGCGCTCGCAAAAAGTGAACGCTCGTTCTGAATCAGGGCCGCCGCTTTTTTTTTTTGTCTGGCCTCCTGGCCGCTCACTAAGCTGTGGGTGACCACCCACCGTTTTAGCGGGCGGCCAGGTGATGGTCACGACCATTGAGCTTGCAACGAGATCCTTGTGGTAGGGTCTCATTCCCGCAAGCCCCAGTTAGCTTCTGGCTCTAATAGAGCTGGAAGTTCACTACTGACTTCCTTCGGGAATGCCTCTGTTTGGCCAGCCACCCCCCCTCCCCGCCTACAAAATGGGGCGAGCTGTCGATCAACATCGACAGCTTGCGGGCGGGTCTGAATCAGGTCCTGAGAACACAGGGCGAGGAGAACGCGGGGCGATCGTTCGCTGAACTCCTCCCCATCAGTTGTCCATCATCCTTGGTCTGTCCTGGATTGGCTCCTGTGGCTATTTCCTGCTGGTGCGAAGGCTGCTTTGGTGCCGGTGATAGCGTTTCACGTGTTTCCGGTTGTCGCTTAGTCTCCTGTTTTCCATTCGAGTACCCAGTTCTACTGTCAGCTTTGTTTCACATGCCGTTTGTGTCATCTAGGCGTCACGGTCCGCATAACATCTACCTGCCATTTGTGTCATATAGGCGGCACGGTCCGCATACCTGCTCCCTGCCGTTTGTGTCATCCAGGCGGCACAGAATGCACTCAAGAGCTTATTCAGACCTCATTCAGGCCGCTCGCAGGCAAAAAGGGGCCGGATATTTAAATTAAATGCTCGTACTGCGTGGCATAAGGACTCCCTCTATGTCTTAGCAAGCTACGGCACTGAGCGCTCGCAAGTGTATTAAGACGCCCACTTTCCCCTCGCAACACATGTCATCTCCTGGAATTGTTTGATTAATCGGTAACATCGAGAGCCATCAGAGATGCTCGCAGCCCTTGAGGTAGCCTTACCCCACCGCAAGCACTGCGATGAGTGCTGGCTGAAAATAATACATGCAGGTGAAGTGTACAATTACGCTACTTTGCTAATTATGCACGCCCTTTAAACAGCGTTTTCTTGGCCTGACACGCCTGCGTTCGCAACACCACACCCCCGTTTACAAGCACCTTCCCTGTTACCACCCACAAACGGCTCTGTCACTCTTAAGTAGCGGGCAGTCTGTGTGCTACGAGCACAGGATTCTCCATCGCTGAGACTGGCTTGCGCATGCACACTGTGAATTATACGCATGCGCACTAAGCAACAATCGCCCGGCAGCGAGCGATCGCTCCTTAGCGACCGGGTATGAATCAGGTCCAGAGTGCACAATCCAACATCCAGTTGTTTGTGTAAACCTGGCGGCACGAGCCGCACTCCAGCGCCAAGCTGCTTGTGTCAACCCGGCGGCACAAGCCGCAATCCAGCGTTCAAAGTACTCAATCCAGCGTACCACCACCTGTGCTACATGGCCCAAAGTCTGCATCTTGTCCTACGGCCCACAGGGCACAACAATCCAAGGCTTACTAGCCCTCAAGGATGCTACACGGCCCAAAGGCCGCATCTTGTCCTACGGCCCACAGGCCACAACAAGCCATGGCTTACTAGCCCTCAAGGCTGCTACACGGCCCAAAGGCCGCATCTTGTCCTACGGCCCACAGGCCACAACAAGCCAAAGCTTACCGGGGCCGGACTGTAGACGTCATTAGGCCCGGTCCCTTTCAAATGGACCTGCAAAATCCCCGTAAAATCTCCCCATCCTGCCCACTTCACTAGGAAGTGGATGGGATGCAGTAGATCTGCCTACTCTTCTGGGGGTGCCGAGGGCTACCCGAAAAATCGTGAGCCTCCCACAACTTCTGGGAGAGTAGGAAAGTATGCACTAGAGAGGCTTCTGCTTAGAGTCAAACGTAGGCCTGTCACGATTCTTTCTGGAGTCTGTGTACGCAGTTTCAATGGCTCTGGTGACTTACTTCCGACAGACATTCTAAGCAACCATAGGGTTGCTCAGAGGATCAGTGGTGAACCCGATGATGCGTCATTGTATGCAAGTGGCGGAAATCAGCAAATTGATATGTGAGAAAATATGCTAATGCCAGCCAACAGCCTCCCCGCCTGATATAGTGTGCGACGCACTGAGCACACCCCCATTGATGCAGCATCAAATGCACATCAACTCCACGAATAAGTCCTGGGCTACGCAGATTCCAGGGCAACTTTCCTTTTAAAAATGGCATTTGAGACTACGGTTCGGCAATTGGGAAGGCAACAGTGAGCGCAGACACCCCCCCGGAACTACCATAGCATGCCCACGGTCCGGCCCACTTTCAGCCACCTCCCAGGAATGCACATGGATCACAGTGGTCTGCTCAGGACCTGAGATCACTGAGACATTGTGAACGTAAAACCTTGCGCATGCGCAGTGAAACATTGCTTGCCATTTCACATGTGCGCAGTACCAAAAAATTGCTCCACTGCATGAACTTCGGCAAAGCGTCAACTCTGAATGAGGCCCATTGTAGGCATCTCTCTAGGTGACGTGGTCACATCACCATCCCCCCTGCACTTCCTACTTGGATCTCCCCTATGCGATCATCCAGAGGAGAGTCAAAATAGTAAGCAAGTCTAAGCAAGTGTTCATTTTTTTCAGTTTTGCAACAGAATTTATAGAAGTGTTTTATAGATAAGCACAAGAAATCAGACATATGAAAATATGATGGCAGTAAAGAGTTACAATAGGAGATTGAAATGAGAAAGTCACACACAGAGAGGGCCTGATTCAGAGCCGTACACAATTCAGGTCACAATGTGTGCTTGGAAAAAAAACATGGATCCCAGTCTGTATGCTGAGTTGGTCGCAACTATGCACTTGTATCTGTCATCATTATTAGAATGCATATGCGCCAGCCCTATCCTTGCAAGAGATCCATCTAAAATCAAACAGATCTCTGCATACAGGCTCGGATTGGGCCGCCAGAGATCGGGTGATTCCCTGGTGGGCCCCACTGCCTAAGACCTCTGACCACTATTGCAAGTGGGCGGGACCCATTATTTTTAAGGAGGGAATTGTGTTTGTATGGCAGGAGGGTAAATCTGGGGTTTGATTGGTTATGAGGGAGAAAGGGGGATTACATTTGAGGTATAGTTTTTAATAAGATGTATGGGGGGTCATGTCTGGAGCATGAATTTTAAAAATGGAGGTTTGGGTCCATGAACTCTGGTGTCTGATTTGAAACAAAGGGGGGTTAGATCTAGCATATCATTTTTAATGAATGAGGAGAGGCTGTCAGGTTTGGAGGTTTTTTTACTAAGCGTTGGGTTCTAAAACCCTGCGCTTTAGATCAAAATTAAAAAAGGGCAATGCTTTTACACTAGTCATGTTTTGCTAGTAATATCATTGCCCTTTTATAATCCGTTCATAAATACAATCAGAAGCACTGGGTTTTAGTTCTTAGTAAATAAACCACTTGGAGTTTGATTTTAAACGTGGTTTATTGTCTTTCTTAATTGCACTCCATAAAATGTAAATTGTGAGGGGGGATCGTATGTATATCATGTGGGCTACTAATAAGCAGAGATTGTGCTATGGCACTAATTATGTCATGCGTGGGCTGGACACAACCTTTCTAATGACTTACCACTTCTCTCAAGTAGATGACACACCCCCTCTGGGAAATAACCATGGTCCTATGTGGGCCCTGTCGAAGCTGAATAATTGGCTGAGACAAGTTCAGTTTAAAATTTAATCGCAGCGACGCCATCTTGCGAATGGCCGCAAGACTCCATTTTAGAAATGCGATCGCAAGACGCCATTTTGCGAATGGCCGCCTAAGCGCCATTTTAGGTGAACTCACAATATAGTACATGTGGCGATATTTTTATTAGCACTATGCGATCGCTTCTTTCACCATTTTTCATACGCACAATTATACTTACAAGGGCGCTATTAAATAATCGCATATTAGCGAATGCATGAGACTTAGTATGAAACCGCTGAAAAAGTAGCTTTATGCGCAAGCATCTGCCCCAAATTAACTAGCGTCCTTATATCAAACCCCGAATACTCACACACTACATATTCGCACACAAGGTTCCATTAGCATCAAATGTATGATTCAAGTTGGTTAAGTTAGTTTAAATGCTAAGAAATAGAGGTTTTTGATAACTAAGGTATTATACATGATAAGCAAGGTGTGTTTGGTTTCGTTCTGATGCGTACGCTTTTTACAGCATCCCGGTGTTATTGGTGGAGAGATCGCATCATGCAAACTCAAGTTACAGATCGCAGAACTTACAAGCAACAAAATGTTTAGCTGATGGAATGTTACAGGAGGCGTTACTAGAAAGACCCCTGTTGTTGGAGGCAGGGAAAGTCTATTTGAAACAACCTGTTAAATGTGCCGTAACATATGCTTCTCCTCAGGGAACCAATGAGATCAGCAGGAAGTTTTCCCTTTGTCCTGCTTCAGTCTGGGGGGAATAAATACATGTGTCCGAATACTGGTTTTCCAGTTCATGCTGAATTTTGGGTGTACTGAGGATCTCTAGTCTGAGGTCTATCTCTGGGTCCAGAGGCGCAGCATATGTATAACTGTCCTTGGGTCTGTATTATTTCCTTTTACGCCTAACTTGTGTATATATAGATTGCGTGTAACTGACTGTACTTTTACCTGAATAATACTTGTGCGTTGGAACCACAGATTCCACTCCTGTCTTTATTTGCGGTTATACTGCGTACGCAATTAGCGTTATGTTTAGAGGTTTATAGGCAGGTTTTGTCTTAGAGGTTCTAGGCAGGTGAATCTTAGAGGTTTATAGGCAGGAATATATTAAAGGTTAATACTGACGATTCAACAGTTGGGGGCTTGTAGGTTTATCACACTATCTGATACACGATAACACTCGGTCAGTCCTCTCTCAGCAAAAGGGTGGAGGCACCTTTTGAGAGACGCATTAGTCTTTCATGACCACAGTGTTGCTGAGAGCGTACTGCCTGTTATTGTGTAGAGGAAGCGTTGATCAGAATCCAGGGACAAGAGAAAAAAAAAAAAAAAGTTTTTTTTTCTCTGTTGATAGAACCTTATGTGTAGAGGGGTGCTGCAGTATTGCGTACGCAGCTAAAACGCATTTTTGCGTACGCAGTAAAAAAAAGTCATACGCTTGTGTGGTAGTCGCATAATTGTGTATGCAGCCGATCGCACAATAGCGTATACGCACTTCCGGTTCTGCTGCCACGTGTTTGAACAAAGCCATTGAGGTTTACATTTTTTTCTATCTACCAATATCTGGGTTAACGTTTATTTTCTGCGCAGGAAAAAGTGTGTAACAGTGAGTGTATTGTTGGTAGGGGTAATTTATTCCCTAAAGTTAAGGGTACCGTATGATCCTTAAGGGCTAGGTGCAAGGGTTAGCCTAGTCACTCGGTAAGCAGCTTTACCATTCTAAACACAGTAGCAGGTGTACATGTTGTCTTTGTTGTATAGAGGTGCATGAGAGTGGCCGACATATAAACTCTCATAGGTCTGGAAGTTACCTTACTAAAGCTTATCCGGGTGTGGAAGTTGCCTGTTTCAAATGTTATCTAGGTGTGGAAGTTGCCTGTTTCAACTGTTATCTAGGTGTGTGGACGCCGCCGACTTAAATCGTTCACAGGTAAGTGAAAGTATCTTGATTGTCTTTCACCAGCTTAAATTTTTATTGAAAAGCGTAGGAGTTGTCTCAGAATGGGAGCCACGCAAACAGTAGAAATGTTAGGCAATGATGTGCTGCTAATGGAGGCGCCGATCGGATTGGCCCATCGTATCATTCATACCAAGTACGGTACTTATGCAATAAGGTATTGTGATATATGGTTTAATATGACGAGAAAGAGTGTTAGACCGTTTCCCAGAATTGGTAGTTTTGACAAAAATGTGTTAGATAATGTCCAGGATCACATCAGTATGGTGCGATCCCGAGAGAAAAAAATTAAGTATTTTGAATGTTTAAAAATATGGCAGCATGAAGGGGATGCTTGGCTTAAAAATGTGCAAACGACGCAAACTAGCGTTGCGAACGCATTGCCAGAAAATACATCCACGACGCTGAGTTGCAATACGGGCGAGAAGCAAATTGGGGCGCACGTGCGGCAAAGTAGCGTCGTGGAGAGTATTGCCAGCAGTTCACGCTCACCTCCTCCACCTTATGTGGATGGAGGTGCAAGTACAGTTACCAAAAATACCCATAAAAATGTAACAAGTAATTTGTACCCCCTCTTAAGTAACCATAAAGAAAATGTTTATGATGTAGAAGAAGAGCCTATTGTAATGTCTGCCATTTCCCATGCTGTGCAAATGATAGATGCTGCATCACCACAATCACGGGTGGTGCCGCCATCTCCATCGGTAACAGCAAGGGAAGTGTTAATACACTCTGCACCCATTGAGGAAGTTGTTAATACCATACATAGCAGCAGCAGATTAAACCCCCAGCCAGGTAACCAGGTCAGAGGTGGCAACGCTGCCGGTCTGCATCCCATTCGGACAATAACTGTTCCGAATGGAAATGCGGATGCAAACGGTATAGTGCCCACGAGGGAAGTAGTAATGCATTGTCCATGGACAAAGGCAGAACTAAATTCCATCATAAATGATTTCCCTGATCCAAAAAAAGAATTAGCCAAATGTCAAAGATTTTTGAGAAATTTGGGTAATTCTCATGAGCCCACAAATAGTTTGGCGAGTGGTGTTAAGTGCCTGCCTGCCACGCAATACCGACGTGACAAAATTTATCACGGATTGTGTATTGGATGGCGACGTTCCCTTAACAGACCAAGTAAACCAAGGTAACATTTCCCGCATTTTGACTCAATTGGGTGTATATTTTCCAGTAGTAGTTAACTGGAACAAAATCTTCACAATCAAACAAAAGGAAAGTGAAACTGCAGAAGAATATTGCGACCGGGCTCTGCAGGCCATCACCCAGTACACTGGGATAGAAGAGATTAAAGATAGCATTCACCACAGGGGAATGATAGTCACGATATTAATGGATGGTTTAAATGAGAATTTAAAAACTCGGGTGCAGACCTCACAGCCTGGCTGGCGGGGACTTACAATAGATAACCTCATAGAGTCTGCCATAGAACATGACAAAAACATCTCAAAAAAGAGGGAGACCCAGAGCGAAAAATTAATGGCTGTAAGTATACAAGCTCTGCAGGGAATGACTTTAACATCACAGCCAACAGACACGCTTGCACTTGCACGCACACTCATGTCAGAACAAGTTGCTCTCACTAACCCCACTCAACAACAAACACAACTCTATCCCACTAACCCAATGCAACCACAGGTCCCAGGATATCCACCGACTTATTTTCCCCCACAATACCCTTACCCTCCCTATCCTTACCCATATCCACCACCTTTACCCTCTGCTCAAACTTCACAACAACACATGCTTTCATCTGAATCACGGACATGTTTTAATTGCAAACAAACAGGACACTTAAGTAGAAACTGCACAGTAAAAAGAGTATGGACCCCACATCAAGGAAAACCTGGATACCCCCATAAAGGATATGCACAGAGACCAGCAAATGCTCAGCAAGCACCAGCTTCAATTGTAGCCGTAAATGCTTTATTGGAGAATGGTAGCCAACGCTAGGCGTCAGGTCATACCTGCAGTCTACAGATAGTCAGGTTAACGGGAAGTACTAGGGAAGAACCGGTCTTGATGGTTGATGTAGCTGGTACTGAATATCCTTTTCTTGTAGACACAGGGGCGACCAAGTCAGTGATGAAATCTCCCGTTAATTTACAGGTGACCAACGAGACAATACCAACAATGGGTGTGACAGGTAAAGTGGAACGTTATCCTTTAACAAGGTCCGCAGAGGTTAGTATTGGGCCGTTGCATACCAGACATTCTTTTCTTCTGGCTGCCGTGGCTCCTACTAACCTGCTGGGCAGAGACTTGTTATGTAAAATGGGATGTGTCATATATTGCACCCCTAATGGTGTATATTTAGATATCCCAGAGAGAATGGTATACGAGGTGCGGGATATGTTAGACACCCCTCAAAGGATAATGTACCACTCTACAGTTTTAAAAGAAAATCCATCACAAGTAGATGAAATGTTGTCCCAAATTCCAGATTCTCTTTGGACAAAAGATGGACAGGACACTGGATTAATGGCAAACGTAAGCCCGGTAATGGTAAACTTAAAAAGCGGTAGGCAAGCTCCAAAAATTCCCCAGTACCCACTAAAACAGGAAGTAGAACTAGGGGTGTTTCCAATAATCGAGCGATTATTGCAACAAGGAATGGTGGGAGGGGTTATAGGCTGGTGCAAGACCTTAGAGGTGTTAATAAGGTAGTAGAGAGCCAATTCCCTGTAGTGCCAAATCCAGCTGTCATCCTGATGCAGATCCCACCAAATGCAACCCATTTCACTGTCATTGACCTCTGTTCTGCTTTCATCTCTGTGCCTCTCCACCCTGACTGTCAGTACCTATTCGCATTCACATACAGAGGTGTGCAATATACATGGACACGATTGCCCCAAGGTTTCATAGACAGCCCCAGTATTTTCTCCCAGGCATTGCATGACTGTTTACAAGCTTTTCAACCTGCCAATGGATCAGTTCTAATTCAACATGTGGACGATTTATTGCTATGTTCTGACTCTTTTATGTCATGTGTGAATGATACTAAACTTTTGTTACTTCATCTCTCGCATACAGGACACAAAGTGGCTAAGGACAAGTTACAGCCGTGCCAGCCCAGAGTAAAATATTTGGGACACTGCCTAACCCAGGGGTTACGACATCTCACAAATGATAGAATCCAGGCCATACAAAACATGACACTGCCGCAGAATCAACAGCAAATTCGTACCTTCTTGGGAATGTGTGGATATTGCTGAATGTGGATACCAGGTTTTTCTATTTTGGCCTTGCCTTTACAGGAACTAGTCTCTTCCTCAAAGCCCGATCGCGTCATACACACTGAGGAATCAGAACAGGCTTTTCTTAATCTTAAGGATAGTCTGACAAAAGCTCCTGCATTGGGAATACCCGATTATGAAAAACCTTTTGATTTATATTGTACGGAAGCCGATGGTTGTGCTGCAGGTGTCCTTACACAAAAACATGGTGATGCCAGTAGGCCCGTAGCATACTACAGTGCCCAATTGGACACGGTAGCAAGATCACTCCCCACCTGTTTGAGAAGTGTAGCAGCTACCGCTTTACTGGTGAGTAAAAGTGAGGACGTAGTATTGGGCCATGATATGATTGTCTACACTCCCCATGCTGTATCTGCCCTGTTGAACTCAGCTCAAACCAGACACGTCTCCTCGGCTAGGTTCACCAAATGGGAACTAGCCCTAATTGCTCCTGCAAATATTACAGTTAAACGTTGCAGTACGCTGAATCCAGCAACATACCTGCCATATGTACAACATGATGTACAAAGGGTGGAAGGAGAGGAGTTGCTGGCGGGAGGTGAGTTCGGCAGACATGATGATACTCACGATTGTATGACATATCTGAATCAGACCTTTACTGCTAGACCTGACATACATGACACACCTTTAGAGAATGTGGATGTAACTTTCTATACGGATGGGAGTTGTCATAGACAAACAGACACAGGTGAATTATGTACAGGTTATGCTGTTGTAAATGACAGAGACATCATGGAAGCTAAACCTCTCGGTCCTCCTCACTCAGCCCAGGTGGCAGAGTTAGTAGCACTGACTAGAGCATGTGAACTGGCAGCAGGCAAATCTGCTAACATTTACACTGACTCGAGGTACGCGTTCAGGGTGGTGCACGATTTTGGGGCTCTATGGCGTCTGAGAAATTTTATGACAGCAGCAGGCAGACCAGTTGCACACTCTCGACACATAAAACATCTCTTAGAAGCAATCCAACTGCCCAAAGCAGTGGCAGTAATTAAATGCAAAGCCCACACATGTGAGGATGACCCAGTGTCACTGGGCAACAACAGAGCTGATGAAGCTGCAAAATGGGCAGCAGGGTTAAAAATGTCTTCTCCAATTGAAACAATTATGTCATTCCAAACCACTGATATGCTGAAATTAATTGAGATGCAAAATTTGTGTTCAATTCAGGAAAAATCCATTTGGAAGTCCAAGGGGTATGGGCAAGAGTCCTCCGGGCTCTGGAGGGACGGACATGGTAAACCAGTAGCCCCCAAGGCATATTACCCCAGCCTGGCTGAGGCAGCACACGGTCTGACTCATCTGGGTAAACAGGGCATGTGCAAGTTGGTGAGGGCATACTGGTGCGCACCAGGGTTTTCTTCACAAGCAGAGAAGATAGCAATGTCCTGTCTGACCTGCTTGAGAAAGAACATAGGGAAAGCGATCCCTACCGAATCGTCCCACATTCCACCGACTGATGGACCTTTCCAGGTGATACAAATTGATTTCATCCAATTACCACCCTGCAGGAACCTTAAGTATGTATTAGTGTGTACAGATGTATTCTCTAACTGGGTTGAGGCCTACCCAGCAGCCACTAATACTGCTGCGTTTACTGTCAAGAAAATAGTTCAGGAATTTGTATGCAGGTACGGTATCCCTAGAATCATCGAAAGTGATAGGGGTACCCATTTCACAGGTGATGTTTTCCAAAATATGTGTAAGCTGATGGGTATTAATAGCCGACTTCACACCCCCTACCGACCGCAAGCCAGTGCCAAGGTAGAGAGGATGAACGGAACTATTAAAAATAAGCTAAGTAAAATCATGGCGGAGACTGGACTAGGATGGCCAGAAGCTTTACCTTTGGTCCTACATAGAATAAGGACCACTCCTAGATTTCCTCTGAATCTGTCCCCATTTGAAATATTGTTTGGTAGACAACCTCATTTGATTATGTCCACAGGAAGATCTAAAGGGTAACAACGAGGTAACTGTGAAGTATCTTATATCAATGAGTAAGCAGTTAAAGCAACAGCAGCAGAAACTGAAATTGTTGTCCCATGATATGCCTGAAATGAACTGCCATGATGTTGAACCAGGAGAATATGTAATGATCCGAAATTTCTTACGTTCAGGTTGTTTGACTGATTGGTGGGAAGGTCCGTACCAGGTGCTGCTGACGAGTACTACATCTTTGAAGGTGGCCGAGAGAGATACCTGGGTCCATTCCACTCACTGCAAAAAGGTCAATCAACCGGTGGAGAAACAAGTCGGAGACAAAGCTGATAGTGTGGATCTGTCGCTCGCGAGCTTGTTCCGGGAGGATTGAAAAGGTCGTAGTGAGATACCTGAACTGAGAGAAATTTGCAGGTCTTGTTGTGACAATGGACGGGCCTGCTGTGTTCATTTTCATATTCTCTTTCAGAGTGTTCACCATCCTGGTCGGTTCGGGAATATCCAGTTTCTGTGATGGACCAATTGAGGAAACGGGAACTGATGGCAGTGCTGATGGAGTGGAGAAAGGAGGAGTGCAATGCCAATCAGGGGAGTGTCTGACCAATCTTAAGTACTGTTATTGTTAAGAGAGCTGTCATTCCGGATACTCGGGGAAGGTGTGGAGGGTTATCGTCTGAAGATTCCTGTATTTGTGAGTTTTGTGGGTCCCTAGTTGATGAGAACTGTATTCAACCGTGCCAACCTAAATATAATCCGTACTGGGGAGGGTATCCTTTAGAGGATTATCACAGCATGGTAGGCAAAGTGTTAAATCAAACCGATTGCTGGGTGTGTTTACATGTGCCACAGGGACAGCATAATGTAGGGTTGGTGCCATTTCCGCTGAATATCACGGAAATTTTAGAATTACAAAAAGGGAAAACATTGGATGGAAAATTCCTCTCATCCAAACCACCTCATTTCAAACTCTATCAATTTCAAGTAGATAAATCACTTTTGTGTTTAAACATAACCAACCCCAATAAACCCGGAGGTTGGGAAGTGACAGGGAATAATCAGACGATGACCTTCTCACAAAGAGCTGATAATGAGTCCATAAACTATGATCTGCTACGCTCAATGAAATCAAGTGGGAAATATTTTAGGTACCGGTATACATTGAGTTCCATCAAAGAAATGATTGGTAAAGTACCAGATGGTTATTGTGCTAAAATAATACAACCAGAAACTTGCATATACCAGATGGAAGAGCCTGAGATAGGATTGTTTGCAAGAGAAATGTGTCTAATGATAATGATGCATACCATTCCTTATGTTCTCCCTGATAATATATATTTTATATGTGGAAGAAAAGCGTATAAATGGCTCTCCCCGAGTTCCGAAGGTTTGTGTTATCTGGGAAGAGTAGTCCCAGAAGTTATGACCCTCACACATGTTGAAATACATAAAAACACACCGTCACCATATCTTCACACACAATATGAGCACAAAGGCAAGAGAAATATGATACCTGGTGATATGCATAAAGCCGCTCAGTTAATCAGTGAGACAACTGGCTTCCAAGTTTTAGTCGCCCTGGATCCCACCAGAATTGCTAGGGGTACATAAAATTTTAGATATATCCAGGGACTTGCTAAATTAATAGATAATATCACCGAGATGTACGATGACACATTCAGGTACACAGGGAGAGAATTGCAAGCGTACAAGAAAGAACTAGTGCAACACAGGCTAGTGTTGAATTATTTAACTGCTGTTACTGGATGGTATTGCGTAACGTTAGCCACCCAATTTGGAGTAAAGTGTTGCACTTATGTCACCAATGATACCAGCGACCCTAAGGAGGTGATAGACCAGAAGATGGATGAGATTCTGCAGCTAAAGTGGGAATTTCGTAAGAACCATAACGCATCAGTGGCTGAAGCAGGTGAAAAGATAGAAGGATGGGTGTCATGGCTGAACCCAGTGAAATGGTTCTCGGGTCTAGGAGAGTGGGTCAAGGAAGTGATCGCCAGCATAGGCAAATTCTTGATCCTTATACTGATTGTCATCATAGTAATTGGCATATGCGTCCGGTGTGTTCCTATTGTGTTGAAGTGTGGAAAATGTGAAAACAGAGTGAAACGAAGGAATGAAACTATGATGGTGGTCAGAAATGATAATATGTATACCGAGGTAGATACAGAACTGCATTACAACCCTGAGCTAGGAAGTACCATCATTTAAATGTATAATATTTAGACATGCATAGAAAATATTATTGAAATGTTATTTATAGAACACCCAGACAATGTAAAGTCTCAAATTCCCCTTCAAGACTGCTGTTATAAGACTGGTGCATTCCCACACCTGTCACATGATCTCCCAAGATCTGCGGTGTGCGTATAATAGTAGTTTTATGCCCCCGTCCAGAGACACATTATTGATGGATTAAGAACCACCTTGTGCCATCCCATAATAACACTAAATAATATGTGAATGTAAGCCTAAAATAAATTTATATAGCAGATTGTGATAGCATGTTGTTTGCTATCAAAGGGTGGACTGTCGAAGCTGAATAATTGGCTGAGACAAGTTCAGTTTAAAATTTAATCGCAGCGACGCCATCTTGCGAATGGCCGCAAGACTCCATTTTAGAAATGCGATCGCAAGACGCCATTTTGCAAATGGCCGCCTAAGCGCCATTTTAGGTGAACTCACAATATAGTACATGTGGCGATATTTTTATTAGCACTATGCGATCGCTTCTTTCACCATTTTTCATACGCACAATTATACTCACAAGGGCGCTTTTACATAATCGCATATTAGCGAATGCATGAGACTTAGTATGAAACCGCTGAAAAAGTAGCTTTATGCGCACGCATCTGCCCCAAATTAACTAGCGTCCTTATATCAAACCCCGAATACTCACACACTACATATTCGCACACAAGGTTCCATTAGCATCAAAATGTATGATTCAAGTTGGTTAAGTTAGTTTAAATGCTAAGAAATAGAGGTTTTTGATAACTAAGGTATTATACATGATAAGCAAGGTGTGTTTGGTTTCGTTCTGATGCGTACGCTTTTTACAGCATCCCGGTGTTATCGGTGGAGAGATCGCATAATGCAAACTCAAGTTACGGATCGCAGAACTTACAAGCAACAAAATGTTTAGCTGATGGAATGTTACAGGAGGCGTTACTAGAAAGACCCCTGTTGTTGGAGGCAGGGAAAGTCTATTTGAAACAACCTGTTAAATGTGCCGTAACATATGCTTCTCCTCTGGGAACCAATGAGATCAGCAGGAAGTTTTCCCTTTGTCCTGCTTCAGTCTGGGGGGAATAAATACATGTGTCTGAATACTGGTTTTCCAGTTCATGCTGAATTTTGGGTGTACTGAGGATCTCTAGTCTGAGGTCTATCTCTGGGTCCAGAGGCGCAGCGTATGTATAACTGTACTTCGGTCTGTATTATTTCCTTTTACGCCTAACTTGTGTATGTATAGATTGCGTGTAACTGACTGTACTTTTACCTGAATAATACTTGTGCGTTGGAACCACAGATTCCACTCCTGTCTTTATTTGCGGTTATACTGCGTACGCAATTAGCGTTATGTTTAGAGGTTTATAGGCAGGTTTTGTCTTAGAGGTTCTAGGCAGGTGAATCTTAGAGGTTTATAGGCAGGAATATATTAAAGGTTAATACTGACGATTCAACAGCCTCTATGATTGCATTCCCTGGTGAGCCCTTCATGCCACAGTCCGAAACTGTCTTCATACGCACAATTATTATTATTATTATTATCCTTTATTTATATGGCGCCTAAAAGGTTCCACAGCCCCTTACACAGTACATAAATGAGCAGACAAGAAAACAGTTATTAGCAGTACAAAACAATGCAGGAGAAGGACGTGGTTTATACACATAGTTGCATAACACAAGCAGCAGGACATGAGCAACCAAGTGTTAGGTGCCAATTGGGGAGATAGGAGTACAAGGAGAAGCACGTGAGGGATGAGGGCCCTGCTCGTGAAAGCTTAGTTTCTAAAGGGGAGGGTCAGACAGACAGCAGCGACACAGATGGGGTAGATAGTGAGAAAGGAGCATGGAGCAGTGGGTTGGGATATGTGCTGCGGAATGTGTATGTATTAAGATGACCTTATGTTATGTCAAAATTAAGTTCTTCATAAAATAGATTGCATTTCTATCTCCACACCAACAACACATCCATTGCGAACTCACCCAAGGCACACAGCATACTTACCGATATCCACATATGCGCAATTGGACGCCTGGGTCATAAAACTGCAAGTCCCTGCATTACTGGGACAGCTCTGTATCAGAAGAGCTGTCTTGGAGGGTAAGAAAGGCAGGTAAGCTGTCCTGCACCTACATTAACACCGATCTAATATTCCGGGGTGCTGGCAAATAGGGATGAGATGTATCACAATTTATTTGTGATGATACATCTCCCCCTATGAGAAACATGCAAAACTGTGGAAGGGTACAAGTTTTTTAAATGAATCAAGAACCTAGTGAACATATTGACACTTTTGTCACACACAAACAGTGTTAAATTTGACAAGGATTTTAAATGTAGTTTAGTCTTAGTTGCTAATTTAAAATTTTAGTTGGTTTAAACTCAAATTTTTTGCTTTGTTTTAGTCAAGATTTAGTCAGTGGAGCTCAGTTTTCATTTTAGTCTAAATTTTGTGAATGTTTTAGTCTTAATTTTTGCAGACAGTTTAGTGATACTGTAATGGTTTTTACTGAAGAACTTTTCTCAATGATTCCCTTGAGAACTTGAAGTCAGCATACCTTTACCTATGTGTTCAGCAGCGACGGCTCCTAGCCTCTTAGATGAGGGGGGCTGCCGCAGCCAAAAACGAGTGTATCTACATAAGGATAAAAAACATTAACTAACCGGCTCCTCCTGTTCAGGTCCCGGCAACTGTGCAATCAAATCGATCTGACAGGTGTCGGAACCAACGCATGCACACTAGCGGTGGGGAACCGGGTGTGCATGCGCATATCTCCCGTGTCCAAAGGGCTGCATTGTCTACAGCCCCTAGAAGCCGGTTAGGGCTGGTGGAAAGGCAGAGTAGCAGCTTCCTACTGGAAGCCACTCTCTGCTAATAGCAGCCCGGACAGGCAGTCCCCAGGGGGATGTGTCTCCAATAGGAAGCCACTGCCAGTCACAATGTAGACAGTGCAGTCACGGACTGCACTGACTACGCTGAGATGGTGGATTTTACTGGAGGGGGCTGCAGTCCCACAGCCCCTAGGCAAAACCTGCCACTGGTGTTTAGTAATCTAGGCTCAGTAGGGTGTGAGAATGTGTTACATACTGACATACCATAGTACTCCTCCCATATATCATATACACATTAATGCCATAAGTTTGTGCACAGTGCAATACACAATCATAGTTCCTTCACAAAGGTCATATTTATTTTCTTCAAACATCTAGAACACATCTAGTTCTTTCAAAAATGTAAATAAAAATAGAAAGTAGTGTATGTAGTATCAGCAGGGCCGGATTAGTAATGGGGCTGATGGAGCTACAGCTCCAGGCCCACCATCAGAATAGGCCCACAGCCATCTGGTGTGTGCGCGCTGCTGTAGACAGGATTTAGTTTTTTCCTTCTACAGCAGCCTGAGGGCCCACTTCCTCCCCCCCTGGCTGTGCACCCTCCCCGCTCAGCCGCGCACCCCTCCCTCCTCCCTGGCCGTGGCTCTGGTGATAAACATTATTGCAGTGCATTGGAGGGCTGGGGTTCACTAATCTGCCCAGCGCCACCAGCACTCAGACTCGTTGGCAGCGGCGCCGCCTCCGCTTCACGTGACGTCACTGACCGTGACGTCACATATGTGTAGCGCCCGCCGACGCCACCGCACCCTCATGCAGCCCGTCCCTGCACCGACGACTGACCTCCAGCAGCATGGACTTAGCTTCAGACACAGCACCTCTGTGAAGGCGATCTGGTGACAGCAGCAGCACTGCGGGGTGTGAACCTCTGAGTCCCCCAAGGAGGGGTGCTTATATATGTATTATATTTGTATGTATATATATATATATATATATATATATATATATCTCTACACATAATATATATATATGTGTGTGTGTGTATATATATATTTTTGGTACACATAATGCCTCAAAAATTATCTAAACAATTAGTATATATTAGACCATATGTATCTCAGTACATGGTTAAAATAAAAACATTTTCTAAACTAAATAATTCATAAAACATTGGATCATACTTATAACCACCAAAGTAGTTAAATTTGATAAAACACCACTGGCACTATTGATGTAAAAGCACATATATTAATAGATACAACAATTTTTAACTAAATAACCGTCACATTTCCGCATTAGGCAGAATTCTCATGTCGCTGTCAGTATTCTACTGTATGGACATAATTCATGTGTAGTAGTATCGGTGATACCAGCAATGCTGGACAGATCCTGATGTGCTTGATAGTCTTTTGTTGCAGCTTTTGAGACTATGCAGATTTTCTTAATAAAGTGCAAGTGCTTATGGGAGGTGCTGTGTGGTGGCTGTTTCCTTCCTTGTCCATGTGCTGGCTAATTAAATCAAGCGGTATGTGCAGTAACAGGATGTAAATACCTTTTCATGGATGGAGTGCCGGGCACCGGTGCTGTATTGTGAAGCGCTTCCGGTTCTTACCTATATCGCTACAGGTTGAGCTCTTGTCAGCGGCATCTGGCAGCAGCTGTCAAAGTGCTATGCGGGTCACCGGAGGTCCGTGCACTTCCTGATTGCAGGTGGGGATGTGTGTTCAACGCATTTCACTTGGCATGTGACGCTGTGCAGGGCCGTAGAGAGGGCGGTGCGGTCGGTGCCTCCGCACAGGGCGGAATCCTCGAAGGTCACCGGCCGCAGACTGCCCGGCTCCAGAGGTCTCAATAAAGAGACTTCCTGCAGTGCTGAGAAAAATACCTGCCCTCCACCAACCCCTGGCGGAAGTGGTATCAGGGAGAGGGGAGGGGCGGGGGGAGTGAGAGGGGCGGGAGTGCAGCACAGGACGAACTGCCATCCTGATACGGCACTGGCGCTGTGCTTCATCAGGGACTGTTGTGTATATGTGTGTGTGTGGAAATTGTTGTTTCCGCAATGTTCAAGGACAGTATTTCTCAGATGTACCGAGGAGAGCATGAGATATCTCTGTTCACCAGCTCCTGCAGTAGCCATCCCCAGCTACTATGGGGCTGGGCTGCCATAGAGGGATCTTGTAATCCCTCTCTGGTGGGCTACAGGATGTTCAAAAATGGTTTGCGGCTTTTGCCAAATGAGGAAAGCAGGAGATACAGTGACAGAGATGTATCCTGCTTTCTGTCCGCCTGCTCACGCAGCATCAATCTACATAGTTTTCTATGGGGACAGTATATAACAGGATCTGTAAAGCACTGCTTTGTGGATGTTGCCCGCTTGGGCTAACGCCATGTTCACCTGCTATGGGACTGCCCTGCCAGAGAGGGATTTTGCAAACTCTCTCTGGTGGGCTGTAGGCTCTCCCAAAGATCTTCACATACACAACTTACTTCTATCTTCTGCACCCTTGCGGCTACTGCGCATGTGCAGCTTCCAAGTAGCGGCAAAGGGGTCCGTAGATAGAAGTAAAGTGATTGCAGATAAAATCACTTTATTTCTTCCTGATAGCCGGGACAGGCTGTTATCGAAGGACAGGCCACATATTTTTATAGATATGCCCCTATAGCTATTAGTCTTTTTTGGCATATTACAGTACAGTGACATTAACAATGGGTGTTTCCCTTTGTTCATTTGTAGGCTATCACATTAGAGAAGAGGGGAGGTACACACCATTAAACTAGTCACACTCTCATGGTGCTGGTCACAAACCTTGCAGCAGAACACAATAGGCCCTTCATAAATTTCAGCTCCAGGCCCATGTGGCCCTTGATCTGGCACTGAGTATCAGTGTTAATTTTGACAAGGATTCTAAATTTAGTTTTAGTCTTATAGGGGTATTCAATATGGGTGCGATAACATAGTTTTTTGCGTTAATATCGCACTTTTTAACTTTTTTGCGTTAATATCACTGGTTTTAGTTTTACACCGTATTCAATTTCAAAGACTTATCGCAGTTTTGAAAGGACTTTGATAAAAAACGGTGATAACTTTTCACCATTGAATAGGTGTCAAAAAAAAGTGCAGAATTGGGGTTTAGGGGTGCAGGCTAAAAAAAATAGCCTGCACCCCTGAGATTGACATTTAAAAAAGAACTGTGTCAAAAAAAGTAAAAAAAAAAAATAGGGACACCCCAAAAAATTAATGTAAAAATTAGGGTGCAAAAAAAAAAAATGGGAAAAAATTGTTAAACAATAGGGAAATAGGTTCAGGGCTATTCTGCAAGTATGCGGCAGATGTTTTCTAGAATAGAATTATAGCGGCAGGTGCACAATTGCAGAATTTTTAAAAACTGACTTTAGGGACTTAAAAATATGCTAGTACCCATTTTCATGTACCCCAAATTTGATGGGACCACTTAAAAAAACGAACAAAATAACCCAAGTGCTCTTCTGCATCACTTCTTCAATGTCGGAAAAAAAACACCCGCTGCGGCTATTTGAATCCCCGACTTTCAATTAAAGGCTAAAACGGGGGTACCCATAGTGTTCCCCCATGTTTTTACAACTTTAGGGGGGTCTTACAATTATCTTAAGGAAAAATTTGTAACTTTACGCAAATCCAACTTCGGAGTTTCCCGTTTTCGTTAATTTTATTTTGAATACGGGGATAAGCAGGAGCGCGCACCATACCTTTACGCAGAAAAAAACTCCGATATGAAACGTTAACTTTGCCAGGGAAGTTAACCTTTCATATTGAATACCCCTCTTAGTCGCTTATTTAAGACTGAACACAGATTTCATCATAATTTTCGTTATTAAAATGTTTATATCATTGTTATGTTACAATTTAGGGCCGTATTCAATTAGCGGCGAAAAGACGGAATCCGCCAAAAAATATCGCGGATGACGTAATTTCACCAGGCTTAAACTTTTTGGCGAATTCAATTGCATAGACTTTTCGCGTACACGGAATAGGTGAAAAAGTTTCACGTATGATTAGCAGGCAGAAAAAAATGCAGAATTGCGGTTTTGGGGTGCAAAGGTGCAGAAACCACTCTGCACCCTTGGGACAGCCCCCCAAAGGATAACTGCGTAAAAAAAAAGAGGAACACCCCAAACAATTACTTTGAAAATGGGGGCGAAAAAGTACAAAGTGGGGGTACACACATAAAAAGTAGCGACTTAGACTTTAGGGGTGTCTGCCAGTATGGGGTAGGTGTTTTTTTTTTATTGCAGGCGCATGCTGAAGGTGCGTTTTTGACATCACTTAAAATTTCACTGTAACTTATTTAAACCATGCTTGCACCCATTTTCAAATACCCCAAATTTGACAGGACTGCTTATTTTCTCCCCAAAAAATTGCTGAATGCTATTCTTCACCACTTGTGCAAAGACGCTATATAGAGGGTATAGAGTACTCCAAATAGCTTCAGGGAGGCTTATCGGGGACATCTATACTGATCCCCAATGTTAGTGCATCTCTTTGGGGGTGTTAGCCGATTTCCCCATATATGACAGCACTTTTCGCCTGTTTGAGTTTCACCCGAATGCATTTTTGCGTCCTTTGGAATTGAATACTGCGAATAGCGGGGGCGCGCACTAAAACTTTTCGCGTCCAAAACATGCGATGTAGGCAAAAAGTCCGGCAGGCGGAAGAGTATCGCGGGTGCGAAACTAATTGAATATGGCCCTTAGTCCTCCAAAGAAATGTTGTTGATTATTACTTTTGGTCAAAATTTTCGTCAACAAAATTAACACTGCACACAAATGAAAATGCCAGTAGAGGAGTCCCAACATGGTTAATACCTACAAATGCAACTTCTGTATCACTGTGATAAGTAAATAAATCCCATGTGTGTGATTTATAACACTACCTCTACACATAGGACGTTATACTTAAGGTGCCCACACACATAGCGAAATTTTACACGATCTGGCCGAGTCGGACACATTGGAATGACAGATCGTGTAAAATATGGCCAAATCATGAGGAAATCGTGAGTCCTCACTCACGATGCGATGCGTGTCCCCGCTGGTCGCACATCGCATCTTCAGATCTGCCGTGCAGTAGGGCAGATCTGATAATCTAGGACCCGATGCACTGTAAAAAGTCTGACTGCAAGAGAGATCGTTTAAAGATTGGACACCAAATCGTGTGCTGAGCTGCCGGGGAGAGTTTCAAGGGAAACCGTACACATCGGCTGATCGCGGCAGATCGGTATATGTGTGGGCACGTTTAGTTCTTCATATTATATGGATTTGGTTTAGTTTTTGTTATTATTTCCATTAAAAAGAACAAATGTTGCAATATGCGATACTCTGGATGTAGCCACTAGGGGTCCCACTAGTTTAGACAGTGTGGTTACAAGTCAGAGACTTGTTGGTTGAATGTGTAGTGAGTATATGAAATAAGTGCTCTTGTCTTTCTTTTGCTAAAATAGATCTTGTGTTTTACATCCAAATAAAAGCAATATAATACATATCAATACACTGTTGTCACCATGCACACCTATATCTTTAATGCATGCTATACATTCTATAGAGTAGCTGTGAGCTTTATAGGCCAAGGCCTATGGTTACCACACAGCTTGTATAGCAGATGCTAAATCTAAAGTGAAAGTTCCCTAGTTTAATCAGTAGTCCCTTCAGACTAGGATACCCTACATGAGTAAGTTACCTCCTCACCCAGGCAAACATGGTGTTTATCTATTGGGAATTCTCTTTATTGTTGTGCCAACTATATAGTACATTGCAAACTTTCCTTTTGCATTTGTGGAGGGTATACATGCCGACTTTCTGGCTGCCCCCTCTGGTTGGCGCAGCAGGGGGCGGCATAGGTGGACGGTGCGAGCGGGGGGTGTGACGCAATTGCGCCACTGCACCCCCGCACACGCTATGCAATGCCGATATTTACAGCATTTTAATGCAGCCCGAATCGCGTCATCGCTCCCCCCTGGACCGCCTACCTTTGCTCGGTAAGTGAGCGGGTGGGGGTGGGTGGCGAACGGTCCAGGAGACTTGCCGTCTCTTGCATGTGACCGGGAGCACCACCCAATTTTCGGTAGCCTCCTGTCCATTCCGGGAGATCAGGCACATATGGTGTAGACTGAGGCGAATTTGTTTGATACTTAGTTATTGGAAGGCAACATTTGCAACATTTATATTATTTTTTCATTATGTACTAACATGCATTAATGGGATCATGACACAAACAAATTATATAAAGTGAAACGAGACAGGAGACAAAGGTGGAGTTGCCAAGTAATCTTACATTTCAGTTCAGCTATTGGTGGTGCGGTATGCGTACATTGGTCGCACCATCAGACATTGCACCAGTCCTTTGGAGGCACAGAATGTCCTTCTGAAAATGGCCGCCGAAATCAGTGCAACCATGGAAAAAGCTGCATTCGCTGGCCAGGACACACCCACATATGTATAGCCAGCCCCCATTTACCACCCAGGAACACACGCTGAAATTGCCTCTTTGTGCAGCTAAATTTGATCTGTATCCCCCGGTAGTACCCATCGGGATGCATGCGCAGTGCCACTCAGACGCATGTGGAGACTGAAAACATCAGTTGTTTACGTCCGATGCCACAACAGCGTCCGCCTCTTAATCAGGCCCAGAGAGAGTTGTATAGTAGATATGACACATTAACCAATAATTGTGGGGGAAATGTATCAAACCTTCACAAAAGAAAAAGTGGAGAAGCGGCCCATAGCAACTAATCAGCTTCTACAGTACCTGTCATTTTATAAAAGGTGCTAGGCAAATGCTAGCTAGATGGTAAGTGGTTGCTATGGGCAACTTCTCCATGTTTTTTCTTTAAAAAATTTGATACATCTTACCCTGTGTCTTTAAACAGTCCGCTGGTGGCAACCATAAATGTCCTTCACCATTTACGTCCTGTTCTGGTTCTAGAGAAGGCTCTCATATTTGTGCTGTATGGACACTCCTGTGGTCACCCTTAGTAACATTCTCGCTGCTGGGAAACTTGTTCCCCATGTTTGGTGGCAGCTGCTGTCACTAATGAGGCAGCAGAAATCAAAGGAGCAACATAGGTAGCAGCAATGACACTCATATATTATAGACAGAATACTGTGGTTCACTTAATTAAAAAATTCTATACTATTAATTATGTGATTACATTTGCTCATGCTTTCAGATTTTTTTTTTTTACTGTATATAGAATCTGGTGATTCCTTTATAGGCGGTGGCTTAACAGACACTTAGGTTACTCTCTGCCTTTTTCAGTCTTCCACTTCATGTCTATAATAAGGTTTTATTGAGACATTTCTGCTCGCTCCCTCCTCAGTTTGGGCGTCCTAATTATGACTTTAGATGGGTTTAGCCATTTTACAAGGAAGACCCGGTCTAATTGGGCGCGCTGACCATGATAATTAATGGGCGCCCAGAAGAATTGAATTGCATCACTGGGCGCCCATTAATTATCGCCGCCCACAAGACAATTGAATCGCCCCCAGAATTTCTACGTTTAAATTGTCAACATTCACAATGTCGACAGCATAAGGTCGACACGTGCTAAATGTTAGAGTGCGTAAAGGACAGAGGGCCTGATTCAGAGCCGGACGCTCTGACCAGAGCGCTCGCTCTGAATCAGGGCCCTCCTACATGAAAATGGAGCGGCCTTATGGACGCTCGCATAGCTGTGGGTTACCACCCACAGCTTATGCGAGCGTCGATGATGGTCGCGATGGTCAAGAGCATCGCGACCATCGGGCTTGCGACGGAGACCCTGCGGTAGGGTCTCGCTGCCGCAAACCCTGGTGTGATTTTGGCTCTATCAGAGCCAAAATCACTCCCACTGACATCACTTGTGATGTCAGTGGGGCCGGCTTCAGACGGTAGGCATTCCCATGGGAACGCCTCCGTCTGGCAGCCACACCCCTGGCACGCCCACCAAAGGGGGCGTGCTGTCAATCAACATCGACAGCACGCCCCCTTTGGTGCGAGACCCGGAGCGACGGAGAGCCCGTCGCTAGCCGGGTCTCGCGCATGCGTACGACGGAGCTCCCTCCGTCGTGCGCATGCGCAGTGGGGCAACATCGACCCGCTTGCGAGCGTCCTGAATGACCCCCAGAGGTCCTGATTCAGAGCCGGACACTCTGACAGAGCGCTCGCTCTGAATCCGGGCCGTCCCTCTTAATTTTTAGAGCAGCCTCCTGGCCGCTCGTATAGCTGTAGGTGATCACCCACAGCTATAGCGAGCGGCCAGGAAGATGGTCGCAATGGTCAAGACCATCGCGACCATCGGGCTTGCAACGAGACCTTTGTGGTAGGGTCTCGTTGCCGCAAGCCCTGGAGTGCTTTCGGCTCTATCAGAGCCGAGAGCACTCCCACTGACATCACTTGTGATGTCAGTGGGGCCGGCCCCAGATGGCCTCCGTCTGGGCAGCAACGCCCCCGGCACGCCCACCAAAGGGGGCGTGCTGTCACTCAACATCGACAGCACGCCCCCCTTGGTACGAGACCCGGAGCGACGGTTTGCCCGTCGCTATCCAGGTCTCGCACATGCGCACGACGGACCACCTCTGTCGTGCGCATGCGCACTGGGCCAACATCGACCCGCTTGCGAGCGCTCAACGCTCGGGAGCGGGTCTGAATCAGGCCAGAGTTTGGGAACCACTGCTCTGTAGCATACACGTGGCATAATTAAAGGGGACTATAAACTACAAAAAGTGACATAAATATGGCATTTATGACTACACACATATTATACACAGTATATATGTTACTTAACATTTATTAATGATAATAGTGGACTGGAGAAATAATTCATAGGAGCATGTTCTTAAAAAACATTCTGTCCTGTTACTGGTCTTGTATGTAGACAGATGTAAATGGTCACTTGTCTGAACCATGTGACTGAGTATCGGTGGTCACCTGACACAGAAATTGTGCCTTAATGACTGATCTACAGACATCCTGACTATAAGGGGCAAATTTACTAAGATGGGAGTTCTATTAAGAAGTGATGTTGCCCATAGCAACCAATCAGATTCTACTTCTCATTTATCTAGCACCTTCAAGAAGATAATACCTGGAATCTGATTGGTTGCTATGGGCAACATCACTTCTTAATAGAACTCCCATCTTAGTAAATTTACCCCTAAGAGTTGGAAATCTGGCAATCTGCTCCGACATAACGTGCATGGAAATAAATGTGTATATTCATCCGTATGCAGCGTTACATGCATCTTTGTAACCATCCATAAACTTACTTTGCAGCCCATCATCATCAATACACACTTGCACCAGTGTAAACTTATTGCAAATGATACATCTGGAAACATCCATCTCAGCACAGTAGGCAGTGCCCTCTCTGAACTTTGATTGCATGATAACTCTCCATTACACCCCATTTCCGCCTCTTCAGTCATATGTGGAGATGTGTTTGAAATGCATACGTCTCCACTGCCCGCCTGATCCTTCTCCCACCCAAGTCCCCTCAGCCCTCCGCCCGCCTACACCTTCTTCCTCCCGGTTCCCACAGCCCTCAGCTGCCCACCTGCGCCTTCTCCATCCCGAGTTCCCACAACCCTCCGTTGGGGGGGCAAATAAATTCTCAGACAATGCACTACACCACCTGCCGGTCCTGCAGGGGTGCCACGGGTTTGTGGCCCAGTACCAAATCAAATGCTTACACAATCGTTAGCGATGGAATGAGGGTGTACAAGTATACTTGAAAGGTAGAAGAGACACCTATCTGTACTTAATTTGGACATGTATCAGAAAACTAAATAGAAAAATAAATCACCATTATCGCTCAATGTAGCAATTATCCAATACAGCACAATAAGGTTTGCATAGAGTTATTTCATGCTATGACTGCAAATGACTAATGTAACAGCGGAATGGTCATTTGTAGACCTTGATACATTGAGTGCACAGAGTTCATGGTCTAATCTGTTCTTGGCATAGCTATGTGTGGCACAGATTCGGCTAGACGACACTTCACAGACTAGACAAAAAAAATAAAATAAAGGTTACTAATGGATCGTACAATACACTTAAGAGTTGGTTGCCTGATCCCATAATTATTCTCACTTAAAAATTTTGTTTATGCAATGTATACAGAATGAATTATGGTTAACCCCTTAGATGTTCTTTTTTTGAACTGTTGATATACTATATCTAATCTACTGAAACCCCCGTTTCAAAGTAATATTACTCTGAATTATAGGATTTGAAGGTCTTATATTTTTTTTCTACTTAATCAAATATAATTACCAGCCTCCAAATGCGATGTGTTTGAAACACTGTGCTGTAGCTCTGCTGTCCTTAATGATCAGAAGCCATCTGTTAATCATACCCTTAAACTGTACAAAGGCAATATTTAATCTAAGGCGATTACTTCTCAGAGTAATCGTCTTAATTAAAATATGGTGCATTTTGGACAAATCTGTCCCTCAATCCAATTGCTGTCCTCCTGCTGTACAACTGATGTCACCGCAGGGGCCTGAGATTCTGATGTTTTCACAGACTGAATTTTATTTTTTTAATTTTCGTTGCCTCTCCTACATGCATTAACAAGCTAGTAAACCCTCAGGATAAAAAGCTTGAGCAATATTAAGTGAGAAACTGGCTCATTTAAATGTAGGTATAATTTTACTTACTGTAGCAGCCATTTGCTCTAGTAGCTTTTTTAGGAGGTGATGTCTGGCTGAAGTCTTATATTTTTATTTACTGATTTTCTTTGCTGCCTTCCATCATTTTGCTGTGTCTAGCCTGGCCTTATCATACATTTCTTCTTTCCTCGTCTTGACTATTTATCTCTTACTAAAGCCGCAATGCTTTTGACACAATTTGAAATCAGAAATGTTACTTTTGAAAGACTATTTTTCTACTTGTATATGACATGGCGTATTATTAATTAACCACGTAACTGACAATTTATTTTTTTCTGTCAAAACCATGCAGAAATTGTCATTAAAAATAATAAATACATTTTGAAAAGTACTTTTTTAAATATATTTAAATATTTTATTATATATATATATATATATATATACACCTAGGGGATGTTTTGCATCCCACCAACCCCCCTGTCCATAGGCCCCCATTGTAATTTAATGTCCCACCCCATATCAAAAAGACCCCCCCGTGTCAAAAGATCCCCTGCAAAAACAATCCCTATCTTCCTAGTTATGATAAGTACCTGTGGCAGAGACCCCAACTCTCACCCCCAGGGACAATGGGTGCCCAATTTAGTTTCCCCCCACTCCCCATGTCTCACTATATATATATATATATATATATATATATATATACTGTTATGTTAAATAAAAACATTTTTTAAGATAACTCCACCCTTCCAGCCAAAAAATATTTTAATAGCCTGCATAACCCCCCAGGGCCAAATGAATCCTCCCCGTTACCCCCCATCCACCTGTGACTTAGCCCCACCCCTTCACCTAAGCACAGTGCAGCGGAGCATGGGGGACTAATTATCAGTCCCCCCTGCTGCAGCTGATCTCTGCACATGCTCGGAGGGAACTATGTTCTACTTTTACTATCGGCGCATGCGCCCCAGAGTGCGTTCGCACAGCATTCTGGGGCGCAAACCTGGCAGTGATGTCATCGGTCACAGACCACCACATCATTTCTGGGGGGTCAGGAGAGACAGAGGAGGTCTATTCTGTACTTGTGCAGAATGGAACTCCTCTGCTAAAGCCAGGGGATGGAGCGGGCTGGCCCAGATGAAGCACTTCTGCCTCCGGTGTCATTACATGCGACCACGCCAGTTAAGTGTTTAAACAATTTTTGAAAACTGGCAACAAAATCTCTAAGGCATAGAAACTAGATATGAGCGTGTTCGGATCTCAGAGATCCGAACCCATCCGAACTTAGCGATCCGAGCCGAGATCTGAGTCGGCTCAGGTTTTCCCGCCTGACTCGGATCTCAAAACGAGGCAAAACGTCATCATCCCGCTGTGCTGATAGGGCTGGCTACTGTTGTCAGTTGTGTCAAGGGCTGGTTGCTTAATGTCCATAGGGACTGGCTGTCTGTTGTCCTGCTGTGTTGTCCAGGGGGTGCTCACTACTCTGTCCATCAGGGGTGCTCTTCATCTTCACCCCCAGTGTGAAAACAACGTAGCTGTGCAGGGGTGTTGCCTGTATTGTTTATCAAGAGGCTGCTGCCTTGTTCGGGTGCTCTCCCTCCCAAGTGCCCCAAAAAAATTAATTGATCAATCAATCTGTTTTTTTTTTGTGTGTGTGCATTAGCCACACTTATCACCAGCAACATAGCTGCACATGGGTGCTGCCTGTATCGTTTATCAAGAGGCTGCTGCCATTGTTCAGGTGCTCTCCCTCCCAAGTGCCAAAAAATAAACAAATTAATCAATGTGGGTTTTTTTCTGTGTGTGTGTGCACCTTAGCCACACTTATCACCAGCAATGTATTTGCGCAGGAGTGCTGCCTGTGTCGTTTATCAAGAGGCTGCTGCCTCATTTGGGTGCTCTCCCTCCCAAGTGCCCAAAAAAATTAATTAATCAATCAATGTGTTTTTTTTCTGTGTGTGTGCATTAGGCACACTTATCACCAGCAACGTAGCTACGCAGGGGTGCTGCCTGTGTCATTTATCAATGGGCTGCTGCCTTGTTCAGGGGTGCACTCCCCCCCAAGTGCCAAAAAAAATAAAAATTATTTCTGTGTGCGTGATAGCCACACTTATCAGCAAAGTAGCTGTGCAGGAGTGCTACCTGTGTCGTTTATCAAGAGGCTGCTGCCTCATTCAGGGGTGCTCTCCCCCCAAGTACCCCCATTTTTTTAAATCAATGAATCAATCAATCAATATGTTTTTTTTTCTGTGTGTGTGTACGCATTAGGCACACTTCTCACCAGCAATGTAGCTGCGCAGGGGTGCTGCCTGTGTCATTTATCAATGGGCTGCTGCCTTGTTCAGGGGTGCTCTTCCCCCCAAGTGCCAAAAAAAATAAAAATAATTTCTGTGTGTGTGTTAGCCACACTTATCAGCAAAGTAGCTTTGCAGGAGTGCTGCCTGTGTCATTTATCAAGAGGTTGCTGCCTCATTCAGGGGTACTCTCCCCCAAGTGCCCCTAATTTTTTTAGTCAATCAATGAATCATTCAATCAATTTGTTTTTTTTTCTGTGTGTGTACGCATTAGCTACACTTCTCACCAGCAACGTAGCTGTGCAGGGGTTCTGCAGGTGTCGTTTATCATGGAGCTGCTGCCTCATTCGGGTGTTCTCTTCCCCAAATGCCAAATAAAACATTTATCCAATCAATCAATCAATCAATGTGTTTTTTTCTGTGTGTGTGTGCGCGTTAGCCATGACATCAAACGCCTCAGCTGAGATTTGCATAAACATTTTCAAAAGGTGAAAATAGAGGATATGGTTTAAAAAATAGAATAAACTAAAGCAGCTAAAACTGCGTTCTCTGATTATAGTGCCCCTACTCCCAGTCCCTACCTATGGCCCCTCTACCTGAATTTCAGCGAGTCCATGCAAGCATATTCCAGAGTGCAGCTGCTCCTACTGTAGCTCAGGTCACAAGATGTGTAGGGGGTTTGGTGATGATATGGACTAAAATGGAGCTCACATCCACTAAAGTGGACAATGAATCCCCAATCTAACAGAGAGCGCAGCTGTAATTTATACACAGCACAGGATGGGATGACGATATAGGCTTGGGTGATGGTATAATCTGGGGTGATGTATACATCATCTTCACACAATATTAATTTGTCCCCACTGGAATCCACCATTACAGGTGCCTCTGTAATTTTTGCACGTAATTGACAGTAAAGGTCTTTCTCATAGAATTTGTAGTTCATTTTGATGGACATTATCTTTTCCACATTTTGGGGAAGTAGTCTCAGGCCAATCACTGACAAGGTTCCCGGCTGTGCTGAAAACTCCTTCTGAGTACACACTGAAAGGTGGGCAGCTCAAGTAAACCAAAGGCAGTTTTGTGTAAGGGACTCCAAATTGCCTCTTTTTCCTGTCAGTAGTTATTTACATCTCTTCAGATCTGTGTCCATTGGGAAGAAAAAACAATGTCTTCATCCCTTCTGGGATGAAAATCCACTCCCAGCAGCAGGCATGGTACTCAAGAAATCTCAAGAAAGACTTAAACCTTAGATCTTAAATGTTGCATTTGCTGCTCTGTTCCGCTTGTCCACAATATCTGCTCCGGTTAAGTGGGCAGTGGGTACAACGGCAGTTTGAACTGAAGGCCACTAACTAACTATGTTTTTTTTTAATGTCCCTGTACAGGTTGGGAAATACTTTTTTGGAAGGTCTGCAAAGGATTATTTAATAGTCAATTGTTTTTGGAAAGCACTCTTCCTGGTCCCCTTCTGGGATGAAAATCCACTCCTAGCCGCAGAAGCAGGCGCAGGATTCTCAAGAAAGACACAACGTAAGGTCTTAAGGGGTTAATTTAATTTACTAAAGTGAGAGTTTTTAGAAGTGAGTTTTAGAAGTGATGTTGCTTGCCCATAGCAAATAATCAGATTCTAGCTATTATCTTCTAGAAAGTGCTAGGTAAATGATGTTAAGTAGAATTTGATTGGTTGCTATGGGCAACATCACTTCTAAAATGCACTTGTAAAAACTCTCACTTTAGTAAATTAAATTTACCCCTTAATATCTTTGTGCTGGTTAAGTGGCAGTTTGGAGGCCACTAACTAACTATGTTTTTTTTAATGTCCCTGTACAGGTTGGGAAATGCTTTTTCATGTGGACAGCACTGCTAGAAATCTTCCTGGTCCCCTTCTGGGATGAGAAAATCCACTGCCAGCAGTAGCAGGCATGGCGCTCAAGGATTCTTCTGGGGCAAGGACTGATGTGAATGAGTAAAATATTTTTTTGTAGATGCCTCCTCCCCTCCCCTTCTCCCTCATAAATTTACTTCGAAATAAAAAAATTAAATAAAATTTACTACCAAACCCTTCCTGTCCCTGCCTTCAACTACATACATACTCCAACTCCCTCAGGCCTCTCTTGAATAATAAAAACATTTGTTTCCTGATGTGCCATGTTGGAAGTTGAACTGCCACGTGTTTGTGTTGCCCACTGCTACCGCTTAGCTTAGTCAGCCAGCTAAAATAAAACATAGGACCATCATGGATACCACCAGGAGGAGGTTTCTTCCACTGCGGTAACTGTCACACATACCGCACATATACACCTACAACCAAAAGAATCAAAACATTCATATTTAAACAAACTAACAAAGGATTCACAATCAGGGAACACATCACATGTGCAAGCAAAGGGGTCATTTATTAAGCGGAATGCCCCTGTGGCCTTCAATACATAGGGAGAACAAAATGACCACTTCAAATCAGAACTGCAGAACATGTGCTTAACATCCGCAGAGGCCTAGAATCCCATAGTTTATCCAACCACTTCCGACTCAAACGTGACAAAAACCCATCAGGATTAAGTATAATAGGCATAAAACATGTACTCAGGAACTGGAGGGGGGGTAACTTTGACCTAGTTCTGGATAAGGAAGAATTAAAGTGGATCTTCTCCATTAAAACACAAACCCCAGATGGACTAAATATACTGTAGATAATGAGATCAAAGCCATTATTAGCCACTGACAAGTCCTACATAATAGGATTCACCCCCATTCACACTAATACTATAGTGGACTAAACCACACCAAAGAGGAGTCCATATCTACAAATAGATCCTCTGCATAATGAATAGTATACAAAATATGGACTTTAGACAATTAAACCAGTGCTAACAAATACATGAGTAAACCTTGAGTAAACCATACCCATTATTAAATACACCACCTGATGGAGATACATAAAGGAAAAAGAGGCACAGATGAATTATCCCCACTAATGTGCCACATGGAATACGAGTTGTGCAACTGCCACCCGTCACACATTTAGTACCATTATTATGTGTCACTAAACAACTGAAACACAAAACCAAGACACAGGATACGCCGTTAACC
This sequence comes from Taudactylus pleione, assembly GCA_031769625.1. Taxonomy (NCBI): domain Eukaryota; kingdom Metazoa; phylum Chordata; class Amphibia; order Anura; family Myobatrachidae; genus Taudactylus; species Taudactylus pleione. The sequence continues at coordinate 363,436 of JAUIMM010000221.1, forward strand.
AATTAACTAATATTGTATTAAACCACATACGGTCATACCCGAAAATATATACATATTAGGCTCTCTCATATAACTAGATAGTTTCCATGACAACTGCATATACCAACATTAACAATGGAGAGAATAACTCCTGAAATTAACTACATCCGGTTTCCATGACTACCAATATGTTAATCAAATCATTCAGGAAGCCCATTAGAACCACCCCCAGTTTCTATGACAACCGCTATGCGAACCACATTATACAAGGAGCCTATTTAAACCTGAGTAAGACACACCCATTATCCACGTCCTTGAGGAAGGCCGGAAGGCTGCAACGCGTTGGACAACATTCAATCCATTTTCAAAACACATGCTGACATAGGAATGCTTACCGCAGTAAGCACCAACAAGAACAGCTGTTCCCCGAGACCCCTTGAGATCTCGTGAGGACTCACGCAATCCAGGAAGTGAAAGGCAATCCATAGTATCCAGGAAGTGTGCACTCGTCACATACTTGAACTGCCTCCGTACGGACCTAGTCTCCCCACCACCGGGTGGGTAGAGCGACCGGCCGCGGTGATCGATAGCCGGCACCACGTGATCAGTTGTGATCGTGGTTCCAGTGGTCTCGCTGCGTCTGGTAAATCAACGGGACCTATAGAGAGTGTGTAACTTGGCACACACTCCAACGGAGGCGGAGAGACTGTGTACCTGAGAGAACCTTTCATACAAGGATTAACAACAACAGCAAGAAGAAGAGTAAGTTGATGGACCGGAGGGTACGGGACGCCATCCCTCCAGAGCGCAACCCTCCAGGACATTAGCTACATTTGCATTGTGTATTTTTTTCTATCTTTTGGAGGACACTTTCTACATTTTTACCCCCCCTCCCATTTTTTTCTACGTTATTTGAGCCTATTTTTCAAATTTTCCCAATTTCCCTTTACCTTATCCTGCATACATTACTCCTTAAATTAGAAAGCACTGTGACTTCTCAATTAATTTCTTGTAGTATTTACTTGATATATTAAAACCACCTAAATATTATCCTTGTGTGTTTACTATTATTAGATCTACAATGATTGATACATCAGGCACCTATAGAATTTCGCCCACCAGCGCAGGCACTAAAACTGTATATAATATCATTGTCTGTTGGAGATCTGGGATTATCTCCATAGTGCCAGCAGCTACAACCATCCTATACCAATTAACAAGCGCAGGCCCTGCACCAACCCTATACATTAGTCAGCCAGCTAGCTTGGTGCAAATTTTGGGCCTAAACTGGATGAAAACAATATAGTGAGCTGCGAGGTGGTCAAAATTGACTAGAAACTAGTGGAAATAAATGTTATTGAGGTTAATAATACTGTAGGAACAAAAAAATGCCCATTTTATGTGATTTTAGCTTTTTTAATGATTTTTTAAGAAAAAATCCAGATCCAAAACCAAAATACAAAACACGGAGGTGAGGTTTTGGCAAAACCAATCCACATCCAAAACCAGGGGAGCTACAGATCCAAAAAGAAAAAACGCGGGGGTCGGCACACATCCCTAATAGAAACCCAGTTGAGTTATTTGTGGTACAGAATTGAATATTTACATTGGGAAAATGTGTGAAAGTGATCATTTATACTGTACAAAAATAAATAAAATAAATTATCTGAGGAATTTGCCTTCTATAGTTGTTAATTACAGTAAGTCGGGTTGGGTATGGGATGCCGGCGCTCAGGATCCTTGTACTCAGCATCCCAATGCTGGCAAACTGACAGCGTTAGGATACTGACACCTGTCACCCAGTATCCTAAGCCTTCTCTCTCTAACCCTCCCTCCCCACAGTCTAAACCTAACCTACACCCTAAATGTAACCCTCCCCCTAGTGCCTAACTCTCCCCCTTACCCCAGTACTTACCGTCGGGATGTCGGCGCCGGCATTCTAAGAGCCGGCATCCAGGCTGTCGGTATTATGACCGGTATTATGACCGCATACCAGTAAGTCCCTCCCTCAGTTACTAGAGGCATGTAGTGGCGTATAGCCTGAACCCATGTTCCTGTTATGGAAAAGTGTCTCACCAGATAAGGCAGGAAAACTTGGTTTGTAGAGTAGCCTGCCAGGAGGGCAGGATTTCTTGGCTAGATGAGTTGCCTGCCAGGAGAGCAGGATTTCTTGGCTAGATGAGTTGCCTCATCCTGCCCTCCTGATAGGCAACTCATCTAGCCAAGTTAACCTGCCCTCCTGGCAGGCAACTCATCTAGCCAAGTTATCCTGCCCTCCCGGCAGGCAACTCATCTAGCCAAGAAATCCTGCCCTCCTGGCAGGCAACTTCACTAGCCAAGTTATCCTGCCCTCCCGGCAGGCAACTCATCTAGCCAAGAAATCCTGCCCTCCCGGCAGGCAACTCATCTAGCCAAGTAATCCTGCCCTCCTGGCAGGCAACTCATCTAGCCAAGAAATCCTGCCCTCCTGGCAGGCAACTCCTCTTACCAAGTTATCCTGCCCTCCTCACAGGCTACTCTACAAACCAAGTTTTCCTGCCTTATCTGGTGAGACACTTTTCCATAACATTATAACCGGCCAACTTTGTATTTAAGTCTGTGCGTTCCGTGTCCTTCATTATGGAGCAGGCTCAAAACCCTGCACAAATCCTTGCCGCACAGATCCAAGTGCTTACCCAAAAAGTTCAGGAGCTCTCTATAAGATTTGAGGATGTTCGGGCATCAACTCCTGGAGCCGTTCCCAAGGAACCTAAAATTAATCTCCCTGATAGGTTTTCTGGAGACAGTACTCAGTTCCTGAACTTCCGTGAGAGTTGTAAACTCTATTTTCGTCTCCGACCTTTAGCTTCTGGATCCGAGACTCAGCGGGTAGGATTAGTGATCTCGCTCTTACAAGGAGATCCACAGACTTGGGCATTTGGTCTCGCTTCAACACATTCTGCGCTTTTATCAGTAGATGCCTTTTTTAATGCTCTTGGATTATTATATGCAGATCCTGACCGTAGGTCTTTGGCTGAATCCAAGCTGCGGGCTCTTCGGCAGGGAAAGAATCAAGCAGAGGATTACTCCTCAGAGTTTCGGAGATGGGCAGTGGATTCAGGATCGAATGACCCGGCATTGCGTAGCCAATTCCGCTTGGGTCTTTCGGATGCCATCAAGGACATTTTGGTCCAACATCCATCACCTGAGTCCCTTGACGACTTAATCTTTTCAGCCATCCGTATTGACCGTCGGCTCCGAGAACGCAAATGAGAACGAGGTCTTTCTGTACAGTCGCCTCAGTCACCATCCTGGCTGCTGGCGGAGGACTCTGAGGAACCCATGCAACTGGGAGCTTTCCAGCTATCGCCCAGGGAGAGACAAAGATGATGATCTCAAGGCCTCTGCCTATTTTGTGGAGCTAGAGGTCATCCGCTGAAATCTTGCCCACATAGGCCAGTAAAAGATCGGGTCTGAATGTAAAAGAGGAGTTACATTTAGGCCTGGCATCTGTTTACTCAAAAAAATCGTTGCTAGTTCCTGTGGTGGTACATCTGTCGCAATCCGGGGAACTTCATGGACTTATCATTTTTTCATTCCTTAGGTTTAGCTGCAGTTCCTTTACCTCAAGAGGTTCCTATTTGTGGGTTAGATGGTGGTCTGGTGGCTAATGGTCTTATCAAATTCAAGACACCACCTCTTCATCTCTCAGTTGGAATTTTGCATTCTGAGATTTCTTTTTTTTCTACTCCAGTGTCCTTTTGCTCCCATCATTTTGGGGTTTCCATGGTTAATGACCCATAATCCCGTCATTGGTTGGATTACGGGGGATATTGTCAAATGGAGTCCAGCGTGTCAAAATGGCTGTTTATCTACACCCATCTGGACGGCTATCTCTGCTATCTCAGAGTCTCTTCAGGACTTCCTGCTCAATACCATCTTTTTGCAGATGTTTTTTGTAAATCAAAGGCCAATTCTCTACCACCTCATCGTCCGTATGATTGCGCCATACAGCTGTTACCAGGAGCCAAGTTACCCAAGGGTCGTCTCTATTCTCTTTCGATACCTGAGAATAAGGCCATGGAGGAGTATATTGCGGATGCCTTGGCTAAAGGATTCATCCGTCCTTGTAAATCTCAGGGTTGGGGCTGGTTTCTTCTTCGTCCAGAAGAAGGATGGGTCATTACGTCCTTGCATTGACTTTAGGGCATTGAATAAAATCACCATCATCAAAAACTCGTACCCTTTGCCCTTGATCTCGGTACTTTTTGATCAGCTCCGGCAAGCTTCCATTTTTTCCAAGATTGATCTCCGTGGAGCTTATAATTTGATCCGGATCGAGACCGGAGATGAATGGAAAATGGCATTCAATACGCATACGGGGCACTATGAAAATTTAGTTATGCTGTTTGGATTGGCTAATGCTCCAGCAGTCTTTCAAGACTTTATCAACGAAGTACTCTGGGAGTTCCTTGGCATTTTTGTGGTTGTCTATCTTGATGACATCCTCATTTACTCTCACTCCATACACCAGCATGTCCAGCATGTCAGTCAGGTCCTATCTAAATTGAGAGAGAATTTGTTATTTGCCAAGTTGGAGAAGTGTGAGTTTCATGTGGAGCAAGTATCTTTTCTTTGATATATTATTTCTCCTCATGGCTTCTCCATGGATCCTGGAAAGGTTAAAGCAGAATTGGACTGGGTTCAGCCTACTACATTGAAAGGCATTCAACGTTTCCTTGGTTTTTCCAATTACTATCGGAGATTTATTGGCTCATTTTCCTCCATTGTTGCCCCCATAGTAGAGTTAACCAAGAAAGGTGCAGCTGCTTCTAACTGGCCTAGTCAGGCAGTTCGGGCCTTTGAACATCTCAAACTTGCTTTCACCAGCGCCCCTGTTCTCAAACATCCGGATCCAGATCTGCCTTTTGTGGTTGAGGTGGACGCCTCTGAGATTGGGGCAGCAGCTATTCTCTCTCAGAATAATCCGTTGGATGGAAAACTCCATCCATGTGCAGTTTTTTCACGTAAATTTTCTTCAGCCAAGTGTAATTATGACGTTGGGAACAGGGAGCTGCTTGCCATTAAGTTAGCTTTTTAGGATTGGCAACACTGGCTTGAAGGAGCCAAACACCGGATCTCTGTCCTCACCGACCACAAAAATTTGGCATACATTGAATCGGCCAAGAGGCTTAACTCCAGGCAAGCATGATGGGCACTATTTTTTACCAGATTTAATTTTCTCATTTCTTTTCGACCCTGATCTACTAACATCAAGGCTGATGCATTGTCCAGGAGTTTCACTCCTGTCCAACAGGATACTGTGATCAAAGAATCCATCATTCCCAGATCTTGTATCCAGGTGGCTTTATCTCGAAATTTGGCTGAGGATCTGTCTGTGTTTCAAGAGGATTCGCCTCCTGGTAGACCGTCCAATCGCCTGTATGTTCCTGTAAATTTGAGAAAAGCTGTCCTACAGGACTTCCGTGTGAGACGGGCTTTCGGACATGCAGGCATCAATAAGACCATTGAATTAATGTCTTGTGCGGTTTGGTGTCCGTCTTTGGCTTTGGACGTTCGGGAGTTTGTTTTGGCATGTGAGGTTTGTGCTCGTAACAAGACTCATCATACCCCACCATCAGGATTACTGCTTCCTCTTTTCACACCAAAAAGACCCTGGACACACATTGCGATGGACTTTATTGTGGACATTCCTCGCTCTGCTGGCTGTTCAGTTATTTGGACTATCGTGGACCGCTTTAGCAAAATGATGCACTTTATTCCTCTGCCCAAATTGCTAACTGCCAAAGAACTTTCTGTCCTCTTCTTGGAACATATTTTTTATTTGCATGGTCTTCCCTGTGACATTGTTTCCGATAGTGGGACGCAATTTGTTTCTGCACTGCACTGGGTATCAGTCTCAGCTTGTCTTCAGGATATCACCCACAGTCTAATGGGCAGACAGAACGTGCTAATCAAACCCTGGAACAATATTTACGGTGTTACGTCTCAAAATTCCAGAATGATTGGATGTCTCATCTTCCCATGGCTGAATTTGCTTTTAACAATTCCTGTCACTCTGCATCTTCAGTTTCACCCTTCTATTGTGTGACGGACCAACATCCTCGGGCCAATTCATTTGATTTATCATTCTCCAGATCCTCTGATGCAGGGACTGTTTCCAGACTCCGTGGTATTTGGGCCAAGGTGCATCATAATCTCCTCAAGGCATCTCTCCATTCTAAGAAATTGGCAGAACGTGCAAGGCCCATCGGAGGCCTTGCATGTTCAAAAGGGGGGACAGTGTGGCTGTCCACTAGAAATTTCAAACTCCGGCAACCCTCTCACAAATTGGGTCCTCGGTTTATTGGTCCTTTCCGGATCATTTCTCAAGTTAACCCAGTTGCTTTCAAACTCCAACTACCAAATTCGTTAAAGATTAACAACACTTTTCATGCCTCTTTATTAAAGCCAGTCCATAAGTCAGATAGATTTGGGAACTGGTGTTCTTTCAGGCCTGCTCCGGTGGTGGTCCACGGTCAACAGGAGTTTGTGGTTGAGAAAGTGTTGGATTCTAGAGTATCTAGAGTTCGGTTGCAGTTTCTGGTCCATTGGAAGGGCTATGGTCCAGAAGAACGTTCCTGGATTCCAGAAGATGCCTTACAATGCTCCCGGGTTGAAGAGGATGTTTTTTCAGGAATTTCCCTTTAAACCAGGCTCTGGGGGTTCTTCAACCCCGCGTCAAGGGGGGGTACTGTCACAAGCCGTGGCAGCGGCTTGTTTCCCACCAGCTCGGGACCTACACTGACTCCGGTTCCGCTGATTACCAAGCACCGGGGATGCTGCAGAGAGTGACTCATACTCCATATGCTGCTGATTGGTTGCTCCTCCTATTTGTAGCTTCCAGATTCATTCCCCCTCGCCGGTTATAGAGTTTCCTCCTACAGCTCGGTCTGGTTGTTCCAGCTATCCTCCGTGATTGTCTACACTTCAGCCGCTGCTTCTATTTACCACTCTCCGTCTCCCTTCACGCTGCCTTCCAGGCTTCAGCAGTTAGTTCAATTATTCAAGACTGTTGTTCCACTCTGCTCTGATTGCTGTTAGCTTGCTGTCTGTTTTCACCATCCACATGCTGTGCTCAGTGTATGCAGGCCCAAGCCTTTGGGTCCGTGCTTCCTCTGTATAATCAGCAGCTACAGCTTTCTCAGCCCTACTGTGTGTAATCAAACTGTACATTCACACCTGAACTATTTTCAGCCTGTGTTATCCTGCCCTCCTGGCAGGCAACTCATCTAGTCAAGAAATCCTGCCCTCCTGGATGAGTTGCCTGCCAGGAGGGCAGGATTTCTTGGCTAGATGAGTTGCCTGCCAGGAGGGCAGGATTTCTTGGCTAGATGAGTTGCTTGCCAGGAGGGCAGGATTTCTTGGCTAGTTGAGTTGCCTGCCAGGAGGGCAGGATTTCTTGGCTAGTTGAGTTGCCTGCCAGGAGGGCAGGATTTCTTGGCTACATGAGTTGCCTGCCAGGAGGGCAGGATAACTTGGCTAGATGAGTTGCCTGCCAGGAGGGCAGGATTTCTTGGCTAGATGAGTTGCCTGCCAGGAGGGCAGGATTTCTTGACTAGATGAGTTGCCTGCCAGGAGGGCAGGATATCACAGGCTGAAAATAGTTCAGGTGTAAATGTACAGTTTGATTACACACAGCAGGGCTGAGAAAACTGTAGCTGCTGATTATACAGCGGAAGCACGGACCCAAAGGGTTGGGCCTGCATACACTGAGCACAGCATGTGGATGGTGAATAGTTCAGGTGTAAATGTACAGTTTGATTACACACAGTAGGGCTGAGAAAGCTGTAGCTGCTGATTATACAGAGGAAGCACGGACCCAAAGGCTTGGGCCTGCACACATTGAGCACAGCATGTGGATGGTGAAACAGACAGCAAGCTAACAGCAATCAGAGCAGTGGAACAACAGTGTTGAATAATTGAGCTACCTGCTAAAGCCTGGAAGGCAGCGTGGAGGGAGACGGAGAGTGGTAAATAGAAGCAGTGGCTGAAGTGTAGACAATCACGGAGGATAGCTGGAAAAACCAGACCGAGCTGTAGGAGGAAACTCTATAACCGGTGAGGGGGAATGAATCTGGAAGCTACAAATAGGAGGAGCAGCCAATCAGCAGCATATGGAGTATGAGTCACTCTCTGCAGCATCCCCGGTGCTTGGTAATCAGCGGAACCGGATTCTGAGTCAGTATAGGTCCCGAGCCAGTGGGAAACAAGCCGCTGCCACGGCTTGTGACAGTTCCTCAATATTTACCTGTCTGGAGTCCCATGGCGTCATTGGTGGCGCTGCACAAATTATCGGGAAAATAGCATGGCGCCCATATTTTCTGAGATCTACACATGCAGAGTAGAAAATCGCAGCCGTACCATTTTCAAAGTCTACGTTGACAGCTAGAGAAGAGGTGGCCCAGGCAGAGACTGCACAAGGGCCCATTCCTCTCTTAATATGCACTGAATGAGTGGACCCTGCTTACTTGGCAGCAATGATAGCTGAAGGGGGAAGGGAGGTCTCTCCTAAACTCAGGGGTTCCTCAGAATAAGAGCCATGAGTCCAGGCCCCTGTGAAATAACCATGCACCCTTCGCGAGCAAGTGTAGCTAAGGCATGCGTGCGCAGGGCGGACTGCCAGGGCTGATATACGGCCCCAGTCCGTCCCTGGTGGTATGGCAGAGTAATAGTACATGCCTGCGTATCTTTTAATCACAAGGCAGCCCAATGCTTAACTAGTGAGGTGGTTTATTCAGCAGTAATCTGGATGTACAGCCGCACTCACAATTTATTATGTAACAGACTCTCAGCATGAAGCGGAGCTTGAGCGGAATGTCCAAGCACCAGCCGGTGATTGTACTGGGGGTAGCAGTGCTCGATACAAGTGGTGCCGACGTGTATGTAATGCAATAATGGGTCTCACAGAACTGAGTGGAACAAATCCGTTTTCCACTGTGGCGCTCCAGTACAGTGACAAGATGGCGCTGCGCATGCACAAAAGATTAAACAGCAGCCAAATTAGTTAGGTAATGAAGCCTTCCAGATGAAGCTAATATGGACACTGCACAGTAACGCTCTCCAGGTTGCAACCCCCCAGCCCAACTCGTCGCTACAAGCTTCACCGAATTACACAAACATTTACTTTCAGCTTTCTTGTAGCAACCTGTAAAAAAGTTAGGGTGAGTCAAGCAGAAAAATATCAACATTTCACACAATTCTAGTCCACATTTCTTGAAAAGGATGGAGACTGTGCTGTAGCAGGTTTCAACACTGGCTGCCTGCACTTGGGGCGCATTATGGAGCTCATTCAGAGCCGCTCGCGATCAATGTGAGCTCGCAAGCGGCCCGATGTTTCTGGACTGCGCATGTGCTGCATCTGGCATGCGCATGTGCGAGCCTCATTGAGCGACTGAAGTTCAGTCGATACGGGGCTCACAACAAGATGGGTGACAGCTCGCCCTGTTTTGTGGGTGGGTAGGGGGGGTGACTGGACAAATGCAGGTGTTCCTATAGGAACACCTGCCATTTGTTGGGAGGTCTAACTGACATCACTACTGGACCCATATGCACAGTTAAGGCAGGTCAGACATCACTGAGGAATTGCTAACTTCAGCGCATGCTATGTGGCCTCAGGCTGCGTATGGTATTGCAGTGTATAATTTATGCACGCCCCTGCAACAGTGTTGCAATGCAGTGGCACACCTGCGATCACCCGACCACCCCCCTGTCACCACCCACAAATGGCACTTCCTGTCAATCAATGTGGGTCTGTGTAGCCTCTGCAAACGCAGGTCCCATCACAATTGCTAGTTTGCACACGCGCACCTCGATGCATGCGCTATGCGAATAAATCGACCAATTGTGTGAGTCTTTCATACTGCGATCCTTGCTGAATCAGGCCCAATGTCTGTTTACGTAGGAATATAACTAATGCCATCATCATATAACAGATGTATTATGTTTTTTTTTTTAGAATTGGTGTCTTAATGAAGATTATTGTACCCCAGCCATTTCCTTCTAATCTTGATAAGTTGTAGAAAATCTCAAGCCCCTTCCCCACTTTGTCTGTTAGGTTGCGGCCTATGATCGGCCATTACTCACCTCAGCGCCGGCTTCCCCTGATCTCTAGAGCAGTCAGACGCCAGGTGCGACGGCGAGTGACACGTTGGGGATTATACCTGGGGTGTGCTAGGACATCCATGCGCTCGCTTCGTGATTGATGTGGTTACTGCGGTTACCATGACAGTCTGTTTTCACCTGACTAACCCTTTACCCAATGGTAGCATTGGTTGCGGTCAGCTGACAGTCTTCCAATGGACTGCTACCTTAGGTTATATAACCGGGCTCTGGAAAACAGGAAGTTACTTTCAGTGTTAACTTGCTGTTGCAGCTTTCCAGGTTCCAAGCTCTGTTCCTTCTAGTGGCTTGTTCCTAGTGTTTTCCACGGTGTATGTACTCAGAACGTCTTCTGAGTACAGTCTATTAAGAGTCATCTTCTGTGCTAGCTCCGCGGCTGAATCCTCAGCGTGTGTACTGAGTTCATCATTCAAGTACCATCTCGTGATACGTCTGAGGCCACAGTGTGTGTAATGAGTTCATCATTCAAGTACCATCTTGTGATACCATTCTCCTGTTTTGCGTCTAAAGCCACAGTATGTGTACTTAGTACCTCATCCAAGTACCTGCTCATTATACCATCTCCTGTGCCAGCTTTGCATCTGAAACCACTAAGGGCCTGATTCAGACCCACTCGCAAGCGGCTGTCCGCTCGCAAGTGGGTCGATGTTGTGCTCTGCGCATGCGCACGACGGTATTACGGTAATAGGGAACTGAGCTCCTTCTAAAAGTTGTCTCCACTCTTCCATTACCAGCTTCATAGCTAGAAGTTCCTGGGCTCCGATGGCATAGTTTCCTTCTGCTGGGAGAAATTTCCTATAAAAGTAACCACACGGATGGTTTCGCCCGTCTTCAGCCAATTGAGATTGTACGGCTCCCACACCTGCTGAGGAAGCATCCACTTCTACCATGAATGGTCTCTCCAAATCTGGTTGTATTAAGATGGGAGCAGAGGAGAAAGCTGATTTGATAGTTTGAAAGGCATCCAGAGCTTGAGATGGCCAATGTGATGGATCAGCTCCCTTCTTAGTGAGAACTTTAATGGGAGCAACGATGGTTGAGAAACCATGAATAAATCTCTGATAATAATTAGAAAACCCCAGGAATCATTGAATCCCCTTTAAAGTGTTTGACTGTGGCCAATCCCTAAATGGTACTCAGTTTTTCAGGGTACATTCGTAAGGATTTCCCAGAGAGAATAGGACCTAAGAAAGGTACCGCAGGTTCTTCAAAAATAAATTTTAAGATTTTACCAAATAAGTGATGAGTCCAGAGATGAGAGAGGACCTCCCTGACATGTTGCCAATGAAGTTGAAGATTTTTAGAAAAATTTAAAATATCGTCCAAGTAAACCACAACGAATTGATAGAGAATGTCATGAAAAATTTCATTGACGTATCCTTGGAAAACTGCTGGGGCATTACATAACCCAAAAGGCATCACAAGGTACTCGAAGTGGCCATCCCGGGTATTGAAAGCAGTTTTCCACTCATTCCCCTAACGTATGCAGATGAGGTTGTATGCCCCACGTAGATAGTTTTGTAAAAATAGAAGTACCACGCACCTTGTCAAACAACTCAGAGATGAGGGGGAAAGGACACCTGTTCTTAATTGTAATGTCATTGATAGTTGATACAGGGTCTAAGGCCACCACCTTTTTTTCCACAAAAAAACCCCTGCACCGGCTGGACAAGTAGATGGTCTAATAAAACCCTTTTTCAAATTTCCTTAATGTATTCAGACATAGCCACTGTTTCTGGAACTGATAGAGGATATATTTGACCAAGACAAGGCGTCTTCCCTGGAATAAGATCAATGCCACAATCCCAGAAGCGATGGGGTGGAAATGAATTGGCTGCTTTTATGCAAAATACGTTACTGAAATCGGAGAATGGCTCAGGAATTTGGAGATCAGGAACAAGTATAGACGCTACTGAGGTCTTAGGAGATCCAGAGGTGTCCCCTTTAAGAGAAATAGGAAGACTACGCATGGCAAGAACTTTAGAAAGGCAGTGGTTCTAGCAGTGGGATCCCCAAGCTAGTACCTGCATAGTAACCCAGTCCAAAGTGGGATTATGGATCTTCCACCAAGGCAAAGTCAACATTAGAGCATGGTTCTTTTTAGGAAGAACTAGAAATGTAATTTCTTCATGATGGTGAGCACCTATTTCAAGGGTAATCGGAGTGGTTTCGGAAGAAATCAGACCGACTTGGACAGTACTTCTGTCTACCCTGAATAGGAGCATAGTATGTTGTAGGGGTCTAACCGGTATCCTGAGGTCTTGTACAAGGGTTTCAGAGATGAAATTTCCGGCCGCACCAGAATCCACTAATGCCAAGAGATCTTTCATTTGTGAGGCTACCCAAAGAGTAACTGGTAATAACGGATCAATCAAATGAGAGGACTTAGATAAAACCCCCAGCCAGAACCCTCCCTGCACGGTTAGGGTTTCCCATTTCCTGAAAGCTGGGGACAACAACTCAGGAAATGTCCTATTCTGCACAGTAGAGGCATAGTTGATTATGCAGATGATGACTTCTTTCAGCTGGAGTCAGTTGAGACCTATTAACCTGCATGGGCTCCTCTTGAGATGAAGACGAAGGGCTGCTGACAGGATGAGCAGAAAGAGGACGAGTCCGTGGGCGGTCTTCATGCCACCAGCTCACTTGCCTTTCCTTATGCCATAAGTCGATTCTAATACACAGTGAGATCTGATTGGCTAAAGTCTCTGGCAGATCTCTAGAAGCCAATTTGTCTTTGATTTTATCTGACAGACCATGTAAGAAGGTGGCTCTGAGGGCTGCATAATTCCATTGGACCTTGGAAGCAGTGGTCTAACATTCTACAGCATACTGACCCAAGTAACAGGAATCTTGACGGAGTTGTAAAATATCAGAAGATGCTGAAATAGACCTGCCTGGTTCATCTAATATCCTTTTGAAAGTTTTAATGAATTCCTCACAATTAGACATCAGAGGATCTGTCCGCTCCCCAAGGGTGATACCGAATCTAGGGCTGACCTTGTGAGCAGAGAAATAATATATGCAACCTTGGATCATTGGGAAGGGAAATTATGGGGAAGGCACTCGAACTGAATTTCACAAAGATTAATGAACCCTCGGCAGTTTTTAGGGTTACCGTCGAAATGGTTAGGATGATCTAACTGGAGACAAGACTGATGTGGAGCATAAGCTCCCAAAGGAGGTGCAGGGGGAACTTGCGATGGTGCTGGAGCCATTGTTGAAAGAACCAAATGAATAGAACTTAACTGGCCAGTGAGTTCCAGAATACGTTGCCCCATGAGTTCTTGAGTGGCTTTTTGGGATTCCATACGAGAAAGCAGACTATGTAGCACTCTATCACCCTGAGATCCAGTGGCCTCCATTTGGCCTGTGCAAATTATCAGGCCCTGGTGTTGATTGACCTCAGCTGCGGGTGCAGTGGGTTTGGGTGAGTTGATGGTAATAGATGAGAAGGCAAGATGTAAGTCTTCCTCATAGGCTACTCTCAGATGTTGACGAGACCTACTCTGAGGCGCTGAGTCTAATCCACTTGATGGTAGTCACAAGTGACCCCTCCAAGCAGGATATGGGTTTTGCAGCAACATGTGAACAGGGTATGGCCCCCAGAGTAGGTATCTGAGAGAAGCAAGAAGACAAGGGGCAGAACTAGGAATGTACTGGAGGAGTATCTGCTATGATGAATCAGACACTGATTAGCAATGGAGACAATTCCGGAGATCCAGATAATGTTTGTCACGAGTAGCTGCCCTGGGAATCTAGATGCTGAATAGCGATGGGTAACAGCTCTGGTGATCCTGATGCTGTATAGCTAAGGATACTGTAGGTACTAGGTATCCAGATGCTGAATAGCGATGAGTAGCAGCTCCGATGATCCTGGCGCTGTATAGCAAAGGATATGTAACTGAGTTTCCAGACACTGAATAGCGATGGGTAACAGCTCCGATGATCCGGATGCTGTATAGCTAAGGATAGGTAACTGGGTATCCAGACGCTGAAAGACAATGGGTAACACAAGCAATGGGTAGAGAACACTAAAGAATAATGTGGAGCCTAGGACACAGTCTTTGCAAATAGTCACTAGAGAAGCGAAGTTGCACAGGTAATTTTCTGTTCACGAAGCCGGACTTAAATACCCTTAGGAGTGACCGCAAGACTACCATTGGAGGGATTTGATTAGATAACACGGGCCAACATGGTTGCGCCCATGAACGCGATAGAGACACAGAGACGCAGTATGGAAGTCCTAGCAGACCCTGGGAAGAATACTCAGTCCACTACTCACCCACGTCTGACCGCCTTAGACATCGAAGACGCCGGTACATAGGTGAGAGACGGCTGAACCCAGGCCACAAACTGACAGGTGCAGGGCATACTTGCTGACATTTATATTTTTCTTTCCTGGAGTTGCCCAGAGTGGAGATGCAGGTGGGTGGTGATGGGGGCAGGGCCAGACTATTCTCATCATTAAGCCCCACCTCTCATGATTAAATGCTGGTAATCTCGCATATTTAATGAGGGGTCATGGCCAAATTATGCGATTCTCATAGTATTGCATCATTAGGCCTTGCCCCTACTCGCAGACCCATCGATCCCCTGGAAAATTCTCCCCATTCTGCCCACTTCACTAGGAAGTGGGCGGGATGCGGGAGCAGTGCCTACTATTCCGGGGGTGAGGGGGTTACCCAAAAAATTCTGAGCCTCCCGCAGGTCGTGTGAGAGTAGGCACGTATGGTGCTTGGATTCAGAGGGGCAAGGAGGTCCCTCTGCTATTAGCAGCTGCTGGAAGATTATCTTCCAGCAGCCACCCACTGTGCATTTCTGACAGGTCGCATCATTTGCTACTGTCAGTTAACGCACGGCCTGGAATTATGGTGAATTGTTTTACATCCTTTTATGACTCTGTGTTTTTGCACATTTTTATTCAGGCATCCTTATTAATGCAATATCTTGTTTGTGGTATGTAGTTGTGGTAGAGCGTTAGGTGACAAACATATAAAATTTGGTCTTGTCTTTCTTTACCATAAGAAGTCAATATGGGTAAACACCCATATATTCTGGAATTGAAATTTTCTGGAACCCATAAATTTTATCTTTAATGTTCTTTTTTTATGCATTATTTACATATTTTACACATTACTTGTTAGTCATATCATCCAATATGCATGTGCAACGTCTATCCCCTCTTTGGGGCAAATTTACTGAAGGTCGATTTCAGATCTATCTTAAAATCGATTGAAATTGACGGGATTTCCGAAAGCAAAAACCACATATTTATCATCCAACAAGTTTCAGCTTCAATTGAAAATCGACGTTGATGTCAGTCATATTTTGCAGGTGTAAATGCCATTGATTTTGATCTTTCCGTTCAAAACTGCAATGGCAAATAAAACCTAAAACATGATGGCATATCTGTACAAAAAGAATCAGTATGATCTGAGCAGGCTTCTTAGGGTTACAAGTCTGGTCTGGTCACGGAAAATTGGGCAAAAAATGGCTTGGGGTCCCCCCAATTTTCCATTAACTGGCACCGTGGCTGTAGCAGCTGGGGAGCTTACACTATTAGCAGGAAAACACAAAGCATGCCATAATGTAAAGCCAGCCCCAAACTGGTCAACACAGAGCTGGAAATCCTCGGAAAGTTGGGACCCCCAAAAATAAATAGGGATTCCACCTCCTGATGATCTAACAGCCCACTACCTGCACCTTTAGTAGACATTCTAATCAACACATGATTTTCTTTGGGTATTTGTTAATAATAAGATACATTAACTTAAGAGAAAATCTTTGTTAATAAAAGATGGCTAGCCATAAAAGTGAATATAAAGTGACTATAAAATGAATATTATAGCTTTTTATCCTATTAAGTTTACGTTTTATTTTATTTTAATGGTCAAATTACATTGCACTACACAGCATATTTTTTATGTATATGCCAAATGCTGGCTATATCACTGTTGTGCTACTGGTCCAGTACTGTTAATATATTGAAATGTGCCCAGTGGTAGTAATCATTTGAGTATTTTAATTAAGTCCATTCATAGTCAGTAGATAAAGGGCCATTATTCTCACTCTTGGGGATCAATTCAATTAGGTTCGAGATGGATACTTTTTGTGGCAAACTCGCACCGTGAATAACATTTGCAATTGCATTCCAAGCCCGCATTGCTTTTTTTGACAAAATTCGTGGGTGTTTTGTGTGCACCCCTCTGAGCAGGTGAAAAGGTAGGGAAAATCTTTAATTTAAAGTTACAAACGTCAGGACACAGAGCAGAACCTCTGGTACACCCTCCCAATTAATAATCATACAATTTGAGTGGTTTAAATAGCATAATTTGGCCAATAAAGACATGTCAGTTTTCAGGTGAATTTCTCTAAAAAGCTCAAGAATGGGTTAAGTTATGTCAGGCAGGAGATGTAAATGATGTGGGACAGGTATGTGGAGATGTAAATGATGTGGGACAGGTACGTGGAGGTGTAAATGATGTGGGACAGGTATGTGGAGATGTAAATGATGTGGGACAGGTATGTGGAGGTGTGAATAATGTAGGACAAGTATGTGGAGATGTAAATGATGTGGGGACAGGTATGTGGAGATGTAAATGATGTGGGACAGGTACGTGGAGGTGTAAATGATGTGGGACAGGTATGTGGAGATGTAAATTATGTGGGACAGGTATGTGGAGGTGTGAATGATGTAGGACAGGTATGTGGAGATGTAAATGATGTGGGACAGGTATGTGGAGATGTAAATGATGTGGGACAGGTATGTGGAGGTGTAAATTATGAGGGACAGGTATGTGAAGGTGTAAATGATGCGGGACAGGTATGTGGAGGTGTAAATGATGTGGGACCGGTATGTGGAGGTGTAAATGATGTGGGACAGGTATGTGGAGGTGTAAATGATGTGGGACAGGTATGTGGAGGTGTAAATGATGTGGGACAGGTATGTGGAGGTGTCACGCTGGGAGGCGGGTTTTTGAAAGCCGAGGTCTGAGGCTGTGGGAGGAGGCGAAGGCGAGGGGCCTGGACGTATGATCTCCGCATCCACAAGTCTTGGTCGTTGGCTAGACCTAGTCAATGGTGCGGAGTCTAACTCACAAGGAGGTGTTCGCCAGTGACCCGTGGCCCAAGGGTAATGCCTGGAATAGGCATGTGGGGAGTGGGATAGAACTCCTGGCTGGAGAAAGGCACTTGAGGTGCTGGCTAGAGAGGTGTGGAGATTTATTGGTAGGCTGAGTAACAGCTGGATATCCCACGAAGTATATACCGGATTGCCGGCCGGAGATCATGCACTAGGGTGCAATGAGATGAAGGGTTAACCTGCACACAGGCTGTGATGGTGAAAGCACTGCGATGAGATGAAGGGTTAACTTGCAAACAGGCTGTGATGGTAAAAGCTCTGCGATGAGATGAAGGGTTAACTTGCACACAGGCTGTGATGGTAAAAGCACTGAGGTGAGATGAAGGGTTAACTTGCAAACAGGCTGTGATGGTAAAAGCACTGCGGTGAGGTGAAGGGTTAACTTGCAAACAGGCTGTGATGGTAAAAGCACTGCGGTGAGATGAAGGGTTAACTTGCACACAGGCTGTGATGGTAAAGCACTATGATGAGATGAAGGGTTAACTTGCACACAGGCTGTAATGGTAAAGCACTGTGGTGAAATGGAGGGTTAACTTGCACACAGGCTGTTGATTAGTAAAGGCACTATGGAGAGATGGAGGTTGAACTTGCACACAGGCTGTTGATAGTAAAGGCACTGTGGTGAGATAGCTCAGTAGCTCTGGAAGAAACACACTGGAAGCACGGGAACCTAGAACGAGACTCCTCTAGTTACACTAGCGGCGACAATGATTGTTCAGGCAACTACCTGGAGCACAGGAGCCGGATATATACCCCTGGAATCCTGCTGATAGGCCCACAGTGTCAGCTGACCAGCCGGGCCACTCAGTGAAGGAAGTACTGACATAGGGAAAGTGTCATGGCGGTGCCCATGGCGGAAACTGCGATCCCCACTCACCAGGTCGCCTGACACCACAGCTACAGGGTGAATGCTCAGCTCCTCCCATGTCGCCGCGCCAGCCGCCCGACTGCCCGGGAAGTCAGAGGAAGCCGGCGGGACGGTAAGGGACAGCCGATCCCCGCTGAACTCTGACAGTACCCCCCCTTTCAGGGTGGACACCGGACACCCACCAGGCTTGCCAGGAAATTTGATGTGGAAGGCTCGAATTAATTGAGGTGCATGAACATCTGTGGCTCTGATCCAGGCCCTCTCCTCAGGCCCATAACCCTTCCAATCAATGAGGTATTGGAGAATGTTGGATCTAAACCGAGAATCCAGAATCTTCCCAACTTCGAATTCTGTAACTTGAGAAGTTTGTACTTGAGGTAATTTAGGAGAGGTGGTTTGGAACCGATTTAACACCAAAGGTCGCAATAGAGAAATATGAAAGGTATTAGATATCTTCAATTGAGGTGGGAGTTCCAATTTATACGCAACAGGGTTGATCACTTTGTGAATGCGGTACGGACCAATGAAGCGTGGGGCCAGCTTCATACTGGGAACTTTCAGTCGGATGTTCCTAGTAGATACCCAGACTTTATCTCCAACTCTCAGCAGAGGAACCGCGACCCGTCGTCTGTCAGCGAATCTTTTATAATTCTTGGATGATTGTTTCAACGAGGCATGGATCTTCTTCCAAATGGCTGAAAAAGATTCTACAACGTCAGCAACTGCAGAGACCTCCACCGAAGGTAAATGTTGGAAATCTGGAATCCGGGGATGTTTACCAAAAACAGTATAAAAAGGTGTGGAATTGGAGGAAGTGTGGTACTTGAAGTTATGTGAAAACTCGACCCAAGGTAGTAAGTCCACCCAATCATCCTGTGAAGAGGACACAAAAAGTCTTATAAAGGTCTCCAGTTCCTGATTAACCCTCTCGGTTTGCCCGTTAGTTTGTGGGTGGTAAGCTGATGAAAATTTTAATTTGGTTCCACAAGTGCTGCATAAGGCTCTCCAAAACTTGGCTATGAATTGGACTCAACGGTCGGAAACAATCTCTCTTGGAAGACCATGTAATCTAAAAATCTCTTTAACAAAATTTTTTGCCAAATGGGGAGCAGATGGCAGACCTACTAATGGTATAAAATGCACCATTTTTGAAAAATGATCCACCACTACCCATATGGTGTTATGTCCTTTGGAGCGTGGAAGCTCAGAGATAAAATCCATGGATATATGGGTCCAAGGAATAGTAGGAACGGGTAACGGGCGTAGAAGACCTGCACTTTTTTGCGAGAAACTTTATGCTGTGAGCATTTTACACATGACAAAATAAATTCTTGAACATCTTTTCTCATCGAGGGCCACCAATAAGAACACTGAAGAAACTTGTATGTTTTGAAAATACCAGAATGCCCAGCAAATAGAGAACTATGAGCCCAGGTTAACAACTTTTCCGTAATTCGGGAGTCACAAAAATTTTCCCCGGAGGCGGAGTCAATATTTGAGTTGAAGCAAAGACCATAGGATCCAGGATTGGGCGAGATCTCAGATGATCTTCTTCCTGTGTGTCGAGTAGAAAAGACCGAGAGAGAGCATCCGCTTTTTTGTTCAAATTACTGGGGCAAAATTGAAGCTTAATGTTAAACCTTGAGAAAAACAAGGACCAGCGGGCCTGCCTGGCGTTTAAGCGATGAGCCGTCTGAAGGTAAATTAAGTTTTTATGGTCCGTAATAATGGTAACTGGAAACTTGGCCCCCTCCAAAAGATGACGCCACTCCATTAACGCCAGACGCATAGCTAGGAGTTCTTGATCTCTAATCGCATAGTTTTTCTCTGCAGAGGAAAATTTACGAGAGAAGTATCCACATGGATGATTCTTCCCGTCACTGGAAATTTGGGATAATACCGCCCCTACACACACCGAAGAGGCATCCACTTCCACAAAAAATGGTTTATCCAGTTGGGGTTGGCAAAGGATAGGGGCAGTAGAGAATGCCTCTTTCAATCTCTGGAAGGCCTGTATGGCTGAGTCCGGCCACTGGGCTGGGGTAGCGCCCTTCCGTGTGAGACTAGTAATGGGAGACACCAGAGTGGAAAAATTCGGTATGAACCGCCTATAATAGTTTGAAAATCCCAAAAAACGTTGGGTAGCTTTTAAAGATGTTTGTAATGGCCATTCAGAGATCGCTTTCAGTTTCTCTGGATCCATCTGAATGGTTTCCCCAGAAATTATATGTCCTAGGAAAGGAACTGTGGTTTGTTCAAAGAGACACTTGGATAACTTTCCATAAAGGTGGTGTTTTCGAAGGCGAGCTAGAACTTCTCGAACATGTTGGCGATGAGTTTGGAGATCCTTAGAAAAGATTAGAATATCATCTAAATTGAAAATGACAAAGCTGTAGAGAATGTCCCGAAATATTTCATTTACATAGCCTTGGAATATAGCCGGCGCATTACAGAGTCCAAAAGGCATTACCAGATATTCTAAATGACCATCTCTGGTATTGAAGGCAGTCTTCCACTCATCCCCAGCTTTGATTCGTATCAAATTGTATGCCCCACGAAGATCTAGTTTAGAGAACAATTTAGCTCCACAAACCTTGTCGAAAAGCTCAGGAATTAAAGGTAATGGATACTGATTTTTTACAGTAATTTGGTTGAGGCCACGGTAGTCTATACAGGGCCGGAGGCCTCCATCCTTCTTGCTCACAAAAAAGAACCCTGTCCCTGCAGGGGAGGAGGAAGGCCGTATGAACCCTTTGGCTAGATTTTCCTTAATGTAAGTTGCCATGGCGGCTGTTTCTGGAACTGACAAAGGATAGGTCCGGCCCCGAGGGGGAATCTTCCCCGGGAGAAGTTCTATTCCACAATCCCATGACCGATTATCAGCGAGTTGATCAGCAGCCTGCTCGCAGAAGACATCGGCAAAATCTTGATATGCTTGTGGTAGACTGGAGACAGAGGGATCTTTTGGCTTGTCGGTCGGGGGGAACTTTGCACCTGTACTGGGGTGCACAGAGTGGGTACGTACAGGAAGTACTTGGGTTAGGCACCGATGGAAACAGTTTGGTCCCCATGATACAATTTGCATATTGGACCAATCAAAAGTAGGACTATGCTTCCTTAACCACGGTAGACCCAGAACCAGCTCGTAAGCAGAATTAGGAAGTATGAGGAATTCAATGGTCTCTTGGTGCAGGCAACCAACCCTGAGGGTCATGGGCTGGGATTTCAAGGATATGGATTCACCTAGCACGGTTTTACCATCTACACCGGAGAGCAGTAATTTGTCAGGTAAAGGTACCACCGAAATACCAAGGGACTAGATTAAAGATTTGGAAATAAAATTTCCCGCAGCACCGGAATCTATAAGGGCTTTAACATCCCTTGTCCTGAACTGGTGGGAAAGAGATACAGGCAATAAACTGTCAGTTAATTGGGAGTGCTTAAAAATGACCCCTAATTGAATGCTCCCGACATCAACTAGGGTCTCGCATTTCCCGCCAGCAGGGGAAAATTCTTTAAGATGTGCTCAGGGGCAGCACAATAAAGACACAATTTATTTTGAAAGCGCCGATTGCGTTCGGCCGTGGTTAGCCTGGTTCTGTTGATCTGCATAGGTTCCTCACCCCTGGAGGTGGGGGAATAGGATTGACTTCCTGAGGCCGGACGATCTCGAGGGCAATCCTCATGACCTCTATTACCCCACCGCTCCCTATGGCATAAATCAATCCTTATGCAGAGGGAAATAGTCTCAGAAAAAGACGTAGGTAAATCCCTTGATGCTAATTTGTCTTTCATCCTTTCGGACAACCCATGGAGGAAGGCTGCTTTGAGTGCTTCTTCATTCCATCGAAGTTCCGATGCAAGGGTCTGAAACAGCACC
This sequence comes from Taudactylus pleione, assembly GCA_031769625.1. Lineage (NCBI taxonomy): Eukaryota > Metazoa > Chordata > Amphibia > Anura > Myobatrachidae > Taudactylus > Taudactylus pleione. The sequence goes on from JAUIMM010000221.1 coordinate 385,468, forward strand.
ACGTACTGTCCCACCGAGCGAGTACCTTGGCGGACACGGAGTAAGTCGGAGGAAGCACAAACCGATCTGCCGGGCTCATCAAAAATCTGTTTGAAGGCTGTCACAAAGTCTTCGTATCTAGAAACTAACGGATCAGCCCGTTCCCAAAGAGGGGAAACCCAGTCCAATGCAGCCCCAGTCAGTAATGAAATTACATAGGCGACCTTAGACCGGGAGGTAGGGAAATTCTGGGGGAGGCACTCAAACTGGATTTCACATTGGTTTATGAAACCATGACAATGTTGGGGAGTACCGTCAAACCTTTCAGGAGTGGCCAAGTGGAGACGAGAATTCTGTGGCGTAGCCCCTTGAGGTAACCCTGGAGAACCAGCAGGAACGACAGGTGGCGAAGCCGTGGACATAGATGCCAGTGTATTTTGTATGGTCATTAACTGTCCGAACAATTCTTGCAGGTACTGAGCCACATGTCGCTGTGCCGCCTCTTGGTTATCCATATGGCTTGTTAACTCTTGAGGAGTCCCAGTACCTTGGGCACCTGCGGCTTCCATTTGGGCCTGAACAAACTGTCACGCTGGGAGGCGGGTTTTTGAAAGCCGAGGTCTGAGGCTGTGGGAGGAGGCGAAGGCGAGGGGCCTGGACGTATGATCTCCACATCCACAAGTCTTGGTCGTTGGCTAGACCTAGTCAATGGTGCAGAGTCTAACTCTCAAGGAGGTGTTCGCCAGTGACCCCTCCAAGCGGGATATGGGCTTGTGCGGCTCCCTGTAAGCAGGTCGCAGTCCTTTGACTTGGTGACCAAGGCCTGCAGGGAAAAGAGAATCAAAATACCCGTGGCCCAAGGGTAATGCCTGGAATAGGCACGTGGGGAGTGGGATAGAACTCCTGGCTGGAGAAAGACATTTGAGGTGCTGGCTAGAGAGGTGTGGAGATTTATTGGTAGGCTGAGGTAACAGCTGGATATCCCATGAAGTATATACCGGATTGCCGGATGGAGATCATGCACTAGGGTGCAATGAGATGAAGGATTAACCTGCACACAGGATGTGATGGTGAAAGCACTGCGATGAGATGAAGGGTTAACTTGCAAACAGGCTGTGATGGTAAAAGCTCTGCAATGAGATGAAGGGTTAGCTTGCACACAGGCTGTGATGGTAAAAGCACTATGAAGGGTTAGCTTGCACACAGGCTGTGATGGTAAAAGCACTGAGGTGAGATGAAGGGTTAACTTGCAAACAGGCTGTGATGGTAAAAGCACTGCGGTGAGATGAAGGGTTAACTTGCAAACAGGCTGTGATGGTAAAAGCACTGTGGTGAGGTGAAGGGTTAACTTGCACACAGGCTGTGATGGTAAAGCACTGTGGTGAAATGGAGGGTTAACTTGCACACAGGCTGTTGATTAGTAAAGGCACTGTGGAGAGATGGAGGTTGAACTTGCACACAGGCTGTTGATAGTAAAGGCACTGTGGTGAGATAGCTCAGTAGCTCTGGAAGAAACACACTGGAAGCACGGGAACCTGGAACGAGACTCCTCTAGTTACACTAGCGGCGACAATGATTGTTCAGGCAACTACCTGGAGCACAGGAGCCGGATATATACCCCTGGAATCCTGCTGATAGGCCCACAGCGTCAGCTGACCAGCCGGGCCACTCAGTGAAGGAAGTACTGACATAGGGAAAGTGTCATGGCGGCGCCCATGACGGAAACTGCGATCCCCACTCACCGGGTTGCCTGACACCACAGCTACAGGGTGAATGCTCAGCTCCTCCTTCGTCGCCGCGCCAGCCGCCCGGCTGCCCGGGAAGTCAGAGGAAGCCGGCGGGACGGTAAGGGACAGCCGATCCCCGGTTAAACTCTGACAGGAGGTGTAAATGATGTGGGGCAGGTATGTGGAAGTGTAAATGGTGTGAGACAGGTATGTGGAAGTGTAAATGGTGTGGGACAGGCAGGCCCGCCAAGAGCCGTGGCGGGCCCCGGTAATAGGGGGCATGGCCTAATCACTGGAGATGTGACCACGCCCCCTTGCTGACAGAAAAAAAAAGATTTGCAGCACCACGAAGCAGTGCTGTGTGCTGGGGAGGGGGGGCGCTCTGAGCCCCCTCAGCCCAGCGCAAAGCCAGGGGGGGCGCAATCAGTGTGATCGCTCCCCCACACAGGCATAGGAGACTGCTGTGGCTGCTACTCAGCAGCCACGAGCAGTCTCCAACTGCAGCTCAGCACACGCTGTGTGCTGGGCTGCTGTAAGGGGGGGGGCGGCGCCGGACCCGGGCCCCTGCCGGGCCCCTCAGGAAGCCCGGGCCCGGGTAATCTGTACCCGCTCCCCACCCCTCTCGTCGCCCCTGGGGACAGGTATGTGGAGGTGTAAATGGTGTGAGACAGGTACATGGAGGTCTAAATGATGTGGGACAGGTATGTGGGGTTTTTGTATTGATATTAAGGATTTTTTTAAATTGTAGATGAGAGGAAGAAGTGTTTGTTCCAACTTTTTACAAACTTGTATAAAAACACTGAAAGATGATTGTACAAGCATTTTCCTGTACCACAAAATGCTGGAGACACTTTAACTTGCTGAAAAACATTTGATTGCTATAATTTTTCCATCATTAATATCAGCCACCAGACGGCGTAACTTTCCTTATGGCTACTAACAGCCTTCTATATCGACCTTCTATCTCAGTTGTCACTTTTGTGGGGTCCAGGACGGTTTTCCCACTTTTTTCATGAACTTCTCCCAGGTCGCTTTGTAGTAAAGTCACGTAACCTTGCCGCGAGTACCGCAAATTGTCATTTCTAATTGGATCTTGCATTTCTCGGGTCCGCACATTCATGCAATGTATGCAAGTTTTATGATACAAACTCGCTCCTAAATGAATAGACTCCATGTTGCATTCCACGTTTTGCGAGTGTTATTTATATATTTTTACTATTTTATTATAATGAACAATCTTAGGGTAATGGGACCTGTTTACACTGGTTATTATGTTAGCTACTGGCACTTCCTCTAGTAATGTGTGCCAGCCACTGATATATCATAAATAAAGGCTTGGGGCCTGATTCTGCTGGCGAGCGCTCGCTCTGAATCAGGGTATTTTTTTTTTCTTCAGGCCGCTCGCTAAGCTGTGGGTGACCACCCACAGCTTGTGCGAGCGGCCTGGAGCCCGTTGCGATTATCGTGACCATCGGGCTTGCGAGGAGACCCTGTGGTAGGGACTCAGGTCTCGCAAGCCCGAGTGGACTCCCTGCTCTAATAGAGCAGGAAGTCCACTAGTGATGTCAGTAGGGTCGCCCACAAACGCCAGCCATTCATAAGGGAACGCCTGCGTTTGTGCAGTCATCCCCCCATCCTCGCCTACAAAAATTAACATCGACAGTCGCCCCGTCTTGTAGTGAGACCCATAGCGACGGAGCAGCCGTCGCTGGATGGGTCTCGCACATACGCACGCCGGAGGTGGCGCATGCGCAGTGGGGGAACATTGACCCGCTTGCTGGTCTGAATCAGGCCCCTGGTACAGACTATTCTATATTACCTCTCTATGGCTTACCCCATACAGTATTAGTGTGATTATGCTATTAATTGCAAAAGTTTCGAGGGACAAAAATCCAGATACGGGTAGTCAAGGTAAAGCATGAGTGACTTCCGAAACATCAGAGAGAAATGACCACCTGATACAAGAATTACGTTTCATACTGTGGATTTCATCAGCTCGTCTTCAGTGCTCAAATATTCTTTGCAGTATTTTCAATCCTGGAAGCTCGTTTCCTAGTGCACCATAATCCATTTTTTAAATGTGGAAATAAGGTGCAAACATTAACTACATGTTAACATGGCTTTAACAAGAATGACTGCAGTTGTAAAAATGATCAGCACATTATAATATACACCTAAACCCTCATCCATGTGCAATAAGAAAAAAAAGATGTCGTTATGACATTTTCCCGTTTATATAAGGATACCGCATAGCCAATAAATGCTCCAATTAAGTCAAGATTTCCTTTAAACTGCTGTGGATAATTCTTGACAATTTCATTAACACTAGACTCTTATTAGTACCTATACCAACTTCACTTAGTGCCAGCGGCAGACAGAATTACTGCTGAATACAAATTATGCAGACACCTTAGTAACGAAAATGGCTTTTCATGCATCCGCAATGAGAATTAAACGCTGACAGCACTTTGCAATTTGAAATGATATTTTTCTAAAGAGCCAAATTATCACATGACTCGTTAATCTGCATGAGAGCTGCAAAGCAGAACTCTGACAGTAAAAATGGTTTTGGCAATTGAAATGAGGGAAAAGATGTTGCAAAAATATCTCTTTCAAAGTCTGCAATTTTCATTATTGCCATGAAGGTGTTGTGTTTAAATGTCATTTTATAAATGAGAATAAACCAGATTATTTTGAATAATTATAAAAGCAGCAATTCCACATAGATTGTAAAAGAGTGTTTATTATGTATATTTGACTCTACAGTACTGTAATAATTAAATGTATTGTTAATGTCATATTTGTGTATATACAGTATAGTATAGTACTAATATGTTCTCTACAAAACACAAATTAAGCGTATGGAATTATGGAAACATTGAAGCAACGATGGAGTAGTGCAAATTATGGATAAAACAATTGTACTGTACTAAAAATATATTTCTGATGATTTCATGATGTGTTGAAAATGTTTGTCATTCAGTCCAAAAATAAAAACAAATACAATAGAGGTCATTTATTAAAATTAATTAACTCATCTGCTGATTATTTTTTTTTAGATAATGAGCTAATAAATTGTTGTTTATTTATTTAGTTTTTACCTTTAGTGTAGTCAAAAGGGTATTTAAAAAACAAAACAAAAAAAATCAGTGTACATTGTTCCCCATTATAATATTACCCCTGCCCCCCTCCCAATTTTCCCAGTGCAGAGATCAGTAATAGTGCTCAGAGCAGAACTTAATTTCCTCTCTTTGCACAGGATTCTAACCGCACTGTCCAGCGCATGTGCCCCCAGAGTGATGCTCACATGGCATTCTGGGATGCGAACTCGGCAGTGATGTCACCGACCGCTACATCGCTGCAGTGGGGGCCGGAGGGTGAGAAGGAGATTTGTTCTGCACATGTGCATAATGAATCTCCTCTGAAAACGCAGGGAGACGGAGTCGCAACCATGCCAGGAATGTGGTCAAGGAGCAAAAATGCTTCCCTGCAATATGTTCTGTTCACCCCAATTTTGTTAGGCTGCAGCTTTTTTTTCCAGCAGGAAATAAGGACTGTCTTAGATAATGGGACATGTATGTCAGGGTATGTAGAACAATTGTAATTTTTCCTGCGTTGCGTGCATGGAATTAACACATATATTATTTACCCATATACACAGTTGCAAGCAGATCACCCCTATCCGTGCGCTTGCTTTTATATTTGTCATCATCATCAGTGCACACTTGAACCAGCCCAATCCTTGGTACAAACAATATGTCTGAAAACAGCATATTTATGCTTAAGGCCAACCATTCCATTCTGCGCCACCTGTGCCTGCGTACTGTATGCTTCTAGAGCACGCACAGAGCAAAAATATGCAGCATATGCACAAGGGCGCTGACAGCTGTGGAGGGGCCGGGTGGAAGGGGGTGTGGCCTAATTGTGGCGGGAAGGAGGGCACTGTGAGTCCCTCAGCCCGGCAAAAAGCCAGCAGGGGGCGCGATCAGTGTGATTGACCCCCCCCCCCGCCGCCTCCCCCTAAGCATAGATAGGAGACTGCTGCACCTGCTGCCAGACACGGGCTCCCTCCAGGTTTCTCCAGCAAGCCCAGGCCTGGGTAATTAGTAGCTGCTCCACCCCCTCTTGGCGCCTCTGCATATGCTCTGTAAATGGGCTCCTCATAAGCCCCCTAATTTACAGTACATTGCTAAGTAAAACATAAAATACCCCACATTCTGTAATTCTATGTTTTATGGGCCTAATTCAGACCCGCTCGCGAGTGCTGAGCGCTCGCAAGCGGGTCGATGTTGGCCAAGTGCACATGCGCACGACGGAGGCGGCTCCGTCGTGCGCATGCGCGAGACCCGAATAACGTCGGCCAATCCATCGCTATGGGTCTCGCTACAAAGGGGGCGTGCTGTCGATGGTGAGTGACAGCACGCCCCCTTTGGTGGGCGTGCCAGGGGCGTGGCTGCCCAGACGGAGGCGTTCCCATGGTAACGCCTACCGTCCGGGGCCGGCCCCACTGACATCACAAGTGATGTCAGTGGGAGTGCTTTTGGCTCTGATAGAGCCAAAAGCACTCCAGGACTTGCGGCAACGAGACCCTACCGCAAGGGTCTCGTCGCAAGCCCAATGGTCGCGATGGTCTTGACCATCGCGACCATCATTTTGGCCGCTTGCTATAGCTGTGGGTGGTCACCCACAGCTATCCGAGCGGCCAGGAGGCCGCTCTTAAATTCTGAAGGCCGGCTCTGATTCAGAGCAAGCGCTCTGTCAGAGCGTCCGGCTCTGAATCAGGGCCTGTGTTCCTTTTGAGGCACATGCTCTCCATTAAAATGCAGTGTTCCACATTAAATTATTTGTTAGTTTAAAATCTGGTTGTGAGTGCAGCAGTTATGGCCTAATAACGGGTTAGTGAAATAAACATATACATCTCTCCCTATAATGGGAGCCGTTTGGTCCTGTGAAGTCACAGCAGTCCATGCAGAGCTGAATGTATACATGTTTGCATGCTTTCTCCCTACACATGCACCAAAACTGAGCCTATCCAAGGGCATATGATGCATTTAAACTTACAAAGAAAGAGACGTAACTGGGTTGTAATGGGGAGAACTCATGTATGCAGAGGTCAGTGAGGTCTAGCTGACATAACTGTGGGCTATGCAGACTTGGACTTCAGCAAATGTATGACTGTGTGCACTGATGGTGGTGACTAGTAGCAAATAAGGTGCACACATACAGTAGTGGGTGGGGGCACCACAATATGTTTACACCTCTATATATGGACAAATACAGTGTATGCATTTTTACTGTGCAATCATGCAGCCTTTCCACCACACCTCTTCGTGTAAGGTTACCAGGAATGAGGTGGACAGGGTAAAAATGAAAAAAAAAAAAAAATCATGAAAAACTAATATACATTGTCAGATGAAGGGGGGTGGGGGATGGCGTGCACTCCTGCAATGCCTCCCTCCAGCATCTGACAGGTAGAACTGTTTAGCTTAGTAATCGATCACCTACAGAGGCAGTCAAAGAGATGACACCATTGGAAGCATGGATTGATAAAAAGCCAAATGTCAGCCATCTACGTGTGTTTGGAAGTAGAGCTTACACTCATGTACCTAAGGAAAGGAGACACAAACTTGATTTAAAATTCATTGAATGCATCATGCTTGGATATTGTGATCAGAGCAAAGGCTACATCTTTGGGACTTTAACAACAGAAGTGTACATTATACTATTACCATTGTACACTAGACCACCAGTGCTACCATCCACTGTTGCCAGTACCGCAGTCAACACCCGGTGCACCATAACGCCCAGCGGTAACCTGAGCTCCAGGTTCCATATGTCATACCTAATGCTGTTACACCTGTAATATTCCCTGTGTCGTATGCTACCTGTTATTCTACCTGATATAATTAATCTAAGAACTGGCTTAATATACCATGTCTGAAACTAGGATTTTTGTCCCCCAGGGCAGTAATTTGCCCCCTCCCCCGCCACATTGTCTGTGCAGCAGTCCATCCCCCCTTCACTGCAGCAGCCTGTGTCTCTCCCCGCTATATCCCTGCAGCAGCAGTTTGTGTTACCCCCCCTCCCACCACTTATCTGGATCTTTTCCTTGCTCCTCCTTAAAGCAGCTGCGGTGACAGTCTCCTCAGTACCCAGCTACCATCACCTTCCTTGGCCAGCCCCTATCACCTTCCTTAACCAGCCCCCTCCCCATCACCTTCCTCAGCCAGCCCCCTTCACCTTTCTCAGTCAGACCCCATCACCTTAATAAGCCAGCCCCCATCACATTCTTCAGCCAGCCCCCAGCCCCATTACTTCCTCAGCCAAGCCCCATCACCTTCCTCAGCTTGCCCCATAATCTTCCTCAGGCAGCCATCACCTTCCTCATCCAGCCTCATCAACTTCCTCAACCAGCCCCCATCACCTCAGCCAGAACCATCACCTTCATCAGCCAGACCTATCACCATCCTCAGCCAGCACCCAGACCCCATCACCTCCTCAGTCAGCCCCCATCACCTTCAGCCAGCCCCATCACCATCCTCAGCCAGCACCCATCACCTTCCTCAGCCAGCCCCCATCACCTTCTTCAACCAGCCCAAAGCCCCCATCACCTTCCTCAGCCAGTCCCATCATCTTCCTCAGCCTGCCCCATCAACTTCCTCAGCCAGCCTTCTTTACCATCCTTAGCCAGTCCCCATCAACTTCTTCAGCCAGTCATCACCTTCCTCAGCCAGCTTCCATCACCATCCTCTGCCAGCACCCAGTCCCCATCGCCTTCCTCAGCCAGCACCCATCACCTTCCTCAGCCATCCCCCAGGCCCCATCACCTTCCTCAGCCAACCCTGAGTCCCCATCACCTTCCTCAGCCAGGCCCTCACCACCGCAGCCAGCCTCAGCACAGGCGGGGACGACGTGCAGTGATGTGACCTTTGACAACACTGATTACATCATAGCACCTTGTTGCAGATTGCCCAAGCTGCGACTGAGCCTGCAAGAGCCCAGTACAGTTGCACTGTGCATGCATGGAATGCAAGAGAGCAAGGAGAGGGATAGAAAGGTTGCAGCTCTCTGGTTGAACCGCCCTGGAGCCAGCCCTGTGGCCACTAGCTGGCTGGCAACTTTTAGCCTGGGGAGCAAACACAAGCAAATGGCCTGGAATTTCTAACAGTGCTTGTAACAGATTTGTAGGCGGCACTAGAAAGAAACATACAGGAAAACACATGCACCCTGACTAAAGTGTTTCAGTACACTGAAATGTTGCTCTTTTCGCTGTTTTCCCTATTAAGGGCCTGATTCTGAGTCAGATGCAGTCGCGGTCATCCTTGCATCTTTTTCAACAGTCACGTCTGCAACTTTATGCCAATTGTGCTACAAAGCCGTTCCCTGGTGTACTTCCATGTGCAAGGCCTGAGACACCCACTTCAGTGTCTTTAAATGCTCAAATACAGCTAGGAAAGTCTTCAGATGCCACCATCAGTCGCACCATGAAACTCACATCAGTCCTGTGGCAGGTGCAGATTATGGCCTCCTATGTGAATGAATCTGCATCTCAGTATGCAACCACTATCAGCCACACACTCCTGCAACACTCCAATAAAATTCTGCTACCGTGCGTCTAAATCTGTACTGCAACTCTATACAAACAAAACTGGATGCATGCACAGAGAAAAAAACATCTCTCCAACACATCTGATATCGTGGCCATGTCTGACCCAGAATCGGGTCCTTTGAGTCCCGCCTGATGTGTATATTTGTGTCAATATATATATATATATATATATATATATACACACACACGTGTTATAAACAAAAACACCCCCACATATAATGTATGCCAGCCTACTTTGTATACATACACTAATGTATATACAGTATATATATATATCGACAGCATGTGTGTATTCCAATGAGCACACAATTATGTGAATTAGCAGGTCCACCATTTTGTGAGTGACAGCAATTTCACTCTGTTAGAGTGCTGGATATGCAGTTAACCACAGGGTGTGATGGCATACCATATCTGTATTGCGCAAGGAACATGTCCAATAAGGCTTCAGCCATAATGTTCGGAATTTCATTGCTTTTTTGTTTGAGTGGCAGAAATTCAGTAGGTTTTGTGAATTTTCAGATCATGTCTAATGAAGCCCTAATGGGACATGTGAAACCGTAAGGTTTTTTGTCTAAGGAATTTCATTGCTTTTTTAAAATTTATTAACCATATCAATCATGTGTGCCTCCAATATATTAATCCTAATTTACTCTAGTATACTATAAACCACCTAGCTCACTCATGTACCCCAGTATAATCTCATGTCATATCAATCATATGTGCCTCAGTTATAATACATAACTTACCCCAGTATAGACCTCCTAGCTCACTCATGTACCCCCAGTGTAATTCCTGTATGAGCAGTCATAATGTATATGTGATACAATGAGTGCAAACACTATGCCGGGCGATTAATGTGGGTAGGATGGGATTGCTAGGCATGCACACATAATGATGGGCGGTGAATGTGGGTATGATGGGACTGCTAGGCATGCACATTGATGTCTCACATGCGGGCCGTAAATCAGCAGCAACGTCTACACACCCAGCAACACACTAGCAATATACAGCTGCACAATACACACAAAGAATATAATATAGTATATACATGCGTTTCTCCATCCACCTGTCACCGGGTGCCTGAGCACGACACCGACACAATAAATAATAAATAAAGCTGCACAATTTCAGGACAGTTGAGTGCGCTGCACACTAGGTCCTCTGGGAGTTGTACTTCCTTGCATGCTGCTTAGTAATGACTTCAACTGAGTAACGCGTCCTCGCGGAACTACAGTACCCTTCGCACCCGAGACACTGAAAGTGACAACCAGCTCAGCGCCCCCGTCCCGTCCTCTGTTGCCGCGCTGCTGGAGGAGAAAATCCCCGGACACCACCACCAGCTATAGGTAGGTACCAGTGACTGAGCCGCCGCCAGTACCGGGGGTGACCTGCTGCTGCTTCTATACGCAGCGCCGTGTGTAAAATGAGGAGGACGGCGTTGCTGTGTGGTTACATTACACATAGCGTAGGGGGCAGCGTGGAGCAGGCAGGCACATATGGCAGTGTCCAGTGCTGTTCTCTCCTATGTACCATATGAGGAGACAGGACATGTATAGGATATATGAGAAGGTGTATATGACATATATATGAGGAGACAGGACATGTATAGGATATATTAGCATGTGTATATGACATATATATGATGTGACAGGACATGTATTGGATATATTAGGATGTATGGATGACAGGACATGTATATTCAGTATTAGTAAGTGTATATATGACATACATATGTGAAGTGTTAGGACATGTACATGGTACATGGGGACACATGAGTCTGTCTGACGCTGCTATCTTCCCACACCCGCCCTGACCATAGTTTCAGTTTCGGTCTGTCTAACACCTGGAGATCAGTCTCTGCCTGAGCTTGGGTGGCGCCACTGCTGCCGGGATATCCAAGCATTTCCCTTGGCCCTCCGTCCAGAGCCATGATCCGGACTGGTCTCATCTTTCTGACCCGGTGTGTCCTCGGATGCCGTCATCTTCCTGGACCTGACCTGACCGTAGTTTATATTTACTTCCCACAGAGAGCTGTCAGTCACAGCTGGCACACAGCACACACAGCCACCCTGTGTTTCATACCTGAGGGCTCAGTCAGAGGTGGCTTCATCTTACAGCGTGTCTGAAACTATTATCTACATAGAACGCCATGTTTCCCCTTCCGGTTCCGCAGGCTGCTCTGTACTGGGCTGCATGGTATCCAGGAAGTGCGGGAGGCTCCCCTGGCTGGTGTACTGTACGGTGCACAAGAGGGTCCAGCTGTGGGAAATGTCTGGTAGATGGCAACAGAAATGTGCACTAGGGAGGGAGCACTCACTGTCACTCACACACAGCCGGCCGGGAACATGCTTCCCGTGAGCAGACACAGGCGGCTCACCACAGTGGCATTACTCCGGGACATCGGCATCACACACAGAGGCAGGAGGCGTTTCGGTGTGAAGGATAGAAGTTGTAGAATGTGCAGCCGCCTCTTCTTGCCGATGCCTTTTTGCCTGCTTTCTGCTATCCCCTGCTGCTATGTCTCATCGGTGCAGCCCACTGCTCCCGAAGCCCTGGAGGTGTAGTTTTGGTAATTTCCCTCTGCCATCCGCCCGGAAGACCGGTGTGGAGACCGGTCTCCACTTACTGACCCAGTGTGTCGTCCTGTGCAGGGGTGAGTCAGTGTGACAGAGCCGGGGGGTGCAGCCGCTCTGCTGCTGGGCCTTGTACTGTTATATAATATATATATATATATATATATATATATCTTGTAGCCTACACCAATATATACACTATATATTTATATACACCATATACATCTAATATATACACTGTACACCTAATACAAACGGGATGCGGGCTAAAAGGTAGCCATGTTTGTTCACCCAAGTGAAGCCACTGTACTCTCCCTGCAGGAGGCCACCTACTGAGCATGTGCAGCAAGTTGAACATCCCTATCTTTATAAAGGTGCACATTTTGGCCAATTGTTTAAAAACTAGCTTTCTATTTCCTGAACCACAAAAGGCCCTACATTGGAACAAGAGCTACCTAGCAAAACAAACCTCAGTTCTACCCATCCATGCCAAATTTCAGCTCAGTAAGTCCAATAGCTTTTGAGATGTAGCCCCTCAAACACCATGCCCTATCTCAACAATTCGCTATGGGAGAATTCCATTTATTCGATTCAGCCTTAATAAAAGAGCACGACCATGCCCTTATAATAAAGCACTTATAAAATTTCTGCTGACTTTCCTCCTCTGAATAAATAAGTGACATCATGATCACGTCCTGTGTCAGACTCCTCTGGCACTGCTCGAACCAGAGGATTAAACTCATTAATGTGAGTGGTGCAAGGGTTTATTACTGTGAAAATGTGCCCACACCAACCCCAAAACACCCCATGCCCCACTATATCACAAAAATATATAAAAGGCAGCCATGTTTGTGCACCCAAGTGAAGCCACTGTATACCAACTGACATTTCTTAGCAAGTTGAAGCTCCCTATCTCTATAATTAGGCATTTGTGGGCTAAAAATAGTTTAAAAACTGTAACTTTCTCAATTACCTGAACCCCAAAAGCACCTACAGTACCCTGGAAAAAGAACTCCCTAATAAAACATAACCCAAGTCTAATTTCGCCCTGTACCCTGACTTATGCCTTCTCAAAACTCCCCCATAGAGAACAGCAGAGAAGTGGTCCTAACTGAGAGTATCAGAAAAAACTGACAGTTGGAATTTTAGATTACTCCCAAATCCTAATTTTTTTTGCCCTGAAATTTGGCATGCAGCACCGAGCGACAGTTCTACCTGTACTTGCCAAATTTCAGCTTGGTACCTCCAATAGCTTTTGAGTTGTAGCCACCATGCCCGTCTCTCCGGAATTCTCTATAGGAGAATGCGTTTATTTTCGATTCAGCCTTAACATAAGGGCACGACTGTGCCCTTATAATATATATGTCATGACCAGGGTTTCTCGGCATGGTGGCCTCTTAAAAAGTGGGAGGTACATATAGAAACCGTTGTAATTCCTACACTGTTCACCTGATTTGGATGTAATTACCCTCAAATTAAATCTGAAAGTCTGCAGTTAAATCACATCTTGTTTGTTTCATTTCAAAGCCACTGTGGTGGTGAATAGAGGCCAAAATATGAAAATTCTGTCAATGTCCCAATATTTATGCACCTGACTGTGTATATATATATATATATATATATATACTGTGATATGATCGGGGTAGGGGTCCCTCTCTTGGAGTAGATGGATGCCTCCTTACACACAGCAGCCAGGAAAAAGCACTCCAGTTGTGGGTTTTCGTGCAAGCTAGTCGGCGCCAGTTTTTATTGTGCAACATCCACAGTACCTTCTGGATTGTAGCAAACAATGTCTCAGAGCAAGCTGACCTGCGGGCCAGCTCTCCCAGGTATAAGACACTGCATCAAAACTCTTACACAGCTATATTGAGCCACTTCCAGGTGTAATCCCTAATTAGCCTGCTCACAGGCTGCAAGGCCTAATACCTGAAACGGCCCTGTGGATAGAGCCCTCCCTTCTCTCTCACATCCACACCCCCAGGACCCATTCTCCGGCTTTTACCAAAAGCCGATACTCAGATCTGTTTGTAAAACAGACTCTTCCTGGGGGTTAAAACACATATTACAGGAAACTGGGACACAAATACACGCCATCCCTAACTTCTCCAGTGCTTCTATCACACATCCCCCCCTTTGTTTCGACCTGTGGGTGAAACAACTGCAGCCCCCACACAATGGACACCTGACAAAGCATCTGCATTGGCCAGCTGGCTTCCTGGCCTGTGTTCTACTGTGAACTTGAAATTTTGTAATGCCAAGAACCACCTTGTTATTAAGCTGTGGCATTATTAAACCTCTGCCAATGGTGTAACCAAGATACTTTACTTCTTCCATCCGTAGGCAACATTTCTTTGGGTTGGCTGTTAATCCTGCCCTATAGATGGAGTCCAACACTGCTTGTACTCTGGGCAAATGAGACTGCCAATCAGAACTATGAATTACTACATCACCTAGACAAGCAGCAGCAGCATACCATCTATGGGGTCTTAGAATTCTGTCCATCATCCTTTGGAAGGTATCTAGTGCCCCATGTAACCCAAAGGGCAACATCTTGTATTGGAAAGAGCTGTCAAAAGAGCTGTCTTTCTGACAGCTGAAACATCTGCTGTCGAAAGAGCTGTCTTTTCTTTGGCACTCTCAGTTAATGGCACTTGCCAATACTCTTTGGTTAAGTCTAGAGTGGTTAAATACCTGGCTGTTCCTAGCCTTTTAATTAGTTCATCCACCCTTGGCATTGGGTAGGCATTGAACTTTGACACACTGTTCAATTTTTGGAAATCGTTGCTGAAATGTACACTCCCATTAGGCTTTGGAATAAGCACAATGGGACTTGACCACTCACTATGCGATTTTTCAATTACACCCAGTTCCAACATTTTTTTAATTTCTATAGACACTGATTCTCTTTCGGCTTCTGGTAACCTATAGGGCTTTAGGTTAATCTTAACCCCTGGGTCAGTGATTATGTCATGTTTAATGACTGTGGTTTTTCCCGGTACATCTAAGAACAAAACCCTATTTCTAATAAGAAATTCCTTAATTTCCTGCTGTTGAATGGTTGACAGGGTTTTAGCTATTGTCACTTCAGGAACCAAAGGCTCCAGGTTTACTGGAGGGGCCAGCATGGCTGACAGAGCTGCTCTATCCTTCCAAGGTTTAATAAGATTTACATGGTATAACTGTTCTGGCTTTCTTTTCCTAGGCTCAATGACAGTTTTATAGGAACTGGACTTCCTCTCCCATGTCTCCTTGGCAATGTCAGGTAATCCCCTTGGACGTCTCATGTACAAAAAGTCTTGGCGTACTGCCCTGTGAGGATATGACAACGGACTATCAGGGTCTATAGATTTACCAACAATCATTTTTACATTTTCCCTGGCTTTTACCAGAGTAGGGCCATTGGACTGCTCCACTGCAAAGATCTCTTTTCTGAACTCAAGATCAGACAGACGATCAACTGGCTTAACAACACTTCCCATCTCAGTATTCTCTGGTTCACCAATCACGCTAGAAAAAGGGAACTTCTCAAACTCGGAAGACACTTCCACTGCTACTGCATCAGCAACCTTCTCAAATGGGTTGGGGTTATTTACTTTGGTAACAAATCGGCTTTCCCACAACTTCCAGAAGTGAGCAAAGTCTCTCCCCAACATTGTATCATACCTCAAGCCATGCACCAAACCCACAGAGACTATAGCGGAACGACACTGTGTTTCTATGTTCACTTCTGCTGTAACATAATACAGAGTATCCCCATATATGCAGGTCACAAAAACAGCTTTTCCCTTGCGCTTTAAGGGGTTCACCAGTTTAGCTCTCATAAGTGTAACCAGGCTGCCAGAATCTAACAGAGCCGCTACTTGATTGCCTTCTACAGTGACCTTACACATTTGCTTATTTGTCTCAGCCTGTCGGTCAGTACAGGCAGGCTGTGCAAAGAAAGACATTCTGGGACGGACATAAGCAGCATCACAATGCATAGGTTCAGAGGTGAGTGGACAATTAGCAGCAATATGGCCCAATTCACTACATCGAAAACATTGTATCATATTAATTTATTATCAAGTCTCTTATGGGGTAAGAACCTTCCTGGCCTGGCTGGCCTATCCCCAGGTTCCAAACCCACAGTCTTAAGTTCATTCCACTGCCCAGCACCCTTCTCCCCTGGAACAGTCTTACCAGTAGTCATGGAAGATCGCTGTTGCAGAATCGGGGCCTGGTGGGACACACTCAACAGTTCCTCAGCCGCCACATACCTCTCCACCAGTTCGACTAACTGGTCTGCGGGCTTAGGGACTGCATGTCTCACCCACTTGCGCAGAGAGGCAGGTAGCGATCGCAGATACCGGTCCATCATGACTCTTTCCATGATCTGCGGTCCTGTCAGCGTCTTGGGTTGTAGCCATTTTGTGGTTAGATGGATGAGGTCATGCGTCTGTGATCTGTGAGCGTGGAGGCTTTGCCATTTGGAACTCCCAGCAGTGGACTCGTTCGGCCCGAACAAATGAGGTGACTCCCAAGCAAGTTAGGATCTCCCGTTTTAGTTTTGCATAGTCCTTGGCATCAGCCAGGCACAAATCATAGTAGGCCTTTTGTGGTTCTCCAGACAGGAAGGGTGCCACAAGACTTGCCCACTGTTCCTTGGGCCAACTCTCCCTTTCTGCAGTTCTCTCAAAGGGCAAAAGATATGCTTCCACATCATCACTCTTGGTCATCTTTTGCAGAAAGTGACTGGCCCGTAAGGAGTGAGTGTTGTTTGGAAGTCCAGTGGAAGCATCTCCAGACCGGACTACTAGCTGTTGTACCACGTCTTTTAAGGCCTGGCGGGTTTCCTCTATGGCGACTTGCTGAGTCCTGTTTGTTTCCTGCTGAGCTTTGATAGCTTCTTGCAGAGTTTTGTTAGATTGGAGCAAGTCCTTAACAATGTCCTCCATGTTGTCTTTAGGTGTAGGTTTGTAGTAAAACCTGGCATCTCTAAGCATTTGTCAACGCCACCTTCATGAACTTCACAGAACACGAGTTGATATCCAACACAACAAATTGGTATCTGTCACTTTAAATTTTAAATGTAGAACTTTTCCTCTTGCTGCAATTTCCAGTGTGCATTGCCCGCATTCTCCACCAATTGTGATATGACCTGGGGTAGATGGACACCTCCTTACACACAGTAGCCAGGAAACAGCACTCCAGTTGTGGGTTTTCGTGCAAGCTGGTCGGCGCCAGTTTTTATTGTGCAACACCAATAATCAAATAGACAAAATATAAAATAAATCCTAACCCGTCTGGGCTCTAACTACACAGTAAATTCCCTCACTAACCAAACACTAAATAAGCTCACATCCACAGTACCTTCTGGATTGTAGCAAAAAATGTCTCAGAGCAAGCTAACCTGCGGGCCTGCTCTCCCAGGTATGAGACGCTGCGTCAAAACTCTTACACAACTATGTTGGGCCACTTCCAGGTGTAATCCCTAATTAGCCTGCTCACAGGCTGAAAGACCTATCACCTGAAATGGCACTGTTGAAGGAGCCCTCCCTTCTCTCTCACAACCACACCCCCAGGAACCATTCTCTGGCTTTTAGCAAAAGCAGACACTCAGATCTGTTTGTAAAACAGTGTCACGGCTGCCGACACTTGAGACTCCTGGAGGGAAGCAAGCCTACTAGGCACAAAACTGGGGTGGTCTTAGGAATGACCTTTCCATGAAACTCAGTAGCATAGGATAAAAGTAAAATAGAATTTATTCACATAAGAATTATAAACAGCAAGGTCTCAAATAAAGTCTTAAACAGCACAGATGCAATAATATGTATAGGAGAGAATCCCCAAATATATATAAGCAGTCTTTAGCATATAAGGACTAAAATGGTAGGGAACCCCGAGTCCAGAATGAGGCTAACACCTCAGGATGACATTAAGGACCTTTATCAGGGTAGAACCCTGTAGTAATGGAAATCCAGAGCAGAGCGGTCCCTGCAGAATAGTATAGTTCTGGGACAGGGCCGTGCCCTGCGGTGCAGTGAGAGCCTTGTGGAGTAGTGAAGTCGGAGCAGGGTTAAACCTTGTAAGACAATGAGATTCCAGGACAGGGTTGAGCCCTGCAGTGTGGCTAGAGTTCGGAGCAGGGTTGTGCCCCGTGATGCAGAGGATTGTAGCGGGGTTGAGCCCCGTGACATGTAGAAGATTGTAGCGGGGTTGAGCCCCGGGATGCGGAGAAGATTGTAGCGGGGTTGAGCCCCGTGACATGGAGAAGATTGTAGCGGGGTTGAGCCCCGGGATGCGGAGAAGATTACAGCAGGGTTGAGCCCAGTGACGCGGAGAAGATTGTAGCACGGTTGAGCTCTGTTGTGTGGCTAGAGTACGGAGTGGGGTTGAGCCTTGTGATGTGGAGAAGATTGTAGCAGGGTTGAGCCCTGTGGTGTGGCTAGAGTATGAAGCGGGGTTGAGCCCCGTGATGCGGAGATGACACTGTAATGGTGCAGTTGACAACTGTAACAAGGATGAGTTCAATATCCACAGGAACGAAAAGACAACAGGTAAAGTGCAGCAAAATGAGGAAAGCACAATGATGGAGCAAAAGCAATACTTAGACAATAGGAATGCTGGGCTCTGTAGTGCAGCGGATAACTGGCATCAGAAGTTCATCTGGAATATAACAAAGTCCACAGCAATCCACAGGCACAGTGGGGATCTGGCAGGAGTCCAAGAAAAGACCTGAAAGCAACGTTGCACAGACACTGAGACACAGTTAGTAACAGGCTTTATACTAGAGGTCTGTGATCCATAGGAAGCTTCAGAACATGTGACCCAAATGTAATCAGGTTTGAAATAATGAGCAATCTAGGAATCCCACAACCTGATGACACCTAGGAAACAGATGATCACTTTAACACTCTATCCCCTGAATGAGAAGCATGACAGCAAGCAGGATAGCTCCTCCAACGACCACAATGGAACTTTGGCAAAAGTAGTCTATCTTTATGTACTGAAATAAATGCAGTCCTGACAAACAGACTCTTACTGGGGGTTAAAACACATATTACAGTAATCTGGGACAAAAAAACATGCCATCCCTATCTCCAGTATATATATATATAGTCAAAACAAAGCAGAGAGGGGTGCTCCACAGTACATAAAAAGTTTATTAACAACACATTAAAAGTAGTGGACACTGTTCAAAATAAACTTGTACCCAGCGTATATGTACTTTGCAGCATGCCGGACCATAGGGAGCAGAAGATAGGGAGCAGATATGTACTAATGCGACTGCTACAATGTCCAAAGTCTGATTGTCCAGTCCCTATTGCTGTTGTTAGGACCAGATCATATGTTGCCAGCACAACCACGAAGATGCAGTTAGACAGAAATGGCAGCTGAACCCCAGTCTCTGACTGGTTTAATTTCTATATGGAAGCTTTATCTGCTCTCCGTGGTCCGGCATGCTGCAGCTAACAGTGGCATACTTCAGTGTGAGACGCGTGTCCTGGAGGTGCTTTGTGGAGGACGGTTGGTGATTGCCTGGGGGTTATTTGTTTATGCCATGTGGAAACCAGCCCACAGAGTACATACGCTGGGTACAAGTTTATTTCGAACAGGGTCCACTACTTTTAATATGAAGTGTTAATAATAAACATTTAGGCCCTCATTCAGAGCCGCTCGCTAGCGGCAGTACGCTCGTTCCGAGCGATGTTCGCACATCTGCGCATGCGTACGGTTTTTAGTACGCATGCGCGAACCAGTCAGTGCGGACGAAAATCGTTTGTACGCTATATAGCGAGTGCCTGCTATTTTGAGTGACAGAATGAGGCGTATGTGGGTGGTAACAGGGGAAGGTGCTTGAAAACGGGGGAGTGGAATTCGAACGCAGGCATGCTTAAAGGTCAAAATGGGCGTTTTAAGGTAGTGCATAATTAATACAGCAGCGTCATTGACCACGTCACTTGGTTTTTTTTAACTCAGAACTGCTCGCAAAATAGCGGTTGAAAAAACCAACCACAAGAATAGCGAGCAGTTCATACGCTGTACGATGTACTCGATTAATCTAATAAATAGCGGACATGACGTATGGTGCGAGCGGCCAGGGGGCGTTTTTATCAAATAAACGAGCGTATGTTTTGCGCGCTCGTTCAGACTTAGAGGTGGGAACAGACTGCAATTTGCGAACAGATCATTTGAATAGCCACCCCTTGTTTTTGAACGAATGACCGCAAATAGCGAACGGCTCTGAATCAGGCCCTTAATGCACTATGGAGCGCCCCTCTCTGCTTTATTTTTCCTAGATGTTCTTTCACCCGAGGGATCTGGGATTTGTGCTTGCAGAAGGGAGCAACGGTCCATTATACACAAGGACATTAGTGCGAAATACACTTTTGCACTAGTCGCAAGGTGTTGGTGACCAGGACTGTGTACTGAACTCATTGTTCTTTTAATATTCAGTATTCTAGTGCCTGCCATTATATATATATATATATATATATATATATACACACACACAAAAAGCCACTGAGAAGGGCACACAAAATAAAGATGTTATTACCTGTGACACTACAACAAATGAATACCTTGAAGGAGTAAGGTTATAGATAATGGTGAAATGATTCTCTAATCACAATAATATACTGATGTCAAAGATGTAAGTGTTAGGTAAATACCTAAACACTACAATTGAATGCTAACACCCAAAAAGAAGACCTTAGGCCACCATATTATTATTAAATAAAAACAATTAAATTTACATTCATATATTTTATTAAAATACACTCTCTCAGAATACAGTTTACACAATTTGCTGTAAGGTATTTCCCTCTCAAAGTAGAAAAAATTCCGCAATTATTTTCAGTGGTACAATTTCAAGTGTGTGTCTTTAAGGTGGATCCCACACCGTCTTTATCCTATGCGTTTCATCTCCTTCCGAAAATTCATCAGGGGTTATCTCAAGAATAGCAAAAAAATTATCAAAAAATGTGTATAACACGTGTAACATTTGCTTTTCTGCTAGCAACCAATTCAATAAGGTGTCTGAAGACATTAACTGTCCCACCTTAGAGTGGGTGCATTTGTAATTATACACAAATAGCTGAAATGATCAGAATAGGTGGAACGAGACAGGATAATAATCCAACTAATGGAAATGACCCTCGTCACACTTAGCCAACATGAAAATTTGTATGGATCTGATCAAATTTATCAGCCTCTCAGGTCCACACAGATTTTCCTGCTGGTTAAGTGTGACAGCCAGGAACAGTGGGCCTGATTCAGAGCTGGATGCTCTGACCAGAGCGCTCGCTCTGAATCAGTGCCCTCCTACCTAAAAATGGAGCGGCCTCCTGGCCGCTCGCATAGCTGTGGGTGACCACCCACAGCATATGCGAGCGGCCAAAAAGATGGTCGCGATGGTCAAGACCATCGCGACCATCGGGCTTGCGACGAGACCCTGCGGTAGGGTCTCGGTGACCGCAAGCCCTGGAGTGATTTTGCCTCTATCAGAGCCAAAATCACTCCCACTGACATCACTAGTGATGTCAGTGGGGCCGGACACAGACGGTAGGCGTTCCCATGGGAATGCCTCCGTCTGGCAGCCACGCCCCCGGCACGCCCACCAAAGGGGGCGTGCTGTCAGTCACCAGTCAACATCGACAGCACGCCCCCTTTGGTGCGAGACTCGGAGCGACAGCTTGGCTGTCGCTGTCCGGGTCTCGCGCATGCGCACGACGGAGCTCCCTCCGTCGTGCGCATGCGCATTGGGGTAACATCGACCCACTTGCGAGCATCCTGCGCTCGCGAGCGGGTCTGAATAACCCCCATTGCTCTGTGGTGCAGCAACAACAGCCGCAGCTATCTTGAAGATAGGATCACTGATATTGATGGGGCATTACGCCCCCATAATTTCAAACACACCTCAACTTTAGTGCATGAGGAGAAGCGGTATCAGTGCACATAACGGGCACTGATACCACTAAACCCCATAATGCCGGTTAATACATCTAACCCTAAGGTCTGAGAGGCACCGATACTTATACATTTTTATACTAGCTGGGATACCCGGCAATGCACAGGTTGATAAATGGACCCTGAAGTACACCTGCAGCCTTTATTTGTTTACATTGTCCTTACCTATAACCCCATTCCATTGATCCTGAAAAGGACCCCACTATTTGCTAACATGCATGTAAACAGTGGTGCAACTACCGTGGGTGCAAGGGGTGCGGCTCATATGTTGTCTAAGCTGCCTCTGTGGCTCACCACTACACCTGCACCCAGTCACGCACAAAAGGTGGGCCAGTCCAGTCAGGGCCGTCAAGGGGGCCCTGGTGTCAGTAATGTTGAGTTGGTTGCGGCCTGCTAGCAAATTACAGCAGGCGCAATAGCAGGCATATAACATGTTATTCCACACAATAGTATACAGGACACTACTTCTATGTGGCATAATCTGTAAAGGGCATTACTGTGTGGTATAATGTGAAAGGGGCATTATTGTGTGGCACAATGTAGAAGGGGCACTACTGCGTGGCATAACCTGAATGGGCTCTGTGTGCATAATCTGAGTGGGGTCTGTGTGACATAACATGAATGGGGTCTGTGTGACATAACATGAATGGGCCTTTTGGCAGATCATTGGTGGCTGGCCCAGGGGAGGGGCTAGCCACTGAACAGTATTGGCAAAAAGGGGTTGTCCAATATAATCCTGGAGGGTAGCATTATGTAGAGAGGAATTGCTGTGACATGGATGACACCGCCCCGAAACTCCTCCCTCTTCAGCGACGCTGCTGTGTCTTAATCTATGTGCAAGCACACTGCATCTGCAGCCCCAAACAGCAATATTGTGCCAGCTGAGAGGGTAGAAGGCCCCCTTCCCAGCCTACCCCTGCCTGCAGCAGCCCCCCTTTAATCTGGCATCCGGGACACAAGCCCCCCTAGCTCCTACCTCTAATTGTGGCCCTGAGCATACCACGTGTGGATTAACTGCCACCAGCACCAACTACTGCGTTATACACTCACCAACTACTGCAATACCCCTCACATTCTGGCATGATACATTATATCCTGATGTACCAACTTGCCTGGAGAACTGCTGCTCCCAGCACAATCCGCTTTGCACGTCATATTAACATCAGCACACAGGTACTATAATTGATCACTCTGCCATTGCTCTGCTAATAGTTTATGGACTCAGGGGGTCATTCAGACCCGCTCGTGAGCGCAGGACGCTTGCAAGCGGGTCAATGTTGCCCCACTGTGCATGCACACGGCGGAGGGAGCTCCGTCGTGCGCATGCGCGAGACCCGGCTAGCGACGGGCTCTCCATCGCTCCGGGTCTCGCACCAAAGGGGGCATGCTGTCGATGTTGATTGACAGCATGCCCCCTTTGGTGGGCGTGCCGGGGGCGTAGCTGCCAGACGGAGGCGTTCCCATGGGAACGCCTACCGTCTCAAGCCGGCCCCACTGACATCACTAGTGATGTCAGTGGGAGTGATTTTGGCTCTGATAGAGCCAAAATCACTCCAGGGCTTGCGGCAGCGATACCCTACCGCAGGGTCTCTGTCGCAAGCCCGATGGTCGCGATGGTCTTGACCATCGCGACCATCATCATGGACGCTCGCATAAGCTGTGGGTGGTAACACACAGCTATGCGAGCATCCATAAGGCCGCTCTATTTTCATGTAGGAGGGCCCTGATTCAGAGCGAGTGCTCTGGTCAGAGCGTCCGGCTCTGAATCAGGCCCTCAGAGTGTTCCAGCAGATTACAAGACAATTCTTTAGTGTTCATTATCCTGTATTTCCCCTAAACTGCCCCATCACAGCACATACTGTCCCCTTCATTGCCACCCTCACAGCACATACTCCCCTTTCACTGTCCACCTTGCAGCACTCTTCCGTCCTGCTTCGGCAAACTTACCTGCTTGCTATGCCTTGGGTCTTGTCTCCTGGTCAGTGACATCATCTAACTGGTGCCTTTTCCAAGCGACGACGGCCGGCTGGCTCCTCTACAATAGCGCATAATCTATGGAAATGAGCACAGTGAGGCGGAGGGGCCTGCCGGATCTGTTGAAATATTTGTTGCCTGTTGAGGCAATGATCGCAATAAGTGCACAGTGTATGTGACAGTGACTGTCAAGCCACACAGAAAATCCTTAATCTGGGTACTTGGTTCATTGGTTACAGCAGGTACAGGGTTAATGTAAGTAATACACACAGTGGCATTGCAGGGGTGACAACAGTGTTGGTATTACAGTGTGGCAGCCTGGAGCATAAAGGGGTTTCTGGGTGTTATAGCGCACCTGGTGCAGAATGCACCTTCAGGATGCACACTTAGGGGTAAATTTACTAAGATTCGATTTGGTCCTGATTTGTCCCGTTTTTCAACTCGGATAGGATCGATTAAAAATGGCCATTTTTTTTTCACTTAAAAATTTGGAATTTACCAAGCTCCTGGTTTTGACAGGATTGTTTTGATTGATGGTGTATTTGGTCGATCCTGTCCATTTTGAAGTCCTGATTTAACTGGCTGAATTTCTGTCCCGAACAAGGAGGCTGCACAAATCAGAGAAATATGTACAGAATGTTGTTATTTTTTTTATTTTTAGGGTTAAAGGCTAAGCAGCCCCGGACTTGCCAGCATGTCCTGGTACCTAAAATTACGGGGAACAAAATGAGCAGGGTTCCACCATAATTTAGGTACAAGCACCAGGCTGCAGGGCCAGTCCTGGTTTTATTTATAGGGGAAAAAATTGCATAGGGGTCCCCCTGTATTTAAAACCAGCACCTGACCCTTTTTAGTGAGGGGCTGATGCCACAGCCAGAGGATCCCTTTCACCGGGTCCCCCAGCCACAGCATCAGTCCTGAACACTAGTCAGCCCAGGCCAGGGATCCCTGGGGAGTTGGGGACCCCCAATTAATGGGTCCCCCACTCCAGAGCACCCCTGGCCTAGGCTGATGGCCCGGGGCTATCCCCGCCACCCCTGGGCGGTGGGTGGTGGGTTGATAGTGTACGTGGTGTGTAAAAAATAGAATTAACAACATTGTCTTTACAGTCGAACTGCAGGTCCCAGCAAGCCTCCCCCTCATGCTGGTACTTGGAGAACCACAAGTACCAGCATGCGGGGCATTAAGGGCCTGCTCGTACCTGTAGTTCTGTAAATAAATGTGTAAAAAAACACACAATGCACACACTGTGAAAGTACAGTTTTATTACAGATATACACACACACACACACATACTCACCTACATTACCAGGAGTGGTCCTCTTGTCCAAAGTAGGCATCCAAGGTCTTCTTAAAACAAAAAACAAAAATCGCGATCCATACAACAGATACCAGTCGTATCTGAGCATTAATTGGCTGAGAGAGGTGAGCCCCTGCCTCTCTCAGCCAATGAATGGCTCCTCCATTGAAGTAAATGGTGGGAACCGCAGAATGAACTTTAGTAACCTGACTTAAATGGAGGAGCCGTTCATTGGCTGAGAGAGGTGGGGGCTCACCTCTCTCAGCCAATGAATGCTCAGATATGGCTCTTTAAAGGCAGACGCCGCGTCTGAGCATTTCATTCGGGAGATATCAACCATCCTGGTTGGTAACTGTTGCGTGGATCGCGATTTTAATTTTTTTGTTTAAAGAAGACCTTGGATGCCTACTTTGGACAAGGGGACCACTCCTGGTAATATAGGTGAATATATGTGTGTAATAAAACTGTACTTTCTCGGTGTGTGTGTTAATGCCCCGCATGGTACTTGTGGTTCTCCAAGTACCAGCATGCAGGGGATGCTTGCTGGGACCTGTAGTTCCACTGTAAAGACAATGTTGATATTTCTATTTTTTACACACTACATACACTATCAACCCGCCACCCACCACCCAGGGGTGGCGGGGATAGCCCTGGGCTATCAGCCTAGGCCAGGGGTGCCCTGGAGAGGGGGACCCCTATATTGGGGGGGTCCCCAACTCCCCAGGGATCCCTGGCCTGACTAGCGGTCAGGACTAATGCTGCGGCTGGGGGGCCCCATGAAAGGGCTCCCCTGGCTGTGGCATCAGCCCCCCGCTAAAAAGGGTCCTTGCTGGTTTTAATTATAGGGGGACCACTACGCACTATTTTGCCCCCTATAATTAAAACTAGGACTGACCCTGCAGCCTGGTGCTGGTACCTTATTTAAGGTGGAACCCTACTCATTTTGTTTCCCGTAATTTTAGGTACCAGGACAGGCTGGCAAGTCTTCTGCCAGATTACAATAAATCTAAGAGCTGTTAGAGCAGGAAGCTCTCTGGGGCTTGCTACGGACGAGACCCTACCACAAGGGTCTCGTCGCAAGCCCCGATGGGTATCAGTCGTTTACCACAAATACCTGTTAATCGCTGCCCGCAAAAGCTGCGGGTGGTTACCCACAGCTTAGCGAGCGACCAGGAGGCCGCAACAAAAAAGAAAACGCCATGATTCAGAGCGAGGCCTCTTAAAGAGCGTCCGGCTCTGAATCAGGCCCACAGTCTTTTAATAGCAGCATTTTCAATTAAATCAAACATTTATTCTTTAACACAGCACAGAGGGAAGTCTGTTTAATTATTCAGATGCATGAAAAAGAAAGATTTTCATGCTTATGAAAATGCTATGAAAATATTTAGTTGTTTTTTAAATCATCAATTTTGTTGCTTCAAAAGTTACTCTGGATAAGAAACAAAAAAGAATAAGAAAGTTATCTCTGAATCAGCATTATAAATTATTACTGTCATTAAATTGTACAATCAGTTCAAATGTGTCACATAAAAAGTTTAGTCTATTGTGCCCGACCTGGCCAGTGACGGAACCCGTCAGGGGAGCCGGCATCGGCAAGTTCATGCACACTTGCCGTTGCCATCAGCGATGGCGGGGGCCATGCTGCATTCATCAGCATGGCCCTTGCTAACGATATCGCCCGTCGTACCTGCATACAGGGTCGACGGAGGATGTCACTGACGACGCAATGGAGTGCGCATCGTCGGTGATATAGCTGGTACACACTAGACGATGTGCCTGATATGTCGCTCCGATCCGCCGGATCGGACGACATATTGTCTAGTGTGTACACGGCTTATGGCGGTGAAGTGTAGACATTCGCTCTAATGTACAGGGTATCAGTCGTTTACCACAAATACCAGTTAATCAATAGTAGAAATATTTTGTATCCGATATTTGAGATGTATTTAAGAAACCTTCGGACGCTGGAATCCCGACAAAGCAGTTAAGATAGGCATCAAAATACCGACGCCTATCTTATCCCGATGCCGGAATCCAGGTGGACCCGTGCCCAAACGAAGGTAAGCCGGGGCACCCGTAGTGTTAGCCGTGGGGGAGGAGGGTTAGGTTTAGGTCAGTTAGCGGGTTAGGTTTTGGAGGGGGAGATTAGGGTTAGGCACCTCTAGGGGAGGTATAGGGTCAGGCACCACTGGGGGGGTTAGGTTTAGGCACGAAGGGTGGAGGGTTAGGGTTAGGCACGAAGGGGGGGGACTTAGGTTTAGGAACTAACGGGAGGGTTAGGGAGAGAAGGGGGGAGGGTACTGCTGTCGGTATTGTGACAGGAGGCATCCCGACAGCCGGCATTACATACCCATTCCCCTATATTTAATTAGGTTTAATTGTACAAGATATCATGAGGGAGGAGCTGTAACGCAACCTTTTGTTTCTTGAACTTTTTTATTTTAAAAACTCCTATTTTTACTTCAATTTCACATCCTAATTTCTCTTTAAAATAGAAAAAGATTAATTTCCAAAATTATTTTGAGGGTAAAAAAATGAATTTGCATATTATTTTTAGGTTTTCTTTATCATTTTCACAACTGGTTTATTTCCTGCTTCTATACAGTGCATTGTAATTACCTCCCATTGTATGATAGGAATTTTGTCAACAAAAGTCTTTGTTTAAACAATCAGTGTGGAGGGACATGGGACAAAACTCATCCCCCACGCATTGGCCTCTGGGCCTGATTCGGAGCCGCTCGTAAGCGGCCGCTCGTTCGCTCCGAGCGATGTTCGCACAACTGCGCATGCGTATGGGTCGTAATACACATGCGCCAACCAGTCAGTGCGATCGGAAATCGAGCGCTCGCCAAATAGCTAGTGCCTGCTAATTTGAGTGACAGGATGAGGCGTTTGTGGGTGGTAACAGGGGAAGGTGCTTGAAAATGGGGAGTGGAGATCCGAACGCAGGCGTGTCAAACGGTCAAAACGGGCGTTTTAAGGGTGTGCATAATTAACAAAGCAGCGTCATCGACCATGTCACTTGGTTGTCTCTTAGCCTGAACTGTTTGCATGATTGCGGTAGGATAAACCTACCACAAGCACTGCGAGCAGTTCAGATGCCTTTCGATGTACTCGATTAATCTAATAAATAGCGGAAATGACGTAGGATGCGAGCGGCCAGGGGACGTCTTTACAAAATAGCGAGCGCATGTTTTGTTTGCTCGCTCAGACATAGAGGCGTCAACAGACCGCAAAGAGTGAGCGCTCAATTTAAATAGCCGGCCCCTTTTTCTGACCGAGCGAGCGCAAATAGCGTCCGGCTCAGAATCAGGCCCACTGTCATTTAAATAGTAGTAGTAGTAATAATATTCATTGGATTGTATAACCACTTCCAAAATACATAACCAGCCCCAGCTCTGAGCGCTTGCAAGCGGGTCGACGTTGGCCCAGTGCGCATGCGCACGAGGGAGCCGGCTCCGTCGTGCGCATGCGCGAGACCCGGATAGCGACGGCCAAACCGTCGCTATGGGTCTCGCTACAAAGGGGGCGTGCTGTCGATGGTGAGTGACAGCACGCCCCCTTTGGTGGGCGTGCCGGGGGCGTGGCTGCCCAGACGGAGGCGTTCCCATGGGAACGCCTACCGTCTGGGGCCGGCCCCACTGACATCACAAGTGATGTCTCCCCCAGATCCCTCACCCGAGGCCAAACCTTGCGATCCCGCTGTCGGGTCGCAAGGCTTTGTATTGAGCAGGCTTAACGCTGATGGGCTGAGAAAGTCGTCTGTTACGGCTCTCAGCCAATCAGCGTTAAGTCCATTTAATATGCACAGTTGCACACAGGAAGCAAAAGAGGATGGTGCCAGCCATCCCCCGCTGCCTAACACCGCCGGCACCCCCACTGGCAGCATCCCCTGCTGCCAACACCATCGCTGCTGACACTGCCGGAACTCCCACACTGAGGACACCATCAGCACCCCTGCACTGCTGACACTGTCAGCACACATGCACTGAGGACACCACTGATACCCCCGCTCTGCTGACACTGCCGGCACCCTGCATTGAGAACACCCCTGCACTGCCGACACAGTCAGCAAATCTGCACTGAGGACACCGCCGGCACCCTGCATTGAGAACACCCCCGCATTGCCGACACATTCAGCAAACCTGCACTACAGACACCACTGGCACTGCCGACATCGCCGCTACCCTTCACTGAGGACACTGCCAGCACCGCGGCACTGCCATTCCATGTACCGAGGACACCGTCAGCAACCCCTGCACTGCCGACACAGCCAGTAAACCTGCACTGAAGACACTGCTGGCACCCCCGCTCTGCTGACACCGCCGATACCCTGCACTGAGGACACTGGCAGCAGCGCAGCACTGCCATTCCATGTACTGAGGACACCGTCAGCAACCTCGCTCTGCCGACACTGCTGTCACAGTATGTGCACTATTGGTGTATCCAACCCACACTGTATAACACACTGTATCTGTTGGAAATTGGAAGCTGAACTGCCACATGTTAGTGCCGCCCATTGTGTCACTTAGCATAGTCAGCCAGCTAGCTGTATGCAACCTTTTGGCCTTAACTAGATGAAAAAATAATATTTTGAGGTGGTCAAAATTGATTGGAAATGACTGGAAATAAATGTTATTGAGGTTATTAATACTGTAGGAACATAAAAAGGCCCATCTTATGTGAGTTTAGCTGTTTTTTTTTTTTTTTTAAGAAATCATCAAGATCCAAAACAAAACATGAAAACAAAACACAGAGGTGAGGTTTTGGCAAAACCAATCCACATCCAAAACCAGGGGAGATCCAGATCCAAAACCAAAACACGGGGGTCGGCGCACATCCCTAGTTTCTTATATAGCGCAGCATATTCCGTAGCGCGATTGGAAACATAAATAGAACAAAACTGGGTAATAACAGACAGATATATAGGTAGGAAGACCCTGCTCGCTTACAATCTATAGGACATCTCAGAATCAGGCTCAATGTAGGGACAGCTGCCTCAATATGGAGATTATTATGTAAAAAAGCAATGTGCCCCACTGACCGGAGGTTACCAGCTCAGTGATGAAAGCATCAGGACTTTTCCTGGGTTGTAACTGGCAAAATTGGAGCGGCAGGGAACCAGTTGGCAGACAAAATAGGAGAGAGATGGGGGTGGGAGTGGGGGGTATTAATGGTGAAGACTTAGATGTGGAGAGCAGGATGATCAGCCCCAGAGTAGCTGGTTAATTGTATTATAAGAACAGAGGAGCTGATTCAGAATTGCACACATGTGCAATGCTGAACGCAGATTCTCGATTATCGCAAATCTGATTGTGAGCAGGTGCCATTCTACGAGTGTGCAGAATGGGTCCTGCGTAATCACACACAGCTTCTTTGATGTCTCT
This sequence comes from Taudactylus pleione, assembly GCA_031769625.1. Lineage (NCBI taxonomy): Eukaryota > Metazoa > Chordata > Amphibia > Anura > Myobatrachidae > Taudactylus > Taudactylus pleione. The sequence goes on from JAUIMM010000221.1 coordinate 415,965, forward strand.
GCCTGAATGACAGGCAGAGACATTTAAGGAGCGGGGGGGGGGGGGGGGGTGGCATGTATTTCCAGAAGCGGGGTTGTGTGCAAGTGGCAAGGCCAGGGACTGTGTAAACAGATGCAGTTTCCTGGCCTCTCAAGCTGGCCAGCCTGAGACTTACTCAACCGGCCGGCGGCCTGGCGTCATCCACCATCACGACCATCGATGGTCGCCATGGTGATCTCAGCTAGCGACCTCGGTTGCAGTGCTGGGATCACAAATGCAGCAGGTGGTGTCATACACCTTCTGCTGCATTTGCATATTTGCAAGGACGAATTGCAAAGCTGCCTGCATGCAGGTTTGCAATTCCGTCCGATGCTGAATCACCCCCAGAGATGGGAACTAGGAGTAAGACTTATCATTCTTTTTATGTATCACATGGGTTCTGAAGATAAAAAAAAAGATGGATTTCCTACATTTTTTAATAAGAGAAGTAGCACTAAAACCTGTAACAGTATCTAAATTATGCCAGTCCTGGGTCTCCAAGGATTACACACTCCAAGGCATCCACGACCACACATGTACCATAAACATGTTATTGGTCATGGGTCCTGCTAAGAAGACACTGAACAAATCTTTTGTTCCAACAAAAATGCTCCTATCTTGCTAAACAAACAATGCAGCTGGGCAAATAAAGGTACACGGCTCCTCAAAAAAATAATGTTATACTGCAACTTTTTAATTTGAAAATTACCTTCACCGACTCCACTGATGGATCCAGCTCGAACATTCCAATTCTAGAGCTCAAGAACTGTTGTTTATCACTATTTCATTATGTAAACCAGTGAAATACAGTGTCACTACTGTTGGTTATATCCTAATTTTTGGTCCGGTGAATAATGCCAGTCAAGGAGATGTATACGGACCATGAGGCTACATGCTGGACATAGGGCAATATGCTGGCCATTGAACTATATTATACATTGGATAGGGTAAAAAGATCGGATCTCATGTTCTAATCTGGCGCATTATATAATAATGACTTTGAGAGATTCTAATATGAATAAAGCGATACAGATACTGTAGATAAATAGTTAACGTTCGGTTGATCTGAAATAATTCCAATGTCCCTCCTTCATAAATCGTGCAGTATATGCAATTCACTAAACCGAGAACATTTCTGTAACTGTCTCTGCTCCCAGTGCTGAAATATAGAAACCAGTGATTGTTAGCTAGAACTGCTTGTGGCAATGCTGACATGTCCTGAGATAAAATAAGCCATATCCATAGATGGTTCAGAGCGGAGTCCTGGGTAATGCCCACCAATTACACAACTGCTGGCAGAGCGCTATGATATTTGTGAGATGGGAAAATTCATGCTCTTGGCAAACCATGCAGTTTCCTTGAAAAGCACCAACATAGACCTAACAGTGACTGGAATTTTACTGCAATACACAGAGAACAATACAGTCTTCTATGAATCTTCCCATCGTAACCCTTACATAATTAACTCCAAATATTGACTCCAAAATTACACAGAATTATATTGTGGATGTATTTTATAATCTTAGACTTCATTTTTAGCTACTTACATTGGTACACAAGATTTAAGATTATACCTCCTTTACTGTAAAGGTTTTTTTTTATTTAAGTCAAACCTAATAGCAAACGCATTTTCATCTTTACGGCACTGTTTATCACAATCGGCATCAGATGCGAAGGTGATGTGATAATATCGGCAGGATTCGCAATGCAATATTTGAATACAGGGCAAAGATGTATGAAATATCGCATGGAGGGACAGAGCTTGTGAGAAAGCTTTGTCCCTGCGAATCCTCTTCACACACTTTTTAGGGTATTTTTCGCCAAAAATACAGATAGTGTGACCGCACATGCGTCGCCGTCTCTCTCACACCCCTGTGTGATCACCCCCCATTCAGCTAACACTTATCTCCGATTAGGTGATCGGTTAGCTCCTCTGTGACCCAGTCATCTGATGCAGCCGGGACTTCACAGTATCTCAGTTTTCCGATCAGATGACCAGGTCACAGTGATCAGACGACCGAGTGACCAAGGAGCTCACTGGGTCACAAATCACCTGTACAAAGGCAAGTGAGATTTGTTTTTATCTTTTTGTGATCAGCCTGTGGTCTATCAGACACACAGGCTGATCACTGAAATCTACTGGGACTATGCTTTCCCTGCCAGGAGGCAGAGTTAGTGTAGGTGAGACGGTGGGTAACCCTGCTTAACGCCATCTCCAGGTGGCGTTGTTATCACTGGGCTCCCTCATTTTTTTTGGTAAATATGAAGCAGATCGCATTTCCAACACCATTAAAATCTCCTGATTAATCCCCTTATCAATACACTTTTGCAGTTGTACATAGAATCTTACCTGCACTATTTTTTTACCTACATTCTTCCGTATTTACCTTCACTCTCTCTACTGTACACACTGCAACTTTCCCAACAGCTTACCCTTGAGTAGCAACCTTGACTGTGCTCGACTTGTATTACCTTATGTTGTATTTGATCCCTTTAACTTATCACATTCACTATTATTATTTACTGCAACAATGTGTCCTCACTCCCGCCCAGTACCCATCCTCACCACCTGGCCTTACCTCTCTCCCAGACCCAGCCCCCTCGTCACACCAGCAACCCTGCCAATCTCATCCATATCTCCCCACTCCCCTCTCTCCCAGTCTCCTGTGCCCTCTGGAGTTCCAAATCCATCCGTAACAAACTAGCCGCTCTCAATATCTTCTCAATCCTCCGAAAACAGCCATATTCAGAGGATTAGCACATTTTTGAGTATTGGTGGCATTTACCAAGTGGGTAATGTAGCAGAAACCGGAGATATCTGCTCCGTCCCTCCTCTTTGCTCCTATCAGATTATGTGTCCCTGCAAGAAAATACTGATACAGTAAATTGCCCCGATACATCATTTATTATTGCTGCAACAAGCAATAATAATTATCATTGCTAAAATGCAGTTTCATAAATAGGCTTCTATGTCTTGCTCTTTGTATGTAACATTTGCCAAAAAGTTGTACTGCATGTTTGTCCATGCACACAGAACCGGAACATAGAAAACTAAATCTTGTTTATAAATACCTGTAGTCAGGCAGTGCAATATCCATGCATACAAAATAATAAATAAAACCGAGAATTACATCCAACATACAGATATTTGGTAGATCTTAGAGCAGGCAATTTTAAGAGAGAAGGGGGTCCGTGTCCAGACTCAGTGCGGGCTTCCTCTTCTCTCTTCCGGTGCCGCGGGGGGTGGTGGTGCAGTAGATTCTGACTTAGTGCCAGAATCTACTGCACATGCATGGGTCTCCAGGAAAATGGTACCCGCGCTGTTTCCCGGTGGCAGCAGTATAAAGAGTTAATGGGTGTGTTTTGTGGGCCCCCTGCACCTATTATAGATACGCCCCTGCTTATAGCCCATTGTAAATAAAAAGCCCATGGTTAGCTGTTGCAAGATCAACAACCCTTGCACTACGGTTGTTTGTGCGTGACCCAGCAATGTATACTAAATCATTTATAAATAGTCTTAAATATATAAAAATTACAATACCATTATCTTGCGCTGATGTAAAAAATTAAGCAGCACCTCAAATTGGAACCCCTGTTAGTGGGAACCTAATATATACAGCATAATAATACAAACTTGAGGGCGCTGAAAGTGCACAGATATGAATAATACTTTTAAAATCACTGAATTAAACATTTCATCTCCTGACGGAAATGGTAAGTCTTCCTGTAATATACTCTAGTTCCATAGATCAATAAAAGCGTTTTCTTCATGGATCAACTTAGGAAATGTCCCATAAATAAAGTTGAGCATCCTGGAATTAGACTCTCTCACCAGAAAATCACCCAAAACATGGCCGATTGGCCCTTTATTAGTAGAATATCAGAATATTTATTCTTGATAAAATTGTACAAATGAATCAAAATTGCTTACATCATATAAAACTGGTAACAAATGACCAATGCCTTTGTGGGACAAATGTAATTCTACACACACACACCCCTAAGGATGTGAGCTCAATGGTGGGAGACCTCACAAATGGCGGATGGATATTACACCAAATGAACCTACGCGTTTCGTCCCCAACATCGGACTTCTTCAGGGGTACAATCTTTAAAAGGGTTATATTTACATATGAATAGACATATGATGACATATAATTAACTTTCCAACCAAATGAAATAATACACAGATGAATAATTATACATACCAAAAAAGAAATGTATGTCAGCTGAAAGAGTTATTCCACAAGTTCATACATAGATCAGTACTCCTAATGTAGCCTGATAATAAAACATGTAATAGAAAATGCATATATGTATATGTACATACTTAAATATATGTCCATCAGGTATTGCTTGAAAATGCATCTTGAAGTCTGAGAAGAATTGACCTTCTAAAAGAACTCAGCAAAGTGCCCCAAACCAATTTGGTCTTAGAAGTCAGCACAAAATGCAAATGTTCTTATTAGATATTCCAAATCAGCTTTTTGATGCAAATTAGACAGGAAACTCGGTGAGGGAAATCTATTTTTATACACTAGATGTCTGTCTGTGTGGAGAGCTGGAAAAAAAAATTGTTACTATGATAAAATAGCAACAGGATACATTGATATTACTTTTCTTCATAATTAAGGGACATGATGCATATCTGTTATATATTTATTATACCTTTCCATCTATGTGTAACCCTGATGATACCTATACCTAGAAGACTAAGGGGCTTATTTATAGAAATGAGCGGGTCCGGTTCTCCAAGAACCCACCCAAACTTCGTGTTCCGAGGTGAGATCAGAGACTCGGATTCGAAAACGCACCACCCTCCCACTGTCGGATTCTCACGGGTTTTCAATTATATAAAGGTTCCCGCGATCGGCTCCATTTTTACTCAGGCTGTGGAGAGAGAAGCTAGCAGGTGTGTAGTCAGTCACTCAGTGTGTGTGTCCAGTCGGGTTCTTGGGCTGAAGGCTGCTGCTGTGTTGTCCATAAAGGGGCTTAGGCTGCAGTATATATAAAATGGAGCTTCCTTCAGTGGGTGCTGCAGCTGCTGTGTCACTTGTCACCTGTCAATTAACTGTGGCTGCTGCTGTGTTGTTGTCTTGTCAATCAGGCTAGGGCTGCAGTCCATAAAGGGGTGCTGTGTTGTCCAGGGGGGTGCTCTGTCAATTAGGGGTGCTCTTTCCCAGTGTAAAAAAAAAATACTTTTTTTCTTTCTTTTTTTTGTGTGTGTGCATTAGCAACTTAGCTGCGCTATTATTGTTCGGTGACACTGCTGCAGTTTATTGTCCACGAATTTGTGACTCTGCAGGTGGTCTGCTCGCACTCGGCAGGGGTGCTTTGTTGTCCATAAAGAAGGGGTTCTGTCTGTGTTGTTCATCAAGGGGCTGCTGCCTCATTCAGGAGTACTCTTCCCCAGTGTCAAAAAAAAATAAAAGTGCTTTTTTAGTGTGTGTGTGCGCGCTGTTATTGTTCGGTGACACTGCCGCAGTTTATTGTCCACGTATTTGTGACTCTGCAGGTGGTCCTGTCTGTGTTGTTCATCAAGGGGCTGCTGCCTCATTCAGGGGTGCTCTTCACCAGTGTAACAAAAATAAAGTGAAATTAAATTAATATCAATCCACAAAAAATATATATTTTTTTTTGTGTGTGTGGGTTAGCAACTTAGCTGCGCTATTATTGTTTAGTGACACTGCTGGCCAGACCGCAGTTTATTGTCCACGTATTGTGACACTATAAGTTGTAGCGCAGTGTCTTATTCTTATTCATAAAAATTATTGTGACACTAAATGGTAGCGCAGTGTTTTACTCATAAAAAATTCTTGTGACACTGTAAGTAGTAGCAAAGTCTAATATTTAACTATTCACTTCTTTCTTCAATCGTGAATAAATTATTAGTCTACACACTAACTACAAGACCACAACAAAGTACTAAATAACATGTGTTATATATAAAACATAATGACATCACTGTAAGAGGCAATGCAGTGTTATTCTTTTCTTATTCATAAAAAAATCTTGTGACACTAAGTGGCAGTGCAGTGTGTTATTCTTTTCTTATTTATAAATAATCTTGTGACACTGTAAGTGGTATCGCAGTGTGTTATTCTTATTCATAAATAATCTTGTGGCACTAAGTGGCAGCGCAGTGTGTTATTGTTTTCTTATTCATAAAAAAAAATCTTGTGACAATGTAGGTCATTGATACCGCAGTGTAATATTTCAAATTGGTACAAATTGATGTGTGTGCTGTACCTCACTTCATTTGTGTTTGTTGATATGGAGAATGATCAGTTGAGAGAGCAGGAGAGCACATACTAGTGCTGGAGCTGCTGCCAGTGCCACCAGTCATGACAATACTAGTCCATCTACATTATCTACTAAGGGCATACAGGGCTTAAGTCAGGGCATCTAAAATCAAGAACCAATATTTTACAGTGGTAAAGAAAAAACATCAAAGGGAAAGTTAGCTGCAGAAAGACATAAAATTGGCAATATGCCTTTCACCACATGAAGTGGCAAGGAAAGGCTAAGGCCATGGCTTTTATTTATGACTGGTGGTTCGGACTCTCATGATGATGTAAGTACAAGTGAACATGCTGACATAGAAATCGAGGATGCTTCTGTTGAAGTGCACCAAGATGAGCATGATATTTGTGTAGCTGATGTTAATAAAGATGTTGTTGATGAGGTTGTTGTGTAAATCAGGCCCTAGTGGAAGAAACAGTTATTGCCCATGATAAGAAAAAGCCCATTGTCATGCCTGGGCACAAGACTAAAAAATCCACTTCTTATGTGTGGAATTATTTCTATCAAAATCCAGACAACAATTGTCAAGTCATTTGTACCCTTTGTAAAGCCAGAGCAAGTAGAGGTAGGAACCTTAACCATCTAGCAATATCCTCCCTGTTTTGTCATCTGCAGCGCATCTATCCAAAAAGTTTTTGTGTTTTGTGTTGACTCATCTGCATCACCAGTGGGTCTTTTGGGAAAGTTTAGTTTTTTCTCAGCAGATGCACATGCTGGAGAAACTGAAGGAGAAGCAATCGTTGCATAAAGTTCCACTTGAGCTGACAATTTGTTTACCAACAGCTTTTTGCATCTCTTCAGATCTGTGTCCGTTGGGAAGAAAGACACAACATATGACTTAAACTTTATATCTTAAATCTTGCATTTACGCTGTTCAGCTTGTCCACATATCTGTGGTTAAGTGGACAATGGGTACAATGGCATTTTGGAGGCCACTAATTAATTTTTTTAATGTCCCTGTACAGGTTGGGAATTGCTTTTCTAGTGAAGTGGAATCTTGATGGGATTTGGTAGTGGGGACACCGGACCTCAATTAACTATCTAAAATCAACTGCATTATTGGCGGATATTGGACACACATCTAATACCAGCATAGATATTATGGTGTCAGTGATCCGCTATTCAACTGGGTGACTGCTGTCAGACTTGCTCCCCTTTGCAAGGATTGTTTAACAATTGCTTTTTTAAAGTACTACTAGTAGTCTTGCTGGTTCCCTTCTGGGATGAAAATCCACTCCGAGCAGCAGCAGCAGGCATAGCGTTTAAGGATTCTTCTGGGGCAAGGACTGATGTGAATGATTTAAATATTTTTTGTAAATGCCTTCCCTCCTCCCTCATAAATTTGCTTTGGAGTAAAAAAATGTAAGTAAATTTACTACTAATCAAATCTTCCTTTCCCTGCCTTCAACTACATATATACTCCAACTCCTTCAGGCGTCTTGAATAATAAAAACATTTGTTTCCTGATGTGCCATTTTGGAAGTTGAACTGCCACTGCTGCTGCATTCTTTGACATGCAGTTGCTCAATGCCAAAAATGTCCAGAAATGTTTATGGCCATAGACAACATCTCCTGCATGCCCCTTTAATTTTACAAAAATATTCTGAAACACCAAGTTGATTTTGTGGGCAAAACATGGGACATATTGTTCACCCATGCTCTCCCCTCCTCCCTCATAAATTTGCTTTGGAATCAAAAAATGTAATTAAATTACTACCAATCAACCCTTCCTGTCCCTGCCTTCAACTACATACAGTACATACTCCAACTCCATTAGGCCTCTTGATTAATGAAAACATATGTTTACTTATGTGCCATGTTGGAAGTTGAACTTCCACGTGTTGCTGCCGCTTAGCTTAGTCAGCCAGCTAGCTTGGTGCAAATTGTGGGCCTAAACCGGATGAAAATAATATTGTGAGCTGTGAGGTGGTCAAAATGAACTGGAAACGAGTGGAAATTAATGTTTTAAATTAAATTAATGAGCTTGGCGACCCCCACCCCCCCAAAAAAAAGGAAAACGAGTATGGTATAAATAAAAATATATATATATATATATATATATATTACATTCTAAAAAAAATGCTCAATCAAACTTAAGTAGAATATATGAATATGATTCTATGGGGTCTAGAGGTGTATGAAAATTTACATTTCATGTATAAATGCATATGAGCATTTGTGCCTGTTTTGGCGCTGCTACGCCCCGGGGTCCTGCAGTATCAGGACCCGGGGTAGTTCTCCTAAAGTTAGAGCAAAAGTCCAAACATATATATGTAATATTCACAATTTGTATATGGGGCATCAGACACAGAACAGGACAACAACGTGCATTTTGCTGTGGCTTTTACAAGGTTAGCTGAATTTGTCACCTACGGTCATATACAATTATGCCTGATATGTAAATTTTGTTCCAGGGCTCCAGGTACGCTGCGTGACAACGGCTGGTGGCTCAAAGTCATACAGAATCACAGAGTTTCAGCGGACTCTGCAGCAACATATGCAGGTGAGCCACCATTTGTTGTGATGCAGAATCAGATGTTGCCAGCGGGCAGCTCTCTGTACCAGTGGTCCCTGGGATAGGAGATCAGACAGGTGTCTCAGATCCCAGCTCACTCTCTAGCAGCAGTGGTGAGTGCATCGTCGCTTGCTTCAGTGCAGACTGAGGGGTATCCTTCCTGACCCCTATTGCATTTATTAGCAGGGCTCCCGGGACAGAGCAGATCAATGCTGTAGCATCAGCGGTCACACCCGTTTTCCTCTGTGAACCACACAAGTGCTGTTTTACATGCTATAGATGGAGGAGCCCCTTCAGGGCCTTTGCGCCCGCAAGGAGTGGTTTTGGTAAAACCAAACCCAGATCCAAAACGCGAGGAGATACAGATCCAAAACCAAAACAGGGGTGTTGGCGCACATCCCTACTTATTTATAGGTGGATACATTTGCAAAGTACATAAGAAAAAAATGGACAGAAGAAAAAGCACATTTCCGTTGGACGCATCTTATGTACGTAGCTGTAAATCATTAGCCTGATATACATCAGACGTACTAGTGTGTGCACTTACCTTAGAGATACACAAGTGAAATCATTTTATTGACAGTCCTTAATAAATGAGAAAGTTGTATTTTCTAAATAAAATGAAATTAAATACAAACATCTGCTGTTTTGGAATAGGTATTTCCTTTCCTCTAGTAGTGCAAACGGAATTAGTAAAGGGAATTATTGGCATTGACTTGAAATATTATATCCAGGGCGTTTATCATTTAAGCTAGAAGGGTAATACTTAGGGCCTGATTCACAGGTGCACACAAATCCCGTATGCAGCGGTTCTGTGAAAGTATGCAAATGTCGCAGCTGCAGGGATATTTACAGAGACGCTCACGACGGCATCTCCAATCTGCAGCTTGCGTACAAAGATGCACCATCATTCGCACCAACGATCTTCTGAGGAACACTATGGTCGCTCACGTCTGTCTAAAGTAAGCCACTGGAACATTTACCACTATGTACTAATTTGCATTCGTAGGCTGAGACGCACCCCCAAAATTACCATGACATGCATGCGTTTTCCTCGCCACCCGTTATCTTCCACCAATGCTCTCTGACTGTCAATCACACTGCGCCCAGGTCCTCACTCTGACTGTGGTCTATAATATAACTTGGCACATGCACAGTACAACTCATACGCAAGCGCTGCATAAAATCGCTCAACTCCATAAACATCGGCATTAGGTCCACCTCTGCATCAGACCTGTAATCAGCCAATCAGAAGAAGCAGATAGTGCTGCAGATAATTACTCGTATTATCATCACTGCACGTAGTTTCTTATACTAGCTCTCCAGCACCTGTAAGTAATCGCAATTACATAAACACCCCTAACTGTACTTAGCCTAAGCTCACCCATTCCTGGCCCCATTCGTTCTGCTTCTCCAGGACTAGGGAGATGGAAAGCAATTTATATCATATATACTCAGAAATGAATATATGGATCATTTCCCATTTTTCTGGTGTATGCGAATCTGTATCTTACATAATAAAAAGACATATGTCCAGAATAGACAATGAGCCCTAATGTTACTTCTTCTATCTGCATACTTTTCCAAATACATATTTTTTTTTTCTCAAAGCAATAATTTCAGCCAATTTTTCCAAATATTTTGCCCCATTGTGGAAGCTTGTATAGTGTGCTTCGTGATTATTGGTGTCGACCTTCAGCTAAATTGCTAAATATATACAAATTCCATCCAAGCTTCTTAGAAGAGTTGTGCTAATATACTGGCCAAGCGTTATTAGACCATCCAGTTGTAATGTATACAACATTCCATATCTACAAATCAACGCCCTAAATCACTTAACCCACACCCCAATGTATCCAGCCACATTTCCAGTTAGGAGTAAATTTAGTTCATGGCGGTTTTTGTAACCCGTTGCTTCATGGCCAGTTTGACCCCGAAATTTAAAACGTTAAAAGCAAAACCATTTAATCTTCATTGTGCACAATTTGTTAGGTTATGTCACAGTTTACGCATGGGAGATCAGGACTGTCCTGTCAAAATTTGTACTGTTGAAGGTTATGGTGATGTATCCTTCAGAAGCCTATTCAGAGAGAGTCAGGACAATGATTTGGTGTACAGGAGTGTGTATATATTTGCTCAGGTGATATGCAAGGTACAGTGTGCCCTGCTTAGCCTAATAGCAGTAGTTCATGCATATAGGACAATTAATTTTCTGGTGGGTGGTCTAGGATTAGGTTTACCATACTATCCCTTTAAATCGGAACACTCATGAATTACACAGGATCTGTGGCTGGCTGACTTCAAGGCTGCATTTCACCTAGTTTTAATCAGCCACAGGACCTGAGTAATTCATGAGTGTACTTGTTTAAAGGAATAGTAGTAGAATCACTTTGCCAAGAACAGAGAGGGAAGATAGAAGCTGGTGTCTGGATACAGGTAAGAGAGAGGTGTTTTCAGCAGGGACCAATAGGTACAAATATATCTAGATCCAGATATATCTCTTCATATTGTGCTTGACACTAGATATTGCACAACATATTACACTAGGCAACTGCTTATAGTTCTGCCTATTATATATGCGACACCTGATAATAGTAGATTATCATTAAAACCAGATGGTTCAACTTTACACATATGACATTTTATTTAGCTCAACTTTTTATATTTGGCACCAGGAAGTGGCATTCTATATCTGGCAGTGCCTATGACTCAGCTTTATAAGCTTGGCACCAGATATTGCTCAGCATATTGTATTCGGCAGCAGGTAATATTGAGTATATTATATTATACTTGGTTGGGTATGAAATACCGACAGCTTACAAGCCGCCTATTCAAATCCCGAGAGAAGCCAGACAGATGATATTCCCGATGCTGGCTCGTAAGTATATTTAATCCTCCCCTCCCCCCCCCAACCCTCCCTTGGGGGTGCCTAACCTTAAGACTCGGAAGGTAGTGCCTAACCCTAACCCCCCCCTCACCGCACCCTAAACCGAACCTCCCCTCGGTGGTGCCTAACCCTATATATATATATATATATATATATATATATATATACACATATACACACACATATACACACAGGGGCGCCGAGAGGGGGGGAGCAGGTACAGATTACCGGGGCCCGGGCTTCCTGAGGGTGAGGGGCCCGGGTCCGGCACCGCTCCCCCTCACTCACAGCAGCCCAGCACACAGCGTGTGCTGAGCTGCAGTGGAGACTGCTCGTGGCTGCTGAGCAGCAGCCACAGCAGTCTCCTATGTCTGTCGGGGGGAGCGATTACACTGATCGTGCCCCCCCTGGCTTTGAGCAGGGCTGAGGGGGCCCAGAGCGCCCCCCTCCCCAGCGCCGCTTCTCGGCGCTGCAAATCTTTTTTTTCGGGAAGGGGGCGTGGCCACGCCTCCCACGATTAGGCCACGTCCCCTATTACCCGGGCCCGCCGCGGCTCTCAGCAGGCCTGTATGTATATATATATATATATATATAGTCTTTGGGAATTAAGGGTGGCATAGTGATAATGTAGCAGGAACGGTTTGTGTAGGGTTGGGGGAAGGGATCAAAGAAGAGCCAGGGGGATTATATATGTCTAAATACAGGACATGAGCCACATCCAGTTGAAAACCTCCTGGTGGTTGAGGATCTTTTTACTAATTACAAGAAATCTGGCACTTGGTTGCACTACATACTGTATATTTATTACGAGTCATTAATACAAGCACCAGCATATTTAATATCGCTTTACAATTTACATACAGCAATAAAACGACACTGGGTATTAACCATAGGCAGATTAACTATTATGCAAACTAGGCTTCCTCCTAGGGACCGTGTGTACTAAGATTGCCAGAATACCCTAACCTATTTTTTTTTTATTTTATTTACAACCAGATGGGTAAAGGAGGCCCAACTAAGTATGTTAGCTAGAGCAGTATGGGGTCTTAATTTGGCTCCAATGTTAACAGACAGATAAAGAGGTAAGAGGAGCCTGCTGACAAGTTTACAATCTATAGGACAATAGGTGCCTGATACATGATGTATGTATAATTAGCATGACTATGTCAGCCGATTGATTTTATTGGTCAAAACTAAAGTGCCTAAACTGACTAGTTCCTGTAATGTTGACTATCGGATCTAGGATGATCTTTGGTCTTTATGCGATGCTATGTGGAGTTAGGAGTTATAATATTGACTAGTTTATCAATTGGGTACTCAGTGGGATTATACTGTAACTGTCACGAATAGTGTCTGTGAGTTACCTGTCTCAGGTGATGAGTGGGATTCAACGGAGACCGACATGACTGGAACCACAGATGACGTAAATAGCTCTATTGCAAGATTTATGTAGCAGTGAGAACTGCCTTTGATGATGAATGACAGGAACTTGGAGGAACCGGACTGGGACCGGCAGGAAGACTTGTTGAGTTGAACTGGTGAACTTGGAACTTGACTCTGGACTGGAATAACATGGATTGAACTGAAGAATTTCGAACATGACTCTGGACTGGAATAACGTGACAATGGCTGAAGGGAAATCAGGTAATGCTGAGACGAGGACTAAACAGGGTAATCCGGAAATGGTGTGACAAAGGCTGGAACTCAGGTGCAGGCTGGATAGGGTAATTGGGAATAACAGGTTCAGGAAGGAATGGGTAGGTTTGAGATTTTAGGTTCAGGGAGGGAGTGGGTAGGTAGAAGGAGCAGGAGTTGATCCACAGCAGGAAGCACGATGCAGAGTAACATGATGCAGATTTGCAGGGTGCCAGGGACCAACCAGGAGTAGGGCTAGCAGCAGAGCATAGGACTAAGGTCAGAAGCACAGGAACTCACTTATAGCTGAAGCTGAAAACACAGGAGTTGCACTGGCCTGGGAACTAGCAGGATTACTGGATTGCCAGGTATTGCTGTAGCAGGTATTCTGGATTGCCAGGTATTGCTGTAGCAGGTTTTCTGAATGCACCAGGGGTTGCTGTCAGCAGGAGCCAGGGATACACTTGTACACAGAAACAGCACGAACCATACACCACGAGAAGTAACGAGATGTTCAGGCCCAGAATGCTATCGGGAGGATATATATACCCTGGGTCTGGCTGCAAATGGTGGATATGGACAGGTAGTCTGGCAGTAGCATTCTGAGTGGTGGAAGGCACAACATGCAGAGGGAGTATTCATCTCTGCAGCACTGAGTCAGAACTACACCTGTGACTCCAATCAGGACCAGCAGTGCTTACAGACAGGAAAGGACCCAGGTGAAACAATCACTGTGGAAGGAATGCATAGAGAAGTGCTGCAGCAGCATGATCAGAACAGGTCCTCCAGGCAAATTACACATACAGATCCATGGAGACAGCTAGCAGTGGTAAGTCAACAGGCAAAAGGTGAAAACTAGACAGGTTCATGACAGTAACAGTGCTTCAGTATGAAACACCAATTTCCTGAGTATAGTCTTAAAGTCAGTCTTTTATAGGTGCAAGCTGGGAAAATTTTACTAAGATTCGTCTTGGTCCCAATTTGCATTTTCGGGTAAAATATCACTTTTTTGCAAACAAGGAATTTACTATCTGTGATAGAAGCACTGGTAAAGTGGTCAATGGCAGGTACGTTTGTCCTAGGTTTTTAGCCTATGTGTTCTAAAAAACCCCAGGAGAAGTCTGTTTTGTAAACAGACCAGAGTATCGGCTTTTGGAAAAGTACGTTTGGGTCCTGGGGGTGTGGATGTGAGAAGAGGGAGGGCCCCATCCACAGGCCACTCCAGGTTTTGGGCCTTTCAGCCTGATAGCAGGCTCATTAGGACTTACACCTGGAACTGGCTGATTTAAACTGTGTTCAGTTGTAGCTGAGTGTCTCATACCTGGGAGAGCAGGCCGCAGGTTACCTTGCTCTGAGACATTCTTGGCTGTAAACCAGAAGCTACTGTGGACGAGGATTTTGTTTAGTGTTCTGATAGTGAGGGAACTTACTGTCTAGTTAGAACCCAGAAGGGTTAGGATTTTGTTTATGTTTTGTTTTATTTATGTACCTGGCACAATAAAGACTGGCTCCGACCAGCTTGTACGAGAACCCCAGAATTGTGTCCTGTTTCTCCGGCTGCGGTGTGTGTAAAGAGGGAGTCAGTCTACCCCAGGAAGGGGATCCCTATCCTGACTGTGTCACAAGTAGTGGAGAATGCGCGCAATCACACACTGAAATTGCACCAAGGAAAATTTTTTGTTTAAAATTTAAAGGGACAGACACCAATTAGTCAGTGTGGATATAAAGTTGTGTTCTTTGAAGTCCATAGAGGTGGCATCCGCAGATGCTTAGGGAAGCCAGATTCTGCTTCCAACCTACACCCCAGGACAAAATGGAGGACATTGTTAAAGCCTTGCTCCAAGCTACGGCAGCTCAGCAGGAAACTAAAAAACTGCAGCAGGAAGCTACCAGAGCTCTGCAGGAATCCACCAATGTGCAACTGTTGGCCTTGGAGACAGCCCCGAGGCAACAACAAGTCGCCATCGAGGAAACCCGCCAGGCCTTAAAAGAGGTAGTACAACTCTTCGTTGCCCGGACTAGAGATGCTTCCACTGACCCTCCAACCCACACTCGCTCTATACGAGCCAGTCATTTTTTGTAGAAGATGACCCCGAGTGATGACGTGGAGGCATATCTTACGGCCTTTGAGAGAACCACGGAAAACGACAGTTGGCCCAAGGAACAGTGGGCAAGTCTTGTGGCACCCTTCCTGTCTGGAGAACCACAAAAGGCCTACTATGATTTATGCCTGGATGATGCCAAGGACTATGCAAAGTTAAAATGAGAGATCCAAACCCACCTGGGAGTCACCTCATTTGTTCGGGCCCAACGAGTTCACCGCTGGGAGTTCCAAATGGATAAACCTCCATGCTCACAGATGCATGACCTCGTCCATCTAACCACAAAATGGCTGCAGCCCGAGATGCTGACAGGACCACAGATTGTGGAAAGAGTCGTGATGGACCGGTATCTGCGATCGCTACCTGTGTCTCTGCGCAAGTGAGTGAGCCATGTAGACCCTAAGTCCGCAGACCAGCTAGCCGAACTGGTGGAGAGGTACGTGGCGGCTGAGGAGCTGTTGAGTCTGCCCCACTGGGCCCCAATGGCGCAGTGGCGAACTCCCATTGGCACTGGTATGACTGTTCCAGGTGAGAAGGGAGCTGGGCGATGGAATGTGCCGAAGAGTGAGGGTGAGGAGACAGGCCAGCCAGGCCAGGAAGATTCCTACCCCATAAAAGACTAGATTATAATGTGATTCATTGTTTCTGATATGGTGGCTTCGGCCATATTGAAGCTAATTGTCCACTTACCTCTGAACCTATGCAATGTGATACTGCTCATGTATACTGCAGGGGGTCTTTCTTTTCACAGCCAGCCTGTACTGCCGACCGGCGGACTGAGACTGATAAGCACATGTGTGTACCTACTGTAGAAGGCAACCGTGTAGAGGCTCTGTTAGATTCTGGTAGCCTGGTGACACTTGTGAAAGCGAAGCTGGTGAACCCCTTGAAGCATAAGGGGAAAACTGTTGGTGTTACCTGCATACATGGGGACACTCGCTATTATATTACTGCAGAAGTGAACATAGAGACATCATGCGTTTCCTCGATAGTCTCTGTGGGTTTGGTACATGGCTTAATGTATGATGCAATATTGGGGAGAGACTTTGCTCACTTCTGGAAGTTGTGGGAAAGCCGATTTTGCACAGAGGTAAATCGCCCTGACTCATTTGAGAGGGTTACTGGTGTAGTAGCAGAGTCAGAGATGTTCCCTTTTTCTAGTATGATTGGCGAACTAGAGAATGCGGAGCGTGATGGTGGCTCGCCAAGTGATGTGCCTCCCACTGAGGTGGGTAGTGTTGTTGAGCCAGTTAATCATCTGCCTGATTTAGAGGTCAGAAGAGAGGTCTTTGCCATGGAGCAGTTAAATGACCCTACTCTGGTAAAAGCCAGGGAGAATGTCAAGGTGATCAATGGTAAGCCCATAGACCCCGATAGTCCTTTGTCATATCCTCACATGGCAGTATGTCAGGATTTGTTGTATAAGATGACTAAGAAGGGGGAAGATATTGTGGAACAATTAATAGTTCCCAAAGCATACAGAAGAATAGTGTTAGATGTGGCCCATGGTCATATAACGGCAGGCCACCTGGGGTAGAGAAAACCACTGAGCGAATTGTGCAGAGGTTTTTTTTGGTCCGGGGTCCATAAAGAGATATCTGACTATTGTGCATCCTGCCCTGAATGTCAGTATCATGCTCCAAGGCCACATTTCAAAAGTCCCCTGGTTCCTTATCCATTATTGAGGTTCCGTTTGAAAGAATAGCTATGGATTTGGTTGGCCCATTAATGAAATCTGCCCGGGGCCATCAATATATTCTGGTAATAATGGATTACGCTACCAGGTACCCGGAAGTGATACTATTACGCAATACGTCAACCAAGACCATTGCTAGAGAATTAGTCCATGTCTTTAGCAGGTTGGGTATACCTAAGGAGATCCTGACTAACCCAGGTACCCCATTTATGTCAAAAATCATGAAGGAGTTATGCCGCCTGTTTAAAATTGACCAGTTAAGAACCTCTGTGTACCATCCCCAGACCGATGGGTTAGTGGAGAGGTTAATAAAACTCTAAAACACATGCTAAAGAAAGTAGTGGACAAAGATGGTAGAGATTGGGATTACTTGTTACCTTATTTGCTGTTGGTCATAAGGGAGGTTCCCCAATCCTCCACAGGGGAATCCCCTTTTGATTTATTGTACGGGAGACATCCAAGGGGATTACTTGACATTGCCTAAGAGACATGGGAGGGGCAGTCCAGTCCGTATAAAACAGTTATTTAGCATGTTTCTCAAATGCAAGAAAGAATTGCTGCTGTGGTGCCGATAGTAAGAGAGCACTTGGAACAGGCCCAACAGGCACAGCAGAGGGTATACAACCGCAATGCTCGCTTATGCAACTTTGCTCCTGGGGACAGAGTGTTGGTGTTGGTTCCCACAGTAGAAAGTAAACTTTTGGCTAAATGGCAAGGACCCTTTGAAATCTTAGAAAAAGTGAGGCCGGTCAATTATAAATTTTACCAGCCGGGGAAAAGAAAGCCAGAACAGATATACCATGTAAATCTTATAAAACCCTGGAAGGATAGAGCAGCTCTGTCAGCCATCCGAGCCCCTCCAGTAAACCCTGGGTCCATGGTACCCGAAGTGACAGTGGCAAAAACCCTGTCGGCCAGTCAACAGCAGGAGGATAAGGAATTTCTGATTAGAAATAGGGTGCTGTTTTATGACCTATCTGGGAAAACCATGGTCATTAAACATGACATAATCACTGACCCAGGGGTTAAGGTTAACCTAAAGCCCTTTAGGTTACCAGAAGCCCAAAGAGAATCAGTGTCAAAGGAAATTAGAAAAATGTTACAGTTGGGTATAATTGAATAATCGCATAGTGAGTGGTCAAGTCCCATTGTTCTCATTTCAAAACCCGACGGGAGTGTGCGATTCTGCAATGACTTCCGGAAATTGAACAGTGTGTCAAAGTTCGATGCCTACCCTATGCCTAGGGTGGCAAACTAATTGAAAGGCTGAGGACAGCCAGATATTTAACTACTCTTGACTTAAACAAAGGGTATTGGCAAGTGCTGTTAACTGAGAATGCTAAAGAAAAGACAGCTTTTTCTGCACCAGAGGGGTTGTTTCAATACAAGATGTTGCCCTTTGGGTTACATGGGGCACCTGCTACCTTTCAAAGAATGATGGATAGGACTCTAAGGCCCCATAGACAGTATGCTGCAGCTTATCTGGATGATGTGGTCATTCATAGTCCTGATTGGCAGTCTCACTTGCCCAGAGTAAAAGCAGTGTTGGACTCCATCTATAAGGCAGGTTTGACAGCCAACCCAAAAAAGTGTTGTCTGGGGATGGAAGAAGTAAAGTATCTTGGGTACACCATTGGCAGAGGTTTGATAAAGCCACAGCTCAATAAGATCGAGGCAATACAAAACTGGCCACAACCCCTGAATAAGAAGCAGGTGAGAGCCTTCTTAGGGATCACTGGGTATTATAGGAGGTTTATACCCAATTTTGCCACCATTGCAGTCCCACTGACTGACCTTACCAAATGCAAAGAGAAAGTCATGGTGGAGTTAAAAATAGCGTTATGTACCCAACCAGTTCTGATGACCCCAGATTTTGACAGAGAGTTTGTTGCACAAACCGATGCATCAGATGTAGGCATCGGAGCAGTCCTGTCCCAATGCAAAGAGGGTGAAGAACACCTGATTTTCTTCTTAAGCCGGAAATTAAATGTACATGAAAGAAACTATGCTACGGTCGAGAAAGAAGCATTGGCCATAAAGTGGGCATTCGAGACTCTCAGGTACTACTTGGTGGGAAGGAAGTTCAGATTGATCACTGGCCATGCCCCTCTGAAGTGAATGTCAGAACACAAGGACAGCAATGCAAGAATAACGAGATGGTTCTTGGCATTACAAACCTTTAAATTTATGGCAGAACACAGGCCAGGAAGCCAGCTGGCCAATGCAGATGCTTTGTCATGTATCCATTGTTTGGGGGCTGCAGTTGTTCTGCCCAAGAGGTCGAAACAAAGGGGGGGGGATATGTAATAGAAGCACTGGTAAAGTGGTCAATGGCAGGTACGTTTGTCCTAGGTTTTTGGCCTATGTGTTCTTAAAAAACCCCAGGAGAAGTCTGTTTTGTAAATAGACCAGAGTATCGGCTTTTGGAAAAGCTGGTTTGGCTCCTGGGGGTGTGAATGTGAGGAGAGGGAGGGCCCCATCCACAGGCCACTCCAGGTTTTGGGCATTTCAGCCTGGTAGCAGGCTCATTAGGGCTTATACCTGGAACTGGCTGATTTAAGCTGTGTCTCTCATACCTGGGAGAGCAGGCCGCAGGTTACCTTGCTCTGAGACACTCTTGGCTGTAAACCAGAAGGTAATGTTGACGGGGATTTTGTTTAGTGTTCTGATAGTGAGGGAACGTACTGTCTAGTTAGAACCCAGACGGGTTAGGATTTTGTTTATGTTTTGTTTTATTTATGTACCTGGCATGATAAAGACTGTCTCTGACCAGCTTGTACGAGAACCCCAGAATTTGGTCCTGTTTCTCTGGCTGCAGTGTGTGTAAAGAGGGAGTCAGTCTACCCCAGGAGGGGGACCCCTATACAGACTGTGTCACATATCATTAAACTCAGGTGACCCAAACCGACCGGGCTATAATGTCACAGCCCGGAGACCCTTTCACCCGGGCTCCGTGGCCAAAGCATTCTCAGCCCAAGCCAGTCAGGCCAAGCCGGGGATCTCAGGGGAGGTGGGGACCCCCCAAAAAAGGGGTCCCCCACCCACTCCTTTAACCCCAGGCTTGGTCTGAAACCTCAAATAGAATACCTTTTTCAATTCAAGTTTGACATCTCAACATACTTAACCATCACTGACAACTCAAATCTGTGACCAATAAGAGGGGATTAAGCACATGCATACACTTCTCTTCTGTTACAAAGAGAAACATAGCATGGCAGAGTTTTCTGTGCTGGATGGAGATCTTGTGGGGGCTGTGAGACACCTGAGGCTCTGCCACCAGGCTGGAAGAAACAAGGGTCATGAAACTGAGCATGGTAACCATTGGCCAATGGTGAATACACACGTGCCGTGGCGTGACTTGGTAGCGCTGGGCGTCTTTTTATGCAACTTTTTTACCTTCAAATACGTAATAGGTAGCACAAGCGCTTCTGCTGATTAAAATCATATGCAGCGTGCATATGTTCTTTTTCATATACTGTACATTGAAATTTACTTGATGGTCAGGTGACCGAAGAGAAGTCCCTTTTAAGAGAAGTTCCCGGATCCTCTTGTTTCAACATGAACTAATATATATATATTCCGTAGACAAAAAAACTTACAGTTTCACATGTCCCATTAAGGTTTCTAAGGCATGATCTGAAATTTCACAAAACCTACAGAAATTCTGCTACTCAAACTTAAAAAAGCAATGAAATTCCGATCATTAAGGCAGACGCCTTAATGGGCGTGTTCCTTGCGCAATGCAGATATGGTATGTCATCACACCCTGTGGTTAACTGCAGATTCAGCACTCTCACACAGTGAGATTGCCGTCACTCACAAAATGGTGGAGCTGCTAATTCACAGAATTGTGTGCTCATTGGAATACACATATGCAGTCTATGCAACTGAGGTCTGAGCAGTTATGTGGCACACACATCCCACTCCGTGCCCACAATCTTCCCATTCATTCACAACAATCCCACTGGGTTCCAACATCCTTCTCACTCCATACATCCATCTCATTCAGAATACACATTCAGCTCCCTAATTTCTAAACCTATCATACTATGCATGTACATTATCTGCAGCTCCATTGTGCTCTATCTTCTCCAATCCCTACAGCTCTGTGGTCTCCTAACTGTGCTAGTTGACCACAAGGTGTGATGGCATACCATATCTGTATTGCACAAGGAACACGTCCATTAAGGCGTCAGCCTTAATGATCAGCATTTCATTGCTTTTTAAAGTTTGAGTGGCAGAAATTCAGTAGGTTTTGTGAAATTTCATATAATGTCTAAGAAGCCTTAATGGGACATGTGAAACCGTAAGGTTTTTTTGTCTATGGAATTTCATTGCTTTTTTTTATAATTTATTAACCATCAGGGACGGGAGCAGCAAACTGGGCCACCTGCAGAAGAGGGCAACAAAATGGTACACTAGTGCTGGCGGTGGAGAAGACAGCACACAGGAGGTGTTTTGGGGGTGCAGAGGGAGAGATGGCTGAGGGGGCAGGCTGCCGGCATGTGGGGCAGTGCACAGGGGCAGCAGCGAGGGTGCGGAGCAGTGGCAGCACTGGGGCAGTACACAGGTTCAGCAGCGGGGACCAGAAAGGCTCACTGGCGCTGATGGTCCCAGCCCTATACTGCCTCTTAAGGCCCCTAAACACAGAACGATGTGCTCATGCTGCAATATCGTGAACGATTTCCCTTCAACACTTCCCGGCACTCCAGGACACTATATGGTGCTTGACTTAAGAACTTTTGTGCAAGCTCTAAAGATAGCTGACTGCATCCAAGGATCAGTGAGATCCATGATACAGGAGTCTGTAAAATAGATGATTCAGTGATGCATGCACAGATCAGTGTGATCCATGTGGATTGCATCTGAAAAAAAATAATCAATAAGACACAGATGCATGGACGGATCAGTGATAACCATCCATGCATTTGTGTTAAAAAAAATAAAATTAACTAATTCCATCCCCCCCAAGGGAGCAACCAGCCCCGGGTTCTGGAGACCCAGTACTGGTTGCCAAAATACAGGGGACAAACAACATAGGTGTCCCCTGTATTAAGCACAGCCGGCACTGGGCTCTGAGCCAGTCCTGGTTCTGGAAATACAGGGGAAAAAAATGTGTAGGGTTCCCTTGTAAATTCCAGAACCATCACCGAACATTTTCTAGCAGGGAGGGTAATGCCACAGCCAGGGGAACCCGTTCACCGCTTCCCCCAGCCGAAGCATCGCCCCTAACCACTAGTCAACCCAGGTCATAAAGGGGTCCCCTCTCCAGGGCACCCCAGGCATCCCTGGCCAGTAAGTGCTGGGTTGATAGTGTAGTGTGGTGTATATGAAAGTTAAAATATTGTCTTTTGCAGTAGGTCTACAGGTCCCAGCAAGCCTCCCCACACATGCTGGTACTTGGAGAACCACAAATACCAGAAAGTGGGGGATTGAGGGCCCACTGGTACCTATTGTACCCCTGTAAAAGAAATATTAAAATAAAACAAAAACACTGATTGTTTTACATTTATTTTCCTGCACCTTCATCTGGGGAGCGGCAGCCTTTAAGCTCTTTTACATGGCTGCCGCCTCCCCCAGGACTTCCACGCCGTCTTCACCTGGAGGGCGCCGCCCATCCAAGACTCCCCCGGCATCATCTTTTTTTTTCGACAGCTCTTCTCTGCTGCCTCCCTGCCGTCGGATTGCCGTACTGTTGCCTCGCACTGGCTTATATAACTCAGCCGAGGGGTCGGGGCGATGACGTCGTGAGTCATTATTGACTCACGGCGGCCATCTTTAAATTTAAAAAATGGCGCTTAGGCGCCATTTTTTTAAATTGTCACGGAAGTAACCTTAAGTTACTTATGCGGTTCTCACCCTTGACTTAAATGGTGAGAACCTTTCATTGGCTTAAAGGCGGAAGGCTCGCCTTTCTCAGCCAATGAGTGTTCCGCACCGGGATTTCTGTAGTGATAACCCACTGCAAAGCCATAATTCAGCTAGTACTGTCCTTAGATGGCAGTACTATGTTCGTGGGTTCGGGTATTTGAGTTTTTTTTTTTGCAAAGACCATGGATGCCTACATGGAACAAAGAGGATGTGATCCACGCCTAGGAGGAGGAGAGTATGAAGTTTTTTATTACAGGTACCCTATGGATTATCTACTTGGACAAGTGGATTTGATTTGCTTCGGGGATACTAGGTGAGTATGTGAGATAATGTGTGCATGTATGTTTATATAAAATCTTACTTTCATCGGTGTGTGTGTCTTGTGTTTCTTTTAATATTTATTTTGCTGTTGAACTACCAGCGGGCCTGTAATGCCCCACATGCTGGTACTTGTGGTTCTCCAAGTACCAGCATGCAGGGGAGGCTAGCTGGGTCCTGCAGTTCCACAGCAAAATACAATATTTTTACTATCCAAAAATGCACCACACTACACTATCAACCCCGTACCCACCGCTCAGGGGTGGTGGGGATAGCCCCGGGCTCAGACTGGGGTGCCCTGGAGAGGGGGACCCCTTTAATAGAGGGGTCCCCAGCTCCCCAGGGATCCCCCGGCCTGGACTGACTAGCGGTCAGGGGTGATGCTTCAGCTGGGGGACCCGGTGAAAGGGCTCCCCTGGCTGTGGCATTAACCCCTACTAGAAAAAGTCCATTATGGATAATACAGGGGGACCCTACACATTTTTTCCCCTGTATTTCCAGAACCAGGACCGACTCAGAGTCCAGTGCTGGTTGAGCTTCATACGGGAGACTCCTACGTCATTTGTCCCCTGTATTTAACACAACCAGTCCTCGGCTCCAAGCGTTTATTTATTTTTTTTAACACAGGTTTTAATTCTTTAAACACAGAAGCACAGACGGATCTCACTGATCCTGTCCGTGCTTCTGTGTTTTATTTATACACAGATGCAGGCATCACGGATCTTCCTGATCTGAGCCTGCATCTGTCTGCCGCTAACGCCAGCTACCTTCCCCTGGGTCCTGCAGCCCGCAACACTGCCTCTAATGTCTGCTTCCTTTCCCTGACTCCCACTAGCACCCGCAAAGGACAGCCATCTTGGTGCACACAAGTGAACTCACTTTGAGTACACCCCTCAGCTGGAGGCACCTACTGAGACTGCGCAACAAGTTGAAGCTTCTTATCTGTATAATGGCGCAATTGTGAGGTAAAAGTTTAAAAACTAACTTTCTGAATTACCTGAACCCCAAAAGCACCTACCCTGGAACAATAGCTACCTAATAAACAAACCCCAAGTTTAAAATCGCCCTGTACCCTGACTTATGTTTTCTTAAATATACCCCATAGAGAACAGCAGAAAAGTGGTCCTAACTGAGAGTGGCAGAAAAAACTGACAGTTGGAACTTTAGATTTCTCCCAAATCAGTTTTTTATTTTTTTTTGCCCTGATATATATAAAATTAATTTCAATATATCACTTTTTCATAAGTACCTTTGTGCTATTTCTTCTTAGTATCAATATGGATTTAGACCATGAGATTTTCATGGTCTAAATCCACAACATTACCACAATTGCCACCACTTAAACACGAAGGTAGTCCATAATAGTGCCTCAAACTGGTGAGAATCATTACAGCATGGAAATAGAATCAGATTCTGGTTACATTTCATCCTAAAAGAGCCACTAAAATACAAAATTCTCAGAATATGTATTGGTATACTATGATATTGACAGCAGGGTGTCTCTCACTGCATAAAAATAGAGAAATTACCACTAGTGTCCTTATACAGGCTTTTCAGAAAGAAGTCTGAGGTAGATAATAAAATACATTATCTTATAATGAGCTCCTAATACAACACAACTCGCATTAGGTCACATACAGTATAATCAGTTATTTTGTAGAACTTAGTCAGCATTTAGTTAACGTGGACCTTTAAAATGTGTGGTACTAATCGCCTTTTTATTCAAATACTAACAAGGAAAGCCTTATTGCAGTTACAGTACAGTGTTACCGGCTCAGTGGAACAAAGGAGCATTATCAGAGAGATGAAAAACTGCTTTTATATAGTTGCCAGAGCCATAACCCCAGAGGTTAGCAGGTAGAACTTTATTACAGGTGCAAAAGTAACGGATACTTACAATGAAATTATTGATATGAATGAACTTTACATACGACGCTGCCAGAGGGTAAACCAATACAAATGACACTATTGTTAATAGAACAAAATTCAAATGAATTGAGACTATTAGCGGGATGTACTAAGCATGAAAATGTGACCAAAACTCTGAATATGCAGTTTATGGAGTTTTGGCCGCATTTCCATATGTACAAAGCTCTGGGATGCTATACATTCCGGAGCTTGGACCTGGTGGGTAACGACATCTTTAGATGGTGTTACCAAATAGAAGCCTATGGGCTTCTTATAGGATTTCTTGTGAGAGGGATCCAATTGGATTCGTCCCAGTGTCCCCGCGGCCGCACACTCCTTTCTGCACATGCGCAGAGGGACTTCTGTGGTAATAAGTGTGGGGACGCAAGCTTAGGACATCCCCCACTGAAAAAATGTGTGGGTCCTAGGGACCTCTCACTTTAAAACATAGGGGTCCTGCTTCACAGTTTCTGGGTCCCATTACATATTATGGGGGATAAGGGCAGGTAGCAGCTTGGCCAGTGCTTGGCGCAGGTAGTATTTGGGGTAAAGATGGCTAAGGGTAAGCAGCAGTTGGGGTAGAGCTGGAGGTAGAGGCAGGGAAAAGTTGGGGTCGAGTTGGGGGCAGGGTATCCGGGCTAAAGATCTACAGTAAAAAAGGTAGACAATGTCTTGATAGACACAGTAGGTCGAAAGGGACAAAAGGTCGATCAGGACAAAAGGTCGACATGTGAGATCGACGGGTTCAAATGGTCAAACGGTTGACATGAAAATGGTCAACATTAATTTTTTTTTAGGGTTAGGCACTTACCAGAGGGTTAAGCACCAGGAGGGAGGGTTAGGCACTTACCAGAGGGTTAGTCACTAGAAGGGATTGTTAGGGTCAGGCACCTAGCCCGACGATTAGGGTTAGGCACAAAGGGGAAGGTTAGGGTGAATATTAGGGTTAGAAGAAAAAAAAATGTAGACCATTTCCATGTCAACCCTTTCACCCGGGCGACCTTCTTACACGTCGGCCTTTAGTGTGTCGACCTTTTGTCTGTCTAACATCTGGTGTCTACCATTCAATCCATAACCAGGGGGGGGGGCAGAGGGGGTAAGGGCAAGCAGTGCTAGGGGTAGGATGGGGTTAGGGGCAGGCAATACTAGGGGTAGGTTGAGGGTAAGGGTAGATAGACAGAGGAAGTGCACCGCCGGTGTAGGGACAGGAGCTGGAGGCGGATCCCGAGACGACACAGTACAGGGCCGGGATGAGGGAAGCCCCTGGCAGAGGGATGTAAAGCACAAAATTAGTCCATATCCCTCTGTGTTATCCTCTGGGTTACAGCAGCGCTGCGGTGTGAGGAGCCAGTGATACGGATATCCAGCTACACAGCCAGAAAGAGCAGTGCGAGGAGTTGTGGAAAGCAGACATTGCATCCAGTTATAGTCACTGCCCTTACCAGCTACACTAATAGCCTGTGGTCACCCCAACGCATAGGGGAGGCTGGGATAAGGGTCGCCAGACACTGCAGTGCCGATTGCAAGCAGCTGCCGGTCACACAGGCTGAGATCCCTTACAGAGCAGAGTCCTTCACTGTCTGTAGCGTGTAAAAACAAGACAAATCGTCTCTGCTGAAACGTCATATTAAATGGATTTTATGTCAAACTTGTTTGGAGAGTGCTAGTTTTTTTTTTTTTCTTAGTTCATTTGGGAACAAGTTTGTACAGTATATAATTTTCTTATAACACACAATAACACATGAAGACATATTCCCTGTAAACGATAAAAAAATGTGTACATGCTGAGCTGCAGCTGTCCATGGGGAGAGTGGTACCGGAGTGGCGATCATCATAAAGAAAGGCAGCCATGTGTCACACAGGCTGACCTGAGATCACCTCACAGAGTTGGCTCAATGGAGAGCAGCACCTGGCAGCGCAGGGGACAATGGCCGCTCTCATTCAATCACCGGCGCAAGCCCGCTGTAATAACCAAGCGGCGACCGCCGCGGGGTGGGAGGCGGGCTCAGGCAGCGATTGCACAAAGTGACTCTGCACGCAGGTGATTGGTTGGGGAAAAAGTGGTGATTGTAATTGACTGCTGTGTCACACATAGGTCAGTGACCTCACATCGCGTCCTGTAAGTCCTGTGGCCATCTTCCTGGTCTCCTACAGCTTTGCTGTCGGTGACACCAGTCACCTGACTGGCCGGGCTGGCAGCAGCGCATGGGGGGAGATGCAGAGCCGTGGAATGCCCCTAGGTATTCCAAATGCCATAGAGACATTTGCTTATCATGCCTATGCCTAGGGCCAGCTCTGCCAAAAATACTAAACAATTATATTTGTAAATTAAACCCTAATCCTCACCCTAACTCTCCCCCTAGTGCCTAAACCTACCCCTATCTCTAGTGCCCTCCACTAGTGCCTAAACCTAACCCTAGTGCCTAATGCTAACTGTGCCCTCCAGCAGCCTAACCCTAACCCTCCCTCAAGTGCCTAACCTTAAAAATGTTGAAAAATCATAAAACTGTGTCAACATTTTTTGTGTCGGCAATTTGAACACGTCGTCCTTTTAACCCTATTGACTGTAATGCATAGTCAACTTTTTGCCAATGTCGACCATCTGATGTCAACCTTGTTGACGGTTACCTTTACATTGTCGATCTTCTATCCGGATACTCTTGTGCTTGTCCTGGGAAGATTTGTTCATGGTGCCAGGCTTGGAAAGTCAAAAAGAATGATTTCAGTTCTATCTAGTATCAGATCTCTCCCTGGTCACCAGACATCAATCTTATCCATACTTTTGTGGGTATATAAGGGATCAATAACCCATTCAGTAGACAACAAAGTGGACAGTAAACACATTGCATCATGAAAGGTTTTAAATAAGGAAATACAATTGTTTTAATTTGTTTGTTATCAGTTATCAAAATATGATTATACTTCATCAAGGATTAACCGAATCAAAATACCTTTTCTCCTCTTTTAGATTGTAATCAGCCTGTCGTCAGGTAATGGCTGTATTGCAGCAATCATTGAGCCACCACACAACAAGGGCCGTCTGTCATTAAATTCTCTTAGATCAACTACCAAATAACCAGAACTGGGAACTTAGATTCACCACCTGCATACCAAACTGGGAATATCAAGGTGTCCACCAATTGTGTTGAATGACCAGACTTACCTCATCTTGGCCAACAAAAGATGTTGATTCTGCAATAAACCAGTTATTTAGTATCCGGATAATTGGGGTTGCGGTGGTTTGGGACGCCGACGTCGCTATCCTGTTCTCCTTCGGGATATCGGCACCAGCATTTTGCCAGGCGTCGGTATATCGACGGCCGGCATCCCGTCTGCCGGCAATGTAACTACATCCCGTTGGAGGACTTGTACAGTATGTGTATTTTTACACATGCACAGCTTTGATAGAATGGGTTTGTGGAGATTTATTCAGATCTCTCCTCCCACAGTGGTTGCTGCTCACCCTTGTGTGTGAAGTAAAGAAACTCTAGCAGTGGAAAACATTTTAGATTGTGCACTAACAAAAAATGAGGCATGCAATCCTAATAATAAGTACATATAAAACCACCCCATAAGTTTAAAGATAAAATAAAAGCTAAAAAAGTATTGTGCCCATATATGTACATGCATAAAATAGACAAATTTTGGTACAGTTTCAGTGTCCTAACAGCAATTCCGCAGAATTCCTTGAACAAAGGTGGCTTCAGTAACATTGACTCACTCTACTGCTCATGTCCATTGCATATAAAAAAGGTCGACAATGAAAGGGTTGACAATGATTTGGTTGACACCAGAAGGTCAACATGAAAGAAGGTCAACAGGTTCAAAAAGTCAACATGGAAATGGTTGATACAGAAATGGTCACCACTTTTTTTATTTTTAGGGTTAGGCACTAGGAGAGATGG
Organism: Taudactylus pleione; assembly: GCA_031769625.1. Classification (NCBI taxonomy): domain Eukaryota; kingdom Metazoa; phylum Chordata; class Amphibia; order Anura; family Myobatrachidae; genus Taudactylus; species Taudactylus pleione. The sequence continues at coordinate 445,123 of JAUIMM010000221.1, forward strand.
TTAGGCACTTACCACGACAGTTAGGGTTATGCACCAAAGGGAGGGTCAGGGTATAGATTAGCGTTAAAAAAAAATTGTTGACCATTTCCATGCCGACCTTTTGAACCTGTCGACGTTCTGTACTGTTTAACTTTTTGTCATGTCGACCTTTTGTATCACACCCCATCACATCATTCTGAGCATTGGGAACCACTATTACTGTGGGCAAAATCAATTTTGAGATTAATAAAGGTTTTTTTTTTTTTAAAATGTAGTCCTTATAAATATATTCCAAAACATTAAAGTGCAGAGCACAACACAACACAACACAACTTTTTCCCTGGCTCTTTATTATGGTATGAAGAAAAACATCATTGATTCTGTGCTTGATGCAGACATTATATTACAAATGTATTACAGAAATATGGTGTGACTATTAAAATATGATTACACAAAAGTATGAACATTTAAAGGTTTACAGTACAGTGAAATTTTTGTTATAAACAGACTTTTAAATATACATAGGACAATATTAGCCGACAGAAAACATCATAGACAAAATTGACAAAATTCATGTCTAGGCTTTTCTTTCAAACAAAGTTTTTCAGTAAAACATAATTGGGAAAAAGCCTTAAAACCAGGAACCAGTCACCTTTATACTACAAATATATACAAAGGTGTGCAAACCAACAATGTTTTTGTAATCAAATTTTACACAAGTGGACAACCGAGAAGGATTTTGGTCAATTGCAGTTTACACATTGGTGCACTGAATTGCATTTTTTTCCTAGATATTGTTAAAAATGTACAAATCAGGAGCAAACAGACCTGGGCCTCTGCATTTTTCATTCATAGCACGTATGAGCCCACTTTTGCAGGGTTGCCACACCTTGTAAATATTTCATATGATCAATTGCATACAAAATTAACAGACAGGATTTTTTGCTATGTAATCTAGAGAGATGGTGCATCAGGGTAGGTGTACAAACCTGCAATATTTCAAAATCATTGGTTTAATGTTGGACAATTACAGAGTAGTGTTAAGAAGGGGGAAATATCTGTACTGGAAATTATCTTTTTTTAAAGATATATTAAAATGTAATTTCATTTGTACGCACTATCCATAAATGTACTCAAGGTTGGCAACCCTGGGCACTGACATACAGTCCATTATGAACTGCCTATATTAACGAAGGATAACTAAATTTGTTGGCATGCATTGTATTCAGTTTGCTTTGACACCCCTACTTTTTGTTATGTCAAAAAACATAACAATTATTTTAGACTGTAATACACAGTATTACTGACACTAATGATAATATTTGCATATTTAAAACAAGGTATTTTAAATGAAAATCCTATAATGTAACAAAACATTATGCTATAATTTTATGTACAGTCACGCACAGAAGTAGCAATACTTCTATTTATTGTTGGAAAAAAAACATAATTTAAAAAATATTTAAAGTATTTACAGGCATCGGAAAACAATTGCCACCTTGTTGACCTCGGTATTTAAACAATTGATTTTCAATTCATGAGACCGGGTTACAGATATGTCTGTTTTGCTGCGGGCTACACAGGTCCAGGGTTTTGACTGTGCTGCCCCAAGATATCGTCAAGAATGGTCAAATTGTTTAGCCAGTCTTCATCAGTACTGCTGCTGCCACCGCCCTTCATTAGACAGTCAATGAAGTCTGCTTCGTTACAGTTAGCAGACAAGACAGAACTGTTCTGTGTCGTAACAAAGTCATAATGGTGTAACTCAGCCCCACAACTTATCCTATCAAAGGTTTCAGGTGTTTGAACTGATGTTGGTGCATAAGAAGGTGGACCAAGTTGACCAGAGTTGATTTGGTTATATGTGGAAACACCTTGTGGCATTGCTTTCATTGCATTAAGAGCTGCTAGCTGCCCACGGGACAAACTGGTGCCAATGTTAGGGCTATTAAGAGACCCTACACCTTGATTTGCCTGGGATAGACCAAGTTTTTGCATTTGTCTTATTTGAACCCCAGGAGCTATCTGGTTTGGAGGAACCAATCCCTGATGTGAAAATTGCTGGCTTGTCATATTTGGTCTGACATTTTGTTTGGTGAAGAGAGGGTTGTTAGGAAACTGTTGCATGCTGGGATCCATTTGGCTTTGACCTGGTATTCTTGAAACTCCAGCTTGAGTCCACATCTGAGTAGAAGGGCTGGCATAGACATTCGGAATTCTTGATATGTTGGACTGTCGTAAATGTTGCTGAGCTGCAGAATGATTTATTAAAGAGCTTGAAGTATATCCAGACAATGTCATCCCAGGTCGGACAGTGGATTGGCTGTGCACGGTTTGGCAACCGGTGTTCATACTCAGTGCATTCTGGTTCTGTCGGAGTGGCATATTAAAATCGGAAGATGCCTGAAATATTCCTTGCTGTTTTCCAGTGTTGTGTGGGATCATGACCATTGTTCCACTATTCTGATTCATTGTTGTTGGTGTTATGCCAGTGCCCATACTGGTCTGAATCATCCCTTGTGAGGAAGCGATCATACGATGGCTCTGGGAGGGTGTTGGCATAGGCTGGACACAATCCGTACGGAGAGTCTGCGGAAGAGCTGCAGTAGAAAAAATTAAAATGAAACACATGTAAAAAAAAATAAAGTCAGGTACTCGACTTGAAAAACACTGGGACTTGCCATGAGAAAGAACTATACCAAAAATGTGGAACATTTAACATTTAAGGCAGGTATTCTCCAGTCTACAACAGTCTCCTTTTATGGACCTCAATGCTTGAGCACAGGTGGTTAAGTGAAAATGACTGAGGCACTAATTAAATCACCTGCTACTCAGTCCCAAATATCCTTGCCCTGGTTCACCTAAGCCACACCTAGAATATATAAAGAAAACTGAAAATCTGCTGTCCAGTGACAAAACTCCCCCCCCCAAAAACAAAACAAACAAACAAAAAAAAACAGGACTGTTGGGGGGCCAATTCAATTCAGCGTGATTTGAATAACGCCAGGAGGGCGTTCCTGGAGCAATTCAATTGACTGTGCTGTAAACTCCCAACTAGAGGATTGCTGCTCGCACCCTCATGAGGATAGTGCAGAAATCCAACTAAACTAGGGTCGCAATGCTGTTTACCGGGTTAGCGCGTGAACAAACACCATCGAGGCAGGCGCTTAAGTCGGAGACTGTCTGTCACCGCTACTAAACACCCGACTTAAGGCATGGTAACTGGCATCTCCCGACTAAGGCCCATATTCAATTAGTCGCGAAAAGTCAGCTAAGTTTTGCCTCCCGGACTTTCCGCCTACATCGCGTGTTTTTGGCGAAAAGTCTTTTCGAGCGTGCGACCGATTTTCGCCCAATTCAATTCCAAAGGATGCGAAAATGGGACCCGCCGAAACTCAAACAGGCGAAAAGTGCTGTCAGTTTTGGGGAAATCAGCCTGAAACCCCCCAAAAGATGCACTGACATTTGGGATCACTATAGATATCCCCGAACAGCCCTGTTGAAGGTATTTGGGGTAATTTAATGATCTCAATAGCTGCTATTTAGCACCTTTGCACAAGTGGTGTAGAATAGCATTTTACATAAATTTTTGGTGAAAATAAGTAGTCCCAACAAAATTGGGTACATGAAAATGGGTGCTAGAATATTTTACAGCTGTTAAAGTGAAGTTTTTTTAAAATGTAAAAAATCCTCCTGCCGCAAGCACCTGCAATCAAAACACACCTGGGGCAAACTTGGGGACCCCCCTGGAGTCTATTTCGCTAGTTTTTAACTTTGTCCCCCAACTTTGTTTTTTTTTTTGCCCCCAAAACGAAAGTGCTTTTTTGGGGTGATCTAAAGTATTTTTTTTTATTTTTTTGACGCAGTTTACCTTTGGGGGACTGTCTAAAGGGTGCTGGGGGGTTTTCAGAAGTGTGCAACCCAAAACCTCAATTCTGCACATTTTTTCAACCACTATTCATAGGCAAATCTTTTTAGCCTATTCCAATGCATTGACTTTCGCCTGGTGAAATGACGTAACGGGCGAGAACTTTCGCTGAAAACGGCTTATTGCGGCTATTTGAATACGGCCCTAAGGGCAGGGCACGATGAGGACAACCGAATACATATGGAAACTCCTTCCCAACGCTATTCAAAATGCATTGAATTGAATCGCCCTCTTGGGGAGTGGGCCCATCTGAGCTCATTAGAACTAGTGTTTTAAATGGTGTGCATGCATATTGTTGGTATCTTTTCTAAGAAGCAAATTAACAATAACAAAACTAGATTTCAAAGAGTAATAATACACAACAATCAAATAACAACCAAACACACGGGGAGTATATTCTGTCAGTGCAAGTGCAGGGCCAGATTAACAATGGGACGACTGGGACTACAGTTCCTGGTGTCTACATGTAAACATGCTGACATGATGATGTTCAAATGTCCAGCTGGCCATTAATTATTAAATTAAAATTCTATTTTTATTTTCTGCTTTTACATATTTAGGGCCTCATTGGTCAACAAGTTTTATTATTTATTAGTGATACAACTCGTTCTGTATGATAAATGGTGCTCAAGCCAATCAGCTCCCAACTGTCATTTTTCAAACAGATGACAGTTGGGAGCTGATTGGCTGGAGCCCCATTATCATATGCAACGAGTTTTATCACTTGTTGTGAATGATAGAACTTGTTGATAAATTAGGCCCTTAGAGAGATATTGGGGCTGATAGTGTAGGAGTGTACTAGCGCCCACATGTAACTGGCCACACCCACACAGCACTGGTCACAGCTCCTCCCCTTCTCACAATCAGAACTTGATCAACCCTAACTCTAAGTAGCCCTTAATCCGGTCCTGCGCAAATGGATTGGACCTTTAAGAACAAGATTCTAAAAGGATGCAAAATCATAAACTGTCTTTTTATACTTTCCTACATTTACCTAGGTTTTATTTAGTTACTCAGCATCAGTCATCCATATGTCCTGTTAAAGCCATGTGGGTGAACAGTAAAGGGGCACATCCACTAGCAGACTTTGAAAAGACTGCACGATTACGACATTGTAATTGGACAGTCGTTTCACAGTCTGCGCTGTGCCTACACTGAATGATCAGTCATTCAGTGTAGGCACCCTCCCTCAACCCCTAACATGGCCAATCTGTCGTTATCGGCAGATTGACCAGCATGTTCGGACGATGACAGACGTCAAAAACGACCAGCGGGAGCGCGCATCGCTGGTCGTTTTTGACATCACGCCGCCTGATTTGTGCCAGATTAACAAACGATTGAATGATAATGATGTCATTATCGTTCAATCGCTGTTTAATCAGGTAGTGGATACCCGCCTTAAGTTCCGCGTGTGAGTGGTTCACTTATGAAGAGCCTTCTTACTCACAGTGGCCTTCTAGGACTATAGATTTATAATGACAAACAACCATTTATGGAGCCAAGAAGAGGAAATGTTTGCAGGATAAATATTCAGCGTCTCTTTAGTATTCGCTCTCCCTGTGACTCTGAGTCATCCATGCATCCTATTGATTTATATAATGAGGTTGAATAAATAGACACATTTTTTTTAACTTAACTGAAATGACAAAAAGTGGTTTCTTAGAGGATTTTCTGCAGTAAATAAATTATATTTTTTACCACTTACTTTGAAACTGGTTCATCTGCTGTGCCACAAATGCACTACGCTGCTCAGGTGTCATGCTCATCATATTTGGTCTGGGTTTTACCTGAAATAAGGAGACATAATTACATTTATTATATATATGAATGCCTTTTCCCCTCTCTCAATCCTGTGAATAAATCACTTGGGCTACCCTGGCAGGCCACACACCAATGTGGCAGGTATGCATCAGCCTCTATTACATTAATGAAAAATAGAGCGGAAAATGGATCTGGCAAGCGCACATAAAACCACAATGGTGCTTTTAAAACAAGAAATATGAATCAGTCTGAAAGAGTGTTTGTTATAGCAGGCCTGTAATGTTACAGTGTGCCTTTGAGATGCAGACAGACAAACCTATTGCACACTGCACCACTACTAGAGAATACAATGGATCGGCTGAATCATCACAAAATGGCTGCCTCTACTGTGTGTAAGAAACAGGTGTATAAGAGACGTGACTTCAGAGTGCCAGTGACTCAGTTGTTGGCAGCAAATATTCATTAGCCACCAGTTGTTTGTGTTGTTACAACATTGTAAATGATGAAAAACAATAAGTAATAAGGGCAAGATCAAGTTTATCCAAAAGAGGAATAATAATATAATAATAATAATAATAATAATAATAATAATAATATCATCACACTTCCATCTCCTTTATTTACCTGAGAGCATAAACCAAAATAAGATCTTAACAACAGAAATTTAGAATAACAAAAAATAGAGAACAAAATAAAAGCCACAGACACACAGCATGGTGATATTCCTTAAGAGCTGCACAAATATACAGCAAATAGAAACATAAACATTTACTTCGCCGGACCTATTCAATTAGCGTGGATTCCTCGCGCGCGAGTCCCTGCAGTCAGAGTATACCTCACAGCTCATGGAGGTGCTAGGTTAAATCTGCGTAAAAAAATCACCAAATCGGGCTCACGCACAGGGAAAAAGAAACATGGATTCCGCAGTTTGCGCAGAATCAGTGTGTTTCCGTGTGTGAATACCGATTTTTCGGCACGGGATTTTGGCCGGCAATTAGTCATAGGGTAAACCCCGCGCCTATTTGAATACCTGCCATAGACTCATGGCAAACTGAGCTACGCATTAGTGACATCGGCATACATTGCTATAGAGCTAGATGTACCAAGAGGTAACTTTTGCAAGCCGACAATTCTCATTGGTTTGGACTCTGAAATTTAAGAGGGCAATAATATTATATGCAAAAGAAGACGTGTACTACAATAACATTATTATTTTTGGCGTGAGAACACACAGCACTGTCCATGATGTGATTATAAGCAGAACAAGCTCAAACCTTGCTAGGAGGCTCAGAAACAAGCTAAGGCCACAGATAAACCTTGTAAGGTCATCACATGGAACAATGCACAGTAAAGACCTTATCTCAGATCAGGTCTGCAGTCAGGCAAAATAGCTCATCTGCTGCAAAATCACTGGTGTTTATTTTATACCATAATACTGTAGAGAACAATAATGTTTAGGAATAACTCATTTAAGTAATTACTCAATTAATGTTATTTATGCAGTTAAAATACTGAGCCCTAACTAATTCTTTTACACAGTCTATTTTATTATATATTAATGCTAACGTTTCACTTTTGGTTATTTCTATACTTAAATGGCACTTCTGCATGCTCCTTTGGTGGGCAGTTGAATTCCCCAACACATATCAAAAACAAGTTTTATCAGGTGAAAAGAAAAGATTTTCCCATACCTGCTGCCGCCTCATAATTTGCTCCTTCAAGATTGCATGGCGTATGTAACCATTAGCCGTGAGAGGAGTAGGCCCGGGGCCTGCGCTTGGTATAGAGCCTGGTTCTTGCATTCTGGGAACAATTCCAGCATTCGGATCCTGCCAATAGAGAAGAGAGGGAATAACAACCCAAAACAATAAATCAGATGAGAATGATTACTAAACTGTAATTTCATCAAAGATTGCAGTGGTCATACAGTATTATTTAATGTTCTTTCCAGTCTAACTACTTAGACAGTTCCTTGTTTTGTGTTAAAGAACACTATATTCATTAATATATTTCTCACAGTTGTTAGAGACCGTTACAGTGCCCAAGATAGTGAAGATTTAACAAGAACAAATCCAAGGTAGCCCAATATCACCATAGAGAACCACAAGTTACTCTATGATTTTGCTTTGTTAGACCAATGCGTTCCCTAAATACATAGTAGGTGTTAACAAATCCATATATCCCCGATTTATAAATTGTGTGTTTGTATCCTGTTTCAGCTTCAATAACTTATGAACTGAATCCAATTGGTCTGCATTGTGGGAAACAGGAAGCTGTGCACAGCTTCAGGAACAGGAAGGAAGCCTGTAAGACTCCATGATACAAAAAAAAAAAAAAAGGGGGAACCTGAGGTGCTTTTAGGTGAGGAGTTAGTGGAATATTTAATTTTAAATCACAGTAATAGCATGCTTCCTTGGAATAAGCATTCAGCAACTTAAATGTTCTAAGATGACCTGAATATTAACATTCAATTTTAAAGTGAAATACACTTAGGACAGTTTAGTGTACATAATGATTTAAAAAAAATAAATTCAGCTTAATATGGGTCCTCTTTATTCAACTTTGCTATATTAACCACAGTCCTAGAAGAAGACATGTTTGTTTTCATACTATAAAAAATCATGCTTCATCTGTCACTTCTCTCTCATTTGCATACTGAAGTCACTGGCACTAAACAAGAAATGGTGACTGAAAATGGTGAAGACAACAATCTATAACAGGTGAAACTCCACACTCAGTGACCTCCCTGTTATAAGGGGAGATTTATCAAACCTTGGAGAGATATAAAGTACCAACCAATTAGATTCTATTTACAGGGTGATTTTGAAAAATGACAGTTATAAGCCGATTGGTTGGTACTTTGGCCAAGATGTACTAACACTAAAATGCAGTCAAACATCCGAAAACCGCGGTTTCACCACATTTCCCACATGTATCAAGCTCCAGAAAGCAAAACTTTCCAGAGCTTGTACCTGGTAGGCAATGCCATCTATAGAGGGTTTTGCCTGATAGAAGCCTGCAGGATTCTTTTCACAGAATGCCCCATGAGGGATCCAATAGGTTCCCTCCCAGGGTCCCCGGAAGCTCGAGCGTGGACAGTAGGACTCCCGGGTCATAAACCCAGAAGTTCTCACACCGCAAAGGACAACTTTTATCGGAAGACATGTCCTTTGTGGTTTTAAATAAAATTGTATTTGCATAGCTATGCATGTAGTAATCTCATTCAAAATGTGTTGCTTGATAAATTCCGCCCTTTATCTCTGTCCACTATATATACTATATAGTTGATATATTATACATACAGTATATACATACACACACTATATATAGATCTCGGCAAACTATGATAGGTCTCCCTAATGTCAACTACTTTGAGTGGGCTGGTTGGCACTCTGGGTATAGGACATGTTTTGTCCATGCAGAACACAAAAAAAAGCAGATTGCAGGTGAATAACTCTGAACCACCCTGCAAATGTCCTGGTTTGAGGGGACTGTCCCTTAGAAATTGGGACAGTTGGGAGGTATGACATAAAGCCTCCTTGTATATTTAAATTCAAATATGGTTTTAAAGTTACCTAGATGGCTATAACCAGACCTCACAACTGTGCTGACTGCAGCGGTTTTGATTTGCAGACCCTCAAAAGGGCGGGGGGCTTATATGGGTGGAGTATCATTGGAAAGTGAGCGTGGTTTGTCACATTAGGGTGTGATATGTAGGTAATGTGTATAGGATGGATCGAGCTTGGGGTACATTTTATGTCAAATTTGCCTGGATATTGCAATATTCTGTAACTACAGAAGTTGACTTATGTTTCGTAAAATTTTAAAAAACAGAAACAAAAAAAAACAAACATAATTCAGCAATGGTAATATAGTTATATACAAATTTTCTTAAAATATGCAACATTTTCAGTATAAATGTTGGCTTTTGTGATCTACGAAGTATAATACCCTCAGAGCATTGCCTGTCAGAGACACTAGAAAAATTATTCTTTCACATGTACCACAGAAACACCTAATTCCCCGCCAGGTACTTGAAGCCAAGATCACTTTCTTTATTTATCAATATGTCACCAGGTGAATTCAGTCTCCCCTCCTGTGTTGTTTAATATAGCACCTTAACATAAGACACTAAATGCAAACACTGTACCATAGCCTATATCCAGCTGGCTTGCTGCATCTATGTCACATACTATTTATTATTCCGCAGACACAGTTAAGCTTTGAATAATACAGATTGCCTCTGGGGGAATACTATTTGAAAAAGGACGGATCCGGTTTGTATACTCTACACACATGAAAGAGGCTGCAATGATCCTACCACCAAAATCCTTACTGCTGTCTAGTTTCTTCCCTAGACACAGCTTGTTGCGTGCGGACAGCCTGCTTCTTATTTGAAAGAAACACGTTAAACGTACCAAGAATCATTCTGATGTTTTGCTTATGGCTATTTCGTTACAAGTCACAACAATGGGCTCTGTACCAGTATGTCCACCACGTTCTCCTCCCTGGTAAATGTAGGCAGCTTAACAAGCCAGTCTGTTCTCCTCTCATTGATGGATACGTTTAGATGGTTATTTGTCAACTCCCATCAGCACATATATATTTTGAACACGATGGCCTCATTTTATGACATGTAAGAATGTCTGTAAAGAAAGCAGCATACTGTATGTGCAGAGAGATACATCGCCACTAGTGGGAAGCACTGGATCTCCAGTTGCTAACAGGTTACGGATGGAAATACAGCTTTGTTATCAAACTATAAGAGGTTTGTGAACCCTGTAGCATTTTCTTAACGTTTTCCAAGGAATAAATTGGTTTGTCACTTTAAAGGGCAATTCAGATGCAACCCATTAGAATAGCTAGTTGTTATTGTTACTGAAAGAGTATTCGCTGGAATTTAAAAACTTCAAAACGGTCTTCTTGGGTGGTCAGGACACAGCCGGATTGCATACGTTTCACAGCAATTCTATATGACAACTAGTACGCTTTCATTGTCTTTCATCAGAAATTCTCTTTACATTGGAAGAATTATTACTTTGCCATTTCATTTATTCTGCCTCCCACAGGGAGATCCAAATACGTTTGTAGTTAACGGGCTTACAATTAGCAGTGCTAATTAAGTTTTAAAATGGGTCTGAGCATTTACATTTGATAAGTAAATAGGTATTTTAATTAGGAAAGGTTCCATGCCAAGGTAAATTGTTGCTTGCATCACACAGCGAGAACTGGCGTGTACTTCTAACGATCCTAAACCGTCAGCGCCCATCAGGTCTCTCTCAGAGACTGAAAACCAGCTATAATTGCAGATCCATTACGTATTTACATATGCTACACATGTATCCTCATACATCATTGCTGCAGTCACGCCAAGCAGCCCCTCTCTGCGCGCCAGGTCCCGAGCAACTCTGCTAGCGCCGGGCATCTTTTTTAAGTCTTTTGCCACACATACAGCTTAGTTGCAATGTGATGGGACGATGACACACCAGGAGGTTGTGCTGATATGCAACACTTGTATATCTGTGTGCTACTGACGCTCTGAATCTATATATGCAGAGGTCGTGGCTTTTTACAACACCAAAATCTGTTGTACTTCGTACACAGACTCAGTCGCACACAGATATACAATTGTCACATATCAAATTAATCAGCACAGTGCATCCTATTCACTTCACATTGCAACTAATGGATATGAAGGTGTTAAAATAATAATCCAAAGCACACCTGATCTGCTGGTAGCTGTGAGAGGTTGGTGAGGTCTCTATGTGAATTTCCCATTTGCTCTGACAGTTATGCTGCCCATCCACTAGCAGACCATAGAAACGACAGCACGATTACGACATTGTAATCGTGCAGTAGTTTCTATGTCTGTGATGAGCCTGCACTGAACAAGCAGTCGTTCAGTGCAGGCTCATCAATCATCTGGCAACATGCTGAACCTGACGCTATCGTCAGGTTGACCAGCATGTTTGCACGATGATAGATGTCTAAACGACCAGCGGGCACGCGCATTGCTGGTCGTTTTAGACATATTTGCAAATGATTTGCAAACGACTGAACGATCATTATCGTTCAATCGCTCAACTTAATCGTCTAGTGGATGGGCAGCATTACGCCGCATGTTTGAAAACGGGCAAGAGACAAACCTGGAGGGGTGATGTATGGAACCTGGATAACGTCACCTGCACTGCAACTTTTTATTTAGATTGAGTTTTTTGGTGCAATCACTGACACCCACTCCCTTCAGCAGACATCCCGATTCCAAATATCATACCCACAGACAGCAAATTATATATTGTTGAAAACACAAAAAGCTAATTCTAACATACCACCTACAGAATGGGTTTCTATAACAAATCCATGAGCAGAGGTTTTGTATGTCATGAGGGCTTTAGGTGTAAAAGATGTACACAAGGGAGTTATGCAATAACCCTTCTTATAATCATGTACTTTGTTTTCATTATCTTACTGTTTTAGTCAACTTCCATCTATTACTATTTACTAGTTTCTGTTAGATAAGGGGGCTACAAATTAGAACCACAGAAAATGTAGCCTAAAGCAGATCCAATATTCAATGGTAGTGTTTGTGTAAGAAAGAGTGGATGAGCCATTGAATCAATTACAGACCACCAGCTGTATGTCTCAAGCTGTTTCTATCCCGCTCCTGTGGTCTTGAGCGTCGCTGACCCATGGCCAGCTAAAGGCTCTCAGTAATTTTAGTTTAATAAAAAAAGATTAAAAAAAAGAGCCACAGGTGATGTAATCTATGTCTATTTATCGGCAACATTACAGTGCATCAAGCTCATAGTATCACACATATATTGCTTTAAAGTGCATAATAATCTGTGAGTGTGAGGCCAAAACCTGAAGTTTCCTAGGTCTGAGTAAAGATAAATATGCCAATGTATATATAACCTTTTATATCCAAGTATGGATGTATTATATATCACTAAATCGCACTGCACATCTGGGACTACAAAACATTTTCTTTCCCTAGTACTTAAAGTAATTAATAACATGGTGTGGGAGGGGTTAATCCATTTGGCTGTGTTATAATTTTTTATTTACTTAGATGTTTATTTTTACATTTTATTTAGTGTGTTGCCTTTTGTAAGGTAAGGAAACATTTTGCAATCCCAGTACGATTAGTAATGTATCCTTGGGGGTGTGGTATGATATGTTGACATGAGAATGTTGACATGGTCATAAAGACAACATTCATCATGTAGATAGTGATGAAATGTCGACACGATAGAAAGTTGTCATATCGTCCATGGTGGCACAGCGTTTACTTACCTGCTTCTTACGGCTGCAGCGGCTCCAGTGCGGCTTCCGGATCACGACGGTCATGTGACTGTGACTTCCGGGTCAGACCTGTGATCCTACACTATTCCAGTAAATATTTTTCTCCTAATCCTTGCCCCTCCCTGTACAGCCTAACCCAAAACTCCCTGCCCACAGACATTCCACATGTCGACATTCTGACAATGTCGACATGTTGTCGTTCAACATTTTAATAATGACGACATCATAACTGTCAAAATTGTGGTGTCGACATCGAATGTTAACCTAATTATTACATCCCGATGAAGTTTGTGATGTACGAGTGGCGGTAGAAACATACGATTTATATGAAGGTTTCCAACCATTCAGCCGAAGCCCGCCCACTGACACCTTCTCTAGTCAAATACCAGGTCACGCAGGGGCTGGTGCTCCTCCTCCTGGGCCGCACATCCCCCTGCACCCAGCTCCGGGCACCTTACCCCTCCAGCTTCCTTCCTGTTTCTCTCCTCTCACATCGGCTTCCTTCAACTTCCTTCTTGCGGCACTCTCCCCCCCCCCACCAAGCAGCACCCCTTGACCCCTTCCCCCCTCACGGCACCCCCCGACACACACACACTCTGGGACCAACTTCTCCCCCTTAGTGATCCAGCTGAAGAGTGCAGGGACAAAGTTAATGTCATGACTGTCCACTGCCTAAAGGTGACAATGTTATTGTCGTTTTTAACATGTGAATATGTGAGAGTATATATACACTGTGTATATATACAGTCAGGTCCATAAATATTGGGACATTGACAGAATTTTCATATTTTGGTCTCTATTCACCACCACAATGGCTTTGAAATGAAACAAACAAGATGTGATTTAACTGCAGAGTTTCAGATTTAATTTGAGGGTAATTACATCCAAATCAGGTGAACGGTGTAGAAATTACAACGGTTTCTACATGTGCCTCCCACTATTTAAGGGGCCAAAAGTAATGGGACAAACTAAACAATCCTAAATCTAACTTTCACTTTTTAATACTTTGTTGCAAATCCTTTGCAGGCAATTACAGCCTGAAGTCTGGAATGCATAGACATCACCAGATGCTGCGTTTCATCCCTGGTGATGCTCTGCCAGGCCTCTACTGCAAATGTCTTCAGTTCCTGCTTGTTCTTGGGGCATTTTCCCTTCAGTTTTGTCTTCATCAAGTGAAATGCATGCTCAATCGGATTCAGGTCAGGGGATTGACATGGCCATTGCATAACATTCCACTTTTTAGCCTTAAAAAACTCTTTGTTTGCTTTTGCAGTATGCTTCGGGTCATTGTCCATCTGCACTGTGAAGCGCTGTCCAATGAGTTCTGAAGTATTTGACTGAATATGAGCATATAATATTGCCCTAAACACTTCAGAATTTATTCTGCTGCTTTTGTCAGCAGTCACATCATCAATAAATACAAGGGAACCAGTTCCATTGGCAGCCATACATGCCCACGCCATGACACTACCACCACCATGCTTCACTGATGAGGTGGTATGTTTTGGATAATGAGCAGTACCTTTCCTTCTCTTCCCATCACTCTGGTACAAGTTGATCTTTGTCTCATCTGTCCATAGGATGTTGTTGCAGAACTGTAATGGCTTTTTTAGATGTTGTTTGGCAAACTCTAATCTGGTCTTCCTGTTTTTGCGGCTCACCAATGGTTTGCATCTTGTGGTGAACTCTTGTGAAGTCTTCTCTTGATTGTTGACTTTGACACATATACATCTAGCTCCTGGAGAGTGTTCTTGATTTGGCCAACTGTTGTGAAAGGGTTTTTCTTCACCAGGGAAATAATTATTTTGTCATCCACCACAGTTGTATTCCGTGGTCTTCCGAGTCTTTTGGTGTTGCTGAGCTCTCCAATGCATTCTTTCTTTTTAAGAATGTTCCAAACAGTTGATTTGGCCACACCTAATGTTTTTGCTATCTCTCTGATGGGTTTGTTTTGAGTTTTCAGCCTAATGATGGCTTGCTTCACTGATAGTGACAGCTCTTTGGATCTCATATTGAGAGTCGACAGCAACTGATTCCAAATGCAAATGTCACACCTAGAATCAACTCCAGACCTTTTACCTGCTTAATTGATAATGAAATAACGAGGGAATAGCTCACACCTGTCCATGAAATAGCTTTTGAGTTGATAGTCCCATTACTTTTGAAACTGTTGTAATTCCTACACCGTTCACCCGATTTGGATGTAATTACCCTCAAATTAAACCTGAAAGTCTGCAGTTAAAGCACATCTTGTTTGTCTCATTTCAAAACCATTGTGGTGGTGAATAGAGGCCAAAATATGAAAATTCTGTCAATGTCCCAATATGTATGGACCTGACTGTATGTATGTATATATATATATATATATATATATATATGTGTGTGTGTGCGTGTCTGTGCACATTTCTCTAGCTGTAATCATTTTCTGTGCATGTGTGGACCCAGCATGTGTGTTTGGAGGAGCGAGTCAAGGAGGGGGCACTGGGAGGGTTAGATCCCCCAGAGATCCAAGTGTACCGGGCCCCAATATTTGTTGCCAGCCCTGTATACATTAGTGCAGGGCTGCAAGCACTAAAAAGTAGAAATAAGGGGATCAGTCTTGGCTCGGACCTTCCCGCCAAGTTTGGAACTCAGAACGAGATAAAACATCAACTTTCACAGACAAAATGTCATCTTTGTCTTTGAAAGATGAAGTTTTGCCTCATTCTGAGTTCCAAACTTGGCGGGAAGATCAGAGCCAAAACCCAACCGCTCAACTATACTAATATAATAAGAACGTTGTACCCGTTTGTTCCAAGTTGGCGCAACAACTACTGAACCGATCTTCATGAAAACTGCATTAATTGCCAAGTCCTAGAAACAACTTTATACAATAGGGAATGGTATATGCGCTTAGAAATAACCTGCACCTTGTTCCACCTCGATATGACAAGTTAAATCTGAGCAATAACGAAAACTAAATTTATTGGCATAATCAATGCAAGAAATAGGTGTGGCACCATCAGCGCTGCCAGTAAGGGTGGGTCTAGGTACTTTGGGCCCACGTTCACTTGAATAGGATAGGTTACATAGCAGTCTGTGCACAGGGCACAAAGTGACATTGGTGTGAGTGGTGGATGAATAGGATAGGTTACATAGCAGTCAGTGCACAGGGCACACAGTGACATTGGTGTGAGCGGTGGGTGAAGGCACTGCTGTCACCAGTCTGTATAGCACTGCTGGTCACGTTGGCCACTCCAGCAGGGGGTCCCTATGCAAAGCAATACAACTATAACACCTAGAAAATTTTTTTTTTGGCAGAAGCAATTTCATCGCAGACAAAGCCATTAGCAACAGGTAGTCCCTATTAAAAAGCATGCAAACTCTTTGGTAAAACAGTTTAGAGTATCTAGAAAATAGAGTTATAGACAATGGAGGTCAATCGGAAATGTCACACCTGTTTTTATATAGTGTAACATCACAAAGTGCAAAATAATTGCCAATTTGCCACATGCATACTTCCTACTAGTCCAAAATTAAAATGATGGATTAATTCAGTGGTTACCAATCTGGGTTCCGCAGGGCGCTTGCAGGGGTGCCACGTGTTGGTGGTCCAAGACCATATCATATTAAATTATGGCCGATGTGGTAGACCAAACCAGAGCTGGTGGCTGCCAATCATGAAATATGTAGACAAAGAGAAACTTTTGGCCCAGGGGTGCCATGAAAAAAAATGCTGATTATCTTGAGTGCCGTGATTCAAAAAAGTTTAGCAACTGCTGGATTACTTAGTACATCTGCTTAGCCCAGCTATGCTCCATCGTTAAACAAACTCTTGTTTTCCAATTTGTAGCAATGATCTTCTTGTAGGACCTTATCTTAATGAAGTACCACAAAACAAAATGCTCTTATTAACGTCCAAATAAAAGGCTGTTATTATATTATTACAGGAGCCCTGCAGCGTTACTGTAACTGATGATGATGTATTTACTGAAACAATGAGTCTGCTCCAGATCACTACAGTGTACCCCCCCCCACACTTTGTGCACCAAGTTCTGTAGACCTGAGTCATGTCTAATTTAAGTCTGTGGTCTGAAACCAATTTATTTGAGTTTCATGACATTTCATTCTGTGTTTTTCCTTTTCTTCTAATCCTGATATATGAACGCTGATAAAAGGAGCCATAATGTAGCCTTAGATTTATTCCATCTTTCCTCCTTTTTCTTGATATACAGCTATGTGAAAATAGTATCAAGCTCAGGTTTCTGAGTTTATCTCGGGGGCTGTCAGTTTGTTTGAAGGCTGTAAGTGATCCATGAGTAGATGCTATTGTGAAGAAGCTCTTTTAAGTTCGTCTTTATTCTGTCCTTGTGGCGCTTGGCACATCCAACTGCACACAACAAAGCATAAAGCCTTTGATGGGAGCCATGAGAAGATTCTCACACCTGGCAGGGAAAGTTCTAACCACTAAACAAAATTGTGCAGTTAGTCAGATATCTGTTGTAAAACAGAGCCAAGAAAAGAGGGACATGTGAGAGTGTCCTTGTTTTGCCTTCAGCATTTCTCAACTAATGAAAAGTAAAGGCTATGGGGTGTCCTTGTCCAAAGCCCTTATGGCACATTAAACAGGGTGCTCACTAAGCTAGGGATGGAGATTACTTCTCCCTATACAAAATAACAGTCTATGCACAGGTTTGTTACAATGTTAGAAGAAGCGAAAGATGGTTACCATGTGTTTTATGGTGCATTTGATTAGAGTCAGGGTACCTTTTTGTTATCACTCTCCATCTCCTGCTTATCCGGATGTTCCCAATTTTGAAGCGGGTGCGGACAGGACACCCTGTAGCCAATCACATCATCAGAAAGTTCACAGCAGCACAAAGTACTTCTGTCTGTACAGCACTGCGGAATATGTTGCAACTATATAAAGGATGATAATAATAATAATAAGTATTTTAGGGGGGTAATGGAAGAAACAGGAAGCCATAGAGTTATGTAGTGGAAGAAGTAGGGTCCCTCACAACAGCACAGAGTAATGATATGGGGCTTCTGTCAAACTGTTGTTGGAAGAGTTCAAACATTATATAGTTATGTGCATGGACAGACCCTTTTGTATAGGGACAATCGATCCCTATGCCTATTTCAACAAGTGTTAGGATAATAAAAACACTGAATACAGCACAATTTAGACACATTCACTTATGGGCACCCTAAAACAACATACCCATGGTATGTGTGTCTGTGGTATGTTCAGTCCAATTCTATTCCGCTACAGCAAACACATATAGAATAGGGATCACTGAGCCCAACACAGAGGTGCACACAGCATTCATGTTGAGTGCTGGATGACTATGTCAAGAAAATGCACTGAAATATTACTAAATATGAAAGTTTGAATTTTTTCCAAAGTTACCAATCATCCTTCCACAAATAGTGTGTATTTTGTGTGTTGTGTGTAGTATGAAGCCTGGGCTAAATATGGAACGGGCTCATGGGAGCTAACTTTTTGAAATGTTTCGGGGTGCTCATATTAGGTCCACCATATGACTGAAAAATGCATGGCATAGACATGGTTGTGCGCAGCACAAATATTGGGGGTGCTTAATTATCTACAGAGCTGGCTACTATACATTGACTCAGAAACTGACATAGGTATGTGAAGCCTAAATGTATGAAAGCATGATGGCCTTGATTAGGCGGATCTTATGCAGCTCTAAGGTTTATATAACAAAACAGCATCCATACCTTCCATCACTAGTTGGAGGGTTAAGTATGTTTTCCTATATATAATGCTAAACACATGGACCAGACCTTTTTCTCTGCTTATTTACATTTATTAAATAGAAGTTGTAACATTGCATGCTCTCATGTAAGATAAACTTTATAGCCAATTGGTGAACAACGTTAGTAGCTGCAAAAGTATCAGGATAAATTACAGTGTTCGTATTAGCCAACAATGACTATAGAACATCACATGGCCTCAACAATCCATTCACAGATATACACTGTAAGAACCCTGCACCACTCATCCCCTTCTCAGTTATGTCCTGCTCCTCAGGGAAGTCATTGTTGGTACAATATTTCCCCATCACAGCTAAACATAGTACATTGGTCGACTTTTCTTTCTACCTAAAGTAATTTATTTAATCTGCAAACAAAGACTAAATGTATTCACTGTGCAGAAAAACACCTGCCTCTCAGCCTCTGCCGCCCTTAGGCACAAGCCAACTATGCCTCATGGAAAAAAAGCCAGTGACGGATGTTCAGTGTAGTCATACACATGGGTGTTTTACAACCACAAAAGCTGCACGTTACAGTGTTCATTCTAAATGCAGGTCACACAGTGGTGTAGTGGATATCATTTATCTTTAGAAATAGTTTTGACAGGACATCTGGGCTAACACATGAACTATATGCTTTGCAAGCCTTTCACAAGGATCAATCTCTATTAACCCATTATAAACGCTTTGATCAAAATTGAACACACAGACATGTACAATGCACAGGTGTACGATACTATCATTACTTTGTTACAGCCAATTTACAGGTCAAGTGCAAAAAAATAGCTTGTAGTACTTGTATAAGAAAGCAGTGTGTTATATAGCCCTGGAAGCAGAAGCCACTGGCTCAATCACTTCATTCTACCACTAAATGAAATAAAGGCTTTATAGTCTTGTCTGAACATTCCCATCTAGCCTACACGACCTTGCTGGAACTAGAATCTGCCATGCGAGTCAGTTTTGCCTCCTACACAAGTTGATTTAGTGGCTCCTCTGTAAAACATTTTATTATTCTATAACATCTCTGTAACAGTGATTAGACTACCTAATATGAAGGTTCATGTCTAGAAAAGGGATTCAACTTGGCTTAGTCGGCAGGAAGAATCATAACAGGGTGTAAATGATTTTAAAAGAAAAAGGAGGGAGATTATGGAAATAAAAGACATTACCTGCAGCAGAAACTTCACTAAAATTGCTTGTTTCATTTTTAAAATATACGAACTTATACGACAAATTTTCCCAGTTAAAGTGCCTATGCGTGGTATTGTCTGGCTCCTCATCCCAAGTACCCGGAACTATATACGTCATCAGCATCCAAATTGGCCTTCTGATGACTGCACACAGGACCAATGCTACCATTAAGCAAATTAAGGTAGTTACTTAGGCAGACAACATTTTTTGGGGCATATACAAATTTAGGGTGCTAGTGGTTAAAAGGTGTACAATGTACAGTTGTTAAAACAAACACAAAAAGAAATTAAACTAACAAGCCATATTCCTTTAGATTGTAGGCAATCTTAATCAGTGATGGAGAAAGGGTCAGTACAATGCAAATAAATAAATAATTACATAACCTTATCCATTTCACAGATTATTGTATCAATTAACCAGGACAGATGATATGTTTCAAACCAATTTCCACTGAGGGCTGAACAATACAAGGCAGGTCCTGTTCCGCTGGGCATGCAGATTTGTTTCTCTGTTTAAATAACCCTGGTAAAGTGTTGGGATGCTGGCAGTCCCTTGTCCTTGTTGTATTTACAAACTGTATCTGGCCCATTTTTTTTCCTTCTGTCATTTCATTATTGCAGAGTTGAGATCACTTGCCATCTGTAGACTCATTTCATCAGCCTCCCTCTTTAGCCTTGGAGCAAGGTCATTTGGGACATGCACATAAACTGAAGCTTCTCACAACTGACAATTCTTTATGTCTTCCTGTAAATCTGCTCGCACAATTCAAACAATTTCACCCCTTCACTTTCCTTTTTGGAAAACACATCCAGAAACGCATTAACAAGGAACATAAGTATTAAGGCAAGAGGCTTGCAGAGCAATTAATGCTGTTTATGTGTAGATAACTGAGGCATTGCAAGTTTTAGCTTTGGAATCTTCTGTAGTTTCACGTGATTGGTCTGTTATTAGCTACGGGTCATGGAACAGGACCCCCTTCTACATTAACATATGCTCTGGAGTCATCTGTATTCCATCAAGCACAACAAAAACTGCATAGTGCACAAAAAATACCAGCTGAATATTCTGCCCCCACAGAACATAGAGTTCCAATAAAAGTATGTATGTATGTAGTGTACATATGTAACAATACTAAGTGGTGGGTGGTCTGATTAGAGTGTCTCTCGCAGGCTTGCTGACTCTACTCTGCATTGCAACCAGGCGCCCAGAATGTTGCTCAAAAATGTCTACGCTTTATAGTGGTTAATGGCTGTTTCAGATTCATTTTCAAGCAGGACCTTGCTGCCTTCTATCTAGACTGTCAGGAACAATTGATTTTTGCAAGCCCAGATAAAAGACCTTCACAAGCATCGTCACATGAAATACATGGTGCAAAACGTGCATTATTGTTGCAACCAGACAAAATAGTATTTTTTTAAAATATATAAAGCAATAATAAAAAAAAAAGGAAAATCCTTAGTGACTGCAAGCGGTTGGCTTTAAATTTAGTACACACAAATTTCACTATTTAGTACACAATCATTTCTAGGTAGTTTTCCGGCTCAGTAGAGTGTCACAGGTTGATGGAGCGTCTATTTATCAATGCTGGATAGTGGGCGGCGATAACTATCATTCTACATCATCACATTAAGGGGTCTATTTACTAAGCAGTGTTATGAGACAGCGTGAAGAGTGAAAAGTGATAAGGTGCCAGCCAATCAGCTCCCAACTGTCATTTTTCAAACACAGCCTGTGAGATGAAAGTTGGGAGCTGATTGGCTGGCACCTTATCACAGACTTATCACTTTTCACTCTGTCTCATAACACTGCTTAGTAAATAGACCCCTAAAGTTGCTATATGACAATCCGGACATCTTAAGAGGAGCCATTGCAAAACACCTTCTAAATGGTAAGAGATACTTTTGCAGGCATCTTAACGCTGCAGTAGAAGGAGATAGCGCTATCGCACATAGTGATTTGATCCGGCAAAGTTTCTAGCCAGGCCTCTCCGGAGGCACTAGATCACGCCATCCTGAGATTAATATATGAATCTCTCATAGTCAAGTTTTGGGATGGGGTAATGTCTGGTAACTAGGATAATGTTGGAGAAATCTCTGATTTCTCTGGCTTTAACCCCTATGTTAAACAGGAAACAGCGATAATACAGGTTGAGTCTCCCACATCCAAGTATTCAGAAATATGGAATTTCTTTGAGCATGACTGAGATAGTGACACCTTTGCTTTCTAATGGCTCAATGTACACAAACTTTCTTTGATACACAAAATGATTAAACATATTGTAAAAAATGACCTGCAGGCTGTGTGCATAAGGTGTATATCAGGGGTTAGAAAACTTTTTTTACCTTTTACCCCAAAATATATTTAGATACGCCGACGTTACCCCCTTGATTTGAAAGGAAGGAAATCATATAGTAGTGCCCCCATATAATGCCCCTGTAGTAGTGCCCCCATAGTTAGTGCCTACTCTTCTGGGAGTACTGGGGGGCTACCCCGAAAAAATTGTGAGCCTTTCACAGTTTCTAGGCAAGTATGGTGTGTACCCATTCTCTGCTCTAAAATATGCCACCAATAACTAGTAGTGTGCCCAGCTGTGCACAGAGGTGGAAAGTCTGAAGGGGCTCAAAAGTAACTGTATACAGTATATTACATCAATAAACCAACCTGCTACCACTCTATAACTATCCCTTTCATTAGATAAAACTTTAATTTATGCTAAACTGAGCAATAGTTTATCATGGAAGTGATAGAGACATGCATTTCTAGGTGCACTTTGCCTAATGATGCAAAAAGCATCCCATTAAAGTCCTCTTGCGCTCACAGTGGAAAGGTTTGCGTGCCCTTTGCACAGCGGAAAACATTTCTAGAAATGTTCCCACTCATCCCGTTATTTAACTATAATAAAATGAATTCTTGTTTTGCAACACTCTGATCACTTGTATGCCTACTGTACACTGTATTGATCAAGGCCTCACACATATATAATAGCATAAATATTTTGTGCATCTTTTAGAACAGAAACGTTCACAGACAATGCAAAACTGCAATAGGAGATTCTGACCTCCAACATGCAAATAAGGAATGTTTGTTGGTGTTAACATGTGTAAACTTGTATACCCAATTTACACTGATGTATCTTTGAAAAAAAACATTGTTAACAGTATTAGTTTCTGGAGCTACAAGCTACAAATCAGCAGAAAATATGCTGGTGGCATGCCGATGAATTACATCCTGTGACATCATGGCTTTTCCTGACAAGATGAATGTTGTTAATCAAATTCTGCCCAATTCAATGACTCCTTGCAATTCTTTACAGGTGCAACAATGACCTCTGTTGATGAATGGGATCCCGCAAGTAAGTATTAACAAGGTTATCATTCTGTAAGTACATTGTCTGTTACCGACTCCATCACAAAGAAACTCTGCAGCAAAAAAATCATTAAAACAGTATACACTAAAGGTGCCCATACACGCCGATAGCCACATTAGTCTTATTTGGCCACAAATCAGAGCGTATAAGCTGAAAAACACAGCCAATCACGATTAAGATCAGATGTCCATCGGGATGGATGGTAAAGATTGTATGAGCATAACTACATCCTATTGCGGTCATCGTCCAACAGTACGAATTGTGCCAAAGTCAAATACAGGCAAGTGACTGAGGTGCACTGTGTCTACATGACCGTTGTACTTTATGTTTAAATCTACTACCTGGACTAGCTTTAGAATGCTAAAATATCCAGTGATAAGCATAGTTAAGAAAGGCCAGAGGAAACCTTCAAAATTGTAGTACTACTATTAAAAAAAACAACAACAACAGACACTAGTAGAAAAAATAATGGTACCTTGCAAAGCCCAACCACAATAGAACATTGGCTTCAATTGTCTGGGAGATCAGCCAATCAGAAGAGCCAGAACAGGAAACCGCATGTGATTGTGTAAAAGGTTCAGAACCTGCTTAGCCAATGTATTATTGCAGTGGTGGCTGAAGACTCCATTGCCAAGTATGACAGTGTTGCTTCACTTAACCACCTGCGCCAATTGTAGTCAAATGTCTACGGACTACAGCAATGTACACACAGTAGACCCAATTTACAATGCACACTCAATGCCGTCACTTTGCACAATAGCACCTAGATTCCACACTGAACATAATATATCAAGGTGTGCACCATACTTAGCGACTTTAGATATTTCCTCTCCAGAAAGAGCCCAGAGAGGAGATGCAGGTTGGTGGTGATGGGCCTAGTATTTTTACACACATCCCACCAGAAATTTATACATGCATCTGTAATGAGAGTGCTAGACTTGCGCCTGCATGGCATAACTGTGTTGAGCTTACACGTCCAACCTCTGATCCTTTCCAGGCACAAAATGCCACAAAAACATTCTAGACGTAGTTCTAATCCAGAGGTTTTTTTTACGTATAAGCAATGCGTCAAGACACACTTTTAATGCCCTGTGAATGGACTTGCATTCATCTTTCATAGTCACAATAATAAATAATAATAATCATAATTAATTTTGCACATTGAGTATAAAGTAGGGAAAAATGTCCCCGCATTGTAAAATAAGGCAAACTGCAATAACAGATCCTAAACAATAAATGCATTAATCAAATTATAGTGTTTGACATATAGAGCACGCATCAAAAAATAATCTCTTTACACAATGACAGGACAGTCAGCACAGAAGTGGATGACTGACTATTGATTTTCATTACCAAAAGGCTACTTTGCCAAGGCACTAACCAAATGGTCTGTCATCCTTGTGTTGCCAGTGAGTAAAACTGTATACTCTTTGTTAGATTGCAAGTGCTCGATTATTATTTATAACACACATTTTAATTCATAAGCAATAGGAGTGTTCCATATAAACACGAACAGATACAAGAGTGTGAAATATGCAGGGAAATTATTTTCTGCTGTCAAAGTTATGTTTTTATGTAGCTATTTTTAACTGTACATAAGGCTTATTAGAAAGCACCTAGACATAGCGAGCAAGAAAGAAGAGTTCATGAGAGGTATTAAAGTGTATCTGTCTCGTGTACACAGTGAAGCCCACTAATTAACAAGAGACTAGTGAAATAATAGAGGCATAAGTCACTAATGCCTCATGCCTCGATGAGGTCACTAGTCTTTTGTGAATCTAGTGACTTGGCTAAACAGACAAATAAAAATATAAATTTCAGAGAGAAATGATACAGCCTGCACTTGTGTCATACGGAGCCTGGCATCCTGTCTCATCCATTTCTCTTCTCTGTGAAACATAAAATCCAATTAATCTTACAGTTTAAAAGGTAGCTGAACTGTGCATTTAAATAGGTTTTCTCCAGGGAATGGAGAATGAGTAAGTTTAATAGAAAAATATAAAATAAATTAGGTCAAACTAGTCCTGATTTTTAGCCTTCTCAAACCTCTGTCATACGCTTATCGAATAATAACAAATGTGATACATTATTAAACAACACACATTTAAATAAATAATTTACTAATCGAATTCTAGAGTTGACTTTTTTTCTTGTTATATGTCTAATGGCTACAAAATTGCAGTAATCATTATTACTTGAGCAGCATGGTGGCGCAATGATTAGCTTGCTGCCTCACAGCATTGAGGTCCTGGGTTCGATTCCCACCAAAATCCTTTATGTGTAGAGTTTTTTCACGTCGCCCAGTGGGTCCCACACATAGCTACATTACCAGTGTGGGGGCACTGAGGAAACTCTGAACTGGTGTTTCTGTGTGGCATAATGTGAACTAGGGCTACTACAGTGGGCTTAACACATTAATGCTGCTGGGAGTATTTACACATTACACTTTTTAATAACATTGCCACAAACTAGTTGCCCTGGGCACCCACAAACCTTAATTTGGCACTGAGTTTGTATGTTCTCCCCAGTGGCGAATCTTTAATGAGTGCAGGGTACACAAGCCTTTGAGTCCATTGGGGCCCACACTACACACCCTGCACCCATTCAGTAGAACTTCTGGGGCATCCCCTAGGCCAAGAGAAATACCTAACATTTTCATTTATTAAGTAGTTACATACAAACAACGAATCTCTCACTAATATGGGCATAAAGCCGTATAACAAAAAACACTGAATGTCTTCAGTAAATTGAGCAGTTAAACAACAAAAGAGAAGAAATGTAATTTATTTACCATCAGATACCAAATCACAGCATCATTTTTCAAAATAATTCTAATGTAATAATTTCTGGACCAATTCTGTCTTTAGCTTTCCTCATACTTCCTACTCTCCTGGAAGGTGCGGGAGTCTCACCACTTTTAGGGTAGTCCATACTTGCCGACATTTACTTTGCCCGGGAGGAGAAGCAGATGGGAGGTGTTGGGGGCGGGGCCTGATGGACCATGTTGTTAAGTGCCACACCATCAATTTAAACAAGGGGTGGTGCCAAATGACGCAAATCTCATAGAATCGCTTCATTAGGTCACGGCCCCTACTCGCGGACCCGCCGATCTTCGAGAAAATTCTCCCCATTTCACTAGGAAGTGGGCAGAATGCGGTAGAAGTGCTTACATTTCCAGGGGTGTGGTGGGGTACCCGAAAAATCGGGAGCCTCCCGTGACTTCCGGGAGAGTAGGAATGTATGAGGTAGTCCCCTGTACCCTCAGAGTGGCCGGATTTCCAGTATCACGCCCTCTTCCTAGTGAAGTGGGCAGGATGGGGAGAGTATTGCTGGGAATTGTGGATCAGTAGGGAGGGGCCGGGGCTAAAATGCAGCGCATTGCATATTTTAACAGGGCCTAATGACGTGAGAGTCCAGACCTCACCCTGAAGTGGTCAGCTGAGTCACATCTCCAGGCTTCTCCCGGAAAGGAGAAACCAAAAGTAGGCAAGGATGGATTTCCTATGCCATTGATCAATGACTTACCCTGAATGCGCACAGATGATAAGAGAGATAAATTGTATTTGGGCAGACTAAGAAGTGCGGTTTTGTTGGCATATTCAATTGGGGCAAGAAAAGCAAAAATCCCGCAACTACGGGGTTTTGCCTGCAGGTACAGGATTATTGCTATTCAATTAGGAGCAAGGTTTTTGATTTTTTTTGAGCACCAGATTTTTTTCTTTGCGCACCTCCAGAGCATGACAATTTTTCCTTAAATCCATAATTTTAGGAAAAATGGTCAGGAAATGCTCTGGGACCCCAACGGCACTGAAGAACTGTTTTCTTCCTCCAGCGTCGGGATCCGGTCACCTGCAGCAGCGGGGAGTAAGTCAAGTATTTGTGAATGTTTGCAAGTGTGTATGAGTGAGTGTGTGAGACCCCCGGTGTGTGCCCCCCTCCAAAGTGATAGTATACCTCCCCATAACAGGCGCTGGGAGAACTACATCTCCCAGCAGCCCTTGCTCCTCCCTGCAGCACTTGGAGCTTCACAGCAGCCCCCGGGAAGATGGAGGGGAGGACACCGGGAGCCGTGGAGACCACCAGAGACCCCCGGGCAGGTAAGTATAATTTTTATTTATTTTTTTTAGTTTATTTTTATTGGATATTGCGGGTATCGGCAGCGCACATACCCGCGGTAATCCAAAATTTTGTGCAAGGTTTTTTACCTCTCTAAACCTTGCGCCAAATTGAATATGCCCCTATATCTCTCTCAGGCTACAAGTAGGGCACTGGACAGCATTCAGAATAGTCGGCTCATATAATTTTATTTAGGATTAGACCACATGCTACTGTACCTGCACCCCCTGTAGGTGTGCCACGGCAGACAGTTTGGGAACCGTTGTGCAAAGAAATCAAGACATCACTGACATATAATGAAAATTGATATTTACTTAAAACATATATATTTTTGCCGCACACATGCACAAAAAGCTATTAGTGCCGTGGTTCCCAAACTGTGTGCTGTGGCACCCTGAGGTGCCTCGGGACACTTGCATGGGGTTCTTCAGGATGATGGTCCAGGACCAAATCAAATTATTTATGGTCAATGTAATGTAAATATGTGGACAAACAGAAGCACAAACCTGTCCACCACCACATAACTGACCCTAAGGATGACCGGTAAGCACAATTTACATCCCTTTGACTACTTTACTACTATTTCTTCTGAATTTCTCAATAACAAACTTTTGGCTCACGGTGCCGTGAAGACAATACTGATACTCTAGGGTACCGTGATTCAAAAAAGTTTGGGAACCACTGTATTAGTGTAATTATTTCTGGTGCACTATACAGTGCAAACTGTGTATTTTATAAATGCCTAACCACCAAACAATTTCAGTCCACTAAATTGAAAATGCAGTAAAGAATGTGCAAGACCTGAGATTCACTATTAATAAGAGGATGCCAAATATTTCTATTTTTAATTTTAAAGCCTATTAAACAATACATATATACAGTGTAATATTTACTGTGACAGCAATTACTGTCTGAACTTTGTGCTAAATGATGTGCTTATAAAACAAGCAATGGAGTTGAGAATAAAACAAGAGACATTTCCTAAGTGCCCATATGATTAGGTAAGCACTCGTTTAACTGGAAGGTCTGATACACTTGGCAAGTGCAACATGGAATGCGGAGGGTTTGCCAAAAGTTAAATGGTAAGGTTTTTTTTTTTTTCTTTCTGCCGATTGGTAATCTAAAATCACATGTGTTACTAGCTTTGTTGGATTAAA
Source organism: Taudactylus pleione (assembly GCA_031769625.1). Taxonomy (NCBI): domain Eukaryota; kingdom Metazoa; phylum Chordata; class Amphibia; order Anura; family Myobatrachidae; genus Taudactylus; species Taudactylus pleione. The sequence continues at coordinate 473,686 of JAUIMM010000221.1, forward strand.
TTAATTCTACCCTTTTGTTTAAATGTCACAGTGTCTTAGCTTTTAGGCTACTTTTTCCATTTAATCACTTACTGTGCCTATAAGGAACATATGCAAATTCTAGATTTCTGCACGCTGTAAATTAGTTAAATTGTAATTAAGTAAACAATATACATGTTGTTAGGAAATTAGATTGTAAACTCCTCTGGGACAGGAACAGAATAATATTATCAAATAGTACATTGTAGTGTAATATGATGGTGCTTTGTAAATAATGGATGAAATATTTCATTATATAATCTTTAAATCACTGAAGGTTCATTATAAACTAAATTCCAATAATTACAAACAAGCAGAATGAGTTATCAGTGGGCCTGATACAGAGATGGACGGTAATGCATACGCAGCTGCATACTCTCACAGATTGCAGTTGCTAAAATATGCTAATGCAGCAGGTGGCAGATTTTGTATTGGAACATTCACCGTAGCCCTCGTAGCTGCCCGCAACTGTGTACACCAACACAGCATTGTATGCAGGTCCTCAAAACATCGACATCTCGAGTATGTCTATGGTCACTCACATTGGACGTTGTAATTGAGATGCTGGACCTTTGTTCTCTGCATATGCGATCACAGACGCTGGCTAGTACACGCCCAGGAAAGAGCGCCGACACGCCCACATTTTGTCCGGAACTCCCTGTAGCCACCCACAAAATGGTCTCTTCCTGTCAATCAATTGTGAGTGATTCCTTGCAGCGACTGTGATCGCACTTCATTCACAGTGCATGAGCAAGCCACCGATAATCGATCAACTGTGTAAACATTGGAATAGCGTTCAACGCTGAATCAGGCCCAGAGTTCCGTGAAATATATAGATGTAGTCGTAAGTGTCTAACGACTACTATCCTTGCACTAGGTTCACCTACCTAGGCTGCTGAAAGTCCAAATGTTCAGTTACCAGCTGACCCAAAAAGGAGCACTCACAAAAGAAAACACATATCTACATGGATAAACATATACGTACCCACACACACACGTACACATATACAGGACTGCGCCAAGGTGGTGAGTATATACATGAAAAAACTTTGCGTGGATGTAAAGGTAACAACTTAATATCATATGAAAGATGGCCAGAACAGAAGTTATAAGGGTGGCCTAAAGTGCAGAGTGGTGGGGCCGCTGAACACTTGCCTCCTTAACCGTTAATATGTGCCTGCATAGACAATCATTATCAATAAAGTCTCTGCCATCTGGCACAATGCCTTAAAGCACACACTTCTTGCCAAGTTGCCAGGTTAATGTTTCATACCAGTACCTCAGTTTAGTGGTTACTTAATTGCACATAACTATAAAAAACTCTTGTTATGTAGGTGCCTGATGCATCACTGTGTACACTGTCAGATTATTTCCCCTCACTAGTTTAGAAGCTTACTGCCCGTAAGTATTTAGTTGGCCATATATACTTTCCCAAAATGTATAATACACAAAAGAGATACAGTGCTGGTAATCAATTTAGCACATTTTCCTTCATGTTCTATAGTAAAGAAATCCCAATCTTCACCGCAGATACAGACAAAGCACAGCCAATCCAGTCAGCTAAACACTCACAAAGTGATATTGTATAAAAGGACAATATACACACATATATTATACACACTGTCACACTCTCAATCCTCCCTCCCCTTTCTAGATAAGGCGGGATCTGCTTAAGTACTTTTAGACAAGATGACAGAATAGGCAAACACAATAGGTGGTCTTTGTCAAAACAGACCGTAAAAGGAAATGAACATGAAATGGTTTATCTGCTCCTAGGAAAAACCATGTATACATATCATATGCTTATAAATAAAAAACATGTACTGTGATGAGCATGAATTAAATTCAACTTGGAAGCAAAAGCTTAGTTCAGACTTTTTACCTTTATACTGAGCCCCATATCACCTAAGAACAAAACCTGTTTAGTATGACCCAAGAGCTCTGCCAGCAACGTCTGAAAAACATTTTTGGACAGATCACCACAAGCAGCAGGGCGCGTTGGATAAAACCAGTAATGCTTTACATATTTATGGGAAGACTCAGCTATAGGCATAGGCTACCAGAAAACATACAAGTCTCTTCTACCGGGTGGACTTGGAAACTATTTTAGGAATTTGATCCTGCTTATGTCTGGAAATCTTGGAAGAGGATTCCTCTGCCTGTAAACAGTTGCCTCACTATTGGGAACCCTTGAAAAATGTCATTAACTCTTTCATGTGTATGTAACTATAACAAAATTCATGTGTGTAACTACATTAAAGAGTTTGGGACAGGGGCTCCTGAAGTATGTAAAAGCATGCAATCACTTAGCTTTATACATCGGAACCCCGATGCGCTACAGCACATACACAGTCATCAGAGATAAATAATATAAATATATATATATATATATATATATATATATACACACACACATACATAAATACACACACACACACACACACACGCAGATGTAATGAGAGTTATGGTAAAACTTACCTTTGTTAACTCTGTCTTCAAAGTCCATAGGGATACCTTGGGGTGTAGGTGGTAGTTAGGACCGGACACCATACAGTTAAAGCTTTCAGCTCCCAGGATGCTCCGGTCCTCTCCCCTACACCCCGCCCCCGAGCCTCATCAGTTTTGTTAGCAAGCCCAAGGCTGGAGGAGGATAGGAGAGAAGGAAGACTGGCACACAGAAGAATCACACTCTCACAGATAGGATACGGGAAACCGGTGATCAGAAGCACAACCCATAGCAGCTAGGTGTGTCAGGGTGGGCGCCCTGTGGACCGTATGGACTTCGAAGAAAGAGTTAAAGGTAAGTTTTACCATAATCTCATTTTCTTCTTCAGGGTCCATAGGGATCCACAGGGATACCTTGGGGATGTCCCAAAGCAGTATTCAAGGGTGGGGACGCTCCTGAGCTGAGAGGAGAATTCTGCGCCCAAAGGAAGCGTCCTGAGAAGCAAAGGTATCAAAGGCATAGAACCTGAGAAAGGTGTGGACAGAAGACCACGTGGCCGCCTTACAAAGCTGTTCAGCACAAGGGACCCACAGAGCGAGTGGAATGAGCAGTGACAGAGACTGGCAAAGGAAGGTCTGTCTGTGAGATAGTCATGTGAATTCACCTGGCCAGAGACTATATGCTGGCAGGCCAGCCCTTCTTGTGAAACCATAAAGGACGAAGAGAGAGTCCGATTTCCTGACAGAAGCAGTATGGGCTATGTATATCTTCAGAGCACGGACCACATCCAAGAAGGCCTCACCCGCCGAAAGGTCAGGAAACTGGAAGGTCGGAACCACAATATCCTCATTAAGATGGAAATTGGATACAACCTTGAGAAGAAATCCAGGGCGAGTCCGAAGAACAGTCCTGTCCTGATGGAAAATCAGAAATGGGGAGCGAGAGGACAGTGCCCCTAAATCTGGCCGATGCTATAGCCAGAAGAAACAGAGTCTTAGCTGTGAGCCACTTGAAGTCCACAGAATTCAAAGGTTCAAATGGAGGACCCTGAAGAGCCTGGAGAACGGCTGACAAATCCCATGGAGCCACTGGAGGAACAAAGGGAGGTTGTATGTGGAGGACACACTGAAAGAAGGTGTGAACATCCGTCATGGCAGCAATTTTTCGCTGAAACCATATGGATAAGGCAGAGACCTGCACTTTCAATGAACTAAGACTGAGTCCTTGATCCAATCCAGCTTCAAGGAAGGCCAGGACTCTAGAGTCCCTAAACTCCTGAGGGCCATAACCCTTAGTGGCACACCATTGAAAATAAGTATGCCACACACTGTGATAAATACGCGCAGAGGCCGGCTTAAGGGCCCTGAGCATAGTCTGAACCTCAGAGCGAGAGAAACTCCTGGACCTTAGGAGGGATGTCTCAAGAGCTACTCCGTCAAAGACAGCCGACCCAGGTCTGGGTGGAGGCAGGGACCCTGAAATAACAGGTCCAGCTGTTGAGGAAGCAGATGCGGCATGTATATGGAGAGGCTCAGAAGATCTGAGTACCAATGCCATCTGGGCCAAGCTGATGCCACCAGAAGGAGCATGCCTCCTTCTTGCTTGAACTTCAAAAGAAAAACGAGGAAGCAGGGAGTCAGGAAGAACGAGATACACCAGATGGAAGGTCCACTGTACTGACAATGGATCTACGAAGGCTGCTTCGGCATCCTTTGTTATGGACCCGTACACCAGCAGCTTGCGATTGTGTCGGGAGGCCATAAGGTCCACCTCTGGTAGGCCCCATTTGTCCACTAGGAGTTGAAAGACTTCTGGGTGGAGAGACCATTCCCCTGCATGCATATCGTGAGGCTGAGGAAGTCCACTTCAAAATTTAGTACTCCCGGAATGAACACAGTGGAGATGGTCGGGATGTGTCCCTCGGCCCATGCGAGGATGCCTACCACTTCTGCCATAGCCGCCCGACTGAGTGCCTCCCTGGTGAATTATGTAAGCCACTGCTGTGGCGTTGTCTGACTGTACCTGTACAGGTTTGCCCTGGAGAATATTCTGAGCCTGAATGAGGGCTCTGTAGATGGCTCTGAGTTCCAATACATTGATTGGCAGAGATGACTCCACTAACATCCAAGGACCCTGAAAGGAGTGTTGACCGATCACTGCGCCCCATCCTCGGAGACTGGCTTCTGTTGTGAGGAGAATCCAATCCGACGGTGGCGGAGGTACCTGCGAAGGTGTGTTTGAAGTGTAGCAATCTTGTCCTCAGTCAGGAAGATTCTCTGTGTTTGAGAATCCAGCACAGATCCCAGATGAACCATCCGCTGAGACGATTGGTTATCTGCAGATGTCATTGGAGAATCTCTGACCTTTGCTAGGAGCAGCAGCTCATGCAGGTATGATAGTAATCCGACCCCCTGACCCTGCAGGTGGGCAGCCATAACTTTGGTAAATACCCGTGGAGCAGTAGCCAGTGCAAATGGAAGAGCCTGAAAATGAAAATGTTGCTGTAGAAAAGCAAAACGCAGGTATTTTTGATGAGATGGTGCTATAGGTATGCGTCCTGAATGTCCAGGGAAACCATAAAATCCCCAGGCTCCATAGCCAGAACATTTGACCACAGAGTTTCCATCCAAAACCTTGGCACCTTGACAAACTTGTTCAGGGACTTGAGATTCAGAATAGGTCGATACGACCAGTTTGGTTTCTTCACCAGGAACAGGGCAGAATAGTAACCGTTCGCCTGCTGAGAGGGTGGAACTGGCACTATTAACCCCACCAGTAGTAAAGACTGAATGGCGTTTTGTAGAAGCCTGGCCTTGTCTGGGTCCGCTGGGGACCCTGTATAAAAGTTTTGGAGGGGAGGCCTTCAGAGGAATGAGAGGACGTATCCGTGAGAGACCACTTCTTGCACTCATGCATCTGTGGTGGTCTGACGGCAGATTTGACCAAATTGAAGAAGCTGGCCACCCACTGTGGGATATCCCAGTGTGGAGGCCCAACCAGTCAGGAAGAGGGCTTGTCTTTAGACTTGGTTGCTGGGCGTCTGGCGGCCCAGGCCTGCTTGCTTCTCGGCTTCGTGGCCTTAGCGGAAGATGAGTGTCTAGGAATCGACTGACCCTTAGATCTTCCGTGGAAATGAAAGGCCCGAAAAAACGTAGTCCTGGGTTTTAGAGTAGTTGCTGAAGGCAGAAAGGCAGCTTTAGATGCTGCTAATGTGGTCACAATTTTATCCAATTCAGGACCAAAGAGAATGTCACCCGTATATGGCAACAATTCTAAGGCCTTTTTGGAGTCTGTATCCACCTTCCAAGACCCTAACAAGAGGGCGTGGCGAGCAGACACTGTAGCTGATGCTCTGGATGCTAGCAGACTAGAATCCAAGGTTGGTTCTCCAATATATGTGGCTACATCCCTAATGTGAGCAATGCATGCCATTTGATCTCAGGAGGTATCCAGAGAGACAGAGTCCTTTAAGGTGTCTACCCAGCTTTCAATTGCCTTAGACATCCAGGAAATAGCCATGTAGATCGAGCAATTGCACCTAAAAGAGAATACAGATTTCAGAGCTGTATCCATTTTCCTATCTGTAGGCTCTTTCAGTGAGGAAGCCGTATGAATAGGCAACGTAGAGGATTTAACCAATCTGGTAATATGGGAGTCCACTGCTGGAGGGGTTTCCCACTTAGTACAATGAGCGGTAGGAAAAGGGTAATACTTATGCAACCGCTTTTGTGGCTGAAACTTCTTACCTGGTGTTTGCCAAGTTGCCGCCATGTGTTCAGCTGACTGATCCGAGAGAGGGAGCTCAGCCACAACCACCTTTTTTGGTTTAAACACTGGGTGTTTGGATTTAGGGGCAGGTTCGTCATCTTCAATTTGAAGAACAGACCTGACCGCCCGCACCAAGGCTGGTATATCCTTATTAGATTGAAGCACATCCTTTCTAGTGAGGGACTCAGCAGTAGAGCAGTCATCCCCATCTGCCTCTGAAGATACCTCCATATCTGTGAGGTGCGTAGATCGTGAGGATAACACAGGATGCTTGGCAGATTTACCAGGTATGGGGTTATCCCCCTGTAGCATAGTCTGAAAGGCCGTAGCTGCCAGAGTCAGCATACAGGAGTATAGGGTATCAACCCACGAAGGTGGAATAGGAGGTACCTGCAATGTCTGTACCTGCTGTGGCAATCCCATAGGAGGAATTACAGCAGGGACAGCCAGACGGTCTGCAATGGAGGCCAGAGCCTGTGAAAAGGAAGCCCTGGGAGGCTCCTGTGCAGGGATTAATGGAGCTGATTGACCTGGTGCCGAATAACCGTTAGCACAAAGGCCATCCTGAACCAAATCCTCCTGAGTTAAACCAGCAGCACAAGATTTGCATGTGAGCACAACAGGTGCAGCTGATTGTTTTGTACTCTTGCCCTTGTCAGATGTAACTGTAGAGTACAGAAACATACAATATGGTACTGAGCAAATTACAGTTCAAGTATGCAACAGTATACACCAATTATATGAAACACACACTATGGCACTGGGCAATAGGCAACTGAATGCATGCACAGTGAACCAAATATATGAGTGTGTGAGCAGTATAGAGATCCTGCCAGCAGTTGTAGAAAAACAGCCCAGGTTAATGGCACAGCTAAATGCACCTAAGCAGTATGTGACTGTCTTCACCGCTGAATACCTCAGAGTGAAGTACATAAACCCCCAATACATCGGTATGCCAGGGTTTCAGAAAGAGAAAATGAAAGGGACAGGCATAAACTCAAGATTGTGTGTGTATATATATATATATATACACACACATACACATACATACAGTCAGGTGCATAAATATTGGGACATTGACAGATTTTTCATATTTTGGCCTCTATTCACCACCACAATGGCTTTTAAATGAAACAAACAAGAATGTGCTTTAACTGCAGACTTTCACATTTAATTTGAGGGTAATTACATCCAAATCAGGTGAACGGTGTAGGAATTACAACGGTTTCTATATGTGCCTCCCACTTTTTAAGGGGCCAAAAGTAATGGGACTATCAACTCAAAAGCTATTTCATGGACAGGTGTGGGCTATTCCCTTGTTATTTCATTATCAATTAAGCAGGTAAAAGGTCTGGAGTTGATTCTAGGTGTGACATTTGCATTTGGAATCAATTGCTGTCGACTCTCAATATGAGATCCAAAGACCTATAACTATCAGTGAAGAAAGCCATCATTAGGCTGAAAAATCAAAACAAACCCATCAGAGAGATAGCAAAACCATAAGGTGTGGCCAAATCAACTGTTTGGAACATTCTTAAAAAGAAAGAATGCACCTGAGAGCTCAGCAACACCAAAAGACCCGGAAGACCACGGAAAACAACAGTGGTGGATGACAGAAGAATTATTTCCCTGGCGAAGAAAAAACTCTTCACAACAGTTGGCCAAATCAAGAACACTCTCCAGGAGGTAGGTGTATATGTGTCAAAGTCAACAATCAAGAGAAGACTTCACAAGAGTGAATATAGAGAGTTCACCACAAGATGTAAACCATTGGTGAGCCACAAAAACAGCAAGACCAGATTAGAGTTTGCCAAACAACATCTAAAAAAGCCATTACAGTTCTGGACCAACATCCTATGGACAGATGAGACAAAGATCAACTTGTACCAGAGTGATGGGGAGAGAAGAGTATGGAGAAGGAAAGGAACTGCTCATGATCCAAAACATACCACCTCATCAGTGAAGCATGGTGGTGGTAGTGTCATGGTGTGGGCATGTATGGCTGCCAATGGAACTGGTTCCCTTGTATTTATTGATAATGTGACTGCTGACAAAAGCAGGAGAATGAATTGTGAAGTGTTTCGGGCAATATTATATGCTCATATTCAGTCAAATGCTTCAGAACTCATTGGACGGCGCTCACAGTGCAGATGGACAATGACCCGAAGCATACTGCAAAAGCAACCAAAGAGTTTTTTAAGGCTAAAAAGTGGAATGTTATGCAATGGCCAAGTCAATCCCCTGACCTGAATCTGATTGAGCATGCATTTCACTTGATGAAGACAAAACTGAAGGGAAAATGCCCCAAGAACAAGCAGGAACTGAAGACATTTGCAGTAGAGGCCTGGCAGAGCATCATCAGGGATGAAACCCAGCGTCTGGTGATGTCTATGCATTCCAGACTTCAGGCTGTAATTGCCTGCAAAGGATTTGCAACAAAGTATTAAAAAGTGAAAGTTAGAGTTAGGATTGTTTAGTTTGTCCCATTACTTTTGGCCCCTTAAAAAGTGGGAGGCACATATAGAAACAGTTGTAATTCCTACACCGTTCACCTGATTTGGATGTAATTACCCTCATATTAAATCTGAAAGTCTGCAGTATAGCACATCTTGTATGTTTCATTTCAAAGCCATTGTGGTGGTGAATAGAGGCCAAAATATGAAAATTCTGTCAATGTCCCAATATTTATGCACCTGACTGTATATATATGTTACTTTTTTACATCTCAATCATATCCTCATTTCTACTATGTATCCTTAAAAAAAAAAAGTTTCTTCTGAAATTTACTTTTTCCATATTCATGTGTATAGTTCGGATAATTATAGAATAGATAAAGGAGTTAAACTATATGTATATCAGATTGGAATTGTAACTGTGTATATTATATACTGGAGACACCTTCTGCAGAGGTGGATCTCATATGTACAGATATGAGTTATTATCAATACTGATTACCAGCGAGTATTATATGTATGTGTGTGTTATTGCCATTTGTATTTTCTTGTGTTATATAAACATGTATTAAATTATTAATTTATATGATTAGCGCTCTTTTGTCTGGTTAAGTGGGATCATATACAACAGCACTGTTGGCCAATTAAAGCACATTATACTCATTACCCACCTATTTAATATCCAGGACTCTCTATCAACTATAGGAAAAGTCTGCTGTAAATTCATTTAGGAAGGCACCCCTCAATACTACTGTTGTCCAGAGTACCAAACCTTTGGATTTAGTGTGTTTGTGTATATTATATATATACACATACATACATATAAGAAGGAATCAGCACTCCTACAGACTTTCAACAGATATAATAGGTGCTTTATTAAATAAGCCGACGTTTCAAGACCTAATCAGTCTTGGTTTCTTCACCTTGCTATAGGGTAACCAAAGAACTCACTTGGTAATTCCCGACTGCGGATGCCGGACGGGTGGCGCGGGGCATGATGTCACCTTACTTTAGGTAAGCATTGTTGTTTACTTTTGTTTGCACACCCTGATGAAAAGACTAAAGGCCTGATTCAGAGCCGCTCGCTATTTGCGGTCGTTCGTTCTAAAACAAGGGGTGGCTATTCAAATGAACTGTTCGCTAATTGCGGTCTGTTCACACCTCTAAGTCTGAACGAGCGAGCAAAACTTGCGGTTGTAATTTTGAAAAATACGCCCCCTGGCCGCTCGCATCCTACGTCATGTCCGCTATTTATTAGATGAATCGAGTACATCGAATAGCGTATGAACTGCTCGCTATTCTTGTGGCTGGTTTTTTCAACCGCTATTTTGCGAGCAGTTCGGAGTAAATAAAAACCAAGTGACGTGGTCAATAGCGCTGCTGTATTAATTATGCACTCCCTTAAAACGCCCGTTTTGACCTTTAAGCACGCCTGCGATCTAATTCCACACCCCCATTTTCAAGCACCTTCCCCTGTTACCACCCACATACGCCTCCCTCTGTCACTCAAAATAGCAGGCATTCGCTATATAGCGAACAAACGATTTTCGGCCGCACTGACTGGTACGCGCATGCGTATTAAAATCCGTACGCATGCGCAGATGTGTGAACATCGGTCAGAACGAGCGAGCGGCCGCTTACGAGCAGCTCTGAATGAGGGCCTAAGTCTTGAAACGTCGGCTTATTTAATAAAGCACCTATTATATCTGTTGAAAGTCCGTAGGAGTGCCGCCTGATCCTTCTTTTGTTGGATAACCATTATGCGTTATGTTTCCTAAGGAGGGCACCCCTGCATGAAGATATATTTTCCATGAGTGCCCAACTACATGCTAATACATAGATATCTATATATCTATCAGTAATACTCCAAATCCCAAGTGTTCCACATAAAATGTCCCATTAATTTATTATTTTCTGTGGCCTGTAGCCCAATATAATAATGCTATTGCTATCTCATCAAACCCTGGTAATCTCCTGGCTATTATTGATATGATGTGCAAGAAATATCTTCAGAGAATTATTGTCTAAGATTTTTACTTATATTCCATGCTAATGCTGCATACACACGGTCAGATTTTCTTAAATATATGAACAATAACTATTGTTGACATGTTGGGCATGCATCAACCAACGATGTGCGTTCCCGCATGTCAGATAACTATATCGGACATCGATTGTGTTTGCAGTAAGATTTGGACGATTTCATTCATTTTAATAAATGTCAGAAATCGTTCATCGTTGATTAAATCGTTCATCGTTATCGTTCAACGATATCGAAGATCTGACAAATCTGACTGTGTGTATGCACCATAAGAATGATGGAGTGAAGTTTGAAAGTGTGGAATGTTCTTCAATTAATCTCTGTATCTTTCCTAGAATGTGATGTATGCATTACACCAAGGACAGACCAAAAATTCTGCTTTTAGGTATGAAATATACATGGCTGGAGAATGTAGACTTACAGTACTTACAGCAATGCACTATTGTACTGGGAGTGCAGTCAAAGCTCTGTTTTGTTGTAATTACAGCTGTCTCTTTCATGACGCACAAGTGGTCATTAAATCATTTGAAAAAAATGCATTAAGTCTTTACATTTGCTGTTGCTTTAGTCTCCAAATATATTCCTCTCACTGCCAACCCAATGGCGTAGCTGTACACGGACACAAATATTCTTATTACAGAACAAACAGTCCACATCTCGTATGCCAAGTGTTTCATTATATGCAATATTGTGCTTTAAACAGATATCTTTCACCTTTTAAAATGTACTCTGGTCTTTGTCGTTATTGATATAGTAACATGTAATGCATTAAAGAAAGACCAGCACATCCTTCCGTCACAAGAAATACAACTGCCAAGTATAAGCTATTGCAGCAATGTTTATAAACCATGTTGTTGTCCTGCATTGTTCTGCACTGTGAGTCGTGGTGTTCTAGTTCGCTCATTTGTTTATGTACTTGTAAGGCGCTGTGAAACCTTTGTGGCACCATATAAATAAAGGATAATAATAAACAGTTTCTTAATAGGAATATCTGTCATAAGTACTTTTTCAATATTTTGCATGGATACAGAGAAATATTATATGATTGGGTCATAAGGTAATCTAGCTATTTTTATTTTCAAGGTTTGGACATACCTCCCAACCATCCTGATTTAGCCTGCACTGTCCCATTGTACCGATCTCGGAAGGTATTTCAGTGCTGCAGGCAGCCTGTAACAGTTTTCAAAAATTTTTTTTTACCAGGAGCGTGGCCTAGTGTCCCAATTCTAAACTCCCACATGTTGGAAGGTATGGTTTGGAGTTTGCTTAAATACAGGGGTGTATCTAGGGGTCCGAGCGCCCCTGGCAAGTAAGGGACTGGTGCCCCCCCTTTTTTTGTCAGTTAGTAAACAGATGTAGATATACTGTACCTAGCACTGCACATACATATACATAGCACACATACTGTACATGGCACACCACACACACATTGTACACACATACAGTGCACACACATACCTAGCACTGCACATACATATACATAGCACACACACACATTGTGCACACATACCTGTCACTGCACATACATATACATAGCACACATACTGTACATGGCACACCACACACATACAGTGTACACACATACCTAGCACTGCACATACATAGCACACACATACTGTACATGGCACACCACACATACAGATTGTACACGCATACCTGGCACTGTACATACATATACATAGCACACCACACACACATGTACAGTGCACAAACATACCTAGCACTGCACATACATAGCACACATACTGTACATGGCACACCACACACATACAGTGTACACACATATTAGCACTGCACATACATAGCACACACATACTGTACATTGCACACCACACACACAGATTGTACACGCATACCTGGCACTGTACATACATATACATAGCACACCACACACACACGTACAGTGCACACATACTGTACATAGCACACCACACACACACACACAAGCACATACCTGGGGCTGAGAGGAGGAGATGGGCAGCCACGGCAACACATACTGTGAGGAGGGAGAGGGAGCAGCTGTGGCTGAGCATGCGCAGCAGCTCCCCAGCTCCCTCTGACCTTATGAACTCTCTGTAACTGAGATCGCGGCAGCATTTGCCGTTTCTGTTGAAATGGAGACACAGCTGTGTCCATCTAAAAAATAAATAAATTATTGGACTCATCGGGGTAGGGGGGGTTTAGCTGCGGGTGGCACTTGCCAGGGGCACCGGCCGGTGGGGGGGCCCCCACCGGCACCCCCCACCGGCCGGCGCCCCTGGCAAGTGCCATCCTGGCCAATAGGAAGATACGCCCCTGCTTAAACAGTACAGATCCTTTTGTTGTTTGTCCCAGGCTACAAACTACAGATGTATCCTCTTACCTATCGTACTGTCCGAACATTTGCGTGGCTCAACCAGGGCCGGATTTACCGCTATGAAACCTAGGCGGCCGCATAGGGCCCGGCGGGTCCCAAGGCAGGGGTCCCCCCAAAATCCAGCCCTAGAGAACCTAGAGTCTGTGAAAGGCACTGAGGTGTGAGGAGGTCTGTGCTGTGGGTGGAGGGTGGTCTGTGTGGGGGGTGGCTAGGTCGAAAATAAAGTGGGCTGCAGGATCTCTGACCGCAACAAAAGGAAGGCACAAGATTCAGAACATGGGGTCCAGAGTGTACCCTCGCGGTACCCACCGATACCTTGCCTAGGGCCCCCTGAGATCTAAATCCGGCTCTGGGCTCAACTCACAAGGTGCCACAAGCTAGTATCACTGAAAGCATATCAGTCCAATCTGCTATATCCACTCTGTCAGCTAGAAGGATAGTTACACGAGGATACATCTGTACAGTATATTTCTGCTATGATATTAAGAGGCAGATTCAATTACACGTGCTGTTACTATATGGCTAATCCAAGCAGGAACACCACTTGTTTGTGCGAGTCACCGATAATTGTGCAATCAAACAAGTTTTTCCTCCCATAATGACCAGTTATGTGTGACCTAGCACAGCTCATTTATTCCAGAGCGTCAGGAAATGCCCACAATATTAGTGTATGCAATGTGCACGGTGAATGAAGAATAGTCCCGGGGATTTTCAGTTGTCATAATGAAAAAGACAACATTAAAACTGAAAAACTTGTATAAATATGACACTAATTTTCTTGAGTGTCACTGTTAATGCTGGAAACATCACAAACAACTGGCAAAGAAACCTTTAGCATCCTGGTGTTGCACAATGTTCCGATTAGCTGTAATAATATTGGATCTGGGAGATGGAAAAGGACAGAACAATAACAACAGCTGCAATCCAATTAGATGTGACTCCGTCTCGTGTCCAGAGCAGTCAGTCTAAATCAGATTGGTGCCGTTCTTCCTTCAGCCGTCTGGTGTCTGCCCGGACTCAGGAAAGAAGCCGTCTACCCAGTTCATCTTTGCAGCCCTTCCCAGCCACTGTGTCCAAGGGAAAGAGGACATGGCTGATATGGATCAAAATCACATTGTGATTGAGAACAGCACTTGGAATAAATTCTTTAATACTAATTTCTAATATCATTCACCTAAAGGATTAAAGATTTGCAGTGCATGTGGTTTTATTACTTAAAACCAGTTTAGGATTTCACTGACTAAGGGCCCGATTCAGAAATGGTTGATAATGCAGCCCCATTCAAGGCCACCCTCGCAATAGCGGGTATATGCAAAAATTAATCTCAAGCTTCACTTCATGCTCAATGGTGTAATGGAGTGTACGAGCGGTGAGCTGCCCACTTTTAGGCTCCGTGGTCAGCGCATTTGTGATGGAGTAAACACTCTAACATCGACACAACATTGGTCACACCATCGATATTTGTGGTAGCCTAGGGTCGGTCTATTCTAGCGACTCTTCTCAAATCCAACTAAACAAGGGGATAAATTTACTAAAGTGAGAGTTTTTAGAAGTGGAGATGTTGTCCATAGCAACCAGATTCTAGCTATTATCTTCTAGAAGGTGCTAGTTAAATGTTAAGTAGAATCTGATTGGTTGCTATTGGCAACATCTCCACTTCTAAAAACTCTCACTTTAGTAAATATACCTCATGGTCTCTGAAGCATTGAATTTGTGTTCCAAGACAACTTAGGTGGCACTCCCATAACAGTTATGAAACGGGTCCTTTTTGTGACCAATTTAGGTCACCCCTAAGTCTCCACCCTTATACTCCCAGAGATCGCAAACCCTGTTACCAAATGTTAGCGATACAGTTTGCAACTGCGAACAGCATAGGACACTTGATTTTGTGCGTGTGCAGTAAGGGATTTCTGGGCTTCTCATGCATATGCCTTAGCAAAATATTGCTGAAGTGCGTAAACATCGGCACTGCGTCCAGCTCTTATTATTAAAGGTCTAGTTGGGGGTAACATACCACTAACCTCACATCAAACAGCAATTTGCATTGATTGCTCTGGGGACTATACAATTTTCTGCATACAGTCAGCACGGACTACAAGATTCAAGAGAAAATATTTTATTTAAATTATAATACAGTGGTAAACAAGCGTTTGGAGAGTACACAAATAAACATTGTGTGCGCAATGTTTATCAATTCTTAGGGACCATTATACTGGGAGTATCACTATTATAGCAAAATTGACCCGGACACTGTTCAAAATTACATACAACACATTTAGTTTTGCCCTCAACTTTAGGCGGTATAATATAATATGTAGAAATAAATTGTATATTGCTGCAAGCCATGAGTAGAAACAAACTGAAGAGTAATTCTAGTTTCACAGCACTGAAATGTTGTCAATGGAAAATGGTAGCATTCAGCAGAGCCGTAACTAGACTTTTTGGTGCCCTGTGCCAGAAAGAGCATTGGCGTCCCCCCTATATTTCAAATAGGGACATGATGCACCCAAAAAAGGGCCATGGCCTCATTGGGAAGGGCCAGGTAAGAGATAGGGGAGGCCAGGAGATGCTGGGGATAAAAGAAGAGGAAGCTACAAGTGAGAATGATAATAAATAGAAAATTGACAGGCCCAAACAGCACCCCCTGCCCTGCGCCATGGCACAGGTCGCACCACCCTAGTTACGGCCCTGGCATTCAGAGTCGCAATGGCCACCTGGCACATGCGATGGGCTAATGAGCTGACATGGTTAGGATGTACAGGCTAAACCATTCGGGGGCCTGGCTAAGCAGGTCATCCTCCCGATGCTCTGTTTGACGGGATAAATGTAAGACGCGACGTGACATAATGACGTCAAATCAAGAGGACAACGTCAGAAACCGGACCCCATTGGGAAGTGGATAGATCCCCTTCAGTTTCTGTACCTTGACATCAGTTACTTTCCAACGTCATTCCCTACCATCCACGTGGGCATAGAGGGGCAATATAATCTTGTAGCGAGCCACGTTGCCCGAAGCGAGGCGAGGGAAGCGAACCCGCGAGAGGACAAGTTTCTTTTTTTGGTGGACTATATGGGCAGGAAACCGCACTTCCGCCCTCACTGACGTCACTTTCAGGTACAGAATCTGAAGGGGGAATATACCTTTCCGACCCCATTGCAAAGGTGGGCTTGTCTGCCTTAAATAAATGCCAGGGTCATGTTTTAGCTCTAGTCCATCCCTGCTAGCATTAGTAAATATATGGCAGCTCCCATATAATTTGCAGCCCAAAAATGTTATCCATGCCACTAACAATCACATTGTTTTAATGCGTCTTAGGTGGAAGGGCTTTTCGTACTAGAAAGTCCATGCTATGGAGAGCTCTACATTTTATATATTCAATATGGCACAGATGGAACCATAACATGTCAGCGCTTTAGGAATCTGATATTTTGGGTTACATTTTAGTTTCAGGAAGATAAAAAGGGAACATTTATTGGTTATTGCTTTTTAAGCTCTACTTATGGAAAAACACCTACATTGTGAAGTTATAGTGAGTACGGGATAATGATCAGTCCCTTCAGCTATTGTTAATATTAGTTACAATACACCTCTTACTTAGAACAGATAAATCACTGACACGGCGCCATGTAGTTGTGCACGTTTGCAAGTATTTGATTTCTATAGGTTGATACACAAAGGTCACAGAGAGACAACACCTGGTAAAGCATAGGCAAAACCCTGACTTCACAGTTAGAAGAATGTTCCTATAGTCTCCCTGCAGCTTTGTGCACGGCGCTCTTACAGAGGGCCCCTGTAGACTCCCACCTTATTATACGGAGGGTTACACTTGTGATGCTGAAGACCTTGTCAGAAAGTGCATGCGTACAGGTCCATTCACTTAGTTACCTGGCTATATGCAATAATCCAAATAAGAGGACATGCAGCAATATATTATTTTTAGACTCTGTTCCTCCCTGAATCATTCACACTGTTTAAAATTATGATACAATGGAAAATTCCTAAAAGTTGCAATTGGCAGCTATCCTTTACATTGTGTCACACAATCCAGAGCTCCCCAGCTGCAATAGCTATACCCTTCCAATGAGCCACTGCGATGCAGGTAAATGAGAGAATATACAGAAGTGTTTGATAACATTGTAATAGGTTTGTTCTCTCTTTCTCTCTTTATCTTAAGTACTGGGAAATGTTTTAAGGCATATTATGAATACTAATTCATCACTGGCCACATTTCACAGGCATTAATTCATTTCAGTAATAATTGAGATTTCAACATGTTTTGTTGTGCTTTATATGAGTTACTATAGAGAAATAAATTATTACACTTCTTTTAATCCAGCCATATATAGACTAGAGCTGCTGGCTACAAAGCTGACAATCTTATTTTTGTTTTCTGTTTCAGATGTCTCATTGATCAGGACTTGAGTTTTGAGAGTCTAAAAACAAAAACAACATAGGACAGACATTTGTTTATCCCAAGTTTCTTTGCCATTTGTATCAAATTTAAAACAAAAATAAATAAATAAAAACTACGCAAACTTTTGAAGGAATAATCCATGGTTGTACAGAGAATTAAAAACAAAACAAAAAAAACAAAGAAAACAAAAAAAACCGCTAAAAACACTAAAAAGAAAACAAAAAGAAAATAATTATTTTAACATTTATTTAAAAGGCGCTATAAAAGTAGCAGCTCCATACAGGTTAAACATAGAAACATATCACAGTAACACAATATCAGAGCATGAGTACAATACACAAAGGCAGACCATAGCATAAGTTCCAAGCATTACTGTGGGGAAGGATAGGGCATCTCACTGAAGCTAGCAGGAGCATAGAGTGGTGAGTTGCGGATGGGAAACCATTCAGTACTCAATGATCCTGTACCCAATGTATGGGCGAGCAAACCAAGTCAGAGTGGTTGAAGGGGGGAGGGTGACAAAAGAGGGGAGCACTGGTGACACTGGGCGTGATAAGGAAGAACAAGAGGGAGGAGGTCCCTGCCTGTAAGAGCCTACATTCTTAGGGGAAAGGAAAACCGGGTGACCTGGGGTGGATAATGTGAATCTTTTTCTTGTAATTATAAATATTAGTACATATAGAAATACACAGTTGTATTTACAGCTTGTAATTTTTACCCACATGGTGACAATGAGAAGTGGATTTGCTATTGTGGTTTGTGAGTTTCTATAATTATATATATATATATATATATATTTACACACATACATACACACACACATATATATACACATGTACACACGCATATACATATATACACTCACATTGTACCAAAAAAAATGAGATCTTATAAATGATAAAATCTCCACTGCAAATGTTTTCTGTTACAATGTTTCCATAGATTCAATTACAAGAATAATAAAATACAGAAACATTTGTCATTTGCATTAACCAGAATATCTGCTGTACACTTACAATCACAATATTTTGCTTTAGAAAAAAAAAATGCTCTCGCTGTGCCTGTTGTCGTTCTAAGTGTCATTTTAAAATTGTCCAGGTCTATTTTTCATGTAGACATAAAAGCAAAGCTGCTGATATGAACCATTTGGCCAAGCTGCCCAGTCTGTTTCCTGCCTGGCATAAAGCCCAGTATATGTTGCCCTTTAATCTTCCTTTATCCTCCCTGGCTGCAGTAACCTGCAATGTTGCTACATAACTATCATCCCATGTATCTATCAGCCTCTGTACAGACTCCCTCAGAGAAATGGGTGCGCCTTCCCTATGCCCAGCAAACAGGGTTCTGCCATCTGTTTATACATTCTCAATGACGTAGTTTCTACCTTCTGATGGAACAAGTATGCAATCATTGTCATCTTACACAAAAAAAAAAAAAGACAACAAAGAACAAACTAAAGTGCTTCTGTCACATTCTAAACACTAATTCCAAAACAATACAATAAAATTGTACTTGGAGGATACCAGTCACAAACATTATGAGCGAGTTGGCAAAAACAGTGAGTGTTGCTATACTTAATAATTTATCTGTTTTAAATAACGGCCACTATGATAATAGCATGTCATAAACGCATACCCGTAGTTTAAACATCTTTAATTTACAATCTGGAATTAGGAATACAGGGTCATAGATCCCAACAAACAGAATGAGACCTAGCATAGGTCCTGGTTTGCCCAAAAATAAGAACCAGTGGCAAGTGCTGCACACATTTTCTTACTGAAGGGATTTGCCCTAGCACACAAAAAAACATGACTAGAGGTTCAAGCTGCACAATGATGCCACTGGATGTCACTAGTGTGTTTTAGTCACCTGTGGTGGGAGTGATGTCCAGCCAGGCATGCCACAACATATAGCATTTACACCATAAGTTCTATTTAAAAGGCAATTACAGATGTTAGCAACTAACCTACTGCAGAGGTGTATAGGTGCAATGTAAGGGACCTAAAGCCATGAACACAGCTGCAACAAAACATGGGACAGGTCAACTGGAAAGCATTCTCAGCAAGACAATCTGGGGTAATTAGGATAACAGATTCCAGTAGCTCTAATTTAGGGCAGGATCAAGAGGGGACTGTAAATGGTACATAAACAGAAAAAACCTTGACATTTGGTGTAATTTTAATAAGCCAGGAGAGTAGTCTAATACAGCAGAGTAATATGATCTGTGCAGGATGTGTAAATAGGTGGATAGCTCGAAAATGCACAGAACAAAAATTAGGCTGTTTTTTTTTTCAACAAGATCTACAGGGAAATGATCATGTTCATAATTGTAGCTTTATCGGCATTAATTGCTGGGAAAAGTGTGCAGTGTAGTAGTACTATAATTCAATATTAGGATAGACCACACCTTAACATTCAAAAGACATCAATTTCTTATTGTTCCAAACGAGGGATACAAGTGTTCTTCCTTCAACAAATACTTGTTGAAGGAAGAACACTGGAGAAGGCTGATCCCCTTATACAATTTGGGGTATGAGATCTATTATAGCTAGACTTACTTTGATTAACATGGATTTGGACAGTGCACAAGGAAGAACAAATTCAATTAAATAAATTATGTTTGGAATGCCAAATGTTCAAGGAGCCTAGAAAGTTTGATTTCCAGGAGATGTCAGAGCACCAATCTTAGAGGCTGCAGTTCCTGCGCATACCATGGTATTGGAATTACCAGTGAAGTCCAGAAAGCAACCAAACAATGTTAAGATTCAAGGAACTTTAGCCAGATAAGAATACCATAAGAATACTAATACAGATATGTCCTTTTGCATCATTGCTGTGTACGCGTTAAATTGCGCCATGCATGGTGCGAGGCGTGTGCCCATGAACAGATCCATGCACTGTGTTCGGAACCGTGACTCTATAGGATTGCATGGTGCGATCGCAGTGCGCGCCATAGTGTACTGTAGCGTTTGCTGCTGCGGGTAATTGCATGGTGCGATGCGTGCGCACGTTTGTAACACAATCGGCAAGGATGTAAGCGGATGCATCTTTACCATTCCAGGGCATAGCCAATGGCCTTTTTGGTAACACAATAAGGGAAAAATTTTAACCCCTATCTCCTGGTCTACAGAAATCCTGGAACTTGGGGGTGAAAAAATACTGAAACCAAGCAAGCCTAGTGCCATCATCAGCAATGGTTAAAGGATGCCTAAAAAACTTAACAAGTGACATCAGTGTTGTTATTGTCTGTATGGAGCCGGCACATGGAGCACTGGCTGGTGATATGGAAGAGAATCAGCCAGCGGTTTGCTACCAGCAAAGATGTCAGTTGATGGGCTGGGAGTGTGGTGCTGGCATATATTATCACTGCCTAGTGACACTCCTAGACAGGAGGGAGCATGAGAGGTCATTCCCACCTCTCCCTTGCTAACTTAGGAAGCATCTGAGGTAGTGGCACAGCTTTGATGGTAAAGGAGCACCAAGAGCTTTGGTGGCCTTGAAACCTGCTGAAATAAATCTGGTGCGACGAAAGGCTGGAAACTGGTTGAACGTTAGCAAGAATCTCCCTGAGGGGTAGATGTACTGAGCCTTGGAGAGTGTTAAAGTGGAGAGACATAAAGTATCAACCAACCAGACCCTGCCATTTTTGAAACACAGCCTATAAAGTGACCATTAGGAGCTGATTGGTTGGGACTTTGAGGACTATGGGCCTGATTCAGACCCGCTCGCAAGCGGGTCGATGGTTACGCATTCCGCACGCGTGGAGTGCGCAAGCCCTGTAGCGAGTGAGAAATCCACTCGCTCCGGGGCTTGCTACAAACGGGGCGGCTGTCAATGTTGATCGACCTTTCACCCCGTTTTGTAGGCGGGGTGTGGGGGGGTGGCTGGACAAATGGAGGCGTTCCTGAGGGAACGCCTGCCATTTGTGGGCGGCCCTACTGACATCACCAGTGATGTCAGTAGTGAGCTACCGGCTCTATTAGAGCCGGAAGCTCACTAGGGCTCGCGGTAGATGAGACTCTACCAGAAGGGTCTCGTCGCTAGCCCGATGGTCGCGACCAATGCCTGGCCGCTCGCAAAAGCTGTGGTTGGTCACCCACAGCTTAGCGAGCGGCCAGGAGGCCAGGTTAATAATAAAAAAAAAAGTGTCCGCCCTCATTCAGAGCGAGCGGCTCTGAATCTCTGAATGAGGTCCTATGTACTAAGCCTTGGTGAGAGATAACATGGATGGAGATAAAGTACCAACCTATCAGCTCTTAACTGTCATTTTTCAGATGCAGCCTGTAAAATGACAGTTAGGAGCGGATTGGTTGGTATTTTATCTCCATCCACTTTCTTTCTCTCCCCAAGGCTTAGTACATAGACCCCTTTATTTCTCTCCAAGTATTAGTACATCTCTAAGTAATGTATACACAGGTAGATAGGAGTTTGAATCATCCCAGATTTTCTCCAGTACTGCAAAGTAAATAATAGATGCTGACATAGAGAAACTGTGTTTCTTTGTCGTAAAAATCACATACATTATTTCCTGTTTATAGCTGGGCCAGTTTCCCCACCCACACATTAAACATTTTTCTAAACCCCCTCAGCCCCATCCCCACTTTACTTGGAAACGGTTTCTGTGTACTCTTGACTACAGAAATAGGAAGTGACTCTCGAGAAAAAAATAGTGAAAGTGAACGGGACTGTATAATAAAACTGTGGTCACCTTATATATTGGAAGCAGTGAAATCACACAAAAAAAAGCTAACTGTAACAAAGAACGCTTGTTGGCTGTCATTCACCTGTGCAAGTCCAAGGAGCATCTGTGGAGGATGTTTAAATAGTTAAGATAAGTGTAACATATACATACACTGTTTCCTCCATGTTATCATGAAGAGAGCGGGGGCCATGAGGGCATGCCAAAAGGTGCTTTACCCCCGAGACCCTTGAAAACAACCTCAGCCATCACCCGCTACATAAGCATAATAGTGGTAGAAAGGCTCAGTGGGTAAAGGATCTCCCGCAGATTCTTCTTCTGGTTTTAAGTAGAACTACACATCTCACATTATGCAGTTCAAAAATGTGAAAAGCTGCCTTCTTAGTAGAAGGAGCTTAAGGAGGTTTGAAGTACAGATCTCTGAGAGAATGGTAATTGCTGAGCAAACCTTTTAACTGCTTTGCAGCACATTTGTGGGATCTCTCAAGGTTATTGTATCCTGCAAGCAACATGATTCTTTAATTATTATTATTTTCTAATGAAACCTAATTAGGTTTCCTTACACACTGATATTATGTCATTTTGTTTGCAAAAATGTACCATCTGATGCCTAGCCATGCATAGACTATTCTGCAATGTGTTGAGTCTTGACTATTTGGTCACCCCACTGCAAAAATAAAACAAGTCTTAACATTCAGCTTTCTAGCAGAACTACATTTGAATAATTGTGTACAATTAAAAGCGCAGTTACATTTTATAGACATTATAAAATTGATTCTTTACAGTCCGTTAAACAACTGCAAAGCTCATATAAGAAAAATATAAAATAAATGCAAGACTTAGCCAGTACACACGTGTGAAGAATAGGACCAAGCAGCATTGGGGTTGTGGAGGAATTAAACAATTAATCATTTATGACAGGCAATGCAAGGTAATGAATGCAGAATGTCATTTTTTAAGTAGCTGGGATTGGTCGTGTGCACACATGCACATACCACACACATACATACATACACCTCTGTATGCCAATAGCATAGTTACCTACTCTCTGGAATTAAATTAAAGCAAAGCTGTGGGACCGAATCAGAAAATTACTTTCATTTTATATAGTGCTCTAGAAGCAATACCCATACATTGCAATGGGCAAAACCATCTTTTCCCCAAGCCTCAGTTTCATATAGGTCACCAGCCTCTGGTAATGAGAAGGAGTCTCAGCTGTAGAGCAACAGGTTGTAGACACTACACTCAGACATTTCCTATTCCATAGAAGAGCTATTTTCATAAGATATTCTGAATTCACTTCCTGCAAATGTTACCACATTTGTGTGAATACAGGATGTTGCTGGATGATATATTACATGTACCAGTCAGCCAGACAAAAGAGTGGGAATGCTTTGATCAGAATCTGTACTGGCCAACTGTTTATTATGTGGAAAGTTACTTGTCCATTATTTTTAAGCTACTGCAGTTGATAGCATTGGAGAAAAAACTAAATTACATTTGAACAAGTTGTGCGGAATATTCAGCTTCAGAACCGTAACTAGGAGTGTGCAATCAATGCTGCCACACCGTGCACAAGGCAAGAGCAGTACCTGCATCTGGTGTACAGGATGCCTGGAATAGCACCCTGCAGCCAATAGAGCTGCTCGGAGAGTCAGCCTGTAGACAGGGGTGCCGAGGAGCGAAGGAGAGGCGGAGTGGGTACTACTTACCTGGGCCGATGGAGGGACCTGGGTCAGCGATCACCCCAAACTGAAAAATTCTCATCTCTATCCACTACTGCTGTGGCTCTGTCTGTATAGCAGCGCAATTGCAGCAGTGCAGTAAAAGAGAGGAAACTGCTGCCACTGAGTAGAAGCAGTCTCCTCTCTTTCACTGCCGATGTGCCGATGCGGCTGCGCTGCTATACAGATGCGGCCCAGTGGTAGTGGGCAGAGAGGAGAATTGTTACAGCTGCAGGTGTGCCCCTGGACCGTCCCTCCCCCTTGGAGCACATACTATAAAGCTACAGGTCTTTGGGGGAGGGGCGCCTCCCAGATTTGACCATGCCCTCCAATACCAGGGCCCATCAGAGCTCTCGACAGCCCTGCCTGTAGATACACCCAGAGCGCCCTTAGGATGCTCCATGCAATGCTGGTTTTTCTGATACCAGTGGCCCCATCTCCTCGGTGTGACTTCACATGTTATGGGGTGGGACCGGCAGAGGGTGTAAAATCGCGCTGCTATGGGACTGATTCACTGTATTCTGCATTTGCTATGCAAGGTTGCATCTTTCTTCAATGGAATCATGCTTTGTGTGTTGAATGTGTGGTTTTCCATCATATAGATTCATTATTACATAATCTATCCTCATGTGTAGAAGCAGCAAATTCTATTCCTATAGCCAGACAAGCGAATACATTATACAGACCATACCATTTACTGTCATGTGTTTCTCTTAAACTAGCTTGATAGTGGTGCACTAAAGACGTATTGACATACGAGATTACTAAACATGTGCCAAGCAGCAGTGATAATGGATAGCTTTCTAGACCACAAGAAACTGATTAAAGGCTAAAGCTTGATAGATGAAAACAAATATTAGGCTTACTATCTGCAATACATCCCCACATTAGAGCAGAAATCCATCAGGGAAGCCCACAATGATATCGGGTTCTGGGAAACCTCTCCTGATATGATGGCTCCGCATTCGCAGTACAGATGGAGTTGCCACCTGTCCGGTAAAAATGATAATCAATCCCAATGTTATGAAAAACGGCAGAAACACTTAATCGAATATGTATATTTTTCCAGAAAAAGTGGCAACCATAAATATTTTATGACTTTTCCTTCGGCCCATACATTAGCATCTGGCACTGGACAGGAAATACATGTATTGAAGTTTGATATTCATAATAAAAAAAGCTGCATAAGGAAATAGAATGGCAAATTCATGTAGTTTCACATTCCAGCTTTAAACTGATGAAAGCCAGACGTCTGATGTGATTGGTCAAGCTTCATCGTTCATGTACTGAAAGTAGCATAAAGATAGTATTGATGTGAATATTTAAGTATTCCACCTGGTGAAAACAGCTTTTATGACATGTACTATAAAGTGTCCCAAAGACTATAAAATCCAAAAGGAAGTCCTAGAAACCTTCTTCTACCAACCTAAATCTACACTTATCCTCCCCAAATCTACAAAGTGTAAGTGGAAGCTCTGCTGGAGCAACACTTTCTTCTTAGCGACAAGTGTCCATCTTCAGTAGGACAGGTTGTACTGTCCTCTAGTCTGGTCTACTGCAGAACTTCTATGATGGAGCTGTGCCAATATAATACCAGAGGAGGCAATTAGTAAAATAATGAAACATTAAATAAAACCGGATACTGAACTCATCCCATTGAATTGAAAACACTTTTAAAAAGACTTGGCTACCTCCCACTCACTAATAGTTAAATCTACCATATCTTATTACTGGTATGTACTAATACTGTACTCATATAGCATGTTAATAATTATGCTGGTTTTAGGTGCATTTAACAGCTGATGGCATACACAATTATTTGCACTGCACCTATAGACTAAACACAGAGTGGAGACTATAGGGCCTATTTATCATTAAATATTTGCAGGATTCTCTCAGAAAAAGCCTTTTTTCAGGGGTTAGCCGCAAATATTCTAGGATCCACCAATGTACTATCTCCAATATCTGCCACAGTCCCTCGATTTATGTCCGCAAATGCAGCCCCCATAGGTTTCTATGGGGGGCTTCTGTGCTGCCGCTTTACCAAGCTCCAGAATACAAAGCATTCCAGAGCTTGGCCCCAATAGAATATCTCCAGATGGCATTATCCTATGGGCTACTATATCAAATTCTTCTGGAGAGGGATGTGGTTTGACTGCGAGACACCCAAGCAGAGGTGCATTTAAGCAAAAGATATTTATCACATCCACATTAAAAATGTGGACTGCAATAAATATGCCCCTAAAACAAACTCACTAGGGGGAGATGTATCAAAGCTGTGAGAGAGAAAGTTACAACCAATCAGCTCCTGTCATTTTTCAAGCACAGCCTGTAAAGTGGCAGTTAGAAGCTCATTTGGTAGTACTTTATCTCTCTCCAAGCTTTGATACATTTCCCCCCAAGGAGTGAGTCACATAAATGAGGCCGATGTCACTAGTTTATTAATTATAATACTGTCTGTAATCCAATGAATATTGGTTCAGCCAACAAAATGGCTGCCTGCACTGCATAATGGGT
This sequence comes from Taudactylus pleione, assembly GCA_031769625.1. Taxonomy (NCBI): domain Eukaryota; kingdom Metazoa; phylum Chordata; class Amphibia; order Anura; family Myobatrachidae; genus Taudactylus; species Taudactylus pleione. Next base: position 500,120 of record JAUIMM010000221.1, read on the forward strand.
ACACTTTAATTTCAGATTTTCTGATGTGCACGAAGAGAGAACATGACATTCATAGGTAATTAATATGTATAAAATAATTTTGCTTCTAGTGCTATTATAAGATTCTGCTTGCGGCAGCTCCTTACCGAGCAATGTTTTTTAATCATCATAATTTTAGTCACGCTCATTCCCATAACAGCTGCTTTTTATAATTGACTGAAATTAAATCATTTTGTGCACTTGATTAAAAACATTTTGAAAGGGATAATAAACATTGTGGACAACGGTAGCTCATTTGCTGTAGCTTTATTTTTTGTGTGTGATCTGTATAAATGTTACACCTGGATAGTTAGTTTGCTCAGTCTAAGCATGGTGGTAAATAGATCTTTAGGTAGCAGGTGTCTATGGGATCATGTTTCAGAAACTGACAACAGGGTAAACCAGATGTTGCACAGGGAGTTACATTGTTACCTGCACTGTGCTGAAGCAGCTATTTTATCAGCTAAACCAATAATGAATACCATCTATGCACTATCAATGTGACATCACTGAGTCATATGACACACAGTAAAATAATTAAGCCATTATTAAATTCACAAAATTGCTGCCACCATGATGTTTCCGTGACAGATCAACTGTAATATCATACCTCCCAAACAATCTTGATTTCAGAGGGTCAGTCTTGCTTTTTAAGCACTGTCCCGCTATCACACATGCGGGCACCAGTGTCCTGCTAAAGGGAAGGGAATACTCTGCAAGCGACGTCCAGTTAGTGCCAGGAGAGGCTGGGGGCAGCCGGAGTGCTGGGATCACTCCCAGTGTGCCGAGAAATGGTTGTGTAACTTGCGGTCACACCCCCTAAATGACATAAACTAAGGGGTGTGGCCTAGTATACACAAAGCCACTCCACCTTTGGCACTCGCGCAAAGTCCCGCTACGTCATATTGAAAGGTTGGGAGTAATGCATTATGGTACAAAGACAGAAGTGTATCATTTATGTTTGGGCTGCTTATAGTGCAGCAAAATATTGTATGGGGGACAATAGTTGGTAAACTTGTCAGTTTGTTCTGAATTACATTTTTATGGTTGATACTAAACTATTACTATAAATAATTAGATCTACATATGTTCTTCATTATTATTATTATATGGCGCCATAAGGGTTAGACGGCACCTAACAAAATAGGCAGAACAAGAGAACAGTGACTTATAGCACAAGACAATGCAGGCTAAGTACATGGTACATAAACAATACTGCAACAGCGGTATAACATTCAAATAAGTAGTAGGGTGGCATATATAGAGCATTTGGTGCCTGTTGTAAGGAGTATGGAGTAGATAGTAGTGTAAGATATTGAAAAGCACATGGGGAAGAGGGCCTTGCTCGTGAAAGCTAACATTCTAAAGGGGAGGGGACTGTTCTTGAGCCCGTTATATTAAGACAACTGGACAGTCCATTGCTATGATGTGCAAACCACATTGTCCAGCTTAATAAATATGGTCTATGATAGCGAAGTGTAATTGTATGTAACCAATGTCTATAGAACATTATAACTTTAGTATCACTTGTTTGCAATATATATATATATTTTTTTTTGTATTTTCTGCCTGAAATGTCTAGAATTTAAATACTTGTGTTCATAGTAACACAGAGTTTGTGCTTTATTTTTTTGTCTCCTTCACACATGAAATTGAGTGAATAATACATTCCTGTGGGCCTGAACACCTACACGACGTCTAGGTTTCCTTCCATTATGAGCTACAGTATGTATTAGTACATTTAGCATGTAGCCTGACAACAAGCTAAAACCAGTGACACCTATAGCACTGACTGGGATTTATGTTAGATTGCTAGCATATATGGGGACCACAAAAATATAATTATACAGATCCCATGTTGATTTTTCATACTTTGTACTAAGAAAGAAAAGCGTACATTGTCGTATCATGTGAACATCAACAAATTCAGCATAACTGTACATATACTGTGGCAAATGAAGTGATTAGTTGGTGCCACAGTGCCATGAATCCATACCGCTCGGCCATAGGAGCAATACGGTCTCGTTATTTTACATTTAGCGCACCTTATTGCAGAGGAACATAGAAAATCCGGCTCCGTCTGAACAACGAAACAATTGTAGCGGTCTCTTCCCATATCGCATTAGGATCTCAAATAATAATAATTAGAGACCCCTGTCACCATGAGTTTTGCCCAACAAATTAAATAATTGTTTATATTCTTGATTGCACTAATTAGAGGTCTAATTAGTCCTGGTTATATGGGAATTATATATAATGGTCTTGTGTATATTAGTTCTGCCCACAAAATAGAGGCTTACCTTGAGTCTAGGTGAAAGTGCTTCTTTTACAACCACTTTTTTTAACCTTCAAAACTATTCTATAAATACATTTTAGGTTTTTAAACAGAAATAAAACATTTGCACATTAAGTCCCTATGAAATGTAATTATTATAGGTGTAATATTTCTGGGAAACCAACTGCCTGCAATGCACCCATCTCTTCTAAAGTAACACACACTTACCATCTCCTTAATCCGGGTTGTTTAGTGGAAGGCTCTCAGGCCCAGTGCAATCCTTCAAGCCTTTAAAAACTTCAACAAAATCCATTACCAGATTTAGGGTAACATAGCCTGACACTGTTCACTGGCCAACTTAAGCAGCACTACCCTACAGTATGTGGAAATTAGATGTATGCATTTATTATTATTATTATCCTTTATTTATATGGCGCCACAAGTGTTCCACAGCGCCTTACATAGTACATAAACAAATAATTTGACAACTGACTTACAGTACAAAATAGGACAAAGACATGGATAGTACACATTAGTAACACCTCGATATGCAACAGAGAGTAAGCAACCAAGTGTTAGGTGCCCTGGTGGGGGGTAAGGAGTAGGTGAAAGTAAAGTAAGGAGAAGCACAAGAGGGTAGAGGCCCTGCTCGTAAGAGCTTACATTCATCAGTACAGATGTAATATATACAGTATGTGATGTAACCAAAAGCCACCAGAATTTGCCACAATACAATCAGTGCAGCACCAGACATGTAGGTTTTGTCACCCAGGTTACCATGTTCACCATATATAATGTAAAGAATAGTTTAATGGCTCTTGGATACTTTTCTTCCAATAGGACGGAGTACCTAAAAGGCTGTTCTGGGTTTATGTCACAACAGCTGTGCCTTTCTCTCTGCTGTTTGCTACACGGATCAGATTACATGTCTTTGTGTTCCCACTCCAACTGGCAGTCGTCCACATTCCTTCTCTGTACACAAGCTGCACCTCTTTCCATTATATGGGGAAAACCAATGTGTGCAGCTTAAGTTCCAACCTTAAACTGTACCAGGTCTCTCTATTACCAATAGTGCATCTACATTCCAGACTCTGGGCAGTTTAATAAATAAAAAAAATTCTAATAACCTTAACACTAAAAGGACCCTCTTGAGACGTTGCATTTAAAGTACCCTTCTAATTATATTAGAAATGAGGGTTATGATAGAGCAGAATCATTTCACATGAAATATGCAATCAAGAATGTAAACAATGTTTCAATTTGTTGCGCAAAACTCAAGGTGACAGGGGTCTCTAATTATTTTGTTGATCAGCTGATGCGATATGGGAAGAGACCGCTACAATTGTTTCGTTGCACAGATGGAGTCGGATTTACTACGTTCCTCTGCAATAAGGTGCACTAAATGTGAAATAACGAGACTGTATTGCTCCTATGGCCGAGTGGTATGGATTCATGGCACTGTGGCACTAACTAGTAACTTAATTTGCCACAGCATATGTACAGTTATGCTGAATTTATTGATGTTCTCATGATACGACAATGCATGAACAAAGTATGAAAAATCACTATGGGATCTGTATAATATTATTATTCATACTATTTTGTGGTCCCCATATAAGCTAGCAATCTAACATGAATCACAGTCACCGATCAACTCTTTGTGCCACAACATTCTACTTAAATAATATTGCTCATCAACTAAATAGGGGTGGGCATGAGCAATTCATTCTAAGGTGTAGAGGAATCGATCTGCCAATTACAAGCATGATGGCCTAAAATACTTCTACCAACAGGAGCAAACTTTTAAAACTGATCTATGCAAAGATATGATTAGCATAAACACAAATAGGTGGGGTGCTAAAGAGCTGGATCACATGTTTGTACCCATGTGTTAGATCATCTGCTAGCAGTACAGAGGTCTATTTCTATGTAGTTTCTTCTAAGCCACAATAATCTATGAAACTGATCTCCCTGCAAACCAAGTTTTAATTCATCTGATGTCAACTCAAACAAACCTCCATCAGGAAAACTGCTAACTGGACAGTTACGTGTGTTAAATGGAGATTTATGTTGGCATCAAAAAATATGCGTTTAGATACTTAGGGGTAGATTTACTAAAGTGCGGGTTTTTAGAAGTGTAAATATTGCCCATAGCAACCAATCAGATTATACATAACATTTATGTAGCACATCCTAGAGAAGATAACAGCTTGAATCTGATTGGTTGCTATGGGCAACATATACACTTCTAAAATCCTGCACTTTAGTAAATCTACCCCTTAGAATATCATTTATGTCTCGACAACATGTAAACAGAAATTAATAAGCTGTGTATGTGCCATGATATCATACGCTGTTCTACATCCAGGGTTGCCGACATTTGGCTCCCTCCTTCCATGAGGGAGTGGTCGGGCAACCACTCGGGGGGAGGGGGAGGCCGTGTCATGGGGCGAAAAGGGGGCATGGCCTGGAGCATACCATGTGATTGGGGGCTGGGCATAAGGCATGACAGCGAGATTGCGTCATCATGTCCCCGCCCCCTGCCTCACAATCCTGAGATTAATGGCATGGTGAGGCAGGGGGTGGGGCTACGATGACTCAATTAAGTGTGAATCGCATCACCGGCCCCCCTGCTGCCAGGGTTTATACAGCCGGCTTGCTGGGGCCGGGAAGCTTGCCTGCCTTTTCGGGGGACCGGGAGCAGCACCCGATTTTTGGGAGGCTCCCGGCCGCATCGGGAGGGTAGGCAAGTATGTCTACATCACTCTAGGGAATTACCCTCAATACATCCTACTCATAGTTGCCGGTTATTCTGGGAAGAAAAAAACAAAAACAAAACTCAACTGATCATCGTAATTGGAGCTGAAAGACTTCGGCAAGAGCAGGCAGGTGGGCTGGGAAATGCTGTAATAAAGCTAACTGGTTCACAAATATCTGCCCCCTCAATGAACGAGTGGGCAGCCGTATTATGAGCATGACCATAATTTTGCCCTCATACCCATCTCTTTTCATATCCCACCTCCCTATGTATGTATGTGTGTGTACACACACGCCCATGCATGTGGGCCTTATTAACACACATTAATGTTATCAAATCCGCTTGGCTGCTGTTTTTACTGACGCGCGGCATTTCCTCACATTTCCCTTTAGCCTATATCCTACAGTTTCAGAGCTATTCTGGTACTTATCTCCCTCTAAAATATGCTTCCTTCCTGACCTTTGTTATATCCAGAATGAGCAAGGTACTTGGAAAAATATGATAGCTTTTCATAGTGTGAAGTGTTAATCTAAGGGGAATTTTTCGCATTGAAAGCAGACTTACAAGCACAGAGAGGCCTTTAACAATTGAACAACCACAAAAGAGTAGCATCTCCTAGTTAATCAATAATTCTTCAAGGAAATCTAAAATTGTATCAGACCCAGGAACAGAGAAAGGATCAGTTATAAGTGATATCCAGTCTAGCCTGGGGAGTGCACGCTCTGTTTCCTGATTTTTTTTCTAGAAAAGCAGAATTTTGCTATATGTACAACCACCTTTTTATTGAAGCACTGTGCAGGCAAACACCAATATTTCTTACCTGTCTGGATTGAGCTGGCAAACCACTGGCCTGCATTTGTCTCTGCATCTGGGAAGGCTGCATTAGTTGCCTTATCTGTTGCTGGAGAAACTGATTTTTGATGACTTGTTGAGGCTGCTGCACTGCTGGAGGTTGATGCTGCTGCTGCTGTTGTTGTTGCTGCTGCTGAAGATAATGAATCAACGACCCGGGGTTAGGTGACAAGTTCATTTTCTGGCCAGAAGAATCAGGTGCAAAATGGGACAGTGGCTTGGTATTGTTAAAGGAAAATTGATCATGACCTACTGGGTTGTCACTGACTATCCCAGTCTGCAAACCATTGGAAGGCTGCTGCATAATCATGTTCATGTTTTTTGGCTGGTTTGTGGCCAATGACTTGAAGAGTGAATTTTGTAGACTGGGTTGGCTGCCTGTGGGAGCAAGACTGGATATCAGGGTATTCTGGGGGCTAAATTGCTGCTGATGCAAGGCTGGGCTTGAAAGCTTCTCTGGCTGATAGGGTGGAGAAGGCCCAGCATTTGCAGGTGTCATGCTTGGCACCATGTTGCTTTGGGGGCTTTTGATGGTGTTAGCTGGAATGTTGCTTGAGGTCATATTCTGTAACATGGAGTTCTGTGGACTGAATGGTTGCTGACTAAGAGCGGGACTTGCAATCTTTTCTGACACGTAAGGAGGAGAAGGCCTGTTGGTTGGATTGCTGGTAGAAGATATGCTTGATAACAGAGAATTCTGTGAGCCTTGTATGGTATTTCCCTGTAAACTGCCCGTGCTCATACTGGGTACCATGATATTTTGTGGACTAAAAGGCTGCTGAGGAGAGGATCCAGGTCGATATGGTGGAGAGAGACCTGTGGGTGAAATTGTTGGCCAGTTGGGAGTCGGCACTTGCTGCTTGCCTGAAGATCCTTGTTTACTTGCAGCCAGCTGTTTCAGCTGTTGTGCATGCCAATTAGCACCAGGCATGTTAGCCATTGACACAGGTAACATAGTCTGCGACTGACTCTTGCTTTGAGCTGTGGCAATGGGTGACTGAATAGGCTTATTTGATGGAGCAATAGAATAATTTTTAGAATAATTTTCTGTTCCAGCAGACGAGGGTCTGATTTGAGGGGAACCAGCATTGGCAGAGCTGCAACCACCAGAGAAATCCTTGCTAGAGATATGGTTGTCCAAGTGAGATGATTGTGGTGGGGACAGCTTAGGAGTTGTACTTAAATTTGGTTGTGAATGATTCATGTCAGGCAAGATGATGTCCAAATCATTTGGCGAGGGATCTGGCATTTTAGTTAACTCTTCCAAGAGATCCTGTAGTTCTTGGTCCACAGAGTGCAGATTGTTGTTTTTTTCTTCATATGGTACCTTCTGGCCCATATCTGTATTTTGTGATACAGAGAATGGAGAAGCCATACCTCTCCCATTCATGTGGTTATTTTCAAGCAGAACTTGATGACCACCTACACCCAGGGATGAAGAGCTGTGATTGGTTGCGTATGGAGAGTGCTGCAAATCAGAGCATGATACACTGGAGCTCGTGCTTTGTGTTTGGCCCATAGGAAGTGTAACATCATCAAGACAGAGTCGTTTGTTGTCACTTGAAAATATGATGTCATTAATGCCAGAGGACACAGGGGAACGGTCATCTTCCACCTTTCTCTTTATGGATCCTTGCAGCTGAAAAATAACCAAAGACACTATTAACTCTATTTGTTAATAAATGCACATAAGTCTCACTACATCGAATACCAATAAAAAAAAAAGATAGCACAAAATAGTATTGTACATATTCAAACCAAGAAAAAATTTATTTTAGTAACACTATAAAACAAACTGACTATTCTGTAAAGGCTAAAATGTATGAGAGAAACTGTGAAGTGGCCTCAGGTACTAGCATTTTACACCATTGAAACCCCTGAATCTCTAATACTATGAGGTAATTATATTATGTTTAATGGTGGGTACACACTACACGATATGCTCCCTGAGCGATATCGTGTAGTGTTGTCCCCAGCAGGCTGTGCTCAATGTCGTTCATGACATTGAGCACAGCCGCTGAACGATATCATTAACGATATCGTTCAGCGTCGGGCTCTCTCCCCCATTCCCTGACATGCAGCAACCTGACGAGATCGTCAGGTTGGCCTGCATGTCAGCCCGATGAACGATAATGACGAACGACCCGCGGGAACGCGCATCGTCGTTATCGTTCATCTTATTGGGGTTAAAAATGGACGATAAAGTGGACGACTGAACGATATCGTTATCGTTCAGTCGTCCACTTTATCGCCCAGTGTGTGTACGCACCTTAAGATGGCGAAGTCAAAGTTATTACTTTGTACAAGGGAAGAGAAGGACTAATCCCACCAATCAATTTGCTAACTGCTTGCTAGTTCCATGCATTTAGTATGATGCACCAACAGTTAGGCTGGGTACACACTTGAACGATAATCAGCCCGGTTTGGCTGATTTAGCCAAATCGAAACGACAAATCGGAAATATTTTGCAGTGTCTATGCCCGATTTGCGCGCTCCCGCGTTCACATGCGATATCGTGTGATTGGCTGTGCAGCACAACCAATCACATGATATCGCATGTGAGACAGTACATATTATCGAAGGACTAAACAGTGATCGTTCCGTCATTCATTAAATCTTTTAAGTGTGTACCGGCAATCATGCAATGTCTAGGGTGAAGGCAAACCGCATTGAACATCGGCACGATTGCCGGTCATTTAGGCGTGTACCCACCCTTACACTTCAGAAACATCTGTAAATAGCCTGAACATTCATTTGAATGAAAGCCTAAAATAATAAAATGTTCCAATACATGAGCATTTTGCTTCAGAAAATGCCATGTACAGGTGAAGAAATTAAGACCTGCCTCTATTTCTATAATCCCCCCGCCCGGGAAAAAAGGTGTACACAAAGCAGAACTATAACAGAACACAACATATAATTCCAATCTGTGTTAAGTGTTATTATTACAGTGTGTGCAGCCACTGGTTTAATATCTCTGACATAGGTGTCAGCTTGATTAATCTATCATTAACACCACTGCCTCACATAATGAGGAAAAATCTTTATAGCCCAAAGGAAGCACAACAGACAAAGAAACCAAGTAATCAAGATGTTAACAAGATACAAACTGGACAAAAGCAGTTAAACATCAAGGTGCTCAAGATCTGACAAGTAATCCAGATTACACTGCAAAAAAAACCAGTGGGTGGTAAGTACTACTCAATTCCAAAATTACTACTAAATACAGCCTGGATAATCAAACACAACACAGTGCATCATATAATCAAGTTTTAAAGAGACATTACCATTAGAAGCATATACCTGGTCGCTAAGTTTCCCATAAAGTGCCTTCATTTTGTTTTGATTTTTTTTTTTAATTTGGCTCTTCATTCTCAATAACTTGTCACATTTATATAGTGTGGGAGAAAAAAGGGTAATTACTAATTAGTATTATCACTATTAAATAAATGTATGGGTTATAACGAAGGCAGTATGAGGACAGCTAAACATCAGAGTAACCTACGCACACAGTAATTCTAATCCGTAAACCAGGAGAAGTGTCAAGCTTGATATTTGTAGTAACGAATGTGACAAAATAGTGCCTTATATTTAAAGGCATATAGCAAGCAAAAGAAGACACACACACGCACACACACACACTTAGAAGCAAGAACAATAAACCCTGCCCTGATTTGCCCACTTTCATGAAAGCTTTTAAATTCAGGATACGCGATAGGTATGGGTAACATACATATTTTTTCTGCCCTTAACGAAATAAGTTGTCACAGCTATCCTTATATTTAACATCCTGCATCCCAGCGTTAAATAGCCAATTCTTATTTAAATAAACCATCATGATTTTTAACTAGCAGTAAGGAATACTAACTTCAGTGGGTTTACAGGCCCTCTGCTAGTCTGTTCATTGCTTTACAGCTGCAGGTGGATATCTGTTTGCACCTCAGGAGGTTGGGTGCCCAAAACAATTGAATAGCTCCCAGCCACATAAGATGGGGGCCACAGGTGCCCCAAAACAATTAAATCATCCCCAAAGCATTAAATATCATGGAATTATAGGATTTGATCAATTGTATTTATATGAAAGAGCTTTTACATATTTATTAAGTAATCAATGTTCACATAGAAAGGTGATGAAAAAGTATCTGTTTGTTTATTATTTATGTAATTTTTATTATTTCTGATTATATTAACACTTATTGATTATCTTTACACATCTATACTTTACACTTCACCATCAACTTTTTTTCCCTTTTTTGGTGTGATGCCCTGGGGATGGTCCTTGGCTGGATTCTTTTGGGGTGCCCTGCACCTCGGACGTGAAACGCTTAATGTTAAGGACGCCGGTATAGAGGAGCCTTGACGCTGGCCCGGCGCTTCATCATATATTTGCAAATGTATGCAACTAATCTCTGAATTTCTATTATCATATAGGGTTCAAGTGTTTTTTGCTGATATTGTTGCAGTGTGCTGGAGGGAATACTTTTTTCTTCTGTGGATCAGAGTAAACCCCACCCTTTACAAGCACCTGTGCAATATCATTAAGCTGATGTGAGCGACCACTATAATGTTTTTTATTTAAGTCCTCAATGTATAAGCACAAGTTATAGTACTGAAGCAACAGGCTAGTTTCTGATTTACTGGCCATTCTAGCCACTGGCTGCAGTATTCTCATCCAGTGATAGAGATTACCCTTCTGCGTCAGCTGTGTGACTCACTGTGCACCTGTGTTAATGCCAGAATCACCAGAATGTTGTCCTAAGGGGCTCACTTGTTGCCCATCACTGACTTATATTCTCTTGAAAACTGTTTGGGAGCAACAAAGAAAGCAAGGCACAACAGAGTGCAATGTATTCACCAAGGACTTGGCAGGCCCTGCATATGTATACACACTACTACATAATAACGTTGTGTTATCTTCAGATTTTGTTTCCAAGATGATTGTAATATTCTCTGAGGCTCTACAAATCCCAATAGCTTTACGCAAGTACTCTGCAAAGTGTAAACTCTGAATGCAAAAACTAGCAGTTTCTTAGTAAATATACATGCTACATGCCTACGGCAGGAGATTTTAAGCAAAGTCTCAGTAATACCTAAGCCCCTCTGCTCTGTCACAGAGCCTGCAATTCTTAGGAGCGATGAAGTACTCATCCATTTTAATAGCCCCCCTACAGTTATTCTTTGTCTATTCTCAGCAGACATTCTATTTTAGCATTAAATAGCTTATCGCCTCCTTTACAACACGTTCCATATGCCTCCATTCAGGAGCAGAAAAAAAACTTCTTGACCTCAATAGGGGATATTTTTGTGGTGGGCTCCAATTTATTTTTCCTTAGCAACCTAAATTAATGTACATTTTTTTTGTAAAACAATAAGCTCGGTCACAGTAAACCAAGGGGATCTTAAGTTTGTTCGGGGAAAGCTATCCTGAAAAAATAAAGTTGTAATAATGGGGTTAGAGAGAAAAATTCTTAATGGGGTTATGCACAATAGTCTCATGTTTTAATTTCTTATACCAGAGGAATTGTGCTAGTAATATCCTTAACCACACTACACAGCAGAATGGATTGATCACCGTCATCCCAGATCTGCCCAGACTATAAACTCTATAAAATGCTATTTTACAAATTTAGTGTGAAATACCACTTCACGCAATGGCGAAGCAAATGCAGAACACAAAAAACTGTATGAACCTCAGGCTATTCCGTCACACAATTCCATTTGTGAGAAATTCCGCAGCAACTATTCCATAATGCTCATCTCTGAGCCGTTTCCATCTTAATATCTTAACAAAAAAATGCATTTTAAATCCACTGACTATGGAGATATCACATTTTAGACCCAATATAGTAGTATGGGTGCAGGGGAGCCTGGGAAGAACAGACCTCAAGAACATTATGAGCTGTAGGAATGAGAGCTCGTGCAATGTACAGTGTTCAGTGCCAGAGGTAGACACAGGAGCACAGTTTGAGACCAAGCCATATCGTTCCTAAGATGCTCAAGAAATAGGAGGGAGTGACCACATCAGGGCTGTAACTACCGGTGAGCTTGATGGCCGTCCTCAGACGTGACAGACGAGGGGGAAATACTGCCTAGCTCAGGCACCCACCCATGTATTTTAACCTTTGGGGGCCCCCAAAGTGCAGTCAAGAAGCTACGAAGTAGCGGAGTTAAAGTTTTAGTTAGTCAAACCCTTCACTTTTCCAGAGGCACCCAGACCCCTCTAGATACCATTTACAAGCCCTCCTCCACCCATCCATCAGTAGACAATCGATAGTGTTAATTATTAATACTATAATTACATAGGGGAAGATATATCAAAACTTGGAGATAAAGTGGAGAGAGATAGGCGCTGATTGGTTGGTACTTTATCTCGCTCTAATTTATCCCTCTTCAATGAATGATACATCTGCCCCTAGACAAGTGTATAAGGAGACCAGGGCCGTTGCTAGCATCCTGTGCCACTCCCTAATGCCGGGTACACACTAGCCGATAAGTCGATATCGTCTAGTTTGTACCCACTATGGTGCTGACAACATCGCCCTACGGAACTGCATGGACCCGAATGCAGCATGGCCCCCACCGTCGCTGCCGGCAAGTGTGTACGCACTTGCCGATACCGGCACCCCGCCGGGTCCAGTCATTAACAAAGTTGGTACACACATAGTCTACTGTGTACCAGCCTTAAGACTTGGGGGACCTGGATTCTGACCATCATTCAGAAAACAACCCATTCATCTCAGACGGGCTGGCCCTACTGCAGCTTACCATGATTGCTGGCCCTGTATATGTCTGAAATATTACATGTACTGCACCTTGCATAAGGCAGACTACAGCTTGTTACATGCTGATTATGCCCCATCCATGGGCTAGCCCCACTCGCTCTAAAGTCTAGGATTTGGGAACCCCCCCTAGAATCCTGCATTTGCCGCTTAAATACGGTACTGCCACGTGTGTTGAAAGAACAAGAGATATGGTAAGAACTTACCTTTGTTATCTCTGTTTCTACGAAGTCCATAGGGTCCACAGGGTTGACCTTGGGGTATAGGTTGGGAACCAAATCCGGGCACCACGCAGTTAAAGCTTTTAGCTCCCAGGATGCACTGGGTCCACTCTCCCTATAACCCCACCCCCAAGCCAGAGGCACCTCAGTTTGTAAGTAGCCAAAGGCCGGAGGAGGAGAGAAAAAGAGAGAGAAAACTGGAACACTCAATAACCATACTCACAGAAATGGGAGACGGAAAACCGGTGACCAGCCACACAGCCCATATGAAGCCAGGTGCGTCAGGGCGGGCGCCCTGTGGACCCTATGGACTTCGTAGAAACAGAGATAACAAAGGTAAGTTCTTACCATATCTCTTGTTTTCTACTTCAGGGTCCATAGGGGGTCCACAGGGTAGACCTTGGGGATGTCCCAAAGCAGTTCAACCAAGGGTGGGGACGCTCCTGTGCTGAGAGGAGAATCCGTCGCCAAAAAGGAAGCATCCTGAGAGGCAAAGGAAACCAATGCCTAGAACCTTAAAAAGGTGTGGACAGAAGACCACGTGGCCACCTAGTAAGGCAAAACAGCCGAGGCGCCACAGCGAGCCGCACACGAGGGTCACATGGCCCGAGAAAAAACAAGCATCAACAACAGGAAGGCCTACCCATGGGTAGGCCCCTGAGGAAGACCTACGAGGCCATCCAGCCAACATTTGGTTATAGGCCGGCCATCCTTTCCTGTGAAAACCAGAAATCTCAGACCACCAATAAGGAGTCCGATTTCCGTAAGGAACCTGAACGGATCACATAAATCCAAAGAGGCCAGACCACAGTCAATGAGGCCACACCAGCCGAGAGGACTGGGGACAGAATGGCCGTACCATAAGTTCCAGAATAATATGGAACCTGAAAACCACTAAGAAGAAACACAGGGCGAGAGCAACTCACACCCTGACATGATGCCCTCCAGAAGAGGGAGCCACATGAGAACGCTCCCAATTCAGACACTCTCCTGGTTGATATAAACACCCTGAGAGAAAGAGAGAGCCTAAGCAATAGACCATGTAATGGCTATCACAACCAGCGGTTCCATTGACTGTCCCCGGAGGTAACGAAGAACCACTACTTACTCCCAAGGAGTCCCTAGGGAGGACAAATGGAGGCATAATCAAGAAAACACTCCAAAGGATGAACTGGATACCAGAGTGGAGCAATTCCATATCTTAACCATACTGACAGTGTAGAGATCCGCACTGTCAGGAAGACCAGGCCAAGTGTGAAACCCAAGCCAGCCGGAAGGAATGCCAGAATATCTGGAAATCCTGGACACCGGAGGATTGTATCGACAGGTACAATACCATAAGATTTATGGCTGCCACAGTTTGTGGTAGGTCCCAGCAAAAGCTGATCCATGTGCTCTAATCATTCCAACGATGACAAAGCCAGGGAAGCTGTAAGACCACTGTAAGGACACAGTCAAAGACAAACGACCCAGGTCCAAGGCAAAACCAAGGACCCTGAGACAACAGGTCCGGGCAGTGAAGCATCAGGGATGGAGTATCGATGTAGAGACTCCGAAGATCCAAGTACCCCTGACATCTGGGGCAATCAGGAGCCACCAGCAGGAAAGCATCTCCGTCTCGATTGAAAACACTTCCAAAGACCTCGAGGAAGAAGGGAGACCGGAGAACACAGGTACACAAAGTGGAAGGACCACTTCACCGACAAAGAGTCGCTGAAGGTTGCTTCAGAATCCCCAGAGCTGGACTGTAACACCATAGTGTGATAAAGTCAGAAGGCCATGAGGGTCACCTCAGGGGGGCCCCCCCTGCTCACCAGGAGATGAAACCTCTCTTGGGGAAGAGACTAGTCCCCGGGATGCACGTCGTGACGGCTGAGGACTCCCGCTTCCCAATGGAGAGCTCCTGAAATGAACGCTGCCGAGATGGTCGGGAGGAGACCCTCGGACTATGTCCGAATATGTGACATACCTGTCATTGCCACCCAACGAACAGTGTTGCTAAAAAGGAAGCCACTGTCCTGACCCTGTCGGACTGAACCTTTTCAGGTTCACCGGGAAACAAGAGTTATGCCAGAGTAAGTTAATTGACAGGGTGGAATCGACAGACATCCAACTGCACTGAAAAGGATTCGATCCAGACACTGTCCATAGCAAAGAAAACCCTGGACGAGATGGCCATAGCCACCCGGACAGGGACCGACTTGCCTCCGGAGAGAGCATCATCGTTTGAACAGTTATCCGACAGAAAAAACTCGTTCCATCTGGAGATGAGCCAATTATGGAAAGGCCTGGAATGGAACTGAGCCCATTCCACCATGCATCCCAGAGTGTAAAGACATCTGTCGACTGCGCAGACAACCATGTACTCCTAATGGAAGAGTGGAGATTCCGTCTTACGCCAGAAGAATTCTCAGATTCTGAGAATCCAGCAGGGATCCTAGATGAAGAATACCCAGAGAGGGATGCAGGGAGGACTTTTTCCCCGTTGATTAAACGTCTGCACCCTGAAGAAGCCACAGTCATCCTGACCTGGCCGTAAAGTACCCCGGTGATCCCGCTAAGAGCAGGAGGCCGTCCAGGTACAGGAGCATTGGGATATACTGAACAGAAGAACTGTCAGAAAATCCAAAACGCTGGTAAACCCCTGTGGGGCTGAGGACAGTCCCAACAGGCAGAGCCCGAAAAATTGTAAGTGTTGCTGTGATACAGCAAACCTCAGCCCATGCTGAGGAAAGGTCTTTGTAAGTACCCGTAGGCACGCGTCCTGTATATCCAGTGATACCATAAAGTCCCCAGGTTCCAAACATCGTATGATGGAGCATAGGGATTTCCTCCTGAGCCCAGGTAGCTTTAGGAACTGGTTCAGGGAATTGAGACAGAGAATAGGCCAAAGAGGACCATTCAGCCACCGCACCAGAAAGAAAGCAGAACAACCAGTCCCTCACTGAGATAGTGGGGATGGCCTAATTAGCTCCGCTTACCGCAACAACTGCATAGCTTTCTGGATCTGTAAGGCCCTTGTAAAGAGGCCGCCTGAGCAAAGAGGGCGTACCCTCCTACCCACGTAGCCGCGGCAACTTGACACTAGTACCGGGCGAACTGAGAAAATCGGTATCTCCCAGTTGTAGGCCTGTCCCGTCAGGCTGAAGAGATATCCGTAGGTTCAGAAGCAGGATCGGCTGGCAGTCCAGGCCTGCTCGGTACTGGATATGTCGGCCCTTGTAGATGCCGACAGTCTACGAAGAAACAGACCTTTAGGCTGAGCCAGAGGACAAAAAAGACTTAACAGACTTAGTCTGAGGCCTTGTAGTGGGCATAGCTGAAAGCGGTAAACTTGTCGTTAGTAATACTGCCAATGTTACTACAATCTTGTCAAGGTCAGGACCAAACAATATCAACCCTAAAGATGGTATCTGCACCTCTGCATTCCCAGAGCGCAGCCATAGGGTATTACGGAGGATACAGTCGCAGCCGGAACTCTGAAAGTTAGGAGACTGGTATCCAATATAGGCATTTCCACCTATGACAACTGCATATATTACGTGAGCGACCAAATACATTTGAACCCCCGACGTGTTGGAGGGGAAAAAACGTTACAAATGCATCAACCCAATATGCAATAGTATTAACCAACCATGCTATAGCCATGGTAGGATGGGTAACAACTCCTGAAAGCAAGTATACTGATTTCAGGCAGAGTTACCACCTACGGATCCAAAGAATCCGACCACGCAGGAATGGGAGGCGTAGTAACGTCTGTAATCAGACGAGTAACACGCCCATCCACCCCAGGAGGGGCTCGTGATGACCCTCAGGGAATTTGGGACAGGAGGCCAAACACTGTTGTAACACCTCCTATCTGGCAACAGCCAGAGTCCCGCTATGCGATCCACCCGCTAGTCAGCAACAGGGAACCCGAAGGCACGCAATACTGAGGGTGTATGATACAGGTGCAGGTCAACATTCACTCTAACCAGAATGGACCTGCTACCAGCCCTAAAGCAGGGATAATAATACCTGAAATAGGCTTCCCCCCGTGTAAGAGGGAAAGAGCCCCAAACAGTATCCAGTTCACGGCAGAGCCAACTGGGAAGTAACCACAGGGCGTCAACCACGCCAATTAGCGTTTCGTAGAAAACGACATCCACCCAGGGTGGCTGTTGTGGTAATCCCTGCAAGGGGAATGACAGACTATTGTGGCACCAGGGGGAATTCATATACTGCGAAAAACCCCTGCAGGGAGCGGTAGTCTGTGTCACAGGGGAAGAGTGCAAGAAGCTGCGAGATACCCTGAGATGAAAAGGGCAGTATGGTGAAGTAACCCCAAGTGAGGTACAACAATGGGGCCCGCCCGGCGATCCGCAATTGAGAGGATCCCGAGAAAACAAACCGCCCAAGGGGGTCGTGAAAGAGGCCAGCACCAGATGACGCCACATACAGAGCCCTTTATGAGTCAAATCCTCCGCACTAACACCTGCAGCACATGACTTGCAGGATAGTAAAAATGGGTGCAGTATAACGCTCTATCTCCTGGTCAGACATATCTGACCAATCTTGGTGGAAATATTAAGCAGCGCTATACTGGTCCTGACTGATGCCAAAAATTAGCTGCAGGGACCCATTTTCAGCGTATGCAACACACAGTTCCATCTAAAATATGGCAACGTGCAGCACGCAACAGTATGTGACAAACCACACAAATATTAACAAGTATATAAATGTGAGGTCTCAGAACCACCCTAAGTACAGCTGTATTAGGGCAGATAAAGAAAAGGGATAGATATACACTGACAGGTGAGAGAATAAAGTACAGTCAGCACTAGCACAAGTCACATACAATGCAGATATATACATATATACATAAACATGTCATATAATATACTGCACTATTACACTGCATTCAACTGCCCAGATTCAGTGTCTGGGAAGGCTACAGCGCTGTGTACACTGACCTGATGGTGAGGTACGCAGGGGGACTGGACCAACTGCCATCCTGAGAGATTTCTGCTGCACCACAGAGATAAAATGGCCGCTGGAGACCTCAGAGGAAGCGTGGCCCGCGGAGGAAGCAGCTCAGCGACGCCAGACTATGGATACTGAAAGGCCCGCTGAGCTGAGGGGAGGAGCCGCTGTAACAGGGAAGGCTGCCTCCCCTGGCCGGCTATTAACCCCCGGGACGCCGGCTCCCTGCACCGATCGTTAAGTCCCTGGTGGTCTAGTGGACACACGGGGTATGGGGGGCCCGCCGCCACTGCCGGCGCCTCCGGTCTGTCCCCTGAGACCGGAGGCACAGGACTGCATTTGAAATGCGCGGATCACCGCAAGCGGTGATCCGCGACCTTACCTGCTCCCCGTGGATCCGGCAGCAGTCCTGGGCACCCACAGAGTCCGGCTAGTACAGACTCTGGGGTCCCGCTGAGATCCCCAGATCTGTACTGGCGTCTCAGCGCCAGCGGGGTGACGGAGCAGCAGCTTAGACGTCCTATGGACAGTCCGACGCTGCCGCTCTGAAGAGTCCAAAGTCCATGGAAAAAACTTTGTCCCTAAAAAAATAAAATAAGCTTAGGGGCTGCTAATCAGCTCCCCCTGCGCTAACGGTGACCCGACTCCGGCCGGGCACCAACTGAAACTGAGGTGCCTCTGGCTTGGGGGTGGGGTTATAGGGAGAGTGGACCCAGTGCATCCTGGGAGCTAAAAGCTTTAACTGCGTGGTGCCCGGATTTGGTTCCCAACCTATACCCCAAGGTCAACCCTGTGGACCCCCTATGGACCCTGAAGTAGAAATACAATAAAGAGTAAAATGATAAAAAATAACAATCATAATAATAACAACAACGTCTGACTCCACCAAACCACTATATAGTGTCACAGATCTTACTTCATCCACGAGGCGCCAAAAACATTATGAGACTGTAAAATTAATATCTACCAACTTGTGACTTTACAAATCACTCAGATGGTAAGACTGCAGAGCACATGACAGAAGCTGTGCTCCTTCAGGGGTTTTAAAAGACCAATATAGAATACAATCAGGAGTTTATTTGCTCTTTACTAAATAAAATGATGAACTCATGCCGTGAAATCTAAAAAAAGTAACAGCCTGAAACAAAACACTACATAAAAAAAAAAAAAAAAGTGATTTCATAGGAAACACACAGGCATCAGAATTACTTATTCATAACATAGCTTTTGTGTGGAAAGTTTTGCGTGGATAACACACTGTGGCCTTGATAAAAGCACTGTACAATAAGGAACAGTGGGGTTTAAAATGCAATTAAAGAACTGATTAGCATTATTTCTACAGTATGTCTGAACCAAAAATTTCACGTATAAAAATAACAGAACCTTTAATTTAAGAATTTATAGACTTGACCATACATTGTAATGTGAAAATCACATGGAAATGTTTTGATGTATCAAACCTTGGAGATACCACCCAATCAGCTTCTGTCATTTTTCAAGCACAGCCTGTAAAATGACAGTTACAAGCTGATTGGTTGGTACTTTATCTCTCTCCAAGGCTTGATACCTCTCCATCAGGGGTCAGGTCATAAGATATCATCACTGGTGGTGGGGTATAATCCTATATTAGGTTTAGTGCTTTGTCGAAACTTTCTACCTTTAACTGAATGGCTCATATTGTGCACTCATAGACATGACAAATTAGGGGATAAATTAGACCATGTCCCTGGTCCACACACACACACACCTCTGCTAGATGGCTTGATCATCCCATTATATGTGAGACCACAGCTTTCCTGTGATAGGCCATTCTACTTTTGACCAGCAGAAACTGATTGCCTTATGAAAATCAGGACTGAGTGGTATGCAACAGGACATCAACCTGTTGCTCTGTGTCTTACTGCCAGGCCTGCCCCACTGCTCATGTGCGAGATCTACCACCACCCATGGTGGGAGATGTATTAATGCGGCCTGTATCATGCCGCTATAAGGATTCCTGCTTCGCCTCTTTACATAGGCGTAGCAGGAAGCACTAACGATGAGATGTATTAACATCTCATCGGATGGAGCGGGGAAGTGATTACTCCACCCTTTGGCAATCCCCACTGGAGCCCACAGCGCATCAGCGTAGTGTTGATGCACTGTGTCTCACTCCCGGCCAACTCCACTGAGCATGAGCGGGATCTGGCAAGTACCGCAGCCAGCAGCAGGGACAGTGCTGTCTCTGCTATGGGGATAGGGCATCGGCAAGCTGCAGCTGTCGATATAGATAGCTGCAGCAGGCGGAATGGTCAGGCGAACTGACCATTCATACATTGCCCAGGCTATGGGCGCTATCTTGTAGATCGCAGAGCCGATAATGACAGGAGTGGATAGCGCCCCTGTCATTTACCCCAGCCCCCCCAATCATACATGGGGTAGAAGAGGTATCAGCGCACATAATGCGCGTCGATGCTGCTTCGACGGTTAATACATCTACCCCATGGCCTCATCTTGTGTGCAGCCTAAGACTCCCAGGGATGCTGACCAGCCCCCCAAGAGTATGTACACATACCGGCAGGTAATCCTGACGATATGCGAAAAAAAACCAAAAAACAATAAGCCGCAAAAAATGCACTAGCGACGGCAATATCGTTAGAGGTTTGCAGATACCGTAGAGAAAAGTAATCTTGCTCTACTTTATCAGCTTTCATATATACCGAGGTTCAACGTGAGTGTCAAATAGTGCTGGTTATATCGTATTTGGCACTTACCACCTCTTACATCTCCTCCTCTGTGTGTTAATCAGTACTGTGACTCTTTAATTTTTACAATTTTTTATGAATAGTTGCTTAACTTACGTAACTGTTGTCAACATATTAGGCATGAATAATGCTGGCCATACAATGCACTATACTCACGCCAACCAGCCAACCCAATGACTGGTTTGATTACTGTTTAGTGTATGGTACTGAACGATGATGGTTCACAGTCTGAAAATGGATGAAAAACTGTCTGGACCATTCAGTTTGGTTTTCATGCCTGTCCGATCCACCAGGCCATTGTCCAGCCAACCCCAGGCTGCGGATGGAAATTACCACCGTACATAAGTGTAGTGCATGTAGGCACGCCGTTTCTCAGGCATTAGCTCCTGCCTTTTTCCCATTTGGCTGGTCAACTGCATGATTGTGCAGTGTACTGTATGGACAGCTTAAGAAAGTGAAAAAATCTAATTAAAATCAGTTCATTAGTAATTAAATATTTGTTACTGCCCAATTAATTAGCAAAAAAAGGGTCATTGGGATCCAACCTAAACGCATCCCTATGATCTTAGTTTTCACAGGCCAGTCCCAATTTTCTATGCTCAAGTTATTTTAAGACCTGCAACTGAGAAGAAGCCCAAAGGAGGGCTGTAAAGCTGGAAACGCCACTGGCATTATCTGCTGTGTAACTTATGTACTGTAGCAAACAATAAAGAAATTAGGGTTTTGGAACAGTTCTGTGCTTGGGGCTCAATTAAGTGATGAACCTGTTCATAACCTTATACTAAACAGCAAGTGATGACATTTTATGCAAAACAGATTACTGCACTCTCTTTGTTAAGGTTATTGAAATAATTCTGCTGTTTTAGGGCCCGATTCAAAGCTGGACGCAATGTCAGTGTGCTATAGTTCTGGGGCACCAAAAGAGCATACTTGCCTATCATCCCAGAACGGCCTGGAGGCTCACGAAAATTGAGTGGCTCTCCAGGCCACCTGGAAAAGTAGGCAAGCCACCAGCCCGCATACCCCCGGCCACATCTCCATATGCCACGTCAGGCCCCACCGTCGTGCCGACCTGGCTGACCCCTCCCAGAGGGGGCAGACGAAATGTCGACAAGAGAGCAAAAGGGGCATTTCCTAATATAACATATAGCATATCTGATAATCAGGCACCAGTTTGCACACAATAACGTATTACGCTGAATGCTCTGATAATGAGTAGAAGCTGGAGTTGAAGCAAAACTATAAAAAAATACTCCAAAGCTTACATATTAAATCCAAAGAAAAACAAATCTAATTTTTGAAGAGCTCACTGTACTAAGCAAATTTATTTTATGTTCATGAAAAGCAGACTATGAAGCTGCCTATCTGAAACAGCCCTGCCCATAGGTGGGCAAGAAGACCACAGCAACACTGGCATTAGTGAACCTCAGACCAACGCAAAGCCGTGCCACAGTAAGCAAACCTTCGCAGTTCAAGTCAAAATAGTGAACTTTCACAAACTAAATTTTAAGTATAAGTCTAATATCGCTGTAGTTTAGATTACTATTTTGGCATATGTAACCCCTGGCTCTGACTGCGACTAAAAGCCAGCCACAACTAACACATTTGTTTATGCATACAAAATAAAAAGGTTCATCCGAATGATGCCACAAAGGGCTCAATCATTCTCCAGGTAGCTTGATACTGTATATTAGCACTATAGTAATAGAAGCTTAGTCATGCATTGCTGTGAAGTGATGGGCAAATTGTGGGTTCAGATATAGATGTCCAGAGTGGTGTAGCAAAGGACTTCATGGTCGGTGGTGGTGGGTGATTGAGAAGCAGGATGGTAAAAAATAAAAAAATTGGTATATGCCAGTGACTCTCAAACTCCGTCCTCAAGACCCCTAACAGTTCACGTTTTCCATCTCACTTAGCTAGTGCACAGGTGTGTTACCAAATGCCACATTTTACAGATCCACAGGTGACCCGGAAAATATGAACTGTTTGGAACCATGGGGCGGGGATACAGCAAAGCAGTCAAAAATGCAGTCAATGCCCCTGAAAATGCAGCTTACATTGTTGGGATTGGATGCGGTGGGCAATGCCATCTTTAGATGGTATTGCCCAATAGAAGCCTATGGGCTTCTATTCACAACTTCCTCCTTGAGAAAGATCCAATCAGATCCCTCCCAGCACGCGCAGAACGACGACAGAGGGACTTCTGGGTCATAGACCCGTCCCTCACTCGCAAAAGGACAGCGCTTATCGAGAGAGCTGCCCTTTGCCTTTTTCATCATGCATACCGACGTAATTAACGCCGACATGCATGCAAAGAGTGGTGGGATGAATCGCATCCCAAATGTGATACATCATGCATCTCGCCCCTGAGGACAGAGTTTGAGAACCATTGTTATATGCTATTTATATGCTATTTAATAAAATAAGATAAAATAGTTAATAGATCATTAATGACTAATTGGTAGGTAAAAGAAGGGTGCAGAAGGATTGTGCTGTGTGCACTGTGGGGAAAGATGGAAAATAGATGGAAAGTATAAAGAAATTGTGAGGACTACGAGATAATGGGTTGGGTACAGGATGCCGGCTGTCAGAATCCCGACGCTGGCATCCTGTCAGGTTTAGGATACAGACCCTAACCCCAATACTTACCATTGGGTTGCCAGTGGTTGGGATGCTGGCGCTGGGATTCTGACTGGTGTCGGTATTCATGTGATAATGTATGTGTTGGTATAAGAGATGGCGTGGGTGAGAGAGAGGGCATCATGTGATAATGTATGTGTTGGTATAAGAGATGGCGTGGGTGAGAGAGGGCATCATGTGATAATGTATGTGTTGGTATAAGATGGCGTGGGTGAGAGAGGGCATCATGTGATAATGTATGTGTTGGTATAAGAGATGGCGTGGGTGAGAGAGGGCATCATGTGATAATGTATGTGTTGGTATAAGAGATGGCGTGGGTGAGAGAGAGGGCATCATGTGATAATGTATGTGTTGGTATAAGAGATGGCGTGGGTGAGAGAGAGGGCATCATGTAATAATGTATGTGTTGGTATAAGAGATGGTGTGGGTGAGAGAGAGGGCATCATGTGATAATGTATGTGTTGGTATAAGAGATGGTGTGGGTGAGAGAGAGGGCATCATGTGAGTACAGTTGTGTGTGATGTGGTTGTTATACCAGCCACTAAAGATGATGGAGTAAGGGGTGGGTGCGGGATGGATAATGAATTTAGATTTACAGTGGAATATACATATATAAATAATAATAATAATATAAAATAACCAAAGTTAATATGGGCAGGTAAAGTGGTTTGGAGAAAGTGGTATATGCTGGAGGATTGAGGGGAAGTTATTGTGCGTTAGTGTAGTAGGGGTACGGCTGTAAATGGGAATTTTTAGCTTCTAGATTACCAGTGATGTGTCATTTATCAGGAACAGTGGGCCTGATTCAGAGGCGCTCGCAAAAATCGAGCACTCGCTCTGAATCAGGGCGGCCGCTGTTTTTTTTTAGGAGCGGCCTTCTGGCCACTCGCATAGCTGTGAGTGACCACCCACAGCTATAGCGAGCGGCCATAATGATGGTCACGATGGTCAAGACCATCGCGACCATCGGGCTGCGACGAGACCCTTGTGGTAGGGTCTCGTGGCCGCAAGCCCCAGAGAGCTTCTGGCTCAAATTGAGCCGGAATCTCTCCCACTGACATCACTGGTGATGTCAGTGGGGCCGCCCACAAACGGCAGCCGTTCGCATGGGAACGCCTCAGTTTGTGAAGCCACCCCCCGCCACACCTACAAAATGGGGCGAGCTGACGATCAACATCGACAGCCGCCCCTTTTGTAGCGAGTCCCGGAGCGAGCGCTTTTTGCGCTCGCTCTGGGGCTCGCACACCGAGCGTGCGCACTGAATCAGGCCCACTGTTCGAATCACACTTGCCTACTCTCCCGGAACGGCCAAGAGCGTCTCGGCCGGCCAAGTGGGCAAGTCTCCTGGCCAGCTGCCACCTGCTGGACTACCCCCAGACCCCCCACACCGCCCTGCAGCATGGGGGGGCAATCTCACGATTCAAGTTGAATAGAGTCATCGCAGTTAGCCCCCCCCCACCGCCCTGCATCACAATGCCGGTAATCTCAGCATTGTGCAGCAGGGGCAGGACCACGATGATGCGATTGCATGGTCACGGCACCCGCTTCACTCCGAATGCCGGGCACCCGGCCACGCCCCCATATGCCCCCACCTGCCCAGATGGCTGTCAGAATGTCGGCAAGTACGGTTATAAAAGTGTAATGAAATATAGAATTGGGGGGGGAGAAGCATTAACAAGGTTGGTGAACAAGCAGGAGATGATGTACAGCAATGTAAGCTCTTACGAGCAGGGCCCTCTACCCTCTTGTGCGTCCCCCTACTTTAGTTTCATCTACTTCTTACTCCCCACTAGGGCACCTAACACTTGGTTGCTTATGCTCTGTTGCTTATCTGGGTGTTATGGTCGCTAATGTAGCAATGTATATTATCCATGTCCTGGTCCTGTATTGTATTGTTCTGTAAGTCACTGGTCACCTATTTGTTTATGTACTTTGTAAGGTGCTGCGGAACACTAGTGGCGCCATATAAATACATAATAATAAACTTATAACAGGTAAATCTCTAGTCTGTTAACACAAGATTTAATAATAAAGTATACTGTTAGTATGACATACTCAAATATATAATGAGATATAATGAACTATGGTAAAAATAAAAACAAAAAAATGTAGATGAATACTAGAATAAAAAAGTTATGTACTAATGGTAGTAAGAGGGAGTTATTCAATATGTTTAATAAGGATAGTGTCTGTAGAAATATGCTGTGAAGAGTTATAGCCATGCTATAGTCCGTAATTACTTTAATAATAAAAATAATGTAAAAAACCTAACCAAATAATAAGTAAGAAAAACTATGAAGTGATAGTCAGATATGTAGAAGTATTTTCACCAACAGTGTGGCTTCTGCGGTGGGCTCCGTGCGGTCTACAAGTTGGTTAACACAGTGTTTAAAAGAGCACAATTTTTTTTCCATTCAGCAGCTAAGCCATAAGTGACACGAGACGTAAAGTGCCTCTGAGCGGTGGGGAGAAGGCACTTTGCCAATACTAGCTTTCCTAATATGGCGAATATTGCCTACTGTAATATAAATGTGTGCAGCCAACATCGCAGTGATGTCCGTCAGCACAACGTGAGGTACTGAGTTCCGCTCTGATTACAAAGCTGCGTAGGGTTGAGCAGCCCTTTGTAAAATGCTTTATAGTCCAAACCAGTCTAATGATACCCCTGGACCAGCAGCATCCTGGGGAATGGCTGGTTACCAGTCCGGGTCTGGAGTAGAACACAAGGCATTTTTCAGCACTCGAACTGCTCCTAAACTGCATTGACAGGAACAAACGCAAAAAGAAAAAAAATTGGCACAAATCCCATTATTGCCCATGTCACCCATTTCATTTCCATACATATATATATCCTTTAGAATGTAAGCTCTCACGAGCAGGGCCCTCTTCCCTCATGTGCTTTTCCTTTCTTTACTTATATTGTTATCTACTCTATACTCAAAAGCACCTAACCCGTGACTTTTGCCATCCTGCTACTGTTGCAGCAATGTTTATATTTGTCTTGCATTGTCTTGTACTGAATGTCACGGTTTTCTTGTTCTGCTCAACTCTTTATGTACTGTGTTTATGTAAGGCGCTGCGGAACCCTTGTGGCGCCATATAAATAAAAGATAATAATATTAATATATGCAGCAAACTTTAGCACTGCATCATATGCAAACAAGAATCCACATCTGGATAGACCCTTCTTAAGCCAACAAGATCAGCAATAGCTGGAGTACCAGAATACATAAGGAGTTCTTTTTTGTTTTCACTGCACTTTGTTTTGACAGATCTCTATTACATGACAAGTTGCAGAGCCTTGTCTCATTGTGTTCAGAGCATTAATTGCTGTATGTCTGAAGATTTAATGTGCCCTCCTTTGAACCAACTATTCTTCAAGTGTGTAAAAAAAAAAAGGAGTTTTATTTTCTGTGATTTATTCCAGAAACATGCCGAGTTTCTGACCTTTGTTTGTGGCTAATATCAGCAGAGAGCATTAATCTTGGTAAGCCTTCTTTTCTAACAGCGGGGTATGAAAATAGAACAGCTCTGCATATGGCACAATAAACATATACTGTATTACATTTAAAGAAGCTCAAGATCATTTCAAGGTTGGAGCCCTACACGCCCAAGGGGCTCTGATTAACTGGGACTGTAACGTCGTGGAATGAACACAATAGCTGAGAAATGATATAATTATATATTATGAGAGAAAGAGATATATATATATATATATATATATATACACACATACATACACACACAAACAAACATACATATACAGTACACACACATATATATTATGACTCAAGCAAACAGATAACTTACAAGAAGCAGCAAATGTTGAAGGGATAATACAAGGGGATGCCACCGTTCTCTATCCCGACGCTGGAATCCCGACGCTGGAATCCCGGCAAGGGACTGAAGATAGATGTTGAAATACAGACGCCGGAATATCCAGAAGGACGTGTGCACGAATAATGAAGGTAAGCCGGGCGCCCTTAGTGTAAGCCGCGCGCGGGGGGGCGGGGTTTAGGTCAGATAATGGGGTTAGCGTTAGGTTTTTTTTAGGGTCAGGGATCACTGGGGGTGGGGTCAGGTTTAGGCACTAAGGGGGTAGGGCTAGGCAGAAAGGGGGGAGACTTAGGTTTAGGAACTACAGGGGAGGGTTAGGCTATAAGAAGGGATACCAACCATCGGGATGCCGCTGTCGGTATTGTGACAGGAGGTATCCCGACAGCCGGCATTACTTACCCATTCCAATACAAGTTTAATAAAATGCATCTTAAAAACATGCACATAAAGCAACAAAGCCAAGACAAGTAGTGCCGGATGCAGATCACAAATAAGAAGCACCATACAATGTAGGTAGTTATCTAGGTGATATTACATACATGCAACCTATGCCTCTCACATGGAAATATGTTAAGACAATTGTTTTCCCTCAATAACAATTATTACTTTAGCTGAAATATGGTAAATGTTGCCTTTCATCTGGCAGCCAGTGAAATGACAAGGATAATCTGCGTATAAATCCGCCACCTCCAGCAGTCTCAGTCCGCATTCATGGACTCTTAATACAGCATGCAATTAATAGTGATTCTATTTTAGACACTTATTTACATATTAGAGGGCAGCAAGCATCTACGTAGCACACACTATCCAATGTGCTGTGAATGTTAAAGAGAAACGGGAGCTTGTTAATGTCTGATTTACTCTGATGTCCGCAGTTTGATTGTTTCATAAATATTTCACTAGTCAGGTCAGCTAATTAAGGAAGTGTCCCAGTCATTCATATTTCTAGGCGTTTGTCATTTCAGCCAATCATTGGTGGTGCGTAATTACATCTATGGCATTGTGGGTTTCAGCCTTAGGCAAATTAATTTGTTATAAAATGCACTACTGCTTTGTGAAATGTGTTTAACGCATGTTAACATCCACTGCATAGTGTATAAATGCCTTTCAGATATGTATACACAATGGTTTTACATGCTCATAAGTTGATCATGAGGTTTTTTTTTTTAAATGCACAAGTTAAATTCTACAGGGGCACACACCACAGCAAAGGGTTTGATGAAAGATTTGTGTAATAGGGAATAATGGATAGCACATTTTCTATAAACCCAACATTTATATTAAAAAAGCTAACAGGCCTAGATAAAACTTGGTATATTTTTGGTCAGTCTATTGAAAGTGTAAGGATCAATGATTTCTATTTTCACTTCACCCTGTGTTCAATTTCTGCTCTGTTCATCAGACTAAGCACCGCAGACATAAACCTGAGTATCTGCGCAAAAGGGATACAACATACATTTTCTATAGCATTTGTGAAAATACGTTCAGAAATAATTGTTTTGCCATCATGGTGGTTAATAGTGTGCTACAACTATAAAGGTTGGTGCAGCTGCATAGGAATTTTTTTCATCTTTTGCACCCACTGCGAAGCTGTGCAAAAAGGAAGATGAGCAGAGCTCAATCGCCATGACAGAGCAACATTTACAAAAAGTTGAAGCCAAATACGGATTTATTTTTAATAAATTGTGTTTTTATTTAAATGGATACACATTCACAAATGGATAATTGTTCCATTTGTTTCGAAAATAGGGCATGATTCACACTTGGGAATTTTCATAATTATGAAAGATGTGGGAAATTTAGGTGGAAGTTACTCTCTCGACACTACCGTTCTATAATAATGTCTTCCACTTATTGAACAGTGGAGTAAGTTTCTACAATATAACAATATTTGTGCAGTGCAATAGTTACCACTAGAAAATACTCCCAACACCATTAATTAAAGCATTAAAAAAAAAAAATAGACAGTGGTAAGGAAAGTGTGGCAGGTTAAAGGAAAACACTCCCAACTGGTGAACGGATTGAGCTTTATAAAATAGATATATTTCTTCATGGACCAAGAAACAGAACTTAAAAAAAAAAAAAAAGACCCAAACGGATCACAGCAAAAATAAAAAGTGGAGAAAACTTTATTGAATACAAAACGCAGCTAGCTGAAATACAAGGATGTTAAGAAATGCTAAACTGTACAATATGTTACTAATAATAAGATAATTTTATTTATATAGCACTTTCTTTATTAGGTGTGTAGATAGTTTGTAAACTGTCAGAGGGTTACTGATGCAACCTAAATTGTGGGAATTTGTTCAACTAAATTTTTCACCTCTAGTTGACTTTAACTGGATGACTTTTAAATATCCACCTATAACTAACTACATGACTTCTGTGTATTTTAACAATGTCTTCACATAATCAGGAGCTTAGTTTTGTTGTCTTGGCAAAGTTGAGCTCTGGATACTATTGTATCCAATGCAGAGAAAAAAGGATCATAACAAATCTGTAGTTTTATCTCAGGAAACAAAACATAAACAAACAAAACAAACAACTGTACCCGATAATATAAATACATGGCTGAAATGCACAGTTGGAAGTCATAGGAGGTACAGATATTTGTCAAATTTTACAGGAAGTCATGTGATTACCAGTAAATTAAAGTCATCCAAAAGGTGGACACCTGAAAAGAACAGTTAAACGAAAAAAGGTCTCACACGTTTTTCGTTGGCGTTTGTGTTGAGATATTGGGGCATATTTATTAAACATTTCAAAGGGGGAACCTGCAAATATTAAGGATCCCCAGGATTTAAAATAGACAGACAGCAGCAGATATCTGCCACAGTCCCTCCATTACAGACCGTAATGCAGTCTCCATAGGTTTCTATGGGGGTTACTAGGTGGACAGATTTACCAAGCTCCAGAATGCAAGCTTGGCCCTGGCCACTACCGAACTACCACCATGTGAAGATGATGTAGCCTATAGTAACAAGAGGTTATTCCTATATACGTAAAAATATTCATTTTAATTTTTATGTTGCGAATTTAGGCTTAAAAAAGGTTGCACATCCACATTGTAAATGTATGTGGTGATAAATAGCATCCATTATGTATAAATCAATACTTTAAGGGTAATATTCACAAGTCAATTCATTTTATCTTCCTAGGAACAATTCTGGCTGGTCTGGTTTTGCAGATGGGCAGGATTTGTTGTAATTAGTGTTATCTGGGATATGGATTCATTAGGTTTCCAAAATATACTCTGTTTTATCTTATTTTGGTAAAAAGAGACTTCGATTTAACAATTTCACCAAAGCTCACAAAATTCAAAACAGTTCCCCTCTACAACAAAAGAAACCACAGGAAGAAACTGAAAACAGGCTGTTCACTTACACAGAGACATTCAAAGAAAACTCAGAGTACAAAGATCAACAGACTTGTGGCTTTTCGACATTTAGCAGAGCCAGGATATGAAAGGATATATACACTAGAGATTAACGTTTTCACTAACACAACCGTATTAGCAATGTAAAATGCTGGTTTCTTCTCTTCTTGACTTGTGTTTCTCAATTTTTATGACTGATAACTATTCACATTCTCCAAGGCAGTCAACAAAGCCATTCTAAGATAGATACATTTTTGTATTTCTAGCGTTAATTACATCTCCCGTGATACTCAGCTGGAAGTGAGAAAGTTGTGTTGCAATATATATCTAGGCTTTTCAACTGACTGGCCGCATGCAGTTCTCCAAAGCTTTTTTTGTGGCCTATTGACAGCTGCTTGGACTCGGCTGAACGACACAGAGCACACAGAGGAAAGCCTCCCTCTTTATGGCATTTTGGGTATGTATAAGTGGTCTTTAGTACATAGAAACAGTGCAGTCAAGTAGTGCCAACATTTCAACTTGTATAAAGCTATTATTACATTTCATCAGTATTAAATATGTATTCGGCTTCCTGGAAAGCATTTGAAGGTCTTTCCTAAAAAGTTATTTATACAATAGAGGTTATTTTACTATGTTTTGCAACCACAATATATATTTCAGCAGGATCAAGGCTAGACAGGGAAGAATGAGCTTACTTTGTGTATATTGATGGAATGGTCATCCCAATACCTTATTTATAACAGAGTGCAGATCAATGCAATAGCTTCAGCCCAAAACTACTGTATAGAAAACTGGACTCCAGGATTAAGGGGCCTATTCATCATTGGGGGCCGAATGGTCCCCCATGATTAAGTATCCAACTCACCACAAGTATGTTCTCACAGGCAAACTCCGAAAACATTGTTACTTAAAACATTTGAAATCTAGCATTTAAGCATGCGTAACGGGCCCATTATCAGTCCATTTAAAAACACCAACCCTTCTGGCAAATGCCACAGTTTTCTGCTTTTCAGTCCAGACCTAAAGGCAAACTTCTGATTATCACAATGTTATTATTTTGTTTTCAATCTGACCTATGTGTCCTGCTCTACAAACAAAGTTTCCACATCATTTTGCTAAGGGATACATTTTATTTCTAAGCAGTACAATGAGGACCACCAATAAAAATAGAAATTATCACATCTGTATTTACCAATGCAGCATTAAATGCGTTTAGTAACGCAAGTTAAAAACAAATTTCCTTCTCTCTTTATGACCTGCTTTGTCTTAAGCGTCTCCGATTTCGCTCTGTGACATCGATTGTACTGGACACCAGTGGTCCATTTCTATGTATAGTGATTATAGGGAGAGAGACGGCCTGCGGGCAGCATGGCTAAGGAGTCTAGTTTCTGCAAGACTATGGAAGATGGAGCGATAACTGTTAAATGGAACAAGTTGTAAATGTTATACATATGGATTTATTGACCCTCTATTCCCATCCTATCTCCCAGAGTTACAATACTTTAGAGAGGTGATATTGTTAAAATATATTGAATGATTTCATGTTCTCCGAAGCCTGCTGAAGATACTGAACTAGGGTTTATTAAAAAGAGCAATGTGATAACAGTCTGCCATAGCTCATCTAAAGTTTTTCATTTTCTTCTCTAACTAAACAGTTTTCTCATTTATTCACAGTCAACAATTTGTACACTTTTCACAGCTTTATGCCTGGGTCAGTAGCCACTATCGAACACATTGTGATTGTATCTAGTCAGGCAAAGAAGGCAAGAAAAATGCAAAAGCATATGGTGAATATCAGCATGACATGATGAATGAGTATTAGATAAATGCAATTAAAAGGTAGGTGGTGGGTACACTTTGACAGCATTGTAGAGACCTTGCTTTCAGA
Source organism: Taudactylus pleione (assembly GCA_031769625.1). Lineage (NCBI taxonomy): Eukaryota > Metazoa > Chordata > Amphibia > Anura > Myobatrachidae > Taudactylus > Taudactylus pleione. The sequence continues at coordinate 532,470 of JAUIMM010000221.1, forward strand.
TACAATATCAATCTAGCTGCTAAACCAAGCATCATTAATCAGATATTGCAAGATCATGGTCAAAAAATTAAATAGACACTACACCCCAATAAAGAGCAAACATGCAAAGAGCTTTTTGATGGTTCTTAGTAAAAATAGAATTTTCATAGTATGTATGTTCATGAGGTTATAGAGGTAGAAACAGATTTGGGAAAGGCAAATATGCTATAAAGGAAATGTACAGTACACTGACTCATCACAGAGTCTGTCTCATGTACCGCTCCCCGGAGATGGGAAGATGTTGCTACAAAAGATTTAAGTCATCAATGTAGGTCTATTCCTAGAACAGTAACAATAGCTTATCATCAGGGGTTTAGATTCTTGGGTTGATAAACGTTCACATTATAGTCAAGACCTTCTTTGAACAATCATAACTCTGGGTCTCACACAGCTGGTTTCTCTGTTACCCATAGAAGTGGTCACACAGTGGATCTAGTCTTTTAAACTGGGTTAAAAGTCTCAGAGCAATGGAGATACCTCAACACTTGGTGAGGCCATCACTCCATTAGTTTCTCAATAAAACTTCCCCACTAAGAGATCTTGGCTCATTGAGATAACTAGATACTATGCACAGAGGAGTGTAACTCCATAGGAGGCCAATAGTAATCCTGGATATTCCAGCTTCAACTAAGTGAAGATCCTTGTTCTCTTGTACACTGTGAAAATAGGAGAGGTATCACATCTAGACTAACAAATAACACATTTTACATGACCATTGATCTTGGTTTGACAATACTATCAGGGAGTTAAAGAAGTTGGACTATAGGCTAGAAATACACAGGAGGAGGACCGGTGTCAGGACAAGCTACGGAAGAATTCCAATCTACAACCACTGGAGAAATCAGAGATCCTGTAAGAGCATGGCTGCAGAAAACAGACCAGCTAAGTTCTCCTGTGCTGTAGAGAGACTAGCCCATCTGTGTCACCCGTTTGTCTGCCCCTCCCCTTTAGATCGCAAGCTCTCACGAGCAGGGCCCTCTTCCCTCATGTGCTTCTCCTTGCCTTACTTATACTTTCATTTACAAAGGCACGTAACACTTAGTTGCTGACACTCAGCTGCTTATTTAAGTGTTATGGAGCAATGTTTATAAATCATGTATTTGTCCTGCATTGTTTGTACTGTTAAACAAATGAGCGCACAAGAAAAACAGTTATGTACTTTGTAAGGCACTGCGGAACCCTTATGGCACCATATAAAGAATAATAATAATAATAATAATGTTTGTCTTTGTACCAACAATGTTATGAGTTTGCCATCAGTTTCTATGGGAATGTATCATGTATCTGGTTGTGATCCTGTGTACAGAGTGATCTTCTGGTGCAAAGAGACAGAAGTGATTGTTCAGACAATCTTTTATGATCTCTCCACAAAACATTATTACAGTGGAACATTAGATTCTAGCAGAATGCGTACAAACCTAGTGGAACAGCTGGTTCAAATCTTCCCTACCTTACAGAAAGTTATACCATTGGTGCACTTATCTGCACTAATTGCCCTGACATGTATTTTGCTAATAGGCTCCATCTTATCCCCTAAATTGTTTGCAATGTACATGCCAAATACTCAGATGACATTTACTTGTTCAATGTTATACGGACGATACACAGATCTACCTGTTTTTTACCATGTTCCAAAGACAAAACTATCAGTTCTAAATGAATTGGCTGAGATCATATGCCTGATAAAATAAATGTACTACTGATGGGGGCGCACTATAGAACAAGTCTGTAGCTAGGCCAATAAATTGGCTGAGGTGTCCAAAAAGCTCTACTATTGTATGTGAAATCTTTGTGATGTTCTTGATTGCAGCTTGAACCTTAGACATCAGGGGGAATTCTAAAGTGACAGAAGATCAGGGGGGAGGGGGGGCCTTTATATTCAACAGTTTTAGGCAGCCATGCCTTTCCACGCATGTCGGGGCTTAGCCACGTAAAGCCATGATTATTTTATTTCACTACAGGCTCTTCTTACACAAATACATGTCCTTGTGTCCTCACAACTTGACTACAGCAAAACACTTTACTTACAGGTCTTCCGGAAGCAGAATTGTGCTGGCTGCCTACAGTGCAAAAGGCAACCAGCAAGTTACAAACCATTTTTCCACAACTCTGACTTGATTCTTTCCCGCAGAGTTGCTAGAACATTTTTGTAGTAATGTTGATTCATTCAGATGCTGAGTGGACGGTCAAGTTGAACAATTTTCTACATGTTTTCCACAATTTCTTTTGTTTTTTACATACAAGCCCTTCTGGGACATTTATCATCTTCGACATCCTCATGTCAGTCATTAAATCTTTTGTGCCACTCAAAGACATGTGCAGGTGACATACAATCTGCCCCGTAAGCTTCGGTTTGCTTACGGGAAGATTTGGTGGGCGTTTTGGTCAATCTAAAGTCGTCAACACGTTTTAACTTAAGTTAACATGCTGCTCTACTTTTGAACTAAGCATTTTTACAATGCACAGGAAAATGTAAAACAAGAGTAGTAAATTTCACTCAGCGCTAATTAGTGATGGATGTACAAATACCCCCAAATGAATGGGAATGATTCAGGTTGCAGATTACCCATTAGATAACTTTGGGACAAAGTCATTAGTGAAAATTAGTCACATTTTCAACAAAAATGTTGAACAACACACAATAAAACTTAATAAAACATGGATACAGAAATATTAGAAAAAGTCCTCTAGTTCATACCATAGTAGGCAAGTGGTGTGTGTAAACAGATGGTGTTGGCCGATTTCTGGACAGAAGCAAGTTCAACAACACACCTTAAGTGTATGCCTTTCTGTAGTTGGTAAGTCAGAGGTCCAGATTACTACAGCATGACGTCTGCGTGATGCATTTCTGATCGAATGTCCTTCCTGTGCAGATGCCATGCTTATCACAAGGGCCTCCTTTTATAGTCAGAAAATCCGCCGTTTGAAGGACTGGAAGAAACGCTGTAGTGTGTTCCACTGCTGAGTCGGGAAAGTTGGAAGCTTGAAGTGACATAATCGTATCACTTAAAGACGGAGATGCTGTTCATGTTTCTTATGGGTTCTCCCATATGTAATGAATTGATGCAAGAGGTTTAATGCGTTTACTCTTTTCATGTTTGGTGCAATGTATTGGATCCCTGAATGATAGAGCTCCGGAAATAGTATGGAAGTGCGTTCCACCACTTAACCGGAAGGAAGGAAACCAGAAATGACGTAGTAGAACCAGAAGATGAAGCAGATGTTTGCGTTTCAATTGTCTTCCGAAATTAACAGCTTAAAAATACAATATTGGACCTCTTTCCATTATTACACCTTCCTTTCAATTCTAGAGCAGTACTTTGGATTCCTGCACAGTCCAAACCTACCTAAAGGAAGCAAACTATCTGGGCGAGAGGGGTGAAACTTGCAAAACCGTTTTTGGGATAGTCCAAGGACAATGTTCACCCAGTCTCGTTATTTAATGGCCACTCCTTGTATATGCATATATTTTCTCATATTACAGTAACTTTGCTTTCTTCTATGCATCCAAAAAAATATTTTTTTTTGTTCTTGGAAAGAATAAAGTAATGCAAAACCAGATATACAGATTAGCTAAAAACTCTAGGGTGGATTTGGTGCTAGGCCAAATTTGCAGTCTCTGGTCACAACTCATACAGATTATTTGATTGTAATCAATTTAGTACAATTTTGAAGACACCTGACAAAAAGCTTTTAGGCTAAAAGTAGAAATGATAAATACAGTAAGAGGCTAATCATAGGAACAAGGGAAAATGAAAAAGTTTCTTACTACAAATGGATTTTAAACATCTCTGTAAAAAGTAATTACTAGTGTTCAATATTGTCCTTTTCACAGCTACTTAATTTAATACACTCAATGGTATGTTAAAACACAATTTTATAATATTGGTAGTGAATCTGACAGGGTATCACAATGTGGGATGATGCAGAGTTACATGTTGGCCGCATTGGGTGCTCGAAAATAAATGTGCAGCATTAAGAACAGTTTTTATGAATGTATTTTTTGATATCACAGCAACTTGATCATCTGTGTGGCTTCAGTTAAGATCATCTGAGAGCATCAGTTAAGCATCTACCCACTGGATGAGCATACAATTTGGTTATATACATAGGATGAAATTCGGCCCTTTAACCCATCGAACTGTGAACGCATTCAGAAGATGACTGCTCACAAAGCCAGTAGCGGTCATTTTCTTTCTGCATTACATATACCAACAACACGCTCGATGGCTACAGAATCTATTTCAACTGGATTATTAACAGTAAGGGATACATTATCTGCATTAAAAAATTACCAATACCTACAGTAATCCAGCTAAATTAGGAGTGTGATACCAAAGACCCCACCCCCAAAGTACATTACTCTGCTGGGAAAAGAGGAGACCAGAAATGTAGAAGTTGTTACTAATAAGACCAACTGAAATGGGAAAAATATTAAATGCAAATTGATCTCCCAAGTTAGAGGGAAAAGAGCCGCTACCAGATTTCCATTGTTGAATGTGAGGAATAATTATGTCACTTCCTCTTATTTTCTGAATAACACAGATTTTTACCACAATTATCAGCCCTTCATTTCCCATGATCACATCCAACCTTGTGCACTTCTCCCTTTTGTTCTGTGCAACTTAAAAATAAATTATATATATATTTTTTTAAATAATAATACAGCAGGGATCTCCACTCTGTAAAGGTTTAGTAATATTTATCAGGTTATATTACCAGATTGGTCTGAATAAACCTTTGCAGGGAAAGGCAATAATTTCTTCTGAAGAATCTTCTATTTTCCATGTGCTAACTCCAACTATGGAAATTTTTTAAAGATTAAACTATACTTCTAAGTTTAGAGAAACATAGTAGATCCGGTTTCAGCTTTAAAAGTTCCTTCCACTCAGTTCCCAGCCATTTTCAGACTTTAATAGAGCTTAATGGTTCAGTTTTGAACCTCTCCCGCATGTTCCAATCCCAGTCTCAGATGGGAGTTTGGATTATTGTTATCATTTGGATTATCAAATGGACATGAAATAATTTTTAAAGGAAGGCTACACATTATGTGATCTGGTATGCTATTGTGCAGGTCTACACTTCTGCAACTGGATTGCAAGGAGTTGTGAAATTTAATGGTCAATGAGGTGCAGTTGTGAAATCAATAGTTATTATTATGGGCTTGACTGTGAGCATTTTGTTTCTGGTTAGCATTTAAACTGCAGGGGAAATAGGGTGCACTAGAGACAGTGATAGATATGCAGCACAGAGGAGACCCCAAGAAGTCCATGTAGATCCAGAAAAAAGAAAACCAAACGCCAAGCAAGGTGACTGATGATCAAATTTCACTGAGGCAAAGGGGGTCAGGGTAATATTTCAGACTTTCTACATAACAATCCGCTGCATTCTGTTGAGCAATCGTGATTTGCTAATTAAAGCAAATGTAATCACTTCTTACAAAATTATTACTTTTTCAATCGGATCAGTAACTCTGGAATTCCTTAACTTTGGGAGGTGTTAATAGCAGAGTTCCATTAACCTTTTTCAAAGGAAATGAACATCATTAGCGCTCGTTGACATGGCCATTTTCTATGGGCTCACGATATGAACTGGCTGTGTTCATTTATTTGTGACAGCAGATTAGCCAGCATTAATTTAGTCCTCACACTGGGTGGGAAGTACTCACCGTGCAGTATACATTCCGCCAGTCACAGCACTGATACTAATCACATATGTCCTAACATATGCGATTAGTATCGCAAAGGACAGCTCTTGCGATTAGAGCTGCCCTTTGCGAAGCTGCCGCCGCCGAGTGAGGTGGTCTCCGCGGGTCTCCTCCCTCTCCTAGCCCTGGGAGCTTCCTGCTGGTAACCTCTGCAGGAATTCCAGGGCTCCTCCTCCTCCTCCCTGCACCTGGAAGAAGAGAAGGAGGCGGGGGACCCAGGAGGAGCACGCAGGAGTCTGAGGTGAGGGGGCGGCAGTGAGAGGTGCGGGGTGGATGGGATGCGGTAAGAAGCCCATACGCTTCTATAGGGTAAAAGGTATAAGGGTTTTTCTAGCATTACCCTCCGCTTCAAAAATTGGGCAGCCAGGGCTTAGTACATATGAAAATGCGGTAAAAACCCTGAAAAGGGTTTTTACTGCATTTTTCCTTTAGTACATCCTGGCAACTGTGTGCTATTTATGGACATATATAGTAATAAATACAAGTTAAATCTTGAACTATGTGATGGCCAGTACACTGCCATAAGTAGAGCTTGCCCTCTGATTATGGAGGTACCATGATTTACAGCTTTTCCACATATAGTTCATGTATCAAGCAGTGAAAACAGTGGAGACATGGGCCAGCTTCTACCTATCATTTTGTTAGAATGTACTTGATAAATGCTACATTGAAGCCGATTGGTTGCTATGGGCCATATCTCTACTGGTCTAATTCTCCACTCATTTTACTCCTTGATACATCATCCCTTAGTTAGTAACTACTTCACCCTTTTATTACTGTCTGCATGATGTCACTTAGCTTTTACATAAAGACCCCACTATAATACAGTTGGTCAATTGTGGGGACTAAAAATGGGGTCAGTCAATGACCACATCTGTAACCCTAAAGACATCAGTGAAGCAGAATGAACAAGCCCATTACAGACATGAATCACATCACATTATTTTAGAGCAGCACGGATGGTGTAATGGTTAGCATTACTGCCTCACAGTACTGAGGCAAATTTGATTTCCACCAAGGACCTAACTATGTGGAGTTTGTATATTCAGCCGGTGAATACATGGGTTTCCTTCAGGCACTCCAGTTTCCTCCCAAACGCAACAAATATACTGGTAGGTTAATTGGCTCCTGACAAAACATTAACCCTAGGTGTAAGTGGGTGTGTGTACATGACATGTGGTAGGGAATATAGATTGTAAGCTCCACTGGGGCAGGGACTGATGTGAATGACCATTCTCTGTAAGGCGCCATGGAATATCTGTGCGCTATATAAATCACTGGTAGTAATAATAATTTCAGGTGAAAAGATGACAATTTACAATTATATCTTTACAAGAAAGGAAGTTTTTCAGACTTTCACAAACACACAACTGACCAGATAGAGCACAGAAGCATGTGGACGCTTTATTCACCAAATTGTAGGGAAAGCCCAGTCTCACTGTGGAGTAACTGCACAATTTGGTAGACTTGACAAAATTGTCAAATAAAAGTCACTGTGTGCGGCTTGCAGTGAATCATGACCTACAACAATTTCTTTCCAGCAGACCTTCACCAAGTAATTGGCAGGATGGTTATTCTGCCTTCTTTTCCAGACATAACACAGGGATCCTACTATTAATCTAAATATTTTTCTAAATCATTTGAATACTACATAGTGGCAATGCTAAAATGCACACTTTAAAACCTTTTTTCTAATCCCTCTTCCTATACATCGTACAAGACACTATGGGCCCGATGTTAATGCAATCGGAGCTTCGATCCGGTGCACAGCTGCTGTTGAACATATGCTAATGCATGCAGCCACCTGGCCATGTATTGAGACGCCCACCAGCGGCTTTGCAAATCCAAGCAAGTGCGGTCCAAACAGGCAGCGGCGCTCGAAGATCATTCGATAATCGACCATCTGAGTAATCCTATGTTCGCACAGAATGGCCGTGGGAACTGAGCCATTGGCGCCATTTTTTTTTTGTGCGTATGGAATCGCATTAGTATATGGATACATACCCCAAACACGGCTGTGACACACCTGTTTTCTCTGCCACTCCCCAAAACAGCTCCAAACGGTCCCTGAATGTCAATCACGTTGCACAGAAACCTGCACTGTGAGCAGCATCGCTAAGGTGACTTGGCGTGTGCGCAATGTGATAGTGACGCACACAGTCGGCCGATAACCGCTCATCTCCATTATATATATATATATATATATATATATATATAGGCACTGCGTCCACATCTGAATCAGACGCTATATGTACAGTATAGAGTGGGTTTGTTCCACAAAGCCAAAATCTCGCCCAATTTCCCTTCACCCTTGTAATACCGCGTGTCAAAGTGGGTTAGGTTTGTGTAAATTAAGGGGGAAGGTGCCAGTTTTAAAACATTGATTTTCAAATTGTTTAGTGCATTATTATTCAGTATTTACAAAACAGCCACAGTTTACTTAGTGCTGAACAATTTGAAAGAGACAAAAAGACATTACATACTTGAAATCGGTACAAAAGGATAAAGGAATGTTTATATTACGTCACTATCGGAAACACTGGTTAGTGTTAGATGAGAGATGAAAAGAGTACTGTAGTCTTTATTATCAGACCTTATTGTAAGCTCCTTAAAAAGCAGAGTAAATTAGCTCAGAAGCGGAGCTGTTGCAAGGTTGTGACAAAGAAATGTAACAAATAAACAAAGAAATACATCAAAATGATTAAAGACTATAATTATACAGTCAGTCAGGTTTGCCACATAACTGGTATAAGAGTGACAGAAGGCGTCTGGCGGGATTTTAAGCACAAGAAAATGGGTCAGCAGAGGGTGACTGTACAGGGTTAATAGTTATAGCTTTTTTTCTTTACATATACATTTATTTTCATTGGTCATATAGTTAGGGAAGGAGTGTAGTCGTGTTTTAGGGTATGTCTAAAGACAGGCAATATGGAACTTTCTAGTTCTTCTGGCCTGTCTGACATCCTGTCATCCCTCCCTTCCTAGATGTTGTAAGCTTTCTGGGTTTGCAGGAAACTATGGCTGCAGTGACATTTGGCTTTAGAAATGAAGGTGCGCTCCTCACCAATACATGGTTACAGCTGATTCTACCCTATTGGGGTCAGCTGCACCACCCGTCCAAGTGGGCCTTCTGGATGTGTGTCATTGGAAGGGGAGTTAAATACCTTGAGTGGAGTATGATGGGACAGCAGAAGGCTCCCCCATCTAGGCCTTGGTGTTGAAGTTTGCAGATGGTTATACTGTCAGTAGGGCTGTCCTTCACCACCATACTTCCTCTTTTAAATAATAAGATAATTTAAAATTTAAATAAAAAATGACCCTTTTCTCCTCCAATATCTGCCTGTGAGTCTTTATATTAGATAAGTATTCGTTATTTGTCAACTGTGTGGGTTGACATCAGCCGATATGGATTTTACAGGGAAATATTGCCAATGCTATTGATAATGCAGAAACAAAAAGGAAGGAAGGCTGGTATTTTACTCCCAAGAAAAGATGGCAATGGGTTTTGGAAGACAAAATCTTTAAATACTCTAAACTCTTTAAAAATGGTGCTTCTATATTTATAGAGAACTATCGGTTTATCAGTATTTAGCAAAGGCACTTATGTGTCAGTTTAAGGAGATTTAATCATAGACCAAAATAAGTATATTTTATATATAGTTCTAAACAATAATTTCCGGCTAAGCAGTTCCGCAGTAGAGAGCTGACTGGATCCCTTACAGCTCTTTCTGATTGCCTAGACACAGCCTCTCCACTCCCCCAGCCTAGATAAAAACTATGGCATGATTGTTATATATATTATATATATATATTAAATCATTCAAAGTTATGTGCTGTTCCCACCTCCAATTGAAACTAATCAACTTAGGACACGGACACGGACACGGACACGGACACACACACCTCTCAATAATCTGCTTAACATTTCAAAGTATAGGCTACATCTTTCACATACTAGACTAAATGCTTGCTATTTCTCCTCTTGGGGTTTATTATGAAATACAACTAAATTACACAAAAGTAATTAAATGCAATCAAACAATTTTTATTGCTTTTGATATTTTATATTGAGAGTCCTACAGTTCGGGGAACTACTGTAAATAAAACCTCAGCAAACATAGACCTTTGACTAAAATAACAAATTGGAACTCCTTAATTCCAAAAATATAACACTGTTCCCATGAATATAGCAGCATAATAATATGGAGCTCTATAGCATTACGCTTGAAGTGTTTTGGATTCTGAGGCCCCAGGACATGCCCATCTGTTACTAGCTACAATGAAATTGCTTCGCCAGCAGCTCAGTTGTCCCTGGAGGACTCACCATTGTACCTGTATGACTAATTACAGAGTGACAAAACTCACTGGGCAAAAAAAAAAAAAAGGTAACGGCAAATCATATCTTTTAGGTGTGTGTGGAAATAGAACTAAAAAGACAGTATCAGGCGTTTGTATTTAAACACCAATTTAATGCACTTCTATAATGCAATTTTAATTAATTCGATTAATGCATCTACGCTTACAAAAAGTTGGTATTATGTCAAAAGGTACTAGGCTGGAAAAAAAGCCATGATTTGCTTGCTTTATTTTATGTAATGATTTTATAATGACCTGTAGCTTATGGTCCTGTAAATAGGTTGAAGAGCACAGAATACACTTCCTGGCACATTATAGCTGGACATTAGGCTGCATTCTGCTTTACAATGCAACAGCTGAAACCTTACAGCCTTTGGTGCAGGTGCTTAGCTCCATTAAATTACCTAAAGCAGTGGTGCTCAAGTGTCTTACTGTGGTCGACTGATGGATTGTTGGGCAGTGATGGAGGCCGAAACAGAAAGGCCAACATCATGTTCAATATTGTTTTCCCGCGCAAATACCATCAAGCCTGTTTAAAGGAAATGGGAAATACTGCGCTGCATGAGATGTTGAGGAGGAGTGGCATGGGGCTACAGGCCACAGCGGAGAGACCAGCTGGAGCACATGCAGACATGGAAGACTTCAAAGTATCCATTTTTGGTAAGAAATAAACACTTTTAGGCAGCACAGTGACACAGTGATTAGCATTGCTGCCTCACAGGACTGGAATGATGGGTTCAATTATGACCAGGACCAGATCTGTGTATAGTTTTTATGTTGCATTGTCCATTAATTGACATCAATTCCAGGACGCTTTCGCCTACGCGAAAACTTTACATGAAAAAATAGGTGAAAAAGTTTCTCTATATATGGGCAGGTGAATTGGAAGTGCAAAATAGCTATTTTGGGGTGCAAATGTGGGGAATTGATCCAGAACCCTTTGGACACCCCCCCTAATGACTAATCAGTCAAAGAAAAACTTAAATTTAAAAAAAAAAAAAACCACACTAAAAATTACATGTCAATTTTTGGAGTGAAAATGTAAAAAGTGCTGGAAATTGGGTAAAAGGTGGGGCGGGGGGCTGGTATTTTGGGGGGCTATATGGATGAGACAGGTGTTTTTGAGATTGCAGGAGGCAGCAGCAGGTGTATTTTTACATTATTTTAAATCATTATTTTAGAGATATCAAAATATACTAGTGTCCGTTTTCATGCACCCCAAATTTAACTATGTTACTTATATTTCTAAAAAAACATTGCTTTCTATAATTTTCCCACACATATGCATATTTGCATATAACAGCTCTTTGCCTCAAAATAAGTTCACTAAATACTTTTGTTAGGGCTACTAATACTATTCTATATTGATTCCCAGGGTCACTGAAGCCCTTTGTAGGGTACAGACTAAATTCCACAAAAAAAATTTCCTTTTCGCTAGTTTCGCTTCGGAAAACATTCGCTTATCTGCGTTTTCGGCTGTTTTACAATTGAACAGGGCAAAAAGCTGGGACGCGCATGGAGAAAACATAGCAGCAAAACAGGCGAATGAGGCAAATTCATTCATACGGCTTTTCGACATACGGCACTTTTCGCTGCTAATTGAATTAGGCCCTGTGTTTCACAAATGACAGTTAGGAGCTGATTGGTTGGTACTTTATCTCCACCTGCTTTATCTATTTCCAAGGCTTAGTACATAGACCCCTATATTTTCTGTGCGGATAGTGTCAAGCTCTTACTCATTGCTCACTAACTGTTAATGTGTAAATGCTATAAAATATTCTTATAAATAAAACTACTCTCTCCTAGTATGTAGATGTGAGAAAGGGGGTTCCTTTTCATCGTGGTGGTTGTGCCATCTTTTTGCAATCTCTCTACCATTATCACTTCGCAGCTATGGCTACTCTGGAGAAAACGTGTGTACTCCATGCACACAGCACTCTGGCCCAAGGTAGAAATTCTAATTTCTAAGTTTGTTATAATATAATATTGATATTCAGCATCTGTCTTGTGACTGAAAAATCATTCAACAATTGATTAAATAAACAAAACCATCCAAAACAATTATTCCTGAATACTTCAGTGTTTGAAGGAGAACAAAATGGATGTTAAAAAAAAACTATGTAATAAAGTAATATATTACAGATTAATCTATTAATCTGTATCACAATTCCATGGTCCCTCTAGCACTGCAGATGCCAAGGATTTAATAAGGATAGTACAATCTTAACAAGCTCTTAGATTGGATAGAACACATTTGCCTGATAAAACTGCTGCTTCTACAATCAAAATCCTTTTAGCAATGTAGGTTACAAATGATAAGAGACAAAGCAGAATACTAAATTTGATGATGTTAGGCCCTTGTCAGCGGGATAATGTTGCAGTAGAAATTCTATTTAGACTATTAAAAAAAAAACGTTCCTCAATGTTGTTCTTGCAAATGAAGATTAAAGTACTAATTGCTGTATTGTTTCTTAGTAGAAGCAATGTGGCTGTATTAGAAGTAATTCATTTGCTACAGTATTCTCTAGTGTATAAAAAGGACTAAAAAAAAAAAAAAAAAAAATTTCCTCAACAAACAAAGCTGCATTTTCATATGTGCGACTAGCACATAATAGTCTCACATATTGGTGGCTCTTCATTTTAATATGCGTGTACTAATTTAATTGTACAATGCTGTGTTCATATTCCATGGGAAGGGCCTGATATACTGTAAATCCAAGTGAGCAAGGGGCAGAAAAAATATAAACCCCCCCACCAGTTTACCAGCCCTGATCTGCTCAGTAACTTATTTAAAATGGATCTATAAAGCTCATGTAATTGTAAATATTCCTGCCTTTAATTCCACTCACTTTAAGGATTTGGGCTCACCCTTTTCCTCCAGTCCCCCTCTCTCTCACTGGTGAATGTAGCTCAATTTCCACTGAATGAAGGGTATATGGACCCTATTGAGGAAAGTGGTGAATACACACATTCCATATACTTCATGCTTGTGTGTCGTGTCAGCTCTTTTCTCAGTGGGATCGATGAACCTCATTTGCAATACCAGTTGAACGGTTTTCACCACGCAACCAAGGTGAACGCAGGTCAGCCCAACTACACCATGGGGACAGTATTCATATGCACAATCCCCAAACACATTGCAATATTTACCATGTGGCCTTGTACAGTTTCTATTCATTTCAGCAGCTCCGATGCATTTTTTTGCCTTTTTTTCTAATCTTTCTTGATTCATTGGTGAGAGGAACTTACTAGTTATTTGCCGAACCCATTTGGATTAAGAGGAGTTGTAGCAAAAAATGACAACAAAGAAAAACCTCACAAGAAGTACACATAAGGAGTGAGAAATGTGTCCCGGCTGTCATGTTGCCCATAATTCCTTAGTTGTGGTCTGTACAGATTTATAAAGTGTGGGGGTGTATTTAGTAAGAAATGTAAGTTATATTGTTAGAAATACTCAGAGTAACACAATTGTCATAAACACAGATTGTGGTGAATGATGGCCATAAGCTGTGCTCCAGGCCAGAAATTTTCACACTGTGTGTCACTACACCTTAGACTGTCACAAGCTGGTGTCTCATATACAATGACAATGGGGTGACATTAAAAAAAGGCCAAGTCCCGCAGGTGCACTCTGGCCAATCAGCAGAACAAGGGAAGGAAGTGTGCTTTCCTGCCCTAACTCTGCTCCAGAACAGGCTCTGACCAATCAGCAGAACAAGGGAAGGAAGTGTGCTTTCCCGCTCTAACTCTGCTCCAGAACAGGCTCTGACCAATCAGCAGAACAAGGGAAGGAAGTGTGCTTTCCCGCTCTAACTCTGCTCCAGAACAGGCTCTGGCCAATCAGCAGAACAAGGGAAGGAAGTGTGCTTTCCCGCTCTAACTCTGCTCCAGAACAGGCTCTGGCCAATCAGCAGAACAAGGGAAGGAAGTGTGCTTTCCCGTTCTAACTCTGCTCCAGAACAGGCTCTGGCCAATCAGCAGAACAAGGGGAATAGAGTGTGCTTTTCCTCTCTCCTCCCTGCTTCACTGGATACTGCACAGGCTTGTGAAAAACAAAGTCCCACCTGCCCCCTGGCTTTCTGCAGCATCAGAGAAGCCCAGAGATGGCAGACAGCAGGGCAGATGTCTCAGCATCAAGTCTCTACTCTATCTGCTTAAGGTATTTTTCAGTATACTACAATGGGGGAGATGTAAGAAGCGAGCGTGTGCTGATACCGTTTCTCCCCGATGTATGATCGGGGGGCTGCGCTATGAACGGTCAGATCGCCTAACCATACCGCCCACTGTAGCTTTCGTTATCGACAGCTACAGCCTGGCGATGCCCTATTCCCACAGCAGGGACAGCTCTGTCCCTGCTGCGGCGGCTGCCAGCTCCAGGGCTGCACACAGGATTTCGCAATACTTGCGAGATTCCGCGCATGCTCAGTGGAGGCAACCGGCACTAGGCTGATGCGCTATGTCCTCAGGCAGGGATCACCTGAAGGGGGAGTTAAGGCTCCCCCTCTCCGGCCGATGAGATGTATGAACATCTCATCGTTAGTGCTTCCTGCTTCACCTCGGTAAAGAGGTGAAGCAGGAAGCGTTATAGCGGCACGTTAAGTTCCGCTATAATACATCTCCCCCAATGTACCAAATCACCTGCGACATTGCCTAGGTATAGAGGGCACAATCACCATATACATAAATGCACAATGTACACCCACCATGACACGCCAAAAAGACACTTGAAAAATGCCCAAGCAAGTGTACAAGTGCTTGAAGTATTAGTTGTTTCACTTTGTTAAGTTACTCTTGGCAGCTGAGCCATAATATAACTACATTCCTCAGCAACTCAGTTTCATGTACAATAACAACTATTTTGTGTAAATACAATGTGCTGAAAATGGCCTTTATGTTTCTATGGAATATTTGCATCTTTGTTGTTAGAGGACTTTGCAGTCGGCTGCGGTATTGTGAAACTCTAAAACACTGACAAAATGAAGAAATATTTCCTCAGTCCATGTCCAGTTATTCCTGAGAGGAAGAGAGAGCGGAGAAAAGAAATGAAATGCTAGAGCAGTGTCCCAAATACCCAGGAAAGATAAATAAATGTTGACTTTTCATCGCTGCCTCTGGGTGAGTTGAGATGGACACGGACACGGACACGGACACATCGATGGGAAACCTTGAAATAATGCCAGAATATCCAGACCCATATGGATAGCCACAGCCAGGACTGGTTTTCCTTCTCCCGAAACAATTATCATGTCTGGCTGTGAACAATTGTTTTTGTTTTGCAGGACCAACAAAGCCACTTGGAAACAGTTAAAATGTAAAACAACATTGCATAGTTACCCTGATTATGAATACTAATATAAGACTGCACAATTACCCTGATACTAATCCAAGACTGCAGTTACCCTGATTATTATTTCTACTCCAACACTGCACAGTTACCCTGCTTATTAATACTGATCCAACACTGCACAGTTACCCTGATTATTAATACTGATCCAACACTGCACAGTTACCCTGATTATTAATACTGATCCAACACTGCACAGTTACCCTGATTATTAATACTGATCCAACACTGCACAGTTACCCTGATTATTAATACTGATCCAACACTGCACAGTTACCCTGATTATTAATATTGATCCAACACTGCACAGTTACCCTAATTATTCATACTGATCCAACACTGCACAGTTACCCTGATTATGAATACTGATCCAACAGATGCTAATTACCCTGATTATTAATACTGATCCAACACTGCACAGTTACCCTGATTACTAATACTGATCCAGCACTGCACAGTTACCCTAATTATTAATACTGATCCAACACTGCACAGTTACCCTGATCATTAATAATGATCCAACACTGCACAGTTACTCTAATTATTAATACTGATCCAACACTGCACAGTTACCCTGATTATTAATATTGATCCAACACTGCACAGTTACCCTAATTATTAATACTGATCCAACACTGCACAGTTACCCTGATTATTAATACTGATCCAACACTGCACAGTTACCCTGATTATTAATACTGATCCAACAGATGCTAATTACCCTGATTATTAATACTGATCCAACACTGCACAGTTACCCTAATTATTAATACTGATCCAACACTGCACAGTTACCCTGATTATTAATACTGATCCAACACTGCACAGTTACCCTGATTATTAATATTGATCCAACAGTGCTAATTACCCTGATTATTAATACTGATCCAACAGTGAATAGTTACCCTGATTATTAATACTAATCCAACACTGCACAGTTACCCTGATTAATACTAATCCAACACTGCACAGTTAACTTGATTATTAATACCGATCCAACAATGCACAGTTACCCTGATTATTAATACTGATCCAACAGATGCTAATTACCCTGATTATTAATACTGATCCAAGAGATGCTAATTACACTGATTATTAATACTGATCCAACAGATGCTAATTACACTGATTATTAATACTGATCCAACAGTAAACAGTTACCCTGATTATTAATACTAATCCAAAAGTGTAGTTATCCTGATTCATAATACAAATCCAACAGTGCATAGTTACCCTGATTATTCATACAAATATAAGGAGGAAACAGCCATTGCAGTAATCTTTTTTTTTCTTTTGAGTTGTATGTTTTGAGCCTATAAAACTCTTACAGGCGATATGTTCCATTCCACATGAGGAACAGAAAACATTGCACAACACTGTAAACTAAAACCTTGCACAACTTATCCTTCTGTGCCCCTTACACCTGCTTCTTGTTACACTTGTCTTATATGCCACTGTCCATGGTACCAAGATAGGTGGACAGTACAAAACAAAGAAAAATGACAAGCCAAACAAGAAATGGTAAGGAGTGATAGATCAACTACTAATACTTCAATCAACTCCTTATATCCACTTACTGTTAGGGCTTTCACATTACATCTTTATTTCTCCCTAAATGCAAATGAGATTATTATGACGTGGAATTAGTTTGCATGTATGTATACTACTATCAAGTAGTACTAATATCCAAATATTAGAGATGACTTCCAAATGTATGCATAACATAGAACTATATTGTTTCTTCCTTTTCGGAAACAAGTACTGAGAAGTTTGTCTTTACTCACAAAGGGGGAGATGAATGATGTGGTGTTAAGTGTCAAATGTGTTAGATCCAGCGCACTGTGACACTCACATGGAACATCCACTTTTAGTTTTCTCTATGGTATCCGCACACATTTAATAATACATCTCTCCCCAATATTTTTTTGTGGATGGACTCATTGTATAGTTTAGAGAGCGACACACATTTAAGAAAAAGTCAGTGCAGTAACTACAGCACGATCAATATCAGTGGTATATATCTGTGGCTCTCATATCCCAGATTGCCCCTACAGCCTCCCTGTATGCTCTTCCTGCCTCTGCTCTAGGCGATGAAAAAGCAGAAGTTTCTTGTATATCTCCTTAGCAGGTGGAAACAGATTAAAAAAGAAAAAAAAGAAAGCGATATTATTGTGAAAATAAGTGTCTGAAAGTGTTAATATTACAAGCTGTGTTGCTGCAATTAGCTGCAAGTTCTTGGCTGTGCCGCTATCATGGAATCAGAGTGAGACTTGCTGTGAGCTGTTTGTGCATATAAAAATGAAAGCAGTAGATAAAAAGTGTATTTTGAGGAGCTGGTTGATGTTTAAGTCAATATTCCTTTTCTCTTGTCATTATTCATTACCAGTTCGGGTCTCTAAGCCAGGTTATCTCAGAAAAATCCACACTGCAATGGTGCATTTTCCTGTAAAGTACTAACAAACATGCTGTCTCCCAGTAAATTGAAACCGTTGAGCTATTTGGCAATTTCAATATTAAACTGCTGATGACTGGACTTTTTCTAGCTACTAAGAAGGTGTACGTAAGCCTGCTGACAGAGCCTCCTATTGCCCACTGCTTTCCCCTCTGCCTAGAGCACTAATAACCCCCCAAATCCTTATACCAGCTTTCTTCAGGTGTGCTAATAACCCCGCTACTATAGAGTGACCCTACAACATTAAGGGTATAGAATCACTGGGTGTAGTCCCAGGCCTTGTGAATGAAATACAGGGCTGTAAGGAGAGGTGTGCGAGTTATGCCGTTGCTCAGGGCCCAGTGTGCAGCACTGTTACTGCTCCGTGCAGTGCTGCACAGAGTGCCCAAAAGACTCTGCAGGCATGCACCCTGTAGTGTGTAGAGCTGACATGCGGAAAGCTCTACATTTTCTCCTGCTGGTGGCCCCGACTCCTCGCATGGCATCACATGTTCGTAGGCAGGGCAGGTGTGAGCCTGGCTCCAGTATTTAAGAAATACGATGGACAGTATGCAAACTAAGATACCGCTAGCATTGTGTTCTCATACCCTGTACAGGGGGACATTAGGATTAAGTCTAGCATATGCCTAGTGAGCCCTCAGGCTGAACCACTGCCCTGTATAGGACCAAACACACACATTCACACACACATATAGACATGCACGCAGTTATCACAATTAGGAAACTGCTTGAAAATATACATTTTCCTGGCAGATTTATGGTTAATCTGGCAACCACATCCACAATACAGTCTGTAGATAAAAGAACACGGCACCTCAGCTGATCAATATCTATATTACCTTACACTTTATATACACACACACAAATATATTACGCAGTGCTTAACAGATAATGCTTAACCACACATATCAGTCCCTGTTCCAGTTGCACTTACAGAATTAACCAACCAACATAAGTTTGGACTATTTGGAGGAAATGAAAGCACTTGAACAATCTAATCCCAAAACAGACCGTGTCCTGCCAGAATAGACCCAAAACCAACAAAACTCATCCCACCGCCTCATCATGCTGTCACTCTTACTCATAAGTGCAGATGAATAAATCTTTTTTAGGAGGAGAAAGCTTCTGTTCATGCAGTTCATGGAAAAACAATGTTTTACAGATGCTGTTTAACTAAATATGGAAACGGTTATTCTGCCACTCGACCCAAGCAGCTAAACTGGCCCTATGCTGTATGCTTAAATCTCACAGAATGTCCAAGAAACTCAGAACATTGGAGTGTTCTCCCAGACACTGGGTTGAGTAGATCAGCTTCCTGGAACCCATCTACTTCACTAGGAATTGTGACATCACCCAGCCTTCCCCCATGGACCTTCCATTGGGGATCTCCTGGAGTGGAGGTTAAAAAAAAACAAAACATGCCCTTTAAATAGGCGGCCAAACTGCACAGGACCCAGTTGTTCTGTGTTCAGGCAGAGTACTTGGGTCAGTTCTGAAACACAAGGGGGCCTGCAAGAGCAGCACACATATGTTCCCATGGGATTTACCAGCATACACAGCAAAGATCAGATCATTATTGTAGACCATGCTAGGTTTCGGGTCAGTTTGGCAATTTTCTAAGAGATTCGGCAGCACGTATGGACACCTTAAACTTCCAATAAATCTTTGCATTTGCAGATCAGCAACAGCTGCTGCCAAAGCTGGTCTGTGCCTGGTCTAGACTGGAAGATTTACAGTTTGCTTTATGAAAATCTGTAACAAGTCTGTAACAATTACATTAAGTAGACAAAGACTGGCTGAGCTGCCAGCTACAAATAGGTTGCTTTACTTCAATCTATTATCTTTTCTCTTTGTCGAACAAATTCCCTACAGTCTATAACAAATACGCAATGACCTTTAATAAGGTAATGGCCTTTACCACAGTATATCAAATCTTCTGACACATCCTGTGTTGTATGGAGTTGAAAACATGAACCAGCCTCTTGTCTAACAGATAAAGAGCCAGAGGCAAGTTACTTTACTTCAGTGTTTGCTGGTTGAGATCTAACATTGGGTGAGTGAGGAAATTTATAGAAGGCCTACATGCAACATTGTGTTTAAAATAATGGTTAATGGTTTGTGTCATAACAAAACAGATCCCGTGCACCATGCACTACAGGAAAACTTCTCATCCAGCTCCTGTGGAATGCAGACAAAATGACTGTTCTCCTGTAGACAAAGGGCCGATTCTCAGGAACACAAAGCTCTCCGTTTAGCAGACACCACATTCCTGTGGCAAGGCAATGAATGCTCAACTGAGCATAATATCATGTTGGTTTCACCAAGCACTGCCACTTGGGTTGCAACTTATCAGAACATCACCACCAGGGCAGGTAACGGCAATGCAGGGAATTACACGCATCACTCTGGCCTTTATGCCCACTTGACTTTTCAGGGTCTGTTACTAATGTACATCACTCAGTATGCCCAGCAAACAACTAGTTAACATGAGCACTGTAGAACCAGTCATGGTTGTAAGAGTCGTTTTACACATAAGGGGTCATTTAAATGAGCTCTTTCTAAACATTTTCTCCTGTCGCCTTTTGGCTGCAACTAAACACAGAATAACCTCTCGGAGAACCACGCAGGCAGACTCATGTGCCACACGCGTTCTGTGTTACATACCATATTTACTAATGATTGGGTTTTAGACCTGATAATTAGAATTTCTTATTGCTGCTATTTGCAGTAATAATAATATTATGGGGCACATGTATCAAAGCTTGATGTGAGATAAAATTGTGAAATATATATCACCAACCAATCAGCTCCAGACTATCATTTCTTAAACACAGCCTGCAAAATGTAAGTTAGAAGCTGATTGGTTGGTGATATATATCTCACAATTTTATCTTCAAGCTTTGATACATATGCCCCTATATCTGAAAGGAGCCCATCCCTCCAATGTGATAAGAAGTGAAATGATCGCAATAGCAATCATTTCACTTCTGTATCGTGAGCCAGGCCATTCTGCACATACTATAGGGCATAGGTTCTCAAACTCGGTCCTCAGGACCCCAAACAGTGCATGTTTTCCAGGTCTCCTCACAAAATCACAAGTGACATTATTAGCTCCACCTGTGGATCTTTTCAAATGTGTCAGTGAGTAATGAATACACCTGTTCACCTGCTGGGTGATCTGAAAAATGTGAACTGTGTGGGGTCCTGAGGACAGAGTTTGAGAACCACTGCTGTAGGGTAACACCATCTGAAGATGGAAAATGAAGGGCCCGCAACACACATCAGAGATATCTGCTGCGGTTCTTCCATGATACATTCGGGGGATTAA
This sequence comes from Taudactylus pleione, assembly GCA_031769625.1. Classification (NCBI taxonomy): domain Eukaryota; kingdom Metazoa; phylum Chordata; class Amphibia; order Anura; family Myobatrachidae; genus Taudactylus; species Taudactylus pleione. The sequence continues at coordinate 553,696 of JAUIMM010000221.1, forward strand.
TACTTGCGGTATCCCCCCAAAAACAAGCATTTTCAGGGAATATCCCACAAATACTAATTGATAAAAAGGCCACATAATCATCTCAGTAAATACACATATTTAAACAAACTGGTGATAAATCGCTTTTTTATGTAAAAGAACAAATAAGGATGGCACAAATTATATATTACATAACTTAAATGTTATAACAGTTATGCATTAATTACTATTATCATAGTGATGGCTTTCTAGCCGCGTGTGTGTAAAATATTGAAGATTACCAAGACCAGCCTGAAAATGGTGCCTTTAAAATTACCAAAATTGTCTCTCAACTCTAATCTGCATAACCTGGAGTGCACTGGCCAAATACCTTACTGGGCATATTATTTCTAACATTCCCAGTGACCATCAGATTTTAATTTGCACCAACTCATAGCATAGATGAGAAACGCAGCACATTACTTCCCACTTCAGTAACAATTGTATGAGAAAAAACAAAAACAAAAAAAACTCTATAGTCTACAGTAGTGGTGTCGCTAAGGGCTGCAGGCCACACTGGGTGACACCAAAACAGCAGAGCTGCACTGCATCTGTTGTGCTGGGAGAGGCTGGAGACTGCCCAGTATGTCCCGGAGTGCAGAGTAAGCCCCCAGTATTACCAAAACATTGAATATCAGGGGACGTGACCTCGCAGTCACAAGCCTACGCCCCCTTTCACGCACACCTACGGGGAGTCCCTAGATGCCCCACTAGGTGTCATTACCCATAGTGATGGCACTGGTCTACATATTAAACTATATTACTACTATAATAACTAACGACTTCCAACAAACATAGATGTAAAGAAAAATGGTGTCCTCTGGTTATTACCATACAAGTATTTGAAAAGGGACGGAACAAAATTCGCCTTCAGAAACAATGAAGCTTTGTTTATGAAGATGATTATGTGTGGAACTTTATAATTGAGAACTATGATGCCACTGAAAATATTATTCATTCATACTTTCCAGTTGTCTAATATAGTAGGTTTGTCTTCCCATTTTAAAATTCTCTAGGCTTTCTTGTATTACCTTATGTAATTCTATTCAACAGTGGCACAACAGCTAAAAATTATTCTGGATTCTTCAATGAAATATAGAATTGTAGAAATGTGAATATTTTTGTTTATTTTCAAATCGTTGCGGAGAGAAGTATCTATGAAAGGTATTACTGGGCTCATAACAACGAAAACCCAGTTCTTTAGCAAATATTAGATTACATATATTGTTTACAGATGGAATTATCCTTTAAGGTTAGGTTAGATTGCACAATATACACACCAGGCATATCATTACAGATATGAAAGCAGAGTGCTAGGTGTGTGTTTTGTAGTAGGGCTGTGATATTAGTATTTAGGGAAGAGATACTGGAGACACTTTATATGATAAACTACCTATGAAGCAAAGGTTCTACAGTTATGACTGACCTTCCATGACCTTGTTGAATAAAGGCCAACAAATACTTCTGCTTTACAGAACCTCTGAAAATCTTCACTGTGTGATGTGTGTATTTGTGTCTGCTGAGAAAGTCAAGAAGATTACTTCCCAACCAACTTGAAAAGCCAACAAGTGAAATTACCTAATCACCAGGTAATGTAATCTGCCCACTCTTAGTGGGGGAAAGGAAACCTTACAGATTTCTGGAGTGAATGAAAAGTATCAGATCAAGAGAAATATTGTACATTACGCAAGTCTAGTCTGCGCAGGCTCCAGGTACCGACAGGACTCAGAGAACAGTCCTATGCATCCAAACAGTGCTGGAGGGAGAAGAGCGGCTGTGTCCAGATGTCAGGCAGCCAGTGAGAGCTGTGAGGGGGTCCAGCTCTCACTGCACTTGGCAAAACATATTTAGTAGCATTAAAATAAGATCTATACAATTATCTGGTCAGTGGATGATTTAATTAAAAGTAACTCCCATCTGTTTGTAACTGTGGATGAACACTTTATTTACCCCGTAAATTGAATTGCTATATATTTTGGCCATTCAGTATTTGAGCAAAATTATAAATTCAACTAGTTACTAAAAACTCAGAGTGAAGGCATCAAATTGTTTCTGAAGGGTATTTTTAAGTAGCTTTTAGGATGTTTGGGAAATAATAGTTTAATATCTTGAATTCCATTTCACACTAAACAGCCCAATGTTATACCAACCTCAACCAATAGACAGATCCCAGCAGCCCAGGCTTAGAAACACATTTTCGTTCAATCAAAGGCTGCACGCAGCAGAAATTAATGTAGCACCTATCAGCCTCTCAAAATTATTTAATGATATCTGGGCTTCTGAAACAATAAATCATTTTCTGGCACAGACAATTCAATAACCTTTAAGAGCAATTGCTTCTTTCTCCAGCAAAGTGCAATGTAAAACAGTTCTGATTACACTGGTCAAGGAGAATGGAAAAACACAATTTGCAAACATAATTCTCCCAGTCAAAATGGATTGCGGCCTCACTTCATGTTAAGGGACAATCCCAGTTGAGTTTTGTGTTCTGTAGAACACATTTCATTTAGATATTACTGAGCAAACAACAGACATTACTGAAGTGCTGTACAACCAATTTATTGCCAGATGCGCACAATGAATTTGGTGTAGTGCCTTGTAACAACAGTTTAACTGGTGACAGTGATTGATCAGCTCACAGCACCTCTACACCCAGCTCCTCTTTAGAAGCTGAGCAAAGGCCTTGCATTTGGGCAACATGTTGCATTGTTTACAGCATACTTTAAGCACTCCCACCATCTGCACACAGAGGCTGCCATTCTGTGCCATGAACCATATTCAGTCCCTTAATTCACTAGATCGTAGAGGTGCATTAAGCCAAGTCTACAATTCTGTGAAATCACTGAGGCACTTAGTGATTATAATCGTGCTTATGAATTGACCATATGAATATTGATTCACCCCACATAACTGCAGCATCCTTTTTGTGTAGGAATGGGTCAGCCTCATATAATCCCGCTAGAACGTAAAACTAGGCAAATTCATTTAAGTGGGTTTTTTGCTACATCCACCAAGAATTTAATTACAATAGCCCAATTACAAATGTAGAAAAGCACTGTTTTTTTTTTTCAATGAAGATAACATTAAATCAGAAATACACTCTATACATTGTTAATGTGGTAAATGATTATACTAGCTGCAAACGTCTGGTTTTTAAAGGAATATCTACATAGGTGTATAGAGGCCCATTTCCAGCAACCATCACTCTAGTGTTCTGATGGTACATTGTGTTTGTTAAGCGCGTTATAAGACTAATGGATGATTAGAAAACCCTTGAAATCCCTTGTGCAAATATGTTAGCACAGCTGAAAACGGGTTTGCTGGTTATAAAACTGGCCTTCCTTTGAGCTAGTTGAGTATCTGGAGCATCACATTTGTGGGTTCGATTATACTCTCCAAATGGCCAGCAAAAGAGAACTTTCATGTGAAACTCGACAGTCTATTCTTGTTCTTAGAAATTAAGGCTATTCCATGCGAGAGATTGCCAAGAAACTGAACATTTCCTACAATGGTGTGTACTACTCCCTTCAGAGAACAGCACAAACAGGCTCTAACCAGAGTAGAAAGAAGTGGGAGGCCCAGGTGCACAACTGTGCAAGAAGACAAGTACATGAGCAAACAAAAAAAATGTCCATTATCATGTAGGATTTAAGTATTTTTTGTTGATATTGCTGCAGTGAGCTGGAGGGAATGTTTTTTTTTCTGTGGTTCAGTGTAAACCCCGCCCTTTACAAGCACCTGTGCTAGGTCATTAAGCTGATATGAGTGACCACCATACTTTTTGTTTGCAATCTTGAGAGGCATGAAGGGAGTCAGCATTAGGAGGATGTGCTGGTCCTTATAGTGCCATGTGGAGGTTTCTGGGGTACCTCCAAGGTGAGTCAGCTCTCAGCTTATACATGTGCTGTTATTATGCAGTACACTAATTTGTAATTATATGACCCAGAGTGGGTGCTACTATTATGTAGCAATAATTATTTTGGGGTGAGCGTTTGGGAGTGGGGCCCCCGAAGTTGTTCTGGCTGGACCTTTTTCAGGGCATCACCACTTAATTCACATAGATATTTTTGTATCACTTTTCTAATTGTGTGTTTATTATTTATGTCATTTTAATTCTCTCTCATTTCATTAACACTTATAAATTAATCTTTATACTTCACTTATCAGCTTTTTTCCCCTTTTCGTGCAATGCCCTGGGGATGGTCCTTGGCTGGAATTTTTTTGGGGTACCTTGCTTCTCGGACGTGAACCCCTTAATGTTAGGGACGCCAGTATAGAGGAGTCTTGACGATGGCCTGGCGCTTATTCATATGTTTGCAAATGTATGTAACTAATACCTCTGAATCTCTATTATCATGTAGGATTTAAGTATTTTTTGTTGATATTGCTGCAGTGAGCTGGAGGGAATTTTTTTTTTTCTGAAGTACATTAGAGTCTCTAGTTTGAGAAATAGATGCCTCACAAGTCCTCAACTGGCAGCTTCATTAAATGGTACCCACAAAACGCCAGTGTCAACGTCTACAATGAATAGGCGACTCCGGGATGCTGGCCTTCTCGGCAGACTGGCAAAGAAAAAGCCATATCTGAGAGTGGCCAATAAAAGGAAAAGATTAATATGGGCAAAAGAACACAGACATTGGACAGAGGAAGATTGGAAACAAGTGTTATGGACAGACAAATTGAAGTTTGAGGTGTTTGGATCACACAGGAGAACATTTGTGAGACGCAGAACAAATGAAAAGATGCTAGAAGAGTGCCCGACGCCATCTGTCAAGCATGGTGGAGGTAATGTGATGGTCTGGGGCTGCTTTGGTGCTGGTACAGTGGGACATTTGTACAAGGTAAAAGGGATTTTGAATAAGGAAGGCTATCACTCCATTTTGCTACGCCATGCCATATCCTGTGTACAGCACTTGATTGGAGCCAATTTCCACCTCCAACAGGACAATGATCCAAAGCACACCTCCAAATTATGCAAGAACTATTTAGGGAAGAAGCAGGCAGCTGGTATTCTGTCTGTAATCGAATGGCCAGCGCAGTCACCAGATCTCAACCCCATTGAGCTGTTGTGGGAGCAGCTTGACCCTATGGTACGCAAGAAGTGCCCATCAAGCCAATCCAACTTGTGGGAGGTGCTTCAGGAAGCGTGGGGTGAAATTTCTTCAGATTATCTCAACAAATTAACAGCTAGAATGTTCGTTTGTGTGTGTGTATATATATTATACACACACACACACACACACACACAAACACATTGAATATTATTATAGCCAGTATATAAGAGCCCCTAGGCAGGCTGTGATACAAATGAAGCAAACAATATTATATTTTACTTTCTGAATAAAGATTTGGTGCTTCAGTATAAGAGATTTTGTGTTCCAACCCCCCCCCCCCCAAAACTACTGATTTAGGCATGACAGACCACATTCTTCAGATTCCCTGGCACGACCCCCTCATGATATGGCTGGGCCCTGGTTGTAAGGTTCCTACACGTCTTTCTCATAGTTTCACAATTTAAAAGAATGGTATGCTAAGTACACCCATACAGATAACAGAAACTATACACTTTTTTTGCCTGACAGATAAAACGATCCTATGGACATCCGATTTTCTGCATACACATTACACAATTCCTGCCTGAATGATAAATGTCATTGAGGTAACGTTTTTAATTGCACTGTGTCGGCCAGATTGGGTACAAACTGCATTTGTGGCACGATATCAGCTCATCGGGTCCGACAAATGTTGTACAGCACTCCTGATGCAGAGAGCTGATCTGACAGCTTTGTGAATGACCGTTGGCCCTGGGTGCTGTGTACACACTGCAATGATCAGACAGACAAGCCGAAAATTGGTTGATCGACCTGATTAATGCACAGTGTGTTCCCGACTTATGGCTCTGCTGTTTATCAATAATTGCAGAGTGTGACGTGAAACTATGAACTATACTTCCATTTGCACCTGAAGAAATATGAAAGCTCTCACCTTCAAGTTTAACTCATATGAATGGAACAATTTCATTTACCTGGGTGCAGTAATCCACCTTGTCCAGCAACTCTCAAACATTTGCTGCAAACAAGTCTAGGGGGTATAATTACTAAAGTGTGGGTTTTTAGAAGTGGAGATGTTGCCCATAGCAACTAATCAGATTATATTTATTTATCTAGCACCTTCTAGAAGATAATAGCTAGAATCTGATTGGTTGCTATGGGCAACATCTCCACTTCTAAAATCCAACACTTTAGTAAATATACACATAGGAGTGTGTTGGTAATGGTGGTTAATGAAGTAATGCAGTAGCCAAGAAATGCTTTTATCATACCTCAGGTACAAGAACAACCTCCCCTGAAAGCAACAAAAGTCAAAGGATCAGCTTTGCTGGATGGACTACAAGCCTCCAGGTAACCGGTATTTTGATTTATGTGTAACATATAGATATGAACTTCTATGGGATTAGCCTTTAATAAATGCAGAGAAGATTCAGAATACCACTCTTAGGGGCATATGTATCAAAGCTTGATGCGAGATAAAATTGTGAGATATATATCACCAACCAATCACCTTCTAACTTACATTTTGCAGGCTGTGTTTAAGAAATGATAGTTTGGAGCTGATTGGTTGGTGATATATATTTCACAATTTTATCTCACATCAAGCTTTGATACATATGCCCCTTAATATGACTTAGAAACTTCTTTTTAGACCTTTCAAAAAAAAAAAAAAAGAACAAATGTTTGGTTTTGTTCTCTGAAAGCCATAATGCTATATTGTTAGCAAAGAACAATACAGTGTTCATATTAGTTTATTCAGCTGCTTACAATAAAAATGATTTCAAAGTTTCAAAAGCTTACTATCTGCAATCAAGATGCGCATTAGTGGTGTGTCTGCCACTTTTTAGGTCACAAACTTTTTCAGATTATCAACAGGATTTGTTTTGCTTTGTTTTTTTAATAAAATACTTTGTCTTTAATTCATCCTGAAACAAAAACTGCCAAGGAATAAAATACACCAAGGATGAGATTAGCTAAACAGTTGCATAGGCTAAAAGTGTCAAAAACTTCTCTTGTTCCAGAAACTCACAAGGGAGCATTCTGAGTCAGAAAACATCACTGTATTCCGGCAATCACCAGGGTCACGTCCGGAAGCTTAGTCACATGCTTATTTACAGCTGTGGGGAAGCTTAATGGATCGGCTGCATGACAAAAAATGGCAAAAAGCATAATGAAAACACTAGGATTTACAAAGCAGACACTGACAACAGATTTAAGGTGGCGATGGGAGATGTGTTGCTAAACTTCACTTCTCATCATATTTAACCAACCCACAAGACCAGAACATGAAAATATTTGACGAAAGAAAAATAATCAGTGATAGATATAGAGATATAGATAGATATATCTATATCCATCTCTGTATGCTTCCAAATATTACTTTTAAAACACAATTGTGTTTTATTATAGTGATGTTTTGAAATCTTTATGTAAAGCATAAATAACCTAGGCATATTCACATATAACACTAATTGTTTAAAAACACGGGTGTAAAGCCAATTACAATATCGTTCTGATGTAGATTGGAATTTATATATCCTATGGATCATGCAGTGTGTACCCCCGGTTGCGTGTGCACGATGGTCGCTAATCACATCGTCTCATCTGCTGTGCTGCAAAACATATGGGACGATGCGGTGAATGACCAGGTGCTGTCACCTGCAGCATGAAAAGACGCATTGCGCCATCGTACATCGGATCGTGCACTGTGTACAGCAGGAGCGATGTATTGTTACATCACATTGTATAGTGTGTACCCAGCTTAAGTGTATGCAACTTAACGGACGTAAGCCTTTTGCATACGTTACTGGTGCAGCCACAGCACTCTCTTATGCCTGTGGGGGGGGGAGCGATCACACTGATCGCGCCCCCCCCTGGCTTTGCGCCGGGCTGAGTGGGCTCAGAGCGCCCCCCCTCGCCTCCGCGCAGTGCTGAAAATCTTTTTTTTTTCCGCCTCCCGCAATTAGGCCACGCCCCGTTACCCGGGCCCTCCGCGGCTCTTGGCGGGCCTGCCGACCACATGTAACCACTCTGCCTAAATCCACAATTACATTTATTTTTAGTGAGCACACTTGTAGCCTGAGATTTGGGGCACAATCGCATCAGCCCCATAGAGTGCAGTAACGCAAGTTAGCCCCCCGAACAAAACACTCTCGAAAGAGAAGGTCTGGAACACAGATATCCTTAAATATATATTTTTCACTATATTGTCCATATAAACGTTACAAACATTCCCATCATCATCATCATTGGCTGAACATGTACATTCTACTCATTTCCATTGGGTTTTGTATAAACAAGATCTGGCAATGCACAGGAAGCACGGAGGGGCAGGGACCTGAACAACAGCCAAGTGACTATTGGACAGACCTAAAAGAGACACTAGGAGTAGACATTAACAAAGAAACACTGATAAAACACCAAGTTAATGGGGTGAAGCAAAGCATTTAGTTGTGTTTAGTAAAAGTCACTGCCTTTAAAACCGCCAAACAAAAGACACTTTCACTGCTGTCACAGCAAGTAAAATAATAAATATCTGTTTTATTCAGGTCTCCTCCAATTTTCATCTAGTATCTTTTGTGTCACCCTGGCTAAAATGTAATGTATTATGTGGCCAGATATGTATTGTACCTATGCTCTGTGGAGGATATAAATCACAGCAGGCATGACAGAAACTCTTGCTTATGCATTGAGCTCTTGCTCTCCAGCACCACAAGTGAGGTTTTGCGATCAGTGCTTTTGCTGAATCAATGTAAAAATGACCTACAGTGAAGGGCAGAATCATTCTACCATAGACTTCCCTGTCCTTCTGATGAGCTAAGTGCAGTTATTTATTACAGCAAAATGGGGCTGTAAAATAATCACACAAAAAATATAGCTTAACAACAAATATGGTACCTCCGATTTTATAAGGGACATCCTTTGTAACAACAGCTGAACTACTTCAACCATGATACTCAATGAGGTCAATCATCGGGACAGCACAGTTGACATTGTGGTCAGCATTGCTGCCTCAGTGCCCTGGTGTCATGAGTTCAATTCAAAAATCTGTGTGGCATTTGTATTAGAGATGAGCGGTTCGGATTCTGTGGAATCCGAACCGCTCCGAACATTGGGGATCCGAGTCCACCCGAACCCTGTTCGGGTGTTCACCGCCTGACTCGGATCCCCGTTCGGGGCCGAACGGCGGCCGCCTGATGTCGGATTCTCACTAGAGAATCCGACATCAGGTCTCCTCGCGTGTAGGGCAGAGCGCAGCCCTACACAGACACACAGCCGCCAGCGGCAGCTGTGTGTTTGTTACAGCAGCCAATGAGAGTCACACAGACTCTCATTGGCTGCTGCACGGAGGGAGCCGGCTGGAGCTCACACATGAGCTCCGTCTTCCGGCTCCCTCCTCAGCGTGTGACAGAGCGGACGGCGCGGGAGCGGGGAATCAGGTAAGTTTTATTATTTTTATTTTTTTACTTGTCAAAGGTCCGGGGGCGCTACTGGGGGGGGGGTCTGCACTACTGGGGGGGGTCTGCTACTGGGGGGGGCTATACTACTGGGGGGGCCATACTACAGAGGGGCCTGCTACTGGGGGGGGCTATACTACTGGGGGGGGTCTGCACTACTGGGGGGGGGTCTGCTACTGGGGGGGGCAATACTACTGGGGGGGCCATACTACAGAGGGGCCTGCTACTGGGGGGGCTATACTACTGGGGGGGGTCTGCTACTGGGGGGGCCATACTACTGGGGGGGATCTGCACTATTGGGGGGCCATACTACAGAGGGGCCTGCTACTGGGGGGGGGCTATACTACTGGGGGGGTCTGCTACTAGGCGGGGCTATACTACTGGGGGGGCTATACTACAGAGGGGCCTGCTACTGGGGGGGGCTATACTACTGGGGGGGCCATACTACTGAGGGGCCTGCTACTGGGGGGGCTTACTACTACTGGGGGGGCTGCTACTGGGGCAGCCTACTACAGGGGGGGCCATACTACAGGGGGGGCCCATACTACAGGGGGGGCCATACTACAGGGGGGGCCCATACTACAGGGGGGCTACTACTGGGGCAGCCTACTACTGGGGGGGCCTGCTACTGGGGCAGCCTACTACTGGGGGAGCCATACTACTGGGGGGGCATACTACTGGGTGGCATGCTAATGGGGGGCATACTACTGGGGGGGGCTGCTAATGGGGGGCATACTACTGGGGGGGGCCTGCTAATGGGGGGCATACTACTGGGGGGCATTCTACTGGGGGCACTGCATAGTGGACCCTACTACTAAGGGGACTGCATAGGGGGCACCACTGCTGGGGGACATTGTGTAAGGGACACCGCTACTGTGGGCATTGTGTAAAAGGGTCACTACTGTGGGCATTGTGTAAAAGGGGCACTACTGTGTGTCGTAACATAAATAAGAGACACTACTTTATGGTGTAATGTGAATCAGGCCCTATGTGCGGTGTAATGCTAATAAGATTGTGCACTGTGACTCCTAGGGCCGTAGCCCACTTTGTAAACAAGTACTGTGACTCTGCTGGCCGTACCCCACTGGGTGGGTGCACTACTTTTCATTTCTGCCACTGCTGTGTGGCAATGTGTCATAGATGTGCTTTATACTGTGGTGTCGTTGTGCCGCTGCTTTGTCGCTTAGTAACCAGTCAGCTCACTGCAACCTTTGGCCAATAATGTTGAAAACAATATTATAAGCTGTGATATGGTCTAAATTGACTGGAAATTAATGTTATTGAGGTTAATAATACTCTAGGAAGAAAAAAAAGACCAATTTATGTGAGTTTAGCTTTTTTTGTCAATTTTTGTAAAAAAATCCAAATCCAAATCCAAATCCAAAGCCAGTCACCGCAGTTTGGCAAATCCAAATCCAAATCCAAAGCCGGACGACGAATTAGAACCAAATCCAAATCCGGCAAAAATGGTCCGGCGCACATCCCTAATTTGTATGTTCTCATTGTGTTTGCAAGATGCATACGCCCAGCCCCATACTATGCCGCCCATCTACCTTTACTGATCAGCACGCAAAATAGCTTAAACATTGGTAACATCGAGAACCATCGTATCCATTAGCATACTAGTGGCTGACCTAACCTGCCGAAGGAATTTGGCTGCTTCCTGTGTACAGCATATGGTATGGCTGCATATGCCACCGCTCTGCCTTAATTATGTAAGCCCCTATAAAGCCTGTGTTTGTCTGACCACCCCCCGTCACCACCCACAAACGGCACTTCCTGTCAATCAGTTTAGAAAGGATCTGCGTACACACTGCGTGTTGTCTGCGTACCATAATCCTATCGCACTGGCAAGTTTGCGCACGCGCAGTGCTATGCATACACAGAGCAAAAACATCTGCCAAGTGCGTGCGTTCTCTCCTGTGCGCTCCTTTCTGAATTAGGCCCATAGTGACAAGAGGTTCCGAAACACTGGTCTAGACATGAAGCTGGCAGGAAATGCTGGAATTTTACTCCCATCACTGACAATTTAAGGTATGGGTACACTGGGCTGCAGCCCAGGGCCACACAATTGAAGGGGCCCCACAGGGAGGTGGGAGTCAGAGCAGGGGGCCCCGTGCTGGCACACGGTACTGTGCCAGCAGCAGCATGGGAGAGAGGGGGAGGAGCTGCTGCAGACCCAGTTACCAGAGTGATGAAGACTATTCAGCAGCCAGCCTATAAAAGGTAAAAGGGACTCAGATACATATAGACACTGTCCCCTTCCTATGTGTATGTGACTATGCACAGAGGTTTGTTATTAAGTTAGTTTTCCTCACTTACTGGACACAAACTTAAACTGTAGAACCGTTTTGCAATGCAATGAGGTATTTTCATGTGTTACCTAAGATTCTAGGTTCTTAATTTAAAAAAACCTGGTAGGGAAATTTTGTTTTTTAAAGATGGCAGCCAATAATGTAGATGTCCTTCCCTGGCCAGGTAACAGCCCAGATACAAATCCAATGAGAATCTTTAGCCAATTGTAAATAAAAAACTCAAGAAGGCGGCGATTACCACAAAGAATGGCCTCACAGAAGAACTTAAATGAATATGGCATAGGCGAAGACATGAAGATAAACTGTGAACAGCATGGCAAATTGTATCAAAACGATTATAAACAAAGTATATCATACAAAAAGTATTAATATTTGTAAACAGTATGTCAATAAAAGTTTCCTCCAAAAAGTGTGACTGTTGTAAATTCTTTGTTTGAGTCTAATGATTTGCACACTTCTGTATATATGTGTGTGTGTGTGTGTGTGTGTGTGTGTGTGTGTGTGTGTCTGTAGGTATGCGTGTGTACAAATGTGTGACTATATGTGTATAGATGTGTGACTATATGTGTGTATGACATATCACTGTATATATGTATATACTGTATGTGTGACTGTGTGCGCATGTGTATGACTATGTATTTATGTATATGACTATATGTACATGTACTGTACATTCATGGCCTGCAGTTATCATTGTATGTTGAATGGTTTGTGTTGTTTGCAAGGTTTATAGGGGGCAATTCAATTGTTTGTGCCCCTGGCTATTTCTTTTGGGCGTTTGACGGAGCAATTCATTTGTTGCTCCATCTGGGCACGAATAGTAGTGGGAGCACACTACAAACCTCCGTACTAATAAATCTATAGGTTTCATTTTATTGACAATTTACATTTTAATTCCCAGGAATGGGTGAGTAGGGGTGCCAGTGCATTGCTTTGACCAGGGGTGACAATGCTATTAAGACTGTCCTGCTGCCAGGAATCCGACTGTTGCATATACCTGGCACAGCTTTGTGCAAACGTTTATTTTCTATCTCCCTTTAAATGTCTAGTAGATAGAAAGTGCAATGCTCTTATTACAGAAGAATGTTCAAAGCCAGCAGATGAGCATGGAATTCAGAACGGTGAATCTGCTTACAGGACCTTCATACCAAGAGAGCATCGCAACCAGCATCAGGTGGGGTCCCCAGGTCCGGTTGACATGGAATGAACCTATAATCATTATGGTTGTCAAAATCAATGCTGGTGGCTGCCATTCAGAAATATGTGGACAAACAGAGAGGCCCAATTGTGTGGTGGTGGACAGGGTCGCCCAAGGATGACAGGAAAACACAATTAACTTAATTTAATAATTTTTGCTGAATTTCTTAAGAAACGTTTGGCCTATGGGTGCTGCAAACAAAATGCTGATACTCTAGGGCGCCGTTATTCAAGAAAGTTTGGTAACCATTGTATAGAGGTGTGTCAGCATGTACTAGCCGCAGGTTTGTCTGAGCTTGTTATTAGTGACCCATATAGGGGTGTGCCTATAATTGGGTAAGTGGAGGCAGTTGTTCCAGCAATTTTAATGGGGCAACAAAATGGAAGCAACTATTTTGCAACAATTAATTTTATTACAAAAATGTATGTTGATTGTTTTAAGCTTATAGTTTTAATAATGGATTAACATGACCAATGCATTTAATAGTATGCATTAACAAATGTTTTTGTTAGTCTGCATAAAGACAGACTGGGGCACAACGTCAGTGGCTGAATTACTAGGCGTATCACTGGACACGTACATGTAATAGCTGGAATCGGTTTGTAATGCCGCCGGATGTATTGTCGGCGGACTAAATACAGACGATGGAAGCCTGAACAGTCAGGATCCCGACTGGGGCTGGTAAGTACCGTAACCCTCCGCTCTCCACACCCTAACCCTCCCTTAGTGGTGCTTAACCCTAACCTCCCCCTGGTGGTGCCTATCCCCAACTCTCCCTGCGATCAATAACCCACCCCTTCCCACACACTAAACCTCCCCCCCGCCCCGCAGGTAACAGCTAACAGTCCCCTCTTACCTTTGTTCGGGATGCCCGGCGTCAGGATTTCCGCATCTGGCTGAAGATAGGCGTCTAAATACCTATCTTTAGTACAGAGTTGGGCTTCAGACGACAGGCATTCCGGACGCCGGTAAATTAACTACATCCTGTAATAGCTACATGGGGATGCAGTCAGGGAGATAACGGTCGAAATGCCGACCTCCGGCTTCCCGACTGTCAAATCCCAGCAGGGTACTAATGACAGGTGTGGAAATACCGGCGCCTGTCATTATTATACCTACGCCTGGAGCCCGACGCCCAGCATACCGAGCGAGGTAAGCCTATTCCTGCAGTCAGAGCTCTAATTTACAAGGTATTTGTACTGTCTGACAGTTGCTAACAATGAGAGAGCTGTTTGTACAGAGAATAATGAGAGAATCGCTTCACAGATTTGAAAGGATTCCAGGAATCATTTTCCCTTGGAAAAGCCATTTAGCAGAAACAATCCAAACAGGTATTAACCTGAATGTAATTTAATAGGGATCTGCTTATCTTTGTGGTGTGATGGATAATAGGGTCATTGAGCTGGGGAACTGTGCATCACAATCTGCCATGGAATCACCTAGCTGTGTGGGTGCTAATTCTATACTGCAGGGGATAGGAACCAAACGCAGAACATTTGTTTAACTTTGCCCTTTCCTAATAAAAAGAATCCAATCCACTGTAGGCTCACAGTCTCAGTCATATGGAAGACTCAGGCAAGGATATCTTGCCCCTGTACGTGTGTATATATTTTATTTATGCATATAAAAACACACACTATAATTTAATTATATTATATACATATTATATATGCACATATATACACACACACTTCAACTGCAGTAATGCAGGGTTCTCATTCACCGTGACAGCGATTGCTTTCGCTGAAGCTCTGTCCTGACACCCCTGATGGTGGCCCTGCCTACAGAATAGCAAATGCAAGCTGCAATTTACATAACCTCATAAGTTCACATCACAACCCTCACGTCACTACTTTTTGCTGTAAGGGATCTTACGCCTTCCAATGTCTGATTGAGTCTGTGGCGTCAGATTTTCCTTCATTCCGTGACTCTCCCCGTGACATTGTCCCTGTAACATGCAGCACTGATCTATCTCAGACAAGACCAGCATGCTTGTCTATTGCAATTGCTCTGACTGCTGTGACAAATTTTATGAACTAACTAGCTACAGTCCGTTTTACCCCACCAAGTTGTAGACTCCCCTTGCCATAAATCCTGATGGTTAGCAGTCAGCGATCAGCATTTGGGTGGGGCTCAGACACAATGCGATATATATGCAATGGTAAAGGACTTAACTGTGCATGTGTCTAAGTAGCTAAAAAGTTGCACACTGCATGCATCCCACGGTGGGTACACGGAGTTGCAATTGAGAAGTGCAGTGTGTCAGAAATGAATTGAGTGTTCCTGGGCAGTGACTGGGAGATGGCTATTCAGACGTCTGGAGATGCACCGTCTTATGGGCGTTGTGGGCGTATTGCATAGGCCGATGTGGTTGCAAATTCAGATGCTTAATCGCCTACATTTGCGGCTATACCCTGACGGAGATTCTGCACCTAGTATGGGACAGGTGCACATATAACTGGCGCGTCCATGGTAGACACACCAAGTGGAATTGGTGTGTCTAAAGATGCACAAAGTGGGTATCCCCAGTCCTTGCACCGTCAGACGCACAACTGTACAACTGGGGAACGGCTGATACTAACATCTGCGACTTTATGCTAATGCAACAATAGAAACGGCGCTAAAGCAGCTGCAGCAGACTGTGACTCTGAGTCTGCACCTCTGTGCCATACAGAGCAGTTGGGGGACACTTTGTTCAGCACTTAATACCCATCCCTTGGAAGTTCTCCCAAATGATCCATATGAAAAGCAGCAATCAATTACTCGGGGAGGGTGAAAACCCCCTTCACTGAAGGCTGCAAGGAAATCATAATATAATCCACATTCAAGTATTATAATGGCATACAAACAGATAGAAATATAAATGGAAGATATAGAATAAACTCAAGTGCTCCCATATATTATATTTCAGAATGGATTTCTATACATATCTGTATGTACTAAAGAAACAAAAGCCTAGAGTAACCTAGAATTCTTATGTGAAATTTGGCTAGCTATTGCCGATGGCTATTTATCTACGCCCCATAAAGCTCGACACAGAGCAACACTGCATCAACTCACTTGACCTAGAAGTTGAAAGTCAAACCTCATCTGATTAAATCCCAAATAGGAACATTACTGTTAATAGATGTCCTTGCAGGCTGAACAGTCCTCATTGTGAACTGCACAGTGGGAGACTCCTATTGGCTGCTATCTGAGTCAAGATGTAGTACTGGTGCAATTAGGCATGACTCATTGGGCCCTTAAATATTTCAGTAGATAGTATGCACATGCAGACTTTAACCAAACGAGCTCCAGAACGGGCGACAAATTGCACTGGAAGCAAACAGATGGCATTTATGTAACAAACTGAATATATGGGGAGTGCAAAATTTTAACACTACATACTTTTTTTTATTAAACAGAAAGAACATTTTTAGAGATGTTCCATGTACAATTATTGATTAGGCTCCGGTTACAAAAATCATTAAAATTAACTATTTGATAAGTTTAGAAAATGACAATGTTAGTAATAGCACTCAAGAATTTGTGCAGTTGTTACCATCATTATTAATCTAAATTGTGCCATTCTGTACAGAGAATATTTGTCATTCACATTGGTCACTGCACCATTGGAGCTTACAGTATTATATACACATGTTGAGTCTCCCATATCCAAATATTCCAAAATACGGAATATTCAGAAATACAAATTTTCTTTGGCATGACTGAGATAATGAAACCTTTGATTGTTGATGGTTCAATGTACACAAACTTTGTCTAAGGCACAAATGATTAAACATAATGTATTAAATGACCTACAGGTATAAGGTGTATATGAAACCTAAATGAATTTCATTTCTGTACACAAAATTTGTTTGAGTCACAAATTTATTGAAGATATTGTATAACATTACCTGCAGGCTGTGTGTATAAGGTGTATATAACACAAATGCATTCTGTGTGTATATTTGGGTCCCATTCTCAATATATTTCATTATTAAATGCAAATAATCCAAAATAAGCAATATTCCATTATCCAAAATACCATTTGTCCCAAGCATTTTGGAAATGGGAGACTCAACCTGTATTACCAAATACAACACAAGCACAGGTACATTTTAGTCCATAACCAATTAACCGACCGGTATGTATCTGGAGTGTGAGAGGACACTGGAGTACCCGGAGGAAATCCAACACAAGCACAAAGAGAACATACAAGTTCCTCACATACAGGCTCCAGGTCAGCACTAGGCCATCAGTGTGAGACAGCAGCGTTCACCACCGTTATCCGGTCACATGGTCAATGGTTACCAAGTAGACATTTTTAATGTCAACACCACAATGTGGACACTAGAACACCTAAAGTGTGGCCATACGAAATTGCCTACATTCTCAGAATGCTGATGGTTAGGGTTAGGCGACACCAGGAGGGATAGGGTTAGGCAGTAGGTGGAGGTTAGGGTTAGGCATGCGGAGGAGGGTTAGGATTGGGGGAAAACACTCACCAAACCACACTGAGCCACATGTCTGCACCAGAACTGCTGGTCACATGACTGCCGAGTAAACGCTGGAGATGCCACTGCCACCGGGACCAGGTAAATTACCACTGGGCCACCAGAGATGTTAGGGTGTCATTTTATCATGTCATCAGTGTAGATGGTCACTGTAGACATGCTAAGCTGTTGACATTTTGATGTCTGTATTTTCATGTCGACCTAAACTACCACACCTTAACCACCATGTAACTGTGATTTCTCAGTATAAAAGCACAAGATTCACATTGGATCACTGTAGATTGGTTGGACTGAAATATGTACCGCACATATATAATCAAAATTTCTGACAGTTTTTAAGGTTTATTCAGTAAATTTTTTTCAGCATTTTGTGCATTGTGTTTGTCCCTTTCTGCAGAGAGAATATAAACTTGTAATATACTATTAATTTGTGGTAGGCAAAGGGTCAGTAATAGATGATGCCCCCTACCTACAACAAATAGGGGTTATCCCGCTTCCAGGAACCTCCTCTATACCGGAAACATGTGCTATTAGCATATTGATGTCACAGGAGATCACTGGGGTTTGGTATACTTGGCTAACAGTTATGGTCGACATTCATTATGTCTACACAGATGAACTGTTGACAAAACCTCCCTGGAGGTCTAGTGGTGACTTACCTTCTCCTGGCGGCTGCAGTGTCTTCTTCTGGATCCTGGCAGTCACCTGAGAAGCAGTTCCAGCAATGACGTCTCAACAGCATCGTTCTGATGAGTATAAACCCCCCCCTCTCCAAAATCCCTACCTCTAACCATCCCAATAGTACCTAACTCAAACCTCCCCTCCACCCGCAGCCTAATGCCGCCTAACTGTAGCCGTTGGCATCCTCAGAATTTGGACAATTCACATGGAGACATTTTGAAAATTCCTACATTCTTAGGATGTTGATACTGTGCCTGTTAACATGTTGAACCACGCTGACATTCTAATGTCGACATTGTGGTGTTTATATCATGAATGTCGATATGGTTACGGTCGACCATCCGACTGAATAGCAGATCAGAGTAGGTTTCACCAATATCAAACAGTAAGATACATGCACTAAAAAAAGCAACAAAATGTAACACAAAAATACTATGAAAACACAAGTGGGTATAGTGTCTTATAAAAACATTGGTTCTCCAGATGTGCCCTCATACATCTAGCCTCCTTGCGTGTTAACCAGCCCTTCTAGTCGCGCCATGCTGTGACAAGACTCGGTAGCGCCTAGCATCTTTTCCTGCGATTATTTTACCTTCAAATGTGTCTAATGTGCACAAACGCTTCATTACATTGTCAGCGCTGTAACTCTGTAACGTAGCATTTCATATGCAGATACTGTACACTCGCAGTTGCTCACAGAACATAGGCATGCTGCATATCATTTTAATCAGCAGAAGCTGCTTGTGCTACCTATTCTCACTGTGTGAATAAGATGATTTGAAGGTAAAAAGTTGCACGAAATGACGCTCTGCGCTACTGAGTCATACGGAGCTCCCATGTTATGTGTAGCGCGACTTGTAGCGCACAGAGAATAGATGTATGTGGACACATCTGTATTTTCAGACCTGTTTATATGTATTTATAGCCTGTGCTTGGCTTTGGGAAGTCCTGAGAGGGGTATTGTACATAGTAGGGGGGATATTTAATAAAGTATAGCTCCACCATAGTTGAGAGAAGTCTTTAAAGTTTAAACGTTTCTGCATTTCCGTCAAAACGCAGAGCGTGCCAGTGATAAGAGTATAGTCTAATACCGCTCGTCTGAAATGTAGGGCACACGTACATGCAACTTTAGCAATCAAGATTTCTTGCAGAAGTAATTCCTTGCAGTATGGTTTGATTGGCTAATTAATGTAATGTAATCAGCTCCTAGACAGATTTTATAACCACACTGTGACACACCAGCATATACAAAATAACTCCTAAAGATTACATAATTTAAATGCACAGATGCAGAAAGAAGATGGGAACATTTTTTTTTTTCATTTATTAATGAAGCCACTTGCTTCAAAAAAGGGTGACAGTCACAAGAATATGAATATTTGGTCTCACTCTCTTTGTCTGTTCCCAATTCAATACACAACAGTCATTTAAGTATTGTGGCTAAAGAGAAGGATCTCCGCAGCTTATATTTTATGGAACTACACAGCAAATAAACAAACATGTCTGTACATATCAGGTTATAGAACTGCTATGCTGTAGCCTGTATGTAATCTGTAATTGTCCATAGAAGATATGTCCAAACAAAATGTTGGGGTACCTAAGACTCTGGCCAGTACCCAGAGTATGGAAAGGTCATGTGACAGTCACTTGCTGTATCCAGCTCGTAGTTGGGCTAATTGTCCTCTATAAGAAAGTCCACAAGGAACACAGGAACAGACCAAGTGTATATTTTGCAGTCACTGTCACTTCCAGCATTCTACGTGTACTTCCCAATAGGTATCAATTACCTCTCTCTTATCAGGACTGAGTACTGCATGCCAGATATGGAATAGCACTGTGTGCACTCAGCCGACCTCAGAAGTAACAAATGCTAAATGCACCTTTAAAATGTACTTGGATTTTGTAAGACAAAGTAAAGCTAATTTGATACGGACAGCGGCATCCCAACAGATTTCTGTAAGTATTATAACCCTTACCTTAACAACCCCCCACCCTGCAGCCTAACCCTCCAGTCACTCAGCCTAACCCTAATCCTCCCATCCCACATACTAATCCTAACCCTCCCCTAGTGCCTAATACTTACAGATGTGCCCTCATACATCTAGCCTCCTTGCGAGTTAAACAACCCTTCTAGTGGCTCCATGCCGTGGTATGACTTGGTAGTGCTGTAGTGTTCACCCTAGGTCCGGCGACAGGCAGGGCGCTGGACCTAGAGTAAGGGCACTTCTGAGTGTGCCAAAGGCGCATGCCCGAAAAGGGGGGCGTAACCAATGAAAAGGGTTTTTGACGTCTTTATGACGCGTCACCTTTTCGCCACTCTCGGGGGCGTGCCCGGCACTTACGGACATGCCGGGCTGTCCCCAACCGCCGCAGTCAGTGTGAATGGATGCTGGCGGTGACCGCTGCTCTGCCGTTTTCCCCATCCGCGGTACAATGCCGCCCACGGGTAGAGGACAGAACCCGTAGGCTGTTCAAGTGAGGTGCCGCGCTGGAGGGCAGCGGGAACGCTAGTGCTGAGTGTCTTTTTGTGCAACTTTTTACCTTCAAATGCATCTTATTCGCACATAGATTAGCATGCACAAGCAGCTTCTGCTGATTAAATTATATGAGGCATGCCTATATTCTGTGGGCGACTGCAGGGGTATCTGCATGAGAAATGTGCAAATAAGACGCATTTGAAGGTAAAAAGTCGCACGAAAAGACACTCAGCACTATCGTTCCCGCTGCCCTCCAGCACGGCACCTCGCTAAACAGCCTGCAGTTTCTGTCCTCTACCCGCGGGCGGCGCTACAGTGTGACACGGCTCCAAGTTATGTGGACAAATCTGTACCTCCGTACTCTGCCGGGATGCCACTGATGGTGACCGTAGGGATGCAAAAAACAGCAACATTTCTGGCCTGCTCAGGACCCTTCATAGCTTGAGCTCCTGAGCAGGCCCAAAATGTTGCAGTTTCTTGCACCAAATAAACTCAAGTAGTTCATGCATTCAGACTCTTTCCAGAGTGACGTTCCTTTCTGCACATATCTGAACGTAAGGAGTGCCCACTTCTAACTTTGTGTGTGTATGTATATATAAACACACATATACATACACAGGGGATGGGTACAGGATGCCAGCGCTCGGGATCCCGGCGGTCAAAATCCCAACGCCAGCATCCCGACAGGGTTAGGAACCCCCCCTACTGCCTAACCCTCCCCCTAACCCCACTACTTACCTTCGGATGCCAGCAGTCGGGTGTTTGGATTCTGGCGCCGGTATTCTAAGCTCAGACATCCCTTGTGCTGGGAGACTGAACGTATCCCATATACAGAAAGACATACTGGACACATACTAATGTTAGCACAGATGTCTTTATGGCAATTAAAAGTGGCTCTATGTTCTATTATGCATTTCTAGAAGTGTGTGAGCGAGCACCGAGGCATTCCCCGTCCTAAGCATTCATGCATTTCATTTAATACAGAGAAGAGAAGAAGAAACTGGTACACAGACTTTGCCAGAGATAACGTAATACAGCCCAAGAAGCAGAGGTTACAAATGTATAAATACATGTTTCCAAGTAACTGGGGCATTGTAAGATCTCACAAGTTATGTCAATAGATAGGAATTATAGATTAAATGGGAAAAATACTTATTTTTGTTATACTCTAATACCTAACACCCAGTCCACAACAAAATGATTGGAGCTGGGTGGCAGGTATTAGAGTACAAGACCAATAAAAATAAACAGCTTCCAGGTTATATGAAGACATGGCTGAAGAGCACAGCAAAGAGCAAATATTTCATAATAAGTTTGTAGGTGGGAATGTATAAGCTGATAATCAAGTCAACACTAGTACAGAGGTAAGTAGTATTTTAGCTTAATACTATTGTTTAGCTTTGATTGGAATTCTTTACACTATTGCAGAAAATATGTTCATAAAACAGCATATTAAGAAAACGTGAAATGATATACAGAATGTAATTTATTGTCAACGAACATGTACTTCAGATTGTGAAATCCTTTATGTGTAGCTGGAGTGGTTTTACAGCTTTTCACAACAGTTTAAATGATACATGTTCAAAATATTGTAATGTTTCAATTACCAGGGGAACTAATTTTTTTTTTTTTTTTTTTACATCAGATAAAACATTTTTCTAAAATGATGGTACTCTATTACGCAACCACCCAACTGTTTTGGTGATGTCATCTTATCTACCACATCTCTGCGAAGAACGGTAGTAAAATGGCGCAAAGCTAGGGAGGTAGACAAGCTAGTTACAGCTAATTATGTTCCGTAGACATGCTAGCTTTTTTCTCCTCTGCGAGTGTTTATTTCAGCTCCCAGTGCTCTGATAGCTAGTGACAGCTTGCTGGGACACAAGAAAAGAAGTAGGTCAGGGTAAGCTGAAATCAGCAGCGGAGGATCCCATTAGACAGGCTTGTAGGGCAATAGCTAGCCTGTGATGTAGTGACAGTCTAAGATGCACATAACAAACAGCCTGAGGACAGCCTCAAGCAAAAGCAGTATATTTATCCTCTGTGTGTTATAATGATCCCACATATAGCTTCGCCAGGCTGCGATTCATTGTACAAAACGTATCTAGACAAATATCCTTTCAAAGATGGCCTTACACGTTCTAGGAAATATGTAAAGCCACAGGACATGCAAAACACACTCTAATCTACCGATTGCCCTTACCCAGCAATAATATCTGCTTACTTCAGCAAAACAGTTTGTTTCCTCTGTCAGCCAGGTAGAAGCATCGTACATTCCAGAAATACAATCTCCATAGCCTACAGTTTTTCTTTGTTAGACACTGAGCATTGCAGGCTGGCAGGGATGGACGGACTGCTGCCATGACTTATAGCTGTATCAGCGGCCATTATGACATATGGCTGTGTAACGGGCCGCGCCACCAGGATGGGTAGAGATATCAACACCTGACATTCTAAATATTGAAGTACAGATCTCATTGTTCAAGCAGCAGTAAAATGACACTAGAACTTATTTATTTATAGTTTTATACACAGTTGTATACATTTTATATAGGATAAAAGTGCTTAGTGGGCTATATGATCCAGTCACACAATCAAACATATTTAGAACATTTTAGATCATTAAGTTGATGGACTGCAGTCCCCTAATAGCAAATGTAGTATGGACAAGGATAATGCTTTAAATAAGCCACTTGTAGTTCCACCAGTGTAGACCAAGAATACCCAACATTCTCTTCAGCCAAAAGACACAAGTTACCAAAGTTGGTCATTGACCATAGTGATCAAAAGTCTTTCAGGCAGTGAATGGATATGGAGGGGTCTATTTACTAAGCAGTGTTAGGAGACAGAGTGAAAAGTAATAAGAAAGTGATAAGATGCCATGCCAGCCAATCAGCTCCCAACTGTCATTTTTCAAACACAGCCTGGGAGGTGGCAGTTGGGAGCTTATTGGCTGGTACCTTATCACTCTGTCTCCTATCACTGCTTAGTAAATAGACCCCTAAATCACATGAAATGCATTAAAAAGATTAAAATGAATATATCATACATGCAATATAGCATGATTTTATAAATAATTCACACAGAATATGGGATTATCCTTTCTTCCTCTAAATCAAAATAAATCATAGAAAAATTAGAATTCTGCAGCAAACATATTATGCAACATGGCAAACATTACAAACTGATGCACTATAAATGTAAATGGGCTTACAGAGGTCATTGTTGCAGTTTTTTATTTTATGTGATAACTAATCTCATTCATATAAAGCCTGAACGGGTTAATAATCATCATTTGCCTCTCAAAGAAAAAAAAAACCTCCTCCTGCAATCTCTCAGGGGCAGTGAACATCTGTCATTATTCAATAGGGTAAGGGTTTATTGCCACAACAAAGCATCCTGTACAATTAATCTCTAACAGGTCTTACTCACAAGGCTAGGATTGCTGGTTTCTTACTAGAAGTAATACAGTCGCTGGCACTTTTGGGAATACAGAATTGGTACACAGCAAAAATATCACTAGGAGGGAGATTAATTCTAGCTGTAAAAATATTTAAAAAAAAATTCAAACACACTTTAATCGATGCAATATTTCCACATTATAATTCCACTTATTAGATTAGTACGTCTGGACTCTGCAATATATATTTTAGATTTAATATATTTATTTTTATAATCAAATATTTAGAAAAATGCACCAGATATAAACACACAATACAGTAATGATAAACAAGTGTTTGGTGTAAGAATGCAAGAAGCGTTTTATGAACTGTATGAAAAACTAAATATAATTAGACCTATGCAATTTTTGATATTTTTTTTTACTAAGTTTCAAACTAAATTGGTTACTAATCTTTCAAAGGATTATTTTAAAAAGATTGTGTACACTTGTCTAGGGGCCCATCATATTCCGGGTCACCTCAGTCTGCCTCCACCCATTCCGCCGCCCCCGACTGCTGCTCATTTCATCCGTCCAACCCTACTCAGTTCTAACCTCAAACAGGCTCCGCTCCACCCTAACCTCCCCCAAGCTCTACTGCCTCCTCTCCGCCCTGCGTGGCCGTACTTATCCCATCCCTGTTCCTCTTCTGCGGTGCTAGATCTGTCCCATCTCTATTGCAGTGGGAGCCATTATGGAGAAAGAACGATCTGGATTCCAAGGTGCTCGCATTGAGGAGATGGGACAGACTTTATGAAATTATTATATAGATCCCCTGCAACTAGCAGAATGGTTTTGAACCCAACACACATATTTCCCCATCATGTTCAGAATTCATATTGTTTATCTCACTGATTAAAGCTTTGTACATTCAGTGACGACCATAAAGGATCGATCTAACGAAATCCACTCGCAGCAGATTTCAGGCGGTATTTAGAGATCATGTACCTGAGGATTGGATTATTATTCTGTTAGCGGAGTGAGAGCTTTACCATCTGAAAATGGCAAGGGTTGCATCTATTAATGTAACACAACACAGTATATAAAACATTTATGTCGCATACACTTTAAGCATTTTCCATAGGTGCGGTTGTGCTGGATTTAGTAAGCTAAAACTTTGCACATGGGAACATTGTACAGATTTATTACGACAATTCCAACCACAACAAAGTTTGTAAATCGAGGATTACACCAACATTTAGCCTACAGCGTACTTAAAGCTCACGGCAGGATTTCTGTACACTGGCTCACTTACTATACCAGCTTCAGTGTATCCGAGAGCTTTCTCCAATAACTACTGGCTAGTATACAAATCCACGCAGGAGAGTAATCATAGGATGGATACAAAACTGTTGACACAAAACTGCAACCAAATTTACAAAAGTCTCACAGTCTAATATGAAATAAACCACTAGATTTATCACAGAGAACCCATTTAGCTGACGGTAGCAGATTGTTATCCCTTTAAACAAATAGTGCTGTGTTTGTGCAAAGCGACTATGTCATGGTAATAGGCTATTTAATTGTAGGAAATGCTCAGACTTTTCACTTCTTTGTAAACCCTGGCAGTTTTCATGGCAACTTCTCACTTGAGAGCATGATGTGCTCCAGCTTAAAGTAAAAATGTGAGTATTCTCATGAACGGGTAGGCAGCGCTAATTCCCAACTGTGGCATGCAGGTCTCAGATGTCTAAGGGTCAGGTTATTACCAAATTTACTGCTGACTAGTTGGAATAATTATAGGACATCCTACAACACCGATATCTACCATTGTTTTTCTGTCATCCACAGTGAAATGTACTTCCAGAACTAAGGTCCAGTGAAGAGAAACAGCCTTAAAATGGTCATCTTAATGGTTAGCATTACTGCCTCACAGCACGGAGGTCTTGGCTTCAATTCCCAGCAAGGTCCTAGGTGTATGGAGTTTGTATATTCTCCCTGTGCTTGTGTGGGTTTCCTCCGGGTACTCTGGTTTCCTCCCACACTCCAAAAATATACTGGCAAGTTAATTGGCTCCTATCAAATAAATAAATAACCCAAATGTGTAGGTGTGTGTACATGTGGTAGGGAACATAGGGCTTGATTCAGACCCGCTCGCAAGCGGGTCGATGGTGGGGCACTGCGCACGCGCGGCATGCACGAGCCCCGGAGCGAGTGAGAAATTCACTCGCTCCGGGGCTCGCTACAAACGGGGCTGCTGTTGATGTTGATCGACAGCTCGCCCCGTTTTGTAGGCGGGGAGGGGGGTGGCTGGTCAAACGGAGGCGTTCCTGAAGGAACGCATGCCATTTGAGGGCGGCCCTACTGACACCACCAGTGATGTCAGTAGTGAGCTTCCGGCTCTATTATAGCCGGAATTTCACTGGGGCTTGCGACAGATGAGACCCTACCACAAGGGTCTCGTCACAAGCCCACAAACTTAGCGAGCAGAAAAGGAGGCCGGCTTAAATAAAAAATAAAAAAAGCGGCCGCCCTCATTCAGAGCGAGCGGCTCTGAATGAGGTCCATAGTTTATAAACACCACTGGGGCAGTGACTGATATGAATAGCCGAACATTCTCTGTAAAGCGCTGCAGAATGTGTGCGCACTATGAATAACTGATAATAAATAAATGGTCAGCTTCAGATTGTCCAAACATCAAATGTATTAAAAACATTGGAGTAGCAAGGAGATTAATTTTAACATACATTCATTTATTGTATGTATTACACTAATGTTCAATAAACACAGTACAGCGACACCGAGACAAACTTCATACAATCTTTCAGGTACCAGCATTAGAACATTGGTAGATATTGAAGTTTGTCTGGGTGAATGGTGTTGCTGTAAAGAAAAATCAGACCAGACTACTATGTTCTAAAGACAAGTATGTACCCTTTGTATAATGCAGTCTGCTACCTGAATTAACGTGTAATGGATAGTGCATTTGTCAAGATAAATTTATATAGAAGAAATAGCACAAATCATGTGATGAAATAAAGTCTTCCATCGCTTCAGGTGATTTTTAGTTCTGGCTGGATATGGACAGGACCAGGGTTAAAAGGAAGCAAATAATCTGCCATGGTCCCTGCCTCCAATTTCAATGAAAGATAGGTAGAAGAGAACGCTTGACAATAAGGCCATCATAGTCTATTTGCCAAGGTCCCTTCATAATGGTAAGTAGAGTGGCAGCTGCTCAGTATTGGTGTACAGTATAACCAAGGGTCCTGTTAGCAATGCCAGTATGTTGCTAAAAGTCAGTAGCCATTTTGGCAGTAGGGTGGAGATTTGTACTGATTTTTATTGGCAAAACATAGTAATAATTTTATTTTGAATCAAAACCTCCTTGGAGATGTATCCATCTGTGGAGAGAGATAGAGTACTAACCAGTCAGCTCCTAACTCACTTTACAGGCTGTGTTTGTAAAATGAGTTAGGAGCTGATTGGTTGGTGCATCTCTCCACTTATCTTTATTAAAAGCAACATCCACATACAGAACAGGGAGACTTCAGGAAAGTGAGATTTGCATAATCACAACTTCTGATGAGTTACACCCTTAGGCCAGGTAAACATCTGCACGATAATCGTAGAATTGGAACAACAAATCAGGCGTATTGCGCTGTGTGTATGCCCGATTTGCGCGCTCCCGCAATCGCATGCAATATCATGTGATTGATTGTGCTGCACGGCCAATGACACAATATCGCATGTGAGGCTGTACATATTAATTAAGTGCGGAATAGTGATCGTTCATTAAATCTTTTAAGTGTGCACCGGCAATCATGCAATGTCCAGGGGGAGGGCAAACCATCCAGAACATCGGCACAATTGTCGGTCATTCAGGTGTGTGTACTCACCCTTACATATTTGGGCTTGTGTTGCCACTGGTGAAAAAAAACAAATAAAAACTAATAATTCTAGTCACATATTTGATTTTTTTCTGAAACCATCCTCCTCATGGACCAAAGTCTCTCAGACTTTGGGGAACAATGCTAACACCTGGAAAGGGCACATCAAATGGGTACCCTGCAAACAGGTGCGGCAGGAGATATAATATACCCTCCGTAATTATACTGTAGATGACATCTGTCATGTTATTATATTACCCCCTGTTGGCCTTAATAGTCTAGAGTGATTGTTATTCAAAACTCAAGTGTACACATACAAAAATACACACTGCTAAAGTACAATATTTGAAGTGTGACTTCTAAACTCCTTCTGTAGTACATTAGTTTATTATCCTATTTATAATAGCAAAACAATAATATGCGAGCTTGAAAGTACTTAGGCTTTCATAGGACCAATTTATAAAATTGATTTATAGATATTTTGAAAAAAAAAAATCAATACAATTAGCATATAGCAGAACACTAGACAGGCAACTTGCCAACGGGTTCAGAATGCAAGGATATTGAGTAAATCCTTATGTGTACAAAACTATAACAAATTACTACTTTTAATAATCTTCTCCGCACTGTTTTATTGTAATTAATTACATTGACATCTTCTTATTTGCTATTAATATGGTTGAGCAAATCTACAACATTTGCAAAGCTAAACACTTGGGCATCACTGTGTAGTTTCGTCCAAGTTTATTGGCTAATGGAAATGAAATTGGTTTACTTAATATTTTATGTATAGCGGCTTAAATAAATGTTTAGTATACAAGATTGGATCTGCTCCATCAATTTTTCAATTTTTTAAGTGGATTCATATTTATTTTATAACCAATTCCCTGATGGACTTTGACCAAGCGGAATATTATATTTTACTGATTTAAAAGCCATTTATTGGAAAGTTACTGTAGTGTAGTAAAGACCATAGCAATGGGATTAATATAATGTACTGAAATAAATACAGTGTTAAGCTCTGGACGACATTTCAGTCTTCCTTATATATCAGAATCTTCAATTTTTTTTCTTCTTAGATTACTTTGGACACATTTTACAGTGTTTCCAGAGTCACTTCTAATTAAAATTAAGTCTTGCTCATGTCATGATTTCGCACCCCCCCAAATTTGGTTGCAGAATTTAGTGTGTTTTGCTGGTGGTGTTAGGCCGTAGATATTTGGCACACGTTGTTCCACTGCAATGTTCTTCATTGCTCTATTCATAGGCTATAAAATTTGGTGAAATGAGTTTTAAATGAAAATGAATTGTAGAATGGCAAAAAAAAAAAAAAAAAAGTGAAACTGGAAGACTATGGCCGAAATGTTGTGCCGCCTTGTTTAACTTGCGTGAAAATTCAAATCTGCTTCTGCCATACTTGATTACTCTCCCAAAACACCCCGCACCCCCCCCATTGTATAAGTGGGTGGTCCGGGGGGAGATGACGCAAATTGCGCTGAATCACGTCATCGTGGTCCCGGACCGCCAGTAATTTCAGCACTGAGTAGCTAGGGCGGGGCCGTGATCACAACCCCCCCAAAATAGTGTCACGCCCCCCGCTGTGCCGACCTGGCTGCCTTCAGATTGTCGGCAAGTCTGGCTTTTGCACACGTCTATCCAACACGAAACTGTAAACTAAGGTTTCTGTTCTACCAGTAAATATAAGCTATGTTACACAATTACTAAAATAGTATTTAAAAAAAAAAAAAGTTAACAAATTCAGCATATTTTCGTATGCTAGACACTGCAGACAATTTAGAGTTAAAACAGAAATAGGGTTGTATATTAAACCATTTTATGTTCACAAGCTGTCTGAGATAAGTCAGAATGATGTGTTCACACTTACAGTTATACCCTAGGTTTCAGTGCTAGGGAAACCTGTCTACTGTTGTAAATTAGCTTAAGTGCATAGCTCTGCTAGCCATTAAGCAGGTTCCCCTCCTCCCCATCCCCTTTCTTGTAATTGAACACCTCTCAGTTACAGACCTCAGGCTGTCTACCAGGAATAGTAATAGCCAGGTAAAAAAAAAAAAAAAAAAAAATGCTTTCCTGCCCCAAAACATAGTAAAATTACACTTCAAAAACACATAGAAATGGATCTCGGAGTCCTCACTAGCACAGTATACACAGAACACAAAAACAGCATTGTTCCTTAAGCAACTAGATCAATTGGAAAAGAAAAAGTCATCTGCAATCAGCACTTAAGATGAAACTCCGGCACAATGGAGGTATTAACAATTCATGTATTATACTGAACTCAAATTGGATCACACACAAAATTTCCTTGTGCCTAGAGAGCGTACAAAGTCCTAATGTTTGTCCTGCAGCGTTACCAACAAATGTGTATTTACTTAGAAGTGTACATGTTAAAGGCTGTTTGTTATGTAGAAGAAAACAAGTGAAAATGAAATATACTATAAAGATTTCCTACTCCGGTAACAACTCTCTTTGATTAAACTCATTTATGCAGTCATTTGTCATTTACAATGTGTTCAAAAACTGGAAATTGAGTTGTTACACTCAAAATTATTTCAATATTTTAACAGCTGTTCCAGCTGTAAGATAGGTTTTTGGAATGCACCAAAAGCCAATTGATGGAAAAGACTCACATTTACGTATATTTGTGGTCCGGTCTCTTGCAGGAAACTGATCCATTAGAGCAGGGGCGGGGAACCATTTTCTGCCGATGGCCATTTTTATATATATAACATTATTCATTGGCCCAGTGCAGGCCACGCCCCCTCCGTGCGACGTCACACGGGGACAGGGACCACAATCGCCGGTGATTACAGCAATGCCTGACCTGGGGAGCTGTAAGGGCAGCGGTGTGACCATCTGTAACATCGTAAGGACGCTCCATGCGGCATTGCTGCATAGATTCTGGCTGCAGTTTGCCATTCTAGGCACCCTGCTAGCCAGATGAGGCTAGCAGAAAAAAAGAAAAAGCTCAGAGGGCCAGACCAAATGATTCCGAGGCCCCGGGCAGGAGGTTCCCCATCCCTGGCATACACAATTGCAATAGTGATCCTTGCTGAACCAGGCCCACAATTCACAATGAATTGTGACCGCCCACTCTATAATGCACTGGATTACGGCTTTATATAGTGGGAGCCAAGCCCACACCGTACCTCCTGCACCTTGTACATGGCTTTATATATTATTATTTTCATTCCTTATTTAAATGTTGTCACAAGGAGTCTGCAGCGCTTTACAACATACATAATCAGGAACAGTATGAACGAACACTCACGCACACACAAAGGTGCCTTAGGTTGGGCAAATAGACGATATATCGTCCGATATATCTTTCTAAAGATGCATGCCATCGGCCTAAAGGGAAAAAAAAAATGTGTCTGTGCCACACCCATTAAAGCAAATGTAAAGTGCTACACTTTGATGTAAAATAAATATTACATTGTACTGAGCACTCATTTTATAAAAATGAAGAATGTTGCTACTCTGTTTGAGAAGGGGAATGATGCACAAATATTTGGTATTTCTGCATGCAATGATAAAAAGGAACATTTGCCACAATCCATTTGGTACTTATTATCTGTACATTTTGGCCATCTTCTGTAATGTGTACTGCGATTTTTAATATCATTTGTACTCAAAGTCAAGCCACACTTTCTATTGTATTCCTGCCAAATTTGGAGGCATATTTATGAAACTCAGGAATCGGGGAATCCCTTAAAACAGAAAGGAAAGCATCCCTAGGGTATAAGTAGGGGTATGTAGTCGGGATGCCGAAGGTCTAAATCCCGACCACCGGCATCCTGACTGTCTAAACCCGGCAAGGGTCTAATGATAGGCGTCAAAATCCCGACGCCTGTCATTCTACCTACGCTGGGAGCCCAACGCCCAGCATCCCGATGAAAGGTAAGCCGGGCGACGGGCGCAGGCAGCCGCAGGCGGGGGGGGGGGGAGGGTTAGGTTAGGGGCTCCCGGGGGGACTTAGGGTTATGCACCCCCCCCAGGAGGGTTAGTGTTATAGGGGAAGGGGGGTGGGTGTTAAGGTTGGGCACCCCCCGGGAGACTTAGGTTTAGGCAGCAGGGAAGGGGGGGTTAGGGTTAGGCACTTGGGGGGGGGGGGAGGGTTAGGCACCCCTAAGGGAGGGTCAGGGGGGGGTTGGAGTTAGGTTACTTTGTACTTACCTTAGCTGCTGTTGGATCTTCACCTCTGCCGGGCTTTCTGCTGTAGCCCCTCTATTTCCAACAGCAAAAGCAGCCCCTCGGCCCTGGTAGCTAACATCATCTTCAGGTGGCGTTAGCCCATAGTAGCGTATTTCACCAGAGAGAAAGCCATCAGATCACTACATGTCAGCTCCCACTGATGATTGCATGGGTCCAAACCTGGCAGTAACATGATAGCGGTAGCGAATACTTTGCTTCTAGGCCGCAGGTGAGCTTTTTCAAAAGTTCTGTACTGGCACCTTGATTGTAATAAATACATGCAATATATTTAAAGATCACAAAATGAATAGCGGAGGGTGCGAGCAACAATGTGTGAAAAACCCGTGGTTAAGGCACCCCAAAAGCAGTTAGGGCATCCTGACCAGGACATTTGACTGGTTTAGCCATTTTACACTGCTAAACCCAGGCGAATAGGCCGTGAAGATGGCAATAATTATTGGGCGCAGCCAGACCAATTGAATTGCAACACTGGACGCCTATTAATTATCACAACCCACTCAACAATTGAATCGCCCCCACTGGATATAAAAACAGCTGCTTGCTCTGTTTTTGGCTGTGTCCCTCCAGGAACAATGAATCACTAGGACATTGGTGTATATCCTAGTGTCAATATTTAAGAACCCTAGTAAACACAATATAATGGTCATATCCAGTTTATAAATTTTATTTGTATTCAGCATACAATGGAATGCCACAATGAAACAATTTCTGCTAGATCAATAGTACCACCACACACACAAAAAACAAATCCTCTCAGGCTGCAAACAATTTCTGATGCACGACTCGCATGGAAACCAGTGTCACATGGCAAAATATCTAGTGTGAAGGGGACATATAAAATATCCCTCTGAGTGCTCTCTGCACTATGACATCCTCCTTCTCCCCTTCTGCCATCACATGGCGTACTGAGAGAGCGTGCAGAATCTGACTGTGGCAGAAATTTTAGTTTACTTTCCAGAGAGATTTTGAAAGGAGATAATTTGAAGGATGATTTGAAAGAAGATAGCAAAGAAAAATAATAAGATGCATGTTTGAAAGGGTACTGGACTTGCGATTTAATTAAAACATTTTTTTTTATGTGGTTTCCGCTTTAATATAGAAATGCACATTTCAGGTATTAATATACAGAATAAATATTTACACAGTGTTCCCGCTAGGCTATTTCAGTGGGGCGCCGCGCCCTGCCTGATTTTAAAGGGGCAAAATGCACCGTGCCCTTTTAGCCACACCCGCTAAAACAGCCTGCCCTGTGCCATCCCCACCCATGGGCAGCAGTGTCCCCCTGGTGGGAAAAGTTGCGAGGACCGATCTTCACCGGATGAATAGATGCCATGTTCCATTGCCCGTGAGGGGAAAGCTTTGGGGAAAGCTCAGCACCTCCGTAAGTGCTGGCCATACCCCCAAGTGTGACAAATTGGGGGCATGTCACAAGGGCACATCCCTTCTCTGGTCGGCCACAAACCCTTTTCGAAGGCAAAGAGACTCCCTGCCTGCACCCTCAGCTCCCTGCCCGCGATCTAGCAGGAACAATATGTACAGATTATAAGTGTTGGACAAAAACAAAGGACATTTTTTTAAGAGATAAATATTTAAAGGCAGTTTTAGGAAATCAGAAACAACCGGCAACAATGTAGCATCTCTCAAAGCCATAACAAGCTGTATTTGATAAGAGCTGCTAAAAAGGTGGCCTAAAGCAGTGATGACGTATTTAACATAAATCCCTATAGAAGGCTAAAAGAACAGGGGCAAATGTATTAATTAATCGGGTCCTAGACACGATACTTATAACTTTTTATTGCCGCTATAGCAATATGAAATTATTGATTGAAAGAACATCTCTGCTGTGTATGAGAAGTGAAGTGATTGCTAATGTGACCAGTTCACTTCTCCTACGAGCTGGGTGCACTACTGCATAGTCTGCTGCCATTAGCTACTGGGGCCAAGCTCCGGAATGCATGCATTCCAGAGCTTGGTAAACTCCGTAAAAAAGCAGCGATAGAAACTTATGGGGGCTGCTTTTGTGAGTGAAAACGGGGTACTACAGAAGTTATTTGTGATATCTCCTGCAATCACTGTACATACATTCAGAAGATACTTAATATTTGCTGGTACACTTGCATTCCGCAAACATCATTTGATAAATAGACCCCCAAGGTTGGTATTTACCTTTTCTCCTTAGCTTGTTTCTTGAGGCTCACTAGTAATGATTTATAATTCTGAACAGGGTCAAAGACTACCAATGGCAACCTCAGTGACCTGGTATGTGATTGTGTATTGAGCAGAGAGGCTTTAGAATGCCATTTTGAGCTCCATCTGCTCTGTATAATTTAAGATTCCCTTTGTCTTTACATGACATGTGAAATTGAGAGCTGTGCGGACTTGTGGTAACAATTATTGTTATTTTTTATATGTTACACACATCCAGATACATTTCAAAAATGGAAATCATTTGTTGAAAGGCTACAAAGAAAAATCAGATGCATGCTAAAAAGGAGGTACTAAACTTGCTATTTAAATAAAAGAAAAAGCATATATAAGATTTTAACAATAATATGACTAGAAGGGAAAATCTTCCAACCAATATACATATGACTGTGAAAAGGTACAATGAATTCCCATTTAACACTTGTAGTGGTTTTAGAAGTACTATCCAAGTGTAGCAATGGCATTTCAGTATCAGCACCGTCACACTGGCACTTCACGTCTATCAGCTTTGTCCTTTGACTGCTGGATTGGTTTCCCATTCCCAAGACAGAGAGATTTATTCTCTTAGTTTAACACTACAGAGTAATGAAATCACTCCACAACAGCTGACAGGCTGTGTAAGAAGAGCTCTGGGGCCATCACAGGCATTTTATCTACTATCTTCTTTATGTAGTGTTTGTATTTGCTCTTATTGTAAGGATCCATATCCAATTATGAAGCTTACATACATTTTATGGTCACAGGGTAAACACACAAAACCTGATGAGAACTAAACAGGTACAATAACATTTAGTGTACCAGTAGATGGTGTCGTCTAACTTTAACACATTAAAGATCATTAAACTGGCAGTGTTTCTATATATTTCTGAAAGCATCTCCACTCTCAGGGCGTGATTCATTATCGATCGCAACTGCAACTCCACACCTAATCGGCTGATAATTGCGTTCTGCGCATGCATCGCAGTGCGCAGGCCTGAACCGGCCACTGCGATCGCAGTGACTACGCAGGCCCACCGCAGAGTGATTGACTGGAAGTGCCGTTTGTGGGTGATGATGGGGGGTGGTCGGCAAAATGCAGGCGTGCCAGTGCGTTTGAACGCCGTTGCATGGGCTTGCATAAATTAGCCACTGCGATGCCTTACGCAGCCTGAGTACTCATAACGTGCGATTAAGTCAGCAATTTCCTAGTAATGTCAGAGCTTGTGCAAGTGTGTGTGAGGCTGTGATGGTACTCGATGTTATCGATGGTTTTGCAGTCTTGCTAAGGATTACGGATGTGTGTAAGGTAAAGTGGGCGTCCTTATGTTGTGCTGCGGTGGCATAGCGATCACGTTGGATTAGCATATCTTTCCAGTGAGACTGTTTGTGTAATCGCTATTGTAATCGCAGTTGCGATCCGTACTGAATCAGGTTGTTGGTAGTGTGATTGCTACAGTTGTTTTAAAAGGCAAAAATATAGGTTATCATTACCAACGGATTTCTGTTATGCATGTCCACAGCAGAGATGATACAGTCTTCATCGATTTATCAGCTTAATCATTATTTCTTCCCCAAGATTTCTTGTGTATTATGGACAGTGGCTTATGGCAACTAAACCTGGATATGCACAAATACTGCAGCATGAGCCCAGTGGCAGAAAAAAGTCAAATTCAAGTACATATATATGAGGCTAAATTAGATAAGATCCAAACTTTCAGATAATTTCCAGGATAACTAGGGCCTGTTAGATCGTCCCAATTATCAATATGCTAAAATAATGAAAAACTATTTCAGGTAAATTCTTACATTGGGCATTAAGGGTAGTTTGGGGCCATGTAACACATACACCACAATGTTCAGTCAACTGAGAGATATCAACCTGCGTGTGGCCATCATAATACTGGTTTCCATGCTCTGCCACCAATCCTTCACTTTTCAGCTTAAGCACATTTAAAATGGATGTTAATAAGGCAGCTCAGATCATATTGCTGATGTTATGGAAGGGAGAGCGAGCACTTATAATAAGGGCAGGTCACATTCCTATCTAGATAGTCAGACTTTGCAATTAGCCAGGAATTAAAATGTTATGTTCATATTTTCTCTGCCCTGTACGCAGTCAATTTTGTTCCTCTGAAATGGTTCCTGTTATAGAATATGAATATGCATATATTGTACTTGCTGGAGGTGATCGCTCTCACTGTCACTGTGTGTTATAGTGGCACAGTGGTTAGCATTGCTGTCTCACAGATCTATGGTCATGGTTCAATTCCAACCTGGGACCTATTTGTGCATAATGTGTAGGTCCCACTTATGTTTGCGAGGGTTTCCTCCAACAATCAATATACTGATGGTTAATTGGCTTTGTGTCATTCCATGTCTAGTGGACCAGGGGTCCCCATCTGACCATCTCCAACTTTGATAACATTTTACATGAAGGTTGACATATATGTCAGACTAAGGGGAAGATGTATCAAAGCTTGGAAAAAGATTTAGTGTAGAGAGATAAAATACCAACCAATCAGCTCCTGTCATTTTACAGTCTGGGTTTGAAAAGTGACAGTTAAAAGCCGATTGGTTGGTACTTTCTCTCTCTCTCTCTCTCTCTATGTTTTCATGAATCTCCCCCTAACTTTGGGAACATTTTAGTTCATAATCTGCAATAGTAGCAAATCTATGTCTCTCAAAGTGGGGGTGGGTGCAACGGTCATTGACTCCACAATCAGCAGGTGGGGACGATCTTCAAAATTGGTCCACTTCACATGGAATGAACCAAATAATAACCCTAGTGTGTGTATGTGTGTCCATGGGGTAGACTGTAAGCTCCACTGGGACAGGGACTAATGTTATTCTATGTAAAGTGCTGCGTAATATGTGTACGCTACATAAACAACTTAATAAATAAAGGTCTTGAAGAAAACCTTCATGATACACTTAAATAATACATTGTTTTGTAAGAGTACAAAATGTAAAACTCACCACAGATGGCAATGTATTAAATAATTCATAATCCACTAAGTATCGAAATATGCATGAATTTACAGTGAAATTAACATGAATGTTCGATTGGAAAGGGACAATAAAACAAAATATTACGCCACCTCTTCGCCAGATTTCTACATATTTTGGTATTTTCTGCAGCTGGCTACACCCATAATGATGTAAAATTCCATCATTATGACACCATATTACTCCCCCAATGATGTCACTCACATTCCTCCAGGCAATATCCACATCTGAACACCCCAGGGAAATTAACTATTTATGTGCTGCAGCGCAAACATAGATGTGCTATATATAAAACTTAGGGCCTGATTCAGAGCCGCTCGTAAGCGGCCGCTCGTTCGTTCCGAGCGATGTTTGCCCAACTGCGCATGCGTACGGATCATAATATGCATGCGCGAACCAGTCAGTGCGGCCGAAAATCGTTTGTTCGCTAAATAGCGAATGCCTGCTATTTTGAGTGACAGAAAGAGGCGTATGTGGGTGGTAACAGGGGAAGGTGCTTGAAAACGGGGAGTGGAGATCAGAACGCAGGCGTGCTTAAAGGTCAAAACGGGCGTTTTATGGGTGTGCATAATTAATACAGCAGCGTCATTGACCACGTCACTGGGTTATTTTATAGCCAGAACTGCTCGCAAAATTGTGGTAGCAAACACCAACCACAAGAATAGCGAGCAGTTCATACCCTGGTCGATGTACTCGATTAATCTAATAAATAGCGGACATGACGTAGGATGCGAGCGGCCAGGGGGCGTATTTTTCCAAAAAACGACCGCAAGTTTTGTTCGCTCGTTCAGACCTAGAGGCGTGAACAGACCGCAAAGAGCGAACGTTTGATTTGAATAGCCACCCCTATTTTCAGGACGAGCGAGCGCTAATTGCGTCCGGCTCTGAATCAGGCCCTTAATAAACAATAAGGTAAAATAATTATGTGCAAGATATTTGGCTACATCATTTAAACATTACTTCTTTCTGATACCTCTTTTCCACCAAAAACCCGGGTCCGACCTGTGTTTGTGGACATGGTTCCAACCCAGGTCAGTCCCAGGTCAGACACCATTTACACAGCACCATCGATCTGGGTTATTCTCAGGTCAGTCCCGTTCACACTGAACCTGGGTCTGCCCTGCTAAACAGGTGAGGTCATACAAATTTGGAGGTAACTAATCCACAACCACCAATCAGCTCATTTTAGGCATGAGCCAGGTTGGATAACCCGGGATGCGCAGTTTACACTGCACCATTACCCGGGTCCATCCTGGGTCCGGCCCTGGTAGCTACCTGGGTTGGATTGCTGGGTCACTTAACCCGGGTTATTTTTCAGGGACCCTTTAACACTGAGCTGCGACCCGGGTAGACCCAGCAATAACCCAGGTTTTTTCTCTGGTGTAAAAGGGGTATAAGAGGGGAATTCAATAGTTTTTTGCACCAGATTTCCTCTCTAAAGTGAGGAAAGATGATGGGATGGTGATATTCAATTGTTTTGGGTGCTCGTGCCTTCTCGCGCATGTCGCACCCAAAAGCACCGGGTTTAGCCACATAAAGCGGCTAAACCCTGTGCATAGTCCTCGTTGGCTCTCAGAAACGGCAGTGCGGGCAGAATTCTGTAAGGCCGCGGGATTCGTGCCAGACCGGAGCAACAATTGAATTGCTCTATCAGGAGCCTATTACTAACAGTAGTGCACAAAAACAATTGAATTCCCCGGTAAATTGTCAAAGTGACATCAGTGGTTTGATCACATAGAGAATCTTTCATACATTATAAAGTAAGGATACAAAAGTTTTTTGTATTAGAATCTATCTATGCAGTTTAATATACAACATTACTGTGTTTTGTCAAATATGTTCAGTGTTAACTTTCCAAAAACAACGTTCAACTAAAAGAAATGTAAATTCCCAATCACATAGTGTCATTTTCAAGGCCCAGCGCATTAAAGGCCAACTGCTTGATAATATGTTTTGGCACTGACCAACCTAATGATCATATTCTTTTTGAGTGGAGAAAAGGCTCAAGGATGGATATATTATTCTAATAGTGTATTGAAAGTAACTGCAGCTGGAGCTTAACTATCCATTTCCACAGATAATGGGTTAAACTGTCACAAACTGAAAACAGAACAATTTGTACTCGCTGTCAATTTGTGATTATAGGAGAAATGTAATTAATAACATCCATTTACCTTCTACCTCTACATTAATCCAATCAGCAAATGCATTACATACTAACAGCAACATACAAGCCAGATGTACAACTAAACCAACTGAATTGCCCAGAAAGTGCCTAAGAGCTCCTCAAATACTCCAATCCCTATAAATAATGGCATTGAGTGATAGCAAAATAACTTGATTGGTCCGTGATATATTCTGGGGTTAATAGCAGCAAATTATCCAATGATGTTTCAGTTAGAACAGCGATTATCAGAGGATCAGATAGTTAAGTTCTTAAATCCACTTTCATGGCAATTTTGCAAAAAAAACTCTAAACTTTTTTTTTTACTATATTTGACTTCAGTTACCCAACATAGCCCAATTCAAGAATATACCGATTAGTAAAAAGTATTCAAGGTGTATGGCTTTATGCTAATAATACTCATTAATAAATAAATGTATTTATTTTTAAATGCATTTACTAAATAAAATATATATTTATTTACCAATCATTAAATATGCCTGCTGCACCTACAAAAATACCCCCCCCCCATCTTATTTACTGTATATGTATGACCCTGTGTGGCCTTGAAACATTGGATTCTTGTTCAATACAACTATTATTCTGAGGGAAGTTGATGCTGAACACGTTAGGGTGTGGCCTGGAGACGCACATACCACCCTATACTCCAAGGTCACCTTCGCTGGCAGGTTGTTTCCGACACACCGTATCCTGCTTCACAGTGGGCAGCTTGGGAGAGTAGACTCGGTCCGGAGCCGGGATGGTGATTGCTGGTGTTGCCGGTGGAGTATTTGAAGAATACCATGGGGTACCCAGTCCAGACTGTTTTTATTTTGGTAAGAGTACAATTTACCTCGTTTGCATGATTGTGTATTTTTTCATTAAAACTGCTTTACACTACTTGCTTAAATAAACAGTGGTGGTCCAGACCCCTAGCGTTTTGAAGGCATATTCACCCCTCATCGTTTCCCTGAAAGGCTCAATACAAGCAGGAAAACACACTGTTCATTGTGCCAGCTTGGATCTCCTAAGTAGTACTTGCCACAAACATTGGACTACGACCATTCTTAGGTGGAGTTGTATAAGCAAATCCTTATTTCTACAATAATATTCATAAAAGGTATATAACGGGCAGAGCATTTTAAGAGAATCAAGTTGACTAGAGTATTTGTTCATATGGTGCACAGTCACTACTCCCACCCTAATACACATGCTTGGAACTGTAGTTCGACTGCTGTTGGGGGATTCTCAAGCGGAATCAAATCCCGGCAGCGGCAGGCCGACACGGCTGAAAATCCAGATTGTCCGCAGGTAAGTATGAACTAACCTAACCCCCCTAACCCTCCTTAGGGGTGCCTAACCCTAACTTTCCCCCCAGTGCCTAACCCTAATCCCCCCTGTAAGTGCCTAAACCTAACCCCCGCCGCCTAACCCTAAGTTCCCCCCCGGGGGTGCCTAACCCTGACCCTCCCTCCCCTGGGCACCGGTCTCCCGACGTCGGGAAAATTACAGGCGTCTAGAGCTAGACGTCTGTCATTTAACCCTCGCCGGGATAAAGCAGTCGGGAAGCCGGCTGTTGGGTTTCCGTGCGCCGGCTTCCCGATTGCATACCCCTCAGGCTATGTAAACTTGCTATAATTATGTGAACTTGCCCACAGAAATGGCAGCACCAATAACCACAAACTCACTCTGTGCACTTACTTTTTTTTTAACTTACAAATTGTAAATGCTGTTTATGCTGGCTGCCAGTACTTGCAGAAGGGGTGTAGCTTAACCGTTCTTATGGAATTGCTTCAGCAAGCCAGCTTTCCAAAAAGTCCTTACAAACAGCTGCTTCTAAATAGTTGCAGCATTTACAGGGAACAAGCATCCTAATTCTGGACTTTTACCAAGTACCTAGAAACAATAGGGCATTTCAGCCTCCAGAGCTTTGCTGCTGAGAAACCATTAAGCAAACTAGCTGTCATTTGGAAAATATTGATCTAAACTGGGATTCCCAACCTAAACTTGGCAAATAACTGACTCAGTCTAATGGAGGTGCATTACGGAGACAGAGCTGCTTTCAAATCAGTCCCATGATTCAGTATGTAAAGTGCATTTGACACACTGGCGATTAAATAATGACAAAATAACAGTGATGTTTAAAATGAAGGGATTGTCACATCTAGGTTCATTATACCAAAAAACATCATATTATTAAGAATATGATGTATTTACTGTATACGTGTGCCAAGAGAATATAAAGTATCATATTGGTGTTATTCTAAGGGAGGATACAAATGAGATTGCCAGGTCAACTATTTACAGTGACTCAGCCATCTATACATTATGAAGGTAATTTACAAAGCATTAAAAGCATTTGCAGTGCAGAAACAGCCATGCTCTATTTATTAATTTGCACCTACATTATCCTCCACCCAAGGTGCACAGATAAACCAGGTTGCCAGACCAATGTTTTATTAGCAAAATAAAAAAGTCTTATTGTTCTAAACTGATAAGAGATTGGACTATGATTTAACAGCAACACTTTGCACACTGTGCATCTGGAGAAGCTCTACCATGCTGCAAACCTCGGTGGACTACTAGGCAACGTCCATATTTTTTATATTTCAAGCATGAAGATAAACATTTAGTGTTACACTCTCTTCGATTCACTCTTGCAGGTCACGGTGGACATAGAAACACAGAATTTGATGGCAGATAAACACATGGCCCATACAGTCTGCCCTATAATGTTAAGGCAGAGGTTCCCAAACGCGGTCCTCAAGGCTCCCCCCCAACAGTGCTGGTTTTAGAGATATCCATGGTTGAGCACAGGTGACTTAAGTAGTACCTCAGTCAATTTGATTTAACCACCTGTGCTCAGCCATGGATACCTCTAAAACCTGAACTGTTGGGGTGCCTTGAGGACCGAATTTGGGAACCTCTGGGTTAGGGTATTATGGTTACGGCTTAAGCTCCATACACACGGAGCGACTTAATGTGCTGGATCGAACATCCAGGAACCCCCTAACTACTAGAACGGCCCACGATCAACGTTATATCGTTAATATCATCCTGTTTCTGGCCCCCTCAAATGACGGTCAATGCATGGGCACGAATGATATAGATATCGACCACCGCCCGTGCATGCAGGCCAACATGGCATGTGTGTACGCAGCATTAGAGTAGGGGTGGGCAATAAACCTAAATGGACCTAGCCTAACTGAAATGTGTTGGTTATTTATTACCAGTTATTTATATAGCGCACACATATTTCGCAACGCTTTACAGAGACTATTTGGCCATTCACATCAGTCCCTGCCCCAGTAGAGCTTACAATCTAAGGGCCTGATTCAGAGCCGGATGCAAGTGGCTGCTCGTTCGCTCCGAGCGATGTTTGCCCAACTGCGCATGCGTACGGATCATAATACGCATGCGCGAACCAGTCATTGTGGCTGAAAATTGTTTGTTCGCTAAATTGCGAATGCCTGCTATTTTGAGTGACAGAATGAG
This sequence comes from Taudactylus pleione, assembly GCA_031769625.1. Classification (NCBI taxonomy): domain Eukaryota; kingdom Metazoa; phylum Chordata; class Amphibia; order Anura; family Myobatrachidae; genus Taudactylus; species Taudactylus pleione. The sequence goes on from JAUIMM010000221.1 coordinate 596,737, forward strand.
GCGTTTGTGGGTGGTAACAGGGGAAGGTGCTTGAAAATGGGGAGTGGAGATCCGAACGCAGGCGTGCCTAAAGGTCAAAACGGGCGTTTTATGGGTGTGCATAATTAATACAGCAGCGTCATTGACCACGTCACTGGGTTATTTTATAGTCAGAACTGCTCGCAAAATTGTGGTAGCAAAAACCAACCCCAAGAATAGCGAGCAGTTCATACCCTGGTCGATGTACTCGATTAATCTAATAAATAGCGGACATGACGTAGGATGCGAGCGGCCAGGGGGCGTTTTTTTCTAAATTACGCTCTCATGTTTTGTTCGCTCGTTCAGACATAGAGGCGTGAACAGACCGCAAAGAGCGAACGGTTCCTTTAAATAGCCAGCCCCTTTTCCTGAACGAACGTCCGCAAATTGCGAACGGCTCTGAATCAGGCCCAAAATTCCTTACCACATGTACACAAACAGTTAATATTTTTTCTGGGAGCCAATTACCTACCAGCATATATTTGGAGTGTGGGAGGAAACCGGAGCACCCGGAGGAAACCCACGCAAGCACAGGGAGAATATACAAAACAGTTAGGGCTGTAGGGGGAATTGAACCCACAACCTCAGTGCTGTGAGGCAGTAATGCTAACCATTACACCGTCTGTCATGGCTAGGTCTAGTCATCATGGCCAATTCAACCTGGTATACCATAGACTGCTCTCTTTCTATTAAATTGTTTTACATTTGCAGTTGTGTTATCATTAGTTGGCATAAAAATAAAAATCTAAACTTTCAACTAAAACAATCCAGTTAAAGTTCATGCAACTTACAAATAACATGTAAGCCGTAGTGGTCACTGGCTGGATATCAGGACGTATACATGGCAGATGTCACTGGTTGAACATCAAGGATGTGCTCAGGATTCCGACGGTCACAATACTGACAGCGACATCCCGACAGTGAGTATTAGGGTTAGGGATAGGCTCCGGGAGGACGGTTAGGGATAGGCTGCGGGATAGGATGGTTAGGATTGAAGTTAGAATACTTACCAAAATCCATCGGGGTGCTGCTGTCGGTATTCTGACAGTCGGCATCCCATACCCAACCCAAACATCATCAGGAGGTATATGCCTATCAGAGAAGGCCAAAGTTGCAGCAGCTGCATGAAATGTACTATTAAGATCAACACAGACCTATGGTCTTTGCAGGTGCTGTCTGAGCACATGGTATTAGTCAACATAATTAGTTAATCACAATGCATCATGCACTTGAAGTGCTCTTACTTAAGTGCTTGTAGAGCAGCTAACAAGCGTTTAGTACCAATTTACCTGCACGGTATTCTACCTGACATGAGCAAAATGCTCTGAATACAAAGCAGGTATAACTATAATTATCCTGATGCCTCTACTCTTTAGACAAAGAGCATTAGAAACTGTAGATCAGCCCTGAACATCAGAGTATTGTGCCCTATGACCTGCAGTCTCCAACACGGTTGGTCTCAACAGCAGAGTCATGCAGGCAATGAGATCAGTGATTCCAATGCATGTGCAATATTCAGAATGGTTTGCTCACTTAGGGCTAGATGTACTAAATGTTGGAGAGATAAAGTAGCAACAAATTAGCTCCTGTCATTTTTTCAAGCACAGCATGTAAAGTGACAGGAGTCAATTGGTGGGTACTTTATCTCTTTCCAAGGCTTAGTACATCTCCACCTTAGTGTTCCACATGGAACACAGTAATAAGAAATTACCACTAAACACTCATAAACTGCTCATCTGAATGAGCCCAAAAAATTGAGTTGTAAAAATGTTCTGAATCTTTGTCTCACTCTATTTTTTATTTAATGCACCACGTGCAACTACTTATAAAATAGGTGTACTAATTAGAGGTTAGGGTAATCACTCCCTTGGTGATAGGCCAGCTGGGTCCCCTGAACAAAACATGACAATAAGCAGAGCAGACATATAACCATATGTACAAAGATTATAGCAAACTGGGACACACAACATAGCATGGAGGAGGTCATACTTGAAAATCAATACAATTAAATAATTGAACATTCACATATCAGCTCGCACACTCATATCAGAATTAAAGGATCGCACATACGGAGATAGAAAAATATCTCATGTTTGGTTTATAACTCTTGTCATATATGATCTATTCTAGAAAACTGAAAACTGATTAAAATGATCACAATTCTATGTCTACTTGCACAAATTTAACAGTCCTCACATAGGGCCTGATTCAGAAGTGAATGCTAACTGCACGCAAAGCTGATATGCACGCAGTTGGCCGATGTTGGAAGTTCTACAAATGCATCTGAGTTACACTGACCCAAAGGTTACTGTGAATTTAGATGCAAAAGCTGCAAGCTTTCCTGGCAGGCAACAAGGAGTGTCTAGCCAGACGAGGGCATGTTGCTGTAAGCTTCCCTGGGAGGCGACAGGGGGTGTCTAGCCAGGCAAGGGCATGATGCTGTAAGCACCCCTGGGAGGAGACAGGAGGTGTGTAGCCAGACGAGGACATGAGGCTGTAAGCACCCCCCCCCCCCTGGGAGGAGACAGGGGGTGCTTAGCCAGGCAAGGGCATGTTGCTGTCAGCCTCCCTGGGAGGAGACGGGGGTGCCTAGCCAGGCAAGGGCATGTTGCTGTAAGCACCCCTGGGAGGCGACACGGGGTGTGTAGCCAGGCAAGGGCATGATGCTGTAAGCACCCCTGGGAGGAGACAGGGGGTGTGTAGCCAGACGAGGACATGATGCTGTAAGCACCCGCCCCTGGGAGGCAACAGGGGGTGTGTAGCCAGAGGAGAGTATGATGCTGTAAGCTTCCCTGGGAAGCAACAGGGGGTGTCTAGCCAGGCGAGGGCATATTGCTGTAAGCACCCCTGGGAGGTGACAGGGGGTGTGGCCAGACGAGGACATGATGCTGTAAGCACCCCCCCTGGGAGGCAACAGGGGGCGTGTAGCCAGAGGAGAGCATGATGCTGTAAGCTTCCCTGGGAAACAACAGGGGGTGTCTAGCCAGGCGAGGGCATGTTGCTGTAAGCACCCCTGGGAGGTGACAGGGGGTGTGTGGCCAGACGAGGGCATGATGCTGTAAGCTTTCCTGGGAGGCAACAGGGGTTGTCTAGCCAGAGGAGGGCATGTTGCTGTAAGCGGCTGTGTCTAAAAACGCAGGAGTCGCTGACACAGGACGCCATATTCAGACGGAGAAATTGCATCTGCCATAGGGCTGGTGCAAGCTTCGATGTGCAAGCAATGGTGCGTCAGAGACGGATTAGCGCCGCTGCAAGATGCAGACTAGGCTGAGGCTACTGCACATAGGATGAATTGGGCAAAACAAAACAAATAAAAAACGTAACAACTAGTGATAAAAAGGTATATTATAGTTTTAATCAAATTTGGATATAAACTTTATAATTTTTAACCTAAAATAAATTGCTGCATACACTCAGCCATGTTAAAGTACAGCTTTCATTATATGTGCTCATTTATAATTGAGTTCTACAGTTAAAAAAGAAAATTTTATTTTATTATGGTTATTTTGTTAAATGTTTAATTTTGCTATTTTTTTTCCATATATGTTTGTTTATGTAGATAGTGTATTAATAATAGGGATAGAGTAGTTTAAGCAGGAGTCCTCAATTAGCGTGAAAAAGCTTCCTCTCTCAAGGTCATATTAATATATGTATTTAATTACAGCCTTTATAAGGAAACACTATTCAATAAGATAACGGCTTCTACAAAATGAGACGTTCTATAAAGGAAGCCTGGAAGTGTATCGCAGAACGGTATTTCTTCTGCAGCAGACACCACTGTGCAATAGACTGACACAAAGAAGAAGGAAAAAACCTACTTCTAATGCAGTTAACAGCCTCCCTGCTAACATAATCCATAACTGGTCTATAGAACAAATGAAAAACACATTGTCTGTCTGCAAATGTCTAAATCCTGATGTATTTGTCCTCTGGCAAGATAGGTTTAAAAGAGATGAAATCTTTAGCTTTCTTTTAAAATAACATCACAATCCATATACACATGCGATTATATTTATGCAACATTACATATTAGAAACATATGTATTTATCTTAACGCACAAATCTCATGCTAGGCACACGCACAGATTTGATAGGAGTTGTTTTTTTTTTTTTAATATGATACAAAGATCAAAACAAGAGACCAAATAGAAAATATCACGCTGTAATCGGATTGTAATCCTGCGTGTTAGGAAATCAGATTGGCTAATGACCACATTGGCAAATTAGTGGTATTAATGGCCAACCACACGTCTTGGATTGCCCTATGAGCCTGCCGTATGATCTGACAAACCACCTCATCTTGTCAATTGCTCTCACCACAGGTGCAGAGAAAATAGCCACAATTCCAGTTGCATACGATTGAACTACAACATCTGCATATGTACTGTATGGCCAAAAATAAATCACATCCGTGTCTTGTACATATACAGTAGTGATAAAAATAAAAACCTGCTCAGGTGGTGTAGTCACAGTTACTACCTCCTCCCCTTCCTCAGTTCTGTACTTGGGAGTATTAATTTAGCCTCTGCTACACAAAACGTGAGAAATGGCATGGCGAATAAGCTACAGTCTGAGTCATTAGCTCTGCGCACTACTGAGGCCTACCCTCCAACATGACCCCTTCCATCAGGTACACAATGCTCTGCTCCTGTACTTCCCACCTAATTTATAAATGCAGCCACCGGTGTTGAACTAGGGATGTGCGCCGACCCCCGTGTTTTGGTTTTGGATCTGTATCTCCTTCAAGGTTTTGGATCTGGATTTGGTTTTGCAAACCACCCTCAAGCGTTTTGGCTTTGGATCTGGATTTTTTAAAATAAAAAATAGATAAAAAGTTTTAAATACAGCTAAAATTGTGTAAATCTGAAACTCGGATTTAAAATCAGAATTCCGAACCGCAAAAACATCAGAACCGCGACCCGGGTTTACCCGAATCTCCTCAGGAGATTAGGACCGCGACTCGGATTTACCTGGATTCACAAAATTCAGGTAAATTCGGATTTCTGGAGAACCGAACATCTCTAGTTTCAACACAGGTGGTTGCAATCATAAATTAAGAGGGAAGTCCAGGAGTGGAGCATTTTGTACCTAATGGAACGTGTCATGTCAGAGGGTCTGCTGAGGTAGTTATAGCTAGTGTATTTTCTACATCTGTGGAATCCACACTTGGATCCCTAAAGATATGGAAGCACCATTGCTTTTCATGTGACCACGGTTTGTTCCCTTCTGGTAGATTCCACCAAGTGACCACTGAATAGAAAAAGTTGCAAGAAAAGATGTTCGGCGCTACAGAGTCTGTTTAACGTGGAAGGAGAATAGAGGTGTGTGCACACATCTGTATGGAAGTCTGCAAATTAAAGGAAACTAAAGGTGGCAGAAAAGTTAAGTTGTTTTAGGGTGCATTAAAGAAAGTGTGTCGTAACAGCATACATATCAGAATTAGTGCTACAACAGAAACATAACATAACATGAAAGCTTGATATGGTTCTCCAGGAAACTATGCGCTTATCTTGTAGGATCACCTTATTCTTTGTGAAAAATTCCTGCATGAAGGGCACATACTCATCAAGAACAAAACATATATTCAATGTGTTTCACATACTGATCATTTGCTTTAAGAATTTCACGCACAGGGGTGGGCACTCAATTTGTGTTTACATGCCTGACGGGGCAATTCAATTGGTGTTTCCGATTGGGCAAGAGTGCCTGTTACCTATCATGCCCAAATGTACAGAGTTTAGTCACAAAGCGGCTAAACCCATCTAAAGTCCTAGTTAGAGCACCCAAAAGACAGAGTTTAGTGGATTTCTGCTCACCACCTCAGGACGGTACGAATAGATATCTGGGCGTCCGTGGCACTTGCGCCTGATCGGAGCAACAATTCAGTTGCTTCATCGAGCGCCCAAACAACAACAACAACAACAACAACTGAATTTCCCCCCAACAGAGAGGCTGCTATTTGCATCAATACAATTCCTAAATTAATTACTTCTTTAATGAAGACTAATGCCATTACGTTTACAAAAACATCAGATTATCATTCTCATTATTTATTCATTTATTATAACACACACACACATATTTTAATTATACACACACACAAATGCACATCACATATTATGCACGCACACACAAACACGTTTATTTATGTTACACATGCACACTATTTTTCCATTTTAGTTTTTCCTCAGGGTATGAAACCTACATTTTGCATTATATTTAAAACGAACAGTTTCTCTCCAGACATCAGATCAATCAGCCAGAGAAACACACCTGACTGCTGGGGTTATCAACACCGATCTCTATTACAAAGAAAGAGAGGCTTCAGGAAATAATGATTGACACCATTCAATCATTTCTAGCCATGGTGTCACTGCTGACATTCAGTGCATTCAGTGGGTCAGCTCATAACACTCCAAATCAAACCTGTGCAGTGCTGTTCTAAATTAGTGTAACCACCTTGATAGAAGGAGAGGGGGAAACAGTAGCTGCAACAATACCATTTCTGTACGGTAAGGGATGGAAAACACAAGGAAGTAGAACAGGGTGTATTCCTAAACATTGCAACCACTCCATTCAACCTATATTGCCTCATAGAGTAACCTTTTATTGGTCCAGTGTTCTTCACAGCTTTGTGCAGAAATAGAAAGCTAATGCATATTCACCATAATTAACAAACGAACGTTAGTGTACTTTACCCGCTGGCTTTTTAAAAACAAAACACATTTAATTTTACATTTTTAATTAGTTCAACTTAATTTCAATATTTTTTTGGTGCGCTGTTTGTTCAGTTAGCATACATATTAACATTCCAAACACTAGCAAAAATGTGTGCAAATGCCAACAAACAAACATATCATAATCTGACCAAAAACAGTTGATAAGCATTTTTACAAGCATTGCAATAATAATAATAATAATAAAAAAAAAAAAAACACCCATGCCAGTGGATATGTACTTTTATTACGACCAGGTTCACATTTTATTTTATGGTGTGTGACTGTTGGCAATTCGCGTCAGGTCTGTACGATGGGTTGAGATTTTTTTTTCTTCAATGCACCAGCAGACACACCAATTCCAACAGGTTGCGATCAGCACCTTTTACATTTTTTAGCTATTAGAGGAACTTCAATTAGCTATCCCAATTTAAAAAGCTGGTACAAGCATCTGATCAAGCTGCCCGCGTCAGCCATAGTAACAGAATTAATCTACATGTTTGAATTTTTTTTTTTTTTATAAATTCCTACCACATTAATAAACTACAACCCAAATCCATTTGTTTCTCTTTGTTACAGCTGACTGTATGGTACAACACTTCTGCATTACAGATACAAATGAACATTTGAAACCTTACAGTTGACTGCTGCTACCTAGGTTACCTTTCAATTGCTTTAAATCTGGTACATTATTAAGAGAGATGTATGATGGGAATTGGTTTATTGTGCTGATCCATAGTAACCAACTTCTGTTTGTCCATCATTTATCTACTGAGCCAGTGACATATGGGTCTGTCTATTCACACTCTCAGCATTCTGTCTGCTCCAACAAACACTCTGCCTTTTTTCTGCTTGGATAAGGAGATTTTTTTTGTTACATCCATTATGTGTGTATCAACATTTATGGCAGCAAGATAATTGCCCAACAGCTCTGGGGAATAAAAACTCCCTCTTTAAAACGTAAGCCCCCTCAAAAAAGTAAAAAATAAAATAAAATCAATATTAATATGAATTACTGTGAAAACCTAGCTCTGGTTTTGCTGCAGCTATGAAACGCAGCATAACAAAATGGTAACGTAGGACAATAAATTCCTGTTACATATTAATATAAAGCAACTATAATCAGTTGTAAGGGGCCTGACTTACTTATAGGGCTCAGTGGAATTCCCTTGTTATGATGTTGGTTTTACATGAATGTCAGCTTGTCATGAGTAGTTTTACAAGAGATGCCTTATTGTAAGTTATTTAGCTGTGTTACAGATACCCAGGGGACACAGACTTGCAGCCATCACCTCTAAGTGAGACATTGGGCACGATTCAATTCCACGCAACTGAATAGCGCCAGGAAGGAGCTCTCGGAGCTATTCAATTCAGCTCGCTGTTTTTCGGAGAATGTTGGTTCTCGCGCCCCTCGCCCCTTAAATATGGTGTTTAGTCACGAGAACTGGCATTCTCCCGACTAAACTGCCCAGCGTAATGCTGTTTGGGTGGCGCTAAGGGCAGAAAAGGGCATCATGTCTGTAGTTTTGTCAGATTTGTGATCACACCCCAGGAGGGATACATGAAGAAATCCTTAGTTGGACTTAACAGTGCGCTGAATTGAATAGCTCTGGGAGCTCCTTCCCGGCGCTATTCAATTCACATTGGATTGAATCGAGCCCATTGACAGTGATTTTGACCATGTCCTAACTTATAGAGGCAGTGTCCTCAGTCCCAGCTTACTATAGCCTTGATGAACATAACCCCTTCATTTACTATAGGCAGGAAACAGCAATCTTGGAGAAAAAAAAAATACAAACTCAAATCTAAAAAACACTTAAGTTATTCCAACTGCACTCCCCAACCTCCCTCAAGCAAAGCAGTTCAAGATAATATCAAAAGAGATTGTAATTCAGAATTATTGCCTGTTAAATTGGAGGAAAACAGATTTATGTACCAGAATGAAAAAAAATTATTGACTTCAGTCTCCCATCTCTCAATGAACAGGATTAAAAGCTTTATAAATTTCTACTTCGCTGTGAAGATAAATGGTGGACACTTTATCAAACAGTGAAAAGAGTGGAGAAGTGGACCAGTGGAGAAGTTGCCCATAGCAACCAATCAGCTTCTACCTATGATTTAATAAAATGTACTTGATAAATGTTACCTCAATGCTGATTGGTTGCTATGGGCTTCTTCTTCACTGATCCACTTCTCACTGCTTGATACATCAACCCCTAAGGCTCCATAACAACTTGTGTAGGTATTTGTGTTTGCATTTTTTTAACGTTAGTTTGTCTTGTGTTTTTACTTGCAAAAAAAAAAAAAAAAATGGCTTCTCACCAAAAAAAATAAAATAGAACATGTGTGCAGAAAAACGGAACGCAAACAAAACAGTGTGTAAATGGGAAATAGAAACAAGTGTTATTACGGTCAGACTCTCTTATGTACATTTTACTATTATTAAAATCCATTAGTAAAATGCTATTTATATGCCTTGTGGGGGTGGGAATACATTAAAATCTCTCCTTACATGTCCCTCGAGGCTAAATATGGACCCAGAATGGCTGGTTACAAAGGCTGGCTGATATATTATGTAGAGACAGCTCTCCAACCTGAAAACATCTGTTTTATTCTTATTTCACTAATCCAAGATTTTGAGGTAAAAAATAAAAGTGTGAGACCGTTAGTATCTGAATAATATGCTACTTGCCAGACTTTAGTCTCTCACAGCTTCTAGTCTATGGAATACTAATAATTTTGACCATAATACCCACCAAGAAAAGAAGAACAGAAGGCAGAGTATGCCTGTCGAGGGTTAAACCATGAGACTATGGGTGTATTGTGCGAGGTCACATGGGTTAGTTTTAGCCTGTTAAAGGGGTGGGGTTAAAAGTTAGGGTATTTAAGGTTTGGGGTCACATGGTACAAGCCTCTGACAAATGTGCCCTCCCACCCTGGTTTCGATCAGTTGTTGGCTAATTCCCGTTGGCGGGAAAAAATGTCAGGTCATTCAGTTCGGATGCAGTTGATTTGTTTTTGGGTGCACTCACCGTTGACCAAAGCCTGAACCACCCCACCGGGGGCAGCACTACACCTTTCCGGGTGACTTATTATGTTGCAAGGTTGAGTTGGATACCCCTTTTAGATGTGTGTTGTAAACATCCATAGGACTGACTGCGCCCACAATGCATGTTTTGTGTTGCTGCATTGCTGGGCAGCGATGATTATTGGCCGTCCTTTCTTGGCCTGTAAATTGTTGATCTTTTCAATAAAAGCTAAACCTTTTTTAATGCCATTCCTGTCTGTGTTGCTATTTTATTTAAGGTTTAAGAGTATGGGACCTATACAAAAGACACACGTTAGGTGGTTTATAATTTTGGGTACATGCTGTAATATATAAATACATGCCCTCGACTTAAGGCTGGTTAATTAAAGACAGTAAAATAGGAGTTTTCCTGGTGCATCATTTGGCAGGAGAATAGGATGTTGGACAGAATGTCAGTGGTGTATGATTAACACTGATTCTTTCCTGTCCTGTCTATGACATATGGGTGCAAAGCAATGGGAGGACAGGGGCAAATTCCTGAAATGGGCAGAGCAGTTTCATTAAAAAAGTCACACTAGTAACATTTTTTAGAAAAAGGTTGTTAATGATTATTGTCATTCGTGGAAATCACCACTGTGGAAATGTACTAAAATGGAACAACATCTGGGGTCAAAATAAAATCAAACTGCTGTACATGGAGAATTGTCAAATGTGAACAGTTAATTTTTTTGTTTAACTAGAAAGTAAACTTAAAATGACTTGAATATCAAAACAGATCTGTCCTCGCCAGGTAAGCAAAATGGCCTTGCGGGCATAACATAAAAAAACTAACCATGAAGAATTATCTGACATTACATAAACTGTTACACCACACCAAGGTGACAACTCCGATGCCCAAGGCTCCGGGAGACCCATGTTATCACCATGTCATTACCTCAATACAGCAAGTTTCACAGGCCAACATATTTTATATACACAGACACGTCATATGCCTCTCAGAGCTGGGAGCCAAGCAAAAAAAAAAAAAAAAACAATAGTAGTAACTTTGCACATGGGCAAACCATGATAACTTAATACACAACACCTCATACCAACTGTCAGGAACTATGGTGTAGAGATGATGCTATGGGGCTGTTTTGCATCCTCAGGAGATGGACACCTTGCAACCAATTAGTAAACCACAAACTCCACTTTATACCAGAGTATGGAAAATGCGATTCCTTCTATTAGACAACTGCAACTTGTCCAAGACACTGATCCTAACCACATCAGCAAATTTACATAGGCTGCTGAAAGAAAAGGCCCAAAGTTTTGGAATAGCAAAGTCACAACCTAGACCTCATTTTGATGCCATGACTGGTCCATGAAAAGAGCTGTGCACAAAGGAATGTCCTCAAACACCAATGAATTGAAGCAGTGTTGGAAGGAGGAGTGGGACGAAATTCCTCAAATACGATGTGAGAGACAGATAAACTCATACAGAAAACTATTATTTCAATTTATTGCTGGTAAAGGTGGTTTTATACTGGAAGCTGCAGAATCCTGGTGTCTACATTCTCACAAATGGCCACTTTATGTTGGCGTATGTTATGGTGAATAATAATGACATGGTAAAATCAGTTAGGTGATATTATTCACATGAAAATGACTAGTGAGGGTATGCGATCATTAGGTCACAAATGTCATGTGTGCAGCACTATGTAGGCACCATAATGCAACCAAGGCTGAAATCCTGGAAACATGCTGCTATAGGAATGTTAGACTGCAAACACTGTCAACATGCTTTAAGCATTTTAAACATGTCAGCATAGTGATGCTGACAGTGACATTGTATCCCCTAGTGATATCATTCAGGGCCGTAACTAGGCTAGTGCGACCTGTGCCATGGCACAGGGCACCGCAGGGCAGGGGGCGCTGTTTGGGCCTGCCAATTTTCCTGTTTATTATAATTCTCACTCGTAGCTTCCTCTTCTTTTATCCCCAGCATCTCCTGGCCTCCCCTATCTCTTCCCTGGCCCTTCCCCCTGAAGCCATGGCCCTTTTTCAGGGTGGGGGGGGGGGGCGCCAATTCTCTCTCTGGCACAGGGCACCAAAAACTCTAATTACAGCTCTGATATCATTATCTACATGTTTGTCACTTATGTCCTGCTTTTTAAACACATTAGGAATACTTTTTCTTAGATTTTTACTTGACAGTTTATCAGCAAAACATAACCATTATTGTATTATTTCCAGGTTGGGTATGAGATCCCGGCTCAGGAATTTTGACCGTCTACATCCAGTCTGCTGGGATGCCGACTACATCCCATTATTTCCACCTCTCAGTGTACACCACACAGCATTGATTATTACAGCACAAAATGCCAAGAGGTCAGAACAGATGTTAGTCTAAAATATCTATTTATCTCTTTCGTACGTATGAATATATACTCTTTATGTTGCTAAAACAAGTACTTTCAGATTGAGAGCTTGTTTACGACTTTAATTTCAGTAAATGGGCAAAAAGCAATATTTTTTCAAGTAAAAAAAAACAAAACTGTAGAATAAAACCACTGCTATTTAATACTCAGTGCTGGGGATAAACTCCAAGCTGCTAGACGTGTATTTTATGATGGCTTGTTTGTTTTCCACCACTCAGCAACAGGCCATTTCCTGGTTGAGCTAAAACTCTGTGACGTTCTGGTCTCAACCCACACAGCAAATCTTTGTCATGATAAACGTCAGCAGCAGGAAAACAGGACTCTGTATCGCCTGTGTCTGGAATATCCTTGTCCTTTTTTGTACTGATTTCACTGAACTTATTAACACTTGCACAGACATGGGGGACCGAGACTTGTTCTGTAGCAGGCCGTCCTAGAATTACATTATAAAATACAACACAGGCGACGTAACTGGCTACAGAACTATTGCATATACAGCTTGTGTTCCCCTCTGTGTATTAGCTGTAATGTCAGGTACAGGTCTGTGTGGCAAAGCTACAGTTTCTAGGATTCTGTGCCATTAGTAACCCAAGTGTAATGGGACTTCTGACAGCAGCCAGAGAGCATCATGAGGATTCGTGTCTTAGGGAATTTACCACAATAAAAGCAAGTGAAGGGTTGTCCTCCTTCAGTTTGTACAAGTCTTCCTGGAGATTTTATTATGCTACATGGGGGAGATGTACTAAGACTGGGAGAGAGAGATAAAGTACCAACCACTCAGCTCCTAACTGCCACTTTACAGACTGATTGAAAAGTTAGTTAGGAGCTGATTGGCTGGTACTTTATCTCTTCACGGCTTAGTACATCTCCCCCATTATCTTTAAAGAAAAGTGGGAACTGACTGTGCTTATTTGATTTAATAAAATTCAATCAAACAACATCTGCTTTTTGATATAAATAGAAGAGGTTTCTCTTTAAACCATAAAACAGTATTTATTAAAACTAGACATGCAATAAAAGCTAAGATAAGACATGGAAATAAAAAAACACTTGTAAAAGGTCATGTATTCTATGTATAACCAGTATAAAAATTGCTGTCAACTTTTCAACAAACAGGATATATACAGTATGTTAACCAACCCAGTGACAACACTGAAGTTCATACAGTGGGCCTGATTAGTCACGGATCGCAACTGCAACAGCGTACGGAGATCGGTCGATGGTGCATACTGTTAGCATAGCGATCGCTCTGCGAACACTCACGCAGAAAGAAAGCCATCGTAGAGTGAGTGACGGGAGGTCAGCGTTTGGAGGTGGTGACGGGGGAGTGGTTGGAGAAACGCAGGCGTGCCTGTCCGTTTGAACGCTGTTGCATGAGTGCATAAATTAGCCACTGCGACGGCATAAGCAGCTTGAGTACTCACTGTGTACAACAAGGTTAGCAAGTTTTGAGGAAGGTCAAAACAGCTGTAATTCTGTGTGAGGGGCCGATGTTACTGATGTATATGCAGGACTGCAAGGTACTACAGATGCGTGATAGCGGTAGTGGGTGTCTCCATGCTTGCTGCGCGACGGCTTGCGATTGCATTCATTAGCATATTTTCACAATAGCAATCCGTAGTGAATCAAGCCCAGTGTCAGCTTAAATGATATTAACCACAAGTACAATACTAATTCTTTTATCAGACAGAGCAGATATTAAAAGGTTTGTGGGAGACTATGATAATATGGGGATCACTTATAGTGGGTATAGTGAGTCTCAGTACCCTCTGGCCCTGTTGCTGTTGGGTATCTTACTGGTAACGAGCCAGAAAAGCTTTCCGCTGTGGTAATGAATATAGTTTAATGCTGGGTATACACTGGACGATATATAGGGGCCGATCAATCGATCGGCCAATATATCGCGCCCCCATCGGCCAGTGTGTACAGACGATATGTCTGAACAATGTAGTTCACAGACATATCGCATTGGCTGTGCTGCACAGCCAATGAACAGATATTTCTGCAGACATATCTGTCCATCGGCAAGTGTGTACGGGTGATCAGCAGATCTCCCGTACACAGGGGTGCAGAGAAAGGGGGGGGGAGGGGGGAGCTGCGAGCGGGTACTACTTGCCTGGGTCTGGCACAGCACCCCATCCACAGCAACCCAGCACACACTGCTGTGTGCTGGGCTGCACTGAGAGACTGTCCGAGGCTGCTAAAGCAGCAGCCCGAACAGTCTCCTATGCCAAAGGGGGGGAACGATCACGCTGATCACGCCAGGCTGAGGAGCACACAGCGCCCCCTCCCCAGTGCCGCAAAGGTTTGTTTTTTTTTCCCGAAGGGGACGTGACTACGCCTTCCACGATTAGGCCATGCCCCCTATCTGCCCCCGGGACCCGCTGCAGCATGCAGATGATGGTCGATCGGTGTGTATGAACGACCATTATCTGCAGATATATCTGTCAGGTGTGTGCCCACCTTAAGACCCTCCAACATGACCAATTCTATTAGGTACACAATGCTCTGCCTTGGGACTTCCCACCTAATTTATAATTGCAGTCACCTTGGTTGAACTAGTTTATTTATAAGGGTGTTTCAACACATCATAAATTAAAGGTGGGTACACACCTAGCAGATATATCTGTAGATCGAGTGATCTGTAGATGATGGTCGTTCATATACACTGAACGACCATAGTCTTCCAGGCAGCCGTGGTTCCTGCTGGCTGAGGGGGGGTCTGCCCCCCTCCCCTCAGCTGCCGCTGCATGTGTACGAGCAGTCGGCAGACCGCCCGTACACACTTGCCAATGGACAGATATGTCTGCAGATTTATCTGTCCACCAACTGTGCAGCACGGCTGACGCGATACGACGTCGTTCACAGACATATCGCTGGTACACACTGGCTGACGCGCACAGGTATATTGGCCGTTCAACTGATCGGCCAATATATCTATCAGTGTGTACCCAGCTTTAGAGGGAAGTCCAGGAGCAGACCATTTTGTGATGGAAGGGGTCAAGTTGGAGGGTCAAATCCGGATTGTGCAAAGTATATGCTGAATAGTTCTGGCGGGTGGTAAAAATATATAATACATTTGCAATAGTGTGCTGATGTGAACGCATCTTTTGTCTACGAGTTTCGTTCTCCCTCAGAAGACATTATCTACAGCCGTCTTCTGTGCTTAACCACTTATATTACTGATCATCCCTTGGCAACAAAAACAAAGCAGATCCCTAGCATCTACCCTAAAGAAACCATCTCTGGACCAAGCCTACCTCTGTGACAACCATCCTCTTTCTTGTCCAGAGAGGTAAAGGGAAACAGACGGCCCTAGGGCCACATGTGACCTTCCAAGCCTTTGCTTGCAGCTCCCCCAGCTCATCCATGCTGTGTTGTCTTATTTGTTTGTTCTAGCTTGTAATGCTTGTTTAAAAGGTCTGCTCATATATTATTACAGATAGGTGCCTTTCTAGGATTAGGGAATAGTCAGCATCCCGGCGGTCAGGATACCCATGGTCAAACTACTGGCTTCAGAAACCAGACAGTCATCAGAATACTGGCTCTGGAACCCCGAAGGTAAGCATTAGGGTTATAGATTACAGTTAGCCACTAGGGCAGGGGTGGGGAAACTTTGTTCTGCCGGGGGCCATTTTGATATATATATAACATTAATAGTGGGTCCAATGCAGGCCACGCCCCCTCCATGTGACGTCACTCGGGGGCAGGGCCACAATCACCAATGATTACATCAATGCCCTGAGCATCCTGAGGAGCTGTAAGGGCAGCGGTGTGATCGTCTGAAGCGTCCTAAGGAAGCTCCAGGCAGCACTGCTGCATAGATTCTGACTCCAGGGTGCCATTCTAGGCATCCTGCTAGCCAGATGAGGCTAGCAGAAAAAAAGCTCAGAGGGCCAGACCAAAATGATTCTGGGGGCCTTATACGGCCCCCGGGCCTGAGGTTCCCCATCCCTGCACTAGGGGGAGGGTTAGAGTTAGGCGGCAGGAAGGGATGGCTAGGGATAAGCTGCGGGAAGGAACAGTTAGTGGGAGGGTTAGGGTTATACTCACCAACATGCGTCGGATGGCTATCAGGATTCCAGAGCCGGCATGGTCACCGTCAGGATTCGGACCTCCGGGATCCTGTATCCAACCCCTTTGATTAAATGGATTTATTTACTTTCAACTCAGAATAAGAATAATGTGCAGGCCTTTTCAATTTTAGAGGCCCTCAAAGTGTATCTGGTTGCCTATCACTGGTCTAGAGTGTATGTCCCGTTTTACGTATGCGTTGCTTTCCCCTCTATACAGTACTGTAGAACACTGTGGCATCTTACCAACAACAATAATAATGAAACGATTATGCATGCTATTAAAGATACCTTGAAAAGTACAGAAGAAATCGAACAAAAAAAAAAAACAGCAACATTTGCAGAATAACTTGTAATACAATATGTGAAAGAAAATCATTTAAAAATGCATGCAAGTGTGGAAAAGGCCTTTAAAAGGGGATCATAAGCCTTATTTATCGGTAGAATCTATTTTTCTATTCATCTACTAGTAGCAGGGGGAGCAGCTAAGGGGCTCTGGGCTCGCAGCTGTGGTGCCCACCTCCACGGTCAAAGCCTTATGTGTATAGAGTAGTCTTGTTTGTCCTCCTGAGGTGTGTCCTATGACTTTGCCCAACCTTGTGGGAGATCCCCACTGCTCACCAACCACATACGCAACAGTCCTGACCCAAAGGTGATTTTGGTGGTTGAATGGGTTGGTGGTGAGGTTTTGAAGACGTATGAAGTGTATTTTTTCTGATGGTCACAGTCAGTCTGGCATCACACCAGGGAGAATCATGTACTAAAAAACAATTTACTAAAATTTTGCTATCAGGCCAACAAATGATTAATACCTCTCAGACATGGGAATCAGAAAACTCACTCTTTACTCTGGCCTGTCTGCATAATGCCCCTTTAAAAAGATAAGTGTTTTTCCACAAGAGCTGCAGTTGGCTTTGTAATGCATCATCAATCTGAAAAAGGTTAATGTTCCACATAGTCACAGCGTAGAGAAACACACTCCAACAGCTTTTAGCACAATACAGTTGCATCTGAAATACATAATAGGAAAAGGAAAAAAAAAATCATGTCTCACCAACCAGATTCTGGCAAGGCATGCTGGGCTGTGTGGTTCCACAACAAGTAGTCTCAGGTTGCCTAATCCTAATATATACAAGCAGGGCACAGGGCACCGCAGGGCAGGGGGGGCTGTTTGGGCCTGTCAATTTTCCTGTTTTTCAGGTGTCCCTATTCAGCCACACACAGATGGGTAGCCAAACTGAACAAAATGAGCAAGTTTGTATCTTGGGCAGATCAGAAAGATCAAATCTGGTGTAACTGATGCTAGATACACACTGTGCAATAATCGGTCTAATCAGACAATTCTGAGCTGGTCGGTCACAATGATGTCAGTGGGAGTGATTTTGGCTCTGATAGAGCCAAAATCACTCCGAAGCTTGCGGTTGAAAACCTCAACCGCAGGCTCCGGCTCGCAATTTCGATGGTCGCGATGGTCTCGACCATCGCGGCCATCACAAAGCACGCTCGTATAGCCTGTGGGTGGTGACCCACAGCTATACGAGCATCCAGGAGGACGCTCCATGAAAATGGAGCCCGGCCCTCATTCAGAGCGTGCGCTCTGCTCAGAGCGTACGGCTCTGAATGAGGGCCTATGTTTTCTAATTGTTTCTAACAGAGGTTCCTCTACAGCACATAGTACCAGTGCTGCATTTGATTTTTACCTTAGTGTCACACTGCTTAAAAACTCACCAGCAGACAAGTTAATGTCACCCTACAGAAAAAAAAAAAAAAAAATAATATATATATATATATATATATATATATATATATATATATATATATATATATATATATATATATATATATATAGAGAGAGAGAGAGAGAGAGTCTGGAAAAAGCAGTGACTGGAGGAGGAGAAGACTCATTTTGAAGCAAGACGCCGATTATTTGATCGGGCTGGTAAAAAGCAGCTGGGCAGTCCGACAGGTTCAGGGCCGATACGGCTCCACTTTCATGGAGGCACCATATGTTAAAACTCGCACATCAGCAGCTTTGCTTTTTGATAATCTCACTCTACAGAAGTACTGAACGGAAGGATGAGAATAGAACTGGTGATTATAACTTTGGTTCTGCATAAATAAGTGTACTTTGGTTCATCTCTATATGTAGATCAGGTGTTCTCAACTCAAAATACTCAAACCAAAGTGTATAATGATATTCTAAACCAATAAGACAATTGGCAGCACCATCATATGGTCTTTAATGTCAAGGTTTTTCATTTCAGGGCTCTTAATCACCCAACTTCCAAATGAATAACAGAGTTCTACTCCTCCTATATTCATCTCAATTGAAGGGTCTTTCTTTTACATATGGTGGGGCTGAGAGCCGCTGATCTGGGTGCTTCTCGCCAACAGGCCTACCACTCCTGTTCACATATACACATAAAAACAAACAAATAACTTTTTATATTTATTTTTTTGGCTGCAGTGGGGTGGCTACTTTGTTAGAGGAAATAATTACTTTCCGGGATAGAAACAATTTTTCAGGCAAACTTATCTACTACAATAGTAGGGAAGGGAGTAAGAGACTTAAAACTATTCCACAGTTGACAATAGGCTACTTATAATTTTTATACCTGTACAGGAGAACTTTAAAACCAACACTGATAACAAACAGTCTATAAAGAACAGTGCAACTAGAGAATTTAATCACCCTGTAGTGTTCTAATGGTTTTCCAAAACACACCTCTAAACTTTCCAATGCTACTGCAAGCAGTGTTGGAACTAAGGCTAGGCAGAACAGGCAGCTACCTTGGGCTCACGGTTATTTGGGAGCTGAAGGGGTATATTTACTAAAGTGCACATTTTTAGAGGTTGATATGTTGCCCATAGCAACCAGATTATAGCTATTATCTTCTAGAACAGTGGTGGCCAACCAGTGGCTCTTGAGCACATGTGACCCTTCCATTGTCCTGATGTGGCTCCCCTGACTGACACCCCTTCCATTGTCCTGATGTGGCTCCCTTGACTGACACCCCTTCCATTGTCCTGATGTGGCTCCTCTGACTGACACCCCCTTCCATTGTCCTGATGTGGCTCCCCTGACTGACACCCCTTCCATTGTCCTGATGTGGCTCCCCTGACTGACACTGACTGCTGGAATGACACATGGAGAGGCTGCAGTTGTGACACATGAGGGGCTGCTGGAATGACACATGGAGGGGTTGAAGTGAACATGGGGAGCTGGATTGTATTATGTGGATCTCTTTTTTTTCAGTGTATTATTTGTGGATGTGGCTTTTTCAGTGTATTTTATGTGGATCTGGCTTGGGTCATTGTATTTTATGTGGATCTATTTCTTCCAATGTTTTACATTGTTCGGGCCTTTTCTTTCCCTTTAATAGTTACCGCCACTGTGATTGTGTGCATGTGCTTAATATGCTCCTGCAAATATCATACCAGGGGCATGGCCTAGCTGGCACAAGGCCACACCCCTTTATGTATGTGTGCCTGTGGCGTGCACATGATCTAGGCTCTTTGACATACCTACAGATATTTTTGGGCTCTTTGACTCTGACTGGTTGGCCACCCCTGTTCTAGAAGGTGCTAGATGAATGTTAAGAAGAATCTGATTGGTTGGGCAACATCTCCACTTCTAAAAACATGCACTTTAGTAAATATACCCCGAAAACACTGTTCCTCACTTTTTTCAAAGGGTTTGCAATACAACTGCTGTGATAAAATCTGATGCACTACCAGTAATGGATTTGTTGCAGTCAGTAAATACACAGTGACATGACTAAAGGCTTTACAACAGCTCCGCATGATGATTTTATGGGACAGTTTGGCAACCTTTACTTGGGAGTGACAGACTATTTCTCAACACAGATTTAAAACTCTTCATCCTAAATACGTTACAAGTAAAAGGAAAATTTGAGAGTTAATGTACCCCCTAGGTAATGAGGATATTACAGATCAATTAAATAAATATATTATATATATACATATATACACACACACACACACACACACACACACACACACACACACACACACACAGTCTTTTACAGGATAATGGATCTCTAAAGTTAAATGCCTACAGCACCATAAGGGCTAATGTACACATTAGTGTATCCCAGCAACTTGCAAAATATAATCATGAAAACTTTTGAAGATCATATACATTCTACAGAATTTTGGAGTGTCTTATTCATTTTTAGCTGGTGGAAAGCTGACGTGAGAGCTGTTATACACTGACCATGTCAATAGCGTGGGTAAAAATTTATTACAACTAATTTTAACTAAACGAATAAGTAGCCAGCAAGGCTGTGGTGGTGACTCCCTGCATTCTCAATAGAAGTCTTATGTAACGGATATGGAGATTTGCCACGAAAAGGACACACGAAGGCAACATGACCACAGCAACAGGAAACGGGTAGGGAAATAAGCCTATTTATGGCAAGAGCCAATCCTATGCGGTTGATCATGTGTCATAAGCTTGCAGTTTAACCCCTCTCCATCTGAGGCATTGAAACCCACCGAAATCTGAGGAGGATTTGTTACAGTTTATGTACGTTCTACAACGCAGTGATGCTTGCAATAAAAGTTATCAACTTCCAGCCAAGTTGGATTCCTTTCATTTCTTTTTTTGTTGCCAAGAGTTTGTCCGACTCATTGCATAGTTTTCCTGTATAGACTTGTCTATCTTAATCAGTTTTTGATCCTTTCGAAATTTGGACAGGTTTCCATTGATCCAGTCTACAATCTATAAAGTGCTAACTTTTGTTCTTTTTATTGTACTTTGCAGAAGTCAGAAACGCTAGGACTTTTATTTTTGAGAAATATTCTTCTCTCCTGTGCTTTGTTCTACTTATTCTATTAGAAGAGAACAAGCAGGGACACAGTCACTCATTCCCCAGACCTAACCCCCCCGCCCCCACCCCCCCTTTCCTGCACAATTTCTCATGCAAATCCAGAGTCTTAGCTGGTGGCTTGACTGATGCAGACACAGGGAGGAGGGCAGATTTGTGGGAAGGGAATCTCAAAAGACTTCTCCAGTGTCATGGAAACAAAGATGATCGCAGCTTACATTTAAAAATCAGAATATGTACAAATATTAGAGATCACTGAGGAGAGGGCCAGTGACAATCATTTGGCATTGCTCTGTCTTAAGAAGGGTTGATGGCTGAAGTCCTGCTAAGGGCAGTGTGAGCAAAACAGCTCTACTCTGTAACATCAAACCAAACACAGCGTCATCATGTCTAGTCTAAAGAGGGCTAAATGGTTAGAATTGTGAAACAGGTCTACTCTAATCCTCACTGTGTCCCAGAACTTTGTAAACAGAGTATAATTTGAGCACTTGTCTTCAAGGGCCCCTCCCATGTATGTCGTAAGACTTTCTGAGGAGGATCTAACACACACTAAAAACGTCTTTTTTTTTTTTTTTTAACTCAACATTATTCAGGTTGATTGCTTCAATACCACTGAACTACTAAGTACCTAATTTTGTGTAAACCATAGCCATCCCAAAAGTAACATTTAGATCCCATATTGCTTTACACTAATTATATATCATTCCCCAACTCTTATTCCTGCCAGTTACATTTACCCTTAGTTCCTTTTTATTCCACAAGAGCACCCAAGACTGCAACATGCTTAGTCATATATACCTATTTGGTTACACTTACAGTACAACACATACACAACTTTTATAATCTAGAGCTGCCAAAAGTAGACCTTTAAACTGGCGACACACTTGCTGATTTGGTAATCAAATTTGGTGAACAATTCCCAAACAAGCTCCCATACGGACCAATAAAAATCTTATTTTATTTCTAGCATTTATGCTACAAATAAAATAAGCATTTATTTCTAGCATTTATTTCTAATATTTATCTGCTCAGCCAATGATTGGCATATGTGTGCCAATAACCATCATATTGGACTAAATTAACCTCAGATCCATTTGTCTGAAGATCGGGCAACTGAATCATCACGTGGGGAGACTTTTAATGATGCACATTTTCTCCTGGTTACCAGGCTCCCCATAGACTGATGGGATCAACAACAGTTTAAATCAGCCTCTGCAGCTATAAAGCTGTCCTTGATATGCTTATAAGAATGGATTGCACATTTAGATCACCATAATGAAAGTTTACAAACACTTTAAAGTCCCAGCAAGCTGATGTACTAAAATACTTACACAGCCACCAGCAACAACAGCCATTCTTGGGAGAGAGTTGATTTTAATATTTATTGCATATGTTGGAAATATAAATGTTTGTGGGAGGGTATTTAGCAAAGCTGGGAGAGAGATAAAATTGTGAGAGATAAAGTACTAACCAATCAGCTTTCAATTTACATTTTACAGGCTGTTTTTATAAAATGATAGTTTGGAGCAGATTGGTTGGTAATTTATTTTTTAAAATTATAGCTCTCTCTCAGCTTTGATAAATACCCCCCTTACGCCTCACTACCATAGACTATAACATTTCACTCACCTAATCTTTCCCCAGTTTTTAACCAGGGCTCAGTCGGTTCCGCAGTACAAAATTGATAACTCAACTATGTTCACTATTTTAAGATAGTGGCAATTGGGGTTTGTGAGCAGTAGGATGAATCCTGCTGCTTCCGACTGGTCCTCCCCCATCCAGGTTTTCATCCTAGGTTAGGGGTAGAGAAATTGCGCCAATGCTTACATAACAAAATGATCTTCAGTGCAAAGGAGACTGGAAACAGCCAATAGGGTCAATTAAATTGGGAGTGAGTTGGGTCTTGTGAGCAGTTTTTACACTGAATTTGCACCGCAATTCTTATTTGCAACTGAATTCCGAATTTGCAATCAATTTTTGTGAAAAGGTAGGGAAAATCTTTATTGTAAAGGTAAAAATATGGGGACACATGACTTGATTCAACAGTGCATGCACGCAAGTACACTGCTGAATGCAGATTACCGATTAATTTTTATTTATTACCAGTTATTTATATAGCGCACACATGTTCCGCAGCGCTTTACAGAGAATCTTACCATTCACTTCTGTCTCTGCCCCAGTGGAGCTTACAATCTATATTCCCTACCACATGCTCACAAACATACACACTATGGTCAATTTTGAAGGGAGCCAATTAACTTTCCAGTATATTTTTGGAGTGTGCGAGGAAACCGGAGTACCCGGAGGAAACCCACGCAAGCACAGGGAGAATATACAAACTCCGCACAGTTAGGGCCATAGTGGGAATCGAACCCATGACCTCAGTGCTGTGAGGCAGTAACACTAACCACTACACCGTCTGTGATTATCGGGTATCCGTGTGTGCGCAGGACCCATTCTGCAAGTGTGCAGACAGAGGCATTTAAGGGGTGGTGCGGGGGCGGTCCCGGAAATGGGGCGTATCCACCCTGCTTTCCGGGAGTGGCCAGCCCAGAGACTGCCTGGACGTACGCAGTCTTCTGGGCTCGCAAGCCGGCCAGCCTGAGTAAGCTGACTGTCGCGATGGTGATCCCAGCCTGCGACCTCCTTCGCAGTGCTGGGATCGCAAATGCAGCAGGGGGTGTCATGCACCTCCTGCTGCATTTGCATTATTTTAAGGATTGCAATTGCAAAGCTGCCTGCGTGCAATCCTTGCTGAATCAGACCCACAGTGCAGAACCTCTCCCACACCCCACACAATGAATAATAATGCACTTTGGATTTAAATAGCATAATATGGAAAATAAAGACGTGTCAGTTTTTAGATGATTTTCTCTAGACAGCTCAATAAATAGATTAAATGATGTGGGACCGGTATGTTGGGTGTTGTATTGATGGGAAATGGACTTTTGAACCTGCAGATGGTTACAATAAGTTTTTTTTCCACAACAATTTACAAATTTCTATAAAATTTCTGGAAAAAAAAAAACACATGAAATTTTAATGTAACCCAAATACTGTAAAGAATATTTTCCCACCATTAAAAAAAAATAAGAAGAATTTAAATATTAACCATTTTAAGAACCTCCAGTAACTTTCCTTATGGCCACTAACAACCTTCGGTATGGTCCTGCTATCTCAGTTGTCCCTTTTTATGGGTTCAGTATTTCTGCTTTTTTCCCCCATGTACTACTCCCAGGTTGCCTCTTGGAGAAAAATGGCGGACATTGACACATTACCCACAAATTGCCACCCAATTCCTGGTTGCACATTGTTGCGATGAACATAAGTTGTATAATTGGACTTTCCTTTTGCAAAATCATATCTAATTGAAATGACCCCAATGCGTATAACACTGCAATCTATCAATTCACTAGGTGACCTAACATGAGAACTCAAACACCAACTTTGTATAGTACTATTCTTACACTGTAAGTACATAACACCATGAAGGCAATGGGGATTAATCCATGGTAACAATAAATGGTCACAGATGAAATAGGCTAACCCATATTAACTTCCTTTACTGTTCACTTTTTCATAATAGTTTATTAAAACAATAACTGACTGTGATACGGTGTCAGGAGGTTATCAGCAATAAAGAGGAAAAAACTGATATGCTTTATTTCCATGACTGTCAGCCTATTTTCCATGGGAGTGTAAATAAGAATTGGCTCTGCTTTTCAGATATAGACAAGAGGGATTAGCTGCAGGATGCCACACTAACAAAAGCCAAGCCTGTGATCCAAGGGCCTGGCACCACTGGGACATGCGATGGGAGGGGAAAGCGGGTATGCTGCAAAATACACAGAAGAAAAAAAATAAAAAACTTACTTGACTCTTCCCAACACACTATAGAGGTCATTGTACAAAGCACTTAAATAGCACTGCTGGCAACTACGACGTTTAAAAAAAAAAAAAAAAAAAGCATCAGTTCCCTTAATCACTAATTTAACAAAACTTTTTTATAGGTTTAAAGATCTTAAAAATAAAATAAAATAATAATTATAAAAAAAAAATACTTACACTGTTATTATCTAGAAGACTTAAAGCTCCTAAGTTACTTATTAAAGTGGGAGCTAACGCATGTATAGGGGAACCCAACCTCAATGCAATAGACAACTGCATAAGTAGAATTAGCTAATTACAGTTAACATAAGTCATAAATTATTCAGACAGTTGGCAATTAATGGCCATGGCACATATTAATGGGTTTTGATTCAATAGTAATTAGTAGAGCAAAACATAAATAACTTTCAATTGTAAATAAACATACCTTACTAAATAACATCTTATACCTCGCCTAAGGGCTTAAGCATAACACATCACGTTAATAACCAACATCAATAAGCCATAATCAGTACCCTCCAATTAAATGGATAACAACACCCCCCATATTTCTACCCTATAACAGGCAGTGTTGGATGAGCCAGCCAGTGCCACTCCTTACCTAACCAGCCAGACAGCTGTTCATCTCACTGGCCAGCCAGGGACAGACACTGGTCCATTATTCACCTGTACCCCTCACCTTGATTTTACCACTGCTCGGGAAAACACCCACCCACTACTTAAGATAACCATTATCAGAAGGTCCTAGAGTTTTTAAAAAGGGTAGGAATAAATGAAGACACACAAGAAAATGGGTGAGGGGTCCACGACGTGACTGATAGAGAACCTCCCAAATTACATTGGACCTGCTGCCATTCCATGATATGCGATGTGCTACAGCTTGAGTTTTTACAGATGGAATGATTTAGGGTTACTACCATTGGTGAGTGAGAAATCACTGAAAATCATCCTATTTCATTTAATATTTATACACACTAATTTATCCTACAAAATAAATACATTCACCAAAATATATAGTTAAGAAAGGAAAGGTTAAAATGCTGCATTTATTTATTAACCTCTCAATTCAACAGGTAGAAAAACTTTGGACTTGCGTCTCCAATCTAAACATAATGATTGTAAGCTTCTGGGGACAGCAGCTTTCTCCCATTACTGCTTGATGTAGGGTGTTATTACACTTCAATGAAGAAAGGCGGCTTGCTGCAGCATTGAATTAAGATGCTCCTTAAACAGAACATATTACTCTGTCCTTTGTAGAGCGAAGAGGAAAACGCTTATTAATACTGCATCACAACCTGCTGCCATGTGAGGGTATAATGTACACAATAGATTGACATGAACTGCCACTGACTTCTAGAGGACAGTCAACAAGGGAATCACTGGTTTAACTCTCCTTGTGCTGGAGATCCCGATGCAATCCCTTGCTGTGCAGCACAATTTCTCTCTAGCCATAGCAGCAGTGCATGGGTTAATTTGTGAGGGGGGGGGGGGGGATAAACCAGTTTTAAAAGACATGAGCCAGCTTCATGCTCCCACACTGTGTCTGGGAGGCTCTGGTGGTGTTTTCCTGGCAGTTCTGCCAGTGCAATGCGGTGCAGGAGCACCAAACGTTAACCCTTCCAGTATCAGAAAAGGAAGGAATAATACCAGAAGCGAGATATTGCGACATTAACACCTGCAGCGCTGGAAGTGGGCGGTTATCTGCAAACACACAATGATCATCAAGTCATCCTAGATTATAGCTCAGCAGCACACAACACACATATTCATTCACCCCCTGCTGGACAAGGGCTCCAGAGAGCCAAACCACATCAGCTTCAGCTATGCTGCCAGTCATTGACAATACAAGTCTGCAAGGCAGGTGTCATTTTACCAAAGGAAGGGAGGGAGGGGGCTGCATTTATCAAAGTCTTTAGCCTACAAAAGATAACAATAACTGGATGAGGAGTGTTTTACTGGATGAATTAGCAACTACCTAATTAACCCATACGATCAAATTAAGAATTAAACACAGGGCATGATTCTTAGACACACACACACCAAGGGTAAAAAAATGAAAGTATTATAATTGTCTGGATGAATAGAATAAAAGGCACACAGGTCTGCACTGCAGTTACCAGCCTGCTGCTGTATTAATTCACAGTGACACCCGAATGATCTCTGACCTGCACAGAATAGCAACAAATGGAGTAATTCTGGTTATTACTGGTGTAATGGAAGCTGTGAGTTTAATAGGCTGCATGTAACACTCCCAACCCATTCAAGCAACGGGAAGTGTATGTGCGCTCTGAATGAGACTCAGTACCGCTCTACAGCGTAGCTCAGAGCAGGTTAACACCTTTAGTGCCAGGAGGGGCGCTAAACAGCGCTGCGTGCTATCCGCTAAACCATGAGGACGTAAGGCAGAGAGCTCTCCAGCCTGCCTCTGTGTGCACAGGGATATTACAGCCTGCAAGGCAGAGTTTATTGGCAGATTCTAATCCTATTAGTCCCTGTGCAGTCACCATTAATCTAGGATAAATCAAACAGCATTTTACTAACCCTGGACCTGCAAAACAACACAAGTGGCTGCGCTAACATGCTCTGATCACTAGGCAGAGGGCAGCTGTCCCTGTTCCCTGATAGTGGCTATATAAAGGTTACACACAACAGTCTGTGTCACTTTCATATAATCCCTGCTCTATCATTATACAATACAGACAGAGCACACACAGTGACAAGTCTGTAAATGCGCATTATGCATCACTAATTACTGATAAGACTTTTGCATGGGAGAGGGGGGTGACATTGCTGATGTACCCAACACACACACATTCCAATTGTAAAGCGCAACGGAATATGCTAGCGCTATAAGTAGATGCTCACACACACACATATATATATATATATATATATATATATATATATATATATATATATATCTCATTGTCATCCGTACTGCAAGTAACGGGGCTGACACTTTAAGGTCCAATTCACAGCCCCACACTGCGAGGCTTTCATGTGGATGATCATATACAATGTCACTTTAGGGAGAGGTACAGCGCGGCTCTGTATAGTCACTACACTACGTTACTTACTGGTATATAGGGCTCCATGCGTGGTGCTTCTATGCGCTGGGAAACCAGCAGCATTTTGGACTCGAGATCCACAAGATATTACATCCACTTTGGTGTATTGATAAAACTCCAAAATAGAAATATTCAGTCAGAAAAAAATAGTAGATATTGCAGTATGGATATGTAAATGTATATATTTCCCTTTTAGACTCCAGACAAAAGCATCCCAGTGAAGCAGTTGGCTAATGATTCACCCAGTGCCTGTCTAAGACTGCTCACTACATTTCCATCAGCCCCCAGTTCCTCACTTCAAGGAGGAGTCTCTGCTCTTTAAATTACTGATAGGACATTTACAACTGCTGTGTCACCAGGGGAGGTGGAGACAGCCCAGAGTCACTCAATCTTAAAGGGGAAACAAGCCTTCACTTACACTGCTCATTCCTGACAATTAGATCCTAGTGTGGGAACCTGATGGACAGAGAGATTTTTTTCAGTAGGGGGCTGCTGTGAAAAGCCCCCCTCCTAGGTGTTGAATCATGAGATGTTCAGATCATTGTAGACTGTTTAGCAATAATAAGATAATAACAGCAGCATTAATAATGACATCCGTTCCCAAATGATTATAACATAATTCATGTCAATTGAAAAATCACCAGACAAGGAAGAGATAAGTTGAGTAGTAAAATCAAAAGGAAATAAGTAAGTTGACAAAATATGTTATAAAGATGATTAAAAATGTCATTATTTTAATTAAAGGTTAATACGTAAAATGATGTCCAGGTAAATTTTGCTGATTGAGTCAGAGAAGCTAAGCGCACCACATCTGATACTGAAATTCCCATCATATCAGTTCATTTAATTTCATTTAATCATATTTTTATGTATCATTTGACTTAATACAAATCAATGAACTTTATATGCATTACATCTATATTTAACAAAATAAGGGATTATTTTTGCAAGTGGTTAGTATTGAAAAATAGCAACAGTAGACTACCAGAGCTACCAGATACAGGGGCCGATGTACAATAAAGTTGTAAGGGAAGCGGTATGAACCGATTCCCGGCGTCGCCTGGGCGACCACAGCAGAGTTCCCGGCAGCTGAAGCCCGACAGCGCTGGAAATCCTGATCGTGGATAGGTAAGTACTAACTAACCTAACCTAATCCCCTAACCCTCAGGGGTGCCTAACCCTAACCAACCCCCCCAAGTGCCTAACCCTAATCCCCCCTCTAAGTGCCTAACCCTAACCCCCCCCCCTTCCCCGCTGCCTAACCATAAGTCCCCCCGGGGGTGCCTAACCCTCCCTCCCATTAACCTAACCCTCCCGGGGGGGTGCCTAACTCTAAGTCCCCCCCGGGTGCCCTAAACCTAACCCTCCCCCCCGCAGCTGTCCGCTCACGGCGCCCGGCATCCCTTCGATCGGGATGCCGGGCACCGGTCTCCCACCGTCGGGGAAATGTCAGGTGTCTACGTCTAGACGCTCGGCATTTCACCCTCGCCAGGATATGACAGTCGGGAAGCCGGCTGCCGGTATTAAGGCAGCCGGCTTCCCGATTGTATACCAGTTGGGAGTACTTATGTCAAATACACAAATGTAAAATGCACCCCCCAAACAATTTTGTTCAGACAGACGCATCTCAAGATGTGTCCAGCTCTGTACGAGTAGCAAATGCACCAGAATAAAACAGTAGTATATGCTCCCATGTTGACATTTAAATAAACTTAGTATTTGAACTTAGTTTACACAATGTGACTTGACAGTGTTAGTAATAAATGCTGAAGTCACAGTACCAAATTTGAGCAGAATATAGTACATATACATTTTCATATTTGGGATGTAGTCATAATGTTGACATTCATAATGTCAACACCACAATGCCGCTAGTCATTATGTTGACATTTCAACAATGTCGACATAACTAAAAACATTATGGTGTTGGTATCTGCAGAATTACGACATTTTAGGGTTAGGCTATGGGAGGGGAGGGTTAACGGTTAGGCTGCAGAATGGGAGGTTAGGGTTAGGCTACAGGAGGGGAGGGTTAAGGTTAGGCTGTGGAAACGGAGGCTTAAGGTTAGGCTACAGGAAGGGAGGGTTACAGTTAGGCTGCAGAAGGGGAGGTTAAGGTTAGGCTACAGGGTTAGGGTTAGGCTACAGAAGGGAAGGTTAAGGTTAGGCTACGGGAGGGTTAGGGTTAGGCTACGGAAGGGGAGGTTAAGGTTAGGCTATGGGAGGGTTAGGGTTAGGCTATGGAAGGGGAGGTTAAGGTTAGGCTACAGGAGGGTTAGGCTACAGAAGAGGAGGTTAAGGTTAGACTATGGGAGGGTTAGGGTTAGGCTACGGAAGGGGAGGGTTACGGTTAGGCTACAGAAGAGGAGGTTAAGGTTAGGCTACGGGAGGGTTAGGGTTAGGCTACGGGAAGGGAGAGTTATGGTTAGGCTGCAGAAGGGGAGGTTAAAGTTAGGCTAAGGGAAGGGAGGGTTACAGTTAGGCTGCAGAAGGGGAGGTTAAGGTTAGGCTACAGGAGGGTTAGGCTACAGAAGGGGAGGTTAAGGTTAGACTATGGGAGGGTTAGGCTACGGAAGGGGAGGTTAAGGTTAGACTATGGGAAGGTTAGGGTTAGGCTACGGAAGGGGAGGGTTACGGTTAGGCTGCAGAAGAGTATGTTAAGGTTAGGCTACGGCAGGGTTAGGGTTAGGCTACGGGAAGGGAGAGTTATGGTTAGGCTGCAGAAGGGGAGGTTAAAGTTAGGCTAAGGGAAGGGAGGGTTATAGTTAGGCTGCAGAAGGGGAGGTTAAGGTTAGGCTACAGGAGGGTTAGGGTTAGGCTACGGAAGGGGAGGGTTACGGTTAGACTGCAGAAGAGGATGTTAAGGTTAGGCTACGGGAGGGTTAGGCTACGGGAAGGGAGAGTTATGGTTAGGCTGCAGAAGGGGAGGTTAAAGAGGCTAAGGGAGGGGAGGGTTACAGTTAGGCTGCAGATGGGGAGGTTAAGGTTAGGCGGGTTAGGCTACGGGAGGGGAAGATTACGGTTAGGCTGCAGGAGAGAAGGTTAAGGTTAGGCTATGGGAGGGTTAGGGCTAGGCTACAGAAGGGAAGGGTTACGGTTAGGCTGCAGAAGGTGAGGTTAGGGAAGGGTTAGGGCTAGACTACGGGAGGGGAAGATTAAAGGTTAGGCAGCAGGAGGGGAGGTTAAAGTTAGGCTATGGGAGGGTTAGGGTTAGGCTACGGGAGGGGAGGGTTACGGTTAAGCTGGCCACACACTAGAACAACTTACATCCAACCAGCCAACTTGTTGATTGGTTGGAATGAAAATCTGGTAAGGAATGGGAGTAATTGATGATCAGCAATTTACTCCTAAATGCCAGAAAACAGATTAAAATGGTCGTTCAGACAAGTTTGTTAAATGTATTATAAAACAGTTTTGGTCCATTTTTCAGCGTCTGGAAGCAAGTTGCTGATTGTATTCCTTACCAGATTTTCATTCCAACCAATCTACTAGTTGGCTGGTTGGACAGATAATCTTTAGATGTGTGGCCAGCTTTAGGCTGCAGGATGGGAGGTTAAGGTTAGGCTACGTGAAAAGAGGGTTAGGGCTAGGCTGCGGCAGCGGAGGTTAGGCTGCAGAAGGGGAGGTTAAGGTTAGGCTACGGGAGGAGAGGGTTACAGTTAGGTTGCGGAAGGGGAGGTTAGGGTACAGTTAGGGTACAGTTAGGCTGCAGAAGGAGAGTTTAGGGTTAGACACTAGGGCAGTGTTGGCTAATACCCCTTTTACACCGGAGCTAAAACCTGGGTTTTTGAAGGGTTAACCCGGGCAGCTCCCTGGTGTAAAAGGGGAGAGGGTTGGATCGCCGGGTCAAATGACCCGGCAATCCAACCCAGGTAACTAGCAGGGTTTAACACGGGCGTAGCCCGTGAAACCCTGCTATGGGAACAGCGCACTCCGGGTCACAAAGACCTGGAGTGCGCTGCTAGCCGGCCGATTGGCCCGGCTTCAGTGGCCCTTGGAGATGACGTCATCTCCAAGCGTCCACTTTCACTCCGCAAAAGCCGGGTCTTTGCAGACCCAACTGCGGTGTGAGCGGCGCTGACTCGGGAATATCCCGAGTCAGCGCCGGCAAAATTCCGGGTCTGATCCGGATAGGAACTTTGTTCCAACTCCGGGTCAGACCCGGAATTTAGGTGTAAAAGGAGTATTACCTTGACACTCCAGCTGTTATGGAACTACATAACCCAGCATGCACTGCTACAGTTTTGCTATTAGAGCATGCTAAAACTGTGGCAGGGCATGCTGGGATATATAGTTCCACAACAGCTGGAGTGTCAAGGTTAGCCAACACTGCACTAGGGGAAGGGTTAGGAGATAGGATTAGCGTTATTCACCACCAGAAGTGACAAAGGATCCACTAGAGGTCATCAAGACGACACCGGTGAAACCCGTCGTGCCAGGTGAGTCACCACTAGAACACCAGGGACATTTTGTCAACATTGCACCAGTGTCAACATGATGGATGTCAGTGTGGTCAATGTCGACATGCTGCATGTTAACATTCCGACCTTGTCGACATTATACCTCTCCTGCCTTATACATTCCACACCCGTCATATATATGACAGTCTGTGTCTGAACAATGTTAATAATAAATACTTTAGTCAAATTTACCATGTAAAATACAATTAAATATAGAAGCAAATACAAAATAAAAGTACTAATTAAGTTCAAATAAATAAAAACATCCTTTCAGGGGCGGTTTAAGAGAGGAGCGGGCCCGTGTGCTGATTCCATACGGGTCCCCTCCTTTCTGCGGAACAATAGACTCTGGCATTGTGCCAGAGTCTACTGCGCATGCGCAGGTCTCTGGTAATAAGGCGCCCAAGCCATGGTGCCAGAGACGTCTCTAATGTACAAATCTTCTGGAAAATGGCCACGGCACCATTTTCCCTCTGATTTGCGCTGCTGCTGCAGCAGCGTCGACATGGGACTCTGGAGAGGTAAGCATTAAAAATAGGTGCATGTGTGCACCGCACACCCTGCACCCATTATAGATACACCAATGCATCCTCTAAAAATGAAGAGGGGGTATACTTTCCTGCAGCAGACCACATGCAAATATCAAATACAGTGAATAGGCAGCAGCAGTTACACTAATAATTGGTTTTGCTTCCAAATCATTGTTGTGTTTTGATTTGGATTTTGGAAAACCACCCTCAATTGTTTTGGCTTTGGATTACTGTAAAAATTATTAGGATGGAAGTTTTATCTCTATATGTATATACAGTGCATCCGGAAAGTATTCACAACGCTTCACTTTTTCCACATTTTGTTATGTTACAACCTTATTCCAAAATGGAATAAATTAATTTTTGTCCTCAAAATTCTACACACAATACCCCATAATGACAACGTGTAAAACGTTTTTTTGAGATTTTTGCAAATTTAATAAAAAAAAATAAATAAGAAATCACATGTACATAAGTATTTACAGCCTTTGCCATGAAGCTCAAAATTGAGCTCAGGTGCATCCTGTTTCCACTGATCATCCTTGAGATGTTCCTACAGCTTAATTGGAGTCTACCTGTGGTAAATTCAGTTGATTGGACATGATTTTGAAAGGCATACACCTGTCTATATAAGGTCCCACACTTGACAGTGCATCCCTATAGATTGTAAGCTTACGAGCAGGGCCTTCCTACCTTTATATCTGTCTGTTATTACCCAGCTTTGTTCTATTTATGTTTCCAATTGTAAAGCGCAATGGAATATGCTGCGCTATATAAGAAACTGTTAATAAATAAAAATAAATGTCAGAGCACAAACCAAGCATGAAGTCCAAGGAATTGTCTGTAGACCTCCGAGACAGGATTGTCTCGAGGCACAAATCTGGGGAAGGGTACAGAAAAATATCTGCTGCTTTGAAGGTCCCAATGAGCACAGTGGCCTCCATCAGCCGTAAATGAAAGCAGTTTGGAACCACCAGGATTCTTCCTAGAGTTGGCCCGCCCGTCTAAACTGAATGATCGGGGGAGAAGGGCCATAGTCAGGGAGGTGACCAAGAACGCAATGGTTACTCTGTCACAGCTACAGTATTCCTCTGTGGAGAGAGGAGAACCTTCCAGAAGGACAACCATCTCTGCAGCAAACCACCAATCAGGCCTGTATATTAGAGTGGCCAGATGGAAGCCACACCTTAGTAAAAAGCACATGGCAGCCCGCCTGGAGTTTGCCAAAATGCACCTGAAGGACTCTCTGACCATGAGAAACAAAATTCTCTGGCCTGATGAGACAAAGATAGAACTCTTTGGTGTTAATGCCAGGCGTTATGTTTGGAGGAAACCAGGCACCGCTCATTACCAGGCCAATATCATCCCTACAGGGAAGCATGGTGGTGGCAGCATCATGCTGTGGGGATGTTTTTCAGTGGCAGGAACTGGGAGACTAGTCAGGATAGATGGAGAGACGATTGCAGCAATGTACAGTGATACCCTGGATGAAAACCAGCTCTTGACCTCAGACTGGGGCGGCGGTTCATCTTTCAGCAAGACAACGACCCTAAGCACACAGCCAGGATATCAAAGGAGTGGCTTCAGGACAACTCTGTGAATGTCCTTGAGTGGCCTAACCAGAGCCCAGACTTGAATCCGATTGAACATCTCCAGAGAGATGTGAAAATGGCTGTGCACCGATGCTTCCCATCCAACCTGATGGAGCTTGAGAGGTGCTGCAAAGAGGAATGGGTGAAACTGCCCAAAGATAGGTGTGCCAAGCTTGTGGCATCATATTCAAAAAGACTTGAGGCTGTAATTGCTTCCAAAGGTGCATCAACAAAGTATTGAGCAAAGGCTGTGAATACTTATGTACGTGTGATTTCTTCTTTTTTTTAAATTAAATTTGCAAACATTTCAAACTATTTAACCATTGTCATTATGGGGTATTGTGTGTAGAATTTTGAGGACAAAAATGAATTTATTAAATTTTGGAATAAGGCTGTAACATAACAAAATGTGGAAAAAGTGAAGCACTGTGAATACTTTTCGGATGCACTGTAAACCTTGGATCATGCTTGGTTGCCAAAATGTACTGAATCCATTGCAAGATGCTGCAAACCTTTTGGTCCTGGTAAAGCAAATAAATAACTTGATCTACAAATGTAACATACTAAGCGGAATCCCTTAGTTTCATTTACTCCTTCAGCTTCTTTAGCTGCTTTTTCAGTAGTTTATTTAAGAGTATGACCTGTCTGGCAGTGTCTGAAGTCACTTCATTGGTTACAGTTTCAAAGGGTTTCAGTAGCTTGCATTAAAACTGTGAGTATTCTCCAGTGGCTGCAGTAAGGTAACATGTCCCCCCTCTCCCAATATCATGGCTTGATGTGTACATTTGGATGGCTTGTTGCTGTTCCTCCAGACACTGAAGAATATGAAGGGTGGAATTCCACCAGATTACTACCTCTTGCTTAAATTGGTGGCATGGCAGATTATACTGTTCTTGCAGCTGCTGCAATCTTCTACATGCAGATGTAGAATGCTGAAAATGTGCAAATATTTTACAGACCATAGCCAGCATTTCCTGCACGGATCTGTCATTTTTTAAGAAATTCTGAACCGCCAAGTTTATTATGGGCCCGATTCAGTAAGGATAGTTATTCTGCTAATACGCAGTCACATTGCGATCGCAGCCTAACATAAGGACGCCCACTACCCCGTAGTCACATCCGTATACTTTGGCAACATAGCAAAATAATCGGTAACATCGAGTAACATCAGACCCATACTCACAGTTAAGGCAGGGTCAGACCTCACTCAGGAACTGCTAACTTCTGCTCACACTATGAGGCCTCAGGCTGCGTATGGTTTTGCAGTGGATAATTCATGCATGCCTTTGCAATGGTGTTGAAACGCACTGGCATAGCTGCGTTCGCTCGACCATGCCCCCGTCACCACCCACAAATGGCACTTCCTGTCAATCACTCTGCGATGGGTCTGTGTCGCCACTGCGGTTGCAGTTCCAATGGCAATGTCTGGTTCGCGCAAGTGCACTGCGAGCAGTGTGCAATAACTGACTGAATGCGTGCGTATTAGCAACTCCAACCCTTGCAGAATTAGGTTCTATGTGCACGAATACAGTTGTAATAAAATACGATAAGTTTCTGTGATCATCGCAGCCTTACCGACATGTCAGTCTATTCTGACCCAGTAGTTGAAATGCACATGTGCAGCAATGGGGCTGCGCATGCACAAGCAGTGACTAGCGGAAAGGGAGGGATTCCTCTCCATAATGAACTAAGGGTCTGATTCAGACTTGGGAATAGAGGGCCTGATTCAGAGCCGAACGCTCTGACCAGAGCGCTCGCTCTGAATCAGTGCACTCCTCTATGAAAATGGAGTAGCCTCCTGGCCACTCGCATAGCTGTGGGTGACCACCCACAGTATATGCGAGCGTTCATGATGATGGTCACGATGGTCTTGACCATCGCGACCATCGGGCTTGCGACGGAGACCCTGCGGTAGGGTCTCGCTGCCGTAAGCCCTGGAGTGATTTTGGCTCTATCAGAGCCAAAATCACTCCCACTGACATAACTACTATTGTCAGTGGGGCCGGCTTCAGACGGTAGGCGTTCCCATGGGAACGCCTCCGTCTGGCAGGCACGCCCCCGGCACGCCCACCAAAGGGGGCGTGCTGTCAATCAACATCGACAGCACGCCCCCTTTGGTGCGAGACCCGGAGCGATGGAGAGCCCGTCGCTCGCCGGGTCTCTCGCATGCGCACGACGGAGCTCCCTCCATCGTGCGCATGCGCAGTGGGGGAACATCGACCCGCTTGCGACCCCCCCCCCCCAAATCTAAATCTCTCTCAACTGATCATCTTGGTGAAACCATGCATCACTGCAGGTGGGGCAGATTTAAAATGTGCAGAGAGATTTAGATTTGGGAGGAGTGTGTCCAAACTGACATAAATTATAGGGTAATAATAAAGCTGTGCAGTAATTGTGGGCTACATGCAAAATCAGGCAGTATCTACCCCACATGCAAAATTTTTTATGTATTTACATTGCATTGCAATATAGTTTGTTCAGGTTCACAGTTGAGAGAGATATGTCACTCTGGGCCTAATTCAGACCTGCTCTTGAGCGCTCGCAAGCGGGTCGATGTTGGCCAAGTGCGCATGCACAAGACGAAGGCGGCTCCGTCGTGCGCTGCGCGAGACCCGAATAACGACGACCAAGCCGTCGTTATGGGTCTCGCACCAAAGGGGGCGTGCTGTAAATGTTGAGTGACAGCACGCCCCCTTTGGTGGGCGTGCCGGGGGCGTGGCTGCCCAGACGGAGGTGTTCCCATGGGAACGCCTACCGTCTGGGGCCGGCCCCACTGACATCACTAGTGATGTCAGTGGGAGTGCTTTTGGCTCTGATAGAGCCAAAAGCTCTCCAGGGCTTGCGGCAACGAGACCCTAAGGCAAGGGTTTCATCGCAAGCCCGATGGTCGCGATGGTCAAGACCATCGCGACCATCATTTTGGCCACTCGCTATAGCTGTGGGTGGTCACCCACAGCTATGCGAGCGGCCAGGAGGCCGCTCTTAAATTCAGAGGGCCGGCCCTGATTCAAAGCGAGCGCTCTGTAAGAGCGTCCGGCTCTGAATCAGGGCCTCTATTCCCAACTCTGAATCAGGCCCTAATTGCGTTAGCTTTTGCGACCAAAGGCCTGATTCAGAGCCGGATGCAATTAGCACTCGCTCGTCCAGAAAATAGGGGTGGCTATTCAAATGAACCGTTCGCTCTTTGCGGTCTGTTCACGCCTCTAGGTCTGAACAAGCGAACAAAACTTGCGGTCGTTTTTTGGGAAACTACGCCCCCTGGCCGCTCGCATCCTACGTCATGTCCGCTATTTATTAGATTAATCGAGTACATCGACCAGGGTATGAGCTGCTCGCTATTCTTGTGGTTGGTTTTTGCTACCACAATTTTGCGAGCAGTTCTGGCTATAAAATATCCCAGTGACGTGGTCAATGACGCTGCTGTTTTAATTATGCACACCCATAAAACTCCCGTTTTGACCTTTAAGCACGCCTGCGATTGGATCTCCACTCCCCGTTTTCAAGCACCTTCCCCTGTTACCACCCACATACGCCTCTTTCTGTCACACAAATTATCAGGCATTCGCTATTTTGCGAGCACATGAATTTCGACCGCACTGACTGGTTCGCGCATGAGTATAACGATCCGTACGCATGCGCAGTTGGGCAAACATCGCTCAGAGCGAACGAGCGTCCGCTTACGAGCGGCTCTGAATCAGGCCCCAAGCTTGTTACATTCTGCCAGGTCGCAGCCCTATAGAAACCCATGGGTGCTGCTGTGCTGAGGGACCTAAGGGTGCTGCTGTATACCCTAATCATACATATAGGGCATCCTAAAGTGATGCGGGAAACCTCAGAAAACTGCATTTATTTGAATATTTAACTTAAAAATCCCTTTGATAAATCTCACCCTAAGTACAAATGTTCAAGTGGTCAATATAAGGGACAATGGTGTTATATGGACTATGTAACATGTGTGTGCTATATAAAAAAACAGTTCATTTAAATGTGCTAATTCTGAAAAATCATTAATTTGTCTACTGTTTACTATGGGTCTGATTCAGCAAGGAGCGCAACTGCTAAAGCGTACGCAGACGGTCAATTGTTGCGTACTGCGCATGCATATGCATCGCAGTGTGTGCACACGAATGCCTCACTGTGATCGGGACTGCTTGATTGACAGGACATACCATTTGGAGGTGGTGACGGGGGTGGAGAAACGCAGGCATGTCAGTGCGTTTGAATGCCGTTGCAGGGGTAAATTAGACACTGTGATGGCAGACACAGCATGAGCTCTCACTGCGTGCAGGAAAGTTAGCTACATAGTGGCAGGGTCAGACCTGCCTTAAATGCGCGAGTGGCTCCGATGTACTTAGATGTTACCGATGTTTTGGCTGGATTGCAAGGTGTTACAGATGTGCGAGAGGGGAAGTGGGTGACTGCATGTTATCCGTGCGAGTGCTTTGCGATTGCAAATATTAGCATACTTTTTTCAGCAGAAATGCGTGCGCGATTACGGCCGCGATCGCATCAGTGATCCTTGCTGAATCAGGCCCTATGTACAGATATTTGTATGTGCACTGGCACTAGCTGAAAATAAAACTGAAAATTAATACAGTATAGAAATAATAGGGACATTTCCAAGGACAACTTTTTTCAGAGATAAATCTCTAAAACCTTGGACTGTCCCTGGAAATTAGAGACATTTGGCAAGTTACATGTCACTGTATTCTGTGGCATTATTACAAGGAAAACAAATGGTTATGATAAATACTAAAGCAGACAGAGACAATGGGGTATATATACTAGTGAGCGTTTTTAGAAGTGGAGATGTTGCACATAGCAACCAATCAGAGTCTAGCTATTATCTTCTAGAAGGTACTAGTTACATTTTAAAAATAATCTGATTGGTTGTTATGGGCAACATCTCCATTTCTAAAAACTCTCACTTTAGTAAATATACCCCAATGTGTAATGGAAATTATAACCTTCTGTTTACAAGATGTCAATATATTCAATAGCTCTATACAGCCCATGTGAGTAAATACCTGTTCATTTTACAAAGGGAGTTCAGGAGTTTGACACATTGCCTGTCAATTTATAACTTATGAGTGGCATAATAATAAATTAACCTTAATTAAGAATTAAACACACATTTATCTGACCTGTGCAAGACAATAACTACAAACATTGATACTGTACACAACATATGCACATTTATTGGCTTGGTATGAATTATTAGGTCCCCCCCCGGGTAAGTGGGAGGACCAGATCACGTCAACAAAACAGCATATGGGGCACCTGGACACAAATAAGTGGGTGTACCTTTATAAGGAATAGGGTACCTCATATATGGATATATAGCCACCAAATTATATAGCACCAATAGATTTTTCCTCTCACAGATCATGCTTAGTTTGCCGTGGCAGCATAGAAGGACAACTGTTCCACTCCAAATTTGGGTACAGCATGAAAAACAAAATATTCTGATAATGACCTAATTTGCCATCTAAGGCCCGTATTCAATTTGGAGCGAAAAGCCGGAATCGGCGCAAAAGTTTCGCCGATGACGTCATTTTGCCAGGCCGAAAAGTATCGCTGTTTTCATTTTGAAAGACTTTCCACCTAGGCGGAAAGTCAATGCAATGTAATAGTCGAAAAAGTTTCGCCTATGAATAGCAGGAGGAAAAAAGTGCAGAATTGGGGTGCAACATTCCGGGAACCTCCGTGCAGCCTTCAGACAGTCCCCCAAAGGTGAACTGCATCAAAAATAAAAAAAAAAACACTTAACACCCCTAAAAATCACTTTCATTTTAGGGGCGAAAAAAAAACAATTGGGGGACAAAGTTAAAAACTAGTGAACTAGACTCTAGGGGGGTCCCCAAGTATGTCCCAGGTGTTTTTTTTTATTGCAGGGGATTGCGGCAGGTGGATTTTTCAAGATTTTTTTAAACTTAACTTTAGCAAGTTTAAAATATGCTGACCCCCATTTTCAAGTACCCCAAATTTGCTGGGATAAGTTTTTTTCTGCAAAAAAACCTCCTGAATACTATTCTGCATCACTTATACAAAAACGCTATTTAGCAGCTATTGAGCCTGTTTAAAAATACCAAATACCTTCAGCAAGCCAAATCGGGGGTAACCATATGGAACCCCCATGTCAGAGCATCTTTTGGGGGGGTGTCAGGGTGATTTCCCCAAATCTGACAGGACTTTCCGCCTTTTTCAGTGTCGCCAGGTCCCGTTTTCACGTACTTTCAAATTGAATACGGGGATACACGGGCACCCACGCGATACTTTTCCGCATGCAAAACAGGCGAAGTAGGCGGAAAGTCCGGGAGTCGAAAAAGTATCGCGGGTGTGAATCAAATTGAATACGGCTCTAATTGTTTATACCACAACCAGTAGGCACGAGCCAATGATGAATCACGTCCAGTCTCCCCAACTGGACAGCAGACTAATGCCAATGAATTATGTTGGAAAGTAGGAGGGCTTACGCCTTACGGCAGAATGTTCTAGGCCTTCTGAGACCGCTTTATCTAAGGAGACAGTGATGCTGCCTCTGCTCTTATAATCATGCCATAGAAGTGAAGCTATAAAGACTTGTTTAGAGTTGGATGCATTTCAATCCAAAGCACATTTAATGAATATTTTAAGTTGCACATGATATGTAAACTTAAAAATAAACACACACATGTACAAAACTAGTTTCAAGTGCATAAAGATACACTTTAAGGGGGTAATCCAGTTAGCTGCGAGGTTCACCCCACAGCTAATTACCATTGCAGGGTGATTCAATCAGTGGGGTTTACCGCACATGTTAAATTGCAGAGGTGCACTCAGGAGCTGCGAGGAAAAGTCAGCAAAAAAGGCACTTACGGGGGGTTAACGTTAATGATTCTGCAATTTAAACAGAATCAGTGGGTTAGCACACATTAATCCATGGAAAATGTTATCTAATTGAATAGCATTTCCCCGTGCCGAGTGGGTAATTAGGTGTGGGGTAAGCCTCGCGACTAATTGGATTCCCCCTTAAGTGTACCATATGCAGTGGCATACTCAAGACACCATTCTTCATCACTTTATTTTTTTCTTGTAAAAGAACAAAAACATTTAAATATTATTAAAAAAAAAACACTCATACAGATGTGTCCTTACACATTTTGGTCCAGTTGCGCTAAAAAAGTCCCTCTTGATGCATCAGGTCCCATAAGACTCTGCTAGCGCCAGGCGTCTTGTTTGCATCTTTATGTTTGCCGAAAATGCATCTTAGTCGCAATGCAGACTGTGCTGATTAATTTGATATGCAACAATTGTATATCTGTGTGAGACTGAGTCTCTGAAACTGTATACGAAGTGCTAAATGTAACGGCTGCAGCTTTTTTCATTTCAAGTTCCATTGTGGTTCTTATACCACAGTCTGCTGGTGCGTCCTAGTTGTGTCGCATTGCGACTTAGACACATTTTCGGCAAAAAAAGACACCCGACACTAGCAGAGTAGCACGGGACCTGGTGGCTTACTCCCGCAAGGCAAGTCGCGTGCATGGTTTATTGAGACTGTGGGATCTATTTACTAAGCAGTGTTAGGAGACAAAGTGAAATGAGATAAGGTACCAGCCAATCAGCTCCTAAATGCCATGTCACAGGCTGTGTTTGAAAAATGACAGTTGGGAGCTGACTGGCTGGTACCTTATCTCCTTTCACGTTGTTTCCTAACACTGCTTAGTAAATAGACCCCTAGATGTATGAGGACACATCTCTAGCCTGAGCTGGTTGCTTCAACTGTGGTAGGGATGAACAGCACCAGGTCATGAGAAGCTGGGTTGATCATACTATTACAGGGAAAGCCGTAGCATGTGTTCACCGTCATACTGTGACACAGCCCCAGCCTATTCATCATGGCATGAATTCCAGCAGTGAATCTGTCCTGCAAACAAAATAGTTCCCCACCCCCGAAGAAAAATAACTGCCCTGGGCTGAAAACACCAGCTCTTCCAAACACCTATGGTCATGATTGATACAATGCAATTATTTGATACATTTATCGATTACCTACATTCCACTGTGATAAAACCAACATTGAACAAGGGTGTACTACTACAGTAGTGTGAAATAGGGAGCTATTTATAAAATTGTTGTTGGGTTCAAACCTCCAAAGACCGCTATTTTCAAAGGATATCTGCAATATTTAAATATGGGGCTATTAAACAGATGTCTGCAGTAGTCCCTCTGTATCTGGTTCCAAAAGCAGTGGCCATAACTTTCTGTGCAAATTAATGTTGGCAAACTCCATAAAACTAAACCTTTTATCTTTAGCTGGTGTTCACCATTGTAGCCAATAGCGTACATTTTTGCAAATCTTCACCATCAGCCCATACTTGTAGTATGCACTGCCTGTTGTTTATAAGCTATCACTTTACTTTTTACTCTTCAACAGGAAGGGCTGTTATCTGAGCCACTATCCCAGAAGGAAACTCTTCTCTTATTGCCATGAAAATTTCATAATAAATTATAGTTATTGCAGGGTATAATAAAAAGCCCACATACTGTAGTAGCCTATTACTCTGGTGGAGAGAAAAAGTCTAATGAAAATTTGTATATAAAGGGGTAAATTTACTAAAGTGAGAGTTTTTAGAAGTGAGTTTTAAAAGTGATGTTGCCTAGAGCAACCAATCAGATTCTACTTAACTTTTAACTAGCACCTTCTAGAAGATAATAGCTAGAATCTGATTGGTTGCTATGGGCAACATCACTTTTAAAACTCACTTCTAAAAACCCTCACTGTATTAAATTTACTCCACAGTGTATAAAGCCATTGTTATATGTTCTCTACTAACTACATACTCCTTTTGAAAGTATGAGAAATATATTCACTTGCATAAAGTAAATATGAATATTTATTTAAGTTATTTATTCAGTGACTTTCTCCAGACATCCTCACCACCCTTTGCACTGCATGAAAGCTGCAGAATAGACCTGTAACAATGAATAAAGTTAAACATAATATAGAATTTCACAATCCTATGGGAAGATTAGTGCATGCTGTCCCACAGACTGTCATGCTTTGCATTAATACAATGTTCTGTTCCAGCTAGTATGTCCCTTACGGATGTCATTTGTGGTTTCTCTGACTCGACAGGCACAGTGTAGATTTCTACAGCAATTTAAAAACTATGGTGTGGGGCTGTCACATAAAATGGAACTGGAACTTGTATAAATGATGTAAACGTAGGGGACGGGCTTTTATTATCAGGATTAAAATGATTCATAAAAACTAGAATTACTAACGCAATAACAATCCTAGTTTAGGTGGGCGGCGGGCCTCTTGAATGTCGTGAGAGCATTACATAAGAACTCTCTGCTTGTCTTTGCATTGTCAGCAGCGTTATCCTTAATCACTGAGATGTGGTAGTTTGTGGCTGTCCAGGTGTGGAAAAGAAGCTATTGATTCCTAATAGTCGCTAGTCGCTATTTAGCGTTGCAAGTCGCTTAAGAAAGAATTGCTTTCCAGTCCATTCGTGTGGTTCCAAAGCACAAAAAGTTATTTATGTAAAGAAAAAGTAACAAGATGAAAGATTTAACAAATAGAGTAAAAAGCAATAATAAAGTACAAGCCGATACATACGCATGCGCACTGGTCCCAGCATACAGTCATCAATCCAGAAGCCTGTGATCATCAAACAGGATGTCTGTACACTGGGATCGGGACACAGCTTACTTATATACCTTATAAAGTTAAGAGTTAACAAAGGGACCAGTTGACAAGTTTCAATTGGTTCTTGCTTCTGGATTGATCTGGTCATTGGTTAGTTCATAAGGTGTCATCAGGAGTATGGCTCAGTTCTCCAACGGTCTCTTTGTGTAGCTTCCCGCCGAACAACTGGTTAATACTGGCTACAACACTACATGCATGTTATAACATTTCTATCCAATAACTTCCTATTATCCATAACTAGCGGACGCATGATGTGACTTCCTTGCCGATAGATACGGATGTCTGCAATTAAACAGGGATTTAGTATAATACCAAACATGACATGTCCACTATATTCTAAACCATAGATCTCGTTTAAGTACATATTACATCATAATTATTAGCTAAAAATACCTTTAATAACACTGGTTATTAACTATAATGTGTTGGAAC
This sequence comes from Taudactylus pleione, assembly GCA_031769625.1. Taxonomy (NCBI): domain Eukaryota; kingdom Metazoa; phylum Chordata; class Amphibia; order Anura; family Myobatrachidae; genus Taudactylus; species Taudactylus pleione. The sequence continues at coordinate 641,506 of JAUIMM010000221.1, forward strand.
CATCTTGCACATATGCGTCCGCAAAAGTGCGTCTGTGTGTTGGAATAGCAGCTATATACAAATGAGCGTCTATGTGCAAGTATGTGCATATGCATATGAGCGTCCGTGTATATAAGTGTATATATAATATATATATATATATTTTATATGTGTGTGCATTATGTGCATCAGTGTACGTGTGTTGTTAATACGCAGTTTAGCGCATCGGATTTCGTGACGCAAAGTAGCATTGTGGAAACACATCGTCAGGCCATAGACGATTAGATCGTCAGATAATAATTGCACAACGATCATAACCAATTATTTGACTTTGACAGAGCTTATGCAGATTTGAATGCAAGTCGGTTTTATGGACGAATCTTGCGTATTTTTGGGCTGTGTATGCTCCGGAACTGAGCGTATGTAACTACAGGCCATGCTGAGTATTACGCAACTCAGTCACATATCCACTCGTGGCTGAAGGGGTGTAACTTGATGGCAACAGTGTAAGCACAAAGGCTAAGGGCCTGATAAAGAGCCGGACGCTCTCACTCTGAATCAGGGCCGGCCTAGCTTAAAATGGAGCGGCCTCCTGGCCGCACGCATAGCTGTGGGTGACCACCCACAGCTTATGCGAGCGGCCAAAAAGATGCGACGAGACCCTGCGGTAGGGTCTCGCTGCCGCAAACCCAGGAGTGCTTTTGGCTCTATCTAGTGACATCTAGTGATGTCAGTGGGGCCGGTCCCAGACGGTAGGCGTTCCCATGGGAACACCTCCATCTGGGCAGCCACGCCCCCAGCATGCCCACCAAAGGGGGCATGCTGTCACTCACCATCGACAGCATGCCCCCTTTGGTGCGAGACCCAGAGCGACGGCTTCCCCGTCGCTCGCCGGGTCTCGCGCATGCGCATGACGGAGGCGCCTCCATCGTGCGCAAGCGCATTTGGGTAACATTGACCCGCTTGCGAGCGTACAGCTCTCGCGAGCGGGTCTGAATGAGACCCTAAGTTCACAGAGAGAGGGAGATGTATTATATTCTTTACCGAGGTAAAGCAGGAAGCAGTACCGTGTTAATATCTCATCTTCCGGAGTGGGAGGGAGTGAAAATTCCTCACTCTGGCGATCCCTGCCAGACCACACAGCACATCAACCTAGTGCTGCTGTGCTGTCACATCTCCCGGCCAGCTCCAGTGGGCATGAGTGAGATCTCGCAAACGTCGCAAGATCTCTTGTGCACAGCCCGGATCCCGGCAGCCGCCGCAGCCAGGGACAGTGTTGTGCATGTGGCAATGACAGCTGCAGCTGTCGAAATCGATAGCTGCAGCTGTCGGAATGGTCAGTACCACTGGCCGTTCATACATATGTCTGCCCATTGGCGCACTATCTTGTAGATAGCAGCGCCAAAAATTACAGGGGCGCATAGCGCACGGTCATTTCAAAACCTTCTCCACATTAATACATGGGGGAGAAGCGGTAACAGTGCACAGAACGTGTGCTGATACCACTAAACCCCATAACACCCCTTCATACATCTCCCACAGAGTGTGCTGATGGAATTGCAGGAGTTGCGCGTACGCATAATTATGCCTGTTTTCAGATGGATCATTTGCACTGAGGACAGTGGGCCTGATTCAGAGCCGCTCGCTACATGCGATCGCTCGCACGATGTGTATGCAAATTGCGTAGGCAGTGCTATCGCACAGCAATACATTAACGCGCCCAGTATTTCTTAGAGAGCGATCACATAGTGTATGCAGACACCCTGTTTTAAGACGCCCACTTGTGCACTTCATGTCCAGGAAGTGTATGCAACCATCGGTACATTGGATGCTATCGCAGCGCTTGAGGTTGACTATACCCTACCGTAAGCACTGCGAGCACTTCAGTGTAAAAACAAACCAGGTGACATGTACAGTACTATGATGCTGTCTTTTAATTATGGACACCTCTAAAACGCTGTTGAGATGCTCAGGCATGCCTACGTTTGCACCTCCACTCCCCCGTTTTTAATGGCCAGCCCCTGTTACCACCTACAAACGGCTTCCCCTGTCACTCACTCTGCTGGGCTGTCTATGCGCAGCGAGCGAGTGCATTGTGAACTTTCGCTAAGGTATGCACATGCGCACTGCGATGCATGCGCACAATGTATAGACAATGCATACCATCGATAGCAGCGAGAGTATGCATCTTAGCGAGCGGGTCTGAACCAGGCCCAGTGTTAGTGCAAGCTTGATGATGATGACGGCAGAGGGAACAATGGGGACAGGCGCGCTGCAGACATGTGTTTAATTCTGCATATGGCTGGACTATCCACATTTTGTACTGTGGGCCTGATTCAGCAAAGAACGCAAATGCGTGCACGCACTCGGATGATGTTTTCGCACTGTGTATGCATCACACTGCGCGTGCGCGAACCAACCAGTGTGGTCAGGAAAGTATGCAGAGCATATGCAGCGTGCATGCAGACCCCTCTATCAGTGATTGACAAGAAGTGCCATTTGTGGGCGGTGACGGGGTGTAGTCATGCGAACGCAGATGTGTCACAGTGCGTTTCAAAGCCGTTGCAGAGGCGTGCATAAATTAGCTATTGCTGGGCCCCACGCAACCTGAGGTCTCACTGCATGCAGGATATGTAGCAAAGTCTGCGGGGGGGGGGTCAGTTCAACCGCTAATTTTGCGTATGGTTTCGATGGCCCGCGATGTTACCGATGTTTTCGCTATCTTGCGGACTACTCAGGCTGTGAGTAAAGGGAAGTGGGTGGCATTATGTATTGCTGGGTGTCTGCATCTTGTGCTGTGGCTGCCGTGCGTTTGCACTGATTAGCATATACACGCAGCGGCCTAGTGTGTGCGTGCGCACATTTGCATTCCTTGCTGAATCAGGCCCAGTGTAGCAATTACAGTCGACTTGCTCTCAGCTCTGCATTAGCCCCAGACTAGCAGAGTAGACCACAGGAGTCCTAAGTCCATGAACACTGGTTGGGACATCTTCAGTTAGGTGTACAATGGGATTTTAATTAAAATGTTTTTTTTTGGCATTTTGTTAAAATTTCAGAATTAAAATTATTTGTTTGTGTGTAAACTTATTTAACACTATAATTGTGTTATTGGTAAAAATCAAACAAAACAAACCTGATACTGGTGTTTTGTTTTAACAACAACATGCATGAAACATGGAAGTCTTATCTGTAATTCGTTCAGAGCAGCAGAGAATGTTGAACATACAGAAAGTTTGAAACATGTAAATTAGGAGTAAGATCTAAAATACGACTATTTGTTATTGCTACTTATGATTGACAGTATGTTTGTAAGTATTGCAAACATTTCTCAAAGAGCCAAACACTAAGTCACCCATTTGTTTTATTATTCCCTTTTGTTAATTTAACTTAATCCTAAACCTAGAAATAAACACACTGACACATGTATATGGAATTAAAAGAGGTCACAGCCAGAATTTATTGATCAAATTGAAATTTTAGAATAGGTGGCAAGAAGAAAGCACTGCTCCAAGGCCACAGCCCGATGGATACCAATACTAAATAATAGGGGCGGATCCCCACCCTGCGCAGACTGACCTGGGGCAGTACCATCCTTCCCTAATTGGCACAGCATTGGCCCCTCCCTTGGAACAAAGACCATGTCCCCCCTTTAGGCGGTGACAAACTGGCCGCTCTCAAAGGAAAGATGCTACCACAGGCACTCCTGCGCTAATAATAGGCCGCCCGTGAGCACTGCTTCCCGCCAAAGCCCGGTTCGCAGAACCAGGCCCGCCACCAAACTGTTACCTTCCTGAAAATAAAGGGAAACTGCAGAGGTCACTGATCAACCACACTAGCCCCGCGCCCAGGAGTTTAGCCCCATTGGGTCTATGAAAGCTCTCCGCCCTGTAACGTAAAAAACTTGGGTATTGCATGACGCGTCCGCCAATGCTAAATGACAAGTGTGCAATGACCATATCCGCTCAATACCCATGCATGCGCCCAAATCATTGCCTCCCAAGTGGGGCCCCAAACGTCTCGTCTGCTGCCCATAGGGCATCTAGCAGGCGCTTCCAATGCATTTCTCGTAATCCTAACAATTGCAACTTACCCACTCACAACAAAAAATTGGACCTGCAAATCCAAGGGGTGCTGGCTAGCCCAGTAAAAATTAGGAATTTACCCACACCCGACAATTAGCATTCCCGGACAAACCTGTCCGAGAGTTCACGTAGACATAAATTGGCATTTATACAGACAGATATTGGAATTTAATACAGACAGAAATTGGTATGTAATAATAACAACAACAATTTAACCCCAAGGAAAGGGAAACAAAATAGTTGGGTGACCCATCTGAAGATGAAAAACAGCAAAACCTCTTTGATGGCAAAAGCTGAAAATCCTTTCAGAATCCCTAGCGGCAGTAGGCATAAGGCCCCTAGGTTTCCCAACAAACTCGCAAGGAGCGCAACTACCTAGTGCAACTTATCCTCCTTTAAATACGACCTCACCACCCTAACTGTTTTTAATAAGTCGACTGAAACACCTGACCCCGCTGCGCAAGCTGCTGCCCCTAACTAAATTAAGTTAAGTTAATTAGTCCTGCAAAGCTCCGTAGCTATACCTAAAGCAATAAGATAATTCTGAAATACCCTCATAAACTGCCACCTGGACAAAGGGGGTTAGATTAGCAAGGATAAACCAGTGCCCGCCACCTGGAGGGCGAACATTATTAAAGCACCCTGCCTGAGCAACTGGACAAAATCACGAGATATGCAAGCGCCTGAATAGAAATGCAACGCCCCTTGGCCAGCTAATCTGTCTTAAACCTATGTAATTAGCATAAGATCAATACCTGCTTAATAACCACCTTATTAAACCTTAAACCTGCTAGCGCATAAAGCTTATTAGCAGCAACTAGCTTGCCCATGCTTAGTATAATGTAATTGGCCAGATCCGCCCACGGCGTGCCTGGAAAAATTTAGAGATACTTGATAATGCTGAAGACAAACCGCCTTGGAATGACCCCCTTTCATGGCAGCCCCAGACAAACTCTGCTATATAATCATCAATCGACCTACCTCACCCGCTCTTGGAAGCTAAAACCCTGCCCATCGTACCAAACCGCCGTGTAGGTCTTTAATGTACTAGGTGTCAATGACTTCAGTGTGAGGTCCTTGATGCCAGCCCAATGAAATGCCGGGCATGGAAAGGGAAGGTTAAACCATTTAAACAGGAGGCACGATAAAATGAACCTGTCCCACTGAAAAAGATTTTAGGCGTCCGCCATACCGTTTGCAGCGCCTGAAACCTGCCATGCCCTAAATTCAATATTCCTTACCCACTTAGCAGTGTAAAATACATCAACAACCGTAAGGCCGGATCTAAGTCCGTCCCTGATTAGCACCGACCTACACCACGCTTAAGTTATCCAAAAGGGAATTCGCCTATTGCAAATCTTGCTCTTTTACAGCTACCTACCATTGGGAACACTCTCTAAAAGAAGGATGTTCTTGTTTAGGCCCTGAAACCCATAAGTAGCCGGCCCGGGCTCCATGCACCACACCCTTACAAAATGCACCAAAACTTAAGGAACCGGACACATCTGTAAACAGTTGAAGTTCGAATTGGCTACAGATGCCGGAGGCCATATCTTTACACCATTGAATTCGCACATAAACAACCAACCAAAAACGCAGAACCTCACTCAGCTCCAAAGAGATGCAGAATGAGGTTATGAGGCTTCCTAACCCCCGCTGAGGTTCCTCCTAGCCATCTGCTGAAAAAAAAACCAACTCCTAGGTATGACTCTAAATGCGAAACTTAGCGATTGCAGCTACATTAACTAAACCTTCTTTACCGAAATGAACGCTTCTAGCAACTCCCCCGAAATGCCACGCCCTCTCCATAGACAAGTGGCATAACCCTATGAAGGTATCGGTTTCTACATCCAAGTAATATATGCGCATAAGTAGACCTTACTAACGACGAACAAGGCCGGCAAGCAAAAAAGTAACTAAACCCTCCAAAAGTACACGAAATGAAACAGCCCATCGACAGACATCAGTCTACGTAATAGAGCTCTACTACTTTAATTCCCACATATCTAAAGGACTCGGGGTGAATGGGCAACAGCCGTAAAGCGGATTCTATATCCGCCTTAGCTAGTAGAGCCCTCCCCCCGAAACCTTGTACTATCTCCAGGGCGTTTTTTTATTTTTTTTATTTTATAAACAGATTGGCAAACGACACGACAATCTGATGGACATCATGCGTGGGAGCCCAACCCTTCTATCTGGGCAAGAGAGATGCTGTATCAACCCAAATCTACTCGGTTCCCTCTACGGCGCCGCCTTAAAGGCGGTGCACCTAAACTTTCAGAAAAGGGGGGGGATGCAAAAAGGTGGCCGCACATGTGCCCTAACCTGGCTTCCACCTCCACCGTACACCTAACGACTTCCAGATGGACATGCGCTGATTTCAGAATCCTCCTAGAAAACCCAGATATCGCCCATGTCAAAGGTAAACACCAACCCACGCCAAAAACTTGCCCCCCCAAAAAAAGGCTGCTTCCTCCCCAAGGGGATAACGACCCAACCAACTCCTCAAAACCCCCAAATTATTCAGCAACGGCGCTTCATTGAACACCTCCGCGATGCTCGTTGCCCTATTCTCCTCAACCTGTTCCTGCGCCGCAGACCCCCTGCACATCTTGGCTGGGTGACCACTCCCGCAGAGCATGCAGATATGCCAATATCCACAGCCTGCCCCTCATGATGCTGCGTGTTATTACACGCGTAGCACGACACGCAACTGATGCCTGCAGATCCAGGGCGGATCAGAAAAGGCTGCTTCAGACCAGCCGAGGAATCTGCAAGCGCGTTAGGCAGTTGATTGACTGCAAGCCAAACCTCGACGTCCTTGAAACCGAATTAAAACACTGCTACCCCTCCTGCTGTGTCCTAAATGCGTCGTATTGCCGCCAAGCGGTGCCTTTAGCTGACTAGTTTAAGCCGTGTACCATGTGCATGTATTTTAGCACTTTCATAATATATAATAAGCCGCCAGCGCCGGCAGCTGTGTGTTTGTTTTGAGTGGCAGCCAATGAGAGTCTGTCAGACCCTCACTGACTGCTGCTGCGCCCACTACAGGAGCCGTTCCATCTTCCGGCTCCTGCAGTGGGTAATGGGAGAGACGTCATGACATCTCTCCCATAATGCAGAGCGGCCCGGGAGGATTCAGGTAAGTGGTTTTTTTTTTCTTCAGGTAAGTGGTTTTTTTTTTTTTTTAAATTACACTACCGTACTACAAGGGGGAGAGTACTACTGGGGGCACTACAAGGGGGGGGGACTACTACTGGGAGCACTACAAGGGGGAGAGCACTACTGGAGGCACTACAAGGGGGGTGGGGACTACTACTGGGGGGACTACTACTGGGGACACTACAAGGGGGGGACTACTACTGGGGGCACTACAAGGGGGGACTACTACTGGTGGCACTACAAGGGGGAGAGCACTACTGGGGGCACTACAAGGGGGGGCTACTACTGGGGGAACTACAAGGGGGAAAGCACTACCGGGGGCACTACAAGGGGGGGGCACTACAAGGGGGGAACTACTACTGGGAGAACTACAAGAGGGAGAGCACTACTGGGGACACTACAAGGGGGAGAGCACAACTGGGGGCACTACAAGGGGGGTGGGGACTACTACTGGGGGCACTACAAGGGGGAGAGCACTACAAGGGGGGGGGACTACTACTGGGGGCTCTACAAGGGGGAGAGCACTACTGGGGGCACTACTAGGGAGGGGCTACTACTGGGGGCACTACAAGTGGGAGAGCACTACTGGGGGCACTACAAGGGGGAGAGCACTACTGGGGCACTACAAGGGGGGGATTACTACTGGGGGAACTATATAAGGGGCTTACTACTGGGGGCACAAGGGGCACTGCACAGGGGGGGACCACTACTGGGGGCACTGTATAAGGGGCACTGCATAGGGGGGATCACTACTGGAGGCCTGCATAAGGGGGTCCTCTCCTGGTGCACAGGGGTTCCTGCATATAGGCACCACTACAGGGGGCTGCCCCTAATCTTTATTTTTACTTTACATTAATTCCATATGGACCCGCCTCCTCCCTGGAACACTTGAGGGGGGGGGGGGTGGGGGCACCGTAGCACGCACGTGCTCCGGGCACCCTGGCTACACGCTACTCCTCTGCCAGGGCCACCTGCATGCATTTGCCCCCCAGGCTAAAAGTTGCCAGCCAGCCCCTGACTGTGGGCAGCAACAGCACTGGACCACAGGGCTCTGTATGGCAGCACCACTCGCACACCACCCTGTCTGTCTATCTATCTAGTTTGGTCCAGTTAGTGAGATTAAAGGGTTTATTTATCAACATGAATGTGTGAAACGTGTGTAAACTGTAGATTCTGAATGTTATTCACATTTTTAAGTAATGAATCCATACAGTAATGTTATAACGCAGGAGATATCATGAATATCTCTTGCATGCTATAAAGTCCCACTGTTGCACGCTGTTCCCATACACTAGTAGGGGACAACTCTTAATTAAGCTCCAAAAACTTAGTTATAGTAACTCAACTGCAGGCACTAACACCATCTTTAGATGGTGCCAGCCAGCTGAGCCCGTTTATTTCTATGGGCAGGAAATCCGAAATCTGAGCTGGAGGGATCCGAATGGATCTCCCCAGCTCCTCCGACCCTGGCAGTGCGCATACATGACCTCAGGTCCCACATGTTTGCCGCTAGTAATTTGCGCCGTTCACAGGTGCTATTCTGGCACTGGAGCAATAATGAATTGCTCCGGTAGATTTGGATCTGCCACCTTAAATTGATATGAACCAGATATTTAATTTGCATGGTGGCTACAGAATTATGAATCAATGAGCCCATTGACATCAAAATGTACAGTTTATACAGAAACCAATGTGCTCAAAAAGTGATAACTATGTATTATTTTTACTACTTTTCCAAGGCTACATACTGTACTTCAACAGTTTCAAAACATGCTTTATAATACAAAAAAACGACAGAAGTTGTTTCACTGTAAAAACAGCACCGATCTTTGTGCATCATCCTTTATGAATATACAAGTGTCGGACAGAGAGGCTCTGAGGTCTCTATAGGCTTAACTTCAATCCAGAGCAATGAGCTACCAACCCCTAGACTGTAAATGGTTAACCACATGACTGCTCTTACATTTAAAGATCACAGTAGCAGCCATAAGCCACTAATCCTCTGGCAGTATCAGAATAAACTTGTTTTAAGGGATAACACTCCAGTGCAAAGAAACCCCCGCACCACTAGTTGCGCTTTAAAATGCACTGCTGTACGTTAAATAACTAAAATCTGCTTACTTGCCAACCAAAACTTCTAAATAAAATAATTAAAAAGAAAAAAAATCTATAAATAAACACTAAGGGGTCTATCTATCAAATAGACCAGTAAATTCCAAATTTCTATTACTGGTAATTGCGGTCACAAAAAATAATTTTTGGCTATTTATCAAAAGAATCATCAGGGCAGTATTACCCGGCAATGTCTCCTCTCCAGCGGCAGCGGTTTGTACTTAATGAAATGCCGGGCTCCCAGGTGCAGATTCTGTTAAAATAAATTAAAATAAGATTATATATATATATATATATATATATATATATATATATATATATATATATGAAAAACGAATAAAGGGCACTCAGTGGGACTTGCGTAGCTCGTGTAAATAAACTAGGCAGAGCCACAAATAGCTGTCAATGTTTCAGCAACTTAATGCTTTTGTCAAGACATACCTAGATATATATATATATATATATATATATATATATATATATACTGTGTGTATAGTAGAAAAAGATAAAGGATGGCACTCCCGGACTACTTCAGGATATTACAAAGTATTTATAACTTAATTTCATCCATCAACGTTTCGGAGTTAACAAACACCTTTTTCAAGATGCAGAGAAACAATAATATCAAAATTACACCTACAGCTTGGATGGCTCGGGCACCCTGGCATAGAAACCCGTTCATGGAGTGCCAGACTGCTGCATTAACTACTGTGTGTGTGTGTGTATGTCTGTGTGTGTGTGTGTATATATATATATATATATATATATATATATATAATGAACAAGTATATGTGTGTGTATGTATATATATATATATATATATATATATATATATTTATATTTATTGTGTGACAGTGTCACCAGACATGGTGCTGGTGAGCAACAGATTCTGTGTGGGCAGGAGAGATCCATCCACGCAGAGAAGAAAAGGATTGTGGGAATATGCCTAGAGGCTGCCCTTTACACAGACCCCAGGTGGGGCTGGAGGAGTCAGACAGTCCAGTTGGGACTGCAATTGGAGACCAGTATGTGCTGGGAAGCCACTGGTGGCTAGGAAGCCGGGGTTCAGACCTACAGGAGGTAGGGAAAATCCTAAACCTCTAAAACACTGTGAATTAAGACTGCAACTGTGAGGCTGTGGCAGCCAGCCATCTAAAGACCAGGCGACACACGTGGGCCCTAGTCATTCGCATGGAGGAAGGGTATGTGTAAACACATACTTTTCCTCAGGTTTCTGTGTTTTTTTAATTTTAACCCCATGGATGCCTACATGGACCGAAGAGGACATGAACAACGCATAGGAGTATGGATTTTTTAATATAGGTACCCTATGGATTCCTACAGGACAAGGGGACATGATGGCATCAGGGATACTAGGTGAGTATGTGTGATAATGAGTGTGAGTGTGCATGAGTGTGTGCATGTATGTTATAATAAACGTTTACTGTCATGGTGTGTGTGTTCTGTGTGTTTTTAAGTATTGCTTTTGCTGTGGAATTACAGGTACCAGTGGGCCCGTAATGCCCCACATGCTGGTACTTGTGGTTCTCCAAGTACCAGCATGCGGGGGGGAAACTTGCTGGGACCTGTAGTTCCACAGTTAAAGACAATATTTCACATCTAATTTTTACAACACACTACACTATCAACCCGGCACCCACTGGCCAGGGCTGCAGGGGACAGCCCCAGTAGGCGGTCTCCTCATTGTAGTGCCAGACCCCCCCCCCCAGTAGATACACGTAATATTAAAAAAAAAATGAAAAAAAACACTTACCTGAATCCCCACTCCCGCCGCCGCCATCCGCTCCTCCGTCCGTCTGTCCTCCCGGGCCGTGCCGCTCTTCATTATGGGAGAGACGTCATATGACGTCTCTCCCATTGCCCACTGCGGGAGCCGGAAGATGGAGTGGCTCCCGCAGTGGGTGCAGCAGCAGCTAATGAATGAGAGTCTGGCTGCTGATCAAAACAAACACACAGCTGCCGGTGCCGGCGGCTGTGTGTTTGTCACTTGTGTAGCGCTGACTGAACTCCGTCCAGTCAGCGCTACACACGCGGAGCAGTCTGTGTCACAGTGACACAGGCGGCCCGCATGACGCTGCAGCCCGGGGGGCACATGGCACCCTGCCCCCCGGCCCAGCCCGCCACTGACCGGGGTGCATTTCATGCACGTAAGGTTTAAGATGCATATGCCACATCTATCTGTCTGTCTGTCTGTCTATCTAGGTCCTGTGCAGACTGTCCCGCTGGCTGTTAGCATTACCATGGGAACATGTCTGCAGTCCGGGTCTCCTGCAGACATGTCTCCACTCTAGTGGTTAAGGTGAGTACTATGTGAAAGGCGGTGGTGTCGCTGGCTGTTAACATTACCATGGGGATCCAGTCAAGATGCCGGTGGATGGGATGCTGGACGTCAGGATACAGATGCTGGAATCCCAACGTCTGTCAGAATGCCGATGCTGGTGTCCCAAAAGGATCAAGATACCATCATTGGAATCTTGACTTCTGGCATCCTGAAGGTAAGTATGCGGGTTAGGCTGGGAATGAGGGGTTTAGATTTAGCGACCTGCCGGGGAGGGTTAGGCACCGACCCGCGAGGGTTAGGGTTATGCTTTGGTGGGGGGGGGTTAGGCTGCGCTGGGGGTTTAGGCACCATCGGGGGGAGGTTAGTGTTAGGCACCATAGGGGAGGGGGGATTAGGGGTGGAGAGGGGAAGGGTTAGGTTACCTACCAGCCCTTGTCAGGATCTTCACCATCGGGATGCCACTGTCAGTCTTCTGACTGCCAGCATCCCATCCACCATTATATCATATGATTCCTTACCATGGGAGCATGACTGCGATCTGGGTCCCCTGCAGACATGTCTCTTCTCCAGCGGCAGCAGTGGGTACTGTGTGGGAGGCGGTGACTCCACATTACCCTGGGAGCATGTCTGCAGTCCAGGTCCTCTGCTGACATGTCTCCTCTCTAGCGGCAGAGCTGGGTACTGTGTGAAAGGCGGTCCAGGTACTGGGGGGCATGGCCAAATTATGGAGAGATCGATATTTTCAAAATATACTATGCAACGCATTGTACCCTGCATACAAGGGGGAACATGTCCACCTCAGCAGTTGACACAGCAACAAACTAAAGGGGTAATTAGTACCCGCTCCCACCCCTTCCCACTCAGCGCCCCTGTCCCTAGGGGCCTATAAATGAATCGGTAATTAGTACCCGCTCCCACCCCTTCCCACTCAGCGCCCCTGTCCCTAGGGGCCTATAAATGAATCCAAAGAAGTATAGTAAAGCTGCACTCTAGTGCACTAAACCCTGTAGCTTATATCAGTTCACTCAATAACAAGCTTAGTTGTGTGTAAAACAACCCTGATATAATTAATGGACCTATAGGAACAACACATATGTTGTCAAACTGAGCATGAATTTTCCTGCTTGGTTATCATGCAGCAAAGTCATCCTGTGTTCCCCTTTAAGGATGTACAGGTGCTTTTGGTATGATACAACTACAATACTGACCACCATATAATTATAGTGCTAGCTTAGTAACACCAACTACAGTGATAATCAGTAGGTAGCACAGGGAAAACCTATGACTGAAAGGGATTTCACCAGTGGTCCTAACCAAAAGTAACATACCATTGCAGGCCTCTTGCTATTGATCCTGAGTTCAAAATGCAGAATAACTTTTTTGATGTATGACTTCACACTAGCCATGCAATGGAGAAATGTCTGCCTATGCTGGCTGAAAATGCTGCCAGCCATCGTAATGTTAATGATAGAGTGAACTGATTTGTAGAAGGCACTGGGGTTTATTTAATGAGCTGCAACTTGTCAACATCACAGATTTTTGATTTAAGGCAATGATTTTTTCAAAAGGCAAAACTTGTTGGTTTAGAAAATATATCTTCCAACCCAACCCACCAGGTTTTATAAAAAAAAAACAATTAGTATATAAATCTTGTTCATTAAATAAACCCCATTGACTACTTTCAGCAGTTGTGATTTGTGGTTACACGATCATGTTGCCTTTTAGGGAGAGGCTTATGACCGATTTGGTAAGCATAAACACTTACCAATTGGCCGCTCGATATGTCTGACCAGACATTACAACTGGGCAGCCATTTAAATTTGCCCGCCCAGTTGTGATGTCATTGTCAACAATTTTTGCGGTCAGCACAATGGGTCTTCTCGGCTGGTCACCCGTACATACCGGAAGACACAAGATATATTGCATCTGCCATGTTGCATGGCTGACACAATGGGCCGAATTAAATTCAATCTCATGAGGAATAGCTGCGGCAGGCGTGGTTACCGACATTCTCTGACTAAAGTGCCGGGCGCATGGCTGTCAGTGCCGCACTAAGCCAGCAAACGGCTGCGTGCCCGGCACTTTTGTCAGAATTCTCCTCGCATTCACAGGGATGTGTGAGAAGACAAAGTGTCTACCCGTAATTATGGGGAGGGTAGAACGTAATTAGGTAATAACAGTTTATGTTCCTCCATATTGCAATCTTTAGGTAAACTAATTTTCTTATTTAAAGCAAAGAATAGAGGTTTAGTTGGGGTGGCATTAATTACTTGTGGGACAAATGTAATAGGTAGCAATTTGTGGGATCCAGAGCGATTCGAGCGAGATAGTCTGTAGACTTAAAGCTGCAGGGGCAGTTACTGATGTGAATGACTATATATTCTCTGTTAAACACTACATAATAGCTTTATCTAAAATTGGAGGCATGATGCTTTTCAATAAATGGGAACGTCCCCTTCAATTTTATTATATTTTGGTTAGGATTATAGTAAAATTATGATGATGTTGATGATTAGATACTGCTGCTGAACTATTCAATGCTACAAAAATTTGTTGATCATTTTTGCAATCTTATGTCTTATAGAAGATACGCCCCTTAATTAAATACAAATTCTAAATATAACGCTAGCTCCTATATACATAACAGTTACGTAAAAAAGCTTTCTACAAAGCTGTATGCAAAACAAATGCTCAAATAACTATTCATCCATTACCTTCTTCCTCCATATGTGACTAGCCTTTAGCTTAGTCAGTGTTTTATTTAAGGAGATAAATTCAGACTAACAGCTGTGTATTTTATGTTATTTGTTATCTGTGACTGGCAGTGTCTCTAACAGTCATACTGAGATGAACTTTCAGGGACGGATCCTATATCCTCCCTTGAAATTTCTTTTACTTTCAAAATGTTACAGTGATAACAGGGCCATGAGCAACATCTATCTTCCAGTAATTTTCTACTCATGTAGTAACATAGAACACTGGTCTCACAGTCATAACATTATCATGGCACAGCACCGATAAGAGCATTAGACGATATAACAGCTGATGTATTGTCTGTCAGCAAAGCAAAGGCATATAGTTATAGAACATTTTTTTCCCTAATTCACCATGACGCCTGCCCGTTCCTGTATCTTTTTTCCTAATTTACCAGTAGGCCCCCTCATTCCTGTAACTTTATAAAAAATACTGTATGTGCTCAATTAAATATAAGTTCAGTTAATATAATACATGGTCACAGATGCGAACAGTGCTAATAAGTATTTTGACTTTGAATTAGGCTTGCCTACCCTCCCGATTTGGCCGGGAGCCTCCCGAATATCAGGTGCCACCCTGACCCCTCGGAAAGGCAGGCAAGCTTCCCGGCTGCTACCTGCCGCCCCGGACTACTAATAGAAATCCCCAGAGCGGGGAGGGGGGGCAATGAAGTGATTCACGCTGAATCACGTCATTGTGGCCCCGCCCCCTGCTTCACAATGCTTTTAATTTTGTCCCCGTCCCCAATATGGAGTCATTGCCCGGCCACACCCCCCACTGTATGCAGGCATTCAGCTCCCTCCCGGAAGGACGGAGCTGAATGTCGGCAAGTATGCTTTGAAGCAATGTATTCCTGGTTATTATCATTATTATTTGACTGTAGATACGTTTCTAAGTACAGCCACTGAATGATTGTATTGGCAAGTGTATAGTCCTTTACTAACGGAATAGGACGGCTTTATGTCCTGACAACAAAATGGCTTGACCTGTAGAGTTTAATTTGCTATAATTGTAGTGGCCAGGGACATTTTAAGAACTATGTTGAGCCGTGTGCTGTAGGGCCCCAACCACCGTGCAGCCCCCCATACCTGTACCCGGCTGCACCATCTTTCCGGTGATATATATTAAGAAAGATGGCACATCCACAAAAGAGATCAAAGATTCTGGCAAAATCTTTGCTCGCTCCTGTACTGCATCTTATTAAAAGTTTTTTGCCAAGAAGGAGGGCACCACCATTACTGGATGCAAGTATAGGTGAGTTGCTGCATGGGCACAGCCACAATTGCGAATTGGTCAGTCCTGGGTGCAGTGTGTAACAATGGACCCTTGTGTAAACCACACCCCATGCAGCCGTGATAAATACGCCACTGTCTTTAGCTAAATGCAAAGAATAGGGCAGCCTGTGAATCAGCTATTCTGCCTGACAACAAAATGGCTTGATCTGTACAGTTTGAGACACTATAACCGTCAAGGGTCTCCCGCTAAAGCTGCCATTGAAAGCATCAAATGCCAAACACATACAGTATGGGGCTAGCCTCCAGATGAATGGAGAGCATATAAAAGCAAGTGACCACAAGCACCTAGGACGCACGGCTAATAATAACAATACTGAAACTGATCATGAATAGCTGTAGACAGCCTGAATGCCCTAAGAACAATGCAGTCACCTGCTGTTCCTAACCATGTTGGGCTGAAACAGCCTGCAAACCCTCTCTGTATCACAGAGAGGGTTTGCAGGCTGTTTCAGCCCAACATGGTCTGCCTAGATAATCGGATGATAATCTCATGTGTGTGCAGGTATCATCCGCTGCATGAGACCTTATATGATCTACTTGTTTAGCCACAGATATGGACCTGCAGGGTTGTGCTTTACACATCCTCTGACAACCAAAGCCCGGGAGTTATAGTTTAACATGTGGAGAGACACTACTATCTCAGACCAGATTTAGATTTTTCACAGAGAGATTTAAACAATTTGTAGCTACATTTCTTTATACAACAAAATAAACAAATGTCGCTGACAATTCTCATACTTCGCTCCTAATGATTGATGACTGAAAACTGTTAGACACACCATTCTTTTTAATGGATTGTGAAAGTTCCCTGGCAAATTATAGCAAACAATGTAAATTGAGATACTGGATTTCCTTTTTAATTACCTCATCTTCTGTCTTTGGATGTCAGATTTTGTTAGATGATAACACTGTTAGATTCACTGAACATAGAGGTGTTTAGAAAGATAAATTGTAGCTTTGCGGATAAAATTTGCTCTATTTAGGAGACCTAGGGGTGTATTTACTAATGTTCGATTTAGATTTTTTAGTGATTTGACATTCGATTTGCATTTGGGTATTTACTAAAGACAAAATGGAATGTCAAATTGAACATAAGACCAAAACCAACTCAAATCCCACTACAAATCAAACATCAGAAGAACATTGGTACTTTTACATAGACCAAAATACAAATCCCACATTTACTAAGATTTGATTTGAAAAGGAACACCATATTGAACTTAAAAACGAACTTCAAATCCCCAAAATAATAAACTTGCTTCATGCTTGCGATTTTAGCAAAAGCTGGCATGAATGACAGAGATGCATGCACAGATCAGTGAGATCTGTGCATGCATCTGTGTGTAAAAAGCTTGTAAAATGTTAAAATGTCTTTAAAAAATTATGTGGGGTCCCCCCCTAAAAGCACAACCAGCACCGGACCTTTCAGAGCCAGTACTGGTTGTGTAAATATGGTAGACAAAAGGCATAGCTGTCCTCCATATTTTGCACAACCAGCACTGGGCGCAGCGAGCCGGTCCTGGTTTTGGAAACACAGGGGACAAAAGATGTAGGGGTCCCCTGTATTTTCCAAAACCAGCACCAGACTCTTTCTAGCAGGGGTGTAATGCCACAGCCAGGAGAACCTTTTCACCGGGTCCCCCGGCCAAAGCATTATACCTAATCGCTAGTCAGCCCAGGCCAGGGATCCCTGGGGAGATGGGGACCTCGCCAATAAAGTGGTTCCCCTCTCCAGGGCACCCCAGGCCTCGGCTGATAGCTCGGGGGCTAGCACTGACTCCACTTGAAGGTGGTTGACTGGTTGATTGTCTAAATCTAAAATTAGATATAATAACATTGTCTTTTACAGTAGAACTACAGGTCCCAGCAAGCCTCCCCTGCATGCTGGTACTTGGAGAACCACAAGTACCAGCCTGCAGGGCAATAAAATAAACACACACACCATGAAAGTATAACTTTATTACACTCCCTCTCACACATACTCCCCTACAATCCCTGGACACATCCTCTTGTCCATGTAGGCATCCACGCCTTCTTAAAGCAAAAAAAACACAAGTCCAGACCCACGAACATAAGTACCATCCTCATATACTTTCACATATGAAATTCACTTAAAAACATTAAAGATGATCTCTAGATTAATCCTGTTTCTACCCTCCTACCCACTGGCCACTGAGGGTAGGAAACAGGATTAATCCAGAGACCATCTTTAATGTTTCTATTTGAATTTCATATTTGGAAGTATATGAGTCATTTTGCATTGCTAAGAGAATAAATGAGATATTTTACCCCCATAAATTTGGGCAATTCATCTTGGTTTTTGAAAACCTTGGTTTCTTTGGACGATCATCTTAAGAGCCTTGTATTGTATTTACCCTATGTGTTTTTTTATGTGTAATTAAATTAGATTATTTTTTGGGTGATCAACCTTGCTTCCCAAAATATAGTGCATTCTAAACGGGCTCTAATTAACATCTAACATCAATTAGCGCTGGTTTCAGGTTCCACTTCTACCTTTTGCACTATATTACACCCCCGCTAGGAAGAGTCTAGTGCTGGTTTTGGAAAATATGGGGGACCCCTACATCTTTTGTCCCCTGTATTTCCAAAACCAGGACCGGCTCGCAGAGCCCAGTGCTGGTTGTGCAAAATATGGGGGACCCATTTATCTTTTGTCCCCATATTTACACAACCAGGACTGACTCTGAAAAGTCCGATGCTGGTTGTGCTTTAAGGGGGGAGGGAACCCCACATAATTTTTTTTTTAAATGTAACACTTTACAAGCTTTTTACACACAAAGGCATGCATGGATCTCACTGATCTGTGCATGCATCTGTATAATTCATACCTGCTCATGCCCAAATCGTAAGCGTGAAGCAGGTCTATTAATTTGGGGATTTGAAGTTCATTTTTGAGTAGGATTTGTATATGGGCATGAAAAATCGAACATGGAATCATTGTTCTAAACTGAACCAAATCGAATTCATTAAGAAAAGGCTTCTAAAGTTGAATTTTAGTAAATGTGGGATTTTGACAGAGATTTCTACATTCGATTTGATTTGATTTGAGGTGAGCTAAATCGAACATAAAACTGGATGCAAAATCAAACTGAAAAATATACCCGCTTGATGTGTTATGTCCCTGAGAGTGTGTGTGTAAATTGTCTGTCTGTCTCTTTACCTCTGTCCCACTCTGCATGGTTTTGCCTTCAAAAGGTTGCAGCTTTAAGTCTTGCAGCAAAAAGTGCTGTAAATGTTTGATCTGCTCATTACGAGTTTGTCCTCTCTCTTTCTGCCTCTGTATGCCTCTGTGTGACTCTGTATCTCTGTTTCTCTGTGTCTGTCTCTGTCAGTTTTTCAAAAACTTGTCAGAAATAACAGCGGCTCCTAACCTCTTGAATGCGGGACGTTGCTGCTGCTGGTGCTCCGACCTGCACTCAGAGGAGGAGACACTGTAGTCCCGAACCAGATGGCCGTCTCCCAGTGCCTGCGCAATGGATCTGGCAGGCGTTGTGACCGGTGCATGCGCACATGCGGCAGTGGGACAGTGGATGTACAGAACACTGATTTCTAGGGACTGCTTCAACTGCAGCCCCTAGAAGCTGTGTAGGGCTATGCAATAGGCAGAGGAATGACTTCCCATTGAAAGCATCCTCTCTGTTAATTACAGCCCAGACTGGAGATCCCAGGGGAAGAAAACACTTCCCCCGGGGCTGCCTGTTCTGTGATTGGCAGGTAGCATTTCCAATGGGAAGCCACTGCCAGTCACGGACTGCAACTGGCTCACTGTGGTGGCAGATTTTACTGGTGGGGCTATTTAGATTATCCAAATCAACAGGAATCTTGAGTATGACATTTTGAAATAAACATCATTCTGGAATACTGGCAAAGTTTGAGTAATCAAGTAAAGCCTTGGTGTGGTTTATCAAAATCACATTGATCAGTACAGGATGGATAGCAAATGGGCTTCTTTTTATATCTGCCTAGGGGGTATCCAACATGTGGCCCATCTCAGCATGCCCTGCCACAAATTTAGCATGCTATTACAAATGAGCGCTGATATGTGTGGACACTAATTATGGTATAGTGACAAAGGACCTTGGCCCTCATTCAGAGCCGTACGCTCTGAGCAGAGCGCACGCTCTGAATGAGGGCCGGGCTCCATTTTCATGGAGCATCCTCCTGGACGCTCGTATAGCTGTGGGTCACCACCCACAGGCTATACGAGCATGCATTGTGATGGTCGCGATGGTCGAGACCATCGCGACCATCGAATTTGCGAGCCGGAGCCTGCGGTTGAGGTTTTCAACCGCAAGCTCCGGAGTGATTTTGGCTCTATCAGAGCCAAAATCACTCCCACTGACATCACTAGTGATGTCAGTGGGCCGGCTTTTGACGGGAGGCGTTCCCGTGGGAACGCCCCCGTCAGGGAGGCACGCCCCTGGCACGCCCACCAAAGGGGGCGTGCTGTCAATCAACATTGACAGCACGCCCCCTTTGATCGGACACAACGAGCGAAGGACTTTCCTTCGCTCGTCGCGTCTGGCGCATGCGCACGACGGAGCTCCCTCCATCGTGCGCATGCTCAGTCCATAACATCGACCCACTTGCGAGCGGACAGCCGCTCGCGAGTGGGTCTGAATCAGGCCCCTTATTCAGAGTCGGTCGCGATCGCTGAGCGCTCGCAACCGACTCGATGTTGGTCCACAGGGCATGCGCACAACGGAGCCGGCTCCGTCGTGCGCATGCGCGAGCCCCCGCTAACGACGGGTGATCCGTCGTTAGCGGGCTCGAAGCAGACGGAGCGAGCTGTCGATGTTGATTGACAGCTCACTCCATTTGCTGGGTGGGCAGGGGGCGTGCCTGCCCAAACGGAGGCATTCCCGCCGGAACACTAGCCATTTGGGGGCGGCCCCACTGACATCATCAGTGATGTCAGTGGGGAGCTTCCTGCTGAAACACAGCAGGAAGCTCCCTGGGGCTTAAGATTGACGAGACCCTACCCTAGGGTCTCGTCGTAAGCCCCGATGGTCGCGATGGTCTTGACCATCGTGACCATCTCCCTTAGCGGTCGTTAGAGCTGTGGGTGTTAACCCACAGCCTAACGACTGACATGGAGGCCGCCGTTCAGGATGCAAGCGGCCGCCCTGTTTCTGAACGACCG
This sequence comes from Taudactylus pleione, assembly GCA_031769625.1. Classification (NCBI taxonomy): domain Eukaryota; kingdom Metazoa; phylum Chordata; class Amphibia; order Anura; family Myobatrachidae; genus Taudactylus; species Taudactylus pleione. Next base: position 662,356 of record JAUIMM010000221.1, read on the forward strand.
CTTGCATCCTACGACCGCCTCTGAATGAGGCCCAAAATGTGGACATGAACATAAATATCAAAACATATAAACAAGCACTGCAGTAAATGTTTACAGCTATTTTTTGATAAAAGGTGGAATGTAGATAGCAATGTCTCACCCTATGCTTGCCAAACCTTTTTTCTCCTGGTGTACAAGCCATGGATGACCTCTTTCCTTGTCTTGACAGCAATAATCCGGGTCCTGGTGTGTCTGGTTGCCGGCTAGCTGCGGGCGCCTGCTGCTGACGTCACTCTTCGGTAGTGGTACTACCTCCAATGATTCACACAGATGGTCTCTGATGCCTCTGTTCTCCAGGTTGCTCCTATGGCAGGGCATGCTGGAATGTGCAGTTCCACAACAGCCAGAGGGCCGCATGCTGAAAACCCACCACCGAGGGAATGTATCATCATAGTCTTTAATTAATGGAACTGTACCACAAAACTTAGCATCTTCAGTTGGCATTAGAAATCATACAAAATACAAATCATACATGAAAACAGAACTAGTATATACCAGGATGATGAATGAGGTGCAGACTTGAGGCAGAGGGCCCTGGTCATGACCGCTTACAATCTGGATGTAGCGGGCAATACTGAGACGGTAGGCGTTAGAAAGACCCAGAGTGGATATGGATTTGTTAGAATAGTATGAGATAGGGAGTAGAATATACTGTTGTACATAGCAGGTGAGCGGAATTATCATAGGCAGGAAATATGCAGATCAGAGGCAGATCTAAGAGTATGAGGGAGACCAGATCAAATGTCAGACAGAAATAAGATGATAATATTAGGCAGAGTGTCCAGAACTAGTGAGTGCTACCAATCACTGACTATCTATACATGTAACTGTGAATTTGCAGTAACTCCTACAGAGATCAGCAATAGTTCTAATTGCTATATTCAGTGACTGGCAATTAGTTAGTCCTACTCTGCTTCAATATTTTCCTTGTGACTTCAACTTGCCCCCACTGCCTGTTGAGTCTAATACAAATTATTGCACAAGCTTCTAAGTAGTTAATGTCATTTGGTACAAGCAATAAAAGCAGCAGCACAATAGTTTACTGTTACCAGTGCATACAAAATATGCTAGTGCCATTCAGCAGATACAGAATTCTGAGAAAATATGATTTTTTAATGCAGTTTTTTAAGCAGTTTATGCATATAAATGTACTGGGTTTGTCATACAGTAGATATGTGTTTGATATTTTACTTTCACCTGAGGTGAACAGAGCATTAACAGTGCAGGTGGGGGGTGTAATTATCTAGATGGAAAAAAAAGTCATACAATATACAAAAATATGTACCATGAACATACATGGATCGTAGATGTACACAAATAGAGAAAACTGTATCATGATTCATCCTGCATTCACAGAAAAATATATTCCTATTTATTCAGCTCACCCATTAGAAAAGTACTTGTGGATCTTGTTCAAGTACACTGAGAGGGGTTTGTTGGGTCCAGTGATATACAGTAGTAGGGTAACATTGACATAATTAGCTGTTTGGAGCAGTTGCTTAGGATGTGCTCTATAGCGATCCTCTATATGTAATAATCACTCACACTTGCTTGGTTGCTAACCTCTGTGTAGCTGAATGACCAGTGCACTGTGATCACATGATCACACTGCAGCGAATCCTGCATCGGTAGATCATTTTGGGAGTAGCATCCCGATTGGTTGTTGCTAGATCCAAGTTGGAGAATGGACCTCTGACGTCACTACCAAGTGATCGCGACAGCAGGGCCAGCCCGTTACCAGTGCTGCTATCCACATGGGCATAGAGGGGGAATATATCTGTGGCGAGAGAAGCGAGTCCATGAGGGGATACATTTGGCCCCCGTTCTGAACCTTGCCTCTCCCCCTTTTGTCACAAAGCACGTGGTTGTGACGTCAGAGGTTCGGTAAAGCACCTCGTTCTAGACTAACCATTCCAGGACTGCAAGCTCTTCTGACCTTGCTTTCAGATAATAATTATTCCTGGATCTCTGTTATCCCTGTTATCCCTGACCCATTGCTTGTATTGGATAATTACTTTGTACTGTAGTTCGTGCACTATCTATGTATTCTATTCTTTTGTATATTTTTTTTTTAGGTGTGTGTATGTCATATTCAGTAAGTTTTCATTTGCATTCTGACAATTATAGCAGAAATGTTACTTTGTCTTTGTTTTGGGGGTATTTTTACTAAAGTGTAGGTTTTAGAAGTGTAGATGTTGCCCATAGCAACCAATCAGATTCTACTTATTTATCTAGTACCTTCTAGAAGAAAATAGCTGGAATCTGATTGGTTGCTATGGGCAACATCTCCACTTCTCAAAACCTGCACTTTTCGTAAATATACCCCCTTGGAGTGGTGTTTTGACTTTTTTTTGCTTCCACCATCCTAAAGATTTAAGATGCCTTTTCATTTGAGGTGGTGAAATGGACCAGGTTCTTGAGTAAAGCTTTAGCAGAACCCAGTTACAAATTGGTCTTCCATAGTCTTGCAGTGGTGGAGGCCTAAAGATCTTTTGTATGTTTCCTTTTCGAGAAGGCTGGAAAACTTACTACTTACCTTTTATACACCATTGTGCTGAGCTTTTTAATTCTAAAACTTGCTACCTAATGCTTGGCATTAAGACACTGAGATAGAGATCCTGATTCAAGGGTGGACGCAATGTTGATGCTTGCGGAGATAATTATTTTTGTACTGCACAGGCATATGAGTCACACTGCGCATACGTCCCGTTGGATTAATTTGATAGTCAGTGTGCATTTGTGGGAGGTAACAGGGGATGGTGAGGCGAATGCAGGCGTGCCGTGACCACAAAGGGGCATGTCTCACCCAGCGACTGCGTCAGTATACACAGTTGCAATGGCTCCAACGGCTGACTTCAGACAAACATTCTGAGCAACCGTAGGGTTGCTCAGAGGATCAATGGTGCGACCAATGGGGCACCACAGGGGCATCTCTCATCCAGCGACTGCGTCAGTGTACACAGTTGCAATGGCTCCAACGGCTGACTTCAGATAAACATTCTGACCAACCGTAGGGTTGCTCAGAGGATCAATGGTGCGACCAATGTGTGATCAATGGTGCGACCAATGTGTGATCAATGGTGCGTGTTTGTAAGCAAGTGGTGGATTAGAGATGCCGCGATGGGCGTCTCTGTATAAATCCTGGCGGCTGCATTATTTGCATATTTTTGCGGAACCGCTGCATACAAAGTCGCAGCCCCAACGCGATTAGCGTCCACCTATGAATCAGGCCCACAGTAACTGCACTAGAACTTGAACCTGAGTTCTACCTGCTATTAGTTTGAGCTGCGATGGTTCATTGTGTTGAACTGAGGAAGGGAGGTACTTGTGAATGGATGGTTTTTAAAATTTATATCACATTAAACAAAAACCTTGTTAAGTCTTTATCATCAGTTGCCAAATTCTCTACTTCTTTTTATTCACACAAATTCTGAAAAAAATGTATGTTGACTTTTATGATATATTTTGAAACTCCAAAATTATTTCCACTTACCACTATTATATTGAATAAGACATAATTTAACTCCTTTATTGCCAAAGGCTGGTGCTTTTTATACTAGTCTACCTAAAAATATAATTGAGCAAAATGTGAACTGCTTTTAAAGAGAATGAACCCAACACTGGATTAAAGAAACAGATGTCCGTGGTGAATTCCCTGAAACAAGATGGCACAGTAAGTACAGAGGCGCAATTTTATGCTTTCTGTCCCAACAATGATTACTTCATCCAATTGATAAGTTGGGCTCAGTATTGTAAAACACTTAAAAGTTCACATGACATGGTGGATCATGGTCTATTCAGTAGGCCCTTTGTACTGCATAATGGCCAATGTATCATGTGATTGAGGCGTTACCATGGCGAGTATACGCAGTGTCAATGAATAGTAAGGAATGTGCAGGCCCAAATTACGGTTTCACAATATTATTCAAGTTACCAGTTGCCTTCAAAGTTTCTATTGTTCTACCCCTCTGTCTCCAGTCTTTATTTAAAGTACTCTATACAAGGTTTTGTATCAAATTTGTATTTAATATTAAATGTGTTAAACTATATTCTTTTTAATGTGTGTGTATGTATGTGTGTGTATATGTATATGTATATATATATATATATTTATGTATATATACACACACACACACGTATGTCTTTAGTTGATATCTAATACTGGGGCAGATGTACTAAGCTCTGGAAAGTGATAAATTGGAGAGCGTTAAACTACCAACCAATCAGCTCCTGTCATTTTTCAAACTGCCTGTTAGATGACAGTTAGGAGCTGATTGGTTGGTAGTTTATCACTTTCCAGAGCTTAGTACATCTCCCCCATTTTATGAATATTGTCATTTTGAATACACTGCTATTGCTGACCTGTACAGAAAGTTTATATTGTGCGTGGATGTAAAAAATGTAGAATGAGTGAGTGGGAAAAGGAGAGGTGAGAAAGATGTAAAAAGAGAGAACAGCCAAAAATAGACGAGACATGCAGCCGAAAATAGAGGAGACATGCTGAGAAAGAGTTTCTGTGACAGTGATATAATAGAGGTTTGACTAGAACCGAGGGCGCATAAACTTCTAGTCAGGGATAGAGGGGTTAATAAAGATAGGGGTATGGTTGTGTTTGTTTTGATAGTGGGTTGGCAGCAGTGATAGGATGAAAGGTTTAGGGGGTGTGGTTATGAGAGAGGGTGTGGGGAATCTACATTTGTAACTCTGCCTCTTTGAATTTGGTCTCCCACCCACCCTCTCCTATTGTGTCTTGTGTCTGCTTTATTTAATAGCAGGGAAAGACCGGCAATATTGAAGCATCCATCTTGCGGCAGTATGAGCGGTGCGCACCCCTTCAATGCATTGGTTAGGCTGATTTCTCCCTACTGGGATCAGCAGCGCCTCTCATCTGAGCAGGCTGAATGGTGCATTGGCATGGGTGTCAGATACTGCATCACTTGCTTAGAAAGGGAGAGTTGGTCTTTGCAAGTTTTAATATCACACTTGCCCTTGATATTGGGATAGCTGGCCCTTGTGAGTTCTGACATCCTTTTGCCTAAGACAAGTGGATGCTGGTAGTTCGCTATTGTTTCTTCTGCCACCATACTTATCATTGTAACAAAATAAAGCTGACCACTTATTTCTGAACGGCATAACTCGGTCTTGCGTGATTATTTTAGTTAAGTATAGTTTAAGTTTATGGGGCGTATCTATCATCTGACGATAGAAAGTTTATTATCCTTTGAAGTAGATGCTGCATCTGGAAGTATCGTTGTTGTGGAGGAAACACCAGTGTTGCAGAATAAGGGAACAAACTCAATGCTATCAATTGTGCTGGATGCAGTCATGTTATTTGGCATATTAGTACTACAGGCCTGATTCAGAGTTGTATGCTATGCCGATGTATTCGCAGATGAGCGACAATTGCCAATCTGCGCATGCGTCTAAGCAGGGGCGTATCTACCCATTGGCCAGGATGGCACTCGCCAGTTTCGGCGACCAAAGGGGGGCGCCGTCAGGCAGTGCCACCAGCAGCCAAGGGTGGACAAGTTCAAGGGGTGGACAAGCCAGTGGCGGCTGTGTGTTTGTAATAGCAGCTAGGCAATGAGAGTCAGACAGACTGTCATTTGCTGCTGCGTCCTCCGCGGAGGGAGCCGGCTGAAGCTCACTCATGAGCTCCGTGTTCCGGCTCCCCCCGCAGCATGTGATGTAAGATTCGTCATATACGTCATGACGTCTCTCCCATGCAGGAGAAGAGCGGGCCGGGACTCATAGCAGACAGCGGGGTCGCCTCAGGAGCAGGGATCAGGTAAGATTAATTTTTTTTTGTTCTTTGTGTGTGCGTGTAAGCCTGGCACAGCAGGGCGAGGGCACTGAAATAGGGGATGGGCGCTACTGGGGGCACTTTATGGGGGGTGCCCGCTACTGGGGGCACTGTATAGGGGTGGCCACTACTGGGGGCAATTTATGGGGGGTGGCCACTACTGGGGGCACTGTATAGGGGGGACTACTACTGGGGTCTACTACTAGGGCACTGTATAGGGGGGCTACTACTGGGGGCAATGCAGCATAGGGGGGATTACTACTGGGGGATTACTACTGGGGGCACTGCATAGGGGGTAGGGGGGCGTCAGTCCATTACATTGCCAGATGCGCTTGGATCCCTAGATACACCCCTGCGTCTAAGTTACATGGCACATGCGTCACAGTATATTACCATAGGCACTGGCAGATACTTTTTACTCACAATGTGATTGACAGTAAAAGAGAGTTTGGGGGAGGTAAGTGGGAGTGGCGGCAAAGAACGCAGGTGTGGGTTGCTAGCATTTTGGGAGTGTGTCACAATATGGCTCTGGCGTCTCAGTTCCCAAGCCCATTCTATGGGACCATAGGCATACTCAGGACTGCACCAGTGAAATGATCTGTGGCTGATGCTGTGGCTGTGTACACAGATGCTTGGATTTGCAAAGCTGCAGGTGGGCAACCTATTGCAAGGCACTTTGCAGAAAGTAGACATAGTTTTAAACATATCATAATAAACCACGTACTGAATAGTCCACGTGGTGGCGATCATCATAAAAAACCTTTGCAGCTTGAAACTAAATTTCTACTAGTTATTGTAAAGCCCCATGGTCTAAATTTCCACCTTTTGTTTAGTCAATATATTTGATATTGTTGATATTCTTTTAGATTCCTGCTTCCTCTTTTTGCTCTATCTGGATATATGGAAATAATTCTAGAAATCCTTGTTGATTCTATAATCTTTTCATATAATGATTAAAGCTACATTGTTGCTATTTCTATAGTTTTCCTAATAATATGTTATTGTATATCCAGTTTAATTTTCCCATATGCGGCTGATTTGATACTGTATGTTTTGGATAAAGCTATTTTTAATATATGCTGCTATATTTATAGTCACATGATTTGATAGAGTTCTAACGAGATGTAACCAGATTGTAGTGTTATATTGTTAGTTGTATTGTTTTATGAGCTTTATTTCTCATCTGATTTTGATGTAGGGAATGCTCGTACTATATAGAGCATCTAGTTACCGTGGTTACGGGGGGGTGTCCATGTGGGAAAGTGAGCCGGGCTTGTACCAGAAGTCCTGACTGAGCCACCGATGGAGCCCACAGGTGACAGGCGTTCAATCACTGGGTGTTTACTTAAGGTAATAATTATGTGTTTATTCTTATGTGCCCTGAAGACAGGTTGGAATAAACCTGAAACATTGGTATAAGGAATGTGATGTACTGACTATATTTATTATGTCGCTGACTAGTCTGGGGAGCGCTGCCTGAATGGGATCTGTATTATCTATATTGCATGCATCATGACAAGTTTCCTGAGCAGCATTGGGTATGCCGTCTATAATATATATATATATATATATATATATATATAGATATATTACAATATACAGCAATGGAGGGTGGGGCCATGCACTCCAGGCTCTACCCTGTCCCCTTTTATGAACATTGGTGCGGTGTGCCTCCTGGTGCCCATAGGCGACTACTAATGTCCCTTACCTCCTGTATTTACACCCCTGTATCATACCTTTTAGAGGTCAATGAACTAATATTCCATTTGTCTCAGTGCTAAGAGATATCCTGCATCACCAATTATTGCAGTGATGCAGGATGTCTTAGCACTGAGATGTATTACAAAGAGAGTCGCCGTAGAGGAGTTACCCTAACTCACGTCTCTTATGACCTCTGTCCTGCTTGTATACCTCCCAACATTTCAAAGATGAATGGAGGGGGTGTGGCTTCCAGAAAAGGGGCGGAGTCAACTGAAAACTGGGCGTTTTCACTCTCCGAGATGCTGGGCAGCCCCCAGGCAGTCCGTACACGTGCATGCAAACGGCATCTGTTCTCCTCCTGCACACCAGAGCAGCGGTAATGTGCTCTACCGAACTTCCCTCCCACCACTGGACACTGCGGCCCACGGGTGGGACAGCCCCAAAAAAATGGGACTGTCCCACTGGAAGCGGGGCAGTTGGGAGGTATGTGCTTGTATCACATCAGCCTTGAGATGATGTGATACGGAATGACTCTGTGGCCACACTGCGCATGCCTGAGAGCTTGTAAAATTGCAAGATCTAATTGCAAGAACTGCTGGCACATGAACGAGCATTGTCCGGCGGTGGCAGGACTGATGTCACTATGTCCTAGCAGTCAAGAGACAAAAAGTGCCTATAACACTTCTTCACCATAGCTAGTTATGGCAGCAGCATAATTAACAGAAGCAAAAGGCGCTGCTGTACAAATGTCTGATTTCTCCAGGGTCTGCCTTTTAATACAATTGGAAAAGAGAGAATAACCCCTATTTCTGCGCAAATGGTGAAACAGAGGGTTACCACGCTTTATACATTTGCCCCATAATCTTTCAGACTTGAAATTGGTTATTATACAGCTCAAAGTGCATTTGACACTAATTAATGTAGCAGAAGATGGTAAAGCTGCAGACAATTGTAGTGATTGATTCACCAATTCCAAAATATGGTTTTCTTGCTGGGAAGACTTAATTATAAATACCTGAAAACTAGGGGTGAGTGGGTTTGGATTTCTGAAATCCGAACCCCCCCGAGCCCCCCCGATCCGAGTCCGATCCGAATCAGGCTCGACTTTTCCCGCCTGACTCGGATCTGAAATCGAGGCAAAACGTCATCATCCCGCCTTCCGAGTCTCGCGGGTTTTGGATCCTATATAAGGTACCCGCGTCGGCACCATTTTCTCACTCGGCTGTGGACAGTGAAGAGGGAGGGTGGGAGTTAGGGCTGTGTAGTGTAGTGTAGTGCTGCTGTTGTCCACTACTTCAAAGTCCATAGGGGCTGGCTGTGTTGTGCTGTGCTGCTGTTGTTAATAGGGGCTGTGTCCACTACTTCAAAGTCCATAGGGGCTGGCTGGACTGTGTTGTGCAGTCAGTTCTCCATAGGGGCTGTGTCCACTCCAAAGTCCTGTGCAGTGTCCCAGTCCTAAAGGGGTGCTGTAGTGTTGTCCAGGGGGTGCTCTGTCCATCAGGGGTGCTCCCCCCAAGTGCTAAAAAAATAATATATTTTCTGTGTTTGTGAATTGTGTGCGCAGTAGCCGCACGTGCATCAACAAAGTAGTGCCAAGCGTGCGCCTGTGTCATAAGTAAAGGGCCGGCTGGCTTGACCGTTAAAGGGTGCTGTAACCCCCGAAAGTACACTCCAGTCCAAACCAAAAAAAAAATTATTTTCTGTGTTTGTGAATTGTGTGCGCAGTAGCCGCACGTGCATCAACAAAGTAGTGCCAAGCGTGCGCCTGTGTCATAAGTAAAGGGCCGGCTGGCTTGACCGTTAAGGGTGCTGTAACCCCCGAAAGTACACTCCAGTCCAAACCAAAAAAAAAATTATTTTCTGTGTTTGTGAATTGTGTGCGCAGTAGCCGCACGTGCATCAACAAAGTAGTGCCAAGCGTGCGCCTGTGTCATAAGTAAAGGGCCGGCTGGCTTGACCGTTAAGGGTGCTGTAACCCCCAAAGTACACTCCAGTCCAAACCAAAAAAAAAATTATTTTCTGTGTTTGTGAATTGTGTGCGCAGTAGCCGCACGTGCATCAACAAAGTAGTGCCAAGCGTGCGCCTGTGTCATAAGTAAAGGGCCGGCTGGCTTGACCGTTAAAGGGTGCTGTAACCCCCGAAAGTACAGTCCAGTCCAAACCAAAAAAAAAATTATTTTCTGTGTTTGTGAATTGTGTGCGCAGTAGCCGCACGTGCATCAACAAAGTAGTGCCAAGCGTGCGCCTGTGTCATAAGTAAAGGGCCGGCTGGCTTGACCGTTAAAGGGTGCTGTAACCCCCAAAGTACACTCCAGTCCAAACCAAAAAAAAAAATATTTTCTGTGTTTGTGAATTGTGTGCGCAGTAGCCGCACGTGCATCAACAAAGTAGTGCGAAGTGTGCGCCTGTGTCATAAGTAAAGGGCCGGCTGGCTTGACCGTTAAAGGGTGCTGTAACCCCCGAAAGTACACTCCAGTCCAAACCAAAAAAAAAATTATTTTCTGTGTTTGTGAATTGTGTGCGCAGTAGCCGCACGTGCATCAACAAAGTAGTGCCAAGCGTGCGCCTGTGTCATAAGTAAAGGGCCAGCTGGCTTGACCGTTAAAGGGTTCTGTAACCCCCAAAGTACACTCCAAACCAAAAAAAAATATATTTTCTGTGTTTGTGACTTGTGTGCACTGTGGCTGCACGTGCATCAACAAAGGAGCAGCGCCAAGCGTGCGCCTGTGTCCCATAAGTAAAGAGCCGGCTGGCTCATTTCTTAAAGGGTGGTGTAACCCACAAAGTGCACTACTTTCCAGCAAAAATAAAAAAATATTTTCTGTGTTTGTGTGCGCTTTAGCCGCACGTATATTATATATCAATATAACATAAATGGAGGACCAAACTTTCTCCGATAAAAATAAAATAGGGAAAGATCAAGAACCACTTCCTCCTAGTGCTGTTGCTGCTGCTGGGAGTTGTTCATCATCCCAGAGAGGAAGTAGGAACATCACTACTTTTACTAAACAATTGACCCTCCAACAGTCCCTAGCGATGAGGATGAAGTACGACAGCAGTCATCCTGAAGCAAAACGTATAACTGAGGCCTTGACTGCTATGTTGGTGTTAGACGTGCGTCCGGTATCCAACATTAGTGCAGTGGGATTTAGACAATTGATGGAGGTAGTGTGTCCTCGGTTCCAAATCCCGTCTAGATTCCACCTGCATCCTCAAAGCAGCAGCGACAAGCGTGCGTCTGTCTGTTAAAGGGTGGTGACACCCTCAAAGTGTGCTACACAAACAATAAAAATATTCTTCTTTTTTCTGTCTTTGTGAATTGTGTGGGCTGTAGCCGCACCTGCATCCTTAAAGCAGCAGCGACAAGCGTGCATCTGTCTGTTAAAGGGTGGTGACACCCTCAAAGTGTGCTACACAAACAATAAAAATATTCTTCTTTTTTCTGTCTTTGTGAATTGTGTGGGCTGTAGCCGCACCTGCATCCTTAAAGCAGCAGCGACAAGCGTGCGTCTGTCTGTTAAAGGGTGGTGTAACTCTCAAAGTGCTCCAAAAAATAAAAAACTATTTTTTTAATGTGTTTGTGACTTGTGTGCGATGTAGCCGCACTTGCATCCTCAAAGCAGCAGTGACAAGCGTGCGTCTGTCTGTTAAAGGGTGGTGACACCCTCAAAGTGTGCTACACAAACAATAAAAATATTCTTCTTTTTCTGTCTTTGTGAATTGTGTGGGCTGTAGCCACACCTGCATCCTTAAAGCAGCAGCGACAAGCGTGCGTCTGTCTGTTAAAGGGTGGTGACACCCTCAAAGTGTGCTACACAAACAATTAAAATATTGTTCTTTTTTTTTCGGTCTTTGTGAAATGTGTGGGCTGTAGCCGCACTTGCATCCTCAAAGCAGCAGCGACAAGCGTGCGTCTGTCTGTTAAAGGGTGGTGTAACCCTCAAAGTGTGCTCCACAAACAATAAAAATATTCTTTTTTTTTTTCTGTCTTTGTGAATTGTGTGGGCTGTAGCCGCACTTGAATCCTCAAAGCAGCAGCGACAAGCGTGCGTCTGTCTGTTAAAGGATTACATCGGTGACAGCATCCAAGTAGGCATGTCAGACAGTCCGTACCTGTACTGGCAGGAAATAGAAGCAATTTGGAGGTCCCTGTACAAACTGGCTCTATTTTACCTGAGTTGCCCCCCCTCCAGTGTGTACTCCGAAAGAGTGTTTAGTGCAGCCGGGAACCTTGTCAGCGAAAGGCGTAGGAGGTTGCTTCCACAAAATGTGGAGAAGATGATGTTCATAAAATGAATTATCAACTCTTCCAGGGAGACCAGCCTCCAGAACGTACAGAGGGACCTGTGGTTCCAGCAGGGACGAATTAATACTCTGTGAGGATGAGGATGTACACACTGAAGAGGGTGAGGAATCGGTGGATGAGGAGGATGAGGATGACATCTTGCCTCCGTAGAGCCAGTTTGTGCAGGGACAGATTAATTGCCAGCTTGTTTTGTGGGGGCCCAAACGAACCAATCATTTCAGCCACAGTTGTGTGGCAGACCCTGGCGCTGAAATGATTGGTTTGTTAAAGTGTGCATGTCCTGTTTATACAACATAAGGGTGGGTGGGAGGGCCCAAGGACAATTCCATCTTGCACCTCTTTTTTTTCTTTGCATTATGTACAGTTTGGGGCCTAGTTTTTCAATGCCATCCTGTCTGCCACTGCAGTTTCACACCTAGATGGGTCACGTGTTTGTGCCGCCCACTCGTGTCGCTTAGCATAGTCATCCAGCTACCTCGGTGCAACCTTTTGGACATAAAAACACTATTGTGAGGTGTGAGGTATTCAGAATAGACTGGAAATGAGTGGAAATTAAGGTTATTGAGGTTAATAATAGCATAGGAGCAGAAAAACCTACAAATTCTGTGATTTTAGCTGTTTTTATGCTTTTTTTCAAAAAAATACAGATCCAAAACACAAAACCCAGAACCCAAAACACGGAAGGGTGGTTTTGGCAAAACCAATCCAGATCCAAAACACGAAGAAAGATCCAGATCCAAAACCAAAACACAAAACACGAAAAGTGGCCGGTGCACACCCCTACTGAAAACCAGGATGTGCTTTTGTACAGTTGACTTGGACTGAATGTTATAAGGTTATCTTTGAGGAATCACAACACTATCTGACATTCAATTATAATGTGCTTAAACGTGCCGTATATTCCATTATTAGGGCTAGATTATCCTGACATGAGTTTGGCTGAAGTCCTATCGGTTATAAAGCAATGAATGATTAGGACAATAACTTCTCTGGTATTGCAAATATTGATCAAATGTACAAATTTTCAGCCGGTGTGCTGCAGTTGTGCAACCGGTGCACCTACAGTATGCTGTCCTGTGCGCCTACAGTATGCTGTCCTGTGCCCCTACAGTATGCTGTCCTGTGCGCCTACAGTATGCTGTCCTGTGCGCCTACAGTATGCTGTCCTGTGTACCTACAGTATGCTGTCCTGTGCACCTACAGTATGCTGTCCTGTGCACCTACAGTATGCTGTCCTGTGCACCTACAGTATGCTGTCCTGTACACCTACAGTGTGCTGTCCTGTGCACCTACAGTATGCTGTCCTGTGCAACTACAGTATGCTGTCCTGTGCGCCTACAGTATGCTGTCCTGTGCACCTACAGTGTGCTGTCCTGTGCGCCTACAGTATGCTGTCATGTGCGCCTACAGTATGCTGTACTGTGCTTCTACAGTATGCTGTCCTGTGCGCCTACAGTATGCTGTCCTGTGCACCTACAGTGTGCTGTCCTGTGCATCTACAGTGTGCTGTCCTGTGCATCTACAGTGTGCTGTCCTGTGCCCCTACAGTATGCTGTCCTGTGCGCCTACAGTATGCTGTCCTGTGCACCTACAGTGTGCTGTCCTGTGCATCTACAGTGTGCTGTCCTGTGCATCTACAGTGTGCTGTCCTGTGCCCCTACAGTATGTTGTCCTGTGCCCCTACAGTATGCTGTTCTGTGTACCTACAGTATGCTGTCCTGTGCCCCTACAGTATGCTGTCCTGTGCACCTACAGTATGCTGTCCTGTACGCCTACAGTGTGCTGTCCTGTGCGCCTACAGTATGCTGTCCTGTGCGCCTACAGTATGCTGTCCTGTGTGCCTACAGTATGCTGTCCTGTGCGCCTACAGTATGCTGTCCTGTGCACCTACAGTGTGCTGTCCTGTGCACCTACAGTGTGCTGTCCTGTGCACCTACAGTATGCTGTCCTGTGCCCCTACAGTATGCTGTCCTGTGCGCCTACAGTATGCTGTCCTGTGCAACTACAGTGTGCTGTCTTGTGCGCCTACAGTATGCTGTCCTGTGCACCTACAGTATGCTGTCCTGTGCACCTACAGTATGCTGTCCTGTGCGCCTACAGTATGCTGTCCTGTGCACCTACAGTATGCTGTCCTGTGCACCTACAGTATGCTGTCCTGTGCACCTACAGTGTGCTGTGCTGTGCACCTACAGTATGCTGTCCTGTGCACACAGTCCTAGACTGAGGCAGGAGAGATGAGTCTGACTACTATAGCAACTTGGCCACAGCCACTTTTTGTAAACTTGTAAAAGACCATTCCTTAATCCAACAGGACAGAGCATTCTGTCGTTATTGGATGTGTTAGTTACTAGCCAGTGAGCAAAATTAATGAATAACCAGGGCTAGTAACTTTCATTTTAGTGCATTTCTGTCAACATCTATACTTATTACTTTTGTAAAGTTTTAATATGCTAGGTTTCCAATATCCCAACAATATCACAGGTCAGAATGGATTCACAGTAAATATAAACTTACATATACAGTATTGGTATATCACAGAATGGGGAGTCAAAACTGGAAATGTCTGGAATTTTTCGCCTTGGACTGTCCCACCTCAAAACTTGACTACATGCAATTTGGCAGGTGCTTCACTAATCTCTAATTAAAAGATTATGTAGGATACACTGTAATGTTGTATTATAAGTGCCATAGAATATGCTGACGCTATATAAATAAATGTTAATAAATTAAATACATTTGATTGATGCTATCTTGTGAAAAGAGCAAATTCTTGATGTCCCAACAGCAGAACGCAGCTTTGGCCCTAAATAAGCCATTGAAATTCAGCTTACTGTATTTGCAGCTATGTGAAAAGCTATTCCAATGGGGAATTATTTATTTATTAAGTTTATTTGCTGTTTACATAGTACATACTATATCATATGCATAGAGTTTCATTGTGTCTCAGCTGTTCCAAGGATAGTCCCAGTTTTTTTTTTGCTTGAAATCATTTAGTCTGACCTATTGCATTCCTAAAATTCGCACTCCTGATGAACCAAAGACCTCATTCAGAGCCGCTCGCAAAAAGCGAGCGCTCGCTCTGAATGAGGGTGGCCGCTTTTTTTTTTTTAAAGCTGGCCGCTCGCTAAGTTGTGGGTGACCACCCACAGCTTTTGGGAGCAGCCAGGTGATGGTCGCCACCATTGCGACCATCGGGCTTGCGATGAGACCCTTGTGGTAGGGTCTTGTCTGCTGCAGGCCCCAGTGGGCTTCCGGCTCTAATAGAGCCGGAAGCTCACTACTGACATAATTGGTGATGTCAGTAGGGCTGCCCACAAATGGCAGGTGTTCCTTCAGGAACGCCTCCGTTTGTCCAGCCACCCCCCCACACCGCCTACAAAACGGGGCGATCTGTTGATCAACATCAACAGCCGCCCCGTTTGTAGCGAGCCCCCGGAGCGAGTGAATTTCTCACTCGCTACTGGGCTTGCGCATGGCGCATGCCACGCATGCGCAATTCACAACCATCGACCCGCTTGCGAGCAGGTCTGTATCAGGCCACAAGTTTGTTAGAGTTAGGCTGTGTACACACATGAATGATATCGGCCCCATTTGGCTAAATCGGAACAACAAATCTGGCATATCATGTAGTGTGTATGCCCGATTTGCGCGCTCCCATGGTCGCATGCAATATTGTGTGATTGGTCGTGCTGCACAGTGAATCACACGATATCGCATGTGAGGCTGTACATATTAATGAAGGACGGAACAGTGATAGTTCTGTTGTTCATTAAATCTTTTAAGTGTGTACCGGCAATCATGCTATGTCCAGGGTGAAGGCAAATCGCCCTGAACATAAGCACGATTGCAGGTCATTTAGGCGTGTACCCAGCCTTAGTGCAAATAGCTCCCTATAGTTGTTGTACATTATCTGGCACCTGAAATGAGACATGCTATAGTAGCTTTTAATGGAACATTATTCAGGTCATATGGGAGAGCTCCCATATGTACCTGTTTTTATGACGGTAAATCTGAAAGTAGGAATGTTAATCAGGTAATTCAAAAGCATGAACCCAGATCAATATAATTAGTTACAACCGTTGTAATTACTTTACAACCTCTAAAGGGTTTGTGGGTTGGTCACAATAACAAAACAAATGTGATATAGATATGGGGGTTCTAGTTTTCTTCTTTAGAAATGTGCGACCCCTACAATATTTTTTAATATAACACTTAAATAAATAAAGTGATAACCTTTTCCTTGCACATTTACATATATTATTGTATTTTAATCCAAGCACATATGCAAATTCTGTTCATGACACACTACACTATACTCAATATAGATAGTTTGGCCAGCTGTCATTTATAGAATAGCTAGGAATTCTGCACACAGGAAACATTTTATAGATGTAAACAAATCTATCAAAACAATGACTTGTTTTATTTTACTTTTCTTTTTTTTTCTTTCTCCTGACAGTACTTAGGGGCCTATTCATCATCACTTAATTTTCACAAAAGCAGGTGAAAAAGCACATTTTCACCTGAAATTGTGATAATTAAGTATTCGGGCCATTCATTAAGAAGGTAAAGCAGAAGATATCACAGATATCTCCTACTTACCTTCTGTTTGCGGAATGGCCCGCTGTCCCCATACACTAGTATGGGGACAGAATTCATCAAGCTCCAAATATTATATTTTCGGAGCTTGACTGCGGGAGCATTCGCATTCTTCAGATGGCGAATACTTCTGCTTGTGGATCGCTACCCGCTCTTCCCTATGGGAAGAAGGTCCGGGTTGCGAGAAGGGATCCTTTAGAATCCCTCTGCCCCTGTCCGGCTCCTTCCGCCGGACATCGGGGCTCTTGTGCGCATGCGTGACTTGTAGGTCACGCATGCGCACCTCCGTCACTGCTCCGACAGGAGCAGTGAAAAGATTCACTGCTCCAAGAGGAGCAATGAAGCCGTTCGCGGGGGCAGCTGATTTCACATCAGCTTCCACCGTGCCGGAGCAATGCTGAATTGCTCCGGTGGCCGTGGTGAGTTAGAATGTTAATTATCGGGGTTCGTTCGGACCCCGATAATTAACATCATGAATAGGCCCCTTAATCCCTGGCAGCATATTTTTCATAGATATTTACCCACTGGAATACTCATACTGTAAATGTTTAGTATCAACTGTGGGTCACTTCGCTAAATGCCCCATAAGCTAAATAATTGGAATAAACAGCAAGAACAGCTACCAGAACCCACTGGAATATACAGCACACTGTCACCCAAGCTCTAGCTATCTCATTGTTAGAACACATTTGAATGGCAAACGTTTTGGTATCCCTAATGATCTTTGACCACAAGCAAACCACCCATAACATACCTATTATAATTCACCACTGACTAGGGCAATAACTTAATATTCAATTATTGATATTAATAACATGAAGTACTAAATGATGGTAGCATCATAAAGTTAGGTCTATGTTCAACTCTGTGTAGTTTCTCAGGCCAGTGACTTTGCATGTTCCATTATATCACCACTGCTATATTGCTACATAGATATGCCAGCATGTGCCGAATACATTTTCACCATTGTATGTATACACACAGGTGTGTGCTCCCGTTTGTCTGCACAACACCTGTGCTACCCTACATGTTCCTGGCTGGATCTAGTACATCCATTGTACCAGACAACTGTGTGTGGGGTGACAGATAAATAGGGGAAGGAATTAATCCATTGTCTAATCTAGAGAAATTTTTTGAAGTTGCTAGAGGGTACAGAATAGCGGAATTGCAGTTGGGTGAATGACATAAGTATATCATTAGAATATAGATCACGCATGGTGTGAATACTATTGGGAATTCAGGTGGACAAATTCAAATAAGGGATTCGGCGGCCCAGGCTCAGTAAGGGAAAATTGGCTGAGGGAAGGAGGAACTGCTCCAAAAAGCTAATTAACTTGTCCCACACGTTAAGGGTTGCCAGTTTTTCCTTAGATGTGGAAGTGGGGAGAGGTCTGGTTCTAGCTGGAATCCATAACAAGCCCTGCAAGGGGAAACTACCAAGCATGTCACCCTCCAAAGAGACCCAAAGTTTAGTTTGGGATGAATATAGACAATCACTAATTTGGTTTAACAGACAAAGTCTGTACAGTTCTACAGGGCCGGATTGAGGGCCACATGGGCCTGGAGCTGAAAATGACAAAGGGCCTATTATGAGAAGCAGAGGAGGTGTGACCAGTGCTGTGTGGGTGTGGCCAGTGACATGTGGGCATGTACACCTCTATACTCTCAGCCCCAATGTTGCCCTAAATATGTAAAAGAAAACAAATGTTTCATTTTGTGAGGTAAAAAGAAATACAATTTTACTACTTATGATTTATGGCTGACCGTGTGGAGAGCAGATGGCCAGTCAACATCATGTTGTCATGACAATGGGCCTATTTTTATGTAGAGGCCTGGAGCTGGAGCTCCATCCGCTCCATTGTTAATCTGGCCATGCAGTTCTAAATTCAGGAAAGCCAAACCTCCCACCGACTGGGGCATTGTGATATATTTCATAGCAAGTCTAGCCCTCTTATTATTCCAAATATATCTATTGAAAATAGTATGAATATAGTATGAAAATAGTACGAAATCTATTAAGCCAGGAGTGAGGGAGAATTCTGGGAATAGCCCTAATGAAATATAAAAGTTTGGGGAGATACAACATTTTAACAGCTGTCATCCTATCCATCCACAAAACCTCATTATTTATCCAAGGATTGAAGTTGCTTAAATAATGGGTTATAATTTTAATTGAGAAGATTCTTCTCTTTAACTGAGGAGATACCCAAATATTGTAGGGAGTGATTTTGACAATTCTATTTAAATTGTGTTGATAAGTTGTACTGTAATCATATGGGCCATACTTTCTCTGCTCTCCTCCAGGATATTCCGAAGAGGTGAGGTCCAGGTGGGGTGCTGGGGGTGTGGAGCTAAGATTTGTGTTGTGTCCCCACCCCTTGCAATTTTCAGTACTGTGTTGCTAGGGGCGAGGCCAAGGCAATGTGATTCGCAACATCATGCCCTCTGTTCCTTACCCTACTCTTCTAGAGTTCTGGATCCTCCCTGAAATGTGGATGCGAGTATGACTTTAATCATAATTCTTTGTATATTAGAATAAGGCATGGGTTTAACTTCAAGAGGCTCAGCATCTAGAGGAGAGCTCCATCAAACAAATCTCAAAACAACATTTTCAATATAGTATATACACCACATCAGGGGGCCCACACTGCACCCATAGGTAATTATACTTACCTCTCCGCCGATCCCGATGTGCTGCTCCACAGAGCCCGACTGGCTCACTGAGAAAATGACGACAGCCATTTTCCCAGTGATCTGCGCACGTGCAGAAAAGATGTCCCTGGGAAGTAGGTGCGGGCGCCATTTTCCCAGAGACCCATGTGTCCGCAGTAGATTCATGAAGCCAGAATATACAGCGCTCAGTGCCGCTAACAGTGAGGAGGGGGCCCAAACGGAGGCTGCACACGGGCCCCCTCCTCTCTTAAAATGCCCCTGCACCATATATTTATTTTCAACCATAAAAAACTTCAGCGGTACAGAAAACAAAGTGTATAATTTCTTTAAACATGTATTGAAACCAGGAACTATTTTTTGGCCAATGGAATAAATTAAAGGAGTTCACTAAGTAATTCTGACTGCTGTCAACTTGAATATTTACAGAAAGAGACTGCAATGGCACTTGTGCTGTGTTTGGCTGTAAACCACAGGAAGAGAATGTAAATGACTGTGCTGAATCCTAATACTGCTGTTTGTTACCTATCTGACGGATGGACTTAAGCATATATACTTACTCATATATTCAGGGGAATTCATTGCCATAACCCTGTAGCTACCAAATCCAGAGGCAACCTGCTAGAGGAATTCTATTAAATTGTACCTAAAAGAGCACAAAGAAAACAACTTAATTTCTTAGATCAGTAATAGAAAGTTGGTAGAAAATTGTTTTTGGAAAGTTTCTACAGGAGGTGAAGGGGGAGGGGAGGGTCATTTAGTTATCTAAGACAGAGTCAGTGTGCAGGAGGAATGAGATAATGACTGAGGAGGGTGTTGGGGTGTATGTAGAAGCTTTGTGTATGATTTTTTCTTATGTATATAACAATTTTGTTTCAGTACTAGCAACACATGCCTAAAAGAAGTACATAAATATATTATAATGTGACATTGTAATGATAAGGAAAATGCCAGTTCTGCATGGTTAAGCTAATCTCCCCTTCCCCAAATGAGAACTAAACAGTGACTAATTGTGGCTCCAGGAGAGAGGCTACAGGGTCATACAGGTTCATACTCTGTTACTTTCACCATTCACAAGTCTCTATTCTTCCAAAGATGCAGAAGACACATTGCCACAGAGACTCACTATAGTGTACAAGGTGGTTCTGTGTAATCTCTAATACAGACTGACTATAGGCCCAAATACTACAAATAAGGTACCTTATGCAAACCGATATCTTATGTGAAAAATAAGTAATTTGCGAGTGTTTTTTGTTATAATTTCCATAATAATAATAATAATAATAATTTAGTAGTAGTGGTTGTGGTGGTAGTAGTAGCAGTAATAATAATAATAGTATTTATATATGTTTCTAAATCTTGGTACTAAAGTTATCCAAATCACTCACTTGCCACTTATGTTTCTCTGTATACACTAATAACAATTGCAGCCATCTGACCAAGTTGAAATGGAACCATGCAGAACGTATTTCATGTATCCAGTCTTTAAAGGTTATGCTGGCAACTGCACTTGGTCTAAGGAAGCACTTATGCTAGGTAAACACTCTACGACGTGTCTACCCGGCGACGGATTGTCGCGATGTAACGACATCATAATATACGATCCGGTGTACGACGGCGCAATGTATTGTGACATGCCGCATTTAGTAGCACCGCATTGTTCATGGCATCGTCCCATCTGCTCTGCAGAACACCATATGGGACCATACCATGATCGACCCTCGTGAACGCGCAATTGGGTGTACACACTGCACGATCTGTACGATATATCGTTTCAAGAACAATATATCGCATAATTTGTACCCAGCTTTAAAGGAAACCTTTTCATAATGTTTCTCCTTGGATGCAGCTAGGTTACATTGTTTCTATATCTTTGTAGGAATGTCTAAGTAAATGAATGCATGAGGTGTGTAACTAATAATAATGGTGATTTCATGTGAGATATCTCCGATTATATTCCTAGAAGCAGTGGGTTGGTATACAATAACCTGCATAACTACCTATCCTGTTTGAATAATGCTTAAATAATATTTGTGGTCACATAATGCATTTATCTAGCACAATGTTGCCCTAAGTGCATATACTGAGCATGAATGATCCTATGTGTTTCCCTACTGTGTGAACAAACTGTTCCAATAATATGGCAATGGGGCCAAAGGCATCTCAGGTGGGCATTGGAGCAGAAGTATAGCTAAAGATATGGGGGAAGAGAATTGAGGAATTGCCTAATACCCCTTTTCCACCAAAATCCCGGGTCTGACCCAGGTTTTTTGACCCGGTATTTTGCCGGGTCGTACTCGGCTTTTACACCGTTCGTTTTCACTGCACCCTTGTCCCGAGTTTTTCCTGGGTTATGGATGTCATAAATAATGGCCTTTATTTAGACTCACAAAGATGAGGTCACAGAAAGGGCACAAAAGGGAGGGGTGAGGACTACTCACAGCATTGCAGCAATGATGGCCGATGAGTTACCAGTGTGTAACCCAGAGTTCCTGATTGTTTGTTTGTAGCTTTCTGCTGTTTCACACAGCAACTGAGAGCATGATTCAGCTTGTGACACTGTGCTGCCAAGTGCAGTGTCATTTAAGGAGGAGGAGAGCACAATTTCTGACATAGAGGGCTAATTCTTGAGGTCAGTATTTGTGCAGGACGAGAGCCCTGATTTCATCGACCATGGCAATCATACTGAGAATAAGCACAGCAAAACAACCGAGAATGTGGGTCAGAGACCGCAAGCACAGAGAGGCTTTCATGATGACTGCGGAAGCCTTTCAGGACGAGCAGTGGATGGCACAATTCCGGATGTCGTGTGCTACATTTCAGTAAATACTGGACCTACTCACCCCAGCACTCACCATGCAGATGACCAATTTCAGAAAGCCCATCGAGCCAAGTAGGAGACTAGCGATTGCTCTCTGGTGGCATGCTACCCCCAGGGAGTACCGTACAATCTATTGCTTGTTTGGAGTTGGCATCGGCACTGTGTGCAAGATTGTGTACCAGGTGACGCAAGCAATACTGGATAATCTCTATCGCCGCTCCATCTGCTTGCCTGAATGTGAACGCCTAGATTACACCATCCGAGGCTACCTGAGGCGCAGTTATCCCCAGTGTGCGGGTGCCATCGATGGAGCTCACATCCCTATCATTGCACCTCCTGACAACTCAGAAGATTACTACAACCACAAAGGATGGACCTCCATTGTACTACAGGCTGTCATGGACCACAAGTACTGGTAAGCATTTTTTAATGGTGTGTTTTATATCCAATTGTCACTGCTTTATTGTTTTGTGGTTTAGGATACATAATCTGATAAACTTTATTTTGTAGCTTCACAAATGTGTTTGTGGGATGGCCTGGCCGAACACATGATGCACGAGTTCTGGCCAACTCCGCTCTCTATAGGCTCACAGAGGAGAAGCAGGATGGCTGACTGTTTCCTAAGGAGCTGAGAATTTTTTGTTATTTGTTCAAATTTTCATAGCTGTACTTTTGTTTATTTAAATTGTTGTTATAAATGTGAAAAGCTAGGTAAGAGTCTACAATTTGGAATAATTTTTTTGTACATTATTGTACATTATAGTAGTGACAATGTATTATACCAGGCATAAGGAGAGATGTACTAAGCTCTGGAAAGTGAGAAATGATCAGCCACAGGGGTGTTTCTAGAGAGGAGGGGGCCCGTGTGCAGTCTCCAACACAGGCCCCCTCCTCTCCTCCCGGCGGCCAGCAGCGCACTGAGCTGTATGCGGCCAGCGCTGGAGTTATAGACTCTGGGCACTAGAGTTTGCCCAGAGTCTATAGTGTATGCGTAGGTCACCGGGAAAATGGCCACCGCAGCCATTTTCCAGTCGTTTTACAGCGCCAAAACCCCGTGCCGACGTGGGACTGCGGAGTGGTAAGGACCAGGATTGTATGGAAATGAATCAAAAAGTCTGTTGGATTTGACTTAAATAATAAGAAATAAAATCAGTGTGCACAGCCACCGAATGATGGGCGATTTCCTAGCCAGCACACGGTATGCACTACAGCAGTCTGTGAACTCCACCGCTGCACCACGGTCTGCATCTCTGGACACATGTCGGACACTGAGGATTCTTTTGCTGGATGCTTTTAGGAGAGGCCTCTCCCAAGATCTACGCTGCAAAGCAGCAATACGGTACCAGTTTATTGGTTACACAGAGACTGTTAGTCACAATTTGGTGGATTCAGCAATATATCCCCAGACATGACTTATATTAATGTTCACTCTCACTAAAAATTGATTTTAATTTTGTGGAATAAGCCCATCATTCGGTAGCTGTGCACACTGATTTTATTTCTTATTATTTAAGTCAAATCCAACAGACTTTTGATTCATTTCCAATTCCATACAATCCTGGAAAAAGAGACAAAAAGATAAAAAGAAAAAACTCACATATCTATACTAACATTTATTCATTGGGAAATATCCCCCTTTTTTATGCATGCTGATTTTTTTGTCTGTTTTTCTGTGGCCACAGTGGTTCCTTTCATATTTTTTTTATTTTTTAATTTTATTTATTTGTATTTATTTTTTATTTCCTTTTGTCCCCTATAGATTTGATTTAAGGTCTATTTAATATAATATGTGAATTTTATTATATGTATTTTTGTTATTTCATGACTATATCTGCATACATTAAATTTAGACACTACTAGTGTCATTCAGCACTCCCAGTTATTTTTGTTTTTCCATAAGGTTTTCAAAGGGGTTAGCCACTCCTCCCTGGTGAGCTGCTTCTAGATTTATCTATTGCCATTTTTGATGTGCCTACCCCATATTTCCTTCCTTGCCTGTAGATTAAGTAATCTTGGTTCTTCGGGTTTGACGATGTAGCAGAAGGGTCATAAAAACTTTGCCCTCTATTATATTGGGCATAAGGGTGCTCCTGCGGTGGTGCTTGATATAGTGATTGTGTAGGGTTCTTATTTACTATACACTCCAGGAACGCCATATGTATGTTGAGGGATTCCCTGGTTAGGCATTCTTGCATGCGCCATGATCTGTGCGATGAAGGATTGCTGCATTTCTTTTTCTGCTTCAAGGAAGCGTAATTGGCGTGCATCCTCATGCGCCTGCTTATCGGTGTCCATCTCACAAAGCTGATCCACCAGTAGGGTTGACCATAGCTTTCACCATTTTCTCCGATCAATTCGTTTTTTTTGCGACTAGGAATGGTGAACACTAGAAAATGGTAAACAAAACAAAATATTAGATTCTGCAGGCATATATAGACATAGCAGATGTGTAAGCATACAGTACATGTGTTTGTGGCATTTCCCCACCTGCACAAAAGCTACTCTCTGGAACTTATATTTTTTGGGCGCAGGACTTTTCACTCTGTTTTGTACTTGTTGCTGGGACATTTGCATTCCCCGTAGGTGCAGATATGTTAAAGGGATAATTTTAGTTTCAATGAACAGAAGACCGTAGCATATATTAAAAGCAAAGGTAGCGTACATGTGTATTTGGCCTATTCCCAAATGCACACTTGCTACACTCTGCAACAGATACAATTTAAAAAATATTATAGTTACGATTTTAAATGCAGTGTAGGATTCTGGGTAGTCTGTGATGTCTCTGGTTTAGGACAGGGGGGCTGTGACACGGTGCTCTGCGACATTGTCACGGTGCTCTGCGACATGGCCATGGTGCTCTGCGACATGGTTGTCTGTGTGTTCTCTAAATCATTTGTGTTCATCCCAACAGAGGAATCATGCTTGCTTGTATCATGCTCATCAGAAAGCAGCAACGGATATTTCGGGCAGGCTAGACTGCTGAGCAGACTTTGAGGACTTGACTGACTGCATTCCCCCTCCGGTTTTTGACTGGTGCTGCTGGTGGTGCAGAATAAAGAAGATGACAGGCTGACCGGATTTGTTACCGTGGAGTTCCCAAAGATAGAGTAACTTGCATCATAGTATTTCCATTCCATCCTTTTCGCACCGCTTTTATTGAGACTATGGTCATGGACCTTGATAAACATCTTGCGCATAGACTTCAACTAGTTTATAACTTGCTGCTGGGACCTTTTAATATTACAACTTGCCAGTTTCTTTGTGATGTTATGATACACAGTGGCATTCCTGACTGTGCCCGTCATGTGACACATGATCTCCTCCTCACCGCTTATGCTTAGGAGCTCCCGTATGTCCTCATCAGAACACATGCTGTCAAGCCTCTCCAAGTCCTCTCCAGACCTGTGCCCAGCACCTTCTCTCTCCAGACCTGTGTGACCAGCATCCAGTTCTCCAATGTCTTCTCAGGCTTGTGTGTGCACAGGCCACAGAAAATATGCAACCCAATAGGTTGCAATAGGTGTCTGCAGTGTAATGTATCGGGGAGAAATATGCTCACCCAAAAGACAGAGGTGACCTCACAATCTGCATTTTGACTCTGTAAGGTAATGCTTCAGCTGGGTCATCCATGTGTTAATCCACAAGTGCCGCTGTAGGGAGATCTGAATGTAGGTAAGTATCAGTCCCTCTATTTGGAGCAGTGTGTTAGTGAAGTTGCAACGTGTTAGTGCAGTGTGACCGCTGCGCCTATGCACATGCAACCGGCTCTATGACATGTAATCCCAGACAGTGCTCACCGTTCCTGATATGATTGGGAAACACAGCCGCTATGATGACAATGCTGGCTGTGTTCCGGACCTCATTAATGGTCCTGGAGCAGAATGATCTTTGTCTCAATCGTGGTGTGCTGAAAAGCTGAGATAAGATGACTGTTAAAGCACCTCTAGAGTAGTATCCCCAATAGTGCATACTCCGTGTTCTTAAAGCGTTTCTCTACAAGAAGCTGCTTTCTCAAAAGGCGGAAGTCATTTTAATCTCTGTATATGTGTAAAAATGTGCTATTACTTTACACCCTGATTTTGAGTATTGTACTGAACTTTGCATCAGTTTCACTATTACTAGTAAAATGTTCTTATTTTGTACCACAATTTATGTTTAGTAATTATAGGGCCCATACATCAGCAACAACAAATAAACGATTCACAGATCCTGTGAATTTTTTTCTCAATTTAAAGATTGCCTAATCCACCAATCTGTGCCCATACATTACAGATATTTCTCAGTGATTTGCCGATCATTTTCAGGAAAGATAGATCTGCCAATCTTGAAAGGTTCATCATTTTACTAGTAACGTTCTGCAAATTGGCTGATTGTTACCATACACTAGCAAACTACAGCTCAGATTGGTCTGTGAAATTCAACGTTTTGGACAACTTGATTCACCAATTACAGTCACATTTTGGTCGGAATCTGTGATCTGTAAACCCCATACATTGAAGATTGTTTTTTACACAATCATCTGCAAAACCCCAAATTGCTCCAATTGATTGCTGATGTATGGGGCCATTATAGAGTTTTTATAGCTTAATTAGGTGTTTCACTGACCTGTGATTTATTAATGAGAGCGCACACATGAGTGGAAGTTATGGCCCCCATACACCAGCAACAGATTGCAGTGTTCATGCGATCCAGAGATGCCGGGTTGCAGGATCGGTGAAATCCAACATGTTGGATTTCATGCAGGATCAGTGAATTCCAACATGTTGGATTTCATGCAGTACCTGACCGACGCGCACCATTTTGCAGTAAACATGTTGGATTTCACTGAATTGCCGATCACGATCAAAAAATTGTTGTGATTTGAAAATCGGTGAAATTTAACATGGCGAATTTCACCAATTCTCCGACGGATCTCGTATAGTTTATTCTGAACTGAGAGCAATCCATAAACTACAACCAGCGTATATAATCATTTATTACCCAGAATAAATGTGCCTGTAAAACGGGACTGTCCCGCTGAAATCAGGACAGTTGGGAGGTATGCTAAAGCTAACCCTCCTTCCCCCCGCAGCCTAATCCTAACCTTCCCCCTAACCCCAATACTTACTATCGGGATGCTGGTGCCGGGATTCTGACTGGTGTCAGGTTTCCGGTGCTGGCATTCTGAGCTCCTGTATCCCAACAGCCGGGATTATAACTACATCCCATCACATCATTATGCGCTTATCACACCCTTATTGTACTTTGGCCACAACTACAGTTCCTTATGCTGTGCCTACATATCCACTCCAACCCTATCCCAGGCCCCTAGTTGTACATGTTCGTAAGTCCAAGTTGCATGTTGGAAAAGATACACAGTGAGAAAATGACACAAACGAGTGTGTTGTGAGTTATGCCTGAAAAAAAGCTGCCACTTGTGTTCTGCTAAACACTGAATAAGGCCCTTTATCATTATAATGATAATCCCACAAAAAAGTAGATGTTTAGGTTTTGTTTGGAGTCTTTTACTTAATTCCCACTCAATCCAAATCAAATAAAAATGATCATGTCCTAAAAAGTCATTTTTTTCGTGGGCTGGTTATAAAAATGTATAGATTCTAAAATGACTGTATGGTATTACAAGATTATCTCAATATGCTGTCCAGGCTTTCTGGGCATGGGTTTTGTTGTTAGTTATGGTATGAGAAACTAGCATTTACAATTGTAGCTTTTGCAATGCAGACCCATTAATAATGGGCCATTATACAATATCACCTTATGACCCTAAATTCTATCCCATAAATCCTGTCACCTGACAAAAATAACAGCATGGGAGAGTTATATAAACTATGACCACTCCAACTCGTTAACTTTTACAATTTTATTATCAGTCCGGACAAAGATCTTAAGCACAGGAAATTGCGTTACACATTCTTAATTAACACTCATTAAATGGACCTAGAAATTAGTGTAACACTCTCACTGCAGACGACATGCCAAAAGTTGCATAGTAAGATTTGTACATGAAAGCATTACAATAGTGGGAAACAAAAGTGAGACCTCTCTATTTACCAAAATAAAGAAGCATAAATTGAACAAGTAAGTAATAATAACACTCAAATGCAATTAAAACAAACAAAGACTATTAATGGGGGGTCATTTTCTTTCACTTGTATTTAACTTACTAAGTCCTGTCAGTGTTTGTTTGGAGCAACATATGAAATTGGCAGTGTATTGATTTTCATTTCATTGGAACCACGAAGCAGAAAAAGTATAGGCTGGTAATGACTAAAGAGTGTATTTAATTAAGCATACATTGATTTTTTTTCTTTTAAATCTAGAGCTTTGTCAACAGAATATTACATTGTAACTCTTACAACTGCACAGTTCATTGGGGTTAAATATGCAAATGTTTTTAATTCTGATACATATTTAATTATTCAAATATTTATATTTTTTTATTGTTATTGACTTTTTTAATCAAATATTTTAATTGAAAGTTTTCCATTAATAAAACAGCAAAACTAAAAGAAAAATAAATAAAACCAAAAACTTACATAAGAAACATAAAAACATATACAGGAAATACAGAAAACATATAAAAAATATAGATGGGAGGGGGTATGATTTGGCGGCCATATTGATCAGACACGTTTAGTGAGAGCTCCGTGTCAGGCAGCTAGATTTAGCCCTCCAGGAGACTCCACTCTCTGCATACCCCTGGGAACTCACCGCAGCTCCAGTGCCCTTATTGACATTCGGCCCTGCAGCCCTCTGGGGCATACTGAAGCCAGTCCTGCCTGCTTGAGGATCCCAATGGCAGCATTTACTCGGATCACTTGTGGCTGGACCACTCCGGTGTCCTGGTTGGTCCTACCCCTGCCTGTGCTGCTACAACAACTGTCTGGGGCCCCGGTGGTTGGAGTGGGCTCTGGTCACTCGCTGGAATACTCACCTGCTTCCTGTCTGGTGTCCGGATCGGCGCTCCGCTCTGCAGCCTGCCCCATTCTATTAGTACTGTCTGGCGGTCCCTGATGCTTGACTATCTACCATGTGGCCAGATCCCCCTGCATCCTAGTGTGCCTCTCTCCTGCAAGGGCTGCGGCTGCGGTCCCGGGGGTCGTCTGGGACAGCGACATGGCTGGTGCTGCACTTGTATAAAATCCCTGTCCTGCATTCCTCACTAGCTGCAGCATACACTCTGGAGGCTGAAAGGGATTGTCTCTTTTTGTTTTCCTTCATGGTTTCCTAGTGCTGGTGAGTTGCCTGCTGATTGCATATTATAACAACAAGCTGTTTCATTACAAGAGACTCACAGTAGGCTTTTACCTAGTCATACCCTGCCTACAGTCCATGCTGTTTGGACCTGGTGAGGTACATCATCCTGCTGGGGGGGGATCTGTGTCACTTTACTGGAGTCCCCTTCTTTGCATATACTACAGAACAGTTGCCTTCTCCCCTTTCTTTTTCTCTGAGTAACTACCTACCTCAAATACTGCTTTACAGCCCCGCTGGGTCTGGACAGGGCCCTGGGATGAATGCCCCCAACAAAAAATTATGGCTGCCTAGCCTCTCTGCTCATAGGGGAATGTGGCCAACAGTTGCCTCAACGCTTTCAGTGCACACGTCTCGTGATCTTTAGAAGTGTTTATCTTTTTACGTTAACATCCCAATTTCTGTGAGCCATGGGGAAGATTAAAAAACATACTGCTGAAAAGGACTCCTGTCCTCCTCTTTTTATGCCTTCCAGATCAGGTATGCAGCAATTCCTTAAGCCGAAAGGCCCATCACTGCCCAGTGACTACTTCTGTTTCCTATCCTTGCCAATACATGAGTCCTCTGGGGAACTTGACCTCCCTGCTCCTCCCCCTCAGTCTTTCCAGGTCTCCGATGGGGGGGTGGGGGACTTTCACAAGTACTGCGCTCTATGCCTATCTGTCAGGACTTAGTATCCCGAAGACTATGCTCAAAGGAAGCAATCTGTTCAGAACTGGTGGAGATTAAAGCAGACATTTCTCTTTTAGGTGAGAGGGTTTCTCAGTGTGAGGACTTTAGGGACAGCTCCATGGATGCATATAAGGCTTGTATGAAGTGACGGTATGCCAGGCTATGCTATGTCTCAGTGGTTGGATGACCTGGACAAAAGAGGCAGAAGCAACAACCTTAGGATCCAGAGCATACTGGAGGATATACCTGTGAATAGCCTGACCGACTATTTCACTAGAATCTTTAATAACATCCTGAGTAAGGATTCAGAATCCTCCATTGTATTTGATAGGGGTCACAGTGCAGCGGCAGACCAGCCTAGGGAAATCATCTGCAGAGAATGCAAGAATCCTTTAAGATAGATGACTGGAGGATCCAGATCTGTCAGGATTTGTCGAAGTCTACTCTTCACGACTGCAGAGTCCCCAGCCCCTCACAGCGGAATTACGTAATCTCAACTTGCGCTACAGATGGGTTTTCTCTTTCAGCCTTCAAGTAATGCACCAGGGAAACTAGATCATCTTTAAAGATCCTTTGGATTTGCCTACCTTCTGCTCTGCCTTAGGAATTACTTCTACCCCAGCTGCCAGAGTGGAAAGATTTGACCACAGGCTCTATTCCACCTGCATTACTTATGGACGATGAAAAATGGTAGGTCGATGAGCATACGATGAAGGGTCCTAAATGACGCCGATGGCCATCTGATAGCCAAGTGACCTGAATTTTTCATAGACTCTGCCTCTGATACGCTTGATGTTTTATCTGTATGTTTTGACAGATTTTCTATGCTATCCCCTTTTTTTCTTATTTTTCATATCCTGATGGTATGTTGACGTATTATTAGATTTATTATATCTGCAAGGACACCCGATTTCCTATATTTATTAGCATTCTGTTACTGAGAATGTCTAGGTAGATCTTTGTATTGTTAGTTCACTGTGTATTTCTTAATTTGGCGAACTGTTGACACTGACCCCCATTTCTCCCATACCAGCGGTTAAGGAGAATTTTTTTTTCTGTTCTATTTTATTGTTTTCACTTTTTTCTACTCTTTGTTTTTGTTCTTTGATTTTCTCTCTCATTTCTCCTTTTTGTTCTCTCTTTTTCTCCCCTTCCCCTGTCCCTTTCCCCTACCAGAGAACATTATTTATATATATATAAATAATTTATTTACCTGATGGTGACTAGTTCTAGGTGGACAACCCTCCGTGTTCTTTCAATTGATGTAAAGGTGCTCAACATTCCTGAAAAGTGCTCCAGGGCATTACGCACCAATAGCAACCAACCCTCATTCCTCAAGATGCTACAAGACCACATTGACACCCTAAAAGAGGGGATCCTCACACTGGTGACTTGAACTGGACACTTCATCCTGATGTGGATACTTCCACTTCCTCCCATAGTCACCCATCTGAACTATACCAGAGTATCTGACAAACACTACATGAGCACCAGCTGGTCAATAAATGGCGACTCCAATATCCTACTGACCGAGACTACACATTCTTCTCCTCACCTCTTAACTCCTATTCCAGACTGGATTCTATTCTACTGCCCCATCAGTTTTTACACCTCTTACACACACATCTATTGAGCCAATGACTTGGTATGACCACACCCGATCACTTTTACGCTTTCTACCAGTTTCGCTTCCTCTAAGCCCTGATATCTGAATGAAAGCCTTCTCTCAGATTCTTACTGAAAGCCCCAGCTGGACCAATTTCTCACTGATTATTTTGAGTTAAACGATTCCCCTGAGGTTTCCAGCCTTACTGTATGGAAGGCACACAAATGTGTGCTGCGGGAAAAATTAAAAGAGCTCGGTTCTTCTCCTAAGTAACAGTGAGAGGGCCATAAGCTACAATTGCTCCAGCAAATTAGATCACTAGAACTGACACACAAGGCCTCTTTGTTAGCTACATACCAGGGCTGAACTTAACGAAATATTAAATGAATGGGTTAAAACAGATTTTAGTTTATGTAGAAATCGTTACTCCCATCTGGTGCGATTGAAAGAGATTGTGGGCCAGTAAGTTAGCTCAGAACCTGTTTTCTGGCTTCTTAATAAGATTGATAGTCCTGTGTCATCCTATAATTTTTTTTTAAACATCTCAATAGCACAGCCAAGGCTGTAATTCGAGTGCTCTAGAGATCCCCGACCCCTCCAACCATAGAAGAATGGTTCTCCAGGCTGGATTTTTGTTTGACTATGGACGACCTTACGATGTCTGGAGCTACTAAATTTAGAGAGTTCAGTGATATCTGGGGACCTTGGTTCGTATTTAAAGAATCTTCGTCCTATTCAGGCCACATTAGTGGAGTTCGTTAACTCGCTCAATTGTTTAATCAGTTCTTTTTATACTCTCTCGGGTGGTTACTCTCTCTTCCCCTTCCTCACGCTCTTCTTATTTTCTATTCTGGTAGCTATTTATCTCGCAAATTTGAATTTATGTTGTATCTTGTTTTGTTTTTCTATGTGTTATATGTTTTATACTGTATGTTATTTTGATTTTGTTTAAATTTTGTCGATATGTTTGGAGTGGATGTTTTGCGCCCTTTGTAATAGACTTTAATAAAAACAAAATAAAAATTACATTCACATCAGTCCCTGTCCCAGTGGAACTTACAATCTATGTTCCCTACCACATGCTCACACACACACAAGGGTTAATTTTTTTTTTTTCGGAGCCAAGTAACCTACCAGTATATTTTTGGAGTGTGGGAGGAAACCGGAGCACACCCACGCAAGCACAGGGAGAATATATAAACTCCACACAGGTAGGGCCATGGTGGGAATCAAACCCATGACCTCAGTGCTGTGAGGCAGTAATGCTAACCATTACACCTTCTGTACTATATATTTTATTTATTTTTTTTTTCCTTAAAGATTTTTATTTAAATCATCAAAGTCTATAACAAAGGGTACAAAACACCCACTCAAAACATATCGCCAAAATATATGAGCATAATATTACATCAAAATGGTAAAGTGTTAAATGTATGGTAGCAAATACATACACAAATGTACAGTACATTAAGAGCAGTGAAATTTAGCAAACAGACTATAATCTAGAACTGGGCAACAATTAATAGTCACAATAAAACAGCATCAGAAATGCGGACTGGTCGGAGGCACAGCAATAAAAAAGATTCTGAGTAATTAAGAATGATGATTAGAAGAAGTGGCAAGGGCATAAAGGGATTCCTGCCAGGGAGCCAGACTGTTAGGATCTGAGTTTGTTGTGGACCAGGGGTAGTAACAGGAGCAGACACCTAAACAGACTTAAACTGAAAAGTGGGTTTTTTAATGGGTGAACTTGAAGACATGTACAATGTTAATATAAAGTCCTGAATATAGATGGGGAGGTGATGACTTGAAATTGAAGTGAAGCAAGCACAGATGGTGTAATGGTAGCATTACTGCCTCACAGCACTGAGGTCGTTGGTTCGATACCCACTACAGCCCTAACTGTGCGTAGTTTGTATATTCTCCCTGTGCTTGCGTGGGTTTTCTCCGGGTACTCCGGTGTCCCCACACACTCCAAAAATATACTGGTAGGTTAATTGGTTCCTAACAAAAATTACCCCTAGTGTGTGTATGTGCGTGTGCATGTGGTAGGGAATATAGATTGTAAGCTCCACTGGGGCAGGGACTGATGTGAATGGCCGAATATTCTCTGTAAAAACGCTATGGAATATGTGTGCGCTATATAAATAACATAATAAATAAATAAGAGTGGGTAATGTCCCGGTAGTAACAGAAATAATAAAAAGTCTTTGTAATCCAAATGTTTACTGCAAGACTGCAGACAGGATATCAGGTTACAAATTGATACTGGTGAGATGAAATCCAGAGAGGTTATGGAGTAGTTGAATAGTAGGAGCAGTTGGTTTGAGCAGTACTGGGATGGCTCAGTGTAGAAACTGGATAGCTGCAGAGAGATAGGTAACTGGAGGCAGTGTAGGGACAGGGTTAACTGCACATTCAGGTCTTTAGGCAGGGAAAGGGTTGATAGAAGGTGCAGGGTTTGATTCGTGGAATAATGATAAGAAGCGTTGTGCGACAATATAGTCCAGGGAAGAAATTCGGACCAATTATCTTGGGAGGAGGACATGAAGATTCTTAAAAAGGTCTCAAGATCCTGATTTACTCTTTCAGTAGATCCATTACTTTGCGGATGATAGGCCGTAGAGAAATTCAACTTCACTTGTAAAACAGAACAGTGCGCCCTCCAAAACTTCGCTACAAACTGAACACCACGATCCGAGACAAGAGGCAGGAAGTTCATGGAGATGAAATATGTGAACAAAAAGATGAGCCAGATCTGATGCAGAAGGTAATTTCTTTAGAGGAACATAGTGAACCATTTTTGAAAACCGGTCTATCACAACCCAGATGGTGGTATAGCCATTAGAATTTGGCAAATCTGTTACAAAATCCATGGAGAGATGTGTCCACGGGTGAGATGGTATGGGTGGAGGTAATAGTTCACCAGCAGGAGATTGACTAGGAGACTTGTGATGAGCACATGAAGTACAGGAAGAAATTAACTCCACTATGTCACTTTTCATTGATGGCCACCAGTAAGACCTTTTTAGGAACTCCAAAGTTTTCCAAATGCCAGAGTGTCCTGCAAACCGTGAAGAATGAGCCCATGTAAGTAGCTGCTTCCTTAACTCCTGGGCCACAAAGGTTTTCCCGACAGGAGGTTGTAGTTGAATTGTAGCAAATACTTTTGACTCTAGCACTGGGGTACTACATAAAATCTCAGAATTGTTATCACAGGACAGAGACCATGGCAAGCCATCAGCCTTTTGGTTGAGAGCTCCTGAGCGAAAAGTCAAAGTAAATTGAAATTGAGTGAAAAATATTACCCAGCGAGCCAGATGAGGACTCACGCACTGGATATTTTTTAAGGAAATAAGATTCCTATGATCAGTGAAGACAATAAAGGGGAAGTTAGCCCTTTCCAAAAGGTATCCTCATTCTTTTAATGCCAACTTAACGGCTAACAGTTCTTGTTCACCTATGGCGTAGTTCCTCTCGGCTGGAGAGAACTTCTTAGAAAAGAACCCGCATGGATGGATTCGATTATCCTCAAATCATTGAGAGAGGACAGCTCCCACTGCCTCTGAAGATGCATCCACTTATAATAGGAAGGGTCTATCCAAGTCAGGTTGTTTAAAGACTGGAGCTGTTATGAAAGCCTGTTTCAGAAGTTGGAAAGTGGTTTCTGCCTCAGGAGGCCACAGAGCACGGTTGGCACTTTTGCATGTTAATGCTGTAATGGGAGCCATTAAAGATGAAAATTCCTTGCTGAAGCATCTATAATAATTGGCGAATCCGAGCAGTCTCTGATCAGCAATCAATGTCTGAGGTCGAGACCAGTCTAGAAAAGCTTGAACTTTTTTAGGATCCATCTCCAGGCTGGATCTGGAGATGATATATCCAAGGAATGTTAAACTTGAAATGCTGAAGACACATTTTCCAATTTGCAGTAGAAATGGTTCTCCCTCAGACGAGACAGGACTTCTTTTACATGTTTTTGGTGGTCCTCTAGGGATGAAGAAAAAATCAGAATGTTGTTTAGATAGACAGCAACGGAGACGTATAACAGATCTCTGAAGATCTCATTGACAAAACTTTGAAATACAGCAGGTACATTGCACATCCCAAAGGGCATGACAAGATATTCAAAATTTCCATCCCTTGTATTGAATGCGGTCTTCCACTCATCTCCGGCGCGGATACAAATCAGATTGTAAGCCCCGCGTAGGTCTAACTTGGAGAATATGGTAGATCCCTTGACTCTATCAAATAATTCTGTAACAATGGGAGTGGATATCTGTTCTTAACCGTAATATCATTAAGGCCTCTGTAGTCTATACACTGTCTTATCCCACCATCCTTCTTAGCAATGAAAAAGAAACCTGCTCCAGCAGGAGAAGTGGAAGGTCAAATGAAACCTTTCTCCAGATTCTCCCGGATATACTCTGACATGGCTTTGATCTCTGGCAGGGACAAAGGATAAGTATGACCACAAGGAGGCATCTTGTCAGGTAGTAGATCGACTGGACAATCCCATTTTCTGTGAGGTGGTAAGACATTAGCCTGTTTTTCAGAAAAGACATCAGCAAAGGATTGATATTCTTTAGGTATTACTAGAGATACTATCGATGCTATTTTCCTCACAGGTCGTACTTTGGGAAGACAAGATTTCTGACAACTTGTACTCCATGAGAGGACCTGTATTGTGCAATAGTCAATCTTGGGGTTGTGCTGTCGTAACCATGGAAATCCTAGAATAACTTCATGGGAAGCCTTGGGTATAACTAGGAACCTAAGATGCTCAAATGGAGTGCTCCAATATGATCCAAGACTGACTGGGTTTCCTTAGATACAGTTCCGTTTAAGAGAGTTCATCCATCTACAGAGGTCATGAAGTTTCCCGCTGCTCCAGAATCTAGCAAAGCAGTGACGAAAACAGGTTTAGGTGTTAAATCTAAAGCTACGGCTAAGACTGAATCTTTAACTTTTGGGGAATGACTTATTACTCCTAACTTGATGTCCCCGGGACCAGTTAGGAACGGGCATTTCCCGACTTACGGGAACAGGAGGCCACCAGGTGTCCTGAATCTCCACAATATAGACAGAGGTTTTTTACTATTCTTCTCTGCCATTCCTCTTTAGAGAGATGGGTATGATTCGCCTGCATGGGCTCTTCATCTGTAGGACAAGGAGGTAGGCGGGTAGGAGAGGATAGTAGGAGTGGCTTGCAACAGTCAGTTTTATGCTTCTCAGCCTGACATTCTCTAAAGCGTAGGACTATTTTATTGCAGAGAGAAATCATATCCTTAAGATTAGTAGGAAGCTCGTGGGTGACCAGATCATCTTTTAATTGGTCTGAAAGTCCATGCCAAAAAGCTGAGGTAAGGGCTTCCTCATTCCACTTGAGCTCTGATGCCAAAATCTGAAACTGGCTGACAGGACGGGTTCCCTGTTTTAGAGTCATAATACTGGATGAGGTTGAAACGGTTCTTCCTGGCTCATCAAAAATCCTCCTGAATGATGTTAGGAATTTAGTATAATTATCCAGAAGGGGGTCTGAATGCTCCCAGAGTGGAGAAGCCCAATCCAAAGCTGAACCGGACCATAAGGACACAATATAGGCCACTTTAGTTTTGGCAGAAGGAAAGTTATCTGGCTGCAAAGTAAAATGCACATCACACTGATTAAGAAATCCGCGGCAAAACTTGGGACTGCCGTAAAATTTGCTTGGCATAGGTATAGGCATAGGTAGGTGCAGCCAGGGAAATGTCCTGTAACCTGTATTATCAGACGGAGGAGCAGGAGTAACCACTGTTACATTTGAAGTAGTCAAAGAAGTCATTTCAAAACTTGCCCATTTGGTGCTGCATAGCTTCTAGGTTTTCCAAACGGCCTGCTATGCACCAAATTAAATCTGTTCCAGACTCCTGTTCCATGGCCGAGTCCATTGGACCAGTGCAAACTGTTAGGATCTGAGGCCCTGATTCAGAGCCAGACACTCTGACAGAGCGCTCACTTTGAATCAGGGCCGGCCTTCTTGTTTTTTAGACCACCCACAGCTATAGCGAGTGGCCAGGAAGATGGTCGCGATGGTCAAGACCATCATGACCATCGGGCTTGCGACGAGACCCTTGCGGCAGGGTCTCGTTGCCGCAAGCCCCAGAGAGATTTTGGCTCTCACAGAGCCGAAATCTCTCCCACTGACATCACTCATGATGTCAGTGGGGCCGCCCCAAACGGAGGCATTCACATGGGAACGTCTCCGTTTGGGCAGCCACTCCCCTGGCCCGCCCACCAAAGGGGGCGTGCTGTCACTCAACATCGACAGCACGCCCCCTTTGGTACAAGACCCGGAGCAACGGTTTGCCCATCGCTATCCGGGTCTCGTGCGTGTACACGACGGAGCCGGCTCCGTCGTGCGCATGCGCACTGGGCCACCATCGACCTGCTTAGCGCTCGCGAGTGGGTCTGAATCAGGCCCTGAGTTTGTTGTGGACCCGAGCTAGTAACAGGAGCAGACACCTGAACAGACAAACTGAGAAGTGGGTTTTTTAATGGGTGAACTTGAAGATATGTACAATGTTAATATAAAGTCCTGAATATAGATGGGGGGTGATGACTTGAAACTGAAGTGAAGCAAGAGTGGGTAATGTCCAGGTAGTGACAGAAATAATAAAAAGTCTTTGTAGTCCAAATGGTTACTGCGAGACTGCAGACAGGATATCAGGTTACAAATTGATACTGGTGAGATGAAATCCAGAGAGGTTATGGAGTAGTTCATAGATTCTCAAACTCGGTCCTCAGGACCCCAAACAGTGCATGTTTTCCAGGTCTCCTCAGAATCACAAGTGAAAGAATTAGCTCCACCTGTGGATCTTTTTAAATGTGTCAGTGAGTAATGATTACACCTGTGCACCTGCTGGGTGACCTGGAAAACGTGACCTGTGTGGGGTCCTGAGGACCAATTTTGAGAACCACTGGAGTAGTTGAATAGTAGGAGCAGTTGGTTAACTGATGAGTAGTACTGAGATGACTCAGTGTAGAAACTGGATAGCTGCAGAGAGCTAGGTAACTGGAGGCAGTGTAGCGACAGGGTTAACTGCACACTCAGGTCTTTAGGCAGGGAGAGGGTTAATAGAAGGTGCAGGGTGTTTCCAGCAGGAGACTGGGAGCAGGCAGAGTAATGCAGGCTGCTTGGAAGCTGGGATCTAGCAAGAGTACAGGCGAGCAGGGAATAGACAGGTCTCAGGAGCACAGGAACTCTATCACAGCATGCGCTGTGAAACACGTTGCACTGCCAACTATGGAAACTCTGAACTTCCTTAAGTACTCTGTGCAAGATCGTGAATGGCTGGAGAGAGCATGTGACACGCCAGGATTGGAGCAACTAAGTCACATGACCAGAAGCAAGATGGCGGCGCCCATACCAGAATGGAATGGGAACACCACCAGGCTTACCCCAGATAGAATGACTCAGTGCCTGCGGAACACCTCGCACAGCCAACGCCTGCCGCCAAACACCAGCCCCTCCGCTGGAAGGACCACACCACAGCGCCCTCACAGGTAATACCGGTCGTCTCTTATGCCAGGAAACCCTGGTCGTGACCCAGACCTTGTCAAACTTTAGAGGGCACTTTAATTTTTAGCACATAAAATGCTCATGAGAAACTGTTACATTAACTAGAGCCGCCCAGGAGGGAAAGGAGGGAGGATTGGGAGCCATCCATGCCCAAGCAATACACTCCTGGGCTAATGTTAAATGATTATTTTTAAATAATTGTAAAAGGGCAATGAGGGGAATCTGCCAGGCTGAGACCGAAGAAGCAAATGCAAGGGGCTAGGAAAGGAACCTGCACACCCGTACTCTGAATACAAGCAACCACCACAGACCAAAAGGAAGCTACTTGAGGACAAATCCAAAGCTGATGCCAGAACCCAGTAGAGGAGGCAGCACACTTGGGGCAAGAGTCAAAGGATGACCCACCAAACTCACAAAGGCTAATTGGGGTCCAGAAAACCCTGTGCAGAATATAAAGTTCTATTTGTTGATATCTGGCTTATGCTGTGGCATCCTGAGAAAAACCCAGGATAAATTTCCAATCATCATTGGATAAAATGGCTCTAATGAGATCTAAGGCTGCACAGACTTACTGCCCCATGAGATGACAACAGAGAGGAGTAGTCCAGGAAAATGGATCTCCAACCAGAGAGAGTATGGACTAAAAGTCAAACTGGAGTTTCAGAAAGGACAGGAGAAACCCTCTCCCACTGTACACAGAGAGCATGCTGGAGCTGTAGATATCTAAAAAATATTTGCTGCCACTCCATAAAATAGCAACAATGAACTACCCTTAAGTCCACTGCCCTCTGGAAAGGCAGAATTACTATAAAATGGGGAACATGGATCAGTTGTGGGCTTCCCAAAACTTTTTCAGCAGCAAGCCATACTCTGCGTACCTGTTGCAGTAAAAGGGGGCAAAGTGAAAGCAGGGTGGGAGCCAACTAAAACTACAAGGGGCCAAAATCCAAACCAGCCTTCACAAGGAGAACAAGAGGAGGGTCTCTCTGATCCAACCCACTTTCTTAACTGAGTTTACTGAGCTGCCAGATAATAAAGATACAGATAAGGCAGGGCCAGACCACCCTTCTCTAGAGGCTGACAAAGTATCTTATAGGCAATATGTGCTTTCCTATTTCCCCCATACAAAAGAGGTTATATAACTAGCAATTATGTCAAACTGGGATAGGGCAACGTATACAGAAGAGTTTAGGCGGAATCACTATCTTTATAAGATTGACACAACCTGTGTCTGAGAGGGGAAGCTTCTGCCACACATGAGATTTGATCTTTAAATCGTCAATTTGGGAGGTAAGATTTAAAAAAATAAAGTCAGCCGGGAAATGAGAGCTATTTCCAAAGATTTTTAAATTGTGTATACCACCTGAGGTGAATATAATATTCAGGACATTGAGAGTTGGTAGAGGGGAGAGGGAAAACGATGGCCTTATCCCAGTTAATGTGAATGCCCGAGTATAGCCCCTAACCATCCACCAGTCCAGGAGTGCAGGTAGGGAACTTAGAAACAAAATCATGTCATCAGCATATACTGTAGGACAATTTTCTCCTCCTTACCCACAATTATAAAACAAGAAATCTCTGGGGAGGCTCTAACCGCACAAACCAATGGCTCTATAGCATGGACAAATAGCAAATGAGACAGCGGCCAACCCTGCCTAGTCCCTCATTCTAATAGGAAAGTCTCAGTAACAAAGCCATTCACATTTATCCGGGCAGCCGGACAGGAATATAGCAGTTTAATGCCAAAAATCTGGGGCCCACACCAAATCTAGAAAGCACCTCCCAAAAAAAGGGCCACTCCACTGAATCAAATGCGCAAGCTGCGTCAAGGGACATAACTACTGTGTCATCAATCACTAGCCACCTGTAGGTAGGTAAATAGTCTTCTAAGATTAATGGCAGTGGACCTCCCCGGCATGAAACCCAGTTGGTCTGGAATCGGATGAACAATTTCAAGTACAACTTTGTTAAGCCAGATAGCCAAAATTTTACCAAGATTTTTAATATCAGTGGATAGCAATGAGATGGGATGATAGGAGCCAGGGTAAATCGGGTACTTTCCCATATTCAGAATAACCACAATCATGGCCTCGGCCATAGAGGGAGGAAGAGAGCATTGCTCCAACATGGTCTCAAAAACTTCCAACAGCTTAGGGACAAAAAACCCAAATGGGTTTTATATTCAATGTGGAGACTGTCTACACCAGGAGCCTTACTATTAGTGAAGGATTTAATAGCATCTTCTATTTCCTCTAGTGTAACAGGGGAATGTAAATATTGCTGATAGGAGGTAGATAGAGTGGGCAAAATAAACTGATCCAAATAGGAGGTCAACGTGGAAAAGGAATATTGAGCTCTGGACCTATAAACATCATACATAGTGGGTCCTATCACAGCAGCAATGGAGAGGGTGTCCTCATAAATCTACCCAGCGGCATCTTGCAATCTGTGAATAGTGGTAGGAAAAAAACAGGAACCTGCCGGTGCGATCAACCTTAATACAATAATCATGGACAGGAAACAAAGATGCCATCTTGATTTGTCTAACAAAAAATCTGTCCATTTATGTACAACAAGCCATTTCACCCTGTCGGCCAGAAGTCTGCTAGCCATATATACAGCCTCAAGGGCTCTACTTTAACACTCCAACTCTTCCTCACGCTTTTTTATTAAAGACTTGAAGCTGTGCAGCCCTAGAAATCAAGGATCCACTCAGAAACACCTTTAAAGGTGTCCCAAACCAAAAACTGGGTTTTAAAATTCCCACCATGCTGCAAAGAGTTCAGAAGTCGCTCCCATCTGCATCAACCAAAATGGATTGAGTCTCCAAAAGGAGGCACCTTTGGGAAATTTAAGGTTTAAGGTCAATAGCAAAAGGGAGTGGTCCGAGACTCCTCTTGACAAATATTCTCTCCCCCCATAACAGAGGGGAGCAGAGAATGGGACAGCAGGGCCATATCTATTCGTGAAAAAACATTATGGGATCTGGAAAAACAAGAGTAGCAATTGTCCAGTGAGAATTGCTGTCGCCATACATGTATCAGACCCATTTTTGAGATTAGACATGAAAATTAAGTACTCTCGCACCACCTATCCAGGGATTCATCCAACACAGTATTAAAATCCCCAATACAAATAAAAGGGGCATTTGGAAAATCCAGAAGGAAATCACAGACTGAGTGTAACTGAGCTGAAGAAACAACAATACAAAGGGGGAAGCATGAATGGCACTTGCAAAAAAAACAAATCGGCTGAACGGAACCACCTGTACTTTATGACAAACAAAACACATGGATTTGTGTATCAGAATAGAACCCTGTCTAGAATTCGAGTGAAAGGTAGAGTGAAAAGTCCATTTCACCCATGGTTTCTTAAGTGAGAGAACATGACTACCCAACAAATGCGTAAACAAAGGACAAACTATCCCCGGGAAGGGGACTTTCATTTGCCATAAAACGTAGTAGCATTTAACCTTATCATTCAAGCCCCCTTACATTCCAAGTTGAAATATTCAACATAAGAATGGGAAGTACCAAGGGACAGGAAGGGTGGTCTACCATCACCCCATCACAAACAGAAAAAGGGGATATGCACCTCCAAACATTCCACCAGCTGCACCACAAAAATGACATATGCTCGCAAAGTAAGAAAAGAAATAAAGAAAAAATATAGAAAATAAAAAACACATAGGAAAAACCCATCCACCCCCACCCAGCATACCCTCTCCAAAACAGGTACGCCTAGGCCCTAAAATATAAACCTGACTGTTAAACTTAACCCACAAGAAGAAAATTAAGAAGGAAAAAAATAGGCAATTATACCCGTTACCTGAATTATCAAAAGAAAAAAATGTCAGAGCAATACAGAGACAGACAAATAAACAGCAGATAATGCATGTTAGCATTAGTTGAGAGAATTATAGTTAAGTGCAGCAAGGTATATCAGGGTAGAGCAACTCAACCTGGTACCTACAAGTCAAGAAATAAGGAAGCTGAAGGTTTTGCAGTTGGCGCTTCTCCTCAAGAAACTGAGAGCGAGAACTTTGGACGTCAGTGGAAGAATCTTGACATACCGCAACTCTCTGACCATTATATTCCAGGGGACCTTTGGTTCTGGCCAATTGAAGATTTGCATCACGAATAATGCAAGAACTTTAGCAATAAAAGATTGTGGCTGTACTCCAGGTAGAAGAGGGCATGGAGGGATTTGATGGGCTCTCTCAATAGCAAATTTCCATCTAAAGGCATCTTTGCTGAAATTGTTCAGGATTTGTACTGTTCCCTTTCTCAGGCAGTCCTACAAATCTGACATTATTCCAATGGAGACGGCCCTCAGTATCCATTGCCTTCTGCTGACAGGTCACCATCTGAATCTCCAAAAAGTCAGTTTTCCCAGGACAGGGGCACTAGAGTCCTCCAGAGTAGAAAAACTATTCTCATCTCTCCAATTCTGTCCCTCATGTTCTGCATATTCTGTGGGAGAAGGGAGATGGCAATATGAGCCTTTGCTACCTTGTCTACCAGCCTCTTCTCAGAATCTGTGATGGCCTGTAGTAGCTATTCCTTGGTGACATCAGTAGGTGCAGCCATGCCAGGGGATGAGGGAGCAGAATCAGAATGAGGGAAGATGGCGCTTCAGCTGAAGCTGGCCCCCCTTGGCCAAACTTTGCCAATTTAGCCGCAGCCGAGGCTTGCAACTTACGCACCATCAAGTAAATAGAACAGGGGAGGCAGTCACAAAGTCAGAGCCAGGAAGGAGATTTATTAGCAGCTGGGCAACAGCAATCCAACAACTGTTATATCTCACAAGAGGTTAGCGCTGAACTGAACTTTACTTATAAAATGTCAACAGATTTTGCAAGGAAAAGAAAACACATCGTATGTTATACCAGCACTGTGTTTATTGTTTTAATTATTTTATTTTATAAAAAAGATGAAAATCAATATTATTATTATTATCCTTTATTTTTATAGCAACACCAGGGGTCCGTCCGCAGCACCTTACAGAGTACAAAAGCAGAAACAGTGTGTACAAAAACAGGAACAAAAATTACATAAAATATAGAATATTGCAGAATTTGGACATTGCTTATAAACATTGTTGCACCAGCAGCCATAATACTCATATAAGCAGCAGAGCAGCAGATCCCAAAGGTTGGGTGCCATTGTAAGCAGTGGGGAGGATATGGTGGTAGAAATGAGGGAAGGAAAAGCAAACTAAAGGGGTCTTCAAAAAAAAAAAATCAAAGTATAAATATGTTGAAGAGGTTATATTGCATATACATGAAAACTGTAGCTTCAATACAGTCAGGTGCATAAATATTGGGATATTGAC
Organism: Taudactylus pleione; assembly: GCA_031769625.1. Lineage (NCBI taxonomy): Eukaryota > Metazoa > Chordata > Amphibia > Anura > Myobatrachidae > Taudactylus > Taudactylus pleione. Next base: position 706,722 of record JAUIMM010000221.1, read on the forward strand.
AGAATTTTCATATTTTGGCCTCTATTCACCACCACAATGGCTTTGAAATGAAACAAACAAGATGTGCTTTAACTGCAGACTTGCAGATTTAATTTGAGGGTAATTACATCCAAATCAGGTGAACGGTGTAGGAATTACAACGGTTTCTATATGTGCCTCCCACTTTTTAAGGGGCCAAAAGTAATGGGACAAACTAAACAATCCTAAATCTAACTTTCACTTTTTAATACTTTGTTGCAAATCCTTTGCAGGCAATTACAGCCTGAAGTCTGGAATGCATAGACATCACCAGACGCTGGGATTCATCCCTGGTGATGCTCTGCCAGGCCTCTACTGCAAATGTCTTCAGTTCCTGCTTGTTCTTGGGGCATTTTCCCTTCAGTTTTGTCTTCATCAAGTGAAATGCATGCTCAATCGGATTCAGGTCAGGGGATTGACTTGGCCATTGCATAACATTCCACTTTTTAGCCTTAAAAAACTCTTTGGTTGCTTTTGCAGTATGCTTCGGGTCATTGTCCATCTGCACTGTGAAGCGCCGTCCAATGAGTTCTAAAGCATTTGACTGAATATGAGCATATAATATTGCCCGAAACACTTCAGAATTAATTCTGCTGCTTTTGTCAGCAGTCACATCATCAATAAATACAGGGGAACCAGTTCCATTGGCAGCCATACATGCCCACGCCATGACACTACCACCACCATGCTTCACTGATGAGGTGGTATGTTTTGGATCATGAGCAGTTCCTTTCCTTGTCCATACTCTTCTCTTCCCATCACTCTGGTACAAGTTGATCTTTGTCTCATCTGTCCATAGGATGTTGTTCCAGAACTGTAATGGCTTATTTAGATGTTCTAAAGATGTTAGATGTTGGCAAATTCTAACATCCCAAATTCTAATAAGCCAAATGTTGGCTTATTTAGATGTTGGCAAACTCTAATCTGGTCTTCCTGTTTTTGTGGCTCACCAATGGTTTACATCTTGTGGTGAACCCTCTATATTCACTCTTGTGAAGTCTTCTCTTGATTGTTGACTTTGATACATATACACCTACCTCATGGAGAGTGTTCTTGATTTGGCCAACTGTTGTGAAGGGGTTTTTCTTCACCAGGGAAATAATTCTTCTGTCATCCACCACAGTTGTTTCCCGTGGTCTTCCGGGTCTTTTGGTGTTGCTGAGCTCTCTGGTGCATTCTTTCTTTTTAAGAATGTTCCAAACAGTTGATTTGGCCACACCTAATGTTTTTGCTATCTCTCTGATGGGTTTGTTTTCATTTTTCAGCCTAATGATGGCTTGCTTCACTAATAGTGACAGCTCTTTGGATCTCATATTGAGAGTCGACAGCAACTGATTCCAAATGCAAATGTCACACCTAGAATCAACTCCAGACCTTTTACTTGCTTAATTGATAATGAAATAACGAGGGAATAGTTCACATCTGTCCATGAAATAGCTTTTGAGTTGATAGTCCCATTACTGTCCGCCCCTTAAAAAGTGGGAGGCACATATACAAACCGTTATAATTCCTACACCGTTCACCTGATTTGGATGTAATTACCCTCAAATTAAATCTGAAAGTCTGCATTTAAAGCACATCTTGTTTGTTTCATTTCAAAGCCATGTGTTGGTGAATAGAGGCCAAAATATGAAAATTCTGTCAATGTCCCAATATTTATGCACCTGACTGTATATTTTATAAAGTAATTTCTAAATTTAAAGTTATTTTTTTAATTCTCCCCCATTCCCTAGAATAGTATTGCAGTGGATCCTCCCCCTAGGACCTTCACCATTTGTTGTATTAAGCAGTAAATGGACATGGAGGCTTTCATAGACTTTGGTTGTACATATGTGGAGGTTTGACTAGAGATGATATAACCAGCTTCCATGTCTGGGGATAAAGCCTTGCAACGTTTGCAGCCTCTCTTTCGAAGGGCTCCTCAGTCGCCCAACCCAGTTAGGTGCTATGCCTTCGACGGTTCCACCTGCATTGAAAAAACCTGTTGTAGGTTTAGCAGTGCATGTCTACTATGTATGGGCCCCCACCTGGAAAAAAATGCTTTCGTTCACTAGCAGAACCTTCTACCAGTTGTCTGTCCAAGGGAGGTGGAGGTAAGTAAAACCTCCTCACGTATATGCCTTGGCCTACGACACACACTGGTTGGAGTTATATCCACTCAAGACTGAGGCATAATTTTTGTATCTGGGCTTCTGCAACATTTTTGATTTTTGGGATTGTTGCTTCTGGGACACGTCATTCACAGACATATCGGGGTACACACCTGCCACAAGTGATGTCAGTGGAGAACTTCTGGCTCTGTTAGAACCAAAAGCTCTCTGGGGCTTGTGATGGACGAGACCCTACCACAAGGGTATCGTCGCAAGCCCGATGGTCTTGACCATCGCGACCATCATCATGGCTGCTCGCTATAGCTGTGGGAGGCCGCTCCAAAAAAAAAAATCCTGGCCCTGATTCAGAGCGAGCGCTCTGTCAGAGCAAGCGGCTCTGAATCAGGCCCTCTGTACTTACAGTATCAATTCCCTCTTCTCAATTCATACAGGTTTCTGACATAGGAACAGCATCTCTTATGGTCCAATCATACAAAGGAAAATTACTTTCATGCAAGGTTAATGCGCTTCTTACTGAGCCAAAGGGAAATCGGTATGATTCAAATCCCGGCAGTCCGACGGAGGAGGAAATCCCGATCATCCCCAGGTAGGTATAAACTAACCTAATTCTACCCCCTAACCCTCCCTTAAGGGTGCCTAACCCTAACCTCCCCCCTGTGCCTAACCCTAATCCACCCTCTAAGTGCCTAAACCTACCCCCCCCTTCCCCGTCGCCTAAACCCAAGTCCCCTGGGGGGGTGCCTAACCCTGACCTCCCCCCAGGGGTGCCTAACCCTAACCCTCCCTCCCCCTAGCCTAACCCTAACCTCCCAGGGGGGGTGCCTAACCCTAAGTCCCCCCTTGGAGCCCTAAACCTAAACCGCCCCCCCTCCCGCGGCTGTCCGCGCTCAGCATCCCTTCGATCGGGATGCCGGGCGCCGGTCTCCCGGCGTCGGTAAAATGACAGGCACCTGTCTTTTAACCCTCGCCGGGATTTAGTAGTCTAGAAGCCGGCGGTATGAATTCCATCCACTGGCTTCATAAACGTATACCGCCACGGGGTTCCATTGAGATTGCTCCTATAAAATCCCTGACATTGTAAATAAGAAAACTACTTTCAGTCAGCACATCCAATTTTTCAATTCACACAACCATTCATATAAATTTATATAATGACAATATTCAATACATATTAATACAATAACAATAATTTATACCACAAATGTAAGAGTCGAATTTTATGATTAATAATTTCTTACCTCAATATGGGTAGAATCATACTTGCCTACTCTCCCAGAATTGCCGGGAGGGTCCTGAAAATCATTGGCCTGCACATACACAATCAACGAGGGGACTGGGGACGGAGAGGGATCTTTCGGATCCGGCTCCAGAGATTTCTGCAAAAAGAAGCTTATAGGCTTCTGTAGGCAACACCATCTATAAATCATTACCTATCAGGCTCAAACTCCAGAAAGTTTTGCTTTCCGGAGCTTGATACATATGAGCATTACGGAAAACCTCTGAAAAAGGAAGTCTTTTTCCCATGTTTCTTATTAGAAGAATAGGTATATTACCAGGACCTTTAGTAGGAATGATAATGTTTTATCTGAATAAGTCCTGAATTACAAGGCATATTGCCAGGGGTGGATTGGGATGGAAAATCAGATTGGGAAATTTCTAGGAGTACCCCTAAATGTTGCCGGGCCTTGTGGAGTGGATGTAGTTTAAATCCTGGCTGTTGGGATGCTGGCACTCAGAATGCCAACACCAGTCAGAATCCTGGCACCAGCATCCCGGCCACTGGCATCCTGATGGTAAGTAGTGGGGTTAGGGGGAGGGTTAGGAGTTAGACACTAGAGGGGAAGATTAGGCTTAGGCTGTGGGGGCTGGGAGGGTTAGGTTTAGGCTGTGGCGGGGAGGGTTAGGTTTAGGCTGCAGGGAGTGAGGTTTAGGGATTCTGGCCAGTGGGATGCTAAACCCATCTCGTACCCAACCCCTGTAGAGGGTGAGGGGTCTTTCTACTGGAAAGATGAACACTTTAGGCCTTCCTCTCCCTACTAGCCTCAACACTAAAACAGTTTAACTTGATTTAAAAATGTACTCTCTCCCCCCTAGTATTATTTATTATCTACTCATTTACATTAATATTCTCACTATATAACTTTAATAGCCATTGCTATTTCACACTAATAGTACCCACACATTACATTAATACCACACCCCACACACATTATATTAATACCATCACAGGCATATGAAAATAATACAATTACACACACAGTATAATAATCCAATGACACAAACACATTAAATTAAAATCACCCATCCCACACACACATTATAATAATAAACCTCACAAAATGTGAGATAAAGCATTTGGGACTTTATGCATGTGTACACATTGGGATGCATATTATTAATGCCAGCACACACACACACACATACATTATATTAATGCCAGCACACATACATACATTATTAATGCACACACATTACACACCAGGGGATATTAATCAAGGGAAGCTGCTTATAAAGGGGCAGGTGGAAGGGTCTGATGGTACATGAAGAGCATGAGGAGGAGACTGATGGCACATACTAGGCATTTTGGGGGGTCTGATGGCACATAAGGTGCCTATGAAGGGGGTCTGATGACATATAAGGTGTATCTGCAGCAGTCTAATGGCCCAAAAAGGAGCATCTGGAGAATTCTGATGGCATAAAATGGGCACGTAGAGAGATAATGTGTGATAGGACACAGAAAAACCCCAATTAACAAAAATGGAGAATACGCGATGAGTGTCTCTCTGTGGTGCAGTGAAAAAGTGTAACTTATTTGTTAATATTAAAATGTTTGTTAATAATGGTATATAGCTAAATATTTAAAAATGATTTGGTGTATTGAAGAGTGCGTGTTTTCTTCACAAGACCAGGCCTCTATATGCATTCATGAACAACAAAATTAATAAGACACAATTGGGATGCAAAGGTTAATAAGTTCTTAATCACAGTTTCAACACACCAAATTGTATCTATCTATGGGGGGGGAATTCAATTCAATGGGATGATGAATAGCAGTGGGAGGGAGCTCCCGGAGCTATTCAATACACTGTGCTGTTTGCCTGGTCAGGAATTGGTTGTCAGAAAATGCTGATTCTTGCGACTGAACCTGGGTGTTTAGTCGTGAGAACCGGCATTCTCCGCCTAAAGTGCGGCCATCAAACAGCTGCGCGACCAGAACTTTTTTCGGATTTCTCCTCGCATCCCTAGGAGGGTGCGAGAAGAAATCATTTACCCCCCCCAAACAGTGCGGTGAATTGAATAGCTTTGGGAGCTCCATCGCATTGAATTGAATTCCCCCTTTGTTTTAAGTAATTCACTATTTAACATTAGAAACAAACATTTTATTGTCAACAAATAAAAGTTATATATAAAAGGACCCCATTTTTTTAAAATTATCCTACCACTACCGCTACCTCCGTCGCAGTGCTGGGATCGCAAATGCATTAGTGGGTGTCATACACCTCCTGCTGCATTTGCATGATTGCAAAGATCGCATTGCAAAGCTGCCTGCGTGCATACATCATATCTATAGCCTGCGTGCAGCTTCGCAATTGCGATCCTTGCTGAATTAGGCCCTTAGTACAGAGCATGAACTTCAGAGCCAGTTAGACACTGGGGGCAGGGACGTAGCTAGGGTAGTGCGGCCGGTGCCATTGCACAGGGCACCACTGGTCAGGGGGCGCTGTTTGGGTCTGTCAAATTTCTGTTTATTACCATTCTTGCTTGTAGCTTGCTCTTATTTCATCCCCAACATCTCCTGGCCTCTCCTATCTCTTACCTGGCCCTGTCCCATGAAGCCATGGCCCTTTTTTGGGTGCATTATGTCCCTTTGAAAAATGAGGGGGGCGCCAATGCTATTTCTGGCACAGGGCACCAAAAAGTCTAGTTACGGCTCTGACTGGGGGGATATGTTTCAAATCTTGGAGAGATATAAATTCAGTTTCTAACTCATTTATCTAGCACGGGCTGTAAAATGACAGTTAGAAGCTGATTGGTTGCTATGGGCAATGTCTCCACTTTATCTCTCTCCAAGATTTGATAAATCTCCCACTGCATTTGAATTGTTGGAAGAAGTGTTACTTCCGCCTGTAATATCCTTGTGTCATTTGCCACTTGTTGTTCTATCTACCTGATCCAGTAAATCTAACTGGTTAAGCTGTGCCACGTGTGGACTTACCAGCACCAACAACTGCATTACATATTTATCAACACATGCATCTTGGAGAAGCACATTATACCCTAGTTTAACTATTGTCTGGAGGAATACTGCTCTCGGCACAGTGCGCTTGCACATTATAGTGACAGTAAACTCTGCTATCAGGTCTTACCTGGCCCAGGAACGTAGGAGGGTGATTTAGGTGGAGCATGAGCCCTGGGGTGCCCAACAGTTAAGAAGGGGCTGGCTGGAGTCCAGCAGCTGTTTAATTGCTGACTGACTGCTGGCTCCAGGCGCATTGCTTCTGGCAGTACGTGATTGTGACGTTGTAATGTTCAATAGCACAACTAGAGGAGAAGCAAACACATCCTAGTGAGGTGAGGCTAAGACGGCGCCTTATGGGTGGGATTGCACATGCTGCTTAGCCTGTATCATACTTACCTACTCTCCCAGAAGGGCTAGAAGACTCCTGATTTTTCTGGAAGTCCCCTGCACCCCCGATTGGTGGGTGGGTCTCCTGCATCCTGCCCACTTCCAAGTGAAATGAGCAGGATGGAGAGATAATCCATCCAAATGTGGGTCACGTAATTTTAGCCCCACTTCTTCCCACAGATCTGCAATTTGCATCATTTTAGCACCACTTCTTCCCACAGATCTGCAACTTGTGTCATTTTAGCACCGCCCCTTCCCCACGGACTTGCGATTCACACCAATTTGTCGGGTCCTGATGATAAGAAGAGTCCACCCTCACCCCTGAAATGGACAGCTGCATCTCCTCTCCGGGTTTCTTCTGATGATGAGCAACTAAAAGTTGGCAAATTTGGTCTGTATTCTGATTTCAGATTGTGATGCTGGCACTGCCTTGTCTACTGTTGGGACAAACATCCTGTTTGTGACTCCTACTCTGCCCTGTCCGGTATCCACATTGACCTCCTGTTTGTGTACCCACTACTCTGCCAGCTTCTCCAACTGTTGCATTTTTCTCATCAGTGACGCTGCTCTAAACTGCCAAACTGTGTTACATTTTACCTTTGGGAATTCCATTTTGTATCTCTCAGTACTGAATAATTGATCCATGGCCTGGCATCCCCTGCATTCCAGTATTGTGCAGTGCCTGCTGAATCCATTGGCGCAATATCCTGCAGTTTTCCAGTAATATCCTGGAGTGGTACTTGCAGGTTAATCCTTCTCTATACTAGTAACTATCTCCTGTAATATTTCACCTGATAAGTTATCACAATTCTCCTTTATACATATGTGATTAACTGCTGACTGCAATGATGTAGCAGGACACTAACACTGCCTGGACCAACCCCACCGTCCCCCTCCCCAGCACATGTGACATAATAATGTTGCGGAAGCGGGGGCCGGGACCAGGAATCTGAGCTCTCAAGCCTACTGGTTGCACACCCCTAGTTAGCTCTGAGTACCTGTGTTTCATTGTCTGCAGCACTTTCAATCCCTGAATATGGATTTAAAACTTTCCTGCCCAAATAATCTGTAAGTAATTATCCCTTGTTCTATTTTAGCTCAAATTATTTGCTTTGGACATGCTCTAGTTACAGCTTCCAACAGTCTGCCCTTTGCCTGTGTTAAAGTTTAGTCAGTGAGTCACCATTTAGATGCTTCATATAAGCTAGTAAGGTGCAGAACAGTGCATCACTTAGCCTTATTACAAAATCTGTGTAAGGTCCCAGCCAGGGGAGATCAAAAGAGGATGGGGCTGCTGTCTCCATGCCCCTTGCCCCTCTAGCTAGTGCATACAAGGATCAGGCTCTGGCACTCTGCCAGAGTCTACTGCACATGTGCAAAACTTCGGAAAAATGGTGCCGGTGCCATTTTCTCAGAGATTTATATGGCGTTCAGCTAAGTATGGTCTATAAGTGCAGGGACCCAGGTGACCATCATGCCCTGCACCCATTATATAGATATCTGCACTCATGATCTAAATACACCAATGAACCTGCATGAGCCTCCTACTACTTCTGAGCATGAGGCATGTGGTATGCCAGATTTGCTGAGAAGAAGTTTCCACTCTGCTCTTTGGTAAGCAGATCAGGATCTTCAATATGGCAGAGGGGAATGGTGGTGACCAGCGGCAGCTTCAGAGGTGGGGCTTCAGCGCAGTCCAAGATTCAAATAGGGGAGCCACACCAACTACCAGTGAGTCCTAGCCATCTATGTTTGGCAGCATTTGAAATGGCAGTTGGTCTGATTCCCCTATTTGAATTTTGGACTGCACAGCAGCCCCACCTCTGGAACCACTACTGGTAGTGACCTATTAGTGTCCCTCACCTCTGGGCACTATGACAGCCACACACGCTGCAGTTCCACAACTAAATCTATCTAGTTCTAACTTTACTTGGGAGGGCTGCTCTGAGGAGTTAATAAAAGGAGGAAGCAAAAAGGCACCCACTGTGCAGTATCTATCTAGGATGGCAGGTATCCTAGAGGTCCACCAACACCCTATGAAGCATAAGGGGTATGTTTATCCTATTTGGCGCTCACCTAAATATGTGAAACAATATCTACAGAGACTAAGTACATATATTAAATATTACAATTTATTAATATAATGAAAAAAGTGGATATAACATGCACAAATTTATACTGAAGACAATTAGAATTGTGTACACTTTTAAATAAAATTTATATTCATAAAAAGCGCTTTATAAGACATTTGTATAAAAGCATGTACATTTCAAATTATTACATCTATTTAAACAGTTTAAAATAATTTATATAGCTTAAAATTGCTAAAAATGGCTTAAAAATAGCATATAAATAGAGAGGGAGCCTTAGCCCTCTGTTCCCCAATGCTGTTATTGTGGAACTGTTTGCAGTTTGCAATAAAGTATCAAGTTCCCACTGTAGTTGCAGCAAAGTTGCTTCAGTTTCACTTTAAATAGTTGGAGCAAGGATCCTGAAACTTTCAAAGTGACTTTTATATTCCTCCTGTTTGTTATCCAAGCTACAGGTGTAATGGAGTTTGTGCGGTCTTACCAGTAAGATGCCTGCTGTAATGGTCCGGTATGGTAAGTGTGCAAGTCAGCAGCTCGTAGATGTTGCTATTGGGGTGCGCACCGCTGATTTTATTTATTTTATTTATTACGAGTTATTTATATAGCGTACACATATTCCACAGCACTTTACAGAGCGAATATTTTGGCCATTCACATCAGTCCCTGCCCCAGTGGAGCTTACAACCTATATTACCAAATGCGCACACACACACAGGTTAATTTTTTTGGGGGGGAACCAATTAACCTACTGTACCAGTATATTTTTGGAGTGTGGGAGGAAACCAGAGTACCTGGAGGAGACCCACGCAAGCACAGGGACAATATACAAACTCCACATAGTTAGGGCCATGGTGGCATTTGAACCCATGACCTCATTGCTGTGAGGTAGTAACGCTAACCATTACACCGTCTGGGCTGATGAGCTCTTTTCAGTGGCAAACTCCCCTTACTCGTGCAGTCCATGTTCCCCGGGGGTCCGGGGATCCGTTATACATACAGCGTCTTCTCCGGTTAGTCAAGTGGATGTCAAAAAATTGTTAGCGCCAAATATGTAGATAGTTGATTATTGGTTTATTATTGTGACTTTAGCTGTTACAATTTTATATAGCAAGAGCTGTCAGTGATTGTCTATTTTTGGTCATTGTATGTTTTTTATAGCATAAACATATGTTTGTTTAATGTGTATTCCTTTTTTATATTTATCAATCCTTGGAAATAAACTGATCAATTATCTACATATTAGCTGCTAGGAGATTTGTCGCTACCAATTTTCTAAGCTCTGAGAGAGCCATTTAGTTGTTTTCGCCGACGGCTAGTAGTGCTAAGTGCCCAACAGAGCAATTCAATTGTTGCCCCATTAGGGTGTGAACAGCCGCCAGCGCCAACATTTCTGCTAACTTCCTCCTGAGGAGACCGGCAGAAATGTGTGATAAATCCTGGTTTTGGGTACCCAAACATCCATCAGGGCCAGCTGTAGTTTTTGGTGGCCTAACTATCTGCAGTCCTAATCCTGGGCCTGCATGACCTGTCCACAAATCTTTTATATTGTTGTACATACTTGTCCAGTTGTGATAGTTTTCAATATGCTGTTGGTCTATAAGCCTACAACTTTTTATTATCACACTTTTTATTATAATTTTAGTTGTAGTTTAACATGAGGTTGCATATCTCCAATCTAGTGTGTCCTCCAGTTCTCTGTCCTTGTGTATTATTTCTAATACAAGCCCAAGGTTCGGTTTCTGAGGATAACTGAATGTCAAATTAGTGCTGAAAACGTGTGTTCAGTAACCAGAGAGAGACAATGAACAAGTATGTAAATGGATTACTAAAGCAGAACCCATCTGGGAATTAGATAGGATGTTGCCAGTTCCAAACACAATAGGCAGTCAGAAAATCCTGTCTGGTCACAGTGGTTTTGATTTATAGAGATGCTGATGCATTTGCTAATTAGCGCTTTTTTCTCTGCTTGATTATTGAAAAGGATTTGTCAGAAAAAATGATGCTGGGAATGTGTCGTGCTAGCAATGTGTGGCTAAATTCAATTCAGCCTCTTTGTTGCATTTTTTTTATACATTATAAAAACGTGTGTACCTTATTTCAAGGGTAATTGATTGGTTATTGATAGTTTCAGCAATTATAGAAAACCACAGAAAATGCAGGTTGTTAACCATCTTTTTCCAGAGACCATGGGGCATATGTATCAAAGCTTGATGTGTGATAAAATTGTGAAATTATATCACCATCCAATCAGCTCCTATCATTTCTTAAACACAGCCTGCAAATTGTAAGTTAGAAGCTGATTGGTTGGTGATATATATCTCAGCTCCGTCGTGCGCATGCCCAGTGGGGCAACATCGAGTCGGTTGCGAGCGCTCAGCGTTTGTGACCGACTCTGAATGACCCCCACAGTGCTTTAACGGAAGACCCGACTGTGGGATTATTGTTAAATAATCTGGTAAGAAAAGAAATGTTGTGCACATAACCATGTTTTATATAAAAGGGCCACAAGGGAGTTAGAAAGCATTCAAACCGAACTGTATACAAAAACATATAATGTCAGCACTAGCAAGTACCAAGTTGCTCCAGTTGATCATTAAAATTATCTACTTTACCAAGTGGGTTTTGGTTCAGTGTAAGTTATGGTAAACTATATATTATTTAAAGTGGTTATAAAGACAAAAAAAAATTAAACCTATTATTAATAGACTTATGTGTACTCATACTGTAGGAGATTTTTATTGTGGCTACAAGTGCCTGCTAAATATATGTTTGCAGGGCCCCCTTTTCTCCCTTGCTATCACTCACAGTGCTTGTATCTTGTCATTCCTGGCTTTGGTTGTAATATTCAGTAAATCAAACAGGTGAGAGGGAGAGGTTATTGCAAAAAGCATGTTGCAAACTATAGCAGCCAAAAGAATGTTGAAGGGAACCCAGATAGTAGTGTGGAAGGAGTGTGTGACCAAGCCCTGTCCCAGAACAAGTGCAGATGACAGGGGCAAACGGAGGATTCACTGTGTTTGCCCCTGTCATCATAGAATGTATGTATGTGTTACTGTGTGTATACTGTCAAACACTAACACATACACAGTATACACATTTTTTATTTATTTATTACCAGTTATATATATATAGCGCACACATATTCCGCAGCGCTTTACAGAGAATATTTGGCCATTCACATCAGTCCCTGCCCCAGTGGAAATTACAATCTATATTGCCTACCACATGCTCACACACAGACACACTAGGGTTAATTTGTGTTGGGAGCCAATTAGCCTACCAGTATATTTTTACACATACATACAGGCTATCACATACACATATATAAGTACACTAACGCATACACATATATACATATTAACACATATATACACACTAACACATACACAGTATACACACACTAACACATACACAGTAACACATACATACACATATATACACATTACACATACATGCTTACACTTTTGAGGCAGCAGCTGCTGCAGGCTGCTAATAGGGGTGGGCATCTTGCATCATTAGGTGGGGCTTGCTGTATTGGCTCCAGCTCCACTGCTGCCAGTGTAGGGGAAAATCAGAAACCCCCCATGCGTACGCTAGTGTGTGATCAACCATACAGAGCTCTCAAAATCAATATAATGGGTAAGTAAAAATTGTATTCTATTTCTATAAAGGCCCCAAAATCACTCCTTATTCACTGTACTTATTATTCTGACCTTTAGTGGCAGTCAGGGTGTGGTATATTTTGTCGACATTCATTATGTCGATATAAGAATGTCAACATGCTTGGCATGTCGGCATTGATCACATCGACATTTATCATGTTGACACTGATGAAACGTTGACATGATTAGAGTGTTGACAAAACATCCCAGGTGGTCTAGTGGTGACTAAAGCTGGGTACACACTGACAGATCAATTGATCGGTCAGTATATCTGGTGCCCATTGGCCAGTGTGTACCAGCGATATATCTGTGACGTTGTTCACAGACACATTGCGTCAGCTGTGAGGCACAGCCGATGGACAGATATATCTGCAGACATTGTGATGTCGACATTATGACTACATCTGACCAGTCAATATTTGAGTGAAAATGTTATTTATATATTTGATGGACTAACTTCTTTAAAATAATAATTGTATCAAAGAATATACAGGTTTTAGAAGATCTTGTAGCAACTATAGTTATATTCATTTATTACATTTAAAATGTGAATTATCAGCACTGGGCAGTAATACCGGCTTACCACAACAGGAGGTATCATGAGATATCTCAGAACTATGTAATATTAATTCTGTGAGTGCAGAATGGGTCTTGAATACAAAAACAGCCAGCCGACTATGGTTCATTGTCTAAAAACTTCACAAGCATACCACAGTCCATAAAGGGTGCTGCTTATAGGATAAAGCAGAATTCAAAGCTGGTGTTTTTAAAACCACAAGTAGACAACTCCCTCTTGAATTGCTGCCTTGGCCTCTGCTTTGACTTCTAATGAGTCCAATCCTCCTCTCTCCTGAACTCCCTGTCCCGGCAGTCTTACAGACATGTTATATTATGGAAGAGAGTTTAGCATTGCTGTTATTGTTTTCTGGGTTAAATATGGAATGGAGGTTAGACTCTCTTTGCACAGTTTACCATATAAATCTACACATCTAAAAGCTCTAAAGTGAACAGTAATACACTTGGTAGATCTTTCTACACTCATTTATCCATAACATGTAACAGAGCTTCTGGAACTTTGAGGGGACAGCTTTCATAGGCATTTGTACTGTAGATAAGGACTGGTGTTACAAAGTTCCTTTAAAGAGTAAGACAACAAATAAGGCCTACTGGGGAGATTGCTGTCCTCTTTTGAAGGTTTAATACAGCACATCTCCCTCACAATGTGCTAAAACATGCAGGGCCGGCTCCAGGGGTCGGAGCACCCTGTGCCGGCTCTTTATAGTGCACCCTGACCAAAAATAGGGGCGTGACTTAATTACCACAGGCCATGCCCCCTATGTGATGTTATTTGGAGTTTTCACATAAACAAGCAAGCATAAAAGCTTAGACCAGCGATTGCTCAATCTTAAACAATAAACTATGTGACACTCTACATAATGTAAACCTATGTCTGTCGTGATTCCCCACACCAATCAATAGATAACCATTGCTAAAATGAATGTGATATGTATAATAACAATACCTGATCAATCAAGAGCGTGGAAATACGTTTAATATTATGTACAATTCAGACAGGATGGTCTAAATGTACAGTAATGCAAAAGAAATGAAATGAAATAAACGGAATAAAATAAGAAGTACCAGCGATAAGTAAATGAATAAGTATATGGACCAAACTGAACAGGAAATCTAAAATAGATAAAATAAAAGTAGCACAATACACTAAAGTTGTAGATCTGATCGTAGCATAACAATCTACAATGCAATTATCAAAAATAAGAAAAATGAATGCAATAAACAATTAAACACAGGTGACACATAAGGAAGGGGAAGGAGAGTGGACAAGTGAGGAAGATACAGTTAATGATGTATCAGAGAACAAGTATTAAAATAATCCAGTTGGATAGCAAAGTTTAAAATGTGTTAATAACAAAGTCTTGTGATGCAAAAATTCAGTTGACCATACAACTAAAGGATAAATAATGCTGGAGTAGTACATGAGTCTTGATGCACCATATAATATCCGTGTCCTGTAAAAATCAGGCTGATGTGACTAACATAGTCAGTCCTGAGAGGCACTTGAGTCCGGATAGCCTGGTCTGTGAGATAGTGAATACGGGTGACCCTGGCTCTGCAGTAGCCAAGGCCCGCACAATCTGCTTCACTGCTGCCCGGATGCGTGCTGGAGGTGCCCTAGCAGGAGCGCACCTGGTCAGCCTGGAGCAGTCGTGAGCGGGGACAGCTTACCAACACCTACAATCAGGATGGTGTGCCCGTTGACGGTGTGGTGGACGCCCTCACTCACTAAATCCCCCATGTACGTGCAGGCAACTATGGTGCACCTAACGCCGCCACGACCGAGGGTATGAGCATCAGCGGCAGCAGGGCAGGTGGAGACCGTAGGCCAGAGATGGAAAAGGGGGATATGCTTACCGGCTGATGAGATGGTAGGCACTGCTGACAGGGGTCCTTACCAGCTTCTTCCGGCAGCTAGTGGCGATGAGCATGCGTCGCTATGTTCTTCCTTATTCCAGGATTCCACAGAGGCTGGAGTTTGCTTAATGGTCAGTGTGCTAGTCTCCAATGCGTTTCGGCCGATAATGGCGGCCTGTTTCAAGGATAATGGTCAGTTGTAGCGTGTCTGTATTTGTGTAGCTGGAAGACACTCCTCTAATCTTCTGATTGGAGGAAGTTGCTAAGCCGCGCCTCCTGGTAGTCGTTGTTATGGAACCACGGGAAACATATTTCCTACGAGCAGTAAGTGCAGTGAGCCACAGTGAGGGAAAACAAAAACAAGGAATTTTGGAGAAAACATCAGAAAGTGGGAAGGAAAATGGACCCTTGTTATATCGGGAGCCCAAAAAACCCCCCTGATAATCAAAACTGTAACTCGGCCGAAACGCATTGGAGACATGCACACTGACCATCAAGCAAACTCCAGCCTCTGTGGAATCCTGGAATAAGGAAGAACATCGCAACGCACGCTCATCGCCACTAGCTGCCGGAGGAAGCTGGTAAGGATCCCTGTCAGCAGTGCCTACCATCTCATCGGCCGGTAAGCATATCCCCCTTTTCCATCTCTGGCCTACGGTCTCCACCTGCCCTGCTGCCGCTGAGGCTCATGCACTCGGTCGCGGCGGCGTTAGGTGCACCATAGTTGCCTGCACGTACACAGGGGATTTAGTGAGTGAGGGCGTCCACCACACCGTCAGCGCGCACACCATCTCGATTGTAGGTGTTGGTGGGCTGTCCCCGCTCGCGACTGCTCCAGGCTGACCAGGTGCGCTCCTGCTAGGGCACCTCCAGCACGCATCCGGGCAGCAGTGAAGCAGATTGTGCGGGCCTTGGCTACTGCAGAGCCATGGTCACCCGTATTCACTATCTCACAGACCAGGCTATCCGGACTCAAGTGCCTCTCAGGACTGACCTTTATTTGTATGCCGGACTATGTTAGTCACATCAGCCTGATTTTTACTGGACACGGATATTATATGGTGCATCAAGACTCATGTACTACTCCAGCATTATTTGTCCTTTAGTTGTATGGTCAACTGAATTTTTGCATCACAAGACTTTGTTATTCTAACATTTTAAACTTTGCTATCCAACTGGATTATTTTAATACTTGTTCTCTGATACATCATTAACTGTATCATCCCCACTTGTCCACTCTCCTTCCCCTTCCTTATGTGTCACCTGTGTTTATTTGTTTATTGCATTCATTTTTCTTATTTTTGATAATTGCATTGTAGATTGTTATGCTACGATCAGATCTACAACTTTAGTGTATTGTGCTACTTTTATTTTATCTATTTTAGATTTCCTGTTCAGTTTGGTCCGTAAACTTATTAATTTACTTATCGCTGGTACTTCCTATTTTATTCCGTTTATTTCATTTCATTTATTTTGCATTACTGTACATTTAGACCATCCTGTCTGAATTGTACATAATATTAAACGTATTTCCACGCTCTTGATTGATCAGGTATTGTTATTATACATATCACATTCATTTTAGCAATGGTTATCTATTGATTGGTGTGGGGAATCACGACAGACATAGGTTTACATTGTGTAGAGTGCCACATAGTTTATTGTTTAAGATTGAGCGCTTGCTGGTCTAAGCTTTTATGCTTGCTTGTTTATGTATTTACTTTTGGGTTAAGTGGTGACCCGACCATTAAGCTGCTCCCATTAATACCACCAGGTTTGATGATTAGAGCGCACATACCCTATTTTTACTGTTATTTGGAGTTTTGCCCGCATGGCACGCCTCCAAATAATGTCAGGCTGGGGGGAGCCTCACTAGCTGGGCTTCCCCCCAGCCATCTCCCGTCACTGAATGGATGCATGCGAGCAGCATCTATTCAGACTCCGGGGTCCGGCACCTCCCGATTTGACCACCTGTGGGCCATTTCGGCCCACGGGTGGAACAGTGGGATAATACTGTCTCGCTGAAATCGGGATGTTGGGGAGGGTGTGCCCTCTACGTGTTGCTCCCCTGGTCGACCGCACTTTTCGAACACCCCTAGAGTCGGCCCTGAAAACATGGCAACATTTTTAGCTGCTCCCAGTGGTCATTACAATAATGGCCTTATGTGACCACAATGTTAAACATCTTTGCTTGGCCTGCACTACTCACCCTCTTCTCTCTGTGTTCCGTTTACGTTGATGGATATATACTATATTTATTTCCCAGGAATGTTGCCTACTGCTTACAGTTATGGAAGCAGCTAATAATGTGCGCTGCTATTGTATGCATTCGGGAAGCCGGCGGACCTAATCCTGACAGCCGGCTTCCTGACTGTCATATCCCAGCAAGGGTCTAAAGACAGGCGTCAATATGCCGACGCCTGTCATTAGACATACGCCGGGAGCCCAACATCCCGATCAAAGGGACGCCGGACGCCGAGTGCGGATAGCCGCGGGGGGGAGGGTTAGGTTTAGGGCACCCGGGGGGGACTTAGGGTTAGGCACCCCCCCGTAAGGTTAGGTTTCGGCTAGGGGAAGGGGGGGTTAGCATTAGGCACCCCCAGGGGGGACTTAGGGTTAGGCACCCCCCGGGGGACTTAGGTTTAGGCGGCGGGGAAGGGGGGGTTAGGTTTAGGCGCTGGGGGGGAAGGTTAGGGTTAGGCCCCCCTAAGGGAGGGTTATGGTTAGGGGGTAGAAATAGGTTAGTATATACTTACCTTAGACAATCTGGATTTCCTCCTCTGCCGGGATGTCGCTGTCGGGATTCCAACCAGTGGGCATGGGTCTCGCGGTAAATCATAACGATTCCGCTATCGCTGGGTACAATACAGGGCTATGGAGTAGATGTACTAAGCTTTGGAAAATGATAAAGTGGTTGTTTTGAAAAATTACAGTTAGGAGCTGATTGGTTGGTACTTTATCTCTCTCCACTACATCTCTCTCCAAGACTTAGTACATCTACCCCATATATGTCTCTGTCTTCTAATCTGAGCGCTCATTGGATGCTGAAGTTCCTGGAAGGAGAATAAAACAGTATTGCATGCAGTGACAGCAGTCCTTGTCCTATACAGCACAGATGTTAAGGAAATTCCTGTTGTGAGATCATTATTTCAGTAAACGTAACAAACAAAGCAAAGCGAAATGGAGCCAATCTTTTAATACCAGATGAAATTAGCTATAGTGGAAAAATGCGTAACCTGAACTCTCTGTTCTTGAATCAGTATGTTCAGTCAGTGCTACTTACGATTGCATTTATGTTTTTTTTTCTTTTTAATATGCCTATACCAGAGGTTCCCGAACGCAGTCTTCAAGGCACCCCAACAGTTCGGGTTTTTAGAGATATCCATGGTTGAGCACAGGTGGTTAAATCAAATTGACTGAGGTACTAATTAAGACACTTGTGGTCAAGCATGGATATCCTTAAAACCTGGACTGTTAGGGTGGATGACCAAGGGGGTGATTCAGCTTCATACGGAATTGCAAAGCTGCATTTTATGTTGGCTAACCTCTAACACAGAATTAAGTAAGGGAATGTTTTTAGTGACACATCTACTTATAAGCTCTAGATTTATGCTGTCTTGAATTCATACAGTCACAAAAAAAATGTAGTCTCAGTTTTAAGATTCCCTCATTTTCCAATTCACTATAATAGGACTTGACAGGCAGTTAAGACTAATGCTGTTTTTTTAACATCTCCAATCTCTCATCAAAACAGTTTAACTTTAAAGTTAAACTGATCACCTGCTCACAACTACTGTACACATTAAAACCGATCTGTCACTTGTGTACAACTACACTGTCAGGATTCAACCTGGGATCAGGCGTTACTCACTGTGGCGCTGACTACCCCTGACTAGCCGCGCGCTCAGTCACCAGGTGCGGTGGTGGGTGACAAGCTGATTATTATCCCTGGGGTCTGATGACTTCCACGCAATCCTCGTTCCTGCGGCGGCGGTCATGGGCACAGCCATATTGTCTGTCTCACCTGACCAGACCCTCCACCAATGATAGCCTGGTCACCCCTCAGCTGACTCTCTCATCCAATGGATGGCTACCTAAGGGTATAAAGCAGGTCTCCAGGAAACAGGAAGTTGCCTGAACAACTTCTCTTCTCAAGTAGCTGCAAGCTTCGGATCGCTGTTCCATGCTCCATGCTGTTGTATCCTCAGTATGCTTCACCAGTCTCTGTGATTTTTTACTTCAGTCACTACTGTTGTCTCCAGTGATATTCAGCATCAGTCACTACCAATATTCTTCAGTGGTATTCAACAGTCACTTACTTGATATTCAACAACAGTCACTGCTAGTGACATTCAGCATCGGTCAATACCGATAGTCTACATCAGTCACTTCAGTAATATTCAACACCAGTGACATTCAACATCGGTCACTACCAATATTCTTCAGTGATATTCAACATCAGTCACTTCAGTGATATTCAACAACAGTCACTACTAGTGACATTCAGCATCGGTCACTACCGATAGTCTACATCGGTCTCTACCAATATACTTCTGTATTACTAACATAATTGATTAGCGATATTCACCATTGATGATCTCCAGCCACTCAGTTGTCTTTTCTTATCTCTCTGTCAGTTGCTAATTCCTGGGTCCTGCTTATTGAGTGCAGCTAAACCCATATCCCAATTGGAAGGGTCATTGGTGAAAAACACCAATTAGTTAGACTTCGTGCCTCTGGACAGGTCTTGTCAACACCTGGAATTAGCAGGTGAGGAAGCCGTATGTACTTCCTCCTCGTTTATTGCTGTCTCCCCACCTAGTCACCCTGACTCCCAGTCCTCTGACTGGAAACCTCAAGGGCCAGGTCGTGACATACACATTAAAGTGGACAGATCACCTGAACACAACTTCTGTGCCCATTAAAACTGACCTGTCACTTTCATCGCTGCGATGGTGCCCAGAGGCTTAGGGAACCCTCCTCCAGGGTCCACCTCTTCTCGACCCAGCTCATAGTTGCCTACCAAGTTCCTGTAATTGACATCCCCAACCCCCAAAACTGTTGCATGCATGATGTGGCAGAGTGGCATGTGGGATGCCATCAGCCATTGTAGAGCAACATTGTGGAGGGAATACACCTCTTTCATGGGCAAGCCTGTAGGCAGCTGTATGTTGGACTTGTGGATGCTGTGCCCTCTGTAACGTAGACTTCAGGCCGCACTCAGCCGACAAGTAGTGGTAGTCATCTCATTACACAGACATATCATGTAGCTCATTTTCCAGATGAGATAGCTACATTGGTGTTTTACTGGGGACATTGTGGCATAATGTGATCTGCGTGCCCTATGGTATAATGTGAAGTTGGGGCATTGTGTGGTTTATTATGAATTGGGACACTGTAATGTTTCATAATATGAACTGGGGCACTACAATGTGGCATATATGAACCAGGGCACTATAATGTGGCATAATAGGAAATGGGGGCACTAAAGTGTGGCATAATATGCATTGTGGAATAATGTGAATTAGTGCACTACGATGAGTAATAAAATTAACTAATGCTAGAAAATGAACAACTGCTACAGAAAGATGTGTCTCTTTTGAAATATTGGGGAGGTGGCCCCTTCAAAATCTTGCTGTGGGGCCCACAAAGTTTTATTTATGACCCCGATCTACACTACTGTATGTTGTGAATCATATTGTCCCAAAGGTGAAATGTGCTGCTATTACAGTAAAAGAATACTCCAATCTCCTAGGGGCTATTGACAATATTAGAACAAAGGACACTTGAAAATCCCAATGCCAGCTCGTAAGTATATTTAACCCTCCCAACTCCCCCCCTAACCCTAACCTTCCCTTGGGGGTGCCTAACCCTAAAACTCTGGGGTTGGTGCCTAACCCTAAGTCTCCTCGTGTTGCCTAACCCTAACGCCCCCTCCCCGCACAATAAGCCTAACCCTAATCTCCCCCCGGTGATGAATAACCCTAACTGCCCCTTCCCCTAGCCTAAACCTAACCCTCCCAGGGGGGTGCCTGACCCTAAGTTCCCTCAAGAGTGCCTAAACCTAACCCTCCCCTCCCGCGGCTAACACATTGTGACGCCTGGCTAACATACGTTCGGTATGCCGGGCGTCGGGATTTCGACGTGGGACTAGTGATAGGTGTCGGTATTCTGGCGGTTGGCATTTCGATCGCTGGCATCCTGACTACATCTCATTATAATGTCATGATTACTATTAGGGTGCTACCCAGCTTTTACTATGGGCCTTGTGAGGCAGTTTTTTGTGTGTTCAGGCACTGTAAAAAGTTTTAATAATATAAAACTTGTGTTAAAAAATATAACTGCAGTAATAGGGTGCCACACAGGTTATACTAGGGGAACTGTGAGTGAGTTTGTTGTGTGTTCAGGCACTGTTAAAAAGTTTTAATAATATAAAACTTATGTGTTAAAAAATATAATGTCATTATTATGATGCCACCTGGCTTATACTATGGGTGCTTAGGCAGTTTGTTGTGTATTCAGGGGGCACTGTTACATTTTTTTAATAATATAAAACTTGTGTTAATAAATAGAACGGCATTATTAGGGTGCCACTTGGCTTGTACTAGGGGCATTGTGAGGCAGTTTGTTGTGTGTTCATGCACTGTTAAAAGTTTTGATATTATAACACTTGTGTTGTAAAAAAATTACATAATTCTTAGGGTGCCACTTGACTAGGCCATTTGTTGTGTTATCAGGGCCTTAAAAATGTTAATAATATAAAACTTGTTTTATAAGGGTGCCACCCGGTTTATACTAGGGGCATTGTGAGGCAGTTTGTTGTGTTTTCAGGCACTGTTAAAAGTTTTTAATAATGTAAAACTGGTGTGTTTAAAAATATAAAGTTATTATTAGGGTGCCACCGGGCTTATACAGGTGGAGCTCTTAGGCAATTTGTTATGTGTTCAGGGGGCACTGTTAATGTTTTTTAATAATATAAAACACTGTTAAAAGTTTTAATACTATAACACTTGTGTATTAAAAAATATAATGTAATTATTAGTGCGCCACCTGAGTAGGGGCATGTGAAGGCTGGTTGTTGTGTATTCAGGGCCTTCAGGCACTGTTAAAAATTTTCAATAATATTAAACTTGTGTATTAAAAATATAACGTTATTAGCGTGCCACAATTACTAGGTGTGCTGTGAGGCACTGTGTTGTGCATTTAGGTACTGAGATAAAAAATTTAAATGATAAAACTTGTGTTCTAAAAAATATAACATCATTAGGGTACCACCATTACTAGGGGTGCTGTGAAGCACTGTGTTGTGTGTTCAGGTACTTTTATAAAAAATTAAAATGATAAAACTGGTGTGTTTAAAAATATAACATCATTGGAGTGCCACCTTTATACTAGGAGTGCTGTGAGTTGATATGGATCAGTCGATAGAAGAGCAGGAGCAGCAACCCTGCACTAGTGCTGTGGCTGCTGCCAGCAGTCATGGTAGTACTTCAACATCTACTAAAGGTGGTCCAGAGGAAATATAGTTTAAGACAGGGCACCTGAAATCTAAACAATATTTCACAATGTTAAAGAAAACATCACCTCTGATAAAAAAGGGAAAAATTACTGCCAAAAACCATAAAACATTGCCAACATTCAATACATCACAAGCAGTGGCATGGAAAGGCTCAGGCCATGGCCTTCCTTTGCAAGTGGTCATCATGCTACTAAAGTTTCATGCACTACAATGCCTATTGAAGAAGCTACGGCCAAACATAGCCAGGCAACTTCTGAAACCTCACATGCAACACCTTCTCACTCTAAGTCTACATGTGACTATAGAAAACAAACTAAAGACTGTCAGTTTTGGGACTGGTATTGGGGTGCGGGGCTCTCTGGGCTGGTGTGGCTGGACTGCTTCAAGGCATCATATTGTACACTTTTTCACTTCTTAAGTTATACATTTTTTATTATAACCTCCTACTTATGTAGGACTTAACACATAGGCTTTCCTTATTATTCTTTAACCCTCACTTTAAATTTCACACTAGTGTGATGCCATGGGGTGGTTCTGCTGGGTTGGCCTGGGGGGTCCCGTGCCCTATATTTTTTCCATAGGAGTGTTAGGGACCTGCCTGATAGAAGTCATCTGGACGCGGTGGGCAGGCCCACAATTCTGGCCATTATTATGCAATGAACCTCTTTGATGCTATTTAGCAGTTATATTATTAGATTCAGCATGGTTAGAGTGTGCACTTGCATTTGTCTCTTTATGATTATATTAATGACAATGTACAAATTAGCATGTCACACAGTCCTTTTGATTACTGGGAGGAAAAAAGAGGTAATTTGGAGCCCCTTGTATAAACTAGCTTTGGTGTACTTAAACTGTCCACCCTCCATTATGTTCTCAGAAAGAGAGTGCTTAGCACAGTCGGGAACCTTGTGAGTGGTCGGCATTGGAGGCTACTTCCTTAAAATGTGGAAAAATTGATGTTCATAAAAATGAACTACAAATTCTTTGAGGAAGACCTTTGCCGTCAGTTGCAACAAATAGTATCCCCAATTCAAATTACTCCACACAGCAGCACAATCTTATTCACATTACAGCACATAGTAGTTCCCATTATTCACATTACTACAGCACATTGTCAGGAATCTTGGCTATATTAATAACAACATTGTATTTTTTTATGGCCTTTTCTCTTCTTAGTTGCTGAAAAACAGATCTCACAAGGCCACATCTCAAATTTAATTTTCTTAATGAATGAATGAATAATTCAATCAATCAACCAATGCATTACCTGCCTTCCACTACATACTCCACCTCCATTTCCATGTACTGCCCTCGGGCCTTTGATATAGTTCTCGATTAATGAAAACTTTCTTTCTGTGGCGTCGCATAGTTTATTAAACTGCCATCTTGTTTGCCACTGCTGTGCTGCAATGTTTCATAAATTTGCTATATTTTTTCTTAAACTGCCGTGTGTTTGTGCCGCTGCTCTGTTGCTTAGTTTAGCCAGCCAGCCTTCGGCCAATATGGGTGAAAACAATTTTGTAAGCCATGGGGTGGTCAAAATTGACTGGAAATGAATGTTATTGAGGTTAACAATACAGTAGGAACAAAAACAGGCCCAAATTACATGATTTTCTTTTTTTTTCTATCCAGGTCCAAAACCAAAACACGTGAAGGCAGTTTTGACAAAACCAAAACCAAAACACGACGATGAATTAAAAGTAAAACTAAAACGAGAACACTAGGGCCCATGCACATCTCTATTTTTAAGACAGTAAAAAGGTTGACAGTGTCTAGATAGACACCAGATGTTAGACAATCAATAGGTCGACTTCGACAAAATGTAGAAGGGGCAAAGGTCGACACACTAAAGATCAAAATGTAAGAAGGTCGACAGGTACAAATGGTCAACAGGGTCAAAAGGTCAACAGGATATGGTCAACACAAAAATGGTTGGCACATGATTTTTTTTTTTTTTTTTTAGCTCTAATCTAAACCCTAACCCCTCCTTGGTGCCTAGCCCTCACCCTCCCTCCTGGTGCCTAACCCTAACCATTGGGGTAGGTGCATGACCCTAACCGTCACTTCTAGTGCCTGACCCTAACCCTCCGGTAAGTGTTTAACCCTAACCCTTCCTCCTGGTGCCTAACCCTAACCATTGGAGTAAGTGCCTAACCCTAACTCTAAACCTAAAAAACATAAAAAATCATATGTCGAACATTTTTGTGTTGACCATTTTTGTGCCAACTTTTTGAGTCTGTCGACCATTTGTACCTGTCAACCTTTTTACATGTCGACCTTTAGTGTTTCGACCTTTTGTCCCAGTCGATCTACAATATTGACTGTCTAACATCTGGTGTCTATCTAGACATTGTCGACCTTTTTACTGTCTATCTATAGTCCAGAACCCTGTAAAAATTAGGTACATTTACTAGTAATATTATTGTGCACAAAGTATTGCTTACCACTTAAACCATTAAAATTCCTAGGAATGCAGTATAGTTCCCATTATCTTTATTTTGCATATACCAATGTAAAATCTAATGAAGTAATTAACATTCATAGGCATTTCATATAGCCTTTACAGCATATATGTGATGTGTGTGTATTCAAAAAATAGTTTTATTAGAACTTGATTGTGTATCAGCTTGTTTGATATCTGTGTAATTGTTGCAGTTTGGTTATATATTACAATTGTTCATCATCATCAATTGCACTGAATCACCACATCAGACTGTGCTACAAAAATGACAGTTAGAAGCTTATTGGTTGGTACTTTATCTCTTAACACTTTATCGCTTTCCAAGACTTGATAAATATCCCCCTACATATGGCATGTGATCTTTTCCCCCAAGGTAATAAAAACAATTATCTCTTATTACATTTACATTTGTAAAACTATATGTATTTGTATATATGTATTTAAATCACTTTTTTAATGTATTTTATTAGGGATGTGAGCTGACCCCCGTGAATTGGTGTTGCGTTTTGATCTGTATCTCTTTCATGTTTTGGATCTGGATTTTGTTTTGGCAAAGCCGCCCTTGCATGTTTTGGTTTTGGATCTATATAAAAAAATCATAAAAACAGCTAAATCACATAATTTGGGCCTGCATTTGTTCCTACAGTATTATTAATCTTAATAACATTAATTTCCACTTGTTTCCAGTCAATTTTGACACCTCACAATATTATTTTCA
This sequence comes from Taudactylus pleione, assembly GCA_031769625.1. Classification (NCBI taxonomy): domain Eukaryota; kingdom Metazoa; phylum Chordata; class Amphibia; order Anura; family Myobatrachidae; genus Taudactylus; species Taudactylus pleione. The sequence continues at coordinate 732,361 of JAUIMM010000221.1, forward strand.
TCCAGTTTAGGCCCATCATTTGCACCAAAGTAGCTGACTAACTAAGCTAAGTGGCAGCAGTGGGTGGCACAAACACGTGGCAGTTCAACTTCCAACATGGCACATAAGGAAACATATGTTTTCATTAATCAAGAAGCCTGTGGGATATGGAGTATGAATGTATTTGAAGGCAGTGAAAGGAAGGGTTGATTCATAGTAATTGTAATTTAAGTTATGGATTCCAAAGCAAATTTATGAGGGAGGTGGGAAGTCATTTTCAAAGAATATTTGACTCATTCACATCAGTCCATGCCCCAGTTGAGCTCTTGTGGATGTCCAGCATTTTTTATTTTAAATGAAAAGGGCATGCAGGAGATGCTGTCCATGGCAGCACACAAAATGGATGCTCGGATTTTTAAAGTCTGGTACTAAACATCTCTTATCATTGTGCTTCTGGGATTATGGATGGGAAGGCTGGGAGGGGAGAGAGAGAACAACTCCAGATACTATCACAAAATAGCCTTTCCATTTGGTGTTTAAGCTGCATATGACCAAACATGGCTGTTAAGATCAAGGAAAACAAGCCCACCAGGTTGGTATCTACAAATCAAGGTTGAAAAATGGCATAAGGGTATTTTGCAAGTATACCTATTTGTGATTTTAGTTTAAATGAATACAGTATGAAACTATAAAAAAAAGCATCAGAGCAGCGGCACAAAAGCACGGCAGTTTAATAAAATATAGGACATCTATTAAACTTTTGCAACACAGCAGTGGCGACAGGATGGCAGATTCATAAACCGTAAAATTAAAAATGTCAGGCAGCAATGTCCCAAACAGCATATAATGCAAAGAAAATAGGTGCAAGATTCAATTATCCTTGGGCCCTTCCACCTACCCTTATGTTGCATATAGGACATGCACAGTTTGACAAACCAATCACTTCAGCAACAGGGGCTGCCAATTGTGGCTGAAGTGATTGGTTTGTTTGGGCCCCCACAAAACAAGCTACTAATGGGCAGCTGACATTCCTGGCAATGAGCTCTCCGTCTACAAACTGGCTTTACAGAGGCAAGATGTTGTCACCATCCTAATCCCATGTCTCACCCTCATCAGTGTGTACATCATCTTCACAAAATATTAATTTATCCCCGCCGGAATCCACCATTACAGCCTCAGGTACCTCTGTAATTTTTGCCTGTAATTGGCAGTAAAGTTCTTCCTTGTAAAATTTGTAGTTAATTTTGATGAACATCATCTTTTCCACATTTTGAGTGTCACGGCCTGGGGAACTTGGAGTTGTGTACCCGAACTGGGGTGTGAGACAGAGACACCTGAATCAAGAGGTGCTTTAAAAGTAGATGGTTTAATATAGTTTCTGCTCATAAAATAGAGAAGACTATGAAATAAGATGTTATACTATAGTCCTCTGTGCAGAGATAATGCAATATGAAAATAGAACTTGGAGAACTTGGAATTTGTATCCGGACTGGAGTAACGTGGATTGAACTTGAGGAACTTGGAATTTGTATCTGGACTGGAGTAATATGGATTGAACTTGTAGAACTTGGAATTCGTACCCGGACTGGATTAATGGGGATTGAACTTGAAGAACTTGGAATCTGTATTTGGACTGGAGTAATGTGGGTTGAACTTGAATAACTTGGAACTTGACTTCTCAATGGAGCAGCATGGATTGAACTTGAATAACTTGGAACTTGACTCCTGAATGGAGTAGAATAGGTTTCACACAGGGAGCTCAGGAACATAAGTCATGCAGCAGCAATGGACACTGTTGCACTGGCAACCAACATGTGTTACAGGGAGGTCTTTTATACCAGCAGGCTGAGGCGGATAGGCTGAGGCAACTTGAGACTGCTGGTGACTGTATGCACGAGTATCACCTGACCTGGACCAAGATGGCCGCACTCATGGTCCGGAAGACTCGTGTGCTGGCACGCCGTGCGCACATGGATCTGCGGTAGAGGAACACAGGCAACAGCTGGGATGTTGCAGACGATTCTCAAGTGGAGGACCAGCATCGGAAATCACGCTCGCAGCAGGCCGGCGGCACTGCAGATCGCGATGGCACAGGTGCATGGGAAGATGCAGGGGTCTGAGGTGAAGGTCTCTAGCATGGTTTGTGACATTGAAGAAGTAGCCTCCTACACCGCTAACAAGGTTCCCGGCTTTGCTGAAAGCTGTTACTGAGTACACACTGGAGGGTGGGCAGCTCAAGTAAAGCAAAGCCAGTTTGTGCAAGGGCCTCCAAATTACCTTTTTTACCTGCCAGTAGTGAAATGGACTATTTGACATGCCTAATTGGAGTGTATCATTAAAATAATCCTCAACCATTCTTTGAATGGTGACCGTATCAGATGGAGTCATGGTAGAGGTCTCATTAATTGTAGGCAATTATTTTAGACCCGACTAGATGTCAAAACTTGGGTTTATTGACTCATCTGCATCACCAGTGGGATTTTTTTGGGGAGTTTAGTTTTTTCCTGGCTGCCGCACTTGCTGGTAAAACTGAAGGAGGAGCCATCGCTGCATCACGTGCCTCTTGAGCTGATAATTTGCTTACCAACAGCTCTTTGCATCTCTTCAGATAGACACAATGTATGACTTAAACCTGGGATCGAGAACGGTGGCAAAAATGTATTGCTCCAAATAAAAGAACCCGACAACAATTGGATCCTGGCGAAGCGAATAAAGGACTTGATCTACAAGTCTGACATACTTAGTTTCAGCTCCTACTTCAGTTTCTCAAGCTGAATTCCCAACAGTCTAATGAGGGGAATTACCTGATTTAAGCTGGCAGTGTCTGAATGAAGTGGGGTACAGCACATATGTCAATTTGTACCCATTTTAAATATTACACTGTGGTATCAATGACCTACAGTGTTGCAATATTTTTTGTGAATAAGAAAATAATATCACACTGCACTACCACTTAAAGTGTCATGATATTTTTTATGAGTAAAACACTGCGCTACCACTTATAGTGTCACAATATTTTTTATAAGAAAAGAATGACACACTGCACTACCACTTACAATGTCACAAGATTTTTTATGAATAGGTAAAGAATAACACTTCACTACCACTTACAGCGTCACAATATTTTTTATGAATAAGAATAACACACTGCGCTATGACTTATAGTGTCACAATACTTGAATGATAAACTGCGGTCTGGCCTACAATGTCACTGAACAATAATAGCATAGGTAGCACACACAAAAAAAACTGAAACAAAGATCCTTATGTTTTATTTTTTTGTTGAATGCTAATTCTATTTAACTTTAATTTTTTTTACATTGGGGAAGAGCACCCCTGGACGAGGCAGCAGCCCCTTGATGAACAACACGGCACCCCTTTATAGACAACAAAGCACCCCTGCGGAGTGTGGACGGACCACCTGCAGAGTCACAAATACGTGGATGATAAACTGCGGTTTGGCCGGCAGTGTCACCGAACAATAATAACGTAGCTAGCAAACACAAAAAAAAAAAAAAAAAAAAAATATTTTTTTTAAATATTGTTGTGGAATGATAATTATTAATTTTAACTTTTATTTTTTTTTACACTGGGGAAGAGCACCCCTGGATTGACAGAGCACTCCTGGATGACACAGCACCCCTTTATTAACTGCAGCCCTAGCCCCTTGATTGATAGCACAACAGTGACACAGCAGCACCCCCCACTTTATGTACTGCAGCCCCAGCCCGACAACACTGCACCCTTGAACAACTACAACCCTGCACCCTTGAACAACAGAGAAGAACAGAACACGTCTGTTCTGTACACTCTCCACAGCCGGAGCGAAAATGGCGCCGATCACCGGGACCTTTCTAGAATCCAAAACTCGTGAGAATCCGACAGCGGGAGGATGACATTTTGCCTTGTTTTGGATTCCGAGTTAGGCGGGAAGACCCGAGCCGTACTCGGGTCCTACTCGGATCCCCCATGTTCGCGGAGAACCGGACTCATTCATCTCTAATATTTATCTGCCTATTAATTTTTTTTAGTAGCCCACATTCCTGCCTTGAGCAGTTGTCCTTCTCTTTCACCTATACTTACCTACTCTTTAAATGTTTTCTCTGAGAGATCCTGGTGGGGATACCAAGATGGATGATGTAGGGGGCATGAAGTCCCATGTGCACTGTACCATGACATGATTTGTGCACTGTACCATGACATGTGCACTGTACCATGACATGATTTGCACTGTACCATGACATGATTTGTGCACTGTACCATGACATGATTTGCGCTATTGTGCAGCGAGGTCATGATGTCACGATTCAATGCGAATCACGTCATCGATCCCTGGACCATCTACTAATTGGGGAAGTGAGTGTGATAGGGGAGGTTTTTCTACTCTCCTGGGAGTTTGGCACAGCTTGCTAGAATTTAGTTTTCTCCAGGATAAGCAATTATTCTCTAGCCCTGTGACAGAGGCTTTACTGCATATATTGAACCATATTTCTGAGGGTATAGCGTAAGGTGTACCAGCCAGAAGAATTTGGAGAATACTGGTGGATTTTGCCACAGGCAAGTATGTTACGATGTCCACTAATGAACGCATTATATATTCGATCATTGATACATCTCGTCCTTGGGGGTTGAGTATTCAGCACATGTCATTGTCCATTTATTTGTACTTAATTATTTCCATATAGAACGCAAAACATAACATGTACTTTTACTGTAATTAACCCCATTTGTGCTATTTTGAGAAATACTGCAGGAGTATCACCATTTCCCCCTTAAGTCTGAGCCCATGTTCAGCTGCACAACTATGTGTGCAAGAGCTAACAGCTGACATTGTAAAATGCCAGTCCTCCCAGTATCTAAAGCAGAGGGAGGAGTGGCGGGGGAATGGGGAGGGAGAGGCAGTTGGGATTTTGACACTGCAGAATCCAGCTGGAAGAGTCCTGCAGTGGTAGTATTAGAACAGACCTCTGTTTATCCAAAGTATGTGTCAAATCATGGTATTCCTAACTAAATTTGCTAGAAACTTATTCCAAGTATGCCACTGTTTTAAAGTGAAGAACAAGCATTATCTGGGTCACTAGACACTAAAGTGGACATGTAAGTGAAGTATACTGCCACACAGATGTGTCACAAGTTACTGCTCCCTCTCAGTATTGTCACCACCTGGTTGGCTTCTGAGGGAGAAGTTAGTTTAACATGAGGGAGTAATTATCAAAGCTCCTCTTTTAATTTCTGTAATCTTTTCTTTTCATTGTTGCCCTACCTATCATGCATGAGAATATCTGCAACACCATAATACCTTGTCACGTCTCCGCTGCAGATCAATGTAAACAAGGAACTTTTCTAACTTAAATCCAATTTATAGCTTGTCCTTGATTATTATGTGCACATCGACACAGAGAACACTGTTCTTTTATTCTTATAGATATTATGACTTTTACAATCATGCATTGCATACAAAAAGCAATATTTGGATCAAATTTGATTAATTTAAAGATCTTCGTAAAACAACGATTTTATTTATCCCATTTAATTGGCAAATGAGTGAAAGACAGGAGTAGAACATAATGGGCCTGATTCAGCAAGGAACGCAGTTGCATATATGCACGCAATTGGTCGATTGGTGCGTACTGCGCATGCATCACAGTGCGCGTGCGCAAACTAGCAATTGCATTCGGAACTGCGATTGCAGAGGATACGCAGTGAGTGATTGACAGGAAGTGCCGTTTGTGGGTGGTGACAGGGGCTGGTAGAGCGAACGCAGGCGTGCATAAATTATCCACTGTGTGGCCATAAGCAGCCATAGCACTGATAGTGTGTGTGGCTGTTATCAATTTCTGAGTAAGGTCAGGGCTTGTGTAAGTGTGCTTATGGGTCCGATGTTACTCAGTGTTACCGATTGTTTCGCTGTGTTGCTCTAGTATACGAATGTGAGTATAGGGAAGTGGTCCTTATGTTTGCCTGCGATCACAATGTGAATGCAAACATTTAAATAGCATCGCTGATATTAGCAACTGCTGTGCATGCATATAAGCAGAATTGCGATCCGTAGTGAAAAAAGCCCAGTGTCCCAAGTGAAATGGGTCATGTCGGAATGTATGGAAGGTACTTTGCATAGACATTATCTTGCATGTTCTGGATATGTAGTGCCATAGGGTCTGGAATTATGCCAGGCTTAAGCATGCTTGCCTTTTTTTTGCCATCTGCCAGCCAGACGTGGCTATGTTTTCAGCACACCTTAGGCATCCAGAGGGTTAATGACATTGGGATCCAATATCTTGGTACTTTGACGACATAAATTATAGGATAAGCTTATGCCAGTCTTTGAGGGACCAAAAAATGTGACATATTTTGCATTAATCTCCCGTTTACAAAAATACATATTCCAAAAGGGCTTTATGAATCTTTTACAGGCATTCATTACAAAGATCATAGCTCTTGATTGCAAGCTTTCTGCTGCCTTTTTAAGCCATTGTTGTAGTGAATATTTTACAGTGCTACAATATTTTTATGGCTGACAACCCATTGCGATTATCATGTGAGATTTGTCTGTTTGGGATTTTTCCCTTGACTTTAGAAGCTAATTCCTGCTCCCATGCCTTTCCATGTGTCAGTGTGAATTTGCTAATGGAAGTGAATGACACCAGGCACGAAGCTGGAACAGCTGAGCTAATGCTCTAGGCATCCTCCTAGGACAGACTGGGGGAGGGAACACATGGCAAGCATTTTTCCATTTCTTAAACACTATTTACACTCGTACATACTCATGCACATATGCACACATGCAGAACATGGTATCATTCCGAAAAAATGTCAGAATTCCAGGAAACTGTAGAAGTTTGTTTGAGGACCCTGATGTGAAGGGGGAAATTCAGGGTAAACATGATTATTTTAATCTGCCTCCACTCCTTGTGTGTTTGAAGACAACCTCGGCTGCATTGTTTTCTCTCGCATGTAAAGCACTAAAGAGAGCTTATCGAACAAATAACTTGAGCTGTAAACAAGAAATAATACTCCAGATGGTGATGGCCATTGAAATTCAAATTTTATTCTCCTAAATATGAATTAAATGAATCTATAATTTATTCTTTATTCCCTACTTATTACATGATGATTCACTATCTACAAAATATAGGAAATGAGGCCAGTGCACCAAGGAGTTTAATAAATTACCTAAGTGGAAGTATACAAAGTAAAAGATAGGATAATTAATTTTAAGAAGTACAGTAATGTCTAGCATCATTATTGGCACTGATGTCCCCATTTTCTATCTTTATTTACAGAAATAAAAACTAGGGAGCCAGTCATGTTTTTGCAAGTAGACTCCAGATGATGTAGGCCAGTTATAGGGAAGCTGGCACTCTTCAAGGGTCACCCTCTAACCCTCCAAAGGGTCACACATTTCACTTAATATCAGTAATGAGTTTAGACAATACATTTAATCAAAGAGGTAGACACCTACTTGTGATAACTTATTAGCAGGTAATTCAGACAAGTGTCACAAGCTACAACAAACAAATCTTACAATAAAGCAGGAAGGAGGTAACGTGAAGGCCAAAGGTGAAGGGTCGGAGGGCCTCATATGTCTGTAGCCCATCACTGATGCAGGTCCTGAATTGTTTTTATCTGTAATATTTGTGTAAATAAGTAAGAAAATAACTCCATTGTGAAAATAATATTAAGTACGTCCCTGCAATAAGTTAAAGAGACCTTGGGGGGTATTTATTAAAGCTGGGAGAGAGATCAAAATTGTGAGAGATAAAGTACTAACCAATCAGCTTCCAATTTACATTTTGCAGTTTGTTTTTATAAAATGATAGGAGCTGATTGATTGGTAATTTATTTTTTTAAATGTTATCGCTCTCCTAGCTTTGATAACTACCTCCCCTTATCTTTAATTAAGATCATTTTTTATTTTTCTACTGTAAGTTTTTTATTTCATAGACAGAGGTTTTTTGGTTGTTTTTACTGAAATAAAGAGTGGACCGAGTGTGGAGGCACGACAAATATAACAGAAACATTAATGTCATTGTATTGAAGTAACAACAGGATTTGACAATTGAAGTGTGGAATTGATGAAGATATATATATATATATATATATATATATAATAGTCTATTAACTATATTCCGACAACTGAAGCCTGACAGGGGACTTAAGCTAGGAGTCGAAATACTGATGCCTATCTTAATCCCGATGCTGGAATACAGAAGGACGCCGGACCAATCGAGGTAAGTCCGGGCATTTTAGCACTTAGATGTGGGGGAGGGGGGGGGTTAGGTTTAGGGACTCTCGGGGGAACTTAAGGTTAGGCACCCCCTGGGGAGCGTTGGGGTTAGGCTAGGGGGAAGGGGGTTAGGGTTAGGCATCACTGGGGGGAGGTTAGGGTTAGGCACCCCCCCGGGAGGGTTAGGTCTAGGGTGCGGGAAGGGAGGGTTAGGTTTAGGCACCCCCAGGGGAGACAGGGTTAGGCACCACACCAGGAGTCTTAGGGTTAGGCACCACTAAAGGAGGGTTAGGGTTACAGGGGAGAAGGGAGGGTTAGGGCACTTACCAGCCCCAGTCGGGATCTTGTCATGTCGGGATTCTGTAGTTGGGATTTGAAGATTTGAACCGTTCCTATATATATATATATATATATATATATATGTGTCCTCTCTAGGTGAACTCATCAGCTCTTTTCACCTCCATTATCATCTCTATGCTGATGATACTCAAGTCTACCTTTCCTCCCCTGATCTCTCCACCTCTCTTCAGACTCAGATATCCAACTGTCTCTCTGCTATCTCTTCCTGGATGTCCCAGCGATTTCTTAAACTCAATATCTCAAAGACAGAGCTGATCATCTTCCCACCCTCCCACATAACCTCTCTTCCCATGATTTCTTTATCAATTGGTGGCACAGCTATCTCATCTAGCCCCAAAGTGCGCTGTCTTGGAGTTATCCTGGACTCATCCCTCTCCTTCAGACCACATATCCAGAACCTCTCGCAGCCTTCTAGTTTCCACCTCAAAAATATTTCCAAGATCAGACCCTATCTCACCCAGAATGCTACTAAAATGTTAGCATACTGAGTAAACACACTGAAAGCACAGAGCAGGAACTGTGTGGACAGACCTCATAGCCAGCTGGATGCGATGTGCAGTGCAGAAGAACCTCTGCATCATCCGGGAGTGATGTGCGGTCACAGCCTGAGCGGACCTCAGCGTTAGCTAGAACAACACAGCATAGGTAAAACAGGAGAATATGGGAAAATTTAGTCAGGATTGTGACACTGCTCGGCCCATAACTGTGTAACAATGTGGTGCGCAGCAGTGATGCTGGTGTGGTAGTCTCCAGACAATTGAATTTACCCACCAGGAGAGAATACAGTTAGCCAAAGTATGTATGAGATGTTGGAGTGTATTGCACAGTTAATAAAAAAATCTAGTCCACAATGACCATATAGGTCAAATTTATTAATTATCAATAATTCTGAAATATATTAAAAACCTATAGTAAAACCAGCTGCAGCACTCTGATTAGGAGTTTGTGGACACTCACAAAAATACCTTTCTAACGAGAAAACTGAACAGAATACAAGTAATAGAGTGGTGCTGCACTTAAACTCTAAAAACAGAGGTATTGATATGTCAGGTGATGTAATCAAGACACATGAATGGCTAAACAATAACACAACATTTAATAAATATCAAATCACAAATATCAATATCTAAAATAAGGTATTCTATAAACCGCTGTTTAAAAATAATCAGATAAGTGAATGGAATCTCCGTCTGTATACACAATAAAGCTGTCTGTATACCTGCCACAGGTGATGCAGTAATCAAAGTCTTGAAGCTATATTTTCAAACCTTGTGATTAGTCCCCTCTCCCAATTTCAATCAGTCTTTACTCATACTGTATAACGTGTTTGCTGTATTCCCTAGGTATGATGCTACAGAACCCTGATGTGTCTTATAAATAATAATAATAATAATAATAATAATAATAGGTCCAGACTGAGGAGGCCATGAAATATGTATAATAACAGTGTCCTGCCCATCAAACTAATGGATGACCACTTTGGATGGTGTCATTGTTATCCTGTAAGATACTTTTTGCATCAAGAAAACATGGTGTGAAAATGATCATCCTTTTTCCTACATTATTTGAAGTATGTTTAACTACTTGTCCTTGTTTAAAGTTGTCAAAAATACTATACTGTGTTGCGTTTTGCTGTTCCTCAGTTTGAGATGACAGATTGAATTACTATATACTTAATATGTAGTACTTTGGTTTTGCAATTATTTTATACATTTTGTACATACCACCAGGGCCGGCGTGATGCAGTCCGTGGGAAAAGCATTGCAGGGGGGTGACGGCCTGGAGAGGTGGCCTCCCCACTGCCTGCTTTCCAAGAGCCTTTATCATGTACCTGAAACTCGCAGTGTCATAGGCGGGCCTGGCAGGCATAAGCAAAACTAAGGGGTGGTTTGGGGGTGGACCAGACATCTCATTAGCCAGATCGCTAATCCGCCTGATTTTTAATGTAGTTTATGTCCGTGGCCGCCTGGTTAGAAACTGACTTACTTACCCAACATTGCCTACCCCTGAGCGGGAGGAGTAAGTTCGTTTAACTAGCTGCCCAGCTCCGCCTCCCCTGTCTTATAAGCAATGGTAAAGTAAACCAGCAGTTTACACACACAACATACGTGCTGACCACATGCACTCTCTCTGTGTATGGCGTGACCAAGAATAAGAGCTGATGGGGCTCTGATCACCGCAACACCAGGAGGAGGATCCAAACAGTGAGACAGAGAGAGAGTGTGACAGCTGGCAGCTGCCTGTCTCTGATGGAGGTGAGGAGGCCAGTCAACTAGCATTTAATATTGTGAAGTGACATGTCAAAAGGACATATGTGTGGGTGGGAATAAATGTATAGTTTGCAGGGGGGCGCGGAACACCCTACCGTCGTCCCTGCATACCACACTAGTATACCACACTATACCACAATAGCATTTCCATATTTTGGGAGATACAGGACTGTGCTTTTCAGCTTGCATTTGTCAAAGGGGGCAGCTCAGGACCCCCAAAAGTTCATCACAACCGGTATCAGTCAGGCACCCAGCATACAGATAGCATTCACGGCCGTGGATAGTGAAACTGACACATGCAGCTTGTGTAAGGTTGAATTCTCTAAAAAGTTTATTTGAACCAGCAATCTACTTATATAGAATATCTAAGGCGTTTCCTGATTAATGCACACTAACTGCAATTCTATTGGCTAAGCTAATTATACTGTCTTAAGCCTTATCTTCCTAGCCAAAACATTTGCTTATCTATACTTATGCTTTGGGCAGTACTGACATTTGTTAAACTAACTAAATTTGCTGAAACATCCTAAAACTTATGTGAACACAAGATACTTTTGAGCTGTCAATGTGTGAGCATATGTACACATCATTCTGTACCTCCCTATAACTACTTGGTAAGTCTGCACAGAGAATTTGAACAAATACAAAATGGATTCCATGAGCTATCATGGTTCTGACTTTAATACATTTATATAATCAGCACCAGGATCGTGTCTACAATGGCGGCAGGGTGTGTAGGGCACATGAGGTTCTGGGCAAAGGGCGAGCCACACTGCACAACTTGCACCTCAGAGCAAGGAGCAATTAGGCTGAGACCAGCACCATTTTCTCAGCGATTTCTGAAGAAGCTGGTAGATATATGATGCATGCACAGAAGATACCAAGGACACTGTCACTGTGCCATAGTCATAGCTAGCTTCCGTGAGTTCGTTGGCTCCATTTTTTCATTGGGAAGGGCCACATGAAAACTTATTGCTTAAACTCTGATCAGTGCTGAAAATGTTCAGACAATACACTAGAACAGTGGCCACCAAACGCGATCCTTAAGGCACCCTGCAGTCCAGGTTTTAAGGATTTCCATGGCTGAGCACAGATAGTTAAATCAAAATGACTGAGGTACAAATTAATTAATCTGTAAACAATCATGGATATCCTGAAAACGTGGACCGTTGGGGTGCCTTGAGGACTGTGTTTGGGAACCACTGTACTAGAATATGGGCAGGAAAATGTTTCAGTAGCAAATTTGGTTAATTCTGAGCATTGGTTAAGCTCCATCAGGTAGAAGCACTATAAAGGAAAACAGGTATGCTTGGGTTGCTCTTCAAAAATATTTTTTTGTGTTCCCATGAAAATGGATTTTGGGGAATTTGAATTACTTTATTTGCACAGGCAAAGCAACTAATTTTGAGGAAAAGTAAAGAAATAAGGTTTCCTTTTCTGGAGCGAGTTAATAAAATGAGATAAGAAGCATATTTGTTAAGTGGCCATTTCCACTCTTCAAATGGATTAGAATTTTGCACTACTGTAGCTCAGATCTGAGGGACTTGGGTCTCATTTTATACCTCAGTGTCACATTTTGGCAGAGAAGTGCATTTATAGGCATAATTTAAGGATTTAATTAAAGACTTCACACACAGAAAATCGCCATATGTTCTAAAAACAATTCCTGTGTCCCTTCACTCTCATAATTCATTTTAATCGTAAATGAATCATAAATAAGTCAATTAGCATTTCCTATTTTAAGAGGAAAACTGACAAATGTAACTTAATGAAAGAGAAGGATCTAAAGTGGTAAAACTATTCTTTTTAATTACAGTAGCTTAGACATTGATATGACGTTTTCCCACAACTAGGAACACTTTGTACCTCCAACATTCTATGGGGGAGATATATCCAGAAGCGTAGAGTGGTGAAGTGGAGAAGTTGCCCATAGCAACCAATCAGCTTTTAACAATCATTTTATAAATTGTACTTGATTAATGCTACCTCAAATCTGATTGGTTGCTAAGGGCAATTTCTCTGCTTTTTCACTTCTCCCTCTTTACCACTGCTTAATACATTTCTTCCTATATGTTTGGGAATCAGGATTATGCCATACCCCCAGGACTGACCATTAACTGTTCACTGATTTGTTTGTGATTTTGGAACAACATTATTTGTCAACAGCGAATATCTGCAATTTTTGCCAAAGTTTAGATTTAGAGGAGTATGTAGTACTGACCATTGTCCGGGTTCCAGGTCCCTCTTGCTGTAAATAGTAAATACATTACATACCGGAGCTCTTGTAACAGCTTGCTATTTCCATGCCACCGGCTACACACTCTACAGGCCGGACAGGGAGACAAGGCATCAGAGCTCCTGATACAGCTCGTTACCCCCACGCTGGTCAGTAACTTTCTACTCTATACATCATATACTGTGGCGCTGGTTGGAGCACACTTTAGCATCATATTAAACACTTTAGTTTGTGTTCATCCACCAGTTTCAAGTTGCTCTGGACACTTTACATGTGGATACAATTGCCAAAATACAAAGAACACATTGTTGCTATATACAGAACACGATTCATGGATCTGTGTTAAGGGACAACATATGTTGTATTTTTATTACTGGTTGATCCATTGATCGTCACTGTAGCATTTGCAACACAGTACAGTGATTTTTACCTTTTGGGTATTTATTGTATGTTCATTTATATTTTTGATTTATTATTTATATAATCTACACATTTTTTTGATTGATTTTTTAATATTATATTTATTTATTTATTTTTTCCTTATTCTCCTATTCAGCAGCAAATGATGACCATTCTCCAACAGAACAACAATCTCCATGCACACCAATGGTGGGACTTAAAGTAATGTGCCAGGAAGTCATTATCCTGTAAATAGAGGTAGTTAACCTCAATGGTATAAAACCAATAACATCGATGGCAACAATTAAGAAGAGTTAACATAAAAGTAACATATAAATATCTGTATTGTTTCTAATGCACAGATGGTGTAATGGTTAGCATTACTGCCTCACAGCACTGAAGTCCTGGGTTCGATACCCACCATGGCCCTGCCTGTGTGGAGTTTGTATATTCTCCCTGTGGTTGAGTGGGTTTCCTCAGGGTACTCCGGTTTCCTCCCACACTCCAAAAATATACTGATAGGTTAATTGGCTCCAAACATAAATTAACCCTAGTATGTGCATGTGATAGTGAATATAGGGCCTGATTCAGAGCCGCTCGTAAGCGGCCGCTCGTTCGTTCTGAGCGATGTTTGCACATCTGCGCATGCGTACGGATTGTAATACGCATGCGCGAACCAGTCAGTGCGGCCAAAAATCGTTTGTTCGCTATATAGCGAATGCCTGCTACTTTGAGTGACAGAAGGAGGCGTATGTGGGTGGTAACAGGGGAAGGTGCTTGAAAACGGGGAGTGGAGAACAGAACGCAGGCATGCTTAAAGGTCAAAACGGGCGTTTTAAGGGAGTGCATAATTAATCCAGCAGCGTCATTGACCACGTCACTTGTTTTTTTTTAACTCAGAACTGCTCGCAAAATAGCGGTTGAAAAATCAACCACAAGAATAGCGAGCAGTTCATACGCTGTACGATGTATTCGATTAATCTAATAAATAGCGGACATGACGTATGGTGCGAGCGGCAAGGGGGCGTTTTTTTCAAAATTACAACCGCAAGACTTAGAGGCGTGAACAGACCGCAAAGTGCGAATGGTTCATTTGAATAGCCACCCCTTTTTATAAAACGAACGATCGCAAATAGCGAGCGGCTCTGAATCAGGCCCATAGAGTGTAAGCTCCACTGGGGCAGGGACTGATGTGAATGGCCAAATATTCTCTGTAAAGCGCTGCGGAATATGTGCGCACTATATAAATAACTGGTAATAAATAAATGTTGAAACAATGCAATGGGTAGAGGAACCTGTTTAAAAAAAAACAGCCGACTTTTATTTATCTACTTACTTTCCCTATACCAGCTTAGATACAGGCTGGTAGGTCAGGAGTTATATCTATTGTTCCCTTTGAAAGAACAAACAAGTAATGGTGTTTATTGATGAATATTATCACCACTGATTATTGGGACAGACCATTTTTCTTTTATCAATAAACAGGTTCCTTTACCCAGCAAGGGTTACATTGTTTCAACACTAGAAACAATACAGATATATCTGTGTTACTTTTATATTAACTTGTATGAATACCTCTTGCACTGTGCACATGTGCTTTCTGTATTTTATATTATATATTCAACAGAGTTGCTTTTTTATTGACTATGTATTATGACTTTTTAATCAATATATAATTAAATCCCATACTCTTTCTCTACTCACCAGTTTGCGCTGATAACTTTTTCTTAATTTTTGCCTTTGCTACGTCCGAGGTTCAGCTCCTCTGTTCTTTCGAGCAGCACCTGAGGCCAAATGTAATAGGGTGAGAGGTTAGAAAATGTGAGAGTTTAGCAGTAAGCTCGAGTTTTATCTTCAAAATGGGAAAACATCTGGATGAGATTTTTGTTAGTCTGAAAAACATGCAAGTTTATACTGCTGCTTTGTTCTTGGACTCTATTACATTGGGCGAGTTTGAAAAGTGTGAGAAAACTCTCACCCTATTACATTTGGCCCCTGGTGTTTTAGTATTAAGAGACTGATTTACATAGACAGATTTTTGGAGTGGTTTGGGAGTGCCTAGTGCATACTACATTATCCTCAGTACCACTGGTAGTTTCCCCTAACGATGGTCATCCCTGCTCTATTATTTACCGGGCCAATCAGAGTTGGGGATGGGGCTTCACGGATTGCATCGTGGGTGGAGCTAGACTCTGTGGCCCAGCACCAAGTAGAAATAAAGAACTCAAGGGAGGCTCTGTACAATCGATGGTGGAGAAAACAATGGATCTCCACCATCAATGGCAAAACCAACTACCATCACATTGAAATGTACTAGGAGTTTCAGGGTGGTGACTGGAAGGTGGCTATTCAGGTGCACAGTGATGGTCCATCTTATGGGATTGTTATGGGAGTGTTGTGGATGAGACACTTAAGTGTTTGTACACAGACACTTAATCACTCACATAATCAGATGGAAAATCTGCACCTTCTATAGGGTTGGTGCAATGGCCATCCCTATTCACCAGGCGACACCAGTATTCCCCATGTGGCCCTTATTGCCTAGTTTTCGGCAACATTCTGATATAAATATGGAGCATCTGGGCAGCAGGAAATGTTTTGCATGTATACTGTGCAGATTTTGGGAGCATTTTATTGAGTGCATTCCACTCTTGCATCTAAATTATTAAATTTTAAGGTAACATGTGTGTGCATGGGGGGAGTTGACCCATGGCTATAGTACTCCCTTTACAATTGCTTTTTAGTTGTGGAACACTGCATAAAATAACTTACTGCATTATCCACTCAAGCATTTACACCTGATAGCGGTACATTAGATAGACAAATATAAATTAAAAAAGTAACTAACTATTGATCACAGGCTATATAATTAAGTATTGGAAATGTATGCTTTAAAACTGTGTTTCCAAAAATCATTTCTCAGTGAGCACTCAGCGCATGTTTTCTTGATCTCCTCACAGAATCACAAGTGAAATAATTAGCTCCACCTGTGGATCTTTTAAAATGTGTCATCAAGTAATGAATACACGTGTGCACCAACTAGGAAGTATGGAAACCATGTACTGTTAGTGCTCCCTGAGGAATGAGTTTGAGAAACACTTCTTTAAACTAATAATTTTTTATAGTTAGTGGAACACAATGAACACAATGTTCTCTTTCATCATTTGTAAATATTCCTCTAAGAGCTCAAATTGATTAAATGGTCTTTAACTCTATTTTTTGACATTTATATTGTCTAGTTTACACAGTACAAGATAAATGTATAAAAATCATCTTGGTATAGGAATTGATCCAGTGTTTATGATGGTGCTAATAAGTCTGCTCGCTGAGCTCACCATTTCTTCTGCTCATCCTAATCTTGTTTCTCCTTTCAGATCTCCTCTGTAAATGTTATTGTGTGTGATAGTCTCAGAATACAGTATGATAGTTTTGAAGGCATAGTTTAGTGGCAAGAGATATGGGTGACGTTATTGTGGAATGGGCGTAAAATCATCAGGAACATGGGCAAGTTTGAAAAAGACCACAGATACGCGACAGAGAGCTTACTAACAATGTAAGTTACTTATAACTCGCACCTGGCGATAACATGGAACTTGGTCTAGCATATACATTCCCCTGGGTCAGGCACAGGTAAGCAAAGACCATTTCTGTCACTAAAGTCCATTTAATATGTTTTTCCTATTGTAAGTGTTATCCATGTTTGGATAGGTTGCATTGTGTGCAATGTATGTTAGTGTAACCGTCACTTATACACAATGGAAGCTGCCACTCTGTGACCTAAGTAAATATATATAAGAATGCAGTCAGATCACTTGGAACTAGTAACAGTACAGAGGCAGGAGGAACAACATCACAAGTTACTGAGCAATTTTGTGACAGAAGCTTGCGACAAATTACCTAATGCTTCAGTGACAACAATTCTAACTGGATATGTTGCATTCTAATAAATATTGTCAATGTAGATGTGTGTGAAATATTGCTGGAAAACTCCCAACTGATGCAGGAGGACTTCTCTTTTCTCTCACACACCTGAAATATGAAAAAATGGTATACATATGGGGTAATTGATAGTTTATCCAGCATTCACCATACAAAAGTGATAGCACATCAAAAACAAAGTTGGCAATACGTTTACTATTATACGGCAGTACAATAGTAAAAGGTTAATATTGTGTAATATTACCAGGTATTCATAAACTAGGGCATGTATTACCTCTGTGGTGGCTGAGTCGTAACAATAAGCATAGACAAATTGCAGCATCATATTTAATAACGCATTACAACATTACAATAAGTTGTGTTTCTCCATAGAATGTAT
The DNA here is from genome assembly GCA_031769625.1 of Taudactylus pleione. NCBI lineage: Eukaryota > Metazoa > Chordata > Amphibia > Anura > Myobatrachidae > Taudactylus > Taudactylus pleione. Next base: position 750,150 of record JAUIMM010000221.1, read on the forward strand.
CTTACTGGAGAGGTCTCTCCAGCAATGTTTGGAGAGGATAGCTGTTGTGCACTGAGGCCCTGATTCAGAGCCGGACGCTCTGACAGAGCGCTCTCTCTGAATCAGGGCGTTTTTTTTTCTTATGGAGCGGCCTCCTGGCCGCTCGCATTGCTGTGGGTTACCACCCACAGCTAATGCGAGCGGCCAGGTTGATGGTCATGATGGTCAAGACCATCGCGACCATTGGGCTTGCGACGACACCCTTGTGGTAGGGTCTCGTGGCTGCAAGCCCCAGAGAGCTTTCGGCTCAAACAGAGCTGAAAGCTCTCCCACTGATATCACTTGTGATGTCAGTGGGGCCGCCCCCAAACGGTAGGCGTTCTCATGGGAACGCCTCCATCTGGGCAGCCACCCCCCGGCCGCCCACCAAAGGGGGCATGCTGTCACTCAACATCGACAGCACGCCCCCTTTGGTGCGAGACCCGGAGCGACTGATTGCCCATCGCTATACGGGTCTCGTGCATGCGCACGACGGTGCCGGCTCCGACATTCGCATGAACTCTGGGCCACCATCGACCCGGTTGCGAGTGCTCAGAGCTTGCGACCGGGTCTGAATCAGGCCCTGAGTGCCCCTGGGCAGTGAACAGTACGTGAGGGCAATTCTGAACACTAAAAAGATACTGCACAGATGATTCCAACTTGTTACTTCAAAGTAAAGATATTAGCAAGAAATTCATAAACAAGCGATACAAAGAAACATTCCTTGAAGAACAAATAGAAAAAGTTATACAAATAAACAGAGAAGAACTGATCAAACATAAACCAAAAAAAACAAAACGCCGAATTACAAATCTCTTTCATTACCTAGGAACAGTGGCATCACAAGGAGGGTACGGGCTGCACCCGGGTGTCACCCGCCGAGGGGTGACACCAATTGTGAGGGAGCCGGCACTGTCCACAGAGTGGTCCCCGGGTGCAGTCCGCAACTCCGGGACCCCCCCCTCCACCGGAGCTCCCCAGTTGTTGAGCGGTTCAGGCCGTGCCCCCTTTTTCTCACGCGCAGCTCAGCCACGCACACTAAAGCCCTCCTCGCACTGGGTGCAATAGCAGGGAGGGACGCCACTACAGTGGAAGCTTCCAAACAATAGAAAGTATTCTAAGAAAAACACTGGCACATATTTCAATTAGATGAAGGTAATAAAACTACCTAAAGTACCAGTACCTAAAGTAATCTGTAAGAAAACAAAGAATCTAAAACAAGAACTAACAAGAAGTTATATCTCAACAGAAAAACGAAACAGAAAAAACGAAGAAAGAACATAAAGTAGGCCATTACTATTGCCTACAATGTATAGGCTTTAAAAACCAAATCGGAACTACAAAACCAATAAAAAACATCCACTGCAAACAAACCAACAAAAAAATCTGAAATTAGAGGCTGAATATCCTGTGACAGTGATGGAATTGTGTATGTATTGGTATGCCTGTGTGGAATGCAATACATTGGCCAGACTAAAAGAAAACTAAAAACTATAGTGGCCGAACACATTTATGACATCAAGAAGGGACTAAGGGTCTGATTCAGCAAAGATCACAAGAAAGCACACGCACGCACACGCCCGTTGCAAAATTATGCAATTGAATGCAATCGCGGCACTATACCAAGACGCCCACCACTGTATAAAGCTGCCCACTTCTCATTACATACATCTGCAATACCTTTTCAAGACTGCAAAAACATCAGTAACATTGGACCCATATGCACAGTTGTGGTTGAGCTGACCTTACTCACAAACTGCTAAACTTCCTGTCGGTATTTAGAGCTCAGGCTGTGTATGCCGTCGCAGGGGCTTAATTATGCACGACCCTGTAACAGCGTTCAAACGCACTGGCATGCCTACGTTTCTCCGACCACCCCCACGTCACCGCCCACAAACTGTACTTGCAGTCAATCACTCTGCGATGGGTCAGTGTAGCCACTGAGATCGGAGTCCCCGATCACAGTGGAGCGCACGTGCACTGCGTCTTTGACACATGCGCAGTGCGTGACAATCGGCCGACTGTGTATGCAATCGCATCTGCGATCCTTGCTGAATCACACCCTAAGTACACACATCATATCCCAACATTTTGCAGACTGCCACAACAGAGACCCAAGAGGGCTGAATTTCGTAGGAATCCAAAACTGGAGGGGCCGATGCTTAGTAACACCCCTAAAGAAAAATGAGACATGATGAATCTACCTGCATGTCACAGCTCTCAGATGGATTATGGATGCGGCCCGTATTGAGAGTTGACTAGAACTATGCCTGAGGAGCGGAGTCTAATGTGCCGGCGTTATTCACCAGGGACCCACGCAAGAAGGTATGGACTTGGCTGCGTCCGACACACAGGTTGCAGTCCTCAGGATAAGTTCCCCTATACAGGTGCAGGTAAACTCTGGATGCAGTGGAGGAGACGTATAGCTTAGTTGACAGGCCGGGTCAGATCCAAACGGACTAGACTGTACCAGGGAGCAGGCGTAAACAAGTCACACGGAATAGCCAAAGATAAAACCAGATATCAGATACAGTACCAGGGGTCAGGTGAAATCAGGGTCACAAACGAAGCCAAAGTCAGAAACAGGTAATGGAATATCACAGGAACGCTGGAGTATGGTAAGTGAGTCTGTACTTTGGCACCTGTGTGCTCCCAGAGACTCCCTCTTATAGGGAGGACTTGAGATCCCGCGCCAAATGCGATTAGCATCGGCAGCGGGTGCCTCGTCTGCTGACTGAAAGACCAGTGTCACTGGACCCGGTAAGTGCACCTGAGTCCGGCGCACTGTGACATTACCGCCTCCTCTAAGGGTGGGCACCTCACACCTCACAAATGGTTTATCAGGAAACTTCTGACGGAATTTCTGAAGTAATTGAGGTGCATGAATGTCTGAAGCCTTGACCCAACAACGTTCCTCAAGAACATACCTCTTCCAATCAACCAAGAACTGAACAGATCCCCTCGACAGTTTGGCGTCTAAGATCTGTTTTACGTCATACTCCTACCTCTGTGTTACCTCATACTCCTCCTGATGGTCCACTGAGATTGCTGAAGGGGTACTGTGAGGTACTGAGAAACGATTAAGCACCAGGAGTTTTTGAAGGGATACATGAAATACATTAGGTATCCTAAGTGTACCAGGTATTTTTAAACAAAATGCCACTGGATTAATCACCTGAAGAATCTGTATAGGACCGATGTACCTGGGAGACAACTTCGTAGTGGGAACTTTTAATCTCAGATGTTTGGTTGACAGCCAGACTTTATCACCAGGATTAAACAACGGTCCCTTGCTCCTTTTCAAGTCTGCAAAAAGTTTATACCTTGAAGAGGCTTTGCACAAATTCTTTTTTACCTCCTTACAGATATTACCTATTCACTGTACCACGCACAGCTGGAAGTGGTACAGACTGCAGTCCTGGTAACTCGGGTAATACTGGATGCAGACCATACTGAATAAAAAATGGGGAATGTCCTGACGCTTCATGATACAAATTGTTGTGGGCAAACTCAGTCCAAGGCAGCAGAGAAACCCAGTCATCTTGATTGGCAGAAAAATACATTCAAAAAACTTCTCTAATTCTTGGTTTATTCGTTCTGTCTGGCCATTGCCCTGTGGATGGTAGGCTGAAGAGAAGTTTAACTTGATGCCAAAGCACCTGCATAGAGTTCTCCAGAATCTAGAGGTAAATTGTACCCCTCAGTCAGAAACAATATCTTTAGGAAATCCATGCAATCTAAAGATTTGCCCAATAAATACTTCCGCTAACTTAGGTGCTGAGGGAAGCCCTTTTAATGGCACAAAGTGAGCAGCCTTGGAGAATCTTTCCACCACCACCAGGATAGTATTGAACCCTTGGCATGAAAGTAGATACGTCACGAAGTCCATGGAAATGTGAGTCCAAGGACAATCAGGCACTGGTAGTGGCAACAGAGGACCACATGGAGAATGTGGAGGAATCTTGTGCTGAGCACAAATTTGACAGGCTGTCACAAAATCCTTAACATCTTGACGAACTGTTGGCCACCAATACCCCCTGAGAATTAATTCCAGAGTTCTATTGACTCCTGCATGCCCACTAAAAGGTGAAGAATGTGCCCATTGCAGCAACTTATATCAGGCTTCAGGTGCTACAAATGTTTTCCCTGGTGGAATCTTGACCTTGTTGGTAACAGCCACGAAGCAAACAGGATTTAGAATGGCCTTGTTCTCCTTTAATATCTCCATCTCATCAGAACTGAATGCTCGAGATAGTGCATCGGCCTTCACATTGTTATTACCTGGTTGATAGCTAATCACAAGAGTAAACTGGTCAAAAAATAATGACCACCTAGACTGGCGGTAATTTAAACAAAGGGCCGTCTTGAGATACATCAAGTTTTTATGATCGGTATATACTGTCACTGGAAATTTAGCTCCCTCCAACAAATATTGCCATTCCTGAAGAGCCAACTTGATGGCCAGTAGTTCCTTATCTCCGATCACGTACTTCCTTTCTGGCTCAGAGAACTTTCATGAGAAGAACACACAGGAGTACCACTTGTTTTCCCTATCCTTCTGCGACAGCACTGCCCCCACTCCAACTGTGGAAGTGTCCACCTCCAAAAAAAGGTAAATCACAACTTGGTTGCCTCAGAATAGGCGCTGAAAGGAAGCATTGCTTCAATTGGCCGAATGCTTCCTCTGCCTCAGGTAGCCATACACAAGTGTCTTGACCCTTTTTGGTTAGAGCAGTGATGGGGACTGTGATGGATGAATAATTCCAGATGAACTGGCGGTAGAAATTGCAAAACCCCAGGAAACATTGAATAGCTTTCAACCCGACTGGACGGGGCCAGTTTACAATGGCGGCAAGCTTCTCTGGATCCATTCTAAGACAGGAACCCGAAATGATATACCCCAAAAATGTTAGTTCTTTTTGCTTGAAGGAGCATTATTCAAGCTTGCAAAAGAGCTGGTTAGCCCAGAGTCATGACAGTACCTCACACACATGTTGGCGATGACTTGCCATATCCTCTGAAAATATCAGGATATCATCCAGATATACCACCATGTACTTGTATAACAGGTCCTGAAAAATATGGTTCATGTATTTTTGGAAAATGGCTGGGGCATTACTTAATCCAAAAGGCATGACTAAATACTCACGAGTGTTAAAGACCGTCTTCCACTCGTCTCCTGACCGGATTCTGATCAGGTTCTAAGCCCCACGCAGATCCAGTTTAGTGAAAATCTTTGCCACTTTTATTCGGTCAAAAAGTTCAGAAATCAGCGGTAGAGGATACCGGTCCTTAATGGTAATTGCATTCAAGCCCCGGTAATCGATACATGGTCTCAAACCTCCATCTTTCTTCTTAACAAAGAACAGGCAAGCTCCATTGGGTGATTTAGACTCCTGATAAACCCTCGCTCTAGATTTTCCTTAACGTATTTGGTTACAGCCTGGGATTCTGGAAGCGAACGGGGAAAAATTCTTCCACAGTGTGCACCTTCTCAGGTAGTAGGTCTATAGTGCAATCCCACTCCCGGTGAGCAGGAAGTGTCTCTGCTGCCGTTTTACTGAACATGTCTCTAAAGGATTCATATGGAACTGGAAGTTGGTCTTCCGGAGAGACGACTGAGCTTAGAATGACACGTTGTGGAGGTTTAACAGCTGATAAACAGGACCCACGGCATTGAGAACCCCACAAGAGGATTTGAGTTTTCTTTCAATTTATAACAGAAGCATGCTTGCGGAGCCAGGGAAGACCTAGAATGATCAGACTCTCAGCTGACGGAAGAATATAGAATGTTATCAATTCTGGATGAAGAGCCCCTACTTGCATGGTGACTTCAGTTGTCCGCGAGTGAATGGTAGCCATAGGAAGTTTATTCCAATCCATTCCAATGATGCAAAGGGGTTTTTGTAGTGGCATACTCGCAATCTTTAACTCTTGGACCTTCTTAGCCATAATGAAATTGCCATCGGCACCAGAATCTAAGAAGGCCATGATGACTTCGGAAGAATTTCCCACGACCAGAGTTACATCGATGGAAAACTGGGAAGTGACACTGTTTGTTTGGGGTGTATTGAAACGCACCTAACCTGACCACCCCTTGATCAGTTAGGCCTTTTCGTTTCCCAGATGCTTTGGACAGCCAGAGAGAAGATGACCTGGTTCACCACAGTACAAACAAAGTTTATTTTTAAACCTCCTATCCCTTTCTGCGACAGGAAGGCAAGACTTTCCAATCTGCATGGGTTCCTCTGGGAGTTCAGTAGGTGCCGTGAAACGTGGAGCAAGCTTAAAGGTAAAGCGGCGAGACTGTTCCTTTTCACGTGCTCTCTCTCTGTGGTGCAGATCTACTCGGATACACAAGGAGATTAAGTCATCCAAGGAAGTTGGCAATTCCCTTAATGCAAGGACATCTTTAATTTGATCCGACAGCCCCTGCATAAATGCAGCAACCAGGGCTTCATTATTCCACCCCAACTCAGAAGCAAGGGCTCAGAACTGCACGACATACTGTCCTGCAGACTGGTTTCCCTGTTTCAGCTGCAAAATAGCAGACCCTGCGGATGATACTCGCCCAGACTCATCAAAGACCTTCTGAAAGGCTCTCAGAAACTCGGCACTGTTGCTGACAAGTGGATCATTCCTTTCCCACAATGGAGAGGCCCAAGCCAATGCTTGACCTGACAATAGTGAGATTATATAAGCCACTGTTGTCCTGTCTGAAGGGACACTTGCTGCCTGGACTTCAGACTGGATCGAGCACTGGTTTAGGAATCCACGACAGCCTGTCGGATCCCCATCATACTTTGTTGGATTCGGAATCTGTTGGATTTGGAATTGGTGCGAAAGCCCCTGTGGCTGGTGCCATAGTAGATGGACCTGGTTGTACCGGCGGTGCTTGAGCGACACCGACTTGCTGCATCAATGTCTGCAAACATTGCATAATCTGAGCCTGGTCTTGCATCTCGACTCTAGCAAGTAAGTTCTCAAGCAGGTCTCGTGGCGGTGGATTACCAGTAGCATCCATGTTTTTGGGGCCAGAGTATTCTATCACAGCTCTCAGATGGATTATGGATGCGGCTCGTATTTAGGGAGTTGGCTAGACCTATGCCTGAGGCATGGAGTCTAATGTGCCGACGGTATTCACCAGGGACCCTCGCAAGAAGTTATGGACTTGGCTGCATCTGACACACAGGTCGTGGGCCTCAGGATAGGTTCCCTTATACTGGTGCTGGTACACTCTGGATGCAGTGGAGGAGGCGTATAAATTAGTCGACAGGCCGGGTCAGAACCAAACAGACTAGACGGTACCAGGGAGCAGGCGTAAACAAGTCACAGGGAATAGCCAAAGTAATATCAGATGCAGTACCAGGGGCAGGCGAAATCAGGGTCACAAATGAAGCCAAGGTCAGAAACAGGTAATGGAATATCACAGGAACTCTGGAGTATGGTAAGTGAGCCTATACTCTAGCACCTGTGTGCTCCCAGAAACTCCCTCTTATAGGGAGGACTTGAAATCCTGCGCCAAACGCGATTAGCGTTTGGCGCGCCTGCCCCTTTAAATCTAGAACAGGATGGCGCTCTCGCTCCTAGGATAGCCGTGGCTGCCTGTCGCAGCCGCTGGAGCAGGGCCGGATTAAGGTCTGTGGGGGCCCCTGGGCAACAAACTTGTGGGGGCCCCTATCAATAACATTATTAAAGTGATATATTTGCAATGTTATAAAAGAGTGATGCCAGGTACATACTAAGCGATATGTTGTCCGATCAGGTGTATTGAAGCAACATATCAGGCACACCGACCAGTGTGTACCCGCTGACGATAGGCGCTCCGATGCATGCATGTCCAATGGGTGACATTGTTAGCGAAGGCCATGCTACAGAATGCAGCATGGCCCCTGCCATCGCTTCGTCATTGGCGACATCGGCAAGTGGGTATGCACTTGCCGATGCCGACATCCCGTCTGGTCCCGTCGCTTACAAGGGGTGTGTGTGTGTATATATATCAGACATGGGCGGCAAGAAATTAACTACTCAGCACATGCTGACTGTACCAATGTTCTATACTGTGAGTGTGTATATATTAGGGATGTGCAGGCTCGGATAGGTTCGAGTTTGCACGTTGAGTTCGGATTTTTCCCTAAAAAAAACGGAACTCAGAAAGAGGCTAAACGTCATCTTACATGGACGAACATCATCATTCCTGGACTTTTGTCCAGGAATGATGATGTTCGTCCATGTAAGATGACGTTTAGCCTCTTTCTGAGTCCCGTTTTTTGGAGGGAAAAATCCGAACTCAACGTGCAAACTCGAACCTATCCGAGCCTGCACATCCCTAGTGTATATATATAAATATATATATATATATATATATATATAAATATACACACACACACACACATAGTATATGAATAGCTCTCTCTCTCTTTATATATATATATATATATATATGTGTGTAGATACATTTATTTGAACTTGAAATTCCAGTTTATTAAAATTTAAACCAATTGTTGTAACAAACTGGAATTTAAAATTCAAATATATCTATCTACGCATATATATAATTTATATATACATATAGCCTGCTGACAGTATCGGTGGGGAAATGTAACATTGCTATGAATTTGTGACCTGTTGGAATAAAGTCATCAGTTTGGTGAAGTACATATATACATACACACACATATTTTATATATATATACACACACACACAGTATATATATATACATACTATATATATATATATATATATATATAATGCATACACACAACAAACTTTACCTTGATTGAGGAGCTTGTCAGCTCACATCCACACCACGGGAAGCCGAGGAGCAGAGTAAAAATGGTGCCTTAGAGCTGAGTGAGACGTCAGAGTCTGCTTAGCTCACAGCCTCTCCCTCTTAAGCCATGGCCGCAGGACGCTGCTCTGGTCCTTCTGCAGTCAAAGTCTCGCGAGATTACGTGAAGTCTCGTGAGACTGTACAACACTGAAGCTCCTCGGCGGCTGCTCTTAGGGAACAGATTGGCAGCCACCGAGGAGAAAGGGACCAGAGAGCGCAGACAGCTAAACTCTGTGCTGTTTTTTTTGCGCTGGTTGTGTGGGCCCTCTATGTGTGGGGGCCCCGGGACGACCGCCCCTGTCGCCCCTCCCATAATCCGGCCCTGTGCTGGAGGGAGCCGGAAGCATCAGCAGCAGGCTCCCTGAACTCCTCGCCCGCTGCCTGACTGACAGACCAGTGTCGCTGGACCCGGTAAGTACACCCTGGAGTCCAGCGCACTGTGACACTGCTGAAGTGGGGCATGAGGTTCCCACTTCCTGATTTTAGTTTTTGCTTTTAACTAAAACAAACTTTTTTTGAGAAGTTTTGAATATAAAAGAAGACCCAGTGCCACTTTTTAAAGTAGCCAGGCGCTACGAAACATGTTGGATGAAGCAACACTGGGCATCGGGCCATAGCCGTCAAGACACAGAGCAGCATGGCATCTGGCACCTGCACTAGCTGCGGCAGCCGAACACTCAACCATGCAAGGGACTGGGAGGACTGGAATCTCGTCTGAAGAACCCGGCTCAGACAGGGCAAGCTTAGGGATAGAACTTCATGCGCGCTCTGTTAAAAAGACTGTAAACATTACCTCCACTGTCATTTTGTACTTTTACTTATAGTTCCAAGTTTTCATGTTGCATCTTATTTATTTATTTAATCTAATTTTTTTCATTATTTTATTATTTTATAATTTTTTTAATATTTACTTTTATTTGTTAATCACTTCACCTTACATACATCCATTCACCTACACACTAGCGCTGTGATATTACAATCTACTGGACCCCCTCCTATACCTGGATGTGAGAATAAAGGTAGATGTACATCTGCTGTTGGACTTATCCTGAGAGAATCTGATGGTGACAGTGCAGAGTCCCTGAAATGGAACTATCAGGAGACTGTGCTCCTCTGTAGTGGTGGAGAAAGGAAATGTGTAATCCAGGTAAGTCAGACGAGATGTATATTACACAGTGAACAACTGGTGAGCGATCCTGCATGACAGTCCAAGATCTAAAGGAAGGTAAGGTGGAAAAACCGGTGCCGGCTAATTTACCTTTTGCTCCCTTATGTGATGACAGTGAAGGGCAACACAACAGAAGAGAAACAATCAAGTTGGTAGACCTAGAAATTCCGGTGTTGCTCAAGGGATTGCAGCCTTGATGGTGACATTTGCATATTTTCGCACAGCTGATGATTACAAATTTGCAGCTGCGGCTGTATTATCATACATCTCTAAGTCAGGTCCTCTATTCTGACTTGTTGCCACCATTCCTTTCTTTTTCATCAATTTTTAGTTAATACTGCTTGCATCTGGGATTCAACTTTTTGTTGCAGATGGCATCTGATAATGGGAATCGCAGCTTACACAGGTTAAGGAGGGACGCATATATGTTTTTGCACTGTGTGGACATTTCTTTGGTAGGTGTTTGGCATAGCCCATTACCCTCTCTACTAGCTCATTACTGGTATAACTAGCTGCTGGCGACATGCGCAAAGTTCCTCGTTCTTTTGTGATTGATGTGGTATGGGTACATTTGGGTAGGTAGGTAATTCTGAACCGGGCCTGAGTCTGAATCACCAGTGCTATGGGCCTGATTCTGAGTAACATGCTATGTTGATGCAAGGCGCAGTTGTGTGATTATTTTTCTTTTATCCCAAAGGACTTTGTAGTGGCGATCAGCAAAAGATGTAGATACTGTCTCAGCTGCTTCTGACTCAGGATCAGGCCCTATGTGTTCTTTCCCCATCCAACCAAAAATGTCTTCTTCAGGGGGTGTCCATGGCAAGTCAGGGATCTCATGGAGGTACACTGGTTATTTGGTTTGGTGAGATGTCACTGTACTATATATAGAGAACCAATACATGGAACCTGTTACGGACTGGGATTTTTGTGGACCCCGGGTGGAAACAGAAGTGGAAGCAGGAACAGATTTAAATTGGAAAGTTGACTGTTTTATATGGATATTAGTAGACATGAAAATATACAGATAGTAACTAGAGTCCCAATGTAAATAAACTTAGAAGCGGGGTATGTGGATGATAGGTCACTGTAGTGGGAGAGAACAAAGTCAATGTCAAGAAAAATGGCAAATATGTCTAAAATTAAATCCAGAAATGATGCAAATATGGCTGAATGAGATATCCTGATATCCTGTAGAATAACTTGAATGAGATATCCTGATATGCTGTAGAATGGCTTGAATGAGATATCTTTGATGAATGGCTGAACAAGGGGTTAACAACAGGTTCAGAACACAGGAGTGGGTACCCTGTGGGAAACAGGGCAGTCACCACCAGACTGGAGGCTGTGGGACTGGTCAGAGTGGTGCTGGGAGATCTGTGGTAGCTGATTAGCTGACAGGAGGCAGAGATAGCACCTGAGCATGAACAAGGCTTAGGAGCACAGGAAACTCTCTCATAGCAAGCTGTAAAACAGGTTGCACTGGCAACTACGGGGAGCTCTAAACCCCCTTAAGTACCCAGCTGTAGAGCGTGAGTGGCTGGGAGAGATCACCTGATGCATCAGTATAGGCCCACTATGTCACATGACCTGAGGCAAGATGGCCACGCTCAGACACCTGCAGCATGGTGATACTGATAGCCTTACCCCTGCCAGCAGGACTCACAGACATCAGACCCCCGTGCGCACCCAGCGCCAGTCTCCAAGTACCAGCTCCATCGCAAGAAGGGCCACGCCACAGCGTCCGCACTGGTATGCACCGCAGGCTCCTGGGAAGAGATACCCTGATCGTGACCGTATCCCTGCCCTAAGGTTTGTGGTACTTCTTCTATAAGAAGGTGCCTTTGCTGCAGTGATTACACTTATTACCTTTAGAGAGAATACGGTATAAGTAATCTTTGACTTTGCATCCATAATATGGAATTATAGTTTGTACAAATTATGCCAATATTGGTAATGCTAATTGTATGGCTTACCTCATCACTAGTTATATCATGCATGCTAGTCACGTTTATGTAACAAGAGATTTGACATGACTTTACATTTTGCACCAGTTTCTATTTTTATAATCCTGTTGTATTGACAAGAAGGTTTGTGAAGATTTAACCCCTTTCTAAGATTAGGTCTAAAATGTTGTTGACTGATGTTGTGTGTGTGCTTGTTTCTTGCTGTGGCCATTTCTGATGTCTGTGTTAGCCCGTCTGCCTTGATTGGTGTTTATCTATAGCACTTAGCATAGTGATTCAATTTCTTGCATGAATTGCAGTGCTTTTTGAAAGCTAGGCATATATGTAGTTCAGGCTGGTGATACCCATTACAATCTTGGTACTGTATGTATTTTGGTGGTGCATGCTTTATAGAGCATACCTCTTTCTTCAACTCTCTTGTACTTAACTTAAATTATTCATTGAACTTACACAGATTTATTGCAGTTCCCAATTAAATGTCTTTTCTCTGAAAAGCTACGTGCAGAAAAAATCATTTGGAATGCCACATGCAATCCTGAGTAAATTTTGGTTTAATCAGTGTACAGATATTATTAGAGTCAGAAACAGCTGATGAGCTCACTATATATAGAAAAGCAAGCCGACCACGGACAAGGGTTTTGAAGGGACTGCAGAGGGACGAAAGGGTGACCACTACACCTTCCATATTTGGTTGTGTGTAGCCATGAGCTTTGATAGCCCTTTTTGCTAAATCTTATCTTGATTATCGTATACTTCTCATCTCTGGTTAGCAATTTAATTTACAGACAGCTTGTATAGTTAATTTCAAAGCAAATGTAAAGACTTCCTTTTGCACAATATCATATCCTTGAATCTTGGAGAAACCAAAGTCATTATAACTACACAAAGAAAATACTGCATGCATTGAACAAACTGAAGTTCACAGATTTTAGTTCAAGGACAATCAGAACATTTGACAAATATGTTTTGATCAATTGATTATACCTCTTACACCTTCATAACCAGCAGTTAAAAATTCAAAATTGACTTGTGTACATTTTATTGCAATGGAACATTCAAAGGATAAATGTCCATAAGTTGTAGTTATTGTTTTCTGTTGACATCATACTCACCTCCTGTAACAGTCCTACAAAAATCTGGGTGTAAATTATTCAGAACGCAGGGCCCTATATTTTTATTTTATAAGATTTCAATTTAAAAAATATATATATTAATGGGGCAGCTGGGTGATACTCAACTGACCTGGCTATATAGGTCCAAAGCAACAAGGGTTAACTTTCTGCTTCACAGGTTAAGTCTTTGCAGACCTGCATACAGTTTGCACAGATTTGGACTTTCAGTTTCACTTATTTGAAAAAATGTGAACACCTTTATACAATTAAACAAATATTTATTCATTTTCTGACAATGACAGAAAAGGTACTGTGGCAGTACAAGTATCATCATAAAACTTATTAGTTAGTCTTCCCCATACAATAGCTTTGGTTACCACTGATGACAGCAGTATTATTGCAGGTGATAATCATTATTGTATAGGGTAAAATGAAAAAGCCCTATTACCCGGAACAAAAGGCCACTTTTTCCACCAATAGGCTCTTCACTCTAATATAAATTGACCCCATAGAGCTTTATAAATTTGAAATATATATATATATATATATATATAAACACGGCTGATCCGGCACTCCCAGTCAATGACATGTGTATGCCTGCTCCCGGTGCCCTCCTTACAGGGAACGGCGCCCCTGATACATATGCACTGCACATCCTGAGGAAGGGACAGGAGGTCCCGAAACGTTGATGGATTAATATTTCTTTGCTTCTACATACTGCTTGAAAGTCTCTGAGTGCCGCCTCTATGTGTCATATATATATATATATATATATATATATATATAGAGGCTGTGTTATCACCTGCTATGTACAGATTAAAACAAAATAGATATGAAAAAAGTTATGACATCCTATAACCAACTAAGATAAAAAAAAAGAATCACATCCTTTTATTTACTAAGCAATATATTGAAATCATGATGTCCACATAAAATGTATCGTATATTTTGAATCAGGCTGTCACCATATCACCCATATTTTGAACTGTAGTTCTCTGTGGTTCCAGCCCTTTTATCCTATTTGTATATCATATGTAAATTATAATAAAACAGCCTGTAATGATCCCCTATTAAATGTCTATAATATGTAGCTAATAAATTATTAATAAACAATATACAATAAAAAATAGTGCAATTTGAGCACAGTACCCTCCCTGCCCCTCTGCCTTATGTGGCCTTTCTATTAATCCACAAATATTTTTTTTATTTTCCTGCATTATATTTCTGTTATATTTCTGTTATAAAATTATTTTTTTAATAATTACATATTTTTTGCATATTTCTCACTGGATATCTTTTTTAAACAAAGTGGTAATCACATGTGTGAGTACCATTTTTATTTTTTAAAGCAATACAAATAACATGGTCTCTCTTCCTTTTTTTTCTACAGTATATTAACTGTTAAGCCAATATGAATTTTAATGGTACACTACTGTACCAAAATACATAAAACAAACTGCCAAGCTTTCCATTTGTCTTTGTACTGTGATGTGGAACAGGTTCGTGCTTTGTAAAAGAAATTATGTTTTTAATTTTTTACACTGGTCAATGTCATGACTTGTTTATAACACTAAGAGAATCTCCAAGTATCTTTTACCCTATGTGATTCAGAGCAGCCAAAATGACTAAAGTGAGAGACCAACAATTAGCAGTCTGGCCAGGCTGTGATTCAAATGGATAAAAGATAGTGTGGCAATTATGTATTCCAAAAGTCGATGCCAATTTAAACAAGGTACAGTATATTTCCATCTAGAAAGGGTTAAGATGGAAAACAAAAATATCAACAAACACTTTCCTTTAATTGTAAAGAGGTCTTTTTGTCTAGACTGGAATTCCCAATATAAAAGCATAGAAATTCATTGCTTGGTTATTTTTATAACAGGCATGTCTAGTTTTTACTGAAATCTCAATGGTTATATAAGACCTCAGCTCGGTGTAGTCTGTTTTTAAAGACTATAATTTCTGTAAGAATATTGAGATACCTGAATAAATATTTGAACGATTAAACATAACACTAGTTCATATTAATCCCTCAAAGTCAACATTTCAAATTGTAAATTCTTAATCTAATATTTCAAAGCAGTTTATGCAAATATTAGAGAAAGTGACAAGAATTTATTTTTTTGTGTGCAATCTATTCTACCCTATAACTTGCACTTGAACATAGAAAGTACCTCCCTAAGCATTCTTTTTCTGTTACAATTCTGGTGTGTTTAGCTGTGTCCAATGGTAGATAGAGCTAATTTCAAATAGAGCAAGTATAGTGAACCAATTTAAATGCATTCAAATATAAACTGGTTGCACAGAGTACAGCAGATACTCTAACATAAGCTGAGTTGCCACATCTGCAGGTATTCAGAAGTAAGATGAGTAATCAGAAGAAAGCCAGATTGATACATAGGGGTAAATTTACTAAGAATCGTGTTGGTCCTGATTTGATCCGTTTTTTAAACACAAAAACAGCCATTTTTTTTTTTTTACAAAAGAATTCAGGAATTTACCAAGCTCTTGTGTTTGACAGGATCATGTTGTCCGATGGTGTATTTGATCGATCCTGTCCGTGTTTAATCCCCAAGTTTACTGCCCGAGTTTCACTCCCGAACAAGCAGTCTGCACATATCAGAGAAATATGTGCAGGCTGCTTGTGTGTGTCAGTATAATGTAATAGTTAAATATAAAAATGAAAAAAAGGATGTAGGGTCCCCCCCAAAAGACATATCCAACCCCGGGCTGCTTACCCAGTCCTGGTTCCTAAAAATACAGGGAAAAAAAGTATAGGGTTTCCCCGTATTTTAGGAACCACCTCCTGGTTTCTGGCCAGTCCTGGTTTTAAAAATAGGGAAAAAATTGTGTAGGGGTCCCCCTATATTTAAAACCAGCACTGGACCAAAAACCAGCCAGGGTGTAATGCAACAGCCAGGGGTCCCTATCATCAGGTCTCCCCGGCCAAAGCATTATCACCCCAAGCCGGGGATTGCAGGGGAGGTGGGCCCCCCCAATAAAGGGGTCCCCCATCTCCCGAGCACCCCAGTCTTAGTCTGAAGCTTGGGGCTCTTTCCTGCACCCCTGGGCTGTGGGTATGGGGGTAATATTAGTGTAAAAATAGAGAAACTATTGTATTTTACAGTGGAACTACAGGTGCCAGCATGCTTTCCTTTGGCACTTGTGGAACTACAAGTGCCAACAGGCGGCTGGCACCTGTACCCTCACCTTAAAATAAATAGTTAAATAACCACAACACTCACACGCTATGTTAAGTATAACTTTATTACATACACCTACCTGTCCCACTCACACATACCTGCTGCCCAACGATCGGTCCGCTTGTCCATGTAGAAATCCAATGAGAGTACTTGGAAAAAAGATCATATACTCACCTGTATCCTTACATCAGTCTCCTTAGCATCCATGATGCTTGGCAAAAAAAACCCACGAATACCGTTCCAAGCCGGATAAGTATAGGTATATGTGTTACCATCCCCGTGATTAGTAACACTGCTACAGAAGTAGCAGCATTACTTACATGTCCCCTTTGACGCTTCTGCGCATGTGTGAACAGGGGCGCCAAGAAGGGGGGGGGGTACAGATTACCCGGGCCCTGGCTTCCTGAGGGGCCTGGAGCTGCCCCCCCTCCCTCACAGCAGCCCAGCACACAGCTGAGCAGCAGCCATAGCAGTCTCCTATGCCTGTGGGGGGCAGCGATCACACTGATCGTGCCCCCCCTGGCTTTGAGCCGGGCTGAGGGGGCTCAGAGCACCCCCTTCCCCAGCGCGCAACGCAGTTTTGCGGCGCTGCAAAACGGGTTTTTTTTCAGTAAGGGGGCGTGGCCATGCCTCCTGCGATTAGGCCATGACACCTGAGGTCACACATGCGCAAAGCCACTGTGGAGGCAGTAAGGAGGTGGCGGAGGGATCCCTTTTCACATCTTCCGGTACTCCTTCCCATAGGAAGGAACGGGGCTCCGACAACAAGCACCATCTGAAGATGGCTATTTTCAGTGTGCGGATTTGCTGTATATCAGGTGGTCCTATCGGATGACCCATTGTCTCAAATATACGGAAACTAGTGTTATGTGTAACCGGCCATTTTAGTGATGAATAATTTACTCCTTAACCACTTACTGAGAACATCACAGCCGTGATATTTACTGAACAGTGTTACACCTTGATGTTTTCTGGTGAGAATAAAAGAGCTATTAGAATGAATGTGTTCTTCTTTCCCCAAGATTCTATTGTTTGCAGCCAGAGAACAGAACATACATAGCTCTCCCACTATCTTATTTACACATGATTATTACTCAACAATCACCCATAAAAGAGCTTTTTATTTGAATGGGCAGACACGGGCCAATAAAAGATTAAGCCGCAAACACTCTGAGATAAAGTTTCATTGGTGAGACATTTAATATTATATGTATGTTTATTAGCTCTATAATCTTATATGCACACAACATGTCCTACAAGGAGAAATCCTCCAGGTGTCTTTATTATAATGCTGTTTGATGAGCTGTATTATCCATTATGTTGGTAGAAGACAGGAGTTCACTAAAACCAACAAGTCACTTAAGGACATTTCCCTTCCATCAAGGGGAAAAATCAAGTTGAAAGGAGACAGAGATACTAGGCACAATTCCTTTAGGCAGAAATACACGAGATGTGTAGATAGTACATGCAGCATGTTATAAACAGTATGCAAAGTTTACAAGACAGTTTTAGTAAAGTGATAAAAAATATTAAAGTATATTTAATCATTTGAGCCAGTTTGATTAATACAGTCTTTATACCAATAGATCTGTTTTAATAGCACATAAAGGCAAATTTTTGGCATTTTCTTCTGCATAGTGACATCATGCACTTACTGCATCATGGGCCCAATTTGTCTGGTAAGCATGTAGTTCAGCTTATGGTCTTTCTCCCCTGACAGCTCCAAACTACCCCCCATTCGTGGCACCCCCCCCACACAAGTTTCCCTTTCCTGCTCTCTCTCCCCCCACACCTCCAAACTCCCACTCCTACCTGCACCACACTGGGCCTGATTCTGACCCGCTCGCGAGCGCTGTATGCTCGCAAGCGGGTCGATGGTGCCAAAGTGCGCATGCGCACGACGGAGGGAGCTCCGTCGTGCGCATGCGCGAGACCCGGCGAGCGACGGGGAATCCATCGCTCAGGGTCTCGCACCAAAGGGGGCGTACTGTCGATGGTGAGTGACAGCACGCCCCCTTTGGTGGGCGTGCCGGGGGCATGGCTGCCAGACGGAGGCGTTCCCATGGGAATTCCTACCGTCTGGGTCCGGCCCCACTGACATCACTAGTGATGTCAGTGGGAGTGATTTTGGCTCTGATAGAGCCAAAATCACTCCAGGGCTTGCGGCAGCGAGACCCAACCACAGGGTCTCATCGCAAGCCCGATGGTCGCGATGGTCTTGACCATCGCGACCATCATCATGGACGCTCGCATAAGCTGTGGGTGGTAACCCACAGCTATGCGAGCGTCCAAGAGGCCGCTCCAAATTGAGGTAGGAGGACCTGATTCAGAGCGAGCGCTCTGGTCAGAGCGTCCGGCTCTGAATCAGGCCCACTGTCCCATAGTGTCTAGAGTGAGGAGGAACTGTTGGGCATCAGCGTCAGGGGGCATAGCATGTGGCATAATGTGTAAGGGATATTACTGTGTGAAATAATGTATAAGAGGCACTTCTTTATGGAATAATATGTAAAGCTGGGTACATACTTGGCCAACAAGTCAATTGAATGAGCAATATATCTGTCAGTGTGTACCCAGATTAAGGGACATTACTGTTTGGCATAATGTGTAAGGGGCATTACTGTAAGGAATAATGTCTAAAGGGCATTACTGTGCAGCACTACTGTGTGGCTAGTATGTGGCATAATGTGTATAAGGGGCTCTACTGTGTGGTGTAAAGTGAATAAGGGACACTACTGTGTGGTGTGCACAGGGACCAATGGGTCCAGGGGGTCTCATACCACACACCCTATTCTCATTAAATATACTTACCCTGTGCAGTACGTGAGGCCACCTCAGAGGAAACCTCCAGGAAATTAAAGGGTTAATCACTCACATGTAATCTGATGTATTATACTTCACCTGTCCAGGACAATAATGATTGTATAGTGGGACTTTAAATTTGCAACATAGTGAGGGTTACTCTAGTCATTCAATTCCATTGACAAAAGTGTCTGGAGCAAAGAAACGCATCAGGGTGAGGTTTTTTTATTATCTGTATCACTGTGGTTATCAATGGTTATCAATGACTGTGCAGCTTGTTATCTGGACCTCAATCCTTGTCGAAGAGCAGCTATACTAATACCATTAAAGGATTGATAGTATAAGATATAATATATGCAGAAGCATCATTTAGCCGGCATAAGTTCTGCTTCACACTATCAGGTAATAACTTCATGACCCAGGCCGTAACTAGGCTGGAGCAGCCGATGCGCTCGCACAGAGCACACATGCCCTGTGGGCAGAACCAGCCATCTCCACCTGCGATTACCCCTTCTAATTGCCTTTCATCTGCAGCGGTTGCCCGTTGTAATGTACAGTATAATAGCAACTGTGTACCCGGCTCCTTCAGTCACACCGCTACTATTACACACAGCGAGCAGTGCTGCTGCTGCCTTACTGTCAGGCCCCTGAGCACCGCCCTCTCCCCCATCTTCTGCAGTGTCTTCAAGGACTGGGAGAGACATCATGTCATCTCTCCCAGTCCAGTCCCACAGTGCCCTGCGCTGAGGAGCCGTTCCTTTGGCATTGGGCCCAGTCAACCAGTGCAGAAATGGCGCACACAGTGACACAGGTAAGTGCTAAGAGACCTGGGGGGCTTTGTACTGTGTAGCATAATGTGTAAGGGAGAGGGTGGGGGGCAGTAGTACTGTGTGGCACCATGTGCAAGGATAGATGGGGGGCAGTTGTACTGTGTGACATAATGTGTAAGGGGGTGAAGTTATACTGTGTGGCATAATGTGTAACAAGAGGAATTTGTGCTATGTGGTGTGGAATCAGTATGAAATACCACCGGCGGTTCGATTCCCAGCAGCGCCTAGCCGACAGATGCAGAGTTCCCCGCAGCGTAAGCCTGACAGCGCTGGAAATCCCGATCGTCCTAAGGTAAGTATCTACTAATCTAACCTAACCCCCTAACCCTCCTTAGGGGTGCCTAACCCTAACCTCCCCCCCAAGTGCCTAACCCTAATCCCCCCTCTAAGTGCCAAATACTAACCCCCCTTCCCCGCTGCCTAAACCTAAGACCCCCAGGGGGTGCCTAACCCTAAGTCCCCCCTGGGGGTGCCTAACCCTAACCCTCGCTCCCCCTAGCCTAACCCTAACCCTCCCGGGGGGGTGCCTAACCCTAAGTCAGCCCCGGGTGCCCTAAACCTAACCCTCCCCCCCACAGCTGTCCGCTCACGGCGCCCGGCATCCCTTCGATTGGGATGCCAGGCGCCTGTCTCCCGGCATCGGGGAAATGTCAGGCGTCTACATCTAGACACTTCATCCCTCACCGGGATATGACAGTTGGGAAGCCGGCTGCCGGTATTAAGGCAGCCGGTTTCCCGGTTGTATACCTGTGGTGTAATGGGGGGGATTTGTACTGTGTGGCATAATGTGTAATGGGGGAATTTGTACAGTGGGTATAATGTGTAAGTGGCATTACTACTGTGTGGCATAATGTGCAAGGGGCACTACTACAATTTAGCATAATGTGTACAAGGGACACTACTACAAGTATGTAGTGTAATGTAAATAAGGAGTGCTACTTGTGGTGTAATGTGATTTGGCGGCACTATAGTATGACCACACCCTTTCCCTACAAGACCACACCCTTTTTTTGGCCAGCATGCCTGTGGCGTGCACTGTCCCTGTTTGTGTTGGGGGGGCACCAAAGCAATTTCTGACACAGGGCACCAATATGTCTAGTTATGGCTCTGGTCCCGTCCTCCCATTCTACAGTGATAGTGGCTTCCTCCTCCCCCATGGTGCTGCCTCTGCCTCCACTCAACAACAGGTAAGGGGAGAGCACCAAAATTAAATGATATCTTGCCCCCCAACATAAAAATGGTCTGACTCCCTTGATTGTGTATCAAATGGATCAGTGAAAAGTAGCATCCTCAATGACTAAAAGTGGCTGATCTGTGTGCCAGCAATTACAGAGATGTGCTCTCTAGCTGTCAGCAGTAGTAAAGGAGGCTCTTTTTGGATGAGCCATTGGATGATAGTAGAGGCCCGTGGAACTCAGGCAGCATGAATGCAGGGACAGACATTCAACTCAGCAGGACTGATAAGTGCTTTTCCTAGAAGAGCCAGTAGATGACTGAGGCTATACTGTTGGAAACAGCCGACACTTGTCATTGACCAGGGCTAGTGTACAGAATACAAACCAGCACTTTAAGATCCTTTTCTTGGCCACCGCCTCCCCAGGTCTTCCGGCATCTTGATCTGGGGGCTGCCGCCTCCCCAGGACTTCCCCCTGGGGGGCAGCAGCCTTTAAGTTCTTATGCATGGCCGCTGCCTCCCCAAGGCTTCCGGTGTCTTCAACTGGGGGGGGGGCAGCTTTTAATCTCTTTTGCTTGGCTGCCACCTCCTCTGGGCTTCCGGCATCTTCTGTCTTTAGGAGCTCTTGCATGCTCCTTCCCCGCCAGCGGACTGCCAGCCACTGCCTCACACTGGCTTATATAAGTCAGCTAGGGGCGGGACAATGGTGTTGCAAGCCATGATTGGCTCACAGTGGCCATCTTGAATTTTAAAAATAATGCTGAGATGCCATTTTTTAAATTGGAACCCCTGCCGAATACTGCAGAATCGCTGGCAGGGACTGGATCCTCTCGGTTCCAGGCCCTCTGCTATGCCAAGTATCACTGCCAGGTACCGCAGCCACTAACGCCCGCTCCACCATCGTGTCCCTGCTGCATCCCTGCCGCATATGCCTGCTACCCACCCAGTGATGACAGCGAATCCAGTGATGGATCTGCTGTCCAAGCACATCTGTCTGACTGACAGGGGCGTGCTTTCATGTGGGCTGAAAGCACATCCTTGTCAATGAGGCATTTCTATAGGAATGTGAAGCTGTCCTGTAGTATACAGTAGGGGCAAAGAGGCACCCATCCTGTGTTGTTAAATTGTGCAGCCTATGACCGGAGCTCATTAAGATATGCCATAGCAGAGCCTAATGTGCAGAACAATTGTCACAGTTACATTAAGTTCACTTTGCATGTACACTCACACGAATAAAAGAAGCATGTTCTGGTAAATCTTTGGTGCTAACGTTGTATGGACTGGTGGTCATAGTTGGATAAATCCCCCTGCTAGTTAATTATTAAAATCAACTGAGTACATCCTATTAACAATAAAACTTTCCAAGACTTAAGCTAAATAAATTGCTGTATCATAAAAATAATAATTTCTTAAACAAACATTTTTAACAAATTGTTGTTACAATATAACAAAAAAAGGAAGGAAAGAAATGTAAACGATATTAAAGGTGTGTAACCCATTTGTGGACAGAACTGCTAGGTGTATACATAATCAACAGAAATAATTAAATGTGATGCAATTCACAAACTGTAGTATGTGTTTTCTTTCATGAAGTAGATTTCATAGTTCTTGTATCACAGTGAGGACAAATAAAATGATATAATGCATTGTAAGTTACTGTACCATATGTAATGAAATGAAAATAACTGAGAACATAGACATTAAATATTAGAAAAGAGATAGATGTGCTGCCCACATATTATAGTTATGATTGACCTATAAAATATACTTATGTATGTGTAGAAGTTTGAAATATATATATATATATGCTTTATTCTTATAATTGCAATGGATACAAAGTGAAACTCTAAAGATAAAACAGATATAATGAGCATAATAACCTGAAACAAAATAATGGACAAATATTAACAAATTGTTTAACCCCTAGTGATCCAAGCAATAACTCTTTTTAAGGTCGTAATAATAAAAAAGTACCATAGAACAAATGGATGAAAGTAACTGAACAGTGAACTTGAGAAATCAATAAAATTACTGTTTCCTTATTTTAAAAAAAATATTTATGTTTTGAAAATGTGTATTAGATATGGTGTGGTAACTGTCAGCTCCAGAACTTCAGAAGAGGGAACTACAGTATTCTCTGGAGTGGGAGGAGCAGGAGGGTCCACACTTGTATTTTAGAAACAATGCTATAAGGAATTAATTTGATTAAAACAATAATGGACAAAGAACTTAAAAAAAACAATAATCAGAAAAAAATCCCAAATCAGAACCCCCCTTTGAATTCTAGGATAATTGTTTTAAAGTATCTAAAGATAGTACATTAAAAGAAAACCTGTATAGAGAAATACTACTGCATTTATTATATTATATAAAGTTGTTATATGTTTTAGAATAGAGTAATTGGTCTGTATCATTTTGTTCACTTGGTGCGAATCACTATTGTATTTTGAAATAAATGCTACTTCAAATTATTCTGAAGATGCTGTATGTGGTTTTGATGTTGATGAATTTGTTCCTGTCCCATTAAGATTCTTCTAGAAATGCTTTAGGTTCCTGACTATCAGGATACTTCTATCTATAAAGATGGATATCATTTATTTGACTGAGATTTCAAAATCTGTAAGAAAAGAGCAACTTCGCTTTAATCTCATAAATTGTCCTTTGGGGACATTAGTTTTCCATTTGGAATTGTGGACACTATTTTAATGGTGGTACTGATGGGTATCAACAGGTTTTTGTAAGTTTTGGTAGAAATAGAACCATCTTGCACGGAGAAGGGTTAGGTTAAGGAAATATGTGCTGGTGTTATTGTAGGAATGAGTAAAAGTGAGATTAAAAGAATTGCGATTTAGAAAATCAACAAAAAATTGTGCCTGTGTTTTTGTCACCACCCCAAATGATGATGAGGTCTCCTATATAGTAACCATTGAAGACCAAGTCCACCTCTCAGCCCACCTCCCACTCATGGATTTGTTTAAACACACTCATATAGAGATTGGCATAGCTGGGGCAAACTTGGTCCCCATGGCCATCCATTTTGACTGCATAGTGAGAATCATAAAAAAGTAGTTGTGTGAAACAATAAAGTGAATGGAGAATAAAATGAAAGCTAACTATTTTTTTGATAGATCATTATTGTGACTCAAGACATTATCCAATGTCTCCAGGCACTTAATAAGAAGGATGTTGGTATATAAGGTTTTAATGTCTAATGATAAAAAGGCATAATGTTCCTGCCAAAATGTCTCTATGAGAAAAATCATTAGATGTGTAGAGTCATGTATATAAGATCTAAGAGAAGTACTCTACTGGGTCGAAGTAGTGAATCAATATAGTGGGGGAGTGAGGAAGTAAGGGTACCAATGCCAGAAATGATAGGGTATCCAGGAGGTGAGATTAGATTTTTATGAATTTTGGGCAAGTGGTGCTAAATAGGAGTGATTGAGTGATGTAAAAATAAATTGTGTGAGAGTTCTCTTGAAACAACTCCCTCTTTTACAGCTTGGTCCAATGTGGATTTTAAAAGTGTTTGAAAATCTAAAGTTGGGTTTTTATTTAGTAATTTATGAAAATTAGTGTCACCCAATATTGCATATTTCCACTTCATTTGTTATTATTACTTTAGATTTTATTTATATGGCACCACAAACGGTCTGCAGTGCCTTACAAAGAACAAAAACAGTATGAACAAAAACAGGAACAAAAGTGACATACAATACAGAAAATTACAGAACATAGACATTGTTTATAAACATTGCTGCATCAGCACTCATAATACTAAAGTAAGCAGCAGGGTGGCAGAACCCAAATTGTGGGTGCTTGTAGGCAGTGGAGAGAAGATGGTGGTAGAAGCTAGGGAAGAAAAAGCATATGAATCTGCTTGTGAGAGTCTAAAGCAAGATCCTGTATTACAACTCCACTCCCCTTGTCTGGTGATTTCACCACATTGTACTTATTGGTATTCAGTGATTGTAAGGCTTTTTTTTTCATTGGTGACAAATTGGAATTCCTTTTTGCATTGGTTGTATTGCATATTTCTCTAAACTTATCAAGTGTTATACAGTAAAAGCAGTCCCTTCATATTTATCAGATAGAATTGTTTTGCATTTAAATTTATTTTGTTCAGATGTTAATATCAAAGATTTTTGTTGGTTTCTATTCAGAATTGTTGCTCTTCTCATCTTCTCAATGAAAGATCTAATATTTGTATTGTGGTTGTATCCTCCCCATCCAGTATAATTGGTAATATATCATTAGGATCTGTAAATTGGATTTTGTTTAAGTTTTAGCATTAAAATATTTTTCCTACATGAGGATCTTGTAAATCTATTTCATTCAATGAAATGATCGAAAATATTTGGGTCTGTTGTTGGTGCATAGCTAAGACCTTTAGTAAGAAGATATATTTTACCTTTAATTAGAGTTTTTCTGGAAATATTAAATATTCCTTTCCTCTGAGCAAGTACTGTTATAAATTAGGGGTGAGTGGGTTCGGATTTCTGAAATCCGAACCCCCCCCGAGCCCCCCCGATCCGAGGCAGATCCGAGTCAGGCTCGACTTTTCCCGCCTGACTCGGATCTGAAATCGAGGCAAAACGTCATCATCCCGCCTTCCGAGTCTCGCGGGTTTTGGATCCTATATAAGGTACCTGCGTCGGCGCCATTTTCTCACTCGGCTGTGGACAGTGAAGAGGGAGGGTGGGAGTTAGGGCTGGCTGGGCTGTGTAGTGTAGTGTAGTGCAGAGTAGTGTTGTGCTGTGCTGTGCTGTGCTGCGCTGTGCTGCTGTTGTCCACTACTTCAAAGTCCATAGGGGCTGGCTGTGTTGTGCTGTGCTGCTGTTGTTAATAGGGGCTGTGTCCACTACTTCAAAGTCCATAGGGGCTGGCTGGACTGTGTTGTGCAGTCAGTTCTCCATAGGGGCTGTGTACACTACAAAGTCCTGTGCAGTGTCCCAGTCCTAAAGGGGTGCTGTAGTGTTGTCCAGGGGGTGCTCTGTCCATCAGGGGTGCTCCCCCCAAATGCTAAAAAAACATTTTTTGTGTGTTTGTGAATTGTGTGCGCAGTAGCCGCACGTGCATCAACAAAGTAGTGCCAAGCGTGCGCCTGTGTCATAAGTAAAGGGCCGGCTGGCTTGACTGATAAAGGGTGCTGTAACCCCCAAAGTACACTCCAAACCAAATATAAAAATATTTTCTGTGTTTGTGAATTGTGTGCGCAGTAGCCGCACGTGCATCAACAAAGTAGTGCCAAGCGTGCGCCTGTGTCATAAGTAAAGGGCCGGCTGGCTTGACCATTAAAGGGTGCTGTAACCCCCAAAGTACACTCCAAACCAAATAAAAAAATATTTTCTGTGTTTGTGAATTGTGTGCGCAGTAGCCGCACGTGCATCAACAAAGTAGTGCCAAGCGTGCGCCTGTGTCATAAGTAAAGGGCTGGCTGGCTTGACCGTTAAAGGGTGCTGTAACCCCCAAAGTACACTCCAAACCAAAAAATATATATTTTCTGTGTTTGTGAATTGTGTGCGCAGTAGCCGCACGTGCATCAACAAAGTAGTGCCAAGCGTGCGCCTGTGTCATAAGTAAAGGGCCGGCTGGCTTGACCATTAAAGGGTGCTGTAACCCCCAAAGTACACTCCAAACCAAATAAAAAAATATTTTCTGTGTTTGTGAATTGTGTGCGCAGTAGCCGCACGTGCATCAACAAAGTAGTGCCAAGCGTGCGCCTGTGTCATAAGTAAAGGGCCGGCTGGCTTGACCATTAAAGGGTGCTGTAACCCCCAAAGTACACTCCAAACCAAATAAAAAATATTTTCTGTGTTTGTGAATTGTGTGCGCAGTAGCCGCACGTGCATCAACAAAGTAGTGCCAAGCGTGTGCCTGTGTCATAAGTAAAGGGCCGGCTGGCTTGACCGTTAAAGGGTGCTGTAACCCCCAAAGTACACTCCAAACCAAATAAAAAAATATTTTCTGTGTTTGTGAATTGTGTGCGCAGTAGCCGCACGTGCATCAACAAAGTAGTGCCAAGCGTGCGCCTGTGTCATAAGTAAAGGGCCGGCTGGCTTGACCATTAAAGGGTGCTGTAACCCCCAAAGTACACTCCAAACCAAATAAAAAAATATTTTCTGTGTTTGTGAATTGTGTGCGCAGTAGCCGCACGTGCATCAACAAAGTAGTGCCAAGCGTGCGCCTGTGTCATAAGTAAAGGGCTGGCTGGCTTGACCGTTAAAGGGTGCTGTAACCCCCAAAGTACACTCCAAACCAAAAAATATATATTTTCTGTGTTTGTGAATTGTGTGCGCAGTAGCCACACGTGCATCAACAAAGTAGTGCCAAGCGTGCGCCTGTGTCATAAGTAAAGGGCCGGCTGGCTTGACCATTAAAGGGTGCTGTAACCCCCAAAGTACACTCCAAACCAAATAAAAAAATATTTTCTGTGTTTGTGAATTGTGTGCGCAGTAGCCGCACGTGCATCAACAAAGTAGTGCCAAGCGTGCGCCTGTGTCATAAGTAAAGGGCCGGCTGGCTTGACCATTAAAGGGTGCTGTAACCCCCAAAGTACACTCCAAACCAAATAAAAAATATTTTCTGTGTTTGTGAATTGTGTGCGCAGTAGCCGCACGTGCATCAACAAAGTAGTGCCAAGCGTGTGCCTGTGTCATAAGTAAAGGGTCGGCTGGCTTGACCGTTAAAGGGTGCTGTAACCCCCAAAGTACACTCCAAACCAAAAAATATATATTTTCTGTGTTTGTGAATTGTGTGCGCAGTAGCCGCACGTGCATCAACAAAGTAGTGCCAAGCGTGCGCCTGTGTCATAAGTAAAGGGCCGGCTGGCTTGACCATTAAAGGGTGCTGTAACCCCCAAAGTACACTCCAAACCAAATAAAAAATATTTTCTGTGTTTGTGAATTGTGTGCGCAGTAGCCGCACGTGCATCATCAAAGTAGTGCCAAGCGTGCGCCTGTGTCATAAGTAAAGGGCCGGCTGGCTTGACCATTAAAGGGTGCTGTAACCCCCAAAGTACACTCCAAACCAAATAAAAAATATTTTCTGTGTTTGTGAATTGTGTGCGCAGTAGCCGCACGTGCATCAACAAAGTAGTGCCAAGCGTGCGCCTGTGTCATAAGTAAAGGGCCGGCTGGCTTGACCGTTAAAGGGTGCTGTAACCCCCAAAGTACACTCCAAACCAAATAAAAAAATATTTTCTGTGTTTGTGAATTGTGTGCGCAGTAGCCGCACGTGCATCAACAAAGTAGTGCCAAGCGTGCGCCTGTGTCATAAGTAAAGGGCCAGCTGGCTTGACCATTAAAGGGTGCTGTAACCCCCAAAGTACACTCAAAACCAAATAAAAAAATATTTTCTGTGTTTGTGAATTGTGTGTGCAGTAGCCGCACGTGCATCAACAAAGTAGTGCCAAGCGTGCGCCTGTGTCATAAGTAAAGGGCCGGCTGGCTTGACCGTTAAAGGGTGCTGTAACCCCCAAAGTACACTCCAAACCAAATAAAAAAATATTTTCTGTGTTTGTGAATTGTGTGCACTGTGGCTGCACGTGCATCAACAAAGGAGCAGTGCCAAGCGTGCGCCTGTGTCCCATAAGTAAAGAGCCGGCTGGCTCATTTCTTAAAGGGTGGTATAACCCACAAAGTGCACTACTCTCCAGCAAAAATAAAAAAATATTTTCTGTGTTTGTGTGCGCCTTAGCCGCACGTATATATCAATATAACATAGATGGAGGACCAAACTTTCTCCGATAAAAATAAAATAGGGAAAGATCAAGAACCACTTCCTCCTAGTGCTGTTGCTGCTGCTGGGAGTTGTTCATCATCCCAGAGAGGAAGTAGGAACACCACTACTTTTACGAAACAATTGACCCTCCAACAGTCCCTAGCGATGAGGATGAAGTACGACAGCAGTCATCCTGAAGCAAAACGTATAACTGAGGCCTTGACTGCTATGTTGGTGTTAGACGTGCGTCCGGTATCCGCCATTAGTGCAGTGGGATTTAGACAATTGATGGAGGTAGTGTGTCCCCGGTTCCAAATCCCATCTAGATTCCACCTGCATCCTCAAAGCAGCAGCGACAAGCGTGCGTCTGTCTGTTAAAGGGTGGTGTAACTCTCAAAGTGTGCTCCACAAACAATAAAAATATTCTTTTTTTTTCTATCTTTGTGAAATGTGTGGGCTGCAGCCACACCTGCATCCTTAAAGCAGCAGCGACAAGCATGCGTCTGTCTGTTAAAGGGTGGTGTAACCCTCAAAGTGCGCTCCACAAACAATAAAAAAATTCTTCTTTTTTTTTTCTGTCTTTGTGAAATGTGTGGGCTGTAGCCGCACCTGCATCCTGAAAGCAGCAGCGACAAGCGTGCGTCTGTCTGTTAAAGGATTACATCAGTGACAGCATCCGAGTAGGCATGTCAGACAGTCCGTACCTGTACTGGCAGGAAAAAGAAGCAATTTGGAGGTCCCTGTACAAACTGGCTCTATTTTACCTGAGTTGCCCCCCCTCCAGTGTGTACTCCGAAAGAGTGTTTAGTGCAGCCGGGAACCTTGTCAGCAAAAGGCGTAGGAGGTTGCTTCCACAAAATGTGGAGAAGATGATGTTCATAAAATGAATTATCCACTCTTCCAGGGAGACCAGCCTCCAGAACGTACAGAGGGACCTGTGGTTGTGGATTCCAGCGGGGACGAATTAATACTCTGTGAGGATGAGGATGTACACAACACTGAAGAGGGTGAGGAATCGGTGGATGAGGAGGATGAGGATGACATCTTGCCTCCGTAGAGCCAGTTTGTGCAGGGACAGATTAATTGCCAGCTTGTTTTGTGGGGGCCCAAACTAACCAATCATTTCAGCCACAGTCGTGTGGCAGACCCTGGCGCTGAAATGTTTGGTTTGTTAAAGTGTGCATGTCCTGTTTATACAACAGAAGGGTGGGTGGGAGGGCCCAAGGACAATTCCATCTTGCACCTCTTTTTTTTTCTTTGAATTATGTACTGTTTGGGGCCTAGTTTTTCAAACTGCCATCCTGTCTGCCACTGCAGTGTCACTCCTAGATGGACCACGTGTTTGTGCCGCCTACTCGTATCTCTTAGCATAGTCATCCAGCTACCTCGGTGCAACCTTTTGGATATAAAAACACTATTGTGAGGTGTGAGGTGTTCAGAATAGACTGGAAATGAGTGGAAATTAAGGTTATTGAGGTTAATAATAGCATAGGAGCAGAAAGACACACAAATTCTGTGATTTTAGCTGTTTTTATGCTTTTTTAAAAAAAAATACAGATCCAAAACACAAAACCCGGAAGGGTGGTTTTGGCAAAACCAATCCAGATCCAAAACACGAAGAAAGATCCAGATCCAAAACCAAAACACGAAAAGTGGCCGGTGCACACCCCTATTATAAATACTCTTCTCTTGTCCTTATTGTTAAACTAGTATAAGGATGTCCTAAAGGATACAACACATTTTTACTTACCTATTGTTAATAAGCAAAATAATGTTTTAACATACTATTGTCTATATTTTTAAAGATAACAAGAAATCTCAAAGTAAATCGTGACATATGAGAAAAATCACATTATCAAAAAAGTTAATATAAATTTATTTAATAGTTAATATTTGTAATGATTTAGTTATAGGAACAGGAGAGATGTATATATAGTACAGTTCTGTTCAACATTATTGGCACCCTTGAACTTTTATGTACATTATGTACAATATCTCTTGAAAACAAGTAATGTAGTAAAATAATTTTTGTATATAGACACTTATGTTTAGCAAAGAACATTCAAGGATAAAACAATAATAATTTGAAAAAGCAATAGGAGGAAAAACTATAAAAATTAAAAGATTGCCATGACATAATTATTGGCACCCTTTTGAGCAACAAATCAATTTGAAAATAAAGAGCTAGATTACACTCATGTGCACTACATTAGAAATTGCAGTCACCTTTGATAAATTGTCACTGTTCACATGACTTGAATTAACCAATGAATGATGACTTTAATGCAGTGGTTCCCAAACTTTCTTGAGTTACGGCGCCCTAGAGTATCATAATTTTTGTCATGGCACCCCGAAGCTAAAAGTTTTATATTGATCAATACAGCAAAAATTATGAAGTCATGTAAATTGTGCTTACCTGTAATTCTTATGGTCAGTTATGTGGTGGTGGGCAGGGTTGCGCTTCTTTTTGTTGCTAAAGTTTATAATTGGTAGCCACCAACACTGTTTTTGACTAACATATTAAACATAAATAATTTAATTTGGTCCTGGACCACCAACCTGTGGCACCTCTACAAGTGCCCTGAAGCACCACAGGATGCCATGGCACCTAGTGTGGGAACCATTGCTTTAATGTTTAAAAAGGCCACTTTTTATTCCATGCTACTTTGTCACAATGGAGAGTTATCTGAAAACATCAGAACCACCTCCGAAGACCTTGGCATCCCTGTTTCAACAATGCACAATGCTATTTAGAATTCTACTACTCATGGAATTGTGAAGGACCTTCCTGAACGTGGTGGAAAGAGGTAGATCAATGAGCGAAGTCTTCCAAGATAAGTAGAAACTGTGGAAAACATACCAAGTAAAAAATCCAAAAAGATGGAGACCGACCTACAACAATCTGTAGTGATGGTTTCAACCCACACACTTAACCAAAAGGGCTTTATGGATGAAGGCCAAGGAGGACCCCACTGCTGAAAAAAATACATAAAAGGAATTACTGATCTTTGCCACAACGTACCTAGACAAACCACAATCCTTCTTGGCAAATGCTATGTGGACAGACAACACCAAAATAGAACTATTTAGCAATGCAGAACAGAAATTTTATTATAGGCTTTTAAGGAGAAGAACACCATACCTACAGTTAAACGTAGTGAATCCATAATCCATAATTTTCCATAATAATGATCCATAACTTTCTGGGGTACATTGCTCCTCTAGTACTGGAGGCCTTCATGGTATTGAAGCAATCATGAAATCAGAGGATTACCAAGACATTTTGGAGTGAAATGTGCTACCCAGTGTAGGAAAACTTGGTTTGGGCTGAAGACCAATGGTCCTCTAGCAGGATATAGACCCAAAAAACACCCAAAAAAGCACAAAATAATGGTTGAAAAGGAAAAAATGGACTGTTTCAAACTGTCCAGCACAGAGTCCTGATCTCAATCCAACTGTAAATCTATGGAAAGAGCTGAAATCTGCCATTGGAAAAGGTATCCTGGAAAGATTCAAGAGCTTCAACAAATAACAATGGAAGAGTGTGAGAAACTACTGATAGGTGCGAGTAGCTTATAGATGGCTACAAGAAACATTTGAAGGCAGTAATTGTTGCCAAAGAGTGTGCAACCAAATATCAAGGAAGTGTGCATTTAGTACTCTCCAGGTCAAATTTTTAATTTTGTCTTTGACATTAATACATGTAAGTTGAAAATTATTTTTACCCCAGGCATCTTAGGTAGCTGCATTAAGTCAAGTAACAAGTAAAAATAAAGTTACATATGGACAAATAGAGAGTGCAATAGTATAGAGAGACCTGCAAAAGTTAAGATAAGGGGAAATATGTATGGGTTCAGGTTAAAGAAATTTAGTAGAATATACATAACAATGCTGACCAAGTCATGAAGATTTATAGAGGAATTAATACAACAGCATAGTTTAGTGTTCATGTAAAGTAAAGGCAATATAGTTTAACAAGAGGATTAGTGAAAATGGATGGTACAAATAAACTGACATTCATAGGCTGAAAGGAAACTAGGTGTATCACAAGGAGACATGGCAGGAGAGCTGAGGAGTCATGGCAGGAGAGCTGAGGAGTCATGGCAGGAGAGCTAAGGAGTCATGGCAAGAGA
Organism: Taudactylus pleione; assembly: GCA_031769625.1. Taxonomy (NCBI): domain Eukaryota; kingdom Metazoa; phylum Chordata; class Amphibia; order Anura; family Myobatrachidae; genus Taudactylus; species Taudactylus pleione. The sequence continues at coordinate 783,107 of JAUIMM010000221.1, forward strand.
GCTGAGGAGTCATGGCAGGAGAGCTGAGGAGACATGGCAGACGAGCTTAGGAGACATGGCAGGAGAGAACCAGTTGGTAAGAATCGGGATCTCAGATTGGAATAATACTATGAAGGTAGGAAAAGAAATGCTGTAAGTATACTAGAGGTTGCCAGGTGTGTGAGGGGCATATTAAAGGCAATAGATAAGCGGTGGCTTAGGGATAAATGAAGCAACAATCCAAGAAATCAGGATGATGGAAAAAGTGGGAGCTTGTGGAAGGGAGTGAAATATAATTGAGAACAGTTTCAGGCTTCTGTGATGTATTTTAAATATAACATAGGCATACTAGCTGGAATCTTCAGTGCCAGTTATTTCTTTCATATTCCAGAGTGTTTATAGGACAAAATATGTACCAAAACAAATTTTTGGTACTGTATATTGTATTTAATCTGTAATGTATAGTGGTCAAACCTATCTCCACTCCAAAGAGCAGTACTTGCTGTAGGGTATGACTTAGGTTTTACCTAAGTTTTAATTTTGTTTTAAGGAAATAGTCAAGCCAAACAGAACTGGCCCTAGGCATAGACAAACTAAGCGAATGTCTATGGCATTTGGAATGCCTAGGGGTGTCGGTGGAGGTTTGGTGCAGGCACGGCCGTGGCACCTGCTGTCGGCTGGGCAGAGACTCTGGCAACTGCAGCTGCGTAGCGTCCACGATCGGAACTCAGCTCACAGATCCGATTGGGCCTGGCAGCAGTTTGCGGGGGCGGAGCACCTGGACGACAGCTGGTGGTTAAAGCAGGACCAGCTCTGAGGCATCACACAATCAGAATGCGCTTCTGCGCATGGGTAGAGGCTCACTCAGGACTGTAAGTAAATGGTCGTGGGAGGGCTGCTGCACCATGGGCCTTTGCGGAGCTCAGAGTAGTAAGTTCCGCCTCCAGCAGTCATCACACACAGCTGCGGCCTGCCAGCCAGAGATGGAAAAACCGGGTCCGCCGCCCACAGCTTGCTGTACCTTGAGTCGGACAGCTCTGCAGGCTGCGCTCAAGTAAAGTAAGTTTGAAACTGGGAAAGGGCTGATGTGTTGTGGTGCTCACTGCTGGGAGAGGGGTGTTCTGCTGGGATAGTGGTGGTGGGTGAGGGTGGGTGCTGATACCGTGCTGTGCTGACCACACCCCTATTCAGGATCCTATGGGGAGGGAGGCACCACCCAAAGTCTTGCCTAGGGCACTAATTTGGCTAGGGCCGGCTCTGAAGCTAAACTTTCAGGTCTTTCAGTTTTGGAACATGTTCTAGGATTTCTCTTAGGAGGGTAGTTACAAGGAGTAGAGCAGAGTATGCTATGTGGTTAAATGTAAAATATAATAACATTTGTGTTTTTGGAGGAAAAGTAGCAATTTTTTTCCTTTCGGTTTTTATTGAAGCACTATGCAACAGTCAGCTTGCAAGTCGCTTCCCGCAACTCTGGAGTTCTGTGACTTACAACTGTGACTAACAACTCCGCTCTTTAATTCCCATGTCTATATTGTTAGTTTATATGCAAATAAGGGTGGCCCCAGGATGGAACCCTGTGGGATGCCTCAAAGTTAACAGACATTGGTGCATATTTATCAACAAATATTTGTGGGATATTCTCCCTAAACACCCAAGTATTCCCTAGATCTATTTAGGGAGGACCACAACAGATATCGGAGATATCTGCTGCAGTCCCCCATTGTTGACTGCAAAAGCAGGTCCCATAGATATCTATGGGGGTTGCTTAATTGCCAAATTTACCAAGTTTGGCCCCAGTAGCTGAAGTCATCTTCAGATAGTGTTAGCCATTGTGACCTATAGGTTACACTCCACAATATTTTCCTGGAGAGGGATTCAAGGGCACCCTCCCCAGTAATTTTTACTTGCACAAGTTTGGTCTGATGACAGCGCAGGTGCAGTAGCATTGTTTGGTCTTGAAGGACAAGTGAAGTGATTGCATTGCCAATCACCTACTGGAACCACTGTCCGTGAATGTGTTTTTTAAGAAATTTAAGCAATCCTTAATTTCTTATTGCCACATAAGCAACCCAGCACTCAGAGTGCCTGTATAAGGCATGTTCGGCTCCAATTATAGTGTCAGAACCAAGAGTACAGTCCTTAATAAATATGTATGCATACTAGTAAGAGCCAAGAAATCATGTACTGGCAGGAACATGCCGATTGTACTCATGAAGAACATTCTATACCAGCTATTAGGATATTGGCTCTGAATGATCACCTGAGGTGCCATCAGTGTCACTGTAACTAACTGCTACATAAAAAGAAGGAAAAGAGACTGGTTATCAACCACAAGAACTGTTATACTGCATCCACAATTGGGAAGCAGCTTGCTACCAGCCACACTACAGCCAGTGGCCTTCATACCAATACCCTTTTCCCCTACATTCCCTCAAGCTGCTCAGTCCCAAACCTACCCAATGACACCTGGCATCAGTGTATATCAACATCTAAATACAGTCTTGTAAACACCATATTGGAGTCTGTTGTTTATTTCTCACTGGACACATCTCACACTTACATAGAAACATAGAATTTGACGACAGATAAGAACCACTTGGCCCATCTAGTCTGCCCCTTTCCATTTATCCTTTTGGCAACTTCAACCATATTTGCACCTTAGGTCTCTCTTAATGAAATTCTTATGCTTATCCCAAGCATGTTTAAATTGTTCCACCGTCTTAGCTTCAACCACCTTTGATGGGAGGCTATTCCACTTATCCACTACCCTTTCTGTGAAGTAATTTTTCCTCAAATTTCCTCTGAGTCTACCTCCCTCCAGTTTCAGTGCATGTCCTCGTGTTCTTGTACAACTCTTCCTTTGAAGAATGCTTCCCTTCTGTACCTTGATGTATTTGAAAGTTTCTATCATGTTCCCCCTTTCCCTTCTCTGCTCCAAACTATATATATTGAGATATTTTAGTCTTTCCAGGTAAGTTCTGTGCTGTAGGCAATGCACCATTTTAGGTGCACTTCTTTGTACCGTCTCTAATGTATTTCTATCCTTCTGGAGATATAGCCTCCAGAACTGAACACAGTATTCTAGATGAGGCCGTACTTCTATACACCAGTGGTGTAGCGCTGTGCCACCCTTAATTATCTACTGTAACTTCTGACTACACCAATTTAGAGTAGTTGAACAACCAATAAACTGATGTCATATCTCTAAATTTTGCAACTATTTGAATCAGGAATGATCAGATCATAATTGGAGCATGGTACTTCAGAAGGGTAAAGCTTTCCTTCTTTCAAAGCCCATTTTCATTGCAATTGGCAGGTGGGAGAAACATCCATTCACTGCTGTACTTACATGCAGCTGTTAATTGGGCATACTTACCAACATTGTGACCTGCGGGACAATGGTGCCTATAGTCAGGGCAGAAAGTGATTTACCTCAAATTAGCCCTGTTCTGCCTAAATCAGGTCAGTTAGAAGGTATACAGAGTATTTTCTGTACTGTATCATGCTAAAAATTGGAAATTTTTTTTGGGATCAATTTTGAAATAATCATGGAAATCATAAAGTGTAGTGTAACATACAGTATAGGGCCAAATGTAATAGGGTGAGAGTTTAGAAAATGTCGGCCAATGTAATAGAGTTCAAGAACATGCAAGCTCACATATTTTTAGACTAAAAAAACTCTCACGATTTAAAATCTCATCCAGATGTTTTCCCATTTTGAAGATAAAACATGACCAATATGAAATAAATGAAGTAAATAGTAATCCCTATCGCGCACAATGTCAGGCGCAGCAAATTATTCCCAATAGTACCACCAATACTACATACAAAATAGAAAAATAAACAAATGGAAATAGCGCTCCTTCCAGGACAAGAAACAAATTATATGTAATACCATACAAGTAGAATAATGTTCATTAATGTCCCATTAGTGAATTTTCTTCCAAAACAATTTTTCCTTCTCCACGTTCCCTTTAGGGTACCTCAGTATTAGTGGACCTCAAAAAAAGAACACAGAAATATTCCACATAGCGTAATACTGTTTTATTCACCACAAACAAGCAAATATTAGTGCACTTCAAGGGGTGAGTAATCCTTCGTACCAGAGCAAGGCAAAACATATGCATATCACAAGTGGATAAGTTTGTTTATTTTTCTATGACCAATATGAAAGTTTACTGCTAAACTCACACATTTTCGAAACTCACTCCCTATTACATTTGGCCCATAGTATTAGTACAACACCTTGGACAGTGTAGACAAAGAAGACAATACAAATCAGACACTTACACGGTCCATGGTGTTGATGATTACATTTTATAATTACCAAAGTTACCTTTTGACATATGTATAAAGATATTCCATATTTCATATAAAAGTTTTAATAGTGAATTGAAGCTTTACCTGGTAATGGATAAAGCATAATCCGGGATCTTAAGCAACAAACTACTTAATACAGAGTATGTTGCAGGGGCTTCCTGCAGTGTTCTGCTCTTACATGGGCTTGATCTCACTTGCACAGAGTCTTATCTAAACTTCCGCACATGCTCACTATTTGACTATCAAAATAATGGACATGTTACATATTGCACCTCTGAACTGAAGGATGAAACTAGATACTTTTAAATTGCCATCCTGGATATTGGATATGCCTCTTGAAGGGGTTTTTCACTTTAAACATCAGTTTTACTAAACAACTTCCAAAAATTGTACTTTGGTGGGGGTTCTTCCTGGGACCATACCATTCACATATTTAGTGAAGTATTTTCAATACAGCACTTTCAAGTATTTCTTAATTAGACCTGTTATGTTAGTTATCTCCTTCTACAGGGAACAGTGCTGAATGTTATTGGCAGAGGTCCTAGGTCCTAGTACATGTAAGTGCTGGGACCCTGCTATATACAGAAGAATGGTGATGGTTCCAGGGGAGGGTCCGACCTAAATTACTATTACTGGTAAAAAAAAATTATTTAGGAAAATTGATTTAGAAGGTGGAAAATCTAAATTTTACTGGATGTCTGGCAAACCTATATGTTATATAAAAATCCAAAAATGTAATATACTGTATAAAATCTAATAAATTATTTTTTGGCAATACATTTATTAAAAGTTAAAATGATTGGTTCAAACAAATATATTTTACAACCGATTGTTAAATAAAACATGTCACATATTAGACAACTAATTGATTTGACCAGCTTCAAAAGAGGCTGTGCCAGCTAGAAGAGACTAAAGGAGATTATTCTGTCTGGTACTGCAGAGACTGTGTTAATAAAATTTATTTCTGCAGTCTTGCCCAACTCCCTATTGTGTACTCATGAAATGTGTAGGCTCCAAGCCAGTCATCACGGAGCAAGAAGGAGAAAAGCTCAGAAGACTACTTTCCTACCTAGTATTCTGCTGTCAATTCTGAAAGCACAGAGCAGTATTGTAACATACATTTCCAACAGTTCATTTTTACATAAGTATTATAAAAAGTCAAGTTACATCAGTGATCATAAAATTTAGAGAGTAAAAATAAAATTGTTTAAAATTACTTGAATATCTATCTATCTATCTATCTATCTATCTATCTATCTATCTATCTATCTATCTATCTATCTATCTATCTATCGCTTTGTAGCCAGCACTTTCTTGCTCCCATGTGATTATTTGCACCGGTGACCTCCTTGATTACCGAAGATGATATTTATCATTATCAGTACTCTGGAGAAATTTTCAGTAATTGTTTTAGTACCTCAAGAGTTATAATACCTTAATATATTATCTGCTGCCTTCGGGTTAGTAAATTTAACAGAATATTAACTTTAAAATATTATTTGTTCTTACCATCGATCTTGGATTAGCACATCAATGGTACTTTAAGAATTTTGGTTTAGATTAACTGGTACTTAAAGCAGAGAGACTGTGTATCGATAAGTGTTAGCACTAGCATTTAACATAGTAACATAGTAACACAGTTGCTTATCAAATTGTAGTTTGGTGATGGCTGTAATGTATTCTTCTCATATTAGGATTATGCTTGTGCAGCCCTAGTATTATAAATATCGTCCACTGCCTTTGGGTTAGCGGCTTTAACAGTATAAACACTATCTTTTCTTACCATCTATGTTGGATTAGCATATTACTGGTACATTAAGAAATTTTTAATTGATCCAATGGTACTTATGGTAGAGAGACTAGGGGTCAGCATTTTATGTGGCAACTTAATATTTAATTTTGCAACATAGTTTCTCAGCAAATTGTACGAGTTTTTTGTAGTTTTGTCATTTTCTTATAGTTTTGTGATGTCTGCAATTTTTTTTAGATAGTAGGATTATCTTTGATCAGTCCTTGTATTATAAATGCTTTCTATGTGCAATTTGATATTGTTTGTATGGTGGAGGGTTACACACTTGTGATGTCAGAGGACTTCTTGAGCAGGCGGAACCACTGGCATTTGTTCATGGGGTGATGTCTATTAAGGTATGTGCATTTATGTATTTTTGTATCCTGTTGAAAGAACTTAAAGTGTTCTGAAACATTGAGGTCTGAGGGGCCCAGAGTGAATTTTGTATAGCCAACTGAGTGCTACCTACATACAAACTCGTATCTATCTATCTAACTATCTATCTATCTGTTTTGTATCTATGTTTATTTGCTCTGTGCATCTCTAAAGATCTGTGTCAGTTGGAAAAAAGACATCACATAGTACTTAAACCTAGGATCGAGAATGGTTGCCAAATTTTAGTGATACAATTGCAAGATGTTGCAAACCTTTTGGTCTTAAAAAGAACTTGACATACAAGTCCAAAATACAGAATCACTAAGTTTAATCTCCTCCAGCTTCTCTAACTGCTTTTCCAGTAGTTTAATTAAGGGTATGACCTGACTCAGACTGGCAGTTTCAAATGGCTGCAATAGCTTGCATAAAACCTAGTGTATTCTCCAGTGTGCTGCAGTAAGGTAACATGTCACCCCTCTACCTATCTTATAGTTTGATGTGTATGTTTGAATGACTTGTTGCTGTTTCTCCAGTTGCTGAAGTTTATAAAGGGTGGAATACCACCAAGTTACTACCTCTTGCTTCAGTTGGTGGCATGGCAAATGGAACTGTTCTTGCAGCTGCTATAATGTCCTGCATGTGTTTGCTGAATGCTGAAATGCCCATAAATGTTATGTGCCACAGTCACCATGTCCTGCATGGACTTGTCATTTTTAAAGAAATTCCAAATCAGCAAGTTTATTTGTGCACAAAACAGCTAGTAGAATGTTACTTGTGCTATCAGAAATGAAAATCCTGAGGAGAGGCATAGTGGGGTAAGTTATTTTCCTATCACATCCCTTAGCTTTTTCAAGAGATTGACATCGGTATGCCTCTTAGTAAAGCCAGTGATATAGAGAGTAACCTGCCTGTAAATGAGCTGGCATTGTGTGTTAAATACTGCTGCTGCTGAAGGCAATACACCCATCTAATGGGCTGTCACAGTCATGTAATCTTTAGTTTGAACAGTAATGCTTGTCCACATACTGTATCTGTTATTAAGTGGATAGTCAGTACAATGGGATTTTTTAGGGAAATAATAACTTTTTGTTTAATGTCCCACTACAGGTGAGGAATTGCAGTAAAATTGTGATGGAATGTTGTAGCATGGACACATGAAATCAACTAATTGGCTGAAACCAGATGCATTGTTAGTAAATGTTGGATGCTGATCTAATGCTAAAATAGCCATCAGCCATACAGTGATCTGCTGTGCAACAGAATGGTGGGTGTCATACTTGATTCCTCTTGCAAATGATAGTTTCACAAACAATTGTGTGAAGGTACTAGTCTTTTTGGTACCCTTCTGTGATAAAGATTCACATAGTAGCCCTAATGCACAAGGTTTCTTCTTGGGAATCCTGGATAGGGAAGGAGTCATTTTGACTTTGCAAATTGGATGCAGGACTACCTTCAGTTGGTAGATGATGAAGGTCTTGGTGGTAGAGCTTGCATGTGCTGGTATCTATCCATGCTGCTGGTACCTGATGATGGACTGCATGATATTATTTTATCTGAATTTCCAGATCTTGATACATTATTTGAATGCATCTGCTGCAAATTACATTATGGGGAGAAGGTGCCTAGATTGTTAACATCCCTATCTCTACTTACTTTGGCACTACGAATGCTACAGATGCCATGACAAATTTCAGGATTTGCGTACAAATAAATTCCACACTGTAAAGGTGGATTTTTTTGGTCTTTTGCTCAGGCATGACAATATGGGCCTCATTCAGAGGCGGTCGTAGGATGCAAGCGGTCGTTCTGAAACAGGGCGGCCACTTGCATCCTGAACGGCCGCCTCCATGATGGTCTTAGGCTCTAACGACCAACAAGGGTGATGGTCGTGATGGTCAAGACCATCGTGACCATCAGGGCTTACGACGAGACCCTAAGGTAGGGTCTCATCAACCTTAAGCCCCAGGGAGCTTCACTGGTGATGTCAGTGGGACCGCCCCCAAACGGCAAGCGTTCCTACTGGAACACCTCCATTTGACCAGGCACGCCCCCGGCCCACCCAGCAAATGGGGCGAGCTGTCACTCAACATCGACAGCTCACCCCGTCTACGACGAGACCCCTAACGACGGATCACCCGTCGTTAGCCGGGTCTCGCGCATACGCATGATGGAGCCGGCTCCATCGTGCGCATGCGCTGTGGGGCAACATCGAGTCGGTCGTGAGCGCTCAGCCCTCATGACCAACTCTGAATGAGCTCCTATGTCCTTCTTCTTGTCACTAATAAAAAATGCTCCCACTTGTGGCTGACTTACTTTAAGACAAACATCATGCTCTTGAATTTAATCAATTTGTTATTGTTCAACATCATCAACATCCTCATTAGTGTCAGATGCAAAATTAACCCCCCTCATACTGTTGTATTTCCAAAGTAGAATTTGTCAGAATTTGTGTAAAAAGAATTCCACACAGAAGAGGTGGATTTTTTGGTCTTATGCCCAGGCAGAAATGCTTCCACTTGTGGCTGACTTGCTTTAACACAAACATCATTCTCCTGAATTTTATCAGTTTGTTTTTGTCCAACACATTCATCATCAACATCCTCATTAGTGTCAGATGCACAATTATCCTCCTCATTCTGTTGCACTTCCAGAGTAGCATCCTCAATTTCTATGTCTACACTATCATCATCATTACTTTTACTACCACTCTTCCTCACATTTGAATAGAATTCAGAAATGGAGAAAGGAGGCTTCTGTAGGATTACAGTGTCAGAATTAGAAATTTCAGATTCACACATAGCAATCATGTACACCTTTAGGGGTAATTTACTAAGATTGAGTTTGGTTGAGTTTTTTTTTTTTAAACTCGATTTGCATCACCTAATCTCAGGTGATTTTCCCATTTTTAAACTTGCAAATTTACTAAGAAGTGAGTTTAGCTGAAAGTGAGTTTTCTGATGGTGAAGCAGATTGAGATATCTCCCTTGAGTTGCAAGTTTAGATGAGGTTACTCACCCAAGATTGCAGTGTTTTCTCTCTGCAAAACTCTCCCGAGCTAGCTGCCTGCACATATAAGTGAGATATGTGAAAGCTGCTTGTGTGTTATACCTGTTAAAGAAGGGTTAAATAAAAAAAAATACGTAGGGTCCTCCCTCAAAAAAGCATAACCAGCCCTGGACTGGTTCCTGGTTCCAAAAATTACGAGGAACGAAATGAGTAGGATTCCCCGGTAATTTAGGAACCAGCACCTGGCTGCAGGGCCAGTGCTAGTTTTAAATATAGGGGGAAAAAAATTACATGCGCCTCGCAAAATGACAGATGAACCTGATCATCTGTTAGTTGGCATGGGCCGCTAGCCAATCAGCGGCCGATTTACATGTAGCGGCTGCTCATTGGCTGGGACCCACGTGTAACCAGCTGTAGTTCCACTGTAAAATGCAATAGTATTCTACTATTTTACACATTATTACCCCCATATCCACAGCCTAGGGGTACGGGGAAGAGCTCCAGGCTTCAGACCAAGCCTTGGGTTTTGGGAGAGGAGTGGGACCCCTTTTTGGGGTTCTCCACCTCCCCTGAAATCCCCGGCTTGGCCTGGCCAGCTTGGGGTGAGAATGCTTTGGCCATAGAGACCCTGTAATATGGTTTCCAGGCTGTGGCATTACACCCCGGTCGGTTTGGGTCCAGTGCTGGTTTCATATATAGGGGGACCCCCAACACAATTTTTCCCCCTCTATATTTAAAACCAGCACTTGCCCTGCAGCCAGGTGCTGGTTCCTACATTACAGGGGAAACCTACTCATTTTGTTCCCCATCATTTTTGGAGCCAGGACTGCCTGACCAGTCAAGGGCTGGTTATGTATTTTGGGGGGGACCCTATGTAATTTTTTTTAAGATAAACACTATACATTAACTGCACATGCAGAAACATACACCAATCACAATGATCTGTGTATGTTTCTAGCAAACTCGCAGCTCAGGAGGGTGAGTGTTTGAAACTTCAATTTCTCTGCTAGTTTGCTCTAATCTCACCCGAGATTGAAATCTCGAATTTTAGTAAATTTGCAAACTGCATCTTTTTCATGAAAAGTACTTCCGAGTTTACCCGATGGTGACAAAATTCGAGTTTGTGATCTCACCCAAGTTTTACGAGTGAGATTAAAGAACTCTCTCCCAAACTCACCCGAGTTTATCTTTAGTAAATTTGCGAGATGAAAAACATGCCTAAACTGACCCGAGATTGTCATCTTGACCAAACTCGAATCTTAGTAAATTTACCCCTTAGACTCTCTTTAGGAATCTGTGAAGTTGTGAAAACAAAGTGTGTTTTGCTTTTGTACTGATTTGTCTGTTTTAAAGGTGACACATCTAGACTCAGGACCTGATTCAGCATAGAACGGAATTGCAGAGCTGCACACAAGCAGCTTTGCAATTCCGTCCTTGCAGTTATGGTAATGCAGCAGGAGGCGTCATGCAGCATTGGATAATCTGCGACAACATCAGCCATCTGAGTGACCCATGGGATCACGCAAGCTGGCCACCGCCGATACAACAAAAAGGCCAGGAAATCTCTGTCATAGATCGTGGTCTCTTCCCTCCCCCACCAATGGTGGTGACACACCTTTAATAGTACATGAAGTGCCATGATTGCCAACACTAATACCGAGTTGCTCCTGTTCTTCTTTCAACTGATTCATGATCAATGGGAGTAAAACTACTGTAGTTGAACTAAACTGCCACCACACCAAGTGAATGTACAATGAGATCAGGGACTTTTACCTTTACAATGCAGAGATATTTTTGACACCAGAATTTTTATTTTTTTTGCACTTATAATTTTTGGGGTGCAGCTGACAGGGAAACCACACTCAGTAAGTGCAGTAATATATGCTGCCTCTCAAAAACACACAATATTCCTTTGATAATGATTTAAATTAAATTTTAAAGACTAGACACTGGAAAATGTTGCTTTTTTTGCACTTATAATGTTTGGGGCACAACTGACAGGGACACCACACCCAGTAAGTATAATATTATATGCTGCCTTTCAAAAACACAATATTCCCTTGATATATGAATATAATTTTATTATAAAACGTCTTGAGATTTTGTTTTTAGACACCATAAAACCAGAAAAAATGTTTTTTTTGCAATTATTTTTAAGTGCAGCTGATGAAGACACACTCATAATAAGTACGGTAATATATGCTGTCTCCAAAAACACACACTCTTTAAATAAGATTTACATTGAATTATAAAAAAGCTGGATATTTTTTTGGACTCCAGAAAAAAGGGTTTGTTGCAGTTATATAGGGTGAAGCTGATGGGGACACCACGCACACCCAGAGTAAGTACAGTAATATACACTGCCTCTTAATATCACACATCTTGAAATGGGTGTGGTATAAAAGATAGACAATGTCAACATTCGATGGTCAATACCAGATGGTCGACATGCAATAGGTCAACAGGGACACAAGGTCTACAGTGCAGAAGGTTGACAAGGACAAAAGGTCATCATGTTCAAATGGTTGATGCACAAATGGTCAACACAAAAATTCTTTATGCAATATTTTTTTGGTTATTTAACGCTACTCCTAACACTCCCCCTAGTGCCTAACCCTAACCCTCCCCTGGTGCCTAACCCTAACCCTCCACTAAGTGCCTAATCCTAACTCTAGCCTAACCCTAACCCTCCCCCTAGTACATAACCTTAATTGTCCCCTCCAGCAGCCTAACCCTAACCCTCCCCCAAGTGCCTATCTCTAACCCTCACCCTAACCCAAACCATAAAAATTTTGAAAAAACATAAAAAATGTGTTGAACTTCTAAACCTGTCAACCTTCTGCACTGTCTACCTTTTGTCAGTTGACCTTTTGTACCTGTCAACCTTTTATACCTGTTCACCTATTGCATGTCGACCATCTGGCGACGACCCATTGCAAAACCTGCAAAACATCATCTTCCCAACGTCGGTCTTCTAATGTTTTGGATTGTGTATTAAAGTCCCTCCCTCGCGATCGGGCACCATTTCACACAGGAGAGTGGAGTGAGAGGGCGAGGGTGTGGGACAGGGCTGCAGCACTGTAAGATACTAAAAAACACTGTTAGGAGAGGACTGGAGGACTTTGTTAAAAATCCCTGCAGGTGCACTTTGTCATACTAAATGATTAGAAGCACTGTATTAAAGGGGTACTGTATGTGTAGAGGCACTATGGACTGTGGGCAGCAGCACTATCAGGCACTAAAAAATGCCATTAGGAGGAGTGGTCTGGAGCAGTGTCTTAAAGCCTACAGTGGCACTTTGTCATTTAAAACAAAAATGCCATTAGGACAGGAACACTGTGTTAAATGTAAAGGGGCACAGTCGTCATTAAAAAAAATGCCATTAGGACTAGAGCACTGTGTTTAACCTAAAGGGTCACTGTGTAATAAAAAAAATGCCATAAATATAATTTTTTTTAAACTTGTATGTTAAAAAATATAACGTCATTAGGGTACCACTATTATTAGGAGTGTTGTGAGGCAGTGTGTTGTGTGGTCAGGCACTGTTAGAAAAAAATATATAAAAATGTTAAAGTTGTATGTTAAACAATATAATGTCATTATTACTAGGAGCGCTGTGAGGCAGTGTGTTGTGTGTTCAGGTACTGTTAAAAATCTATTTAAATAACACTTGTGTGTTAAAAAATATAACATCATTAGGGTGCCAGCATTATACTAGGGCATTGTGAGGCACTGTGTTGTGTATTCTGGCACTGTTATAAAAAAATAACAACAATTTAAAACGTCATTAGGGTGCCACCATTACTAGAAGCTCTGTGAGGCACTGTGTAGTGCAGGCATGTCAAACTCAAAATCCCAACTGGACCGAATATTCAAAGTCTAAGAGTGTATTTGCAATTTTTAAAGGTTCTTATTAAGAAAAATCAACAATAAAGTTTAAGCAAAGAGATTTCCAGTATCGTGAAGAAAACATTAACTTTAGAGGTAGTCGGCCAGCACTCCATACAGGTACCTCCTGCCCCCCCCAAGTAATAGGCATGGGGGTTTGGGCCATGAGGCCATGCCCTTGCCCATGTGGCCATGTCCACTGCCCATGTGGTCTTGTCCCCTTTTCAGTGGCACATAGGGCCTAATTCAGACCCGCTCGTGAGCGCTGAGTGCTCGCAAGCAGGTCGATGTTGGACCAGTGCGCATGCGCATGACTGAGATGGCTCCATCGTGCGCATGCGCGAGACCCGGATAGCAACGGGCAAGCCGTCGCTCCGGGTCTCGCTACAAAGGGGGCATGCTGTCGATGGTGAGTGACAGCACGCCCCCTTTGGTGGGCGTGCCAGGGGCGTGGCTGCCCAGATGGAGGCGTCCCATGGGAATGCCTACCGTCTGGGGACGGCCCCACTGACAAGTGATGTCAGTGGGAGTGCTCTCGGCTCTGATAGAGCCGAAAGCACTCCAGGGCTTGCGGCAACGAGACCCTACCACAAGGGTCTCGTCGCAAGACTGATGGTCGCGATGGTCTTGACCATCGCGACCATCTTCCTGGCCGCTCAGCTATACGAGCGGCCAGGAGGCCGCTCTAAAAATGAAGAAGGACGGCCCTGAGTCAGAGCGAGCGCTCTGTCAGAGCGTCCAGCTCTGAATCAGGGCCATAGTCTCTCCCTCGCATCGGGTCAAACCGTGGGGAGGGACGCCACTGCCTCTAATAATAAAGGGAAGATTTACTGCCAAAAATCCTAAAATTGCCAACATTCCATACACCACAAGTAATAGCAAGGAAAGGCTCAGGACATGGCCTTCTTTTGAGAGTGGTGGTCCTGCTACTGCTGTTTCATGCAGTAGAATGCATATTGCAGAAGCTGGGGCTAAACACAGTCAGACATCTTCTCAATCCTTTCATGCAACACCTTTTTACTTTAAGTCTACATAGGTAACCTTTAAAATAGGAAAATCAGTTCACCAAAACAAAACTAAGGCTGAAGAACAAACTGTGTGTTCACAAACTTCACAAATCCCTGAGAAGAGTCTAAGGGGTAAATTTACTAAGAATCGAGTCTGGGCGAGTTTGCTTTTTTTTCAACTCGGTTAGCTACGCCGAAACTCGGGTGATTTGAGGCTCCTGAGACTCTCAGATTTACCAAGAAGTGAGTTTAGCTGAGAGTGAGATGTCCGATGGTGAAGCAGAATGAGATTTCCCCCCGAGTAGCAGGTTTTGCTGAAGATTACTCACCCGAGATTGTAGTGTCTTCTCTGCCTGTAAAAAAACAGGTTAAAAGTTAAAATAAAAATGAAATGACATAGGCCCCCCCCCTAAAGCTTAACCTGCCCCGGACTTGCCAGCCAGTCCTGGTTTCTAAAATTACGGGGAACAAAATGTGTAGGGTTTCAATGTAATTTAGAAACCAACACCAGGCTGCAGGGCCAGTCCTGGTTTTAAATATAGGGTGGAAAAATTGCGTAGGGTACTTCCTATATTTAAAACCAGCACCGGACCCAAAACGGCCAGGCTGTAATGCCACAGCCCGGAGACCCTATTACCGGGTCTTCAGGGCCAAAGCATTATCAACCCAAGCCACTCAGGCCAAGCCGGTGATCTCAGGGGAAGTGGGGACCCCCCCAAGAAGGGGTCCCTCCCCCTAAACACCAGGCTTGGACTGAAGCCCAGGGCTCTTCCCCGCACCCCTGAAGCATTGGGTATGGGGGTAATAAAGTGAAAAATAGAATTAAACTATTGAATTTTACAGTAAGACTAAAGGTGCCAGCATGCCTGCCCTTTGGCACTTGTGGAACTACAAGTGCCAGCAGACGGGCATCACTTGTACCCCCACTGTAAAAGAAATAGTTAAATAATGACAAAAGACACACACCATGACAAGTAAAAGTTTATTGCATACCCACTCACACATACTTACCTATACCAGCTGGTATGTCCACTTGTCCCATGTAGAATCCATAATGACTGGCCCTGCAAAAAAGAATCTATACTCCCCTTCATCCTGGCGCTGGTCCTCGCAGCATCCCCGGGACTTGGCAAAAAACAAAATGACTTACCCGAGCCACGGACCCGGTATCAGTATGTGTGTTGCCACACACTGATACCTCGTGAATGCCAGCTGACGGGACTGCACGGGGTTTGCACAAGACTCAACCTGCCACACAACCGGACATAATAAGAAAGTAGCCCTTCCCAAGTACCTTTATGCCCCTTTATACCCATATCTGTTATAAAACACTAGCCACGAGTGCCACGACCAGAAAGCCACGTCATCATAGTGCAGTGACTACTATAGATCATCGCCGCTAACACTGTGACATAATCCATATATACAGTAAATATCACCAGTTTACCTGACATTATCAGCCTAATGGTAACATCAACTCAGGGCAAACTCAGTGATGTATAAAAGATCCCCTCATGCAGCTCCCGCATCAGCCCTGACCAGA
The DNA here is from genome assembly GCA_031769625.1 of Taudactylus pleione. NCBI lineage: Eukaryota > Metazoa > Chordata > Amphibia > Anura > Myobatrachidae > Taudactylus > Taudactylus pleione. The sequence continues at coordinate 799,014 of JAUIMM010000221.1, forward strand.
AGTGACAGCAAGGAAGTTACATCCAGTTTACAGGGGGATGCTTGGAACACATAGCCTAGTGACCAGAGGCTAGTTTGCGTTTCACAAGCAGACCTTAACTAAACACAGAAGCCCATCAGGGCCAAACTGAAAAGGCAAATCCAGTTATCATAACAATAAGACTTTGGGGGAGATGTATCATCGGTGACATCGCCGATGCGGTACATCCCCCCCGACTTTGCGTACATACCGCGGTTAATTACCATGGTATGTACCAAGAATATCGCAAAGAACAGCTCTCTCGATGAGAGCTGTCCTTTGCGATGCTGCCGGGCAGAAGGACCTCCGGGTTTAACACCCAGAAGACCTTCTGCGCATGCGCAGAAGGAGGCGGGCTGTGGGGGCTCATGGGAGGAATCCGTCCGGATCCCTCCCAGCCCCGAGCATCACGCTAAGAAGCCCACAGGCTTCTATTGGGTAACACCACCTGAAGGTGGCATTACCTAGCAACGCGCTGCATTCTGCTGCTTAATACATACGGGGAATGCGGTAAAACCCCCGAAAACTGCATTTTCGGGGGTTTTACCGCATTTTTGCCGTTAATTCATCTCCCCCTTTATTCTAATCTGTGCTTGATTTTATTGTTATGATAACTGTATTTCCCTTTTCAGATTGGCCCCGATGGGCTTTTGTATTTAATCAAGGTCTGCTTGTAAAATGCAAACAAGCCTGTGGTCGCTAGGCTATGCATTCCCAGCCTCCCCCCTGTAATCTGGATGTAACTTCCTGGCTGTCACTTCCGGTCGTGACTGCCGTGGGTGCTGCATGAGGAGATCTTTTATACATTACTGAGTTTGCCCCGAGTTGATGTTACTGTTAGGCTGATAATGCGCCTACTTCAGCTACTACTTAAAAAACTATTTGCACTCCTACTTACTCATTCCACTCCTAATGGCATCCTAATGGCATGCTAATGGCGTTTTTCAACACAGTGCTCCAGTCCACAGTCTCACACCCTCTCCCACCGCTCTCCTGTGTGAAGTCGATCTGACTCTGGGAAGATGTTTTGCCACATTTAGGGATCAGAATTTAGAAGGGAAGACCCGAACCAGGACTCGGATTCACTCGTAACCCCTAAGTTTGAGTGTGTTCAGTTTCCAGGGAAACTAAAATGCTTATCTCTACTAGTTACAGCTAATTCTTGGCCCCTCCCCACAAGCCATCCCATGAATTTGCTTTCTCCTACTGCCTAACATGTACATGTATTCTTTCTTTGTGGATCCCTGGATATGCATGCTGAATCTATTTTCCCCAAAGATTCTGCACTACTGTATTAATACTGTACTCATAGCCTAGAGGGGTGTAACTAATAGGAAGCCACTAACTCTATGCTATTGGTCTGTGCAGTCAACTAACCCCATTTTATGTCAAATTAATTTTTAGGGGAACCAGCCTATAAAGCAGCTCATACATCACTAGAGCAAATGGGGCTGGAGCTGTGGGACCCCCATTGTATTGAGTGATTGCCCTATCCGCCCCCATTGTAATCTGCCATAGGCCTGGGCCCTAGTACTTTCAACACACTTACCACCCCATACCAATCTTCCACTGACACCCCTTCCTGTAATAATTTAAATAAAGTGGTTCCAGGATTGAGCAGCCTTCATGGTGAACACTCTGGGTTTCATACAGTTGCAGTGTCAGAGTTTACATGTTTTGCTGTATTCTGTTGATGTGGATACTACATAAGTTACAAGATTTTGCATGTGCTCTGTGTAGTCAATCGCATACACTGACTGACTGTGGCTGAAGGCAGGAGAGACGATATCTTCATAGTTAATGATTTTACAAAGCAGCACATTAAAAGAACTGACTATAAAACAGAAGCCTGTCGCATTGCTGGAGTTTAACCTCAGCACTTCAGTTTGGTTTAACAATTTAACTTAGTGGAACGGGTTTATATGCAGGTCAAGTTATGTTTTCAAAATCAGCGCCTGTTATAGAGAGCTCTAGAACTTCAGCAAACATAATTCTGTTTTATTAAGGCATTCTTTTTATTTACATCAGGCTTCAATCTGATTTCATTTAATTTAACGTGCAAATGTACAGTTAGGGGTTGATTCTGAGTCACAAGCAAAAAGTGAACAGAGCTGCGTGTATTGGCAGTCTCCCGTCTGTGAGTTTATGTAACTGGCACACAAACTCCTTCCCTTGTGTACATCCGTGTTGCCGAATGTGCAAGGACTGAGTCGCCCACTTTTAGTGCCCTTGTACGCTGTAATACCAATTGGCGCTTCCTTATACGTCACCATTAAAAATTGCACCAGGCTTATGGCGGGTGCAGTTTCTCCATCTGACCACGGCCTCCTATATCTATGGCTAGTGCATCTGGGAACGCAGCCGCTTGCACTGATACGCCAGCGACACTCCGATAATATTCCCACTGAACGCAGCATTTTTGCATGCACTACTATCCACCTCCCACTCACTGCCCAGGAACACCCATCACTTTGCCGCCACCTCTCTGATATCGTCTGAATTAAATGCAACAGCACCTTTGTGCATACACTCTGTTTGCGGGATGCGTAGTTGGGGTTTCCAGAACTTTTTGCACATGCACAATGGTAAATAATCGCTCAAGTGCATGAATATCGCCCATTGCGTGCGGATTGCGTGCGACTCAGCATTAGACCCATAGGGTCATATGCAATTGAATGTGGGATTTTGCCAGCAAAAAATATTGTGCCCAATACTGCTGTTATTTGCGCTCCCAATAGCCACAGTATCCACATTAAAAAAATTGGTCACAAATTTGTTTGTATACAAAATCCTTCAGGGGAGAAAAAAAAGATGCAGCACAGAACACCAGGCTCTTACCGATGTGTTCTGGCCGCTCCAGGGTCTCTCACCCTCCCTATCAGCTCCCCTCCTGCCGATCAAGTTGTGGAGGAGGATGCCCGGAGGAGGAGGGGGCTTATGGGAGATGTAGTTCCTGGCTGGGTTAGGGGTAGTGTAGGGGTACAGGGGTAGCGGCCGTAGTGTAGTGTAATGTGTGCGAGGAGGGGTGCAAGGTTAATGGTGGTAGTGTTGTGTAGTGTGTGCGGAGAGCAGGTGCAAGGTTAGCAGCGGTAGTGTAGTGCAGTGTAGTATGTGCGGGAAGGGGTTGCAGGGTTAGGGGTAGTGGGGTGCAGGGTTAGCAGCGGTAGTGTAGTGCAGTGCAGTGTAGTATGTGCGGGAAGGGGTTGCAGGGTTAGGGGTAGTGGGGTGCAGGGTAGGAGTAGAAACTGTCTTATACCTGGCTGGTCCATGGAAGCTGTCAGCTACTGTCTGCGATGCTGGAGCAGAGACAGAGGAGGAAGACAGTGCTGCAGAAGGTGAGTAATTTAAGACTAATCAAGCTAATTCAGGGCCGGAGTAACAATGGATCGGGTGAAGCTGCAGCTCTAGGCCCTCCCATGAAAATAGGCCCGCAGGATCTGTGCTGCAGACAGAGTTGACAGGGAATTTTTTTTTTTTTCATATCACACACCACCTGCATTCTGATGCCCTGATAAGTCACCTTCTGGCCTTCTAAAAGTATCGCCCATTCATCCCCCCCACCCACGCTTGCTGCCACTGCCCTGCATAAGTCCTGCCCATCCGCTGGCATTTAAAGTTCCGCCTCCTGACCATAAGAAGCTCTGCCTCCAGGTTGGCCGGAGGCCCACCACTTCCCCGTTAATTTACCTGACTCAACCCTACCTTCGGCAACTGGGTTGACTGGCAGCAGCTGGACATTGAAATGATGTGAAAAATCAGCACTGTGTGTACAGCCGTAGAGGTTGAGCTGCCTAGCACAGGAGGGATCAGGTACAGGAAGTTGCACTGTACTATGCAGTCCTGGAGAGGCTCCAGCATAGAAATGTCTCATCGTGTAACTATTCGTACTCGTTTATTTAATTTATTAATTAATGAATTAATTAATTATTGTTACTTCAGCCTGTCAGTACACTAGGAATCTATTATCACTAAGGCCATCATGACCAATAATAGTAATAAAGAACCACTGGTTTGTAGTGATTTAACAGACTGCATCCTCATTCAGGCCAAAAAATGGCTGCATCTGTGTTGTATAGGTTTTGGTTAGACAAAAAGGAGGGAATTCAGTTAGCCGTGGTAATTTACTGCATGCTAATTGATCCATTATTCAATTAGCCGCGAAGGCAGCCCGCAGGCTGCATTTAACAGGGATTTTTTTAAGGTCTGATCAGACTCAAAAAGAAATCCCTGATAACTAGGCTGTTAACGGGTGAAAAGACGCTGTTACTGCAAAGGTCCGTGAACTTTTTACTGATTCTATGGGGTCTATTTACTAAGCAGTGTTAGGAGACAGAGTGAAAAGTGATAAGTCTGTGATAAGGTGCCAGCCAATCAGCTCCCAACTGTCTTTATTCAAACACAGTCTGTGAGATGACAGTTGGGAGCTGATTGGCTGGCACCTTATCACAGACTTATCACTTTTCACTCTGTCTCATAACACTGCTTAGTAAATAGACCCCTATGTGTTAATATAACTGGCGTTTAAAAGGGTCTTGAGTGAAAAAGAGGCTCTAATTGCAGAGCCCCAGGTGTTAAAGCCAGAGGCTATCACCCATTCTCCCCTAAATACAATGTGTACACCTGTGTCTCATGGTCATATACTGTACTGTGGGACATTTGCATACTTGCTTACCAGAAAGTATGATCGGTGGCATAAATGCAGAACATTCTATAAAAGTAAATTTTAAGGGTACATATGCCATTCCAATCCAACTAGCCACCTGACGCTCTGTATCAGTGACAGTCATAAACAGGGTTTAATATCTAATAACACATTCTGTAGGACAACCTATTTGCACCCTCCCCTTAGCCACCACCAAAAGAACATTTCACATCTTGAACTGGCCTCTGCTCCCAATCACACAATTGCCGTTTCCACTTTTTCCTGTATATGAAAATGCCAGCAACTGACAAATGCTCTCAACCCAGCCGAATTTGCAATCTTCCAAAGCCCGATGACTGACTGCAAATGTCCCCACTGTCCAGATGTGACACTTTCTTTTTAACTTTATAAAGGCCTCTGTTCAATACCTTAGGACTAGTGGCCTGCCTCCAAGCACTGTATAAAATCTGATCACAAATCCATGTAACATCTAGCATCTCTCTAACTAATACCCTGTCCCTGTAAATATCTAGCTACACATTTTATTTGCCTCTTATCATTTCTTCCTACAGGCAGGGTTATACCATTTGGGACATTGGGCATGATTCAAATATGGACCCAGTGTTTGGGGGTGGTAATGGGGAGTAGTCACAGAACGCAGGCGTGTCTGTCTGTTTATACGCCGTTACATGGGCGTGAATAAACTAGCCACTGTTATTGCATATGCAGCTCTGCGTGTCAGAAGAGAACCCAAGGCTGCGGCAGGTCAGACCTGCCGCAAGGGTAAGATGGCCACCGATGTGCTTCGATTTTACAGATGGTTATGTAGGTATGCGTCGTCATACACAGGTACGGAGGCAGCAGATAGTTGCGATCGCATTAGCGTCCGTCTCTGAATCAGGCCCATTGTGCTGACCCGTGTTTTCTGGGCCCGATGCCTCTCTGTGCAAATTAGACTTGTCCAGTGTATGTCCCTGTATATTAACATTGTAATGGTCCCAGAACCTAAAAATGCAATAGTAAAGCATATTATAATAATTATTATTACTATTATCCTTTATATGGTGCCACAAGTGTTCCGCAGCGCCTTACAAAGTACATAAACAAATAAGTGAACAAGAATCCAGTGACTTACAGTAATATACAAAGCAGGACAAGGTTTACACACATTGCTGCATTAGCGATCATAACACTCAAAATAAGCAGCAAGGGGTCAGCAACCAAGTGTTAGGTGCCCTGGTGGGTAGTGAGGAGTAGAAGAAAGTGTAAGTAAGGAGAAGCACATAAGGGAAGAGGGCCCTGCTCGTAAGAGCTTACATTCCATACAGTAACACCACTTAGGATTCCCCAACCCTTACTTTTCTGTATTATCCATCTTTAAGCACAAACTGATATCATGTCACCCAATTAAAATCATTACAATAAATTTGAGATACAGTACGCTATGTACTGAGCTGGCCTCTTACCGCTGTTCTCTTATAATCAAAATCCTTTAGTCGATGTATAAGTCACCCAGACATCCCATTCTCTACAGTAGGGTTCCAAGGTTTCTAAGCTAAGGAAACCCAAAACAATTTTACACTATTGTCACTAAGCCCCCAAAGATAAGCATGGCTACTATTAGGGACTGCATGTGAATATGGAGCAGTTAAACCCAGAAAACACATCTGCTAGATCATTTTTAACCCCTGAGATGTGCCTTGTTTTCATCAAAATATTTAGCTTCAGACATCACCATAGCTTTACTGGAAAAACCTTTAACATCAAAACGTTAAAAGCCATCACTCAGAACACCACATTCCTACAGGAAATGCCCAATGCCCTAGCTCCCTGCTGCACCCATCATCAGCGATCTGTGGTCTATTGTTCTCTCTGTTTCCAACCAAACTCTGTTTTAAACATATGACCGTCTACTGGTGTAGCTAAGTCAGAGTTTAACCATGTAGCAGCCAGTTGAATAATGTATTTGGGAGATATAGACTTCTACTGTACTGCTCTTTGTTGTAATTGTGCCATTATTATAAAACATACACCTGTTACCATGGGATTAGAATAAAACTGTATTTTACATGGTTATTTAGTATTTATTAATAACACTGTCCAGACGCAGATTGTATTATGTTTATGATTCTTCATTAAAAGTAGTATATTGTGTACAAATAGGGTACTGTTAATTTACATTTACTACTAACATTCCTGGCATAAACCAGACACATATGTACCCTTTATGTTATCGTCAACCTGGCACATATTCATCTGTTTTCTCCTGCGCAAGCCTGGTGCATATACTGCTCTTAGGGTACATACACACCAGAACGATATCGGCACGATTAAGGTAATTGGAATGATGAATCGTGTAAATCGCATAGTGTGTACGCACAATTGCGTGCTCCCGCTGGTAGTATGCGACGTCTTATGATTGTCTGTGCTGCACAGACAATCATAAGATAACGCATACGATAAGGTGCCAATCGCACAGTGTGTACGGACAACCGGACGATCAGGCGATTTTTTGTCCAATTAGTGCAATCTTGATGTCTTCATATAGCCACTCCCATTTCCTCCCACAATTCTCTGCCTTCCCTGCATGGTGTCCGCTCCCTGGAGGCCTGAAGACACGATTTCTGTATTGTGCAGCCGCTGCAGCTCATACAACTGGTATGTGTGTGTGAGTGTGTGTGTGTGTGTGATTGATGCATGTATGTGTGTGCCTGCGTGGGACTGTATGTATGTATGTATGTGTGTGTCTGCATGAGTGTGTGTGAGTGATACATTACATGCATGCATGTCTGTGTGTGTGTGATTGATGCATGTATGTGTGTGACTGCGTGGGACTGTATGTATGTATGTGTGTGTAGTTTTTTTTTTTTTTTTTTTTACCCCTTATTTCAAGGTCCAAATGCCTTTGGAGAAAGATGCTGATTTTGTCAAAGAATTTATTCAAGGGTATCGTGACAATGAATGCCTTTGAAAAATACGGTCCAAAGATTACTGTAATAAAGAGAAGCGAGCCAGTGCTATTCAGAGATTGATAGCCATTTCCAAGCTGTACCATAGAGAAGCTGATCCCAAATGGGTAAAACAGAAAATTCAAAATTTTAAAACCGTTTTCTTAAAAGAATACAAAAAAAGTTTAACATCAAAAAGATCTGGGGCTGGTACTGATGACATCTATATACCTACATTCTGGTATTTTAATTTGATGAAATTTACCCTGGATCAAGGGGAACAAAGAACATCGCTCAACTCAATTGACCTGATAGAAAGGGACGAGGAAGAGGATTTGGAAACGGGAATACCTCATTTTATTTGCAAAAAAAAGTTGTACATTTATATTTCATTAATAAACTCCTCTTGCCAGGGCACAGCCCCCACACCATTGAAGTATGTCATGTAGTCCTCCCGTGTCTGCTTTGCACGAACACTGAGTGTTTGCAGACTTGAAAGTCCCAGTGATGTCCACCTGTCCTCCACTTCTGGTTGATCCAATTGATCAGGCATAAATGTTCTATTGGGCCTTTCCTGTTGGCATTTAGCACGTAGTATGTTGTGCAACACACAGCATGCCATGACAACCCAGTCGATCTTGTCGGCCCTCAAATTAATTGGACCATGGAAAATGCGGAATTTATTGCTTAGAATTCCAAATGCACTCTCAACAATGCGGCGAGCTCTTGATAGTCTATAATTATAACTTTGCCTCTCTTTGGTAAGTGCCCTTTGGGGGTATGGTTTCATAACATTCTCGTGGAGACTGAATGCCTCATCAGCCACAAATACAAATGGTAATCCATGCTTATTTTGTTCACACGAGGGTATGTTTAAAGTGTTTTACATTCGTTTTTCATAAAATTATGTCTGCTGAAAGGAGCCACCGTCAGAACAACGACCATTCTTACCAATGTCGACATAAATATAGTACTGATAATTAGCATTGACCACAGCCATCAGTATAATGCTAAAGAAGTCTTTATAGTTATAAAAATAAGAACCGCTGTTGGGAGGTGATGTTATTCTGATGTGCTTGCCATCAATGGCTCCTCCACAATCCAGCGTGCATCAAATTCTTCCCCAATAGCTTTCCACTCCTCCATAGATGTGGGTAACTGTAACTGTAATAAAAAATATAGATATCAATGATTTTAATTAATTACAAGTCAATTTCATGCCATATATATGTAAACAAATAATCATGTAATATTTACTTTTCCTTTCCAGCCATCTGCTTTGTCGACACCACCTGAGGATGCCTTGGAGTTGTCACAAGAAAGTGGGGTGTCAAGCGTCAATCTAGAAAGTGACACAGTCAGAATGGTGGAGCCTATACCACCACGGCGACGAAAGAAGGTTGCTCAGGCTGAATCTTCACAGCAACACGACAACTTGCAGCGAACACGTGAAGTGCTGACAGCAGCAAAAGATGTTCTTCAAAAACCCCCTGACGAGTGGGATGCTTTTGGAACATCAATGGCCTTTAAAATGCGTCGCATGACAGATGATCAACGTTCCCATGCAGAGCGCATTATTTTTGATGTTTTTAGGATCGGGTTAGCTGGTCAATTAACGCAAAATTCAAACCTACAAGCACGGCCTGAGCATACATTTATGCCACTGTTGCCTCAGCCACAATCACATTTCCCTAAACTCATTTTTCAGCCACACCACAATTATGGTGGAGAGAGCAGCAATACACATAGGGCCTCTACTCCCTTACATTCCGCTGTTTATAGTGGTATGCTATATGGGTCACAGGATGACAATCATGGTCAGTCCAATTTTCAGCATACAGTATGTGATTTTCTTTCAGCTTTACAGCCCCATGCTGTTTTTCCCTGTTTAACGGTTTTGTTTATACAATGTCGGGGCAAATGCTGGTTCACTTAATTTTTGCCTTCCCAATTGTTGTGCTGAGGCAGGCAAGTTATTTATATTGCTTTAATTTCTTTATATTGTTATTTGGATATATAAGTATGTTTATACTATGTGGGACATAATGTCCTTTATTTAAATTTTTCTAAATTAAAAGATGTGGAGCACTTCGGAGTGCAAAGGTTAAAACGAGTATGCTGCATTGTTACACATATTGCACAGTTTGAAATAAATGTATAAAAAACAGCAAAAAAATGGTCCTTATTTTTACTTACCTTGAGGTATTGCTGTTTCAACAAATGTATGATGGCTTTACACGTCTCTGGGATGATAATCCCTAAATCTTGCGGAGATATTAGAGATCCAAACTTTAGATCCTGCAGGGACCTGCCTGTAGCCAGGAAACGTAGGGTTACCACCAGTCTCTCCTCAGCAGTGATGGCCTTGCGGAACTTGGTGTCTTGCTTCTCAATATATGGAGTGACCATAGCAAGCAGCTCGTCAAAGGTGTCATCATCCATCCTCATAAAATTCCTGAAGTCATCGGGATTGTTCTCCCGAATTTCAGAGAGCAAAGGCATATGAGACATGGAGTCTCTCTGCAGCAACCACTCCTTGGTCCAGCAGGCCCTCTCCACTCTCCTCCTCTTGCGAGCCTTCTGGATACCAGGGAGTGATGCCACAATAACAGCATAGGCAGCCACAGCTTGATAGCGATAACTATCCATACTTTATGCACCAAATAATCACTTTGTAGAACAAAGTAGAGCAGTAAGCAATGAAGAGCTTTCAGGCGGATAACCTAACCTCAGCAAATACAGAGCAATACTGCAAAGCTAAAATGGCGTTTTTCCTATTTCCTTTTTTACAAGACAGTCCACTGTACACTGTACAGCCCATTATTCTAATTTCCAGGGATCCTATGGACGGTTGTTCTAGTGTGTATGGTAGCAATGATAAATCGCATTCGATTTGATGATTCAACAAATCGTCAAATCTTATGCGAAATTGGACAGTGTGTACGCTCAATTTAGGAAGTTCTGCCTTCAAGGGAAATTGGATAGGAAATCGGAACGATTACAAATCGTTCAGGTGTGTAACCTGCCTTACAGAGTCAGACACATCACAACAAGGCCTGCCCTCTTTACAAGGAGGTGAGGTGGGATCTGAGAGGGTGGCCCATTCTCTTGGGAGTCCTAGAGAACTCTCTGAAATTCAGGAGTATCCCAGACATTCTAGGAGAGTAGACAAATATGGGTCATATACAGTAAGTTAGTTCAGAGAATCAATCAAAATTAAACTTTCAAGCACATATTTGAAGATGTCTGCAATTCAGATCACACTGGTCAGAATAAAGGATGAACGGACATTTTCCTCAAGGGCCAATCTCCCCATTGTCAGTGACAGCCACTTAATATTCAGAGCCTGCCTGGTCCTGTACTTTAAAGTAGCTTTAACGGAATGATGCCCATTTCTCATATTAAATACATTTCTCACTGTCTGTAGCGAAATATGTCAGAAGATAACCTACTGGTCTCCACTTCTATATATATATATATATATATATATATATATATATATATAAATATATATATATATATATAAAGAACACCTGTTTGATACTGGACAACTATCCATTTGTCCACCACAGGACATCTTGGAAACCTTAGTTCATCTCTTACCAGATCACCTTTGACACAGGGTCTATAGAGCACAGTAGGAATAGTTTTCATTGCTCCCAGTGGTCTACAGATCCACCAGAACACATCTAGAGTCTGGTAAAAAATTGCTGCATGCAACTGTGCTATGTAATAGAGCATACACACGGTCAGATTTTTCAGATTTGTCAGATCTGTCAGATGAACGACTTGAACGATTTTACTAAAGATTTGAACGATTTGAATGATTTTTGACTGCATTAAAATGAATGGAATCGTCCAAGTCTGACTGCAAACACATCAGATGTCAGATATCATTATCTGACCATCGGGAACGTGCATCGTTCAAATCGTTCATCTGACAGATCTGACAAATATGTCAGATACTGATGTGCCCAGCTATAACGTGGCATCACAGCGCTATCTCTCACGCCACGCATGGCGCGCCACACACCACGCCATGAGTCGCGCCACAAAGAAAGTTTATTAGTGAAAAAAGTCATTACGTGTAATACAACATTTTGCCCACCAGATGTCACTTTTCTTAAACTACATAGCGCATGCGTCTGATTTCATTAAGTGTAATACAACATTTTGCCCACCAGGTGTCACTTTTCCTAAACTACATAGCGCATGCGTGTGATTTCATTACGTGTAATACAACATTTTTCCCACCAGGTGTCACTTTCCAATGTACCGTACGGTATGTTCTGTATAACCGGCCGATGATTGTTTGACAGAAGCTTAGACATTAGACTTTACAAACTACAGAACTCTAGTAATGGGTGAAGCGTATGGCCTAGCGGTCTAATGCCTAGTCTCACTGCTTCTCCTCTCTTCTTGTTCCATGGGTTTGAGACCTTGAAAATACAGTATGTTTTTTTAATTTATTTTTAAAATCTTCACTTAAAATATTCAGTATTCAATACAGTACATGTGGAGCGCATGTCTGCCCAGTGCTTCGGGAGTCAAACAGCGAAACTAGGATTTTTATTATTGTACATACAGTACTGTACCTTAGAACGCAAACTTGCGTCAATGCCGGCGCTGACATGAACGCGGACATTATAGTGATTTATTATGACCATCAAGTGGCAATGGGCCCTGTTAAAGAGACTGGTTTCTGTATATCAAACTGACTGCGCGTTTAAACCGCAAAATTGCATCAATGTCTGCGCGTGCCCAGTGGTCGGATTTTAATCACAATGGAATGTGTGCCCCATGTCCAGTGGAGCCAAGCCATACATTAAGTAGTGCTATTTTATGGCGCATGCCCAGTTGTCTGTATTGCTAACAGTACTGTTGAATTTTCACACTAGTGCCATTCTGCACTGTCCGAGACTTACAGTACCGCACAGTATACACAATAGTAAATTCATTACTACATAAGGTGCTACAGTAGTGGACTAACAGCAGTTTGTAGGGCAGATGCAGAGCGCAAACTTGCGTCAATGAAAATGCTGTCTTAGACTTGGTAACATTAGTAATTTAATATGTTTAGTAACTGATAGTTAACTGTGAATAAGAGAGGGGTCTCTATAGTACAAAATGACTCGGCGTTTAAACCGCAAAATTGCGTCAATGTCAGCACAGTTTGCGTTGGGTTATGGTACAAATAGGATCTCTGGCTTGTGCCCAGTGGCGGGGTTGCAATGCATTGCCAGTGGTGCTGCGCCATAGCCATACCCTTGTAGCACTATGGCTATGTACTGTACGCCATGGCGTACAGTATGGAATATCATACAGTACAGTACCAGGTCATGATTCACACACAGTGAAAGTGTGTTATTATTACACTGACTGTGTAATAATAATATTAAAAATAAAAAGTGTAACCTTGACTGTCTAATAATAATGAAAAGCTTCATTATTAAGCTTCCTGGTTTCGAACCCGGGTTGTACAGACGTCTGCAATGTAGAAGTTCGATTTCTTACCTCTACGCTACAGACGCCTGAGTACTGTACTTCATCGTATGGTACTGTAAATGTCACATAAAGTACTGTAGAGGACTAGGAGAGACTTGTGAGCAAGGGCTTAGGTGATCCGTCTTGCTTACACTTCTCTCCTTATGTTCGAGACCTTTATAATTTAATTTATTTTTTTAATGTTCACTATAGTACTGTAGTTCAGTCTTGTTATCCAACCCTTACAAAAATCAATCTATTGTACTGTATATGTGCCCAGCTACAGTACTGTAGTTTGTTGCTCCATACGGTACGCCATACAGTATACCGCATTGTTGCGCGCTACACTGTGGCGTATTGAGTCTCATAGCACTGCGCATGCCCAGTTGTCTGTATTATACGGTACTTATAACTGTAGTTGTAAGTACAATACGGTAGACATTGTAGTGATTCCCTGACTCTAGGAACTACAGTACAGTAGATACAGTAGTCTAGGGGGCTAATGCCTAGCCCTACTGCATCTACCATTTTCTTGTCCCGCTGGTTCGAGACCTTTAAAGTACATACTGTATACAGTAATTTTATTTTGTTTTAAATCTTCACTAATACAGTACATTATCCAGAAATTCTGGTATTTCTATGCCACAGTACTTTGACCAAAAAGTCTAACCTTGTTAATAAAAAATAAAAAGTGTAACCTTTCAAGCTTCGAACCCGCAAAAGGGTTGTACAGGCAGCGTAATGTATTGGTTTGATTATTTACCATTACACTACAGCCGCCTGCAATACCAAGTTTGCACCTGGCTTGAGTGTTTCCTACAATACTGTACGTCATCGTATCTCAGGCGCATGCCCAGATCTACTGTATACCCATTTAGAGCTTTTTTTTTTTTTTACTAAACTCAGTACATTTTAAATATTAGGGGGTAAATGTGCTAAGATGGTAGTGCTATTAAGTGATGTTGCCCATAGCAACCAATCTGATTCCAGGTATTACTGTACAGTATCTTCTAGAAGGTGCTACTGTAGATAAATGCTAAGTACAGTAGAATCTGATTGGATGCTATGGGCAACATTCAGTACAGTAACTTCTTAAATAGAACTCCCATCTTAGTAAATTTACCCCTACAAGTTTCACTTTTTCCCCCCAATTTTTTTTCTTCCGCCCCCCAAAATGAAAGTGAATTTTTAGTGTGTTCTGACTTTTTTTTAAAAAAGCTACGCAGTTTACAGTACCTTTAGGGGACGTTGAAGGCTTCCCGCAACATTGCACCCCAATTCACCAAATTTTTCCACCTGCTATTCATACAGTAGGCGAAACTTTTTTACATACTGTCTTACTGTACATTGCATTGACTTCCCGCCTACAGTAGGCAGAAAAGCTTTCAAATTGAATACAGCGATAATTTCACGCCTGGCAAAATGTAATGTAATCTCCCAAACTGTTTTTAGCCAATCCCGTGTTTTTGCTCCAATGGGTGAAAAAGTGCCAACCAATGTTCTCCCAACTGTCATCTCACAGGCTGTGTTTGAAAAATGACAGTTGGGAGCTGATTGACTGACACCTGATAACTTTTTTATCACTTCTTACTGTCTAACACTGCTTACTACAGTAAATAGATCCCCTTGGAGTGAAAAGATGAGACCGGCTAAAAACAGTAAATAGACCACCCCAAAATTGAAAACATCCCTCAGTGTATACAGTACTGTATGTCTACTGTACTGTATTCTACTGTAAGTGCCGGGCAGCTGTGAAATCACTGTGATGGGCAACAGGGATACTGTACAGTATATGACTGTGGGCATCAACCCCCATCGGCCGGCGCACCCCTGGTGAGTGAAATCCTGGCAAATAGGACGATACACCCCTGCATCTGTGTGTTATTGACTGTTTGTACAGTACCTTTTTAATGACAGATGCACGTGTTGGGTCTCAGGCGCACTTAAAGACTGAATTACATACAGTACAAACACCAATTGTATAAATTAAGGACAATTTTTATTTAACCTACAGTAACATGCTTTACAGAGGGGGGGGGGCGGGGGAACTTGTTTAGCTTTCCACTCCTGTAGTCCTCTACTGTCACACGCTTCTTTCTTCTGCCGCTGGCATGTCCTGGAGTTCCAAGCTGGACACGGACATGACTACTGTACAGTACCTACAGTAGGAGGAAAGAGATGACGTGAGAACAGTCCTTCCTCAATGCCGACCGATACGCCCTACTGGGGGACCGGGGACTACACAAAAAGAGTTGGCTTTTAATTTAAAATCATCACTGGCCCTTTTGGCCTCAGATTCAGAGTTTCACCTATACCAGCTGCAGACTCTACCGTGCATCAGAGTGCAAGGTCCACTGTACGCCCTGAAGAAAGGAAGATAAGCAGAGACAAACAGACAGTAAAAGACAGACACACAGGTTCTCACCGGAGATGCTCTTGTTCTTCATCCTGCTTGATCCCACACACCCTGTACTGTAGGAGAGAGAATCCGCTGTGCAGGGCCCTTCCCTGCTCTAACAGTGTCACACTAATCCACTTCTCCACATTAATATATGCCCTAACTAACCAGACTAACAATTTTATTAATAACTACAGTAATTTGTATTATACTGTAATTAAGCCTGGTGGTGAAATAATGTAAGCAGTGCCCCTAGGCCCACAGCCCATAATATAACGATAAAAAAAAAAAATACATGAAACAAAACAGTATTTTGGTGCCCCAGATGGAGGTGAACACCAGCTGTGTGAATACGATAACAGAGCACTAACATTACCAAAAATCTCACCTTATCCTGATGTCGAAGGGACCGCCGCTCTAACCATACAGTAGATGTACAGTAGAAGCCTGTCTCTCAATTCACGGTGCACCCACTACTGTATGTCTGCAACTATGGATGTGGATGTTGAAGCAGCCACTACTACTGTACTGTATATGAACTAAAGGAACCTGAAAACTTGAAACATCTGCATTACAAACGGCAACATCAAGCGCAGTAGCAGAAAGTGGCAGCTGCAGCACAATCTGTGATGATGCCAATGTGTGCCTTGGAACAGGGGTCAATGTAGGTGTAAGGAAAAGAGGAAAAGTATGAAGTACAGTACATAAGGTACAGTAAGGGAAAGTTATTGTAGACAAAGAGCTTATAAAATAAATTAGGAGAATACTGTATAATGTAGGGACAGAAAGCACAACCACAATACTGTACATACAGTACAGTATGGACACAGTGTACAGTACTTAGCAGTCCAGATCACAAACTGAAAAGAGGAAGTTAAACCCCTCCTCCACATTACAAATTATATACAGTACAGTATAAGCTACATAGCAGTTGCTTGACCGTTTTTTTCGATGACAACTGGTAATCTCTATGGAGATGATCAATATAATTGTTACACTGGGCACGTGTCAATACTGTTCTCCAAAACGTCATTATCCCATCCAAAAGTTCCTGTTTAGTTGTTGGTTTCACATCAGACCTGATGAACCTCTTCAACTGGGCCCAGACCATTTCAATGGGATTCATGTCCGGTGACCTACAGGTAAGTAAAAAAAAAAATATTCAGTCACAGTACTGTACTTTAGTAAAAAGTGTACTAGAATAATTACTGCTTGGTACTGTACATACTTTTTGGTACAATAAACAGTTAATACAGTACTATAGGACAATACTCACTCTGGGGGTATGCGTTCCCAATTTATCCCTCTCTCTTCCATGAATTTTGCTGAAGCCGAATGTTTGGGATCATTATCCTGGAATAATCGATGTCCTGATGGGAAGCATTTTCTCACAAATGGCACCATACAGCAATCTACTATTTTTTCTTGGAAGAAGGTCTTATCCATGATGCCTAAAGAGATGAGAAATTGTCAGTAACAAGCATACACTGTATAGGACTGTAAATAATTTTTAGAACAAGCATTACTGTACTGCACCTTCAAAAATATAGATCGGTCCTGCACCCCAACGAGATATACCTCCCCTTACATGGACTTTTAATGGATGCTTTGGACGTGGTTTAAGTGAGAGATGTGCACGGTGTCGGAAGGACAGTCTTGAGAACCTCTCGAGAGAAACCGAAGTTTCATCTGTGAAAATGACGTCATTAAAATTCTCTCCACTACCTATCCACCGTCGTGCTTGTTCAACTCTCTTTGCTTTATTAACATCCCTTATCATGGGATTTATCCTGTGAAATAAAAACAAGTTTTAGTTTACTGTCATGTAAAATCAGTGCATTATTAATATACAGTATATATATTTTACATTATGTACAGTACCTTGTAGGGCCAAAAGTCCATCCCAGTTCCTTACGCATCCGTTTGATGCTGGAACAGGAGATGTCCAGGTCACATTCTGCTTTTAGAATACGTTTGATTTGTAAAGCTGTACGCTCATCATCCTCACAAGTCAATTTGTGCACAATCTTTTTGACGCTCCTACAGTAGAACACATACAGAGCATATAGCAATTATTGGACAGTTAGTGTTGAAATTGGAACACAATACAGTACCAATCTAGCAACATACAGTATACTGTAATAAAAAAAGGTTGATGTAAAGTACCTACCATGTGCATTTAGAAGGAAATCTATATCTGGTCCGCGGTCTCTCAAATGCATGATAGCGCACAGTCTGTAAACTAACAAGAACACCACACTCTTTCAGCCAGGCATGGATCTGTTGTGTTGTTTTGTGTTCTTTTTTCATGCTTGCAATTATCTTGCTGATGGCTTTGCTGATTTTTGCCATGTTTGATGACAGAGAAATACGTTACAGTACTGTTGCTGAGTATACAGACTGAGTACAGTATACAGTACATAATTTAATGTTCAGTATCTTAAACACAGGGGGGTATTACATTCTTACTGTACATCAGCCATAACATGTACAGTATAACCAGCTAGTAAATTTCATTTTGCAGGCTGTGTTTAATAAATTATAGTTTTGAGCTAATTTGTGATATATATTTCCCAATTTAATCTCACATCAAGCTTTCATACAGTATGCCCCTAAATACGCAAATATGCATCTACCGTATGAAGGAGACAAACAGGACAATAAACACAGCAATATTGCGACTGAAACTAAAATGGCCACCGAGCAAAACAAGATGGCGACGGTCACTCACAGGAGACTATGAGGGGAAGCGGGAGGCTAGGGAACGATCGCTGTGTGTGTGATAGTTACTCCATACACAAATAAGCCTCTACGGAGATGTGTGAAGGACGGGGCATACCGAGGTAGCGGCACGATAAACACAGCAATATTGCCACTGAAACTAAAATGGCCGCCGAGCAAAACAAAACGGTACCATATATGCATTGAAAAGTCGCTGCGCAAATCAGCATCTAACACAGCAAACTGCAAAATGACCGTGAACCTAGCAAGCTCCCATACTTACAGTACTAGCGGGTTGATACTGTAGGAAACACCTGTAGAAGCTCAGGGTACTCAGTGTACAGCAATGAGCAGCAACAACAACAGTGACTTACAGTAGAAGTCAGGCAGCGTTGCAGGTGGTAGTAGTAGTAGTAGTAGTAGTAGTAGTAGTAGTAGTATCTCAAGGGTTCGTACTTTTGATACGTGCCGATGAGACAATCCGAGCAGCAAGTCCGTACAGTTAAGTAGCAGATTCACAGTGTGGATAGCTAGTGCGGTCTGAGATGCTCTTTTATGCTACCAGAGACAAAATAATTCCTTCCCGCAGAAAATCTGGCCGCTGATTGGTGTATTTGAAAAATGCACTTCCTTGTGGTCCAATGGCATGGCAGAGTTTCGGCGGCAAGGTTTCCATCAAAACCATTTGGAAACAAATAAACTGTGTAATGGTGCGTACACACTACACAATATGCTCCCTGAGTCGTCCACTTTATCGCCCAGTGTGTACGCACCATTAATCTTGAACAGAGCCTCCATAACAACAAAAACAAACACAGACAGAGGGAGGGGGGGAGAGGGAGAGAGAGAGATAGAGAGACTGTCAAGGGTAAAAAAGGAGAGCGATACAGTGCTGTACAAAACAATGTGGTGTACTTTTCTTATGCGGCTCGGAGACGCGAGTGGGTGGTGGTGGGGTAGCTGCCGGGGAGACGCCGCCAGTGGGTGCTGGTGTTGGTGGTGGTAGGACTGTGGACAAAGAACAGTTTCCATCAAAACCATTTGGAAACAAATAAACTGTGTAATGGTGCGTACACACTACACAATATGCTCCCTGAGTCGTCCTCTTTATCGCCCAGTGTGTACGCACCATTAATCTTGAACAGAGAGAAAAAGAGAGAGGGAGGGAGAGAAAGACAGAGAGGGAGAGAGAAAAAGAGAGAGAGAGAAAAAGATACAGTACTCTACTTACGCGTACAGAGGCCAGGGAGCTGTGGCTCCGGCTGCTCCTGTTTGAATTTTTTCACTGTGTGTTTAAGAAAAAAAGATGATACCGTAGAAAAAATAACACCTCCATACTGTACATAACACCAATACAAACACACAAAAAACGAGAGTGATACAGTAGAAGACAATTTATAGTACTGTATACTGTAGTAGTGTAAGGCACAGTACTTACGCGGGCAAAAACCCAAATTTGGGTCAGTGGGGGACTGGCGCCGAGGCTCTCCTTGTTGCAGAACTGTGGTGGGAAAAAAACAGAATGTTCCTGTTATACAAGTACAGTAGAGAAAGAATTACAGTAGGGCCTGATTCTGATCCGCGCGTAACCGGGTCGATTGTCCGGCAGTGCACACGCGAGCACCGGAGAAAGTGAGATGGGTCTTTGTAGTACGGGAGGGAGAGAGAGACACTGTGAATGTAAAAATAAGGAGTGCGATACAGTAGAAGACAATGTACAGTAGTGGACGGTACAGTACTTACACAAAATGGATTGCCTCCTTTTCCAGTCGTCCCTGGGAGGCTGGTGCCCTTCTGTGCCTTGCACTGTGGGTAAAAAAAAATTGTCATTTTGCATGAAAACAATATGGAAAAATGTCGCACACGCATCCTTGGTGATTTACTGCATACAGTACACACTAGATGATATGAACAACACTGTATAATGTACTGTACTGTATCATTGAACAATATTGTTAGCATTCATCCAAATCGTCTAGTGTGTATGCACCTAAAGACAGGTCACCGAAACATACTGTACAGTACTGGAAAATAAGAAAAACACAAGGAGAGAAAGAATTAGTGTGTATTGAGAAGAGGTTGGAGATGCATGGAGAGAGAGAGAGTAAGTATACAGTGGTAGAACAATGTAATGTACAGTCACTACTGTACTTACAGATCGGGGCAGGGCTGCTTCCTGCCTCCACAATAAAGCAGTCATCTGTGTGTCAAAGAAAAACAAATGTTGACAAGTCAAAAAATTAATAAAAACACACGACAGAGAGAAAAAAAGAGAGAAAGAGACAGAGACAGAAAAAGAGAGAGAGAGAACAATGTACTGTGCTTACACAGACTCTCGCTGGGGCTGGCTGGGGGTATGGTCTCTGGAACTGTGGGAAAAAAAACATGTAACATGAGAAAGGGAAAAACATGAGAGTGAGAGAAAGCGAGAGAAAAAAAGATAGAGAAAAAGAGAGAGAGAGGGGGGGAGAGAGAGGGAGGGAGATAAAGAAAGAGAGGGAGGGAGAGAAAGAGAGAGAAAGAGAGAGAAAAAGAGAGAGAGAGAGAGAAACAAAGGAGAGGGAGAGAGAGAGAGAAAGATAGAGGGGGAGAGAGGGATAGAGAAAGAGAGAAAGGGAGAGAGAAAGAGAGAAAGGGAGAGAAAGAAAGAGAGGGAGAGAAAGAAAGAGAGGGAGGGAAAGAAAGAGAGAGAGAAAGAGAAAGAAAAAGAGAGAGAGAGAGAAACAAATGAGAGGGAGAGAGAGGGAGAGAGAGAAAGAGAAAGATAGAGGGGGAGAGAGGGATAGAGAAAGAGAGAGAGGGAGAGAGAAAGAGAGAGGGGGGGAGAGGGATAGAGAAAGAGAGAAAGGGAGGGAGGGAGAGAAAGAGAGAGAGAAAGAGAGAGAAAAAAAGATAGAGAAAAATAGAGAGAGAGGGGGGAGAGGGAGGGAGGGAGAGAAAGAAAGAGAGAGAAACAAAGGAGAGGGAGAGAGAGAGAGAGAGAGAGAGAGAGAGAGAGAGAAAGATAGAGGTGGAGAGAGGGATAGAGAAAGAGAGAAAGATAAAGAAAGGGAGAGAGAAAAAGAGAGAGAGAAAAAAAGAGAGAAAGAGACAGAGAGAGAAAAAGAGAGAGAGAAAAAAAATAGAGAAAGAGACAGAGAGAGAAAAAGAGAGAGAGAGAAACAAAGGAGAGGGAGAGAGAGGGAGAGAGAGAAAGAGAAAGATAGAGGGGTAAGGAGAGGGATAGAGAAAGAGAGAGAGAGGGAGAGAGAAAGAGAGAGGGGGGGAGAGGGATAGAGAAAGAGAGAAAGGGAGAGAGAGAGGGAAAGGGAGAGAAAGAAAGAGAGGGAGAGAAAGAAAGAGAGGAAGAGAAAGAGAGAGAGAAAGAGAGAGAAAAAAAGATAGAGAAAAATAGAGAGAGATGGGGAGAGGGAGGGAGGGAGAGAAAGAAAGAGAGAGAAACAAAGGAGAGGGAGAGAGAGAAAGATAGAGGGGGAGAGAGGGATAGAGAAAGAGAGAAAGATAAAGAAAGGGAGAGAGAAAAAGAGAGAGAGAAATAAAAGAGAGAAAGAGACAGAGAGAGAAAAATAGAGAGAGAGAGAGAGAAAAAGAGAGAGAGAGAACAATGTACTGTAGTGTACAGTACTGTACTTACGCAGACTCTAGATGGGGGTGGCTGGGGGTACCGTCTCTGGCACTGTGGGAAAAAAACATGTAAAGAGAGAGAAAGAGAGAGAGAGAGAAAAAAAGAGAGAGAGAAAGAGGGAGGGAGAGAGAGATAGAGGGGGAGAGAGAGAGGGCGAGAGAAAGAGAGAGAGACTAGGGAGAGAAAGAGAGAGAGACTAGGGAAATAAAGCAGAGAGTTACAGTACTGTACTTACATGGCATTGTGAGGCCACTGGTTGGTGATGCTGTTGAAAAAAATTACAGTATGTTACAGTAAAGAGAGAAGACGTTGGATAAGTTTAAAGAGAGAGAGAGAGAAACAGAGGGAGACAGGGAGAGAGAGAAAGAGAGAGAGATAGGGGGAGAGGGTGAGAGAGAAAGACAGAGGGAGAGAGAAAGAGAGATAGAAAGAGAGGGAGAGAGAGAGGGAGAGACAGAGAGAGAGGGAGAGGGAGGGAGAGAAAGAAAGAGAGGGAGGGAGAGAAAGAAAGAGAGAGGGAGAAAGAGAGAGAGAAAGAGAGAAAAAAAAGAGAGAGAGAGAAACAAAGGAGAGGGAGAGAGAGAGAGAGAAAGATAGAGGGGGAGAGAGGGATAGAGAAAGGGAGAGAGAAAGAGAGAAAGGGAGAGAAAGAAAGAGAGGGAGAGAAAGAAAGAGAGGGAGGGAGAAAAGAGAGAGAGAAAGAGAGAGAAAAAAGATAGAGAAAAATAGAGAGAGAGGGGGGGAGAGGGAGGGAGGGAGAGAAAGAAAGAGAGAGAAACAAAGGAGAGGGAGAGAGAGAGAGAGAGGGAAAGATAGAGGGAGAGAGAGGGATAGAGAAAGAGAGAAAGATAAAGAAAGGGAGAGAGAAAAAGAGAGAGAAAGAGAGAGAGAAAGGAGAGGGAGAGAGAGAAAGAGAAAGATAGACTGGGAGAGAGGGATAGAGAAAGAGAGAAATGGAGAGAGAATGAGAGAAAGAGAGGGAGGGAAAGAAAGAAAGAGAGGGAGGGAGAGAAAGAGAGAGAGAAGGAGAGAGAAAAAAAGATAGAGAAAAAGAGAGAGAGAGGGAGGGAGAGAAAGAAAGAGGAGAGAGAAAGAAAGAGGAGAGAGAGACAGAGAGAGAGAGATACATACTCAACTGTAACATTACAACAGTATATACCGTACTGTATTACAGTATTAATACAAAATGTCCTATAGTATAAAACTGTATACAGTACTTACTTGGCTGGGGAGGGGAGTCTGGGTCCTCCTCTTGCCCTGGGGAGAGCTGAGGCACTTCAATGTCTTCAACTAAAATACACAAGGACAGAAACAGTTATTGTGTAAGGAGAAGACGTTGGAGATGTTTTAAGAGAGAGAGAGAGAGAGAAACAGAGGGAGACAGGGAGAGAAAGAGAGAGAGAGAAAAAGAAAGAGAGAAAAACAGGGAAAGAGAGCGAAAAAGAGAGAGAGGAAAATTAAAGAGAGAGAAAGATAAAGAGAAAGAAAGAGGGAGAGAGAGAAACAGAGAGAGAGATAACGAGAGAGAGAGAGAGAAAAAGAAAGAGAGAAAAACAGAGGGAGAGAAAGAGAGATAAAGAGAGAGAGAGAGAGAGAGATACAGTACTGTAGAAAAAAATGTGGTGTAGTGTACTTACGAGGCCAGATGAGGCCACTGGGGCCAGGAATGAATGCTTCCGTTGGTGATACTGTTGAAAAAAAATAATGTTACTATTACACTAGTACAGAAAAGAGAGACACTGAGAAAGAGAGAGAGGGATAAAGAGAGAGAGAGAAAGAGATACCGTAGGTAGACAGAGACTGACAAGGGAAGAAAAGGAGAGATCTACAGTGCTGTAGAAAACGATGTGGTGTACTGTACTTACAGGGCAGGGGGCTTCCTGCAGCCTCCTCATCAATGACGAGTCTGTCTGTGTGTACAGTATAAGAAAAAAAATATTATACAAAAAATCAAAAAGGCAGTAGCATGACACTATTGTGTCCATACTGTAACTGTTGTAATCATTACCACTGTCATTTGAGGAGGCTGCAGAAGGTGGTGGTGCTGGTGGTCATGGAGGTAGGACTGTGGAAAAAGAACACTGTACTGTCAGTTTCCCTCAAAACCATTTTTAAACAAATAAACTGTACAAATTTTGTCCAGAGTCTCCATAACACCAAAAACAAACACACAAATGAGAGAGAGAGAGAGAGAGAGAGAGAGAAAGAGAACAGTGTAGAGTAGTGTGTACTGTACTTACTCCGAAAATTCACCCCACTGGGCCCGGCTGCTGCCGGTGGTGGAGGTGGTGGTGGTGGTGGTGGTGGTGTCGGCGGTGGTGGCACTGCCGGGGCAGGGGGGGCTTCTTGCCCTGTGGGGAAAAATACATGTCATCATTAAGGAGAATTTGAAAACAACAGTTCAGACCTCTATTCCAAATTGGAGAGGGATTACGGTACAGTACTGTAGATGGCCTTAGGGAATTAGCTATTGATTAAAATACAAACCAATACAGTATACTGTAGTACAAAAACTACTGTAGTCTGTGAAGCTGGCATTGGGAAGGACTTCCTGATATGGGCATTGAGCTTGAAAAAGTCCCGAGCCGGGATGAAACGCGTAGCTGCCCGTATTGATTGAATGTATCTTGCCTTGTAACGAGCTCCTGCTATTGTGCCAGTGGTCGCAGTCCTATTGCGGTGTGGGGAGATCTGACAAGCGTTTGGTGCAGAGGATTTGGAAAGCTGCGGCCGCGCTCACTCATTCATCTACACCTTCCTGCTCACCTCTAGCCTTGGTTACCGGCAAGCTATCATTATTGTCGAGCCGGACAGAGAGCCATACCATCTGATACCTCACTACTGCGAGAACACGGAGGCCGTGTGTTTCTCTCCGGCTATTATCTTCATATACAGCTGGACAGAGAGTCATGTTATACACCAGCAGCCGCTTGAGAGCTTGAAGCCGGTTAGTATAAAAATCCTTTTTCATCACTGTGCACCCGACAGGGTGAAACCCTGAACTCTCTAAAGATCATTTTGCCAAACACAAATTCCAGTTATCATACTACTGAGGATATTGAAAAGGATACATAAATTGCAGGCTTGCAGTTACATTGTCGCAAGATAACGCTACTAACCAACTAGCGTGATTAACATTGTTACTTGATGCAATTGGATCTACTCCATACTATGACTGTGATTTAACTATTTTACTATTCATACTATTTTTTTCATCAGCAAATTATCTAGCTACCTTTTTATTTATTTTGTTGCGGATTATGTGGTTCTTATTGTCCTATGTATGTCATTCATGTATTAATTTTTTACATTATTAAATACGTCTGATATTATTTATTGCCTCAGATAGTTGTGGTTAATATAACTTATCCACCCTTTAT
The DNA here is from genome assembly GCA_031769625.1 of Taudactylus pleione. Lineage (NCBI taxonomy): Eukaryota > Metazoa > Chordata > Amphibia > Anura > Myobatrachidae > Taudactylus > Taudactylus pleione. The sequence continues at coordinate 824,230 of JAUIMM010000221.1, forward strand.
TATTTATACTACTCCATACCTGATTTGATTAATTTTTGGTTTAACAACAAACTTAGCTTTTTTCTGTCTGTATATTAGCGCAGTTTTCTGTCCATATATGTTTTCATGTGGGGTTGCAATTTTCCCTTATTTTTAACTGCTGCAGCTACAGACATTACCAGTGTCATTTAAGTGCTTTGGTTGATCCTTGTTTTTTTTGACCCATGTGGGAACAGTCAGATGTTGGATAGCGCTGTACAGAGTGTACAGCATTTCAGTGGACTCGGCTTTTTGCTTTTTATTGTTTCTTCAAGACCCTGGACTTCTACATGGACAACGCTGATTAGTAAATGTGGGGTGTTCCCCACAAAAAGGGGTGTGTGTGGCCATACACCATGTTCCATTGTACGCCACATTGGGGGCATGGCCATACATCACGCTCTCATTGCACATCACGCTGGGGGCATGCCCAGTGATTTTTGAGCTGTCCTTAGCAGCTCTCTGATTATATTCAGTGCAAAAGATCTCTAAAAGTCAGTTCCCAATAAATCTACCACAACTAATCCTATGCCTCTAGGGGTATTGTTGGACACCAGAGTGAGGTCTATAGTAGAGAGGTTGAGGGTCAGTTTAGGATGCAATGTTTAACTGCTACTTGTCAACAGGTCAGTTAGTATAAAATGTGTGAATAACATGGCTAGAGGTAGAAGGGTTAAAGCACTGGAGGCTTTAGAATGAATCTTTTAGGATGAAATGTCTGTCTTCTCTCAGCTAGTGTTTGCATATCAGCCTCACAATGCTAGCACAAGATGCATTAAAATGGAGTCATTCATCCAAATCTTAATTCATCCAGTTTCTGGTGTCGTTTAATTATTTAAAGTGTTTAAAATAGTTTTTCCACTGTCCAATGCAACTGTATCTCTGATAAGGATTGTGGCAAATGCAAAACCTCAAAACCAAGCAAAATATTAGCATTTGTGACAACTATTGATATTTACTATATATGCAAATATATTTAAGATCAAATAAAATATGTGCAATCTATGTGAGCATCAAAACACTTTTTTAAGAATTCAAATACTATATAATAACATATATTGAAAATGCTGTGTATGGCTATAGGCAAGAACAACTAGGGTAGTAATGTGCTTAGGAAACAGTTTTAAAAACATGTATATTAAATACAGTACAATTGTAATGTCTGTGTTGGGCCTGTAAAGAATCAGACTGAGAAAGTTATCCCAGGCAGCAGGTTTTTAGGATATCAGTTCTCTTGCCACTTTGATCAGACTTATTGAATTCTAACTTAATGATATGCATACCTAACTACATTAGGAATTCCAATCGGGACATGAAGGTGTGGCTATGGCATGCTGGGGGAATGGCCTTTGCGCCCCTGGGGGTGTGCTTAGTACTTATGAAGTGGTAGGCTGGCTCCCAAACTACAAATCACATGTATTTTTTTGCCTCACAACCCCATTATGATTATTATTACTATCTGGTATTTATAAAGTGTCACAAGGGTTCCATAGCGCCTGTGACTGGATCACTCTGCCAAGCGATTACAGATTCTTGACACTGATAGAATAGAGGGTGGTTACTTGTCATTGAGTAACCTGACTGTGCTTCAACACTGCTGGAAATTCACTCTCACAATCAGTAACTGTCTGTTACTAACTACTTAATGAGTGGGTAACTTGCTGCCACTCCTACACTGGCACCTGGAACCGCATGTGCCACACAGGCTCCTACCACTGGTACATGTAACCGCTTCCTTCTGGCTATTTGTGGACATGGTATGTAGTCCGGAAGCCGGCGGTCGAAATGCCAACTGCTGGCTTCCTGACTGTCAAATACCAGCAAGGGATTAATGATAGGCATCGAAATCCTGACGCCTTTCATTATCCCTACGTTGGTATCCCGATGCCCGTCATACTGAACGAAAATAAGCCGGGCGCCAAAAGCAGACAGCTGCTGGAGGGTGGAAGTTTAAGTTAGGGGCTCCTTGGGGACACTTAGGGTTAGGCCCTTCCCTGGGAGGGTAGGGTTAGGCTAGGGGAAGGGAGGGTTACGGTTAGGCACCCATGGGGGGTGGGGGTTAGGATTAGGTACTTTCCCAGAAGGGTTAGGTTTAGGGTGCAGGGGAGGGGGGGTTTGGCTTAGGCACTTATGGGGGAAGGTTAGGGTTATGTACCCCTAATGGAGGGTTAGAGTTAGGGGGTGGAGAGGGTTAGGAATAGTTTAATTACTTACCCCGTCAGGATCTTCTCTGGCCGGTCTTCCGGTGTCGGGATTTGAACTGCCAAGCTTAGGTCTGGTGGGAACACATACCGATTCCGTGGATACGCTGCTGTAACATCTCCTGGATAGTGTCATCTTATTCCCGCTGAGCCCTCACTATGGATCAGTCTGCACTGAGTAGCAGGCAAAGGGTCTCATCTTGGAGACACTGGGTTTACCCCAGAACAGCCAGAGAATGGAGTAGTGGTTGGTGCTACTCTGGTAGACACAGGCTATACACATACACATACCCAGATGCAGGTGTCTTAAGGCAAGACGTTTATCACTCATATGTCTTTAAAAAGACAAGTCTCTTGCTAAAGGTGCTTTGGACAATCCCTTCCTGATGTTCAGAGGAAAAACTCCTCAACAGAGCCACAATATCCCTCTATACAGTAAGAGGACACACTATCGCAGGTTATAATCCTGCACATATACCTCTAAAACCAGTACACTAATCGGACAACCATAAATACAGCTTACATTTCAGAAAAACTGGTCAATTGCATTCCTCCATTAATATTTACCACCCAGAATCAAAGTATCTATGTGGTTTAAACAGTAATGACTATGCAGGGAATTGTGACCCTGTCGGGATGCTGTCATCGGGATTCTGGCCGCCGGGATCCCAAGCGCCTACATCCCATACCCATCCCATAATGACAGTGTAGCAGTTAGTATAATTATGTAGCCTTGGAGAGAGATAAAGTAGAGAAGTTGCCCAAAGCAACCAATCAGCTTGTAACTATCATTTACCTAGCACTGTCTTTGAAATGACAGTTAGGAGCTGATTGGTGGCTTTGGGCAACTTCTCCACTTTATCTCTCTCCAAGGCTTGGTACATCTCTCCTCAAATGAGTTGTTGGAAGGAAGTTAGGATACCACCGAGTCCAAAAGACAAGCTACTAATTAATATAGTACCCACTGTGTGGCAAAGGCACTGTAGAGATACTGCTGTGGTCTCTACACTAGCCTTTGTGAAGAACAAGGGGAGGTCCTAGAGATAAAATGAACAGGAAAGGGAAGGGTGGGAAGGTGAAGGGAGTGTAAGGATCATGTGTATTTGTGGCTGGTCCTGGTCTCACTGTCTTGACCACTGTTTGGCTCATTGATGTAACCTGTTTTTGTGTACCTGCACTTAAACTAATAGAGAAACATTTAGAACACATCTGTCTCCAGAATTCTGACACAATCCCAACCCTATACACAGGGTATTTAATGAAGACCAGATGCCCCTTTTACTGCCCGCCAGGAGAATCAATGCCATACAGTGGTCCACACTCACTATCAGTGACATTACCCACAGTATGTGACAAACACATTTGGTTTCTCTGCAATAGACATAGGGCTTAATTCAGAGCTGAACGCTCTGACCAGAGTGCTTGCTCTCAATCAGGGCCCTCCTACCTTTTTTTGGAGCATCCTCATGGACGCTCGCATAGCTGTGGGTTACCACCCACAGCTATAGCGAGCGTCCATGATGATGGTCGCGATTGTCTTGACCATCGCGACCATCGGGCTTGCGATGGAGACCCTGCGGTAGGGTCACGCTTCCGCAAGCCCTGGAGTGATTTTGGCTCTATCAGAGCCAAAATCACTCCCACTGAAATCAATAGTGATATCAGTGGGGCCGGCTTGAGATGGTAGGCGTTCCCATGGGAACGCCTCCGTCTGGCAGGCACGCCCCTGGCACGCCCACCAAAGGGGGCGTGCTGTCAATCAACATCGACAGCACGCCCCCTTCGGTGCGCGACCCGGAGCGATGGAGAGCCCGCCGCTCGCCGGGTCTTGCGCATGCGCACGACGGAGCTCCCTCCGTCGTGCGCATGCGCAGTGGGGGAACATCGGCCCGCTTGCGAGCGTACTGCCGCTCACGAGCGGGTCTGAATGACCCCCATAGTCTGTTCTATAACAACAGAACTACAATTCAAGATTATTTACATGATGTTAATTTGTGGTTTGAAGGAAAAAACTGATAGTTTGTAGGCAGAGCTATGTTTCAGCAGGAACAAGCAGGAACTCTGGGCCTGATTCAGACCCAGAGTCAAAAAGGGCTGAGCGCTCGCAACTAGGTGGATGGTGGCCCAGAGCGCATGCACACGACGGAGTCGGCTCCGTCGTGCGCATGCGTGAGACCCGGATAGCGACGGGTAATCCATCGCTCCGGGTCTCGCACCAAAGGGGGCGTGCTGTCAATGTTGAGTGACAGCATGCCCCCTTTGGTGGGCGGGGCGGGGGAGTGGCTGCACAGACGGAGGCGTTCCCATGAGAACGCCTACCATCTGGGGGCAGCCCCACTGACATCACAAGTGATGTCAGTGGGAGAGCTTTTGGCTCTGTTTGAGCCAAAAGCTCTCTGGGGCTTGCGGCCACGAGACCCTACCACAAGGGTCTCGTCGCAAGCCCGATGGTCGCGATGGTCTTGACCATCGCGACCATCATCCTGGCCGCTCGCATTGAAAAAAAAAATACGCCCTGATTCAGAGCGAGCGCTCTGTCAGAGCGTCCGGCTCTGAATCAGGGCCGCAGTTCCTGCACCTCTCATTAACTATGATGTAATAACCTGGGCCAACATGTATTTTCCACAAGATTTCTAAATACCATATATATGTTTATAAATAATATATATATATATATATACACACACACACACACACACACACACATATATATATATATATATATATATATGATTGTTTTTCTATGCGCCACCCACAATTCCTGAACATATTTTTCCAGAATAAAAGGCCTGTTTGTAGGTCCTGTAATTTGCTATGACAGGAATATTAGCACATTTTGAACCAGAAAATGCCAAAAAAGTCAAGTTGAAGTATAGCTAACATATTGGGGTACAAATGCTATTTTAATGGAAATGTTGCATATTGCATAATAAAAAAAGAATAGCGAAAGTAGAGTAAATGTAACCTATGAATGTTGCTCCATGCTCCTTTAGCTGGAACCATGAGCAGACCACATTGGTTCCAGCTAATGCAACTGGCTGATGATCACACATAATGGCAAATCCCAATAATTAGCCAATCAGATTGTCTGCAGGGCTGCAATCAGAAATTGTGGGGCCTGGGACAGACAAAATAAAAAAATTGTCAAATGTTTTAGGCAAAAATGATTAAGCTCTTTCCCCACTTCACTCCCCCCTGCCCTGTTTATTAAATCCAATATGTGCCATGATCTGCCCAGCTCTTTCCCCATTTCCCTCCCCCCTCTCTTTTATTAAGTCCAGTCTCCCTGATTATTAAATCCAGTCTGTGCCCTGTCCAGCTCTTTTTTCCAAACCACCCCCCCGTCCTGTTTATTATTATTAAATCCATCTGCCACCTACCCACTGTGCAGAGCTTTTCCCCACTTACCTTATTTCCTTGAAGAAGGCGCCGAGTTCCCCACTCCGGCATCTTTTCCGCTTCCTCCCTGGCAGAGATACTGCTCATCTCGATCTGCAGCTTCTCCGACCTTACCCTCCAGTAGCATCTCGCGGGCCGACTCCTAAACAAACTTTATTAAACATAGCAGGGGCCAGCAGGTATCCTTTAGGTGGAGTGGCCCGAGGGGGCCTTGGCTGCCTCTCGCTCCTCCCCTATTTACTTAATGAGACCGGGACCAGGTTGGCAGTGGTGGGTGGTAGCTAGCAGTGGCGGCGGGCAGTAGCAGCGGCTGGGCCCCCCCTCGTTCAGCCAGGGTCCGGGCCCAGGACTCCAGTCCCGGCAGTCCCCCCCTGATGGCGGCCCTGATTATCTGACTGATGCTTATCACATAGTGGGTTGTTTTGGCCAGCAGGTGTAATCCATTTTTGCCTTCTATATCGCTGCATACAGTATATAGGAAACTAAAGTCTATTTAGAGTAATAAAAAATATGAATATCAAACAATAAATGCCTTCTTTGCCAAATAATAATTATACTTAACCTTATTTACAAAACAAGCAGTAAATACTAATACATTGAAAAAAAAAATAAGGTTAATAGTTTTAATGTAAGTTTTCGTCAAAGATTGTTTATACAATACCTGACAAGAATTTAAATTTTGTTGTTGCTAATGATAAACTATTCTTGGTAATGCTGATATAATGCAGATTCCATGTTCTATAGATAACTGTGCTCCTTAATATGAGAGATAGTGAGGTTAACAAGAGATCACACAACCTCCCTGTAGACCATGTTATATGGTGCATTGCATGAAACAGGAAGAGATTGCATTTCTGATCCGATTTTCTTTGCTGTTTGTGGCAGAATAAACAGTGAGTGGTTTTAATACTCTCAGTGGATTCTTAGAACTGCTGGGCTTAATGTTTTCAGACTTAATTAACTCCTTTACTACTGAAGGAATAAGAGCGTTGTTAGGAATTTGGAATTGCTACAGGGAATCCTGAAAACAGTGTCTTCAGCAAATTTGTAGTCAGAAAAAGCTGTTTGTGTAATTTTAAACTGAAATTTCTTGTGGACGTCACCAGTAGATTGTGGAATTTATGTACAGGGTTTGTGTCGGTGAAAGGAACTGTTTGCTTAAAAGATGTCTGTTTAAATTCCATTTTTAAATCATGACTGTAATAACATTTAGGGGTCAATCCTATTATGTGCGAAGGGCGTGAGTTGCCATTGCAACAACGTTAAAACGCCGGCAACGGACCAGCACCTCGCACCCTTTGCGGCCCGCTCTGAGCTCGAATTCGCTGAATTTTGATCAGAGCTCTATGGGGCTGCGAGCAAAATGCAGTGAATCTGGGCTGCTGTAAAGTGCGGCCATTGCCGCGATGACTCGCACCAGAGAGATCATCGCGGCTAATAAGATTGACCCCTAATAATTGCCAACAAAAAGGTGTCCCTTATTATTATTAACAACCACCCTTTTGTAGCAGCTTTTGCATATAGTAGCACCTTTATATTATCAAAATGTTCTACTAGTAGGGGAAGGCAACCTATAGGGATATCTCTGTACTACAAGCATTTAATACTATCCCTCTATCATCAGCAAGCTGCCTAAAGCATGGCCTGAGCAGCTCCTGTACTATGTATCTCGAGAACAAACCTGCAGAGAGGGAAACACAAACTGGAGTTTGAAGTAGGAGGGATAAGTCCCCCAGCTGCATAGCAGTGTCTGTTGCTCGTAGCAGCGAAACTAAATAATATAGCACTATAAGTGGTCAGGCATAGCTTTATATTGTACACTAACGCTCACTGATACTGGGGCTGATTCAGAGATAGGAACAAAGCAAAAAAAAGCAATTTTGCACCTTGGCAAACCCATGCTGCACTGCAGTTAGGGCAGATTTAAAATGTGCAGAGAGGTTTAATTTCGGGCATATCCTAGAGTGCAGTAGTAGAGTACAGCATTTGTGGGTTATTATTCTGTATGGTAAAAGAAAATAAATGTATTTGCACACCTTGCATTGCAACATGGTTTGTCCACTTGAAAAGTTACTCCTTTTGTTTTTTTGCTGTGCATCCAACTTGGAATCTTCCCCAGTGTGTTTAGCATATATGCTTGATCCTTTTCTATTCAAAAGTAGTTCTTTAATTGTGCCTATCACAAAAGGAATGAATATGCTACAAATTGGGTACGGGATCCCGGCAGTCAGGATTCTGGTTTTCAGAATACCGACAGCAGCATCCCAACAGTCAGAATCCTGATGCCCCAAGGTAAGTAGCCTAATCCTAATCCTCCCCCAAACCATAACCCATCTTTCCTGCAGCCAACCCTAACTTTCCCTCCCCACAGCCTAACCCTAACTCCCCCCCCCCGGATCAGTATGATTTACCACCGGCCGCATGGCGAAAGCCTGGCAGTGAACATTGTGCCTAACCCTAACCCTAAACCCCTAACCCTAAACCTAACCCTCCCCCTAACCCTAATACTTATCGTCGGGATGTTGACGGTTGGGATTCCGGCACCGGTATTCTGAGCACCGGCATCCTCACCGCCGTGATATCCTCTACATCCCTATGCTACACATAACTTTATGTTATCCCTTTGTGCAAGTTATCAACAACTTTAGGCAGATGTGTTTGCAACTTGTTTGACTGCTTTATAATATTATTGGTCCTTTCGAGAAGGAACCAAACTCTCAATTATGTTAGACCCCTGAATGGAAATACATTTTCTGCAGGTACGTAGGAACGCTGGTCATAGAGGCTAACAGGTTGTTTGACTGTTTTCTACATGATCAGGGAGCAACTGTCGCTATAGATGGATCCTTATACATCTAGCCTCTTTGCTCGTTAAACAGCCCTTCTAGTCGCACCATGCAGTGGCGTGACTCTGAAGCGTCAAGCGTCTTTTGTGCGACTTTTTACCTTCAAATGCGTTTCATTCACACAGCGTTGCTCATTTGAAGGTAAAAAGTCACACAAAAAATGCTCGGCGCTACCAAGTCACAGAGCTCCCGCGTTATGTGTGGTGCGACTTGTAGAGAGTGGAAGATAGATGTATGTGGACACATCTGTATGTATACGAGACAATTTGGAATGTCACCTTATATGGTTATGAGAGTTTGAATAATTTACAAGCTCTTATATATGAATAAACCACTTCCAGTATCTATAAAATAATCTTGTACTTCATTAATTTTTATTAAAAATAAGTTATCATCATATTAGCAACATTTCTTACACAGACATCCATCTGACCTTAACAGGCAACCACATCTACAGTCACCCCCAATTATGTCCGATTTAGAAACACCTCCCAACCATCCTGATTTTGGCAGGATGTGCCCCACTTTCAGACACAGGGCCTGATTCACTACCGTACGCAACTGCGATTACCCACACAATCTGCCGATTGTTTCACACTGTGAATGCGTATGCATTGCAGTGTGCATGCGCAAATTGGCAGCTGCGATGGGGGGGTGGTCAGCCGAATGCAAGCGTGTCAATGAGTTCGCACACAATTGCAGGGGCGTGCATAAATTAGTCACTGCGATGCCCTATGCAGTCTGGGGTCTCATAGCGTGCGTGGAAGTTAGCAATTTCCAAGTAAGGTCAGGGCTTGTGCAAGTGTGCGTGAGGCTGCGATTGTACTCAATTGTACCAATGGTTTCACTATTCTGCTAAGTATTACGGATTTGTGCAATGTAAAGTGGGCGTCCTTATGTAGTGCTGAGTTTGCATTGCGATCGCAATGGATTAGCATACTATCGAAGTTGAACTGCATGCATGCAGAATATTGCGTTCCGTAGTGAATCAAGCCCACAGTCCCGCTGTCCCACCCACTAGGGGAAAGGTTGGGAGGGCACTCTGTTTCACCTTCATCTCTGCATACCAAGTAATGCTGGGCACAGGGCCAGTGCTGTGGTGTTCAGCGCCCGCCCCCATGCAAATTATAAATATGCTCCCTTTCTCCCATAAAGGGACAGTGTACGTTGCAAAAAAAGGGGAGTGGTCTCACAAGGAAGGGGCATGGCCACACAATATTACCCCCCAATTCAAATCACGCCACACAGTAGCACAATCTTATTCACATAACACCGCATGTAGTGTCCTGATTCACATTACACCACATAGTAGTGCCACTTATTCACATTACACTTTATACACATTATGCCACACAGTAGTGCCCCTTATACACATAATGCCACACAGTAGTAGTGCCCCTTACACATAATTCCCAAAGTAATGCCCATTATACATATGATGCCCAAAGTAATGACCCTTACACCCATAATGCCCAAAGTAATGCCCCTTACATACCTGATGTCCAAAGTAATGCCCCTTATACACATAATGCCAAAAGTATTGACCCTTATACACATAATGCCCACAGTAGTAGTGCCTCTCACACATAATGCCCAAAGTAATGCCACCTTATACACCTGATTTCCAAATTAATGACCCTTATATGCAATGACCAAAGTAATGTCCCTTATACACAAAATGCCCACAGTAGTAACAATGAGCAATGTAATGTCCCTTATGCACATAGTGCCCACAGTAGTAATACCCCTTACACATAATGCCCAAAGTAATGCCCCTTATGCACATAATGCCCAAAGTAATTACCCTTATACACCTTCTGTCCAAAGTAATGCCCCTTATACACCTTATGTCCAAAGTAATGCCCCTTATACACTTTATGTCCAAAGTAATGCCCTTATGCACCTTATGTTCAAAGTAAAGCCCCTTATACACAATGCCCAAAGAAATGTCCCTTACACAAATAATGCCCACAGTAGTAGTGCCCCTTCCACATAAAGCACCTTATACACATAATTCCCACAGTAATGACCCTTATACACCGGATGTCCAAAGTAAGGCCCCTTATACACGTAATGGTAGCGGATAGGTCCCGATGTGTCCTGGAAGAGTACCTTATTGAGATTATCTATGAGAGATATTTATATTTAGACACCATTCCCATGCATTTTTACATTTTTTGGATTCACCTCTCTCAGCAGCTTATTTTGGATATTTTTGTGACATTGTATTTTACAATTAAATCATTGCATATTTTTTGCTCTATTTTAATGTTTTTAATGTGATACATTCTTGACCGGTCAATTTGAATTTTTATTTTCAGTAAAGATTTACATTTAATACAGCGGTGTGCTGATTGTCTATTCATTAATATAAATCCTCTTGTTTAGCTTAGTTTTATTAGCGCAGAGATTTTTTCACATTTCCCTTATATCCAATGCCCACATTAGTAATGCCACTTACACATAGTGCCCAAATTAATACCCCCTATACACATAATGCCCAAAGATATGCCTCTTATACACCTGATGACCAAAGTAATGTCCCTTATACACATAATGCCCACAGTAGTGCCTCCTATATACATGATGTCAAAATGGCAATGCTGCTAACACAGACACACACACAACACTGTACTTACCTGACCCCCCACTGCTGTGCCCACCGCCATCCAATAGCTCCTCATGCTTGGCACTATAGTAGAGAGACGTCATGACAGCTCTCCTTATACACATTGCGGGAGCCGGAAGACAGCGCTCAGGAGTGAGCCCCAGCCTCCAGCTGCAGGAAAGGAGCTGCCGGATGCCCACTGGTAAAAAATCTCAGCGGGTGCCAGAGAAAAGGTGAAGGCAGCAGAGGCACCTCTCCAGTCTGGCCCCTCCTTGCATTGCAGAGCGTGTCGCACTGGTTCTGGCATTTTATCTGACAGTCTGAAACCAGTAGATATCATGGCCATAAACTTTAAAGGCCATGATGTCTGCATTCCTTCCCTGTTCCTCCTAGGTGAAGGAACAGTGGAAATGTTAGAGGGTCGATCGTGGATGCGCATACACTGCAAGTTTGCAGTCGACCAATTATTGGATCTGACAGACATGTTGGATGATTTTACATGTCCCACTGACCAGTAATTACTGATCGGTCGTGGCAATGCACAGTTCAGTTATCAGCTTGATAAATTGATAACTGAACAGTGTATGCACAGATTATGGTTTAAAGCACTGTCATGGAGGATTTGTAAATAGAGTTTTCCAAACCCTGTTACCACGAAACCCAAACCCATTTTCATGGTTACGTACTGTGTCAAACCCATCAGGAATTCATTTAAAAGGTTGTAATGAGCACATTTTATTTTATTTATTGGGGGAGGAGGGGGTGTATAGCAACTGTATAACTCTTAAGATATTGAAATAGGTACAGAATTATTTTATGGTCCCAGTGAAAAAGACAAACAAAACATGAATACAGTTTTGCATAATTTTTCACATAGATACTTTAATATAGCCAGTTGTGGCACATAGGATGTTTCAGTCACAGCAGTGAAGTATATACAGTACATACTGTATGTGTGTGTATATATACATATATACATATATATATATATATTAGGGATGAGCGGGTTCGGATTTCTGAAATCCGAACCCCCCCGATCTGAGCCGGGAACTGAGTCCGGCTTGGGTTTTCCCACCTGACTCAGAACTGAAATCGAGGCGGGTTTTGGATTCGCGGGTTTTGGATTCTATAAAAGGTCCCCATGTCGGCGCCATTTCTCACTCCGGCTGTGGACAGTTAATAGGGAGGGTGGGAGTTAGGGCTGGCTGGGCTATGTTGTGTTGTGTTGTGCTGTATTTCTGTTGTCCATAGGGGCAGAGGGCCTGATTCAGAGCCGAACGCTCTGACCAGAGCGCTCGCTCTGAATCAGTGCCCTCCTCCATGAAAATGGAGCGGCCTCCTGGCCGCTCGCATAGCTGTGGGTGACCACCCACAGCATATGTGAGCGTCCATGATGATGACCATCGTGACCATCGGGCTTGCGACGGAGACCCTGCAGTAGGGTCTCGCTGCCGCAAGCCCTGGAGTGATTTTGGCTCTATCAGAGCCAAAATCACTCCCACTGACATCACTAGTGATGTCAGTGGGGCCGGCTTCAGACGGTAGGTGTTCACATGGGAACGCCTCCATCTGGCAGGTATGCCCCCGGCACGCCCACCAAAGGGGGTGTGCTGTCAATCAACATCGATAGCACGCCCCCTTTGGTGCGAGACCCGGAGCGACGGAGAGCCCGTCGCTATCCGGGTCTCGTGCATGTGCACGACGGAGCTCCCTCCGTCGTGCGCATGCGCAGTGGGGGAACATCGACCCGCTTGCTAGCGTCCTGCACTCGCGAGCGGGTCTGAATGACCCCCTGTGTCCACTCCTCCAAAGTCCATAGGGGCTGGCTGGGCTGTGTTGTGCTGCTGTTGTCCATAGGGGCTGGCTGGACTGTGTTGTGCTGCTGTTGTCCATAGGGGCTGGCTGGGCTGTGCTGTGCAGTCAGTTGTCCATAGGGGCTGTGTCCACTCCAAAAGTCTATACAGGCTGGCTGGGCTGTGTTGTGCAGTGTCCCATAAAGGCTGTAGTCCTAAAGGGGTGCTGTAGTGTTGTCCACGGGGTGATCTGTCCATCAGGGGTGCTCCACCCAAGTGCAAAAAAACCATTTATTTATGTGTTTGTGAATTGTGTGCACTGTAGCTGCACGTGCATCAACAAAGGAGCAGCGCCAAGCGTGCGCCTGTGTCATAAGTAAAGGGCCGGCTGGCTCATCTCTTAAAGGGTGGTGTAACCCCCAAAGTGCACTTCAAAAAAAATAAAAAATTATTCTTTTCTGTGTTGTGAATTGTGTGCCCTGTAGCCGCACGTGCATCAACAAAGGAGCAGCACCAAGCGTGCACCTGTGTCATAAGTAAAGGGCCGGCTGGCTCGTCTGTTAAAGGGTTGTGTAACTCCCAAAGTACGCTCCAAAAAAAATAAAAAATTCTTCTTTTCTGTGTTGTGAAAAGTATGCACAGTAGCCGCATGTGCATCAACAAAGGAGCAGCGCCAAGCGTGCGCCTGTGTCATAAGTAAAGGGCCAGCTGGCTCATCTCTTAAAGGGTGGTGTAACCCCCAAAGTGCACTTAAAAAAAAATAAAAAAAAATTATTTTCTGTGTTGTGAATTGTGTGCGCTGTAGCCGCACGTGTATCAACAAAGGAGCAGCGCCAAGTGTGTGCCTGTGTCATAAGTCTGTTAAAGGGTGGTGTAACCCCCAAAGTGCACTCCAAAAAAATATAAAATTCTTCTTTTCTGTGTTTGTGTGCGCCTTAGCCGCACATATATATCAATATAACATAAATGGAGGACAAAACTTTGTCCGATAAAAATAAAATAGGGAAAGATCAAGAACCCCTTCCTCCTAGTGCTGAAGCTGCTGCCACTAGTCATGACATAGATGATAAAATGCCATCAAAGTAATCTGCCAAGGTCAATGCCCAATGTCATAGTAGAGGGCATATAAAATCCCAAATGACAAAGTTCAGGAAAATTACCTTAAAAAAACCATTTAAATCATCTGAGGAGAAACGTAAACTTGCCAATATGCCATTTATGACATAGAGTGGAAAGGAACGGCTAAGGTCTTTCCTTATGTTCATGACTAGTGGTTTAGCTTCACATGACAATGGAAGCCCTCCTCCCGCTACAAAAATCAAACGAGTTAAGCTGGCAAAAGCACAGCAAAGAACTGTGCATTCTAAGAAGATATCACAAATCCCCAAGGAGAGTCCAAGTGTGGTGGCGGTTCGATGCCTGACCTTCCCAACACTGGACAGGAAGAGGTGGCTCTTTCCACCATTTGCACGACCTCTGCAAGTGCTGGAAGGAGCACCCACAGTCCACTTGCTGATATGCAAATTGAAGATGTCACTGTTGAAGTACAACAGGATGAGGATACTGGTGTAGCTGGCGCTGAGGAGGAAGTTGGCGAGGAGGATTCTAATGGTGATGTGGTTTGTTTAAATCAGGTTCCGGGGGAGACAGTTGTTGTCCGTGGAATGAAAAAGCCCATCACGGTCATGCCTGGGCAGAAGACCAAACATTCCACCTCTTTGGTCTGTCAATATTTCTATCCAAATACGGACAACAACTGTCTTGCCATATGTACCATATGTAAAGGTGAAATAAGTAGGGGTAGGGATGTTAACCACCTAGGAACATCCTCCCTTATACGTCACCTGCAGCGCATTCATAAAAAGTTACTGTCAAGTTCAGAAACTTTGGCTAAGACCATAAGCAGTCCAGGGACACCTAAATCCCTTTGTCCTGTTGTATCAAAGTGCCTGCAAACCACACCATCAACTCCCTTCTCGTCAATTTCCTCCTTATGCAGGATTGGAAGTAGTCCTGCAGGCCATGTCACTGGCATGACTGACTCTCCTATCCGGGATTCCTCCGGAGGATCCTGCATTGCTACATCTACTGCTGCCACTGCTGCTGTTGCTGTTGGGAGTCGTTCATCATACCAGAGAGGAAGTAGGAACACCACTACTTTTACTACAAAATTGACCCTCCAACAGTCCTTAGCGAGGAGGATGAAGTACAACAGCAGTCATCCTGAAGCAAAATAGATAACTGAGGCCTTGACTGCTATGTTGGTGTTAGATGTGCATCCAGTATCCGCCATTAGTACAGTGGGATTTAGACAATTGATGGATGTAGTGTATACCCGGTACCAAATCCCATCTAGATTCCACTTCACTAGGTAGGTGATACCGAGACTGTACAGAGACATCAGAAAAAGTGTCCTCAGTGTCCTAAAAAATGCGGTTGTACCCAATGTCCACTTAACCATGGACATGTGGACAAGTGGAACAGGGCAGACTAAAGACTATATGACTGTGACAGCCCACTGGCTAGATGTATCACCTTACGTAGCAACAACAGCAGTGTCACCAGTAGCATCAGCTCAGAAATGCCAGCTCATTTTAAGGCAGGCTACGCTGTGTATCACCGGTTTCAGTAAGAGGCACACTGCTGATAACCTCTTAGAGAAACTGAGGGAAATCATCGCCCAGTGGCTTACCCCACTTAGACTCTCCTGGGGATTTGTGATATCTGACAATGCCACCAATATTGTGCGGGCATTACATCTGGGCAAATTCCAGCACGTCCCATGTTTTGCTCACACAACAAATTTGGTGGTGCAGAATTTTCTGAAAAATGAGAGGGGCATGCAGGAGACACTTTGGGTGGCCCGAAAAATTTCTGTCCACTTTCGCCATTCAGCGACTGCGTGCCGAAGACTGGAGCGCCAGCAAACACTCTTGAACCTGCCCCACTATCACCTGAAGCAAGAGGTTGTGATGCTGTGGAACTCAACCCTCTATATGCTTCAGGGGATGGAGGAGCAGCAAAAGGCCATTCAAGCCTATACATCCACCTATGACATAGGCAAAGGAGGGGGTATGCACCTGACTCAAGTGCAGTGGAGAATGATTTCTGTGTTGTGCGAGGTTCTCCAGCCCTTCGAACTTGCCACATGTGAAGTCAGTTCAAACACTGCCAGCTTGAGTCAAGTTATTCCCCTCATCAGGCTTTTGCAGAAGCAGCTGGAGAAAGTGAAGGAGGAGCTAAGATGGAGCGATTCTGCTTGGCATGTGGGACTTGTGAATGAAGTCCTTCATTCGCTTTGTCAGGATTCCAGGGTGGTCAATCTGTTGAAATGAGACCACTACATTTTGGCCACCGTGCTCTCTTCCCGGCCGACACAAGCCTGCAGAGGTGCAAAGACCTGCTGGTGAAAACACTGTCAGCTGAAGCAGAATGTGACACGTCAACAGCTCCTTTTTCATTTTCTCCCACAACTGGGGCTGCCAGGAAAAAACTTAGGTATCCTAAGCAACCCGCTGGCGGTGATGCAGGGCAGGCAGGACCAAGTTTGGACATCTGGTCCGGACTGAAGGACTTGGCAACAATTTCTGACATGTCTACTGTCACTGCATATGATACTGTCACCATTGACAGAATGGTGGAGGATTACATGAACACAACACTGAAGAGGGTGAGGGTGAGGAATCGGTGGATGATGAGGATGAGGATGACATCTTGCCTCCATAAAGCCAGTTTGTGCAGGGACAGATTAATTGTCAGCTTGTTTTGTGGGGACCCAAATGAACCAATCATTTCAGCCACAGTTGGGTGGAAGACCCTGGCGCTGAAATGATTGGTTTGTTAAAGTGTGCATGTCCTGTTTATACAACATAAGGGTGGCTGGGAGGGCCCAAGGACAATTCCATCTTGCATCTCTTATTTTTCTTTGCATTATGTACTGTTTGAGGCCTAGTTTTTCAAACTGCCATCCTGTCGCCACTGCAGTGTCACTCCTAGATGGGCCACGTGT
Organism: Taudactylus pleione; assembly: GCA_031769625.1. NCBI lineage: Eukaryota > Metazoa > Chordata > Amphibia > Anura > Myobatrachidae > Taudactylus > Taudactylus pleione. Next base: position 841,104 of record JAUIMM010000221.1, read on the forward strand.
TTGTGTCACCCACTCATGTTGCTTAGCATAGTCATCGGTGCAACCGTTTGGACTAAAAACAATATTGTGAGGTGTGAGGTGTTCAGAATAGACTGGAAATGATTGGAAATTAATGTTATTGAGCTTACTAATAGCATAGGAGCAGAAAAACCCACAAATTCTGTGATTTTAGCTGTTTTTATGCTTTTTAAAAAAAAAAAAATACAGATCCAAAACACAAAACCCAGAACCCAAAACACGGAAGGGTGGTTTTGGCAAAACCAATCCAGATTCCAAACCAAAACACAAAACATGAAAAGTGGCTGGTGCACACCCCTAACATATATATATTAGGGGTGTGCACCGGACACTTTTCGTGTTTTGTGTTTTGGTTTTGGATCTGGATCTTTCTTCGTGTTTTGGATCTGGATTGGTTTTGCCAAAACCACCCTTCCGTGTTTTGGGTTCTGGGTTTTGTGTTTTGGATCTGGATTTTTTCTTAAAAAATAAAAAAAACCCGCTAAAATCACATAAATGGGCCTTTTTTTGTTCCTACGCTATTAATAACCCCAATAACATTAATTTCCACTCATTTCCACTCTATTCTGAACACCTCACACCTCACAATATTGTTTTTAGGCCAAAAGGTTGTACCGAGGAAGCTGGATGACTATGCTAAGCGACACAAGGGGGCGGCACAAACACGTGGCCCATCTAGGAGTGGCACTGCAGTGGCAGACAGGAAGCCAATCAGCGTTATGGTGCCCATTTGCATGTAGCACGAACCCGGGAGATCCGTGCTACATGCATCTGTGTGATTGGCACAGAGCAATGACAGGTCCGTGAGACCCGTCTGTGCTGCTGTGGTAAAAAAAAAAAAAAAAACCTGTGTAAAAAAAGAAAAAAATGGCGTGCACCCCCCCAAAAAAGAGCAACCAGCCCCGGGCATTAGTAACCCAGTGCTGGGTGTGCTTAAATACAGGGGACAAACGACGTAGGGGTCCCCTGTACTTAAGCACAACCAGCACCGGGCTAGTCAGAACCAGCGCTGGTTGCCAAAATACGGGGGACAAACGACGTAGGGGTCCCCTGTATTCTGCGCAACCAGCTCTGGGCTCTGATCCGGTCCTGGTTCTGGAAATATAGGGGACAAAAAATGAGTAGGGTTCCCCTGTATGTTCCAGAACCAGCACTGGACTTTTTCTAGCGGGGGGCTGATGCCACAGCCAGGGGAGCCCTTTCACCGGGCCCCCCAGCCGCAGCATCAACCCTGACCGCTAGTCAGCCCAGGCCGGGGATCCCTGGAGAGCTGGGGACCCCCCCAATAAAGGGGTCACCCTCTCCAGGGCACCCCAGGCCCAGGCTGATAGCCCGGGGCTATCCCCGCCACCCCTGGTGGCGGTGGGTGGCGGGTTGATTGTGTGGTGTGGTGTAAATAAAGAATATCAAACATTGTCTTTACAAGTAGAACTGCAAGTCCCAGCTAGCCTGCCCCGCATGCTGGTACTTGGAGAACCACAAGTACCAGCATGCAGGGCATTAAGGGCCCACTAGTACCTGTAGTTCACCTGTAAAAAAAATGTTTAAAAAAACACAGGACACACACACCGTGACAGTATAAGTTTATTAAACATACATACACACACACACATGTACACATACTCACCTATGTAACCTGTAGCATCGGTCCACTTGTCCGGTAAAGTATCCCTAGGGGACCTGTGAAAAAAAACATACTCACCATCTCCTATGCGAGGTTCTGTCCTCTTCGTTCCAAAGTAGGCATCCCCGGACTTGGCAAAAAAAAAAAACGAAAACGCGATCCACGAACTTAGTACCGTTCTATAGAACGGTACTTCCCGAATGAGAGCTTAGCGGCGGGGTATCACCATGGAAACCCCGCTGCTAAGCGTTCATTGGCTGAGAGAGGTCATCTCCCGTCTCTCAGCCAATGAACGGCTCCCTCCATTGTAGTCAATGGTGGGAACCGCAGGGTAAACTTTAATAACCTTGCGGCTCCCAGCATTGACTACAATGGAGGGAGCCGTTCATTGGCTGAGAGAGACGGGAGATGGCCTCTCTCAGCCAATGAACGCTTAGCAGCGGGGTTTCCATGGTGATACCCCGCCGCTAAGCTCTCATTCGGGAAGTACCGTTCTATAGAACGGTACTAAGTTCGTGGATCGCGTTTTCGTTTTTTTTTTTTTGCCAAGTCCGGGGATGCCTACTTTGGAACGAAGAGGACAGAACCTCGCATAGGAGATGGTGAGTATGTTTTTTTTCACAGGTCCCCTATGGATACTTTACCGGACAAGTGGACCGATGCTACAGGGTTACATAGGTGAGTATGTGTACATGTGTGTGTGTGTGTGTGTGTATGTATGTTTAATAAACTTATACTGTCACGGTGTGTGTGTCCTGTGTTTTTTTTAAACATTTTTTTACAGGTGAACTACAGGTACTAGTGGGCCCTTAATGCCCTGCATGCTGGTACTTGTGGTTCTCCAAGTACCAGCATGCGGGGCAGGCTTGCTGGGACTTGCAGTTCTACTTGTAAAGACAATGTTTGATATTCTTTATTTACACCACACCACACAATCAACCCGCCACCCACCGCCACCAGGGGTGGCGGGGATAGCCCCGGGCTATCAGCCTGGGCCTGGGGTGCCCTGGAGAGGGTGACCCCTTTATTGGGGGGGTCCCCAGCTCTCCAGGGATCCCCGGCCTGGGCTGACTAGCGGTCAGGGCTGATGCTGCGGCTGGGGGGCCCGGTGAAAGGGCTCCCCTGGCTGTGGCATCAGCCCCCCGCTAGAAAAAGTCCAGTGCTGGTTCTGGAACATACAGGGGAACCCTACTCATTTTTTTCCCCTGTATTTCCAGAACCAGGACCGGATCAGAGCCCAGAGCTGGTTGCGCAGAATACGGGGGACCCCTACGTCGTTTGTCCCCCGTATTTTGGCAACCAGCTCTGGTTCTGACTAGCCCGGTGCTGGTTGTGTTTAAGTACAGGGGACCCCTATGTCGTTTGTCCCCTGTATTTAAGCACACCCAGCACTGGGTCACTAATGCCCGGGGCTGGTTGCTCTTTTTTTGGGGGGGAGGACGCCATTTTTTTCTCTTTTTACACAGGTTTTTTTTTTTTTTATTTACCACAGCAGCACAGACGGGTCTCACGGACCCGTTAGTGCTCTGTGTCAATGACACAGATGCAAGTAGCACGGATCTCCTGGTCCGTGCGTGCATCTGTGTCATTGAAATACACAGCAGCACAGACGGGTCTCACTGACCCATCTGTGCTCTGTGTCACTGTCAATCACACAGATGCATGTAGCACGGATCTCACGAGTCCGTGCTACATGCAAATGAGCACCATAATGCTGATTGGCTGAGAGCCGTGACAGACGGCTCTGTCAGCCAATCAGCACTTTGCCCATTAAAGGCAAAGGCATTTTTTTTTAAATGGCCGCTCGAGGCAAAACCTCGAGATCCGACAGCAGATCTCGAGGTTTTGCCTCGGGAGAGGGATCCGGGGCAGACAGGGAGATCCGAGCTTGGGCTCGGATCGCCCCGGATCCCCGAAGTTCGGGTGGGTTCGGTTCTCAGGGAACCGAACCCGCTCATCCCTAATATATATATATATATATATATATATATATATATACTGTATATATTGTATATAGCAGCGGGACAAGAGTTAAAAGGGAGGGTGGGAACATTGACCTTGGACTAGCATTCAAAGAAGTTGTGTTGACTTCAAATTTTTAGTTATATTGAAAAAAAACGCACATCGAATCATTTCATATGCTAACCAAGGCTTATGGGGCAGATTGTAGGTCACGTGCACGTGTGTTTGAGAGTGGCACGAAAAATTTTGTGACGGTCGTCAGGGTATCGAAGATGATGAATGTCCCAGAAGGCCTTGCTAATCAAAAACAAATGAAAATGTGGAAAAAAATTTGAAAATTGTTTGAATTTATCGCTGGCTCAGCATCAGGATGATAGCAGAAATGGTAAACATCGACAAAGAAACTGTTAGGCAGATTTTGCATCAAGATCTTGGAACGCCTTAACCCTCCCTTCCCCCTACAATCCTGCGCTTGACCCAGATTATGTATTTTTTGCTGGCATAATAAGTTTTTAACATATCCAAATATCTATATAATCACACTTTTCCCAAATCAGACACAAACAGACTCTTTTTTTTCTTATGTTTTGCACTGCTGTCCTGATAGCAAATGCCTAAAGATACAGAATCTTCATTCTTCATTTCTAGAGATCCCATGTTGAAATGGGCAGACCTCCATACAAAAAAATAAATACACTTTTCTTCTACTGTGAAGGAAAAACAAGATTACACAGATAATCTCTTTCTTACATAACTAACACTGCAGTGCTTTGTTTCTTTGAACAGTTTAGGGAACACTTTCTATCAAGTTCAATTTGTAGCACAGCTTGTAAAACACAACCATCAAGGACTTTGCCTGACTAGTACTCTCAACTCTCACAAGCTAAAGAGTTTACCAGGGGTACTTAACTGCAAGATTGGCTACTCTTGGAGTGACAACAGAAACCCTCCAGCAAAAGAGCGATATCACTGAATGATCAGGCGAGATCGTTTGTCCATGAGCCTGTACAGAAGCACTGCCTAAGACCAATGGAATAGGAGAGGGGAATGACAGTACATTATAGTATGGATGTTCACTAGTCCAGTAATGTCACCTTGCTACAGTGACTGCTCATCACGCACAGTGCACATACATGGAAGTACAATACTACCTACCCACTATTCTATGCACTTCACTTAACAGTGTGCCCACCTTGCTAGTCAACAAATGAACTAAACAATACACAGGCCGTACAACTATAAACTATGGGCCTGATTAACTACGGATTGCTATATTGCTTACGCATGCAGTTCTACTGTGATAGTATGCCAATCCATTGTGATTGCAATGCAAACTCAGCACAACATAAGGACGCCCACTTTACCATACGCACATCTGTAATACTTAGCAGAATAGCGAAGCCATCGGTACAAACAAGTACCATCAGACCCATACGCACACTTGCACAAGCCCTGACCTTACTCAGAAATTGCTAACAACCACGCATGCTATGAGTATGGCTGCGTATGGCATTGCATTGGCTAATTTATGCACGCCCCTGCAATGGCGTGTGAACACACTGGCATGCCTCCTGCTTTTTCCCGACCACGCCCCCATCACCACCCACAAATGGTGCCTCCTGTTAATCACTCTACGAGGGGTCGGCGTATCCTCTGCGATTGCAGTCCCGATCGCAATAGCTAGTACTCGCACGCGCACTGCGAAGCATACGTATGCGCAGAACACAACAATCGGCTCATTGCGTGCATATTAGCAACTGCGATTCTTGCTGAATCAGGCCCTATATACAAACACTTACCCCTAGCCTGGGGGCACTACCTACATTTTCTATCAACAATATATAGCAGAAATCCTGCTAGATTACCCTAAGCACATATCAGAGCAGACACGGCAAAGCACACTACAACTTACACAATGAGAATGCACTCTACAGTTCACAGTCACAAGAAAAGCAATCTGTACAGTACCTTTTATTGTATGAGTGTGACCAAGCATGACTTGTAACCAGAAAAACCCTGGTAAGGGGAAAGAGGAGCAAGTACCTGGTATGTATGCATTAAAGTTAACCACATTAAGAAAGCTACAGACTGCCTCCCTTAAGAAATTGAGAGATGAAGGCTGGCAAAATACAATTTGTTTCTCTGTCCATGGTTTTCGATCTTTTCCACGTCATCTTCCGGCTCTTCCCTTTACTCTGCAGAATCTTCTTTCTTGATTGATGTTTTTGATTGATATTCTCCCTCTGCCAGCGACTGGAGACTGACTCCTTCCCACTTGTAGTGGCTAATATAAGGCTTCAATGATGGCGGTCCCTCCAAGGATGGCTACAGTGACAGACCACAAGCAATTGTGCTCCTATGTCCCACACTGAGGACCTCATTCAGAGTCGGTCGAAGCGGCCGCACAGTCGTACGGGAAAAGGGGCCGGATATGCAAATGATTCCCTCGCAAGTTGCGTCCCTAAGTTCGGATCGGTAGCTGACCGACCAAGGGGAGGAAGCGGTCGGAAGACAAAAAAATACGCCCCCTTCTCGTACGCATTACACGTCATCTCCTGGCATATAAGGATTAATCGAGACCATCGGAACTGGTCGTAGAGCTTAAGGTTGACCATACCCTCTCTTAAGCTCTACGATCTTGTCAGTGTAAAAACCTCCCATGTCACATGTGCCATGACGCTACTTTGTTAATTATGCACTCCCATAATCCGTATGCACTCCCATAAAATGCCATTCGCATAATGAGGCACGCCTGCGTTCGGATCTCCACTCCCCCGTTTTCAAGCACCTTCCCCTGTTACCACCCACAAACGCCTCCATCTGTCACTCAAACTACCGACCTGGCTGTGTTCAAGGAGAGAGAAATCTCTGATTGTAGCGGCTAGTTTGCGCACGCGCATTGCGAACTTTATGCATGCGCAGTATAGCGAACATCGGTGGCGTACGACCGTGCGGCCGCTTCGACCGACTCTGAATGAGGTCCTGAGTCTTTGGTGTGTTATGTCAGGCTTCTGGAATCCTGTGCCAGGTTCCTCTCCACAGTATTGTAGCTTTCCATGCCCCATACATCCTCCTCCTTGGTTAAACTTCTAACTGATTTAATAAGCCTTGCACAGTTTCACTCTACCTTACCAGTACTGTATAGGCCATGTCTACTTAAATGTGCATGACTTTATCTTTGAGCCATGCATATGCTACTGGCAGGTTCAATCAAGTAGCCCCTCCAAGTGAAATGAGGTCAGTAGCTTGAGGCCTCCTCTTCAAATAACAACAAGATCCCAGCAGTTCTTCACTCTGGATTTCAGTCCTTGTGCAGGCTCTTCTATAATGATAGTGACCCCAGAATTGGAGTCATTTTCCTTCCTTAAAGGTGCATACACACTAGACCACAGGTTCTCAAACTCAGGGCCTGATTCAGAGCCGCTCGTAAGCGGCCGCTCGTTCACTATGAGCGATGTTCGCACAACTGCGCATGCGTATGGGTCTTAATGCGCATGCGCAAACCAGTCATTGCGGTCGGAAATCGTGTGCTCACAAAACAGCGAGGGGCTGCTAATTTGATTGACAGAATGTACTGTTTGTGGGTGGTAACAGGGGAAGGTGCTTGAAAACAGGGGAGTGGAGATCCGAACGCAGGCGTGCCTAACGGTAAAAAGGGCGTTTAATGGGAGTGCATAATTTGTAAAGGAACGTCATCGACCACGTCACTTGGTTTTCTTTTAGCCTGAACTGCTCGCAGTGATTGCGGTAGGAGAAACCTACCACAAGCACTGCGAGCAGTTCAGATGCCTTTCGATGTACCCGATTAATCAAATGAATACTGGAGATGACGTGTGATGCGAACGGCAAAGGGGCGTCTTTACAAAATAGCGAGCGCATTTTTCGTCCGCTCGCTCAGACATAGAGGCGTCAACAAACCGCAAAGAGCGAGCACTCAATTTAAATAGACGGCCCCTTTTTTGGAACGACCGTCCGAAATAGCGTCCGGCTCTGAATCAGGCCCTCAGTCCTCAGGACCCCAAACTGTGCACATTTTCCAGGTCTCCTCCCAGAATCACATGTTAAATACCTGTGAATCTTTTAAAATGTGTCAGTGAGTAATGAATACACCTGTGCATGTGCTGGGTGACTTGGAAAATGTGACCTGTTTGGGGTACTGAGGACCGGGTTTGAGAACTAGTGCACTAGACTATATATCGTACGATCCGGCTGATATTGGCCAGATTGTACAATTTATCGTTCACATCGTCTAGTGTGTATGCACTATATCATGTACGATGTGCGTTCCCGCACGTTGTTAGACACATCTTTCGTCCTCTGTACATGCGGTCCAATTTGGCAATATCGTAAATGACCTACAGCATATCGTTGAATGTGTACGCACGACCAATTTACAGAACCAGATGTGCAATGACCTGGCTGATGCGGACGTCATCCTGGACCCTCTGCTCCTCCATTTTGTGCTTGGATAGTCGTAGTGAGAGATGCCAGCGGAGCACAGGCAGACATGAGAGGTTTATGTTTGTTGAAGCAATTTTTACAAACTGTTTATTGTTGCTGTCCACCAATGTTTTTGTAGACATAAAAGCATTTCTCCTGCTGCTGACCACTGACCACCATTGCAATATTCCCCAATGCTGAACACCAATGTACTTATTCATTAAATGTTTATGTGGACATTTAATTGCATTTCTCCTGCTGCTGACCACTAACCACCAATGCTATAGTCCCCAATGCTGAACACCAATGTACTTATTCATTAAATGTTTATGTGGATATTTAATTGCATTTCTCCTGCTGCTGACCACTGACCACCAATGCTACAGACCGCACTGCTGAGCAGTATTACACCAATGACCACGTATAGTTATGGCAATGGCCACCAACCTATGCTAATGCTACTGATGAATGATGTTATGCTAATAGCATAGTATTTCACTTTTTCATATATGTATATAAAACACATGCTCCATAAAAGCTATGCTTTACCTGCAGATGAATGTCCATAGTTATTCATTGTACATTTCTATTTTACAGTTGGAGTCACGGCACACTCACCTCCAGCTGGAGTGAGCAAAACATCATCTGAAGTGAGCAAAACATCATCCGAAGCTCAAACGTGAGACCCCGGGGATGGAAGTTCAGGCCTTGAGGAATGTTGTGCCATCACATCCCGGAGGCAAGTGCATAAGCAAGGGAGCCCAGGACTGGAAGTTAGGGCCACAAGGACGCTGCAACAGCAAGCCCCTAACTCGTCACCAGAACACCCAGAGGTACCCACAACAGCAACCAACAACACCATCGGTGCTACCGAGAGCGTGAAGCTGCACCTAACAGCAAGATAGTGCAGACACAGGCAGCTAGCCCGTACTAAACCACTCCACGTGACCCAACTACAGGAGCCAGGACCGAGTGGACACAGAACTATGTATTCCCAGTCTAACACCAGTGCACCAAAAGGGAAAAGGACCCAAAGGACCATCAATCAACTTACATACCTTCAACACTTACCGGTAAGTGACCAAGCCTAAGCGGGATGCTGCCTCTAGCACTGGACTATTACCGGACTGAGTCAGCCGCAAGCCCATTGGTCATCCTCACATTGACTCTTTCACCCTTAGATATGCAGGGTATGAACATTCCCCTTGAAAAACACCAGGATCACCATACAGTGGAGACCCGCGGCAGCCAACGAGCACTGTGAACCTCATTCAGAGGCGGTCGTGAGATGCAAGCGGTCACACAGAATAAGGGCGCCCACTTGCATCCTGAACGGCCGCTTCCTTGTCGATCGTTAAGCTGTGGGTTACCACCCACAGCTTAACGAACGACCAGGTGGATGGTCGCGATGGTGATCACCATCGCGACCATAGGGGCTTATGACCAGACCCTAGGGTAGGGTCTGGGCACTCGTAAGCCCCAGGGAGCTTTCTGCTCTGATGGAGCAGGAAGCTCCCCACTGACATCACTGATGATGTCAGTGCGGTCGCCCACAAAACGGTAGGCGTTCGTAAAGGAACGCCTCCATTTTGGAAACCACCCCGTGGCCCGCCTACCAAACGGGGGTAGCTGTCGATCAACATCGACAGCCGCCCCTTTGGTAACGAGCTCTGGAGAAACTCTGTCGCTCCTGGGCTTGCGCACGCTCAGTGCGGCCGCTGCACGTGCGCAGGCCACACCATCGAGTCGGTTACAAGCACTTGCGACCGACTCTGAATAAGGTCCTGTGTCTCATATTTTGCACTCCGAATAAACATCAGTTGTTCCTATACTTATTGTAATAGTCTTTGTTCACATAATAACTGCACATCATCTGCACACCAGTTGAACATTACGTGACAACATCACCCCATCCTCGGGCTGCTGCCTTTTCCCATCCCCTTTTCTCACCTGTGCAGCACTGCCTACCCTAACCTTTATATGTTCATTTACGTCCCCTCCCCACCCTACACCCACCGCTCTCCCCCTTACACGCACCAACCCCCCTCCTCCCCCCATCCCTTTGAGCACAGTGTTCACCCAATTTCTCAAGTTGGATTTTTCAGAGTATTTAGTAAAAATTCAAAATCATAAAATTACAGCCAACTTCTTTGGTAAGTTATCAATGAATGCTACTACATTACACTGATATGTTTTACACTACTGTCCACCTATAGTTATGTCCATGACCAACTACCAATGATATTGTCTATGCTGCTGGCCAGATATATTATATATGTTAAGTTATGTATTTTAAAGCGTATGAGTGTTTTTTATTTTAAATTTAGAGCACTATTTAACTTTTTTTTGTTAAAAAATATATATTTTTAAAAATTAGCTTAAACAGTAAAAAAAAAAAATATGAAAATCAATAAAAACATTAACAACATTAAAACCATTCAACATAATAAAATTGATTGTAATTTTGGTAACAAAGCCTCGTTTTCATAAATCAAGATTTCCATATTAACAATTTATCAGTTTTGCAAATACCCCCTGCAATTACAGTTGTGTGGCAAGAGTATACACATATTGTTTTTGGGTCTGTGTCCACCTATGTTATGCTCTTAACCACATATTTTGTCCATTTGTTCTTTTATTTTATATAGGCATGGAGCACAACTTCTGGACTAGCTTTATTGAAATCTACTGCAATAAAGAATGTCTATGGCGAGTAAAGGCGGCAGATTATTATAATAGCAATAAAAAAAGTGTGGCCCTGGATGAATAAATCCAATTTAGTAAGGGGCAGTACCCTGAGGCTAATGAAGACTGGGTCAAGAAGAAAATACAGAACTTGCGGACAGTCTTCTTGAAAGAATATAAGAAGACGAAAGTAACACCATCAGGAGCAGGATCAGAAGAGCGGTATACTCCAAGCCTCTTGTATTACAACCTGCTGCTCTTCGTAGTGGAGCAAGAGCCTCAGCGTGTATCACGTAACACATTGGAACCATGCCTAGCGGAGGAGCTAGAAGATTTTGGCAAAAGCTCAAGTGTGGATTTGGTAAGTGTATGGTAGCGTAGAAACACAAGATGCTAAATGTTCAACATAACTCTTTTTAAATGATCTGAGCACCACAAGTTTGTATGAGCACACTGAAGTACCGACAAGTTAACATGATAAAAATGTAGAAAATAATTGTAGCGCTGGTTGTCAGGTATTAATGTTTAATAAAAATGACAAGCATAGATAAATAACACATGCCCGGTGTAAATAATGGTAAAACAAAGTATTAGATTAAAACCAATCCACAATTACAAAAGTTAAATTGCATTAGATAAATTGGACACTCAAGACAAGGCGCTTGTTTGTTTTAACATATAAACAATGCAATATATACAGTATGTGTATAGTCAGAATAAAATACAATACGTTCCTTTCTGTGTAGCAATTGATAAGTGTTATCGTTCTCTCCTTACTCCTTTCCACTTCAACAATGATTACGTCCAAGCGCATGGAAATGAAAAAAATACAAAAAAAATTTCAATAGATGGTATTGCTTGATAACACATGAATAGTTTATAGGCACATCTGTTTTTCAGTGATGGTCCACAATTATTTCCAATTAATAGGAGTAGCGTACAAACTCACACTTAAACACCTGGGGGTAAATTTACTAAGGTTCAATTTGTTATTCAATTTTATGAATCTATAAAATCGACTGAAATCTAATTGAAATTGAACTGCAAAATCCCTTAGCAAATCCCTTACTAGTATTCGATTTTGCACTCGATTTTCAAATCAAATTCGATTTTGGTCGATTTTAAGAAGGAATTTTATATTCGATTTTGCATGCTCATGTACAAATCGAACATCAAATCCCACTCAAAATCGAACTTCAAATCCCCAAATGAATAGACTTGCTTCATGCTTTCATTTTTAGCTTGAGCAGGTCTGATTGACACAGATGCATGCATACATCAGTGAGATACATGCAAGGTTACTAAAGATTTGCTTGCAGTTCTCACCATTGAAGTCAATGGTGGGAGCCGCTCATTGGCTGAGAGAGGCGGAGGCTCACCTATCTCAGCTAATGAACGCTCAGCCCTGGCACTTTTAAGGGAAATGCCGCAGCTGAGGCCATCATTCGGGAGGTACCGTCCTTAGAGGACGGTACTGAGTTCGTGGGTACGGACTTTTAATTTTTTTATTTTCAGAAGACCGTGGATACCTACATGGAGAAGAGGACTGGTCCAGGTATTGTAGGTGAGTATGTGTTAGTGTTTATGTGTGTAATAAACTTTTACTGTCACGGATTGTGTGTCTTGTCTTTGTTTTAACATTTCTTTACAGGTGAACTAGAGGTACCAGCGGGCCCTTATTGCCCCAAATGCTGGTACTTGTGGTTCTCCAAGTACTAGCATGTGGGGGAGGCTTGCTGGGACCTGTAGTTCTACGTTTAATTAAAGACAATGTTTTCTCTTCTATTTTTACACACATTTCACACAATCAACCTGGCACCCACTGCCCAGGGATGCCGGGATAGCCCTGGGCTATCAGCCAAGGTCTGGGGTGCCCTGGAGAGCTGGACCCCTTTATTGACAGGGTCCCCAACTCCCCAGGGATCCCTGGCCTGGGCTGACTAGTGGCCAGGGGTAATTCTTTGGTGGGGGACCCGGCGAAAGGGTTTCCCTGGCTGTGGCATTACTGCCCCACTCGAAATAGCCAGGTGCTGGCTATGGAAATTCCAGGAGAACCCTACGCATTTTTTCCCTGTATATCCAGAACCAGGACTGTGGTAACCCACAGCTATGCGAGCGTTCATAAGGCCGCTCCAAGTTGAGGTAGGAGGGCCCTAATTCAGAGCGAGCACTCTGGTCAGAGCGTCCGGCTCTGAATCAGGCCCAGAATCCAAAATCGAACTGTAGCAAATATAACCCCTGGTATTGAATATATAAAGCTATCTTTTTCTTTTCTCCAGTGATGTATAGAAGGTGTCATCCGGAGTATATAAAAAGGGGGTATTTATTTCACATGCATAATTCCATAATGCATTTGCATGGTACTTGTGTGTAAAATTTGTATTATTCTGTATTAATGTTTTTATTCTATTATGGGATTATGCATGTGAAATAAATACCCAAATCAAATAATAAAAAAAAAACCTATAACTATAAAAGAATAACTGTTGAATCTGTTAGCAGACAGTGCCACTGACCATTGGAATAGCCTACCAAAAAGATGGTTAAGTAAGAAAAAAAATAACTCATGTGCAGTATGTCTAGTGTAATTTATAGTTTATAATTCTATTAAATGAGAAAATGGTATTCCACAAGTTCACATTAAGCACAAAATAATATATCTGTATGTGCTATTAGAGCTCTGATTTAAATGTAATTTTAATTAATATTATGTTAATAACACGGTTTCTGCTGTTTGTGTTTGCTGAATATAGAATTGTTCTTAGAGAAGAAACACCTTTTGGCAGTTAAAAAATAATAATGAAGCAACAGTATAACAGTTTAAGTTAATTTTCTCTAGAGCAATAATCCTTTTGGAACCAGGATCCTATACCCTCTAATGACGATTTAACAATGTTCCATTCTTTCATTGAAAAAGAATTAGACAGAGGAAGTTTCTTGCACACTCCATGATTTCAGATCACTTAGGTCCCCAATGTACAAAAAGATTAAGCCAAAGCAAGTATTTTATAGCTAATTTTAACTTTCTAATTTAGCTGCAAATTGGGAAATCACTAGAGAAAATAAATACAGAAAGAAGACAAACATTTTAAGGTCAAACTCCCATCCAATGAGACTGTAGCTTAAATTTATTATAGTGCTAATTGGAACGTATGCTCATCATTAGTGCTCATCTATTTTGAATGATTTATGAGTTTAAATACTCAAGTCCAAGGGTTTGTATAAATCTGAACAAATGACTGTTAACATACATTACAACCATGATGCTTCAACATTTAATGGTTTAATGGTTATAGGTCCAATTCTGAAATGCAGTGTCCCTTACATAAAATAGAACCAATAACATTTACAAATTTATATATTAATATTGCCATACCTTGACAGAATTTATATTCTAGTTTATATTCTAGTTTATATTTACAGTATATATCCTAGAGTATTTTATTTCTCTTTACCAGTCTTTTTTTCTTTTAGTTCTCAGCCATTCTAGGAAGAAAGATGCTGACTTCAGTGTCCTTCAGTGGGATTACAAATAGTAAGTCTGCTGCGAGTTATGGAAATGTCTACTCTTTAACACATTGATCTCAAATAATTTCTGTTAAATTAAGCTCTTGAAATATTTTTTTATATTTATTTGGAAATGTTGTTTTTATCTCTTGTGTCCAAGTCAAGCTGTGCTTTAAATTAGTGATCCATTAAAATACAGTATGCTATAAAATACACTGCTATAAGGGTGATCGGCCTGGGACTTCAGGTGGGTGCCTTTTGATGATTTTGTTAATAGATTTAGGAGCTCATTCAGACCCACTTGCTAGATGCGTTCGCTCGCACCCAGCGTATGCAAATCCTGCGCACGCCCAGCGTGTCTTGGCATGCGATCACTTATTGTATGCAGACACCCACCAGCCATTCATAAGACGCCCACTTGCGCACTTTATCTCCCGGAAGTGCTTGAAACCATTGGTACATCGAGCACAATCACATGCGATCGCAGCGCTTGAGGTTGACTATACCCTGCTGCAAGCACTGTGATCACTTCAGGTGACGTGTACTATGACGCTGCCTGTTAATTATTCACACATCTGAAATGGCGTTGGGACACTCAGGCCGACCTGCGTTTGCACCTCCACTCCCCCGTTTCTACTGGCCTGCCCCTGTTACCACCCACAAATGGCTGTCACTCAGTCAGCTGGGCTGTATATGCTGGGCGAGCGAACGCTTCCTGATCTTTCGCAGTAGTTTGCGCATGTGCATTGCGATGCATATGCATGTGCACAATTCGAACCATCGGCTGGTACGAGCGAACGCCTCTTAGCAAGCGGGTCTGAATCAGCTCCTTAATTCCTCCTTTTCTTTTGTTGCTACTGATTCAGATAGTTGTGCTGGGGGGCTGTGAAATCTGGTAAACTGTAAGTAGATAAGCAAAAGAAGCATTCTAGGCATATTCAGGGCCGTAACTAGAGTTTTTGGTGCCCTGTGCCAGAGGGAGCTTGCCCCCCCCCCCCGACCCCCTTTGGCGCCCCATGGCCTCATGGGGAAGAGCAGGAGAAGTTGTGGATAAAAGAAGAGGAAGCTACAAGTGAGAACAATAACAGGAATATTGACAGGCCCAACAGCGCCCCCTGCCCTGTGGTGCCCTGTGCCATGGCGCTGGTCGCACTACCCTAGTTATGGCCCTGGGCATACTCATGCTATCAGGAGCGATGAGACTAGTGCCAGTCACGGCACTTTGGCCTTCTGTTCTCCTTATACAGATGTGTCGTCGTTGTTGTTGCTTTCACGTTAAACACCTCTTCAAGTTGCGCCTAGTCCCATGCGAGTTTACTCATGTCAACCGTCTTTTCTCAGCCAATGAACGGCTCCTCCATTGTACTCAATGGTGGGAGCCGCAGGGTTACTAAAGTTTATCCTGCGGCTCCCACCATTGACTTCAATGGAGGGAGCCGTTCATTGGCTGAGAGGCGGGGTCTGACCTCTCTCAGCCAATGAACAGACAGACACGGAGCTTCAAAGGATGAAGCTGCGTCTGTGCGCTTCATTCGGGAAGGAGTAATCAGTCTGGTTAGACTGATTACTCCTTAATGCGAGGGTTCGGTTGTATCGTTTTATTATTTTAACCCATGGATGCCTACTGGAGAAGGGGACCAATGGAGGTAAGATAGGTGAGTATGTGTGAGTGTGTATGTATGTATGTATTAAAGTTATACTTTGTAAGGTGTGTGTGTGTGTTTCTTGGGACATTTCTTTACCAGTGAACTACAAGTCCCAGTGGGCCCTTAATGCCCCGCAGGCTGGTACTTGTGGTTTTTCAAGTACCAGCATGCAGGGGAGGCTTGCTGGGACCTGCAGTTCTACTGGAAAAACAATGTTTTGGCACTTCTAATTTTACACCACACTGTCACAATCAACCCGCCACCCCCTGCCCAGGGGTGGCGGGGATAGCCCCGGGCTTTAAGCCCAGGCTAGGGGTGCCCTGGAGAGGGAGACCCCTTTTTTTGAAAGAGTCTCTAACTCCCCAGGGATCCCTGGCCTGGGCTGACTAATGGTCAGGGCTGATGCTGCGGCTGATAGGGCTCCCCTGGCTGTGGCATCAGTCCCCTGTTAGAAAAGGTCCAGGGCTGGTTTGGGATCTTACAGAGGAACCCTACGCAAAATTTTCCCTGTAAATCCAGAACCAGTTCAGCTTCCCATAGCCCTGTGCTGGTTGTACTAAGTACAGGGAGACCCTATGTCATTATTTCCCTGTACTTTGTCAACCAGAACTGGGTTTCAGTAGTCCGGGGCTGGTTCTGATTTAGGGGGTGACCTCATGGTTTTTTTTTTTTTTAAATTTAACTATTTAGACACTTTTTTCCAGGCAGATACATGCAGGCATCTCACTGATGTCTGCATGTATCTGTGTGACAACGAACTGCTCATGCTGAAAGTGAAAGCATGAAGCAGTTCGTTGTGTCAGGGATTTGAAGAGTGATTTGAAGGGTGATTTGCCATTTGATGTGGACATGAACTTGCCAAATCGAACAGTAAATCACTCTTCAAAACTGACTCAAATCGAATTTGTTTTGCAAATCGCAAAACAAGTCGACTAATAGTAAATGCAGTGAAAAAGACGGTTTTCACTGCATGCGATTTGAGTTGATTTGAGAAGTGCTAAATCACTCCTCAAATCGTGCTGCAAATCGACCTTTAGTAAATTTACCCCTTTTGTCTTAGTTTAAGTGGAATTTAGGTCATTGGCTCCTGAGGTTGGTGAGATTTGCTCTTATGTTTGGCAGGTGATCCAGCTAGCATGGAAAACTGAGCTAGATGGTTTCTGGCCCCCAGCTTTTGTCCTTATAGGAGAGCTTGGAAGGAGTAGGAAAAGTGTTCCTGTAGTCACAGACATGGAGTTAAGAGTGCACATTATTTGATGCTTTCTTTTATTTGGAATCTTTATATATCTGGCAGGTCCAAGACATTTGATTTTCTAAACCTTAGTGGGTATTTCTATTTTCTCCCAGTTGAAGGGCCTTCCTGACCTGAATAAAAGCTTTCTAATAGTGTAAGCCTTAAAAGGTTGGTTGCAAGGTACTCCAGTTGCTTCCTTATTTGACTTTGGCATGGAGGTTTCCATATATGGGACAAGTTTATTCCAGCTTGCTTTTACCCTGGTCTTCCATGGTGCCTTTTAGATTTTTGCACCTGGTCGCTCCTTCAAAGTATGTGGAGTCGACAATACTTCATTCTGACAATACTTCATTCTGGTATGCTCATCGGTGAGAGGTCAGTACTGTACAAACTACGGCAGTCCAAAACTGATTTGGTTACATTTAATGATGTCACTGCCAAGGCTAAAGGCCATTACTCACTCCTAATTCTTCTAGATCTCTCTGCTGCTTTTGACACTGTTGACCACTCTCTTCTCATACAAGCACTACAATCCCTATGTCTTAAGGACACAACCCTTTCTTGGTTCTCTTCCTACCTATCTGATCGCTCTTTTACTGCTCCTTTTTCTGATTCTGCCTCCTCTTCGCTACCTCTATTAGTTGGAGTACCGCAAGGCTCTGTCTTAGGTCCTATGTTATTCTCAATCTATACTACCTATCTTGGCAAACTAATCCGCTCTTTTGGATTTCAATACCATCTGTATGTGGATGATACTCAAATCTACCTATCCTCCCCAGAGTTATCACCATCTGTATTGGTCCGTGTCATTGAATGTCTTTCTGCCATTTCTTCTTGGATGTCATCTCACTACCTGAAACTTAATATTTCTAAAACAGAATAATTATATTTCCACTGGCCAATAACAGTTACCAACCTGATCTCTCTATCACTGTTGATAACTCCACAATCCACCCTGCACCACAAGCTCGCTGCCTTGGTATCATCCTTGGCTCTGAACTGTCCTTTGTTTCTCACATTCAATCTGTCTCAAAATCATGCTACACACATCTAAAAAACATATCCAAAATTCGACCATATCTTATACAAGACACTGTAAAAACTCTAATCCATGCACTCATTATTTCCCGCATTGACTATTGCAATAGTTTCCTTACTGGTCTTCCCAAAAACAGGCTATCGCCATTACAATCCATTATGAATGCAGCTGCAAGGCTTATCTTCCTAGCCAAATGTTCATCGTCTGCTGCCTCGCTCTGTCAGTCCCTCCATTGGTTGCCGGTTTTCTACTGTATTCAATACAAAATACTTTTACTTACACATAAGGCCATTAACCAAACCACACCAACGTACATCTCTTCACTCATCTCAAAATATCTCCCAACCCGACCTCTGTGCTCAGCACAAGATCTGCATTCTTTCATCCCCACGCATTACTTGCTCCCACTCCTCGGTTACAGGACTGTCTTTGGGCTGCACCCACTGTATGGAATGCCTTACCACGCACAATAAGATGTACCTCTAGTCTGCAATCCTTCAAGCATTCACTGAAAACTCACCTCTTCAGGCAAGCTTCTCAGATTCCAGAACCATCCACATAACCTTCATAACTTCCATGTCTATTTACATCCTTTTCATAGTCCTCACATAACCTCACACATTGTCTTTCTTTCACATCCTCCTGACATTTGGCCGACATTCCTGTGTGACTGGATCATGCAGGCCACCAAGAAACTCTGCATTCTGGCTGGACCAAAATTGCAATATATAGCACCTATCCTTCTGTGTCAATGCCTATTTCCCTACAGAATGTAAGCTTGCGAGCAGGGCCTTCCTACCTATATATCTGTCTGTTATTATCCAGTTTTGTTATATTAATGGTTCCAATTGTTAAGCACAATGGAATATGCTGCGCTATATAAGAAACTGTTAATAAATAATAAAATAATGAGGCTAAGATTTCCCCTGTGGCTCTTGCTCATAATTATATTGCCATCAATTTGGTGATATATCAAGCCAACAAGTGGCAACAACTACATGTGAATAGTGAACATAACAAACAGTGCCTATTTATTATCTATTATTAGACTATTGACCTATGTGTGTTCAGTGTGTAAAATAGTCCTGTGACATGTATCAAAATTGGTGCCAGGTACTGTGCCCTATAAATTACCTGGGTCTATGGGTGTTGGATAGACTGAGGTTTACGACTGCTGAGCTCTATACCAGGAAGGGGACAGATAACAATCTATGTCCAGATTCACACAGATTTGTGGTATGTTGAAACAACTGCAGCCTATTTCCTGTGCAGATAGCTATATGACACTTCAAATAGTTCTGTAACTATCGAAAAAACTGCCCAATGTCATTCTGACCAAAGGTGTATGAGTCACATCATTTATTGACAGTTGGCACTGAGAGAGTTTTATTAACATTTGGCACCGAGAAAGTTAACCACAAGGTGGGGACTATGCAAATCCCTCCATAGCATAAAGAGGGATCTTAGCCAGACTAGATGGTACATTCCTTATAGCAGTCCTTTCATATTTCTTATATGTGAGTTGTTCTGTTTGTATTCCTTTTTATTTCTTGAAATCATTTTGTATATTAATCTGTGTGTCCTTTATGTAATAATTTTTTTTGTATATAATGCATTTGATTAGTTTTGTACTCAGATTAAAACCCTTAAACTTATTGTTCTTACTGAAGTTCTTTCCAGGTACCTATACGCCTGTAGGATTGCAAAGGACTATGCTACATACCCATGTGTGACATTTTTGTGTGACAGCTGAATCAAAGGGCTACTCACAATTAACCCTTGATGGTGGCAGTTGAATCATGTTATTCTCTGTATGTGCTGACGTAACCATTAGGCTTCAGACTGAGGTATCTGGAGACTGGCTGATCGTGACAATACATATTTATAATTATTTTTATGTTTTAAAGTGCATTTTCATGATTTAAAATGCATAATTTGTGTCATCATAATGAATCAAAGATTACACATGTGTGACAAAGCTTCTTATTAAACCATATTTTCATTGTAGAACATTCTATGAGCCATCTTGAAGGCTATGTTAACTGTGGCAGTATCACCAGAGGTGGCACTGGTGAGCAGCAGATTCTGTGTGGGGCAGGACAGATCGCCCACACAGAATAGAAAAGCATTGTGGGAAGATGTATAATGGCTGCCGTATGACCAGAGCCCAGGCGAGGCTGCTGGCGGACACAGCCAGACAGTCCAGGTGAGGCTGCAGTGTGAGTGAAGCAGACCAGGTGGTCAGGATCATACCTGCAAGGAGGCAGGCAGATTCATATACCTCTGACACTGTCCTTGTGAGACGCGGCAGCCAACAAGCTGAGAAAGCTATACCAGGTCAGGAGGTCAGTGTCCAGTCCTGCATGTGGCAGGAAGGACCACAAATCTCAGAGACTGCGAGAGACTTTAATGCAGATTAGCTGCTTCTATAGAGAGGGCTCAAGAAGTGAGCTAGTGCCCTAAGAAAGGGCTAGATTTTTGTTATATTATTCCTGTTTCCTGATGTCCATGCTGAAGTAAAAGCGCCTTTTTTCATTTGTTTTGACTGGAATGCAATATGTGGACTATAATTCTGCATCTAATCACTGCACCACTAACACCAATCTACCAAGCTAATAACCCCAAGTATCACATAACACATTGAATATATTCATCCAAAGACAAACAATTAAATTTGACTTGGAAAGATTTATCAGATTTACATTACAGACCCGAGGAGAACACACTTTCCCCTGTTGAACACCACATGAATGCGCAATTCACCTGCACTATGGATGACGAACGTCTGGGAGACCCATGGCACAGTTATGGTTTATCCGAAGTGTTGTAGGGGATTGGATATACCACTAATAGCTTTCAAGTGACCATATCATATATTGCAATTGAACATTTAATTTGATTCATGGCCATGTTTATTTTCTTTTAATTCAGGAAGAAAGAAGAAAAAAGAAAGAAAATTGTGGATATGATGGCACTTCCAGTTTCGCTTTATGTTGTCACTTCTGGTTCTGGGTTTTTACTGCAAAATTGGAAATCAGGTCCTTTTTCATACACTATTTAATTCCTCTCCAAGGGAGATGGCCACATTGCCCTGAAAAAGAGATTTACACATTTCGAGTAGCATTGGCAGTTACTCCTTGACAAAGACTTATCTCCAGATCCAGTAGACTTGACACATAGTTCTGAGGCTCCTGGAACCTCAGACTTTTTACTACCTACCTGTTTTGTCCACCCATCTAGTAAAAGTCCCTATATTGGACATTTTATATAAACTTGTTTTTATATTCTGGAATTGTGCAAATACATGTTATTACTTTTTTGTACTGTGTCCCTATTAAATATATTGGTATATAAACATAATTAAGGGTAAATTATTGCATAGGAGTTTTTATTCACATCACGTATCTATGAAAGCGTTCTTTTACTACAACTGGATTTTATTTAGTGCACTATGAATTTTGTATTTAAATTACATTTCAGATTAATGAGAACCACAGTAAAGAATCTGCAGACCTCTACCATATAAGGGAAGCTTTGATCTATATATATTTATATGTTGCCAATTCATTAATCCTACCATTCCCTTACTGCATCGGAAGATACAGTGCCCTTACTACATACCGCTATCCTTTCCTATCTCTAGTACATACAGCCCGTTGTTTAAATTCTATGTTGCATTTCTGGTTTTGTTCGTATTACATTTGTTCCACTTTCTCATGATTGTGGTGTCAGTTGTCAGTCTTTTGGTCATGGGAGAATTTTAAATTTTACAAGATGGACATAATAGGACTAATTCAGACAATACAGGTTGAGTCTCCCATATCCAAATATTCTGAAATACGGAATTATTTTGGCATGACAGAGATAATGCAACCTTTGATTTTTTGATGGTTCAATGTACACAAACTTTGTCTAAGGCACAAATTATTAAAATATTGTCTAAAATTACCTTCAGGGTGTGTATAAGGTGTATATGTAACATAAATTAATTTCATTTCTGTACACAAACTTTGCTTGAGCCACAAAAGTATTGAAAATATTGTATAAAATGACCTTCAGGCTATGTATATAAGGTGTGTATAACACATAAATGCATTCTGTGTGTATATTTGGGTCCCATTCCCAAGATAGTTCATTATGATGTGCAAATATTCCAAAATACGGAATATTCCGTTATCCAAAATACCCCAGGTCCCAAGCATTTTGGATATAAGAGACTCAACCTGTAGTAACAATTAAAGTAAAGATTTTTTTTTTACCTCTCACAGAGTTCACTTTCCTTTCCTTTGTCTCTCTGAATCATCCCCTGTTCAATAACCTCATCTTTCCCTCAGACTTTTTTTGTGTTCTTTGTTGCAAAAGCATTTACTTTTGTTTTTGGCAGATCTATTTAATATGGTTAATTATATTAATCTATTCATATTTATTTAATTTTCTCAATTTCAATTTTTTCCCCTCTTTTTTGAATCAGGTGTGATTATTTGCATGCTTGATTTATTGGTCTCTCTTGGTTTTTTTGGCTGCTAGGTTTATGGCGCAGCTAGTGTACCTGTTTTTCCTGGGTCTGATAGTGTGCATTCGATTGGTTCTATGCTTTGGAATTACCTTAGGATAAGGTGGGAAAGAACAACAGATCATCAGTCCAGGTGAAATGGTTTATTTTTGAGTGCACTCACCTTTGATGACTGGTTAGTTGGCTATACCACCCTAAGGGGGTCAGCATTATTACTCTACTTCGTGGGTTGTCAAGTTAGAAGGTAAAGTAGAATGTTCTTGTTTGAGTTATGGTTTCTGTTGGGAGCCCTGGGCGGTATCCACCTGCAATGCATGATGTTGCCAGTGTTAGAGATGCACCTGTACTACTTGAGTAGGATCCAAATAGACTGGGACGCACAGGGTAATTAACCTTGAGTTTAGCAGCAGGCAAGGCAAGAGTTAATTGCAGGCAAATTAGGCAAAGCAATAGTATCTACAGAAATATCTGGAACTGGGGTGAATATGCTTTGCTCCAATAGGCAACCACAGATACACTGGCTGGATGTGCACAGAACCAGAAAGACAGGATACAGATGAATTGTAGCAGGGCGGCTACTCAGGATTCAAGCTGAAGTATAGCTGAACCAGGTATGCAGGATACAGACTGGTTGTAGCATGCCAGCTACAGAATACTAGCTGGAATATAGCTAAACCAGTTATGCTGGATACAGACTGGGTTGTAGCAGGCCAGCTACTCAGGATGCAGGCTGGAGTTGTAGCAGAACCAGGACTTGATATACTTAAACTGGTATTATGAATCCACAGGAACTTGCTGGGACTGGACACAGACCAGAGGTGACACAGGAGGTAAGCTGGAGGGTCTTGGCAAGGCACAGACATGGAGCTGGGATGGACACAGGGCACGAATACAGGGCAGAATCCAGCAGGACACAGGACTGGCAGGGAGTACACATAGAGAACTGAGGCAGGGTTCGAGGATACAGGTATGATATATGCAGGATACTAGGACACAGGAACAGACAGGGAGACTGGGAACTTTACGGAGTACAGGGACCGCTTGACGAGCTCACTAGAACAGGAATTAGGGAATATCACCGGCAGGCAGGAACTTCAGGTGAGTCACTGCATGTAGCAGCCAGTATCCTAGTTGCTAGGAAACAGTAAGAATACAGTCAGGAAAGGGCCGCAGCGGCCACACATAACAATACCCTGCTCTTGGGGGTGGACTCTGGACACCTTATCAGAACTAAGGGGAACTGAAGACTGAACAAGAAATCAAATGGACAAGGTAATTTTAAGATTTCCGATGAGACTTCTTTTTCTTTTTGCAAGATTGTTGAAGTCTGACCAAGGTAAGTCCAAATATATTTTCTGAACTGATGGTACCATAAATTAAAGGAATTTCACCAGCTTCTGAATCATAATCCGAGTTGGAGTCCACGTCCAAAGGAAGGGTTATACTTGACAGTATCAGATGCTCTTTCTGGGACTACAGGATTAGATGATCCTCCAGGTATTGTAGAGTTATAATAATAATAATAATAATAATGTTATTTATATAGCGCTTTTCTCCTAAAGGACTCAAAGTGCTTTACATTTACAGTACAAAATACAAAACAAGCTTAAACAAGGGACATTAGTGAAATGCTTGGGTGAATAGGTAAGTCTTGAGTCTATTTTTGAAGGATTCTAGAGTGGAGGCCTCTCGAACTGTGCGGGGAAGTGAGTTCCATAAGGTTGGAGCCACAAAACTGAAAGCTCAACCCCCAGACGAATTCCGTGAGATTCTAGGTACTGTTAATAGTCCTTCGTCAACGGATCGCAGTAATCGAGTGGGACAGTAGGGAATCAGAAGCTGCTTCAGGTACCCTGGGCCATGGTCATGAAGGGCTTTGTAAGTTATTAATCCAATCTTGAAAGCAATTCGCCATCTGACAGGCAGCCAGTGAAGGGAGTAGAGAATGGGTGTTATGTGGCTGGAACGGGGCTGGTTGGTTAATAGCCTGGCAGCTGCGTTTTGTACCATCTGCAAGCGGTGTAATTCTTTTGCTAGATATATTTCCTAGGGCTATAGGACCAGGAATTACCCTGGGAATAAGGGTTTTACATACCCTCAGTTGGTTCCCAAATCTTAACTTGGGGCTCTGGGTTAGAGGACCCCAGTTATAGACCTGATCCCCTTCTAGGGCACCATTATTGGAAGTAAGGGAGTCTGGAATGACCACTTGAAGTGACTTGTCAGTCTGTACCTCGAGATGTTGAGCGTCACTTTTTCCTGACCTGCAGAGGGAGCAGTCTTTAATTAAGTGACTTGCACTTCCACAATACATGCATAGCAGATTATCTTTACGTTGCTGCTGCTCAGCCTCTGAAAATTTGGGATGCCGAAAACTCCAGAATTTCCTTCAGACAGCACAGAAGGAGTCACCCCTAGCCTAGGGAAACCAGAATCTGCTGCCTTTTCTGCTTTAGTAGATAGGAAAATGACTTTTGTGGCATCCGAAGAACTTCCAAATAATTCAAAAACATGCTGACTTTTTTCAAGAAATTATATTATCAACTGCTCAACAAGACCCTGTATAATCCTTAGTTGTTCAGGACTCCCATTACTGGCAAACTGAGGAGGCAGAGAACAGTCATTTTGAAAGGTGCCATAAACTCTTTGTCCACAGGATTGACAAAGATTAGAATTATCAGAAAATTTTTGATGTGCAGAAATCTGCTGCTGCAGAGCATCTACATGGATGGAGAGCCCTAGGAAGGCTTGTGAGGTGTCCTCACAGATTTTCAGTGTGACACGGGGAACAGCAACCGTGTGATGAGCTCACTAGAACAGGAACTAGGGTATATCACCGGCAGGCAGGAACTGACCAGAATCCCTAATAACAGGGAGACAGACCAATCACAGGAGGAGTGGAGGCTGGAGTTCGGTAATGAGGTATTCCAAACAGATGAGTCACTGCAAGTATCAGCCAGCACCCTAGTTGCTAGGAAACAGGAAAGGGCTGCAGGGGCCACACATAACAGCCAGGTGGTGGTGCACTGATGGACCATACTGAAACAGACTGTCCTTTCTTTGCAACATACAAGTTTTTAACAATGTTTTAGATAAATAGCCTAGGTAACATTTTCTTTATAAAATCTATGTATCTGAGTATTTACAATATTGTTTAGATACAGTATGTGATATGCACACATGGCACCTTTCAGTCAATAGAAGGTTTATAATAAACAATAAATTACTTCTTCACCATTCAGCTAAAGCAAAACATTCCCTAGACCTCTATCTCCATCATCGAGTAACCAGGTGAAGCAGGCAAGGGTCTGTTTAATGTGTTGTTTTTAGATTAGAAGAGGAGAGGTATTTTATCCGCCATACAATTGTGTTTCAATTATGTGAAAATGAATTTACTATACTCAGCCTATGCTTGTCCATTCCAAGCTGCTCCCATTAAACCTCCCTAGGTGTAAGAAGATGCAAGTCAATAGTATAGAAAGAACTAAACACGGATGTGTGCAGAAACATGTTTGTTGTTTGCTGTATGGGCAGTACGGAAATTTGTATCTAACGCAAAAATAACTGACCACTTGTACTGTAAATGAGACCCAATATATTTCTATCAGATAATAAATATTTGCAAATGATACTTCTTTTCTTTTATTTTCTTTTTGATTTTTAAAATAGTGACAAACATCTGCTTCCTTTGTTGGTACCACTAGTTTCATTGTCTGGGTAGTTAAAATCACCATTGATGCAGACCCCATTATCTTTGCTACCATATTTCTGTTACTAATATAAATTCAGTACATTCATTTATGTTAAACATCTTATAGTAAAACCCAATTGGTAATTTACCTGTCTTTTTCTAAATGTATATTTACCAATAAGGAATAAATGTCATTATCTTCATATATAGTTCCGACAATAAATTCTTAGGCAGTTTTAGCTACAGACACTCTCCTCCACCTTTCCTACGATTCCTAAGTAAGTTATAGCCTTTGATGTGTATTATACAGCAAAGTACTGTGCATTACCATTAACTGATGCCTGTCTATTTTCTTTGGAAGATGTTTAGCATTTGTTACCATACACTTGATATTTTTAAAATTCAAAATTTGTATGTTTCATCATCACTCTTCTAAACCTGCACCATCTCCTCCCAAGAGCTAGATTAGGACTCTATGGGGCCATAGGCAAAATAATTATTTGGGGCCCTCTCCTACGATCCATTGATATAACTCTGTTTTTCTTACCCAGTACACACTACTCACTATAAACAGGTCACACTGACATCACACACCTGATACACACTGATCACTATACACAGATCACACTGACATCACACACCTGTTACACACTCATCACTATACACAGGTCACACTGACATCACATGCCTGATACACACTGATCACTATACACAGGTCACACTGATATCACACACCTGATACACACTGATCACTATACACAGGTCACACTGATATCACACACCTGATACACAGTGATCAATACACACAGGTCACACTGACATCACACACCTGATACACACTGATCACTATACACAGGTCACACTGATATCACACACCTGATACACACTGATCACTATACACAGGTCACACTGATATCACACACCTGATACACAATGATCACTATACACAGGTCACACTGATATAACACACCTGATACACACTGATCACTATACACAGGTCACACTGATATCACACCTGATACACAGTGATCACTATACACAGGTCACACTGATATCACACCTGATACACAGTGATCACTATACATAGATCACACTGACATCACACACCTGATACACACTGATCACTATGCCCATGTCACCACCATATCACACACCCAGTGGCGGAACCCCCAGAGACAATGGAATAATTTGCCGCCAGGCGCCAGCCCTGAAGGGGCACATGGCTCCATTGTCACCCGGCTGTTCCGGGCACTGCTGAGGAGGTGCATGGAGGAGGAGCGCCGCTGATCAGTGCTCCACCTCATTGACCTGCTGCTGCCGTAGTGCTCTATGGTCGTGGACATCACATAGCATGTGACCGCCACGACCCGCCTGAGCACCCTATGCGCACACAGGGGGGGGTTTCTGAGTAAACAGAAACCCCCCTTGCCCGTCGATCAGTAACAAACACATCGCCTGTGGCGCTGCTGGCGATGTGTTTATTTTAGCAGCCAATGAGAGTCAGATAGACTCTCAATAGCTGCTTTATCCATGGAGGGAGCCGGGCGGAGCTCACCCATGAGCTCCGCCTTCCGCCTCCGGCAGTGGTGATGGGCGAGATGTCATGATGTTTCTCCCATAGTGCCGAGCGGGAGGACAGGGGAGCGGACAGTGGTGGGCGCAGGAACGGGGATTCAGGTAAGTAATCTGTGTGTGTGTTATATCTCTAAGGGGCACTGCATAGGGGGGACCCACTACTGGGGGCACTACATAACGGGGCACTGCATAGGGGGGGACCGACTACTGGGGGCACTGCATAATAGGGCACTGCATAGGGGGGACCAACTGCTGGTGGCATTACATAACGGTGCACTGAATAAGGGGCACTGCATAGGAAGGGCCACTACTGAGAGCACTGTATAAAGGGCACTACTGGGGGCACTGCATAGGGGGACCTCTACTGGGGGCACTACTGGAGGCACTGCATAGGGGGACCATTACTGGGGGGCACTACAGAGGCGGGCACTGCATGAGGGGCACTACATAGGGGGACCTCTACTGCGGGCACTGCATAGGGGGACCACTACTGGGGGCACTGTATATGGGGCACTACTGGGGCACTGTATAAGAGGAACTGCATAGGGGGGCGGTGGCAGCTGGGGCTGGCATAGGTGCTGGGGGGGTACATTTTAATTTTGGGGGGGGTCGGGGGGCACCAACATTTATCTTGCCTCCGGGGACCTGGGATGAAGTTACTCCACTGCACACACATGATACACAATGATCTCTATACATACTTCGGTCACACCCACATCACACACCTGATACACACTGATCACATACCTGATACACACTGATCACTATACCTATGTCACCACCATATCACACACCTGATACACACTGATCACTGCACAGATCACACTGATAGGGGATTCTGCAAAGTCAGCCCATTCAATATTGGGACATTGCTACTCCTACTGCAATGTCGTTTACAGTAACCATGCACAAAACAAATATGTAGAGTAGGTGCCAATTGTTTTAGTATTGCCTAGTGACAGTGTATGCTTTATTCTGTCACTTCTTCACATTCTTTTTATTTTAATAGAAGGGAGTGGTTACCGCGCTCAACCCCTGGATGGTGTATTTGATGCTTGTGTGTCTATAGATCAAACTGGTATGTGGGTTATAATGTAATTTATTAATACAATACGATATGGACTTTTATGTGTTAAAGAATAAAGTCACAGTATTACACACAAATATACAAATATACAAGTGAATACATTCTGAATGGTACAGTTGCAGTAGGTCAGAATAAAGTATTAACACAAGAATATAAATGCCTGACCGGCAGTAGACGGCAGAGTGCGGCGTCCCGCAGTGCTGTTATAGTTAGTTGGCATGCGTATAGAATAATGAAGTCAGTGGTTAGAGGTGAAAAACAAGGGATATGCACGATCCAATAAGGTGCACAGATCGGATATAGAAAAAAATTGTTAAAGGGTTGAAGAAACGTGGCCAGGAATAGTTACTGTAGATGATGGTAGTGGCTGTTAATGCACAATAATTTGGATAGCTTGGAGAGTGAGGTAGAAACAGAACAGGGGGGAGGACAGAGTGTGAATCAGTCTCGGCAGAAGTGGATCAAGTACCTTTGCAGATAGCCTCAGTTCCGGTATGCCTTATTCGGATGGGGCGCTGGATGGTTGTCAGCTGGGGTGGTATGCCAGCTTCCCTGCAGTGTGGGCTGCAAACAACGTGCCTGATGCGGCCGGATCGTTGGGCACACTGGGCTGCCTGGATGTCAGCTGGTTCAGTCTGGCCACGGCTTTCCTTCTGTGGGTTAGTTGCGGGAAGAGGAAGGCCAACCCGGCCGAAACGCGTTGGGCAACACCCACAATCTCCGATCATATGAGCAGAATACGACTAGTACCATCCAGCAGCCCCAGCTCCCGGCGTCACGTGACTGGGATTTCCGGATGCCTACCCGGAAGCGAAGGAGGAACGCAGGCCAGCGGTCCCCAGCACCACCAGCTAGGAGGAAGGAACAGTCCACCCCCGCGACTAAAGCACAGAAGGAAAGCCGTGGCCAGACTGGACATAACCCCTTTAGCCTGTGGCGTCTCTTCCTGTTGATACACCGGGTAGTGGTGAACAGCTGAAAAGGGGGTGTGGCCTCATGACAAGGGGGCGTTGCCTCATGGATGGGGGCAGGGTCACACACCCAAACCCCGGTTTTAGTCTCTCTGGGGGGTCCCAGAGGTGCGGGCTTCCCCCAGGGACCAGTGTACTTGTAGTGCCAGCTCCCTCACTGTGACAGGAGCCGAGTGCTGCAGGTAATTCTACAGTGCAGTACCCGGCTCAAGTCACTGAAGGGGAGTCTGCACTTTGGTGTCACCCCTTGGCGCGTGACACCTGGGTGCGGCCCGCACCCCCTTGTGATGCCACTGCCTTTAGTGAGTGCTACTGCTAAAGTGGTTATGTTTAATTTATAAATTGGGGCCTTAGTGTCAGTTGTGTTACATGAGAACAATTCTTACTCAGTGACCTGCCCAATGCCCACAGCTAATCTGTGTGCTATATGTATATGGCTTACCACTGCTTAGTATACGTGTCAGGCACCCAGTACAGCTCTTTCCGTATTTGTCAGGCTCAGGCCCTGATTCAGAGCGCTCGCTCTGAACAGGGCCGTCCCTCTGAATTTAAGAGCGGCCTCCTGGCCGCTCGCATAGCTGTGGGTGGCCACCCACAGCTATAGCGAGCGGCCAAAATGATGGTCGCGATGGTCAAGACCATCGCGACAATCGGGCTTGCGACGAGACGCTTGTGGTAGGGTCTCATCTGCCGCAAACCCTGGAGTGCTTTTGGCTCTATCAGAGCCAAAAGCACTCCCACTGACATCACTAGTGATGTCAGTGGGGCCGGCTCCAGATGGTAGGCGTTCCCATGGGAATGTCTGCGTCTGGGCAGCCACGCCCCTGACACGCCCACCAAAGGGGGCGTGCTGTCAATCACCATCGACAGCACGCCCCCTTTGGTGCGAGACCCATAGTGACGGCTTGGCCGTCGTTATTCGGGTCTCGCGCATGCGCTCAGCACTCGCGAGCGGGTCTGAATCAGGCCCTGAGTCCCATGCTGCTGTGCTAGAGAGGTCAGAGGAGAATGTGCTGAGCCCGGAATGGAGAAACGTAGCTCATGTTCCTGTGACCCACGTGATTGGCTGAGGTTACAGAGAATGTTGTGCAGGAAGCTCCACCCTCAGGGCCTTTTGTAATAAGAAAAAAATATATTTTTATCAGTTGAGCAGCTGGCAGTATACCTGGGATCGCATGCATACGGTCAATGTTTGTGCATCGCAGTGCGCATGCATGTACCGGCGGCAGTGATCGAGAAACGAGCGCAGCAAGCATGCAGTCCCATCTCATAGTGATTGACAGGAAGTGACCATTTAGGGTTGGAGATGGGGGGTGGTCGAAGAAACGCAGGCTTGCCTGTGCGTTTGAACGCCGTTACAGGGATGTGCATAATGAAGCCCGTACGATTGTATACGCTGGCAGAGGTCTAGATGGCGACAGGAAGTTTAGCAGTTTGTAAGGAAGGATCAGGTCAACCACAACTCACAACTGTGCGAATGGTTCCGATGTTACTCGTTGTTACCGATGGTTTTGCTGACTTGCGGATGCATGTCATGGGAAGTGGGCGGCTTTGTACAGTGATGGGTGACTTGGTAAAGTGCTGCGCGTGCCTTGCGATTGCATTAATTAGCATATTTTCGCAGCTAACGGGTGCATGCGAACGCAGCCGTGCGATCCGTGCTGAATCAGGCCCACAGTCAATATCCCGACACATGGGATGTCGGCGCTTTGCATACCAGTGCCGGAATCCCAATACCTGTCAGCGTCCCGGTGCCGGCACCCTGACCGCAGTCATCCTGAAAGTAAGTAGTGGGGTTAGGGGGATGGTTAGTGTTTAAGCACTATAGGGGAAGGGTTAAGTTTCGGGTGTGAGGAGGGGGATGTTAAGCTTAGGTACTAGGGTGGGAGTTTAGGTTTAGGCACCGGGGAGGGAGGGTTAGGGGTAGGGAGAGGGTTAGGATACCGACCGATGGGTGTCGGTATCCTAACCCTGTTGGGATGGAGGCATGGGGACTCTGACCGCCGGAATCCTGAGCGTCAACATCCCGTACCCAACCCTTTACCAGGTCTACAAGTGAAACCCAAATCGTTAGGAATATATTACTGTGTCATATACTAGTAGATTTTACCGTTTCTACTTTATTTTGAAACTGCAATGATAGTATTTGCTATCTGCTGATGGTTTAATCCAACACTTATAAATTATATCCTCAAATGAATGCTGGTATCCAGGCTCAATTTCTTCTTTTTAAAGGTAAAAAATAACAAATACATTATTAAACAGCTGTTACGCCACATTGGTACTCTATCATTACACTTGGGATGTTTATGTTATTATGTGGTATCAATAATTGAAGGTTGAGATGAGCAAAACAATTAGGAAACATTGTGATTTATCTGAATTTGGGCTCCCATAAACCTGATGTGAATTCCGTATAGATCAACCAAGCATTTTGACAAACCGTGAGATAATGCTACAGAAACACAGTACAAATTCCACTTAACATGATATATCATTGACTACACCACTGATCTGGTCCTGGGTAGTATTCTGCTTCTACAAAATTCATATTTTAATTTGTTTATTTTTTTTCTGGAGATGATCATTTGTTTTCATTCTTTTGCAAATATTATCTCTCCTTAGAAATGTTGATTCCCATTAGATTTTGTTGTACAATGCTCAATGAAAATATTAATCTGGAAGGTGTAGTAATCCTGAAAGTGCTATTTTACTAATTGTCATCATGTCGCTTTTTAACCAAACTCATCTTCTGTCATTTGGGTTTAGGCGCTCAGCCCTCTACCTAAACCCAAATGCTAGTGTCAGATTAGGATACAGTGAGTTTTGTGGAATATATTGTTTACAGATCTTAAACTTTACTTATTGTAATATATTATATCCATCAGTCAATATCAAAAGGCAAAATATACTGTCTTGTAACTATCTCTTTAGCACAGATAATTCAATGTGCCTGGTCAGACTACAGATATTCCTTTTTTGTTTAATGTAAGCTAACCATATATGCTTAGCTGTCAACAACAGATCATTATTGAGCATGTTGGTGCCCTGAGTCAAAAGGTGACCACTGTCCGTATATGTGTAGTACCTTTCAACCACTCACTCCCAATTATGTTGGAAATTACCTGCCATTCATAGCCACATATTATCCAATTTAGTCAGCCACATGTCAAGCAGCAGGATCACCACATAAGAGCCAAGATATAGACAACCTAGAGCCTTAACAGGGCTTAAACTTCGGGTTCATGACATCATTACATAGCATGGAGGGGGCAGGGCTGGCTGCACCAGTCAGTGCAGCACTGACTGGAGCATCCTGAGGACGCTTGAATCTGCTGCACAGACTGCAGGGTGTGTGTCTGGGGCGCGAAGGATGCCCTGGAGGTGCCGCACCAGTTATCCTTGCTGAAGAGTGCAGTTCCAGACACCCTGCTAGCCAGTAGGAAGGGCGCTGGGGTCCACCGGTCACACACCCTTAGTTACAGCACTGTGTCTTTTTCTTTTAAAAACTAAGGGGTCTATTTACTAAGCAATTTTAGCAGACAGAGTGAAAAGTGATAAGGTGCCAGCCAATCAGCTCTCAACTGTCATTTTTCAAACACAGCCTGTGAGATGGCAGTTAGGAGCGGATTGGCTGGCACCTTATCACTTTTCACTCTGTCTCCTAACACTGCTTAGTAATAGACCCCTAAGAGCATAAACTAGCAAGATTTTTTAAATACAAGTATTGCCAGGGGTGTTCATTCCAGCGGGGGCTACTAGGTTATCAGATTTACCTTTGCATTCCGGAGCTTGGCCCCGGCAGCTAACATCATGTTCAGATGGCGTTATCCGCTGTAGTATACGGGCTACAGATTGCAGAAATTACAGCATATATGGACACATGAATAGCTTCAACATTCTCAGTTAGTCATATAAATAAATATGTGTATTACCATAGCTGGATGCCAGCACTTTCTCTCCTGAAGCTCCAGGTGCTCTCATCTGGTCAGTTACACCTGTTAAAGCCTGTAATGGTCATTCTGAGCAGGTGGCACTGGCACTTAGACACGGCATCCATGCCAGTAACATGACAGTTGTCATGATCGCAAAGCTGGGATCAGCAATCAACCTCCAGTGGAGACCCTCCACTTACAGGGAATTCTCCAGCACCAACATTATAGGGGCTCTGGAAGTCCATCATTCCTAAATCCCCAGCAACCTCAAAGCCCCCACATGGCAGCTGTGCTTCTGAAAGGTGATGCTTGAGAAAGTCCATGGAGCCAGGCTGCCAATGCCTTAGCATAGGGCTGTCTGACTCTGCAACATCAATTGTCTTACAGCAGTCTGCTAGGCGCTGCTGATCCTTAAGACATGTGCACCACTAGCATCCTGGTGCAAGTCACAGCACAGTGCAGCTTTGCCCAGTACTGTGTTACTTTGTGCTGCAACTGGTGAGGTCCTCAGTCAGTGTCTCTGCTGCTCACGTCTGCCCCTGCTGGACTACAGCAACTGATTTTCCTCATAAAGTCATGACCTGTGATCCCCACTCTGCAGATAGAGGCTCTGGCTCTCGTGCATGCCCAGCTTGCTGCCCATCCCCCTAGCTGCACCTTTGGCCCTTGTCCACAGGGGGAGGGTACTCAGGTCAGGAGATCCTGGGAGAGCCTGCCACAGTCAGGCCGGGCGCACCTCTCACTAATTATTAATTACAGTGGGTGCCCGACACCTAATTGTGGTGCCTGGTGCGGCATCCGGAGCTGAGGATGCAGTGTTTGTGCCACCACCAAGATACTAATACTAGTGCAGTCGAGGAGAAGCCACTTCAGGGTGGGCACCTCCATTGTCTCTGGAAGTTCCGCCCCTGAGTATTGCATTTCGTATCTAGAAACCCATTATGCAGAACACAGAAAGTAAAAATAAAAATAGTTGCTGCAGCTGAGTGAGAATGTCACACATGTAGAATTATTACTAGAGTCTTTCAACTTACAGACCCGGGGGCTGATGCAGAATGAACAGAAGATTTCATTAATTGCTCCATTGCATACAGTACACAGAACTAAATGTATATTTGTGCCCGTGTGCACAGTTTTGCCTATATTAAAGACCACACTTTATCATCAGTACACACTAGCACCGATCATGTCCTTGGTGCAAAAGATATGTTTGAAAACATGTGGATTTAAGTTTTGGCAAATTCTAGATAACACAGTGTAACGTCATCTCATCTTCAATGAACATTGCCTACGTCATTACGCCTCTTTACAGGCCAGTTACACACCTTCAATTAAATACGATTCTGCATTTATCCTGTACCAGCGTATGCTCAACTGTGGAACATTTTCAGTGTGAAAACACACAAGATACACTCAGCTGACAGGCATACATTCAGCTCTGCATTAGCGGCCTGATTCAGGTTGATCGCAAGGCTGCGGATGCACGCAGCTTGTCGATGTTTGCGTTCTGCGCATGCTTATGCATCGCAGTGTGTGTGCGCAAGCCGGCCACCTGCAATCAGGTATGCGAACGCAGTGAACACGCAGCAGCACAAACAAATGTTTGACAGGAAGCACCGTTTGGGGGTGGAGAGGGGAGGTGGTCAAAGGAACGCAGGCGTGCCTGTGCATTTGAATGCCGTTAAAGGGGCGTGCATAATTAAACGCCTGTGTTGTCATACGCAGCCAGAGATGTAGATGGTGACAGGAAGTTTCACAGTTTGTGAGTCAGGGTCAGCTCAACCACAACTGTGCGTATGTGTAAGATGTTATCGATGTTTTCGCTGACTTGCGTATGTATGTAGAGGGAAGTGGGCGGCTCTTTACAGTGGTATCTTGGTATATCTTGGTATAGTGCTGTGTTTGCATTACAATCACATTAATTTGCATATTTTCGCAGCGAGCGGGTGCGTGTGATTGCAGACTTGCGCTCCATGCTGAATCAGGCCCTAGATCCTCTGTGAGAAGCACTGCTAAACAATTTGGGCAGTGTGCTAATTTTTTCATATTATTTAGCATATTTTAGTCATGGTCCCTTAAACTATGTTAAAATAGCTTATCCAGAAAATCCCAAGCATTCCTGATAACAGATCCTATAAATGCAGGTATCAAAGAATATGGATGGAAAATTGGAAATATATTTCCTTTTACTTTTTTGGCATTGTTCTAATTTTATACTGGAAGAAAAATCTGGGGGAAACATGGCAGTTGTAAGATCAATGTCCCACTTATATTACAATGTCTGCAATGGGAAATAGATTTTTCTAAATATATATTTTCCAGTTGAAATTAATGTAACTATAGAGGGACAAAAATGGTGATTCTGCATCTTTAGATGCTACTCTAACCTTGCCTTATGCTTTCACCAGATATAACAATCCATTTCCCAGACATAATAAAATAACAAAAAGATAGTCTGAAAAGCCTAAAATTAAATAGGCAAATTTAGTAAAAGAACAAAATGCATAATTCTCTATATACAATGGGCAACCAGTACTACAACTACTACAACATGTTCATTACATAAAATCACTAAACTCAGTTTTTTTGGACAAAACTTTGTCAGAATCATACATGTTCGGTTGATGGTGCAGAGCTAATTTTGACAACTAGCAGCAGATTTCCATGCGTCTCTTTGCTCTATATTAACACAAAATCTTTTTTTTCACAGTTAAAATATGAAAAGAACAAACTCAAAAGAATAAATGTCATCTACGAGTATGTCTGTGTGCCCGAGGGTGCTCCGAAAGTATATAAATAAAATCTAGAAGAGGCAAATCCTTTATTTATTGAACAATTATGTTTATTTGTACTTGGAAGAAGATGCTGATATATATACTGAAGTCACTATGGGATCAGGGCACCTTAAACCTGCAATATAAGCTTTTATGCAGGAGCATATTTTGTTGGTAGAATTTATATGTTTTCATAAACGTTTAATGTTTTTTTCCCTCATGAATTTGAGCTTGATGCTTAATGGCTGCATCTATACAGTAACATCTAGCCAAGAAAAATAAAGACAAAAGTACATTTTCTGAAAATATTTCCATTTTCATGGCAGAGATCAGCATTTCCAGAGAGAGAGGCGATGAAAATCTGTCAACAGAAAAGTAGAGGGAGTAGATTTTATTTTTTAAATGTCTCTGTAATGAAAGTGTTGTGTTATGTTTGATGGCGTTGCTCGGCAAGGTGATCTATTTAAGTCATTCAGCAACACGGCTTTATTGTAGGATTACAAATCATATTCCCTCTTTCCCTTAACTAACATATAGAGGATTTAATCCGAGCTTTGCTTTTCGCTATGATCTCCATCACTCATCTCAACTTTTTTGCTACGAGCGAGTCTTGTGGCTGTGCTACCCTGCAGTGGTAAGGAACAGCTCTGTGCCAATTATAGCCAAGTCCATGCTGAAGGTGAAGTAGTCCATCATTACTCCATGCTAGGGGACCCCTATGGGTTAAAAAGCAACATAATTGGGACAGCCTCGGTTAGACACTATGAGCGGCATGGTAGTGCTCTGAATGAAAAAATACTGCAGCCATGGCAAGCAATTTAAAGCATTGGTAACTGTAGAGAACAGGGGAGATGGCTCAAATAAAGAGAAGAATATAAAACCCAGCTCACCAAGACTTAGAGGATTTCATCACCTATAGGGGTAGAGACGGCTTTGATATTTATTAAGGAGGAAGTGATAAGACTCACATAAACACTGGACATTTTATAGACACAATAGGGAACATACAGTATATAATAAATTGACCCAAGGCCTGCTTATAATGTATATTAAGGGGTCTATTTACTAAGCAGTGTTAGGAGACAAAATGAAAGGAGATAAGGTATCAATCAGCTCCCAACTGTCATTTTTCAAACACAGCCTGTGACATGGCAGTTAGGAGCTGGTTGGCTGGTACCTTATCTCATTTCACTTTGTCTCCTAACACTGCTTAGTAAATAGACCCCTAAATTTGTTTTCAAAGCACTGACAATGCTGCTGCTTATTGCACAATAGTAATATAGTACAGGCAAGGGAAGAAGCACGGGGCACGGTACACTTTAATGTTGACCTGATTAGCCTCAATGTTTCCATCTATAGGAATTTGTGTTGTTGAAATGACATATTATAAAAGATTAACTGTCCCTTTAAATGGCAATTGGATTAATTCCCTGAATGGCTTCTACTAATTATTGCAACAGATAACATTAGTGAATCTGCCATCACAATGATGGTAAAGAATTCCCCAGCTGGACCAGAATTACAGAGAAGAACCCCTTTGTATGCATGTTGCTTGTCCCCTGCATGGCCCTGGATATGAAAGTGTTAGTTACAGCATTGGGAATGGCAGTCGGATCACATGGCTGTACAGTACCTTGCAATTACTTTGGAAATACATTAGTCAAGTGGAAATTGGAGATTAAATTCTTTGTTCACTTTTCTCATAATTATTTAATAATGCATCCCGGGTACACTGACTTTGTGTACATTTTGGGGCTCATGTAGAGTAGGACAGAAACACAATTTTCACATCCCCCCCCCACACACCCAATTGCACAGTGGGGCTTGTAAGTGCAGCTAAAGTACAGTATGGGCAAAGACACATACAATGCGTCCTGCTAACTATAAGACACAGAGCCGTAACTAGACTTTTTGATGCCCTGTGCCAGAGAGAGCATTGGCACCCCCCCCCCCCGACATTTTTCAAATAGGGACATAAGATAGTGCACCTGAAAAAGGGTCATGGCCTCATGGGGAGGGGCCAGGGATGGAATAGGGTAGGCCAGGAGATGCTGGGGATAAAAGGAGAGGAAGCTATAAGTGAGAATGATAATAAACAGGACAACTGACAGTCCCAAACAGCGCCCCCTGCCCTGCAGTGCCCGGTGCCATGGCACTGGTCCCGCTACCCTAGTTACGGCCCTGACAAGACAGATACATATGCGCCTGATTGGAGGTGGATCACTTGTGGGTGCTTGACCCCTAATGCAAAATGCAAACTGATTGGCTGATTGCATCTGATCCCTCCCACCTAAGCTAATAATACAATAATGTAACTGCTGCTACTGTATCTTTTCACATGATATGTTATATGTTATTTGACTGGAGTGTGAAGTCTAATTGCATAGTATATACAGCACTAAAGCACATTTCTGTTTAATATTGTAAAGAGGAATTTGATAGATGTGCATATTGATTTGAGCTCACAGTAATTAATGCTATGACTTTGCTTATGTATATTTTACTAATTTCCTTTTACATTGTATTAGTTATTATTATTAATAACATTGTCTGGACATGGACTGTATTGTATATGAATTGTATATTGCAATTTTAGTATTTACAACTACCAATGTAATGCCATGTCTCCTGGTGCAAAACAGTCATATATACTGGATGTAGTGATAATCTCGAAAAGTCGGGATGCCGGAGTCCCGACACCTGTCAGAATCCTGGCACCGGCATTCTGATGGTATGTACTGGGGTTAGGGGGAGGGTTAGGTGTTAGGGTTCGGCTCTAGGGCGAGGGTTAGGGTTAGGCACTAAGGGGGGAAGGTTATGGTTAGGCACTGGGGGGAGGTTAGGTTTAGCCACTAGAGGGGTACACACGGTACAATTAAAATGCACGATATGAACGATAACGATATCGATCATATCATCATTGTTCATATCGTGCATTTTTCGGTGCCTGTCTGCAGCCCACCGACGACCCTCGATGTGTGGGCATGTATGGTCTATAAAGATATCGTCCATCGACCGTGCATACAGGTCAACCTGGTCGATATCGAACAGGTTACTATAGGGACCCGCGATTGTTTATCGCTGGTCGCTGGCCATCATTGGTGGGTTGGTGGTGTGCTGGATGATCGATATCAATCATCCAGCACACCCCGGAGATCATTCAGAGATATAGTTATCGCTGATGATCGTCTTGTGTATATGAATCGTTAGGGATAGGGGGAAGGGGAGGGTTAGGATACTGACCGACAGGTGTTTGTATCCTAACCCTGTGTATATACTCTTCCTGGAGTAAAGGAGGTACATATACTACCCTTGATGAACTGATGCATCTTGCTAATACGTAAATTAAGCAAAATGTATCTTTTTCGGGGTACAATGCATTTGATACTTGCTATATAGATGCAAATTCCTTCCAACTCTGATCTGTAACAGAAATTCAACTTACAGTAAAATATTTGTTTTACATTTCTTTGGCTGTCAGAACAACTGCAGTCACTCTGGAAATGCCTTAGTTGTTGCAATCACTAATACCGCAAGC
The DNA here is from genome assembly GCA_031769625.1 of Taudactylus pleione. Lineage (NCBI taxonomy): Eukaryota > Metazoa > Chordata > Amphibia > Anura > Myobatrachidae > Taudactylus > Taudactylus pleione. Next base: position 881,343 of record JAUIMM010000221.1, read on the forward strand.
ACTGGCAGGCAAAATGACTTTATATATGTATTACCCAAGTGAGGGAGCCCTAGAGGCTCCATTACCAAACAAGAATTTACATGATACAGAAGCTGTTGAAGGACAAAATTAGTAACAAAACATGATAGTGAGCTATATTCAAATTTATTACAAGAGGGAGCACTGTAATAACAATTAATGAAACTCAATGGGAATAGACCTATTCCTTTGCTTTGAGAAGAAATGGAACCGTTAAACAAATCCTATGATCCATGAATAGCTGGACAAATAAATATTCTTGCTGGCAGCTTTTTCTGAAAAGCTCACGTAATATAATTTCTCTTGCAAAACAGAGCTGTGTTTTATGCTTCCCTTATAATAAAGTTTCTATTCTCTTATTCCAACTATCTTGACATAAAACATGAAGTTAGAGGAAGTTTAAAATCATGGAGCTTCACACTCCGACCTTAACACAGGACGTGTTCCAGATCCAAGAGCCTTTCTCTAACTATGCTTTGAGAAGTTTACACAATCTACAAAAACAGGAAGCCACGCCTTCATTTCCAAGAGGAAAAGGTCACCGCTGGGTATTTAGAAATATTGAATTGAATTCCAAGAAGGCTCTTTTGTGGCCAACTCCTCACATCATTAATCTAATAAATGAAACTAAGACATAAAGTCTAGAAATACGATGACAGTTTGCAACACAGATTGAAAGTCACTGAGCAAAGCAGATAGACTGTTGATAATTAAGGACTATAAGGAAGATCTACTAAAGTGAAAATAGATTTTTTCAAGTGTGATTAAACAACAAATATATTGACAATAATCTTCTGGACATCCAATTGACAATATATTACTAGATTAGTTCAAAGTTTTTTGGGTCCCCAAGATCCATGAGATCTTCAATAACCTTCACTGTATGGCACAGGCAGGGCTGGCGCTTCCATTAGGCAGCTGTAGGAAGCTGTCTAGGGGCACCGGGACCTGAGGGGTGGCTAGCTGAGACTGCCTGGGCCACAGGGGGGGCAGAGATGGAAGTGTACACCGGTGCTGAGCACTGACAGCCGCCGCCTGCACTGCCTCCTCAGGAAGAACTGCGCTCGCTGCCTGCTGATGGACTGCCGCCGCTACCTGCCGTTCAGAGCCTTTATGAATCCATCAAAGTCCCCCTGTATGTGCTGCTGCAACGGGAGCAATGGGGAGAGGCTCCCCTGCACTTTTTGGTTCTGGAGGAGGAGGCCTGCTATCAGCTTAGAGACAACCAGGTGTCCGGTGGCAGATACTGAAGGAGAGCCCAAATCGTAATCAACATCCTGACTAGCCAGCTTGGGGGCCCCTGCATCTGCATTCTCTGGGGTGACTGTGAGTACTGCTGAGAGATCCACCCAGGTCCATGTAATATATATATATATATCCTGCCCAGTGACATCACAAAGGGGGTGCGGGCCACACGTGGGTGTCACCCACCAAGGGGTGACACCAAGTGCAGACTCCCCCTCAGTGTGAGGAGCCAGCACTGCACACAGGACAGGGCAGTCCTCACCTCATGCAACCTTCCCCGTGCCCCCCCCAGCAAAAAGCACAGGACAACGGAGTTCAGCCCACAAGGCCATGCCCCTTCCTGCGAGACTACGCCCCCTTCCCACGAGACCACACCCCCTGCCGACGAGATCACTCCACCTTTTCGGTGCACAACATCCCTCCCCCGCATCTGTCAAACCCTGAAAATGCAGGTTTGACCACATTTCTCATATGCACCAAGCCCCAGAGTGCATAGTTGTGGTTAGTAACGCTGTCTACCTGATCGAGAGTGAGCTAATGCTGGCCACACACATGGCGATATTTTACCCGATCTTGCCGATTCCAACACATTGGAACGACAGATCGTGTAACATATGGCCAAATCCTGAGTAAATCATGAATCCCCACTCACGATCATGATGCAATGCGCGTCCCCGCTGGTCGCACATAGCATCATCAGATCTGCCGTGCAGTAGGGCAGATCTGACAATCTAGGAGGCGATGCACTGTGAAAGTCTGGATGCAGGAGAGATCGTCTGAAGATTGGACACCAAATTGTGTGCAGATCGTGCGGAGATCGTGTGCAGAGCTGCCGGGGAATGTTTCAAGGGAAATCGTACACAAATCGTACACATCGGCTGATCGTATGAAGATCGCCATGTGTGTGGCCAGTTTAAGAGAGGGATCCAATAGGATCCCTCCCACCACCCACCACGGCACGCTTGTCCAAAGGACGCTGGAGGGGCTTCTGGGTCATAGACCCGGAAGTCCCTCCATCCTAAAGGGCCGCTCTTACCGACAGAGTGTTCCTTTGCTGTGATCATAATGCATACCAGCGTTACCAACGCCAGCCTGCATGCGATGACCGGTGGAATGCATCGCATCACAAGTGAGATGCATCATATATCCTGCCCCAGGTGATAACGCGGGGAGGGACGCCACTGATCCTGCCTGTGTCCCCCCCACACTACACTGTGCCTGGGGAGAGAGAAAGAGAGAGAGAGAGAGAGAGAGAGAGAGAGAGAGAGATTCAGGGGTCTATTTACTAAGCAGTGTTAGGAGACAGAGTGAAAAGTGATAAAGTGCCAACCAATCAGCTCCCAACTGTCATCTCACAGGTTGTGTTTGTAAAATGACAGTTGGGAGCTGATTGGCTGGCACCTTATCACTTTCTTATCACATTTCACTCTGTCTCCTAACACTGCTTAGTAAATAGACCCCCCCAGCCTTTAACCATCTGACACTACAATAGTATTTTTTTTACAGTTTTTTTTTTCAGGGGCATATCCCAATTATGGAAGTTCCACAGTTGCGGCTGTGGAACTTCTAAGACGCCACCTACACATCTTCACCTGAAGGCTGGAAGGTGGGTATTGGGGGAGGGGGGGGAGCAGTAGGTAAAAGTCTTGCCTAGGGTGCAAGGAAACCTTGCACCGGCCCTGGGCACGGGGGTGTTGGTACGATTTATTTTGTTGGGCAATATAGTTTCATTTGGTGGCACCCCCCTTCCTCCCCCTCTCCCTTTGTTTCTCCATCCCTCCATCACAGCAGGAGGCAGGGACTGGCCATTATAGCAAAAGGCTGCACAGGCTCTGCACTCAGGGAGGAGATGTAATGTGCGATCTTTTAACTTAAAGACTGCACGTTACACCTCCTCCTCCATGCAGTGCAGGGGCAGTGTAGCCTGTTGCTAAAATGCACAGCCCGTGACCGTCCAAAGCTGCCACTGTCTGCGGCTTCTGCAATCTCAAATGTTTGGGAGGGGGTGAGCCACCCCCTCCCCCCCCCACCCGTTCTGACACCTATGGTATGGCATATTTATTTGGGCCCACGAACATTTATGTTCCATATTATACAGTATTTTTTATGAAAAAAATGTGAACAGCATTGGATCTCTGATTAGGGGGATAAAGAATGGTAACCATGCTAGTTTTGATTGTAATCAACATGATTTCAATTTTGTATAACAATGTATAAAAAGTCTTTAATATGTGCATGCTATATATATATCTAATTTACCAGAATAGACAGTTTCAGTGCTTTAGAGGATTATGTGAGACTTGTTACATGTACCAACCTACAACTCTCAATTAAATGCCCAACAGTCCTAACCAATATATTTACACAGTTTTATAGTCAATAGTGTTTTATTCTCCGTATCCCAGCTGGTCATTGATGGCAAGGGGTATATGAATAATGTAATGCACCCAGGTAGTGAAACTGCTGCTCCTCCAAAATGGTTGCTTTATTTCTAGACCGTAGGAGCTTGGAGACTAATACTGAGAGTATGAGTCAGGATTATTTCTGGAAATTGCTACAATAAACCAATGTCTCACTGGCCTGGAACTTCCTCCTGATTAGTCTCATAATGCATGTTGGGGAAACTGCAAATTCAATGGGTTTTATCTAGGGGTGAGCGGGTTCGGATTTCTGAAATCTGAACCCCCCCGAGCCCCCCCGATCCGAGTCCGATCCGAGTCAGGCTCGACTTTTCCCGCCTGACTCGGATCTGAAATCGAGGCAAAACGTCATCATCCCGCCTTCCGAGTCTCGCGGGTTTTGGATCCTATATAATGTACCCGCGTCGGCGCCATTTTCTCACTCGGCTGTGGACAGTGAAGAGGGAGGGTGGGAGTTAGGGCTGTGTAGTGTAGTGTAGTGTAGTGCTGCTGTTGTCCACTACTTCAAAGGCCATAGGGGCTGGCTGTGTTGTGCTGTGCTGCTGTTGTTAATAGGGGCTGTGTCCACTACTTCAAAGTCCATAGGGGCAGTCAGTTCTCCATAGGGGCTGTGTCCACTCCAAAGTCCTGTGCAGTGTCCCAGTCCTAAAGGGGTGCTGTAGTGTTGTCCAGGGGGTGCTCTGTCCATCAGGGGTGCTCCCCCCAAGTGCTAAAAAATAATATATTTTCTGTGTTTGTGAATTGTGTGCGCAGTAGCCGCACGTGCATCAACAAAGTAGTGCCAAGCGTGCGCCTGTGTCATAAGTAAAGGGCCGGCTGGCTTGACCGTTAAAGGGTGCTGTAACCCCCAAAGTACACTCCAGTCCAAACCAAAAAAAAAACTATTTTCTGTGCTTGTGAATTGTGTGTGCAGTAGCCGCACGTGCATCAACAAAGTAGTGCCAAGCGTGCGCCTGTGTCATAAGTAAAGGGCCGGCTGGCTTGACCGTTAAAGGGTGCTGTAACCCCCGAAAGTACACTCCAGTCCAAACCAAAAAAAAAATTATTTTCTGTGTTTGTGAATTGTGTGCGCAGTAGCCGCACGTGCATCAACAAAGTAGTGCCAAGCGTGCGCCTGTGTCATAAGTAAAGGGCCGGCTGGCTTGACCGTTAAAGGGTGCTGTAACCCCCGAAAGTACACTCCAGTCCAAACCAAAAAAAAAATTATTTTCTGTGTTTGTGAATTGTGTGCGCAGTAGCCGCACGTGCATCAACAAAGTAGTGCCAAGCGTGCGCCTGTGTCATAAGTAAAGGGCCGGCTGGCTTGACCGTTAAAGGGTGCTGTAACCCCCGAAAGTACACTCCAGTCCAAACCAAAAAAAAAATTATTTTCTGTGTTTGTGAATTGTGTGCGCAGTAGCCGCACGTGCATCAACAAAGTAGTGCCAAGCGTGTGCCTGTGTCATAAGTAAAGGGCCGGCTGGCTTGACCGTTAAAGGGTGCTGTAACCCCCGAAAGTACACTCCAGTCCAAACCCAAAAAAAAATTATTTTCTGTGTTTGTGAATTGTGTGCGCAGTAGCCGCACGTGCATCAACAAAGAAGTGCCAAGCGTGCGCCTGTGTCATAAGTAAAGGGCCGGCTGGCTTGACCGTTAAAGGGTGCTGTAACCCCCGAAAGTACACTCCAGTCCATACCAAAAAAAAAATTATTTTCTGTGTTTGTGAATTGTGTGCGCAGTAGCCGCACGTGCATCAACAAAGGAGCAGCGCCAAGCGTGCGCCTGTGTCCCATAAGTAAAGAGCCGGCTGGCTCATTTCTTAAAGGCTGGTGTAACCCACAAAGTGCACTACTCTCCAGCAAAAATAAAAAAATATTTTCTGTGTTTAGCCGCACGTATATATCAAATCGATATAACATAAATGGAGGACCAAACTTTCTCCGATAAAAATAAAATAGAGAAAGATCAAGAACCACTTCCTCCTAGTGCTGAAGCTGCTGCCACTAGTCATGACATAGACGATAACATGCCATCAATGTCGTCTGCCAAGGCCGATGCCCAATGTCATAGTAGAGGGCACATACAATCCCAAATGACAAAGTTCAGGAAAATGACCTTGAAAAAAACATTTAAATCATCTGAAGAGAAACGTAAACTTGCCAATATGCCATTTACGACACGGAGTGGCAAGGAACGGCTAAGGTCGATCCCTAGTATGTTCATGACTAGTGGTTCAGCTTCACATGACGATGGATGCCCTCCTCCCACTAAAAAAATCAAAAGAGTTAAGCTGGCAAAAGCACAGCGAAGAACTGTGCTTTCTAAGAAGATATCACAAATCCCCAAGGAGAGTCCAAGTGTGGTGGTGGTTGCGATGCCTGACCTTCCCAGCACTGGACGGGAAGAGGTGGCTCTTTCCACCATTTGCACGCCCCCTGCAAGTGCTGAAAGGAGCACCCACAGTCCACTTGCTGATATGCAAATTGAAGATGTCACTGTTGAAGTACAACAGGATGAGGATACTGGTGTAGCTGGCGCTGAGGAGGAAGTTGGCGAGGAGGATTCTGATGGTGAAGTGGTTTGTTTAAATCAGGCTTCGGGGGAGACAGTTGTTGTCCGTGGGATGAAAAAGCCCATCACGGTCATGCCTGGGCAGAAGACCAAACATTCCACCTCTTTGGTCTGGCAATATTTCTATCCAAATCCGGACAACAACTGTCTTGCCATATGTACCATATGTAAAGGTGAAATAAGTAGGGGTAGGGACGTCAACCACCTAGGAACATCCTCCCTTATACGGCACCTGCAGCGCGTTCATAAAAAGTTACTGTCAAGTTCAGAAACTTTGGCTAAGACCATAAGCAGTCCAGGGACACCTAAATCCCGTTGTCCTGTTGTATCCAAGCGCCTGCAAACCACACCGTCCACTCCCTCCTCGTCAATTTCCTCCTTAGTCAGGATCGGAAGTAGTCCTGCAGGCCATGTCACTGGCATGACTGACTCTCCTATTCGGGATTCCTCCGGAGGATCCTGCATTGCTACGCCTACTGCTGCCGCTGCTGCTGTTGCTGCTGCTGGGAGTCGTTCATCATCCCAGAGAGGAAGTAGGAACACCACTACTTTTACTAAACAATTGACGCTCCAACAGCCCTTAGCGAGGAGGATGAAGTACGACAGCAGTCATCCTGAAGCAAAACGTATAACTGAGGCCTTGACTGCTATGTTGGTGTTAGACGTGAATCCGGTATCCGCCATTAGTGCAGTGGGATTTAGACAATTGATGGAGGTAGTGTGTCCCCGGTTCCAAATCCCGTCTAGATTCCACTTCACTAGGCAGGCGATACCGAGACTGTACAGAAACGTCAGAAAAAGTGTCCTCAGTGTCCTGAAAAATGCCGTTGTACACAATGTCCACTTAACCACGGACATGTGGACAAGTGGAACAGGGCAGACTAAGGACTATATGACTGTGACAGCCCACTGGGTAGATGTATCACCTTACGCAGCAACAGCAGCAGCGTCACCAGTAGCAGCATCTCAGAAACGCCAGCTCGTTACAAGGCAGTCTACGCTGTGTATCACCGGTTTCAGTAAGAGGCACACCGCCGACAACCTCTTAGAGAAACTGAGGGAAATCATCACCCAGTGGCTTACCCCACTTAGACTCTCCTGGGGATTTGTGATATCTGACAACGCCACCAATATTGTTCGGGCATTACATCTGGGCAAATTCCAGCACGTCCCATGTTTTGCTCACACAATAAACTTGGTGGTGCAGAATTTTCTGAAAAGCGACAGGGGCGTGCAGGAGACGCTTTGGGTGGCCCGAAAAATTTCTGGCCACTTTCGCCATTCAGCGACTGCATGCCGAAGACTGGAGCACCAGCAAACACTCTTGAACCTGCCCCGCCATCACCTGAAGCAAGAGGTTGTGACGCGGTGGAACTCAACCCTCTATATGCTTCAGAGGATGGAGGAGCAGCAAAAGGCCATACAAGCCTATACATCCACCTATGACATAGGCAAAGGAGGGGGTATGCACCTGACTCAAGTGCAGTGGAGAATGATTTCCGTGTTGTGCAAGGTTCTCCAGCCCTTCGAACTTGCCACACGTGAAGTCAGTTCAGACACTGCCAGCTTGAGTCAGGTCATTCCCCTCATCAGGCTTTTGCAGAAGCAGCTGGAGAAAGTGAAGGAGGAGCTAAGACGGAGCGATTCCGCTTGGCATGTGGGACTTGTGGATGAAGCCCTTCATTCGCTTTGCCAGGATTCCAGGGTGGTCAATCTATTGAAATCAGACCACTACATTTTGGCCACCGTGCTCGATCCTAGGTTTAAAGCCTATGTGGTGTCTCTCTTTCTGGCCGACACAAGCCTGCAGAGGTGCAAAGACCTGCTGGTGAACACACTGTCAGCTGAAGCGGAACGTGACACGTCAACGGCTCCTTCTTCATTTTCTCCCGCAACTGGGGCTGCCAGGAAAAAACTTAGGTATCCTAAGCAACCCGCTGGCGGTGATGCAGGGCAGGCAGGACCAAGTTTGGACATCTGGTCCGGACTGAAGGACCTGGCAACAATTTCTGACATGTCTACTGTCACTGCATATGATACTGTCACCATTGACAGAATGGTGGAGGATTACATCGGTGACAGCATCCAAGTAGGCATGTCAGACAGTCCATACCTGTACTGGCAGGAAAAAGAGGCAATTTGGAGGCCCCTGTACATACTGGCTCTATTTTACCTGAGTTGCCCCCCCTCCAGTGTGTACTCCGAAAGAGTGTTTAGTGCAGCCGGGAACCTTGTCAGCGAAAGGCGTAGGAGGTTGCTTCCATAGAATGTGGAGAAGATGATGTTCATCAAAATGAATTATCAGCTCTTCCAGGGAGACCAGCCTCCAGAAGGTACAGAGGGACCTGTGGTGGTGGATTCAAGTGGGGACGAGTTAATACTTTGTGAGGATGAGGATGTACACACTGAAGAGGGTGAGGAATCGGTGGATGAGGAGGATGAGGATGACATCTTGCCTCCGTAGAGCCAGTTTGTGCAGGGACACATTAATTGCCAGCTTGTTTTGTGGGGGCCCAAACGAACCAATCATTTCAGCCACAGTTGTGTGGCAGACCCTGGCGCTGAAATGATTGGTTTGTTAAAGTGTGCATGTCCTGTTTATACAACATAAACCAAGGACAATTCCATCTTGCACCTCATTTTTTTCGTTGCATTATGTACAGTTTGGGGCCTAGTTTTTCAAACTGCCATCCTGTCTGCCACTGCAGTTTCACGCCTAGATGGGTCACGTGTTTGTGCCGCCCACTCGTGTCGCTTAGCATAGTCATCCAGCTACCTCGATGCAACCTTTTGGACATAAAAACACTATTGTGAGGTGTGAGGTGTTCAGAATAGACTGGAAATGAGTGGAAATTAAGGTTATTGAGGTTAATAATAGCATAGGAGCAGAAAAACCTACAAATTCTGTGATTTTAGCTGTTTTTATGCTTTTTTTCAAAAAAATACAGATCCAAAACACAAAACCCAGAACCCAAAACACGGAAGGGTGGTTTTGGCAAAACCAATCCAGATCCAAAACACGAAGAAAGATCCAGATCCAAAACCAAAACACAAAACACGAAAAGTGGCCGGTGCACAGCCCTAGTTTTATCATTACCTTTATGTGCAAAGTGTGTAAATTATTAGGTATCTGAAGGTATCTTGAAGCCAGGAGAATACTATTGTGCAGTCTCTACATATTGGCTTCTTTAGGGAGGCTTCAATCCCTAACCAAGATGGCCACCACGGCACCATCTTGTCGCTCTGTTAGAGCGCTGCATTGGAACATGAACACTTAGCTCAGTGAGACCCTGCAATATATGTCTTATTCACTGCTTGCATTCTGCCCCGCTTCCAACATACAGTTACCTGCTGGTGGTCAGTATTCTTCGTTCAAGCTCTGCCCCATGCTGAGAGTTTGTTACATGAATAACTGTGAGTACAGCCGTACATTCAAGTTACTGCTAAATAAGCCACTCTACTGGTTCAGTACTCAGCTGTTCAGTGACTTCAGGTTATCCGCTGGTGTGTATATTTGCTCTGCTATACCATCTGCAACAGTACACACATATTCCAACAACTGCAATGTACAACTGTCCTTTTTAATGGTGTTTTTATTGAGATTTTACTTTTTTAGAATTGCCATGCTCCCATACACCCATCTTTTTATTTCCCGCTATTGTATTCTTTCTTATCAGTCAGCTACCTGCTACTAGATGCTTTTCATTTTAGACGATCATGCTGTTAGAAGGTCATGGCTAAAAAGATATGAGCATGAGATAATGACAGTGGCGTAACTAGGGCAGGGGGGCACGTGCCCTGAGCACCATGGCAAGCCCAGCAGAGGGGGGAGTGGCCAGCCAGGGCATCGTAGCAGCACGCCCTCCCCCACACCACCATTGTGTCTGGTTTTTAACAAGCAGGCAAGTGTGCCTGCTAGCCTGCTGTTGGCTTTGTGTGTGTGTGTGTGTGTAGGTGTCTCTGTATAGGCTTTGTCTGTGTGTGTGTAAGTGTCTCTGTATAAGCTTTGGGTGTGTGTGTGTGTGTGTGTGTGTAAGTGTCTCTATAGGCTTTATGTGTGTGTAGGTGTCTCTGTATAGGCTTTGTGTGTGTGTGTAAGTGTCTCTGTATAAGCTTTGTGTGTGTGTGTAAGTGTCTCTATAGGCTTTATGTGTGCGTGTGTGTGTGTGTAAGTGTCTCTGTATAGGCTTTGTGTGTGTAAGTGTCTCTGCATAGGCTTTGCGCGTGTGTGTGTAAGTGTCTCTGTATAGGCTTTGTGTGTGTGTATGTGTCTCTGTATTCTTTGTGCATGTGTGTAAGTGTCTCTGTATAAGCTTTATGTGTGTGTGTAAGTGTCTCTGTATAGGCTTTGTGTGTCTGTGTGTGTAAGTGTCTCTGTATAGGCTTTGTGTGTGTAAATGTCTCTGTATAGACTTTGTGTGTGTGTGTGTAAGTGTCTCTGTATAGGCTTTGTGCGTGTGTGTAAGTGTCTCTGTATAAGCTTTATGTATGTGTGTAAGTGTCTCTATATAGGTTTTGTGTGTGTGTGTAAGTTTCTCTGTATAGGCTTTGTGTGTGTGTAAGTGTCTCTGTATAGGCTTTGTGTGTGTGAGTGTAAGTGTCTTTGTATAGGCATTGTGTGTGTAAGTGTCTCTGTATAGGCTTTGTGTGTGTGTAAGTGAGTATAGGCATTGTGTGTGTGTAAGGGTGCCTGTATAGGCTTTGTGTGTAAGTGTGTCTGTATAGGCTTTGTGTGTGTGTAAGGGTGTCTGTATAGGCTTTGTGCAAGTGTGTGTCTCTGTAAAGGCTTTGTGTGTGTGTGTAAGGGTGTCTGTATAGGCTTTGTGTGTGTAAGTGTGTCTGTATAGGCTTTGTGTGTAAGGGTGTATAGGAGTTGTGTGTGTGTGTAAGGGTGTCTGTATAGGCTTTGTGTGTGTAAGTGTGTCTGTATAGGCTTTGTGTGTGTGTAATTGTGTATAGGCATTGTATGTGTATGTGTAAGTGTGTCTGTATAGGCTTTGTGCATGTGTAAGGGTGTCTATAGGCTTTGTATATGTCATAGATATATATATATATACAGTCAGGTGCATAAATATTGGGACATTGACAGAATTTTCATATTTTGGCCTCTATTCACCACCACAATGGCTTTGAAATGAAACAAACAAGATGTGTTTTAACTGCAGACTTTCAGATTTACTTTGAGGGTAATTACATCCATAATGGAACTATCAACTCAAAAGCTATTTCATGGACAGGTGTGGGCTATTCCCTCGTTATTTCATTATCAATTAAGAAGGTAAAAGGTCTGGAGTTGATTCTAGGTGTGACATTTGCATTTGGAATCAGTTGCTGTCGACTCTCAATATGCGATCCAAAGAGCTGTCACTATCAGTGAAGCAAGCCATCATTAGGCTGAAAAATCAAAACAAACCCATCAGAGAGATAGCAAAAACATAAGGTGTGGCCAAATCAACTGTTTGGAACATTCTTAAAAAGAAAGAATGCACCGGAGAGCTCAGCAACACCAAAAGACCCGGAAGACCATGGAAAACAACTGTGGTGGATGACAGAAGAATTATTTCCCTGGTGAAGAAAAACCCCTTCACAACAGTTGGCCAAATCAAGAACACTCTCCAGGAGGTAGGTGTATATGTGTCAAAGTGAACAATCAAGAGAAAACTTCACAAGAGTGAATATAGAGGGTTCACCATAAGATGTAAACCATTGGTGAGCCCCAAAAACAGGAAGTCCAGATTAGAGTTTGCCAAACAACATCTAAAAAAATACATTACAGTTCTGGAACAACATCCTATGGACAGATGAGACAAAGATAAACTTGTACTAGAGTGATGGGAAGAGAAGAGTATGGAGAAGGAAAGGAACTGCTTGTGAACCAAAACATACCACCTCACCAGTGAAGCATGGTGGTGGTAGTGTCATGGTGTGGGCATGTATGGCTGCCAATGGAACTGGTTCCCTTGTATTTATTGATGATGTGACTGCTGACAAAAGCAGCAGAATGAATTCTGAAGTGTTTCGGGCAATATTATATGCTCATATTCAGTCAAATGCTTCAGAACTCATTGGACGGCGCTTCATAGTGCAGATGGACAATGACCCGAAGAATACTGCAAAAGCAACCAAAGAGTTTTTTAAGGCTAAAAAGTGGAATGTTATGCAATGGCCAAGTCAATCCCCTGACCTGAATCCGATTGAGCATGCATTTCACTTGATGAAGACTTGATGAAGACAAAACCAGTAATAATAATTCAACTATTGCTCAAATTATAACTGTAGATGTAAACTGGTATTTGTAAATATAAGGTCATTGAGGGCAGGTACTCTGAATGCCCTTTTGTTAGGTTTTGTCACAGGATTAAAAGCCTCATCATATGTTATCTGTTTTTTACTAAAATATTATATTTCCACCACAGCTAGGGGTTCTCAAAATTAAAGAAATATATCTCAAGTCTGTATGCTGGTCTGGCCTGATTTGAGTGTGCCTAATACTTATGGTTTGGAAGAAATTAGGTATCTATCCAATCACACATCTCAGAGCAGTCTTGCTTACACTAATGTTAGATATAACATAATAGAGATTATTGTGAGCATACCATATTTTTATGTAGGTATTACACAGAGGAATTTATGTACAGTTATTTGTACTTAGGTTAAAAGTTACATGGGCAGTCCTTTTATGGACCCTGGGTAAATTAGCAAGCCAACAAGTCACCAGGGACTGGTTCATGACTATACTATGGGGGTGGGGGGGAAGTTCATAAAAGGTATGGGAGCTTTTTGTTCTATGTCAGACTTGTGTAATCAGTTCTAAGTTGAAGACTTGACCTGAATTTTCAGTGTAATTCAGTGTAAGTTTTTTCCTTTTTTTTTGAAAATTGTAACCCATTTTCTTTATATAATTTCTGTAACATAGTCCTTCAATTTTGTAAATAAAGTATTCCTTTATTAGTCGTTTTTAGTAATGTATGTGTGACTCAGACATGTGTGACTTAGCAACTTGCACCAGGGTTTTAGTGCCCACAAGCCAAGTCCCTCCAAGAAGATGCACGGGCATCTTTTCAGCTGCCATCATGTCTGCAATTCACATTAATGTAAATGTCCCCTCCAACCCTCAGACTGGCCTCTATCGTAGGTCGCAAGTGTATTATGACTAAAAAAAACGTGCATGACAAAAAAAAGCGCACATGAGCACTAAATAAATGCAAGTTGCGGTAGAAAAAAGCCGTAACGTTCATCTATATCTAACTCTGAATGAGGCCTGAAGTGCGCAAAATCATATTATTTGAAACGGACAGCCAAACATCTGTACACCATAAGAAATATTATTACATGCTACTAGAGTCTATTGCATCTCATACAAATGATGCACTCACACATAGTTCCTCAAAATACATCTCAGACACTTTTATATGTGATTTGTTTATTTTAATTCAGAAAGATTAGTAGGATTACAATATATATAAAAATTGTATAACAGTGCAGATTTGATAAATAACACTTATAACCTATAATATAATAATTGATAGTACTGGGCCGTAGTAACAAGGACTATGGTGATTTACCCCTCTGGCTGTTAGAGAGGGGATTAAATAAATACATACATATGCTCAAGTCAAAGCCAAGGCTGCCAAACTAAAACAAGAATTCATTAATACATTAAATTATAGTCAACTGGCTTACTGTTCCCTGAGACTGTGAAAAATGACCTGTCACAATTCTCAACACTATGATTTACACAGCAAGCAGTGTATAACCCGTTGTGCAGGGCATTCTGGCCTACACAGATTTGCAGAGAATTAGTCTCATGACATTTTTGTTAAGGGGATATATTTTAAACCGTCTAAAAAGCATAATAATAATTAAAAAAAAGGAAAAACTGTCTGTGACTTTATCTGGCACTTAGGACATATTTTGTGAATATAAAACCTAACAATCCTGTAACCAGTTTAATTCAAAACTACTACAAGTGGTAATAAAAAATTACTAGCACGGTAAAAAAATGTTTTAATAAAACCTCACTTTTATATAGTATGGCTTTTAGGCACTGTAACCCAGCCATGAAGATATCTGCCAGAATGTTTTTTTCTACTACCTGTACAGTTATTATTAAACCCCAAGGTTATTGACTACATAAGCTGGTACTTTCTAAGAAAGCTACATTTCTTTTCAAGCATTAGCTTCAATGACGGCAAGTCTTAAGGCGCACGTCCACTTGCCTACTAGTGAAGGACTGAACGATAACGATATAATTATCGTTCAGTCGTTCATTAAACTGTGCAGTGCCCACACTGAACGATATATCGTTCAGTGCAGGCACCCTCGCTCATCCCCGAACATGCCCAATCTGTCGTTATCAGACGATTGACCGGTATGTTCAAGTGATGATTAATGTCGGAAACGACCAGCAGGAGCATGCATCGCTGGTCGTTTCTGATATTTTCATGCCCGATTTGTGCACGAATAATGAGCAATTGAACAGCATTATTTTCACTGTACCCCTAAGCCAAAATTTTGTTATTGAGAAATTCAGATTTTTTTTTTTTAGTAAATTAGTAAAGTGAAGTAAATTGTGGTTACCTGTCATCCTTAGGTTCAGTTATATGGTGGTGGACACGTATGCACTTCTGTTTGTCCAAATATTTATATTAAATTGATCATAAATAATTTGATTTGGTGCTGGACCACCAACCGGAGGCACCCCTGCATGTGTCCAAAGGCACCCCAGGATCCCGCGGCGCACAGTGTGGGAACCACTGCCATATGACTATACCAGCAGTGCCCATATGCATAAAAGCATTGCTAATATATATTCTAGCAGTGCTCATATAGGTACTAGTATAGATGATGCCCCACATCATCCTGCAGGTGCCGATGACAGTGCTGCCTGCAAAGTGCAATCAGCTCTGCTGTCCTGTCTCCCAGCCAGTCCCAATTGTCCCCACTCCCCTCTACAGTAAAATAATCCATGTGACAGCTGATGCCAGCCCTGGGAGTACTTAACTTACCTTACTGCCGGACGTGGGCCTGCTCTGCCTCCGAGGTGTTTGGCATTACTGGCATTTGTGGTGCTGCACAGCTGCAGATCTGTTGGGTGGGGACTTGGAAGAGCCTCTTCTCACAATATAGCAGACGAGCCACTCTGCTTGCAATGACAGGCAGTCGCAGGCTGCCTGTCAGGCAAAAAGCAAGGACTGGTGATGCGCTAAGGGGGTGGGGCCACATTTGACAAGCGGTCCCACAGACCAATTGCCCCATCAGGAATCTTCCTGTTAAAGATAATGGCCAAACTGCCCCTGAGTGTATGTGATGTTAAGTGCGTTGCACAGTTGTTTGGTGCTGGTGGCAGTTAGTCCACACGTGGTACAGTTTAACAAGTTCTTAGGGTTATTGAACCAAGTAGAAACAATAAGCTGTAATAAGACACAGGGATAGAACAGGTGTAACAGTATAATGATACAGCTTTGAGCTTAAGGGTACTGCTGAGCATTGCAGTGCACTGGTAGATGGTAGTACTATGGTCTTAACTGTAGCTGTGGAGGTATAGTGTATTTGCAGTGAAGTATGCAGGCTCTGCATGGCTATTAGTGTGGGAGAGTCTCAAAGTCACAGTCATTCAGCAAGAATGCCAGGTAGAAAGATGCAATGACAAGAAGCGCAAGCACAGTAGCGCTTGTCAGAGGTCAGGCCTCCTATAGAGTTCCAGCAGGTCCTAGAGACCGCCAGTTCAGTTACCTCAATGGTTATCAGTTGGCTGATTTTGGTCAGATGCATTATAATATAGGATGTCTATCTATTGTATGAAGCTATGCATTTTAGCACCTGATGACTTTTCTTGCAATCATTTTATGTATATTACAGTAATTAGTATTTTCTTATTATAACATCAGAGCAATGCAGTAACTAAATATTATGTAGGTCCATAGTAAAACATTGAAGAAGTCCTAAGTTCTAAGCTCTGATCTACTTCCATCACACTTCTACCCTACTCTCCAAAATCAGCATGGCAAAATGGTTGAGTATCCACACAAAAACAGCAATGCTTCATTAGTTTAAATCTATCACAGAAACCTTATCCCGACACATTCTACTCGTTATTTTAGCCATAGGCTTCCAACAACTCTAGAATATATACTATTCTGGCTCTCTGATAAGAAACAATAGGGCCTGGAATAACACTGAATACTTATGTAACAGAAAAATCAACATGATAGTAGCAGAACTAATATTAACGCAGTCAATACTGTAGAAGCATATGGGTCAAAACCACATAAACACGATGTATAACAGCCCTATTACGGGACCAGTGCTGGGGAGACATGGGGCCAATAGCAAGATATTATTCCTTCAAAACCTTTCTCCATGTAACACCCACCTATTGAATACACCTCTCCTAAATCAGTAGCTAAACAGCTTGGACCATCAGCACTTAGTGTAATAGAGTCAATCACTAAATTTGTTAAAAAGTTTTTTTGTACTTTGAAATATTACAGATTTATAACAAGGTAACTTTTACAAAACTCACTGACTTCATCACTATTACAGTTTATACATATTTACTGCCGTTTCTACCAACACGTTTTCCATATTTCTACAAAACACATCCTGGGCAATTGTTAAAGAAGGATCCCTTAACTGGTTCTTCACAGATGGCTTATTATCAATTCTGAGTCCTACAGATTTAACAACACTCCAGATGCTTTGTGGACAGAAGTTCATACTGCTACTAGCGGGAGGTCTGCCATAAAGCCAGCAGCTACATTTCGCATGGCCATGGCACCTGTCAATAAAGAACCTTCACTACATATCTTGTGTCCATAAAAGTAGGAAGTTGTCTTTGAGTACTGGGTCTTTCAGGAGGGATGAAAAATCTATGTCTTTGGAGTTAGCACAACAAGTCTTCCAGGGAAGATACTTGAATCTGGTACTTGTACTGTTGACCCACCTGCATGAATGTATGATCCAACAACAATAGAGTACGCAGGAGTATAGGTCAGACAGAAGAGGCTTACTAGGGGCAGATGGGAAAACCAGGACTATGTTTAGCAGGAGCAGGAGAAATCTGTCAACTTTTGGACTGAAAAACCTGTGCATAAAGCACTTTATGGGATTTTAATTGATCACTCTTAAGTAGAGATCCGAACCCACCCGAATTTTGAGATCCGGGACGAGAACTGAACTTGCGTTCGGTTCCTCCATCGGTCCCGGATCTCAAGCCGAGGCAAAACCATAGAGACAAAATCTCGCGGCTAGCAAGCTTTCGTCTCAATGATCTATGTAGTATATAGGGACCACGCGGCAGATGCCATTTCACTCCGGCTGTGGAGACTGAACAGGGAGGGTGGGTAGTGTAGTGCTGGGAGAGGTGCTGGTGTTGTGCTGTGCTGTGATGTCTGCTGTGTCCTGGGCTGGTGCTGATCCATTCTGGGCTGGTGCTGTGCTGTCTGCTGTGTCCATCTGGGCTGTTGCTGATTCACCTGGGCTGGTGTTGTGCTGCCTGGTGCTGGTGCTGTGCTGTCCGCTGTGCCCTGGGCTGTTGCTGATCCATTCTGGTCTGGTGATGTGCTGTCTTCTGTGTCCATCTGGGCTGCTGCTGATCCATCTGGGCTGATGCTGTGCTGTCTGCTGCGTCCATCTGGGCTGGTGCTGTTGCTGATCCATCTGGGCTGGTGCTGATCCAGCTGGGCTGGTGCTGTGCTGTCTGCTTCGTACATCTGGGCCCAAGTTCTGGACCCCCCCCCCAAAAAAAAATATATTGTCAATTTATTTTCTGTGTGTGTGTGTGTGTGCGTGTTAGGTTTAGCTGCACAAGATACAGCAAGTTGCAACCTAGTGCTTCCCGACTCCAGTCGCCATCAATCTGTGCTCTGGGCCCAAGTTCTGGACCTGAAAAAAATAAAAGTAAATTGTCTTTTTTTGTCTAATATTTGTCTGTGCTTGTTAGGCTTAACCAAACAACAAGATGCAGCAAGTCAGCAACGCAACCTAGTTCTGCCCGACTCCAATCATCATCAATCTGTGCTCTGGGCCCAAGTTCTGTACCTGAAAAAAATAAAAATAAATTGTCTTTTTTGTGTAATATTTGTCTGTGTGTGTGCATGTTAGGCTTAACCGCACAACAAGATACAGCAAGTCAGCAACGCAACCTAGTGCTGCCCTACTCCAGTCGTCATCAATCTGTGCTCTGGGCCCAAGTTCTGGACCTGAAAAAAAATAAAAATAAATTGTCTTTTTTTGTCTAATATTTGTCTGTGTGTGTGCGTGTTAGGCTTAACCGCACAACAAGATACAGCAAGTCAGCAACGCAACCTAGTGCTGCCCGACTCCAGTCATCATCAATCTGTGCTCTGGGTCCAAATTCTGGACCTGAAAAATAAATAAAAATAAATTGTCTTTTTTGTATAATATTTGTCTGTGTGTGTGTGCATGTTATGCTTAACCACACAACAAGATACAGCAAATCAGCAATGCAACCTAGTGCTGCCCGACTCCAATCGTCATCAATCTGTGCTCTGGGCCCAAGTTCTGGACCTGAAAAAAAATAAAAATAAAATTGTCTTTTTTTGTTTAATATTTGTCTGCGCATGTTAGGCTTAACCGCACAAAAAGATACAGCAAGTCAGCAATGCAACCTAGTGCTGCCCGACTCCAGTCATCATCAGTCTGTGCTCTGGGCCCAAGTTCTGGACCTGAAAAAAAAATAAAAATAAATTGTCATTTTTTGTCTAATATTTGTATGTGAGTGTGTGCATGTTAGGCTTAACCGCAAAACAAGATACAGCAAGTCAGCAATGCAACCTAGTGCTGTCCGACTCCAGTCATCATCAGTCTGTGCTCTGGGCCCAAGTTCTGGACCTGAAAAAAAATAAAAATAAATTGTCATTTTTTGTCTAATATTTGTATGTGAGTGTGTGCGTGTTAGGCTTAACCGCACAAAAAGATACAGCAAGTCAGCAATGCAACCTAGTGCTGCCCGACTCCAGTCGTCATCAATCTGTGCTCTGGGCCCAAGTTCTGGACCTGAAAAAAAATAAAAATAAATTGTCTTTTTTTGTCTAATATTTGTCTGTGTGTGTGCGTGTTAGGCTTAACCGCACAACAAGATACAGCAAGTCAGCAATGCAACCTAGTGCTGCCCGACTCCAGTCATCATCAATCTGTGCTCTGGGTCCAAATTCTGGACCTGAAAAATAAATAAAAATAAATTGTCTTTTTTGTATAATATTTGTCTGTGTGTGTGTGCATGTTATGCTTAACCACACAACAAGATACAGCAAATCAGCAAGGCAACCTAGTGCTGCCCGACTCCAATCGTCATTAATCTGTGCTCTGGGCCCAAGTTCTGGACCTGAAAAAAAATTAAAATAAAATTGTCTTTTTTTTGTTTAATATTTGTCTGCGCATGTTAGGCTTAACCGCACAAAAAGATACAGCAATTCAGCAATGCAACCTAGTGCTGCCCGACTCCAGTCATCATCAGTCTGTGCTCTGGGCCCAAGTTCTGGACCTGAAAAAAAATAAAAATAAATTGTCATTTTTTGTCCAAAATTTGTATGTGAGTGTGTGCATGTTAGGCTTAACCGCACAACAAGATACAGCAAGTCAGCAATGCAACCTAGTGCTGCCCAACTCCAGTCATCATCAGTCTGTGCTCTGGGCCCAAATTCTGGACCTGAAAAATTTTTTTTTTCTTTTTTGTCTAATATTTGTCTGTGCGTGTTAGGCTTAACCGCAAAACAACATACAGCAAATCAGCAATGCAACCTAGTGCTGCCCAACTCCAGTCATCATCAATCTGTGCTCTGGGCCCAAGTTCTGGACCTGAAAAAAAATTAAAATAAATTGTCATTTTTTGTCTAATATTTGTATGTGAGTGTGTGCATGTTAGGCTTAACCACACAACAAGATACAGCAAGTCAGCAACACAACCTAGAGCTGCACTACTCCATTCGTCAACAATCTGTGCTCTGGGCCCAAGTTCTGGACCTGAAAAAAAAAAAAAAAAAAGGTCCTTTTTTTGTCTAATATTTGTCTGTGTGTGTGCATGTTAGGCTTAACCGCACAACAAGATACAGCAAGTCAGCAACGCAACCTAGTGCTGCCCTACTCCAGTCGTCATCAATCTGTGCTCTGGGCCCAAGTTCTGGACCTGAAAAAAAATAAAAATAAATTGTCTTTTTTTGTCTAATATTTGTCTGTGTGTGTGCGTGTTAGGCTTAACCGCACAACAAGATACAGCAAGTCAGCAACGCAACCTAGTGCTGCCCGACTCCAGTCATCATCAATCTGTGCCCTGGGTCCAAATTCTGGACCTGCAAAATAAATAAAAATAAATTGTCTTTTTTGTATATTTGTCTGTGTGTGTGTGCATGTTATGCTTAACCACACAACAAGATACAGCAAATCAGCAATGCAACCTAGTGCTGCCCGACTCCAATCGTCATCAATCTGTGCTCTGGGCCCAAGATCTGCACCTGAAAAAAAATAAAAATAAAATTGTCTTTTTTTGTTTAATATTTGTCTGCGCATGTTAGGCTTAACCACACAACAAGATACAGCAAGTCAGCAATGCAACCTAGTGCTGCCCGACTCCAGTCATCATCAGTCTGTGCTCTGGGCCCAAGTTCCTGACCTGAAAAAAAATAAAAATAAATTGTCATTTTTTGTCTAATATTTGGATGTGAGTGTGTGCATGTTAGGCTTAACCGCACAACAAGATACAGCAAGTCAGCAATGCAACCTAGTGCTGCCCGACTCCAGTCATCATCAGTCTGTGCTCTGGGCCCAAGTTCTGGACCTGAAAAAAAATAAAAATAAATTGTCATTTTTTGTCTAATATTTGTATGTGAGTGTGTGCATGTTAGGCTTAACCGCACAACAAGATACAGCAAGTCAGCAATGCAACCTAGTGCTGCCCGACTCCAGTCGTCATCAATCTGTGCTCTGGGCCCAAATTCTGGACCTGAAAAATTTTTTTTTCTTTTTTGTCTAATATTTGTCTGTGCGTGTTAGGCTTAACCGCAAAACAACATACAGCAAATCAGCAATGCAACCTAGTGCTGCCCAACTCCAGTCATCATCAATCTGTGCTCTGGGCCCAAGTTCTGGACCTGAAAAAAAATTAAAATAAATTGTCATTTTTTGTCTAATATTTGTATGTGAGTGTGTGCATGTTAGGCTTAACCGCACAACAAGATACAGCAAGTCAGCAATGCAACCTAGTGCTGCCCGACTCCAGTCATCATCAGTCTGTGCTCTGGGCCCAAGTTCTGGACCTGAAAAAAAATAAAAATAAATTGTCATTTTTTGTCTAATATTTGTATGTGAGTGTGTGCATGTTAGGCTTAACCGCACAAAAAGATACAGCAAGTCAGCAATGCAACCTAGTGCTGCCCGACTCCAGTCATCATCAGTCTGTGCTCTGGGCCCAAGTTCTGGACCTGAAAAAAAATAAAAATAAATTGTCATTTTTTGTCTAATATTTGTATGTGAGTGTGTGCATGTTAGGCTTAACTGCACAACAAGATACAGCAAGTCAGCAATGCAACCTAGTGCTGCCTGACTCCAGTCATCATCAGTCTGTGCTCTGGGCCCAAGTTCTGGACCTGAAAAAAATTAAAAATAAGTTGTCATTATTTGTCTAATATTTGTATGTGAGTGTGTGCATGTTAGGCTTAACCGCACAACAAGATACAGCAAGTCAGCAACGCAACCTAGTGCTGCCCGACTCTAGTCATCATCAATCTGTGCTCTGGGTCCAAATTCTGGACCTGAAAAATAAATAAAAATAAATTGTCTTTTTTGTATAATATTTGTCTGTGTGTGTGTGCATGTTATGCTTAACCACACAACAAGATACAGCAAATCAGCAATGCAACCTAGTGCTGCCCGACTCCAATCGTCATCAATCTGTGCTCTGGGCCCAAGTTCTGGACCTGAAAAAAAATAAAACTAAAATTGTCTTTTTTTGTTTAATATTTGTCTGCGCATGTTAGGCTTAACCGCACAAAAAGATACAGCAAGTCAGCAATGCAACCTAGTGCTGCCCGACTCCAGTCATCATCAGTCTGTGCTCTGGGCCCAAGTTCTGGACCTGAAAAAAAAAAAAATAAAATTGTCATTTTTTGTCTAATATTTGTATGTGAGTGTGTGCATGTTAGGCTTAACCGCACAACAAGATACAGCAAGTCAGCAACGCAACCTAGTGCTGCCCGACTCCAGTCATCATCAATCTGTGCTCTGGGTCCAAATTCTGGACCTGAAAAATAAATAAAAATAAATTGTCTTTTTTGTATAATATTTGTCTGTGTGTGTGTGCATGTTATGCTTAACCACACAACAAGATACAGCAAATCAGCAATGCAACCTAGTGCTGCCCGACTCCAATCGTCATCAATCTGTGCTCTGGGCCCAAGTTCTGGACCTGAAAAAAAATAAAAATAAAATTGTCTTTTTTTGTTTAATATTTGTCTGCGCATGTTAGGCTTAACCGCACAACAAGATACAGCAAGTCAGCAACGCAACCTAGTGCTGCCCGACTCCAGTCATCATCAATCTGTGCCCTGGGTCCAAATTCTGGACCTGCAAAATAAATAAAAATAAATTGTCTTTTTTGTATATTTGTCTGTGTGTGTGTGCATGTTATGCTTAACCACACAACAAGATACAGCAAATCAGCAATGCAACCTAGTGCTGCCCGACTCCAATCGTCATCAATCTGTGCTCTGGGCCCAAGATCTGCACCTGAAAAAAAATAAAAATAAAATTGTCTTTTTTTGTTTAATATTTGTCTGCGCATGTTAGGCTTAACCACACAACAAGATACAGCAAGTCAGCAATGCAACCTAGTGCTGCCCGACTCCAGTCATCATCAGTCTGTGCTCTGGGCCCAAGTTCCTGACCTGAAAAAAAATAAAAATAAATTGTCATTTTTTGTCTAATATTTGGATGTGAGTGTGTGCATGTTAGGCTTAACCGCACAACAAGATACAGCAAGTCAGCAATGCAACCTAGTGCTGCCCGACTCCAGTCATCATCAGTCTGTGCTCTGGGCCCAAGTTCTGGACCTGAAAAAAAATAAAAATAAATTGTCATTTTTTGTCTAATATTTGTATGTGAGTGTGTGCATGTTAGGCTTAACCGCACAACAAGATACAGCAAGTCAGCAATGCAACCTAGTGCTGCCCGACTCCAGTCGTCATCAATCTGTGCTCTGGGCCCAAATTCTGGACCTGAAAATTTTTTTTTTCTTTTTTGTCTAATATTTGTCTGTGCGTGTTAGGCTTAACCGCAAAACAACATACAGCAAATCAGCAATGCAACCTAGTGCTGCCCAACTCCAGTCATCATCAATCTGTGCTCTGGGCCCAAGTTCTGGACCTGAAAAAAAATTAAAATAAATTGTCATTTTTTGTCTAATATTTGTATGTGAGTGTGTGCATGTTAGGCTTAACCGCACAACAAGATACAGCAAGTCAGCAATGCAACCTGGTGCTGCCCGACTCCAGTCATCATCAGTCTGTGCTCTGGGCCCAAGTTCTGGACCTGAAAAAAAATAAAAATAAATTGTCATTTTTTGTCTAATATTTGTATGTGAGTGTGTGCATGTTAGGCTTAACCGCACAAAAAGATACAGCAAGTCAGCAATGCAACCTAGTGCTGCCCGACTCCAGTCATCATCAGTCTGTGCTCTGGGCCCAAGTTCTGGACCTGAAAAAAAATAAAAATAAATTGTCATTTTTTGTCTAATATTTGTATGTGAGTGTGTGCATGTTAGGCTTAACTGCACAACAAGATACAGCAAGTCAGCAATGCAACCTAGTGCTGCCTGACTCCAGTCATCATCAGTCTGTGCTCTGGGCCCAAGTTCTGGACCTGAAAAAAATTAAAAATAAGTTGTCATTATTTGTCTAATATTTGTATGTGAGTGTGTGCATGTTAGGCTTAACCGCACAACAAGATACAGCAAGTCAGCAACGCAACCTAGTGCTGCCCGACTCTAGTCATCATCAATCTGTGCTCTGGGTCCAAATTCTGGACCTGAAAAATAAATAAAAATAAATAGTCTTTTTTGTATAATATTTGTCTGTGTGTGTGTGCATGTTATGCTTAACCACACAACAAGATACAGCAAATCAGCAATGCAACCTAGTGCTGCCCGACTCCAATCGTCATCAATCTGTGCTCTGGGCCCAAGTTCTGGACCTGAAAAAAAATAAAACTAAAATTGTCTTTTTTTGTTTAATATTTGTCTGCGCATGTTAGGCTTAACCGCACAAAAAGATACAGCAAGTCAGCAATGCAACCTAGTGCTGCCCGACTCCAGTCATCATCAGTCTGTGCTCTGGGCCCAAGTTCTGGACCTGAAAAAAAAAAAAAAATTGTCATTTTTTGTCTAATATTTGTATGTGAGTGTGTGCATGTTAGGCTTAACCGCACAACAAGATACAGCAAGTCAGCAACGCAACCTAGTGCTGCCCGACTCCAGTCATCATCAATCTGTGCTCTGGGTCCAAATTCTGGACCTGAAAAATAAATAAAAATAAATTGTCTTTTTTGTATAATATTTGTCTGTGTGTGTGTGCATGTTATGCTTAACCACACAACAAGATACAGCAAATCAGCAATGCAACCTAGTGCTGCCCGACTCCAATCGTCATCAATCTGTGCTCTGGGCCCAAGTTCTGGACCTGAAAAAAAATAAAAATAAAATTGTCTTTTTTTGTTTAATATTTGTCTGCGCATGTTAGGCTTAACCGCACAAAAAGATACAGCAAGTCAGCAATGCAACCTAGTGCTGCCCGACTCCAGTCATCATCAGTCTGTGCTCTGGGCCCAAGTTCTGGACCTGAAAAAAAAAAAAAAAAAATTGTCATTTTTTGTCTAATATTTGTATGTGAGTGTGTGCATGTTAGGCTTAACTGCACAACAAGATACAGCAAGTCAGCAATGCAACCTAGTGCTGCCCGACTCCAGTCATCATCAATCTGTGCTCTGGGCCCAAATTCTGGACCTGAAAATTTTTTTTTTCTTTGTTGTCTAATATTTGTCTGTGCGTGTTAGGCTTAACCGCAAAACAACATACAGCAAATCAGCAATGCAACCTAGTGCTGCCCAACTCCAGTCATCATCAATCTGTGCTCTGGGACCAAGTTCTGGACCTGAAAAAAAATAAAAATAAATTTTCTTTTTTGTATAATATTTGTCTGTGTGTGTGCGTGTTATGCTTAACCACACAACAAGATACAGCAAGTCAGCAATGCAACCTAGTGCTGCCCGACTCCAGTCGTCATCAATCTGTGCTCTGGGCCCAAGTTCTGGACCTGAAAAAAAATAAAAATAAATGGTCCTTTTTTGTCTAATACTGTATGTGTCTGCGCATGTTAGGCTTAACTGCACAAAAGGATACATAGAGCAAGTCAGCAATGCAACCTAGTACTGCCCGACTCCAGTTGTCATCAGTCTGTGCTCTTGGCCCAAGTTCTGAACCTGTCTGTCTAATATTTGTCTGTGTGTGCACGACTGTACGTGTGTGATTTTTGTAACCGCACCTTGACTACGCTATTGGTGCTTGTGACACTGCTTCAAGAACGCAGAAAATATGGAGGACTGTCACATGACAGGAGAGCAAGGCCAAGAACCACATGTTGTAGCTGCCGCCAGCAGTGCAAGGCCATCAACTTCCCCGTCCTCTATGAAGGCCCATGCCCCAGGGCTTAAGTGAAGTAAAGCATCTTTTACTGAAGTTAAGAAAATAAAATTGAAAGGAAATTTGCCTTTAGATAAAAAAAAAAATTGGCAATATGCCATTCACTACACAAAGTGGCAAGGAAAGAATAAGGCCTTGGCCTTTCTTTAGGAAGACTACTGGTTCTGATTCTGATAGCCCTTCTGCTTATAGTAGTAGTTGTGGTGGTACCATTAAAAAATTGAAAGTTTTTAAGATGAGTAAGACAGCTCCGGAAAAACTAACTGTGTGCCCTAAGAAATCGAAATCACAAATCCCAGAGGAGAGTGCAAGTGTGTCCGCGGTTGCCGTGTGTGAGCCAGACCTAAATACTAGTGTACTGGAGGATCCTCCAAGTTCCAACATTTGTGTGCCCTCTGTAAATGTGGGGAAGGGCAGTCAATATCTTGCAGACATAGTCATTGAGGATGTTTCTGTGGAATTGCACATGGAGGAGGATATTTTGATAGTTGAAGGTGCTAAGGATGATGAGGATGTTGATGATGAAGATGTTGGTGATGAGGATGTTGATGCCGAGGATGTCCTTTGTGTATGAAAGGCAACAGCTGTTGCCCATGGATTGAAAAAGCAAAAACCCATTGTTGTCATGCCGGGGCAAAAGACAAAAAAATCCACTTCTCACGTGTGGAATTATTTCCACCCCAATCCGGACAACAGTTGTCAAGCCATATGTAACCATTGCCAAGCAAAAGTGAGTAGAGGGAGGGACCTAAACCACCTAGGAACCTCCTCCTTGTTACGTCACTTGGAGCGCATTCATCAAATATCAAAGTGTATGTCGCCAAGTTCCAAAACTCAAAATGTAACAAGTCCAGTGTCACTCACCTGATCCCTCTCGGTGGGATCCAAGTGCCTTCGATCTCCAACACCAACACCTGCATCATCAAGTAGTCCTGCTGCATTAAATGTTGTTATTCGAAGCATGATTGACTCCTCTCCTATCCGTGATTCCTCAGAAGGATCCTTGATGACTACGCCTGTTGCTGCTGCTGTTGCTGTGAGTGGATCTTCATTGCAGAAGGGGACCAGGAGGAAGACTACTTGTAGTGTATCCTTGAAAAACAATTAACTGTCAAACAATCATTTGCAAGGGCAAACAAGTATGACAGCAATCACCCAGTTGCACAGCGGATTACTGGCCCCATAACAGCTATGCTGGTATTAGATGTGCGTCCAGTATCCGCCATTACTGCAGTGGGTTTTCAACAGTTAATTGAGGTCCTGTGTCCTCGCTACCAGATCCCTTCTAGATTCCACTTTGCTAGAACAGCAATTCCAAGTCTGTACAAGGACATTAAAAAAAACCCTTATTAATGTCCTCAGAAATCCCGTTGTACCCACTGTCCACTTGACCACAGATATGTGGACAAGTGGGACAGGGCAAACTAAGGATTACATGACTGTGACAGCCCACTTGGTAGGTGTATTGCCTACAACAGCAACAGCAGCAGCAACATCTACCAAAAGACAGCTGATACAGAGGCAGGCTACTCTTTGTATAACAGGTTTCACTAAGAGGCATACCGCTGAGAACCTCTTAGAAAAACTCAGTGAAATCATTGCTAAATGGCTTACCCCACTTGGACTCCCCTCAGGATTTGTGATTTCGGACAATGCCACCAATATTGTGAGAGCATTACACGTGGGCGAATATCAACACGTCCCATGTTTTGCTAACTCAATTAATTTGGTGGTGCAACACTTTTAAAAAAATGACAGGCCTGCAAAATATCCGGACATTTTAGACATTCGGCAAACGCTTGTCAAAGAGTGCATGACCAGCAGGTACTGTTTAATTTGCCCTGCCATCAGCTGAAGCAAGAGGTAGTAACTCGGTGGAATTCTACCCTCTATATGCTTCAGCAGATGGAGGAACAGCAAAAGGCCATCCAGGGCTATACAATGGCCTATGACATAATGCACCTTACTCAAGCGCAGTGCAGTGGGGGGAATGCACTTTACTCAAGCGCAGTGGAGAATAATTTCCGTGTTGTGCAAGGTTCTCAAACCCTTTGAACTTGCCACATGTGAAGTTAGTTCAGACACTGCCAGCTTGAGTCAGGTCATTCTCCTCCTCAGACTTTTGCAAAAACAGCTGGAGAAACTGAAAGAGGAGCTGAAATGGAGCGATTGTGCAAAGTATGTCGGATTGGTGGATCAAGCCCTTGATTCACTTTACCAGGATCCAAGAGTCGTCAATCTATTGAAATCTGTAAAATATATCTTGACGGCCATTCTGGATCCTCAGTTTAAGTCCTACCTTGTGAGTTTTTCCAACAAACCGAAATCTAAAACAATGCAAAGAGCAGTTGGTAAAAAAATTGTCTGCTGCAGCCGCACGTGAAACTTCATCATCTCCTCCTTCAGTTTCTGCAGCTGCCAGGAAAAACTAAATTTTCTTTACAGAATGCCTACTGGTCATGCAGATCGTTCACCAAAAAATTACATCTGGTCAGGCCTGAGAGAACCTGCCTACTAGTGACATGTCTTCTACCGTGACTATGTGTGATGCGGTCTTCATTCACAGACTGGTGGAGGACTATTTCAGAGATAACAGCCTAATAGGCATATCAGACAGTCCCTTTCAGTACTGGCAGGAAAAAGAGGCAATTTGGAGTCCCATACACAAACTGACTTTGCATTACTTAAATTGCCCACCCCCCAGTGTGCTCCGGAAGAGTTTTCAGTGCAGCTGGCAACCATGTCAGTGATCGGCGTAGAAGGTTACTTCCTCAAAATTTGGTAAAGATGATGTTCATTAAAACTAATTGCAAATTCCTTGAGGAAGACCTCTACCAACAATTGCAAAAAAAATTACAGAGGCGCCTATGGTGGAAGGAAGAGGATGTACACACTGATGGGGATGACGAGGATGACAAAAACTTGTAATGTAAAGCCAGTTTGTGTATGGGATCATTTTCATTTCCATGTCCAATGCACATTGGCAGCTTGTTTATTTGGTCCAAACTAACCAATCATTTCCGCCACAATTGGTAGTCCTTGTCACTGAAATGATTGGTTTGTTAAACTGTGAATGTCCTGTTTCGTATACAACATAAGGGTGGTTGGGAGGGCCCAAGGACTATTCCATCTTGCACCTTTTTCCTTTCCATTATGTGCTGTTTGGGGCATTGCTGCTTGACATTTTAAATTAATGTTATGGTTGGTTTAGGAACCAATTATTTATATTTAAATTAATGTATTATCAATTTTACAGCCACAGGCTGCACCAATGAATTTCTTTTTATTAATTATTCAGCCAGGGGCTGCACCCAATGAATTGTTTTTTATTTCATTTATTATTAATTTTACAGCCATGGGCTGCACCAATGAATTTCTTTTTATTAATTAATTGAATTGTTTTTTACTTTTTTAATTACATTACTATTAATTATTCAGCCCGAGGCTGCACCAGTGAATTGTTTTTTAATTAATTTATTATCAATTTTACAGCCAGGGGCTGCACCAACTATCAATTCTTCAATCCTCAAGGGTATCCCAACCATCATCTTTGCACAGTCCTCAACTATATTAATAATTATATCAATCAGTTTTGAGCCAGCAAACTGGATGCAACCTTTTGGCCCTTTAACTAGATGAAAGAATCAATATTGTGAGCTGTGAGGTGGTCAAAATTGACTGTAAATGAGTGGAAATAAATGTTATTGAGGTTATTAATACTGTACGAACAAAAAAGGCCAATTTTATGTGTTTTTAGCTGTATTTTTTATGAGAAAATCCAGATCCAAAAACAAAACACGAAAACAAAACACGGAGGTGAGGTTTTGGCAAAACTAATCCAGATACAAAACCAGGGGAGATCCAGATCCAAAACCAAACCAAAACACGTGGGTCGGCGCACATCTCTACTCTTAAGACAATAAGAAACCAGCAAATGTATACCAAATGCATTATTATTGATGTATGGCCTGTCATATCCAATTTTCCAAGAAAAAAAAGATTGATGTATATTGTAAGCGAGCAAAAAATAAGTGGATCTCTTGTGTGGTAAAACTAATTATTATAAAAGTGATAACAAGATTTAGAATGAAAAAATAAAAATAATGATAAAACTATATATATATATATATATATATATATATATATAAATATTTAAACTCTTAGAGGGGTCAGTGGTGCAGTGTCTGGGTGCACAATAAGAGTCCACAAACAGCCTTGCAAGTTAAAATGAAAACAAATGATGCTTTACTATCAGCATATAGGAACATAATAATAAAGAAAGGTAAAAACAACCTGGCCTCCTGGCCTATAGCTTGGCTGCTACATTTTCCCATACACAATCAGAGATTTGTGATCCTCCCTGCCTGACTACAGGTCTGGATATGGCCTCCTGCCCTCCCACTGGCCTGGCACACTGGGCTCTTTGGCTGCCTCAGTCCTCTTTAGACTGGTCTGTTTCATCAGCCCCACTTACCTGGGCTCTGTACACAAGGCAGCCCTTAGGTGTGGTTACACTTCCTTTTTGTACCCTGTGCAGGCAAATCCCTCCAGCCCCACAACAGAATCCAAGGCTCACTATCGCCCTCTAGCTTGATATTGCCACAATACATATATATATATATATTTATATATATATATATATATTTACATATATATTTAGATAACTTTAAGTCACTACAAGAGATGCCCTGATAGGTGAATCCGTTTAAAATAGCTAAACTTATAAAACTATTATACACATTTTTAACAAAACTATTTGATTTGCAAAAAATTGTTTTTCAATTGCAACAATAGCACCAGTTTTAAACATAATTATATATTTTACTTTTCTTTAAAAACAGTGAGCAGTATCATTTGGCAGTAACTTGCTTGTAAAGAGACACAATACATTTGCTAATGTTTGAATATAATGCAGCTCAGATGACACTACCTATTAAATAACTTGAACACATTTATACTACGGATTTTTTGAAACCAGCAATTCTACTGAATGTACAAAGGAATGGTAAATGTACAGTAATCTGCAGTGTACAATAATGTATGTTTCATCATGTTAAACTCAATTACTACAAGGCTACAACACTCAAGAAGGACCTTTCAAGCAGGCAACTAAGGGCCAGATACAATTAGCCACGAAAAGCCACGGTTTGGCGAAAAGTTTACACTTGTGCAAACTTTTCGACAAAAATGTGTATTGTGCTATCCTGTTAGCTGTGTCTTTTCGCACATGCAAATTTTGTGAAGCTAAACACAGTGAATAGCTCTCACAGCAGCTGAAAAAATGTGCCAAACCCCTATTTTGGGTTAAAAATGTGGGGTCTTGGTTCAGAAACCCTTGGACTTCCCCATAATGACTAATTAGGCAAAAATTATTTTTTCATTAAACTAATTCCCCCTAATAATGACGTCATTTATGGGGTCAAAATGTAAAACTTGTTGGAAAATGGGTTTCAAGTAGTGTGGTAGGTAATTTGAGGAGCTATATGGTTGGAACAAGTATTTTTGGGGTTGCAGGTGGCTGTAGCAGGTGTATTTTAAAGTTTTTCTAAAAGTACCCTAAAATTACATAAAAATATACTTGCACCCTTTTGTATGAACCCCTAATTTAACTCCAGCATTTATTTTGCCCCAAAAAATAGCTTTCTATCATTTTTCCGCTGTTAAAGAAAAATGCATATTACAGCCATTTGACACAATTTAAAACCCCAAACCCTTTGTCTTTGCCCAATAATACACTTCTAAACAATTATCCAATGTTAGTTTACCATGGGGTACAGGCACATTTACCCATTTTCAGGCGCACTTTTCGACATATTTTTTTTTCAGGTGAATGTCGCATCACGTCTTTTGTAATAGGATTGCCTGAAAACCCACGTATGCGATAACAGTGAAAAATTACACATTTAGGCAAAGGGTGCGAAAAGATTGCACATGTGAAAACTTAACATTTTTGCGTCTAATTGAATTCCACCCTAAATCTCCACTCTTCTCTGTCCTTCTTTTCTCCCCAGTTCACTCTCCAACAAACCACCCATTGGGGCAGATGTATGAAGCTCTGGAAAGTGATAAAGTGCAGAGTGATAAATGACCATCCAATCAGCTACAAACTGTCATGTTACAAGCTGTGTTTGAAAAATGACAGTTGGAAGCTGATTGGTTGGTCATTTATCACTCTCCACTTTATCACTTCCCAGAGTTTCATACATCTGCCCCATTCTCTTAGCATGTAAGCTCTAAAGGGCAGGGCCCTCCTCTTTTACCTCCCCAGCACTACTCTTGCTTCCAGTGCTCCTTTTCCATTGTCTCCTAGTCCCTTTCAGTCACTCTGAATCTGTGTGCTCACCCTTTGTCCTTTGTTTCACACAGTATCATTGAGTTCTGAACTGACTTCCTCTCCCATTGACTCATCTCCACTTAGGTTTACTAAGACGATTACTAGTTTGTACTTAGGGAGGTTATTTCCCCTTTCCTCTCATCAGAGGAAAGCAGCCTGTAGTTCTCTGCCCACCCCATCAATTTGGTGGTTCAGAATTTTCTTTAAAAAAAATGAGAGGCATGCAGGAGATGCTGTCTGTGGCCATTACAATTTCTGGACATTCATAAACCATAAAATTAAAAATGTCAGGCAGCAATGCTCAAAACAGCACATAATGCAAAGAAAAGAGGTGCAAGATGAAATTGTCCTTGGGCCCTCCCATCTACCCTTATGTTGTATATATGAAACAGGACATGCACACTTTAACAAACCAATCACTTCAGTGACAGGGACTGCCACTTGTGGCTGAAATTATTGGTTTGTTTGGACCCCCCATAAGACAAGCTGCCAATGCGCAGTGGATATTGGTGGCAATGATCCCATACACAAACTGGCTTTACAACATAGGTAAGATCAGATGTCGTCATCGTCATCGCCATCCCCATCAGTGTGTACATCCTCTTCTTCACACAATATTAATTAGTCGCCGCTGGAATCCACCATTACAGACACTTCTGTATTTTTTTACTTTTTTGATGGTCAAGGCCTTCCTCAAGGGATTTGTAATTAATTTTGATGAACATCATCTTTTTCACATTTTGGGGAAGTAATCTCCTACGCCGATCACTGACAAGGTTCCCGGCTGCGCTGAAAACTCTTTCAGAGTACACACTGGAGGGTGGGCAACGTAAGTAAAGCAAAGCTAGTTTGTGTAAGGGACTCCAAATAGCTTCTATATCTTGCCAGTAGTGAAACAGACTGTGTGACATGCCTATTTAGATGCTATCCCTAAAATAATCATCAACCATTCTCTGAATGGTGACCGTATCAGACAAAGTCACGGTAGACATGTCACTCATTGTAGGCAGTTCTTTCAGACCCAACCAGATGTCATTAGTTTTTGCTGACTGATCTGCATCACCACCAGCAGTGGGTCTCTTAGGAACATTTAGTTTTTTCCTGGCAGCTGCAGAAACTGAAGGAGGAGATGCTTGCCATGTCACCTTCCGCTTGAGTTGACAATTTTTTCACCAATGGCTCTTTGCATCTTTTCAGATTTATGTCCATTGGAAAGACAGACAAGATGTATGACTTAAACCTAGGATCAAGTATGGTAGCCAAAATATAGTGATCTGATTTCAAGAGATTGATGACCTTTGGATCCTGGCAAAACGAATGAAGCGCTTGATCTACAAGGCTGACATACTTAGCGGAATCACTCCATTTCAGCTCCTCCTTCAGTTTCTCCAGCTGCTTTTGCAAAAGTCTGATTAGGGGAATGACCTGACTCAAGCTGGCAGTGTCTGAACTAACTTCACATGTGACAAGTTCAAAGGGTTTGAGAACCTTGCACAACATGGAAATTATTCTCCACTGCGCTTGACTAAGGTGCATTCCCACTCCTCTCCCTATGTCATAGGCCGTAGTGTAGCCATGGATGGCCTTTTGCTGTTCCTCCCTCCGCTGAAGCATATAGAGGGTAGAATTCCACTGAGTTACTACCTCTTGCTTCAGCTGATGGCAGGGCAAATTCAACAGTTCTTTCTGGTTCTGCAATGTTCGACATGCAGTTTCTGAATGTGGAAAATGTCCAGAAATCTTTTGGGTCACTGAGAGCATCTCCTACATGCCCCTGTCATTTTTTTTAAATGTTGCACCACCAAATTAATTGTATGCAAAAAATGGGATATGTTCGAATTTGCCCACATGTAATGCTCGCACAATATTGCTAGCTTCGTCAGAGATCACAAATCCCAAGGAGTTTTTCTAAGAGGTTCTCAGCGGTATGCCACTGAATGAAACTGGTGATACGCAGAGTAGTCTGCCTCTGAATGAGCTGTCATTTGTTAGATGATGCTGCTGCTGCTGTTTGCACTGTTGGAGGCAATACACCTACCTAGTGGGCTGTCACAGTCATGTAATCTTTAGTTTGCCCTGTCCCACTTGTCCACATATCTGTGGTTAAGTGGACAGTGGACACTACTAAGGGTTTTTTTAATGTCCTTGTATGGATTGGGAATTGCTATTCTAGAGAAGTGGAATCTAGAAGGGACACGTTAGCAGGGACATAGGACTTCCATTAACTGTGTAAAACCCACTGCATTAATGGTGGATATTGGATGCACATCTCATACCAGCATAGCTGTTATGGCGTCAGTAATACGCTGTGCAACTGGGTGTCTGCTGTCATACTTGTTCACCATTGCAAAGGATTGTTTGACAGTCAATTGTTTGTTTAAACTAAAAGTAGTCTTCTTCCTGGTCCCCTTCTGGGATGAAGACCCACTCACAGCAGCAGCAGCAGCAACAGGCGTAGCACTCAAAGATCCTTCTGAGGAACCACGGATAGGAGAGGAGTCAGTCATTCTTATGAAATTGGATGCAGGACTACTTCCGATCACGATTGAGGATGTTGATGATTATGCAGGTGTTGGTGGTGGAGATTGCAGGCGCTTGGATCTAACAGAGAGAAGGGAGCAGCTAGGTGACTCTGGACTGATTGTTACATTTTTAGCCAAAGTTTCTGAAGTTGAAAAACCCTTTTCAATTTCATGAAAGTGCTGCAAGTGACATTGCAGGGAGGAGGTTCCTAGATAGTTATGGTACTTTACTCACTGTTATTTGGCAATGGTTACAAATGGCTTGGCAAAGGTTGTCTGGATTAGGGTGGAAATAATTCCACACATGAGAAGTGGATTTTTTGGTCCTTTGCCCAGGCATGACAACAATGGGATTTTTCCCACCATGGGCAACAACTGTTGCCTGATTTACAGTTTTTAAACAAACATCCTTGGCATCAACATCCTCATCATCATCAACATCCTCATCATCCTTGTTGTTATAGCCAACTACATAAATATCCTCCTCATCCTCCCGGTGCAATTCCACAGAAGCATCCTCGATTTCAATGTCAGCATGTTGACTTATGCTGCTCACCCCCACATGTGCAGAGGGCACACAAATGGTGGAAGGAGAATCCTCTTCAAGTACCATATTAGAAAGGTCAGGCTCACACATGGCAACTGCGGACACACTTGGACTCTCCTCGGGGATCTGTGACTTTTCAGAGCACACAATTGATTCATGTGCCTTAGAGATTTTAATTTTTTTTACACTTCTACAGGGAGAAGGGCTTACATCATCATAAGATGCAGAACCTCCTGTCATAAATAAAGGCCAAGGCCTTATCCTTTCTTTGCCACTTCGTGTAGTAAATGGCATATTGGCAATTTTTTGTTTCTCTGCAGCTAACGTAGCTTTTCATTTTTTTCTTTAACACTGTAAAACATTGCTTGTTTGATTTTAGATGCCTTGACTTAAGCCCTGTATGCCCTTGGGCATCGGCTTTAGTAGATGATGTAGATGGACTAGTATCGTCATGACTGGTGGCAGCTTCAGCACTAGTATGTGGTTCCTGCTCTCCTCTCAACTGATCGTTCTCCATATCAACAAACACAAATTAAGTGGGGTACAGCACACACATCAAGTTTTACCAATTTTAAATATTACATTGCGGTATCAATGAAATACAGTGTCACAATATTTTTTGCGAATACACTGCGTTTTTCACTTACAGTGTCACAATATTTTTCACAAATACACTGCGTTTCCACTAACAGTGTCAATATTTTTTACTAATACACTGCATTTCCATTAACAGTGTGACAATATTTTTTACAATTTCACTGTGTTTTCGACTTACAGTGTAACAATATCTTTTACTAATACACTGTGTTTTCCACTTATAGTGTCACAATATTTTTTATGAATACACTGCGTTTTCCACTTACAGTGTCACAATATTTATTATAGACTGCGCTACCACTTACAGTGTCACAAACAATACATGTATTAATATTACACCACGGTCTGACAGGCAGCATCACAGTAAAAAAAAAATAATAATAATATAGTACACTGGGGTACAGCACAAATAAAATATATAATATATTATTTTTTTATTAATTATATTATTATTAGCTTATACACTGGGCACCCTTGGATGGACAGAGCACCCCTGGTTGGACACAGCAGCCACTGCCCCTGGATGGATACAGCAACCCCTGGATGGACACAGCTGCCACTGCCTCTGGAAGGATACAGCAACCCCTGGATGGACACAGCAGCCCTTACCCTTGATGGACACAGCAACCCCTGGACGGACACAGAAGTACTTACCCTTGATGGACACAGCAACCCCTGGAATGTCACAGCAGCCCCTGCCCTGGATGAAGAGAATGGACACAGCAGCCCCTGGATGGACAAAGGACAGTAGCCACTGCTCCTGGATGGACACAGCAACCTCTGGATGGACACAGCAGTCCCTGCCCTGGATGGACACAGCAAAACCTGGATGGACACAGCAACCCCTGCCCTGGACAGATACAGCAGCTCTTGGATGGACACAGCACATCCGTTCACTACACTCTCCACAGCCGGAGTGACATGGCGCCTATGACCGGGTACCTTTTATAGTAATCCAAAACCCGCAAAAATCCGACAGAGGGAGGATGAAGTTTTGCCTCGTTTTGAGATCCGAGTCAGGCGGGAAAACCCGAGCCGAACTCGGTTCTCGCCTCGGATCTGCAAGTTCGGGTGGGTCCGGTTTTCTCATCTCCAATAATAATGTATTTTTTTTAGCTATGAGAACATAGCAATTTAATGCCAAATGAACATCCCAGCAGAACTTAGTATAAAAAACTGGCGTCATTCTGAAGATCTGTCTAATAGACCCTTTAATTACGTCTCCTGAGCAAATCAAGTGACCTCATGCTAGTATCAGAACTTTTGCCAGAACTTGAGAAAGTGGCACCTTTCTTATGCTTTATATTTACTGAATCATGCTCTGAAATTAGACAAATCACATTATATATGACCCCAAAAGATTTATACTGAGTAGAGGAAGGAGGCAAAAAGGGGAAAGGGCTTGGTCGACTTAGTGTATAGTAGAGACTTAAGTTAGGATTGTTTGGCAAGAGACAATGTAGTATAAGAGTACAGGATAAAACTGCAGTAGAGAAATTCAGTGCTGGAGTTGTTCTACAGTGTTGCTTTGTCTTGTGGGAATACTTTCTTAAGTAATAAGGGCCCGATTCAGAGTTGTACATTAATAGCATCGCTGCTGTGTCTCTGAATGCAGTAGCAATGCTAAAATATCATAATGCAGCTGGAGGCATCTGAAGAAAAAAAGACACCTTCTGACGGTATCGCAGGTCCAAGTGTTGTGTCCTAAGATGCAGCATCAGTTCACCTTGTGACCATTTGAGTAAGTCTAAGCTTACTTAGAATGGGCAATAGAGCTCCTCTGCTGGGGTCAAGAAATCTGCACCGGAAAATGCTGACCCTGGCCTTGACACTCCCACAAAATAGAGGTGACACGCCTCAATTTTTGGGACTGGTCCCTGTCGCTGCCCATTCCTGGCCCTCAAAATACAGCAGCTTGTCAATCAGACTATGGCGTCCAGGCTCCGGAGCATGCACAGTCCACCCACCATCAGACATGTACGCAAACCATCGGGTTTACATACTAGTCTGAATCAGGCCCCAAAGTCTGTCTGGATTGCCAGGGTTGTGTTTTGTAATGTCAAAGAATATGTACAGTATGTTGGATGAACCAGTCTTTTCTAAGGTAGTGGTCAGTGTCTTGAAAAAGACTGCTGTATTCAGACTTGAGAGGATAGTGTAGAGACATGTGGCATTATTAAAGAAGAGAAGTGGATCAGTTCAAGGACACTGCGTGCACATTCTTTTTTGGTGGCAGTGGACTGCAGGAGAATATGTGCTTAAAGACAAGGAAGGTTGAGTTGGACAAAATGGAGATGGAGAAAAAGAAATAGATGACAGCAAGGTGGAGTGGAAGAAGAAACAACTGTTATGAAGAAGAAGGTCAAGAAGAGACCAAAAAGGAACCTCTTGGAAGCTGCAGCCAGGGGAGAAGTAGGTACCTACTGTGCACCTTGTAGGTCTTGTGGTCTGGGAATATGTAGGAAAGACCTGCTTAGGATGCACTGTTAGAGACCATAAAAGAGGAATGGGAATGAGGTGAAGAATATTTCTGACATTTTTTTTCTGGTACACAGATCTAGCATTCTGGAGTGCACAAGAAAGGGGAATGGAGGGTAGTGCAGTGAGGTGACTGAGGTTGAAATTATAGCAGGGGCATGGTGGGTGGGTCATTAAGAAGTGGATGGATGAGAGTGAGTGGATAGTGAGGATTGCACAGCTATAGGATTGGGTGATATGTTATCAGCAGCCGAGAAAAGAAACCAGGTTACAATAATGCCTATCACCTTCTGACTATTTATGTACCAGTGATATGAGACAAGTTTAATGTAAAGCTACATAAAGCAATAGTGCACAAATATTGGATGACCATGGCCCCTGAAGTCCTGTACATGCTGCATAGGAATAGATAAACAAAACTGCATCCAACAAACAGAGCAATAAAAGTACTAATATGCAGTTGTCTATGCTAGGCTGGGCCAAGGGATAGGCATAGAAGGCCTATCTACTGTGCCATTAAGTAAGAGGGTGGATTAACCACTTGCCTGGCATGGTCGTATCAGATACGACCATACCAGACTGGGCTTTCCCTGACATGGTCATATCTGATATGACCAGTCAGGAAAGCTCTGTGGGCGGCTGCTGGAAAATAATTTTCTAGCAGCCGCCAATCACAGAGGGACCTCCTGGTCCCTCTGCACACTGTCCCTCCCTGTGGACAGTCCAACGAAGGCGCACCCACCCCCGACAGCAGCCCGGCGGCTGCTGACTGGGCCAGAGAAGGCAGCGTTGATAGCGCTGTCCTTCTCTCCCTTCCCCTTCTGGAGAGCAGCTGCCGACAGGGCAGAGAAGGCAGCGCTGATAGCGCTGTCCTTCTTTCCCACCTCCGGAGAGCAGCAGCCCAGCGGCTGCTGGCAGGGCAGAGAATTCATCGCTGATAGCGCTGTCCTTCTCTCCCTCCCCCTCCGGAGAGCAGCCGCCAACAGGGCAGAGAAGGCAGCGCTGATAGCGCTGTCCGTCTCTCCCTCCTCCGGAGCTAGCAGCAGCCTGGCGGCTGATGGCAGAGCAGAGCAGCCACCGGGCAGAGAAGGACAGCGCTATCAGCGCTGTCCTTCTCTCTCTCTCCACCCCACCGCCCTGTTAGCGGCTCCCCAGCGGCTGCAAATAGTAGAGGGAGCAGCCGCTGGCCAAGGAGCCAACCCCTTCTCTCCCTCCTCCATTTTTGCAAGCCCCACCCCATATATATAAACAGCAAAGCCCTAGATGTATGTGTATATATATATTATATATATTATTTATATATATATATATACACACACATACTGTGTATATATATATATATATATATATACATACATATACTATATACAGTCAGGTCCATAAATATTGGGACATTGACAGAATTTTCAGATTTTGGCCTCTATTCACCACCACAATGGTTTTGAAATAAAACAAACAAGATGTGCTTTAACTGCAGACTTTCAGATTTAATTTGAGGGTAATTACATCCAAATCGGGTGAACGGTGTAGGAATTACAACATTTTCAATATGTGCCTCCCACTTTTTAAGGGGCCAAAAGTAATGGGACTATCAACTCAAAAGCTATTTCATGGACAGGTGTGGGCTATTCCCTCGTTATTCCATTATTAATTAAGCAGGTAAAAGGTCTGGAGTTGATTCTAGGTGTGGCATTTGCATTTGGAATCAGTTGCTATCGACTCTCAATATGAGATCCAAAAGCTGTCACTATCAGTGAAGCAAGCCATCATTAGAGTGAAAAATCAAAACAAACCCATCAGAGAGATAGCAAACACATTAGGTGTGGCCAAATCAACTGTTTGGAACATTCTTAAGAAGAAAGAACGCACCGGAGAGCTCAGCAACACCAAAAGACCATGAAGACCACAGAAAACAACTGTGGTGGATGACAAAAGAATTATTTCCCTGGTGAAGAAAAACCCATTCACAACAGTTGGCCAAATCAAGAACACTCTCCAGGAGGTAGATGTATATGTGTCAAAGTCAACAATCAAGAGAAGACTCCACAAGAGTGAATATAGAGGGTTCACCACAAGATGCAAACCATTGGTGAGCCACAAAAACAGGAAAACCAGATTAGAGTTTGCCAAACAACATCTAAAAAAGCCATTACAGTTCTGGAACAACATCCTATTAACAGATGAGACAAAGATTAACTTGTACCAGAGTGATGGGAAGAGAAGAGAAGGAAAGGAACTGCTCATGATCCAAAACATAACACCTCATCAGTGAAGCATGGTGGTGGTAGTGTCATGGCGTGGGCATGTATGGCTGCCAATGGAACTGGTTCCCTTGTATTTATTGATGATGTGACTGCTGACAAAAGCAGCAGAATGAATTCTGACAGTGTTTCGGGCAATATTATATGCTTATATTCAGTCGAATGCTTCAGGACTCATTGGACAGCGCTTCACAGTGCAGATGGACAATGACCCGAAGCATACTGCAAAAGCAACCAAAGAGTTTTTTAAGGCTAAAAAGTGGAATGTTATGCAATGGTCAAGTCAATCCCCTGACCTGAATCTGATTGAGCATGCATTTCACTTGATGAAGACAAAACTGAAGGGAAAATGCCCCAAGAACAACCAGGAACTGAAGATATTTGCAGTAGAGGCCTGGCAGAGCATCACCAGGGATGAAACCCAACGTCTGGTGATGTCTATGCATTCCAGACTTCAGGCTGTAATTGCCTGCAAAGGATTTGCAACAAAGTATTAAAAAGTGAAAGTTAGATTTAGGATTGTTTAGTTTGTCCCATTACTTTTGGCCCCTTAAAAAGTGGGAAGCACATATAGAAACCGTTGTAATTCCTACACCGTTCACCTGATTTGGATGTAATTACCCCCAAATTAAATCTGAAAGTCTGCAGTTAAATCACATCTTGTTTGTTTCATTTCAAAGCCATTGTGGTGGTGAATAGAGGACAAAATATGAATATTCTGTCAATGTCCCAATATTTATGGACCTGACTGTATATGCGTGTGTATATATATATATATATATATATATATAATGTGTATATATATATATATATATATACATACACATACACACACGTGTGATCTATACACATGGATATATACATACACTGTGTATATACAGTATATATATATATATATATAGGTATATATATATATACGTGTATGCGCGCATATATATATATATATATATATATATATATACATAGTGTGTGGAGCCCCAACCAATGTCAAACAATCGATTGTTTCTATCGATGGATGAGTCTATCGGCCATCAATGGTACAGCTGTCAATGACCAGAACTACAGTATACCATAAAAATTTAAATTTTTATGGTATATGGTGTTTAAAAAAAAAAAAGTTGCGTTGAAATAGTTTTAAAAAGATGTTCTT
Organism: Taudactylus pleione; assembly: GCA_031769625.1. Classification (NCBI taxonomy): domain Eukaryota; kingdom Metazoa; phylum Chordata; class Amphibia; order Anura; family Myobatrachidae; genus Taudactylus; species Taudactylus pleione. The sequence goes on from JAUIMM010000221.1 coordinate 923,173, forward strand.
GACCTAATTCAATCATAAAAAAACCCGACAATTTCAGAGCGGTTTTTGGAAAAAAAATTTGTCAGTTAATTGGTTAAAATATTATTTTAAAAAAAAATCATATTAAATGTACTACTTTACTTGAATGGCTGTGAAGTTCCACTTTTTTAAATAGCTTCTAATGTGGTCAGGAGGCACAATTGGTATTAGACTAGAGTACCATAGAGTCTGTCTGTCTGTTTGTCCAAACAAATATACTTGGATGGTTTATATATCTTCTTTATTTTTTACCCTCTCTATTAGCTCAAGTTCCAGACTGCAGCAGTAATCATTCTGTCTACTCAATGTCAACAGGGACGCTCCTAGTGGGGGGCCAGTAAAGCACATATCAGGGAGCCGTTGACAGAGCCCAACAGCTATTATTTTAACTATAGTTTTTGTAACCCAGATGATTTCAAATAAACTGCTGGCATTCAATCATGATGCTCCCAAATGCCTTCATGTGTCACAATCATGATGTCATGTGATAGTCATGTTAAATGCAAGCAGTGTTATCAATTCTCAAGAAGATTTCTACACCACCCCAACACTGATATACATTTCTACTGCTAATTTATTTCCTATAAATTTGTTTTTGGTGCTACAGTAAAATATAAAATACTCTACCTCTATACTGGACAGCTGGTCTTCTGATTTGGGAATATCCAGCTCACATCATATCACCCATCTGTAAAAGAAAACACTACAATATATGTTTTGTTGCATTCATTTGTGATATCTAACCAAAAACACCATACAATCATTGTCGCAAACTTGATTGTATTAATATGGTGTTGTGCTATAACACAGGCCGTAACTAGGGATGTGCCAGTGTTGCGTCCGCACAGAGCGCAGTGCTCTATGGGTGGTACCGTCGCTAACTCACAGCTCCTGCATCTGGCTAGCAGGGTGCCTGCACTGCTATAACATTTTACAAAGTCATCTCTCAAGGAGGCAGGTCCATAATAAACTTCCTAGGTCAGATAATACATAAATATCTTTACCTTAACATTAATAAGCTTAACTTAAATAAAAACACAAGACTAGAAGGTGGCATTCAAAAATGGTTAGCTTTATTTAATAAAATGTATAGTGGCAGAAGAAAGAACTGCCAGCTCATTGAGAGAACTTGCATTCTTAAGTGAATTGTGATTTTTAAACAGAAGCAGGTGAGTTAGAATACAGAAAAAGGTGAGTTATACACAAACAGTAACATATATTTTCAATACAACTTACATCTGAGACAATGTTTGGCCTAGTGCAGTGCAGGGGATGGAATGCATTTGTTTTACAGGAGGAATGCTGGAGACTCAGCTGCTGTCCAATCTGTAAGAAATTTTCTCTGCTGCAGGAGGAGATAGCAAAACTTCATGCAGAGATATGTGGGATGTCTGTGTCCTTGAAGCCACCACTGCCACAGAGAGCCCCCCGAAGACATACTGCTTGGACAACTGTGGGCTCTGAAAGGCAGAGATTTCCAGAGGGACACAGACACCTCCCACAAGCTGTGACACTGCAAAACTCATATGCTGCTTTTGCAGGGCTGGAAGGTACAGCTAATATAGGCAAGATATGGGGTCTTCCACTGACTATAGAAAAAGGAATAGGAACAGGAAAATGACATCTTCAAAAAGGACTACACTTCTCTTTGGAGATTCCATTATTAGAGGAGTACACCTGGGAAACACTGCTGAAGTAGTGAGACAAGTAAGGTGTTTACCTGGAGCCACAGCTCCAAGGGATACAGAACGCATGCTGAGAATCGTGAAGGCCGCAAGAAAAGATGGACAGGCGGATGTCATTGTCCACCTAGGGACAAATGACCTGGCCAATGCTGAAGTCATGGCAGTAAAAGATGAATTCAGGAAGATAGGGACTGCTCTAAAGCAGATGGCAACCACTGTAACTTTTTCAGAAGTATTGTCAGTACACAGAGGGGAAGATAGAAATCATCGCATCAGAAACTTCAATGTTTGGCTACAGAAGTGGTGTTATGAGGAGGGATTTGGACTGACAGTCCATTGACATGCCATCTGGCAAGATAGAAGCTTATACAAATATGATGGCCTGCACCAATCTTCAAAAGGAACTAGAATACTGAGTGAACAGTTTGAAGGCTTCACCAAACTTATTTAAACTAGAAGAAGGGGACAGTGAACCAAACATGAAATAAGAAATCTGCTCCCCCCAAAAAGATGTATTATTTATTCTGCATAGCAAATGGAACAGGAAGCATAGCCACAGCAAAAGAAGATGATTTAGAACAAAACCAAATAACCATAGGCAGAGGGATGAACATGAACATACCTAGGAACAGGAGAAATAAGCAAACAAATAAAAGCCTAAGAGCAATGTGTGCAAATGCTAGGAGTTTAGGAAATTTAATCCCTGAACTAATTGCAATAATGACAATGGATGTTCTGGATATTGTGGCTATTACGGAGTCATGGTGCAATGAAAATCATGACTGGGACATAGCTATACCAGGATATACTTTATTAAGGATGGACAGAATGGGAAGAATAGGCGGAGGAGTAGCAATGTATATCAAGGAAAGCATAAATACCACATTAATACATAGTATTGAAGAAAAAACCGAGTCCCTTTGGGTGACTATAGAAACAGGGGATAAAGTGATTCTTCATATTGGGGTGATCTACAGACCACCAGGTCAGGAAGAGGAATTGGACAATAAACTACTGCAGGACATCACTAAAATGGCATTAAAAGGAGAGGTTATAATCATGGAAGATTTTAATCTACCTGATATAAACTGGGAGGTCTGTGGCAAGTTCCACTAGAAGTAGGGACATCCTGAATTCATTGCAGAGAGCCTCCCTCCAGCAATTGGTGAGGGAGCCCACTCGGAAAGACGCAATATTAGACTTAATACTTACAAATGGAGACAGAATATCTGATGTGAAAGTGGGTGAAAACCTGGGATCCAGTGATCATCAAGCAGTATGGTTCAGAATAAAGACAGATACTGACTCACCCCATACAAAAATAAAGGTGTTATATTTTAGGAAGGCTGATTTTGCAGGGATGGGAAGATGTTTAAGTGAATCTTTGGCAGAGTGGAGGAACTTGAAAGGCGTGCAGGTGAGGTGGGAAAATTTTAAAAGTGCAATATTAAAGGCAACAGACCTTTGTATCAAAAGATCAAAAGGGTTAGGAAAACCACAAGGAAAAGGAAGCCAGTGTGGTTTGGGAATGGGGTAGCAAGTATTGTGAAAGCAAAGAAGATGGCCTTTAGGAAATACAAGCTGATGCAAAATAATGAAGACAAAGAGGAGTATCTTGTAAAGCAGAAGGAGGCTAAGAAAGTAATCAGATGTGCAAAGGCAAAAGCTGAGGAGAAAATGGCACAGTCAGTGGGTAAAGGGGGCAAAACTTTTTTTTAAGTATATAAGCGAAAGGAGAAAAACAAAAGGTGGAATAAAAAAGACTAAAGACAGAAAGCGGAAGTCTTGTTGAGGGAGACAATGTAATAGCTGATCATCTTAATAATTATTTTTGTTCAGTATTCACTACTGAGAGAGAGGGAAAGGGGCCACAGTTAAGATGCAGGTGTAATCAGAAAAATGAGGTAGGAACAAGCACATTTACAGAGGAAAAGATCCTAACAGAACTCTCAAAACTGAAAGTGGATAAATCAATATGGCCAGATGGGATACATCCAAGGATACTAAAAGAGCTTAAAGGGGTGCTGGTAACACCATTAACAGAATTATTCAACCAGTCACTAGCTACTGGAGTAATTCCAGAGGACTGGAAAAGAGCAAATGTTGTCCCACTGCACAAAAGTGGAAGCAAGGAAGAGGCAAGCAACTACCGTCCAGTGAGCCTTACATCAGTAGTACGGAAATTGATTGGAAACACTCTTAAAAGAAAGAGTCTTAGATTATCTTAAATCCAACAATTTGTAGGATCCCAAACAGCATGAATTTACTGGGGGGAGATCATGTCAAACAAATCTTATTGACTTTTTTGACAGGGTGACTAAGGAAATAGATAAAGTGGGGGGGGCATAGCTATAGCTTATCTAGATTTTAGTAAGGCTTTTGACACTGTTCCACATCACAGACTGTTAAATAAACTGGAAAGCATTGGATTGGATACAAAGATAGTTGAATGGATAAGATCATGGCTGCAGGATAGGAAACAGAAAGTTGTAGTAAACGGAGTGCAGTCTCAAGAGGGACCAGTGCTTTTTAATATCTTTATTTGTGACATTGCAAATGGTATTGAAGGGAAACTATGCCTTTTTGCAGATGACACAAAGGTATGCAACAGGGTAGACACACCAGGAGGAGTAAAACAAATGATTGATGATCTAGGTAGGCTAGAGGAATGGTCAAGAACAAGGCAACTACAGTTTAATGCCAAAAAATGCAAGATCATGCACATGGGTCTCAAAAATCCAAAGGCTAAATATAGTATTAATGGCACTATGCTGGAAACTACTGAAGAGGAAAGGGATCTAGGAGTCACTATTTCAGGTGACTTAAAGGTAAGCAAACATTGTAACAAAGCAATGAGGAAGGCAAGTCAGATGCTTGGTTGCATAGGGAGAGGAATCAGTAGCAGAAAGAAAGAAGTGATAATACCACTGTATAGGTCATTGGTACGTCCTCATCTCGAATACTGTGTTCAACTCTCATATCTCCAGAAGGATATTAATACATTAGAGACTGTACAAAGAAGGGCAACTAAAATGGTGCAAGGTCTACACCACAAAACGTACCAGGAAAGACTAAAATATCTTAATATGGATAGTTTGGAGCAGAGAAGGGATAGGGTGGACATGATAGAAACGTTCAAATATATAAAGGGTTTTAACAAGGTAAAGGAAGGAGACATTCTTCAAAGAAAGAGAAGTATTAGAACAAGAGGACATGTTCTGAAACTGGAGGGTGGTAGGTTCAGGGGAAATTTGAGGAAAAATGACTTCACAGAAAGGGTAGTGGACAAGTGGAATAGCCTCCCATCAGGGGTGGAAGAGGCTAAGACAGTAGAGCAATTTAAACATGCATGGGATAGACATAAGGATATCCTTCAGAAGAAGTAAGGATCAATAAGGGTTGAGGTAATAATATGTTTAAAAATGGGGCAGACTAGATGGGCCAAGTGGTTCTTATCTGCCGTCAAATTCTGTGTTTCTATGTTTCTATTCAGAATGCACTAGACTTAAGCAAATAATACCACAACTTACAAGGGCAACCTATCCCTTTATTAACTTCAAGTGTGAGCTACAATATCAAAACTAGATTCCGACTCAAGGGATAAGGGAAAGAGGGGACGACTGCACTAGCAATTTATAAATTAAATGTCCCCAATTCTATATATTCAATATGGAATTTTTTATATACTGAGTGGGGGTGTTACCAAGGACAATACACAAATTCATAGGGCTCTATTAACTACAGTCCGCATTTGTAATGCAGATTGTAGTGTGATATTATCGACTGAATTTGCATTGCGAATACAGGCAATATCACAGGGATTTACTACAAATCCCTTGCAGGGACAGAGCTTGCGAGAAATCTCTGTCCCTGTGAATCCCATCCGCACTCTAGTCATGATATTTTCACAAAAGAATACCGTGACTAGTGCCCCGTGCATGCGCTGACCGACCGTCGCTGCTACCCCCAGGCACTAAGCCCCGCCCCGACACTAAGCCCCGCACCCGTGATCGTGGATTTCCCGCAACCCCCCCGCGACCCCTCCTCCCTTAATAGCACTTACCTGCAGTCATCGGTGCTCCGGTGATGTCTTCCATGCCTCCAGTCAGCTGACATCCCATATTGCACTGGGACCCAATCACCTGATGACCGGGCCGCAGTGCAGCATGGGGGACCAGCTGACCAGTTTAGACCACACAGCTGATCACTGGGACCGGCTCCGGGCTCTGCTCTGCCTTTTAGAGCAGAGTAGGAGTCCGGTAACCGGGGGAGACCCTGGATAACGCCACTCCAGGTGGCGTTATTATCACAGGGCTTTCCCCGGTATTTTTTTACAATTTATTTTTAGTAACTTTGGTCGGATCACATTTCCCATTACAATTATGGGAAATGCGATCTGCTTACTAAAACTAAGTGATACTTAGGGGTTGGAGTAGAATTTTACAAATTCTACTCCAATTGCCCTGTAATAACTATAGGTGATACTAAAATAATGTGAAAAGGGTGTGAAAACACCCTTTTTCACTTCATTTTAGTAAAAATAATGTTAATAAATAGAGCCCATAGACACAATCCCAAAAAGGAGGAGAAGAAATGCTCTCTGGTGGCGCACAACAGACAGCATTTCTTCTCCCCTTTTGGCGATTGTGTTTATGAATACCAAAACTAGAGATGAGCATTTAATTTCTACACGGTTCTTTTTGTCAAATAAGCACAAGTTCGGATTTATCTTTTTGGCTGTCCTAAACATGTGAGAGCCGGATAGCCAATAAGATACCTATTTCCAGAACCAAACATAACCGAGTACAACCGAACCGCTCATCTCTAATCAACACTTGCAAGGACCAACTATCCCTTGACCAAGATGGCGGTATCTGACACCCATTCCAATACACATTCAGGTCTGCTTGGAAGAGTGGTGCCACTGACCCCAGTAGGGTAAAATCAGCCTACCCAGTGTATTGACTGCAGCAAGCTGGATGCTGAACTGGTGCTGTTTCCGCATTTAATAAAGCCAATAAACAAGACACAATAGGGAACCAGCAGAAAAAGATGCAGAGCTAAATCTGTCCGAAGACTAAAATGAAGAAAACCTTCCAATCATTGGCTGGCTCGGACCATTAAATAACTACGAACCTGTGTAACTAAGCAACCAAACTTTAATAACCCTATCTGACGCCAACTTGTAGTTTAAAAGCTGTCTGGCTTTTCGTCCCTCAGTTATTCTTCTTATGGGTGGCCCTGCATGTCAGATCATGTAAAGCTGGGTACACACGTAAAGATTTTCTGTCCAGCCATCCAACTAGTTGATTGGTTGGAATGAAAATCTGGTAAGGTCTGAAAGCAAATGACAATCGGCAATTTGCTCCCAAACACCGGAAAATGGACAAAAACTGTTGTTTGAACAAATTGTTTAGATCAAACATGTAACAAACTTGTCTGACCGACCATTTTCATCTGTTTTTTGGCATTTAGGAGCAAATTGCTGATCATCATTACTCCCATTCCTTACCAGGTTTTCATTCCAACCAATCAACTAGTTGGATGGTTGGAGAGAAAATCTTTACGTGTGTACCAAGCTTAAGTCAGCGACTGGGTGATTTGTACATGCCACTGTTCTCTTCATTATTTTCATAAAGAAACTAAACAGCATAAAATGAGCTTTTATCTAACCCCATCTGTGGCTCACTGAAATGTACTGCTGGAGAATCACTGTTCCCTCTTTTTAAATCTGAGGCCATATTTGGCTGCACAACTATGTGAGCAAAAGCTAACAGCTGACACTGTGAAATGCCAGTCCTTTGGTATCTGAAGCAGAGGGAGGAGTGGCGGGGGAATGGGGAGGGTGAGGTGGTTGAGACCTTGACACTGCAAAATCATGCTGTGCTATAGTTACAGGCAAGGGGTCAATATTAGGGCATAAGCGTGGCTGGCCAGGAGAATTTTAAAAGTTTGTCAATTCATTTCAATGGCTAAAATTTGTTTGGAAGTTCTGTGGAAATCTGAATTGTCCACAGCCTGAAATGAGAACTGCAGTGCACGGAGTTTACACATCTCCAGTCCTGTGATAACATAATTTGGTTTAGTTGTCATTTAACAGAGAGGAAGAGATATATGTTTTTTGTTCCTTTTTTAACCTCTTATATCCTCCTATAGAAAATCTGAGTTAAATATATGCCTATCATAGCAGTATTATTTGTAGGTACTAGAGGGCTGGCACAAATGCACACAAATCATATTGAAGGTCACCAGCACTAGCTAACGGCATCTTGGGCCTGATTCACTACTGTATGCAATTTGCTGATTGTTGCGCTCTGCGCATGCATCGCAGTGCGCGTGTGCGTACTAGCTATTGCGATCGGGTGACAACGCAGACCCATCGCTGAGTGATTGACAGGAAGTGCCTTTTGAGGGAGGTGATGGGGGAGGGGTCGGGCAAATGCAACCGTGCCAGTGCGTTTCAACGCTGTTGCAGGGGCGTGCATAAATTATCCGCTGCGATGGCCTATGCAGCCTGAGCCCTCATAGCGTGTGTGGTTGTTAGCAATTTCTGAGTAAAGTCAGAGCTTGTGCAAGCGTGCGTGAAGCTGCGATGGTACTCGATTGTACCAATGGTTTTGCAGTCTTGCTAAACATTACGGATGTGTGGAAGGTAAAGTGGACGTCCTTGTGTAGTGCTGCGAGGGAATAGTGATCGCAATGTATTAACATACTATCGCAGTTAAACTGCGTGCGTAATCGCTATTGAACAGGAGAAGAATCCAAGAATCCCTCTCCAAAAGTGGCCACTAGCGCATGTGCAGTCCGATGGCCACACATGCGCATTACATCAACTGGGTCAGAAAATCTGAAGTGAAGAATTTGCAGAGACAGCTGGATATTGCAGAGCTGTCCCGCAAAATTTTAATGCTGTATTCCGGCAAAATTAAATACCAATATGTTTGCAATGGTGAAACAAAGGTTAGTCTGTCCTCTCTGCAATTCTACAGCCCTATTCCTCAATAAGGGCAGATTGGGCATTTAATTTTTGGAAGAGTTCCCAGTAGGCAGATTACTTTCTTTTTTAAAGTCATCACAGTATTTTTAATTCTCTCTTTATTTTTTGAGTTTGATGGCGAGGGTGGGGGCAACGCTGTCCTTACTGTCCGTGATTGCTCTGGACCAACACTGGGCTAAAGAGGACAGCCCCATCATTATGGTGAGAGTTTGAAAGGCAGTCTGCTCCTATCATTCTAGCATGGGTTCTTAGTCAAGTGAGATGAGATCATCTGGCTCATGAGAAAAGAGCTTTCCACCCAGGTGGATATCTAGGTAAGGGGTTTGCATTATTCACACTAAGAGATATACAGTATTTATCATCATTTAATTTCTATAAAAGTTGGTGAAAATTATGATTTTCACCTATTTTTGTAGAAATTACGTGTCAGGGTAATTCATCATTCATGTCATATCACTGATATCTACTGGTTACAGTTGTCCCCCAATAAATGATGGATATAATGTAATTCTGCAAGTTCCAAAAAAGCATTTTTTTTTGGAACTTGACGGTGACTATACTCCATCCTGAGATGGCATGCAGCATTCTATACAGCAGAGGGACCGAAAAGATCCCTCCCTGCTATGACAAGGGATAATTTTCTCTTAATGAATAGACCCCTAAAGGTGACTCACCAAATGGTAATTATCATTTTGGTTAGTTGAGTCCTTTTTTAAAAGTATCAAAAAAGCTATTTCATAATTTTAGGGGGTAATAAGTATAAGACAAACTATTTACTATATGTTCTTGACATAATTATTTTTGTTAGGATATTGTATTTTCAAATACATCACCTGTAAAATAATGAGTTTCTTAGGCCCCATTTTCCAGCATGCGGTGCAAGGAATATTCATTAATTAACCAACAAGACATGTATGGCATAGCGTGGAGAGGGACACGACCATCTCTGATGCTTCCACAAGTACAGAGCAAACTTATGGTGTGGTAGGTTACTATTCATTATTTATTGGTTAATGTCTATAGTGTTGGACTTTTTCAGATGTACCACTCAGTAGTAGTAATGTGATGGAATAAGGCCAATGCTTTGGAGATCAGTGGCAAGGAAAATGTTGCTGAGATAAAGGGGCACAAGGTCAGATCCTGAATAGAATACAGTAGCTTGACAAGAAAAATAAAATTTTTGTGTTATTGGAAGGACAAGCTAAAATTAAATCTGCCACAAACTGCAGTAAGTCAGTGCCCCTAGTGGCCAGGGAATTGGAATGGATATACCGGTGGACGGGATGCAGGAAGTCAGAGTAACCAGCATCAGCCAGTCCTCCAATCTCCATTCCTGTACATTACAAGAAGTGCACATGTAGAAATTTAGGGCCTCATTTACTAACAAGTTTTATCACCAAAACAAGTGATAAATGTCACTGTGTATGATAAATGGTGCTCCAGCCAATCAGCTCCCAACTGTCAACTGTTAGAAAAATGACAGTTTGGGGGCTGATTGGCTGGAGCACCATTTATCATACACAGTGAAATGTATCACTCGTTTTGGTGCTAAAACTCATTAGTAAATGGGGGCCTAAGTATGGAATGACACAGTGGATCTTGCAGATTGTATTTCCCAACCCCTGTGAGATGGCCTGTAGCCCCATGAAACTCAATTTGTGCAAAATATTACTTATCTCTAGTGCAAATATTTCATTAAAAGAACAATCTTGTGAAATACAAATGTGCCATATTATGCTCAATTGTTAAAAATTGTGTATTATATAGAACAATTTATCCTCCATTAAATATTGAAATAAATAGAAAATAACTCAAGGGTTTTGATACCTATGTATCGTAAAATAAACAGGCCATTGTCACGCCTGATGGTTGGTTTGGGCTGGAACAGGCGTGGGAGGCTGAAGACTTTGGGGGTGTGAATAAACCTGGGTGGCTTGAGCCAGGACTACTTCATGTACTGCTGTGAGGAGGTAGAGGAGCTGCAGAGGATGATGGTCCCAAAAGCGAGAACAAGAATGGAATGCCTTTAGTAAACAGCAGGTTGGAATGAGAACCGGAGATGATAATACTGAATGAATAAGCAGAATCGGATTGGGACCGATGATGCTGGATTGAAAGCTGGGTCAGTTTGAGGCGGATGTTGGTGATTTGAAGAACTTGATGGATTTGGATCTGATGTTGAAGAATTGATGAACTTGACCGGTTTGGGATAAATGTTGAAGAATTTAAGAATTTAGGGCTCAGTTCAGATCCGCTCGCTAGATGCAATAGCTCGCAAATTTGGGAAGGCAGGCAATCGCACGCCAATGCATTAGCACGCCCACTATACCTCAACGAACGATTGTTCTGTATATGCAGACACCCACCAGCCTGTCTTAAGCCGCCCACTTGCGAATGTCATCTCCAGGAAGTGTATGCAACCATCGGTACATCGGGTACCATCGGATTCAATCGCAGTGCTTGTGTTTGACCATACCCTACTGCGAGCACTTCAGTGTAGAAACCAGCCAGATGACGTGTACTATGACGCTGTCTGTAAGTAATACATGCCTCTGAAACGGCATTGAGACACTCAGGCACACCTGCGTTCGCACCTCCACTCCCCCGTTTTTAATGGCCAGCTCCTGTCACCACCCACAAATGGCTTCTCCTGTCACTCACTCTGCTGTGCAGTCTATGCGCAGCGAGCAAACACTTCCCGATCTCTTGCACTGCGATGCATATGCATGCGCACAATGTGAAAATCGGCTAGGTACGAGCGAACGCATCCTAGCGAGCGGGTCTGAATCAGGTCCTTAATTTATATGAGTCCGATGTTGATGAACTTGGTTGGTTAAGACCTACAATATGTTGATGAATTGAGGAACTTGATCGGTTGGAACCGATATTGATGAATTGAAGAACTTAATATGAGTCCAATGTTGGAAGCATCGGATGAGATCTGGAGGGTTCGAACCGATGGTGGCTGTAAGAGCAAGTCTCTGTGGTACAGCCATACTGGTGTGCAAGATGGTGTAGGAGACTTGTTTACCAGATATAAGAATTGGATATAACGGATTGGGACTGTTCAGATACAGAGTACCTGGGAGCTCAGTACTGAGCTGTAACTTCAGCAAGCAGTGACATTGTACTGGCAACAGAGGCCAGTCAGTAAATGGAATTTATAGGTGGAGGATCCCCAGGGATTAGTTGCTGCGATCAGCTGGTCTGGGAGCAGCACTCTGAGTGATGGAGGAGAGTCAGGTGACAGAGTCCAACATGGCTGCGCCCATACTGTTGTTTAGGAGGTAACTCTGGCATGCAGCCTGTGTGCCATCATACTGGGAAGACACGCTATTAGCAAGAGGCTGCGGAGAGCCACCTCCATGCTCAGTAACAGAACATTCAGCAGATGGGGCAGGAGCAGCACAGACAAACCTCAGCATTAGCCTGGAGTGATGTGCAGGGTGAGTGGACCTCTGTGCTATCCTGGACAGGCACCGAAGCTGTAAGAAAGTGGTTTTAATAGTCCAGAGCGTGACAGCTGTAGGTTCTTACAGTTTACATTAGTGACACATTATTCACAGTATTCTGCATAAGACATTTGCTGTATGTTGAGGTAAAATTTGGAATACTAAATGTATCAAATATTGGAGAGCGATAAAGTGAAGATAGATACTAACCAATCATCTCCTAACTGTTGTTTTTCAAACTTAGGGCCTCATTTATCATAAACAATGAGTGATAACACTTGTTGCATATGATAATGGTGCTCCAGCCAATCAGCTCCCAACTGTTATTTGTATGAAAAATCACAAATGGAAGCTGATTGGCTTGAGCACCATTTATCATATGCAGTGAGTTTTATGACTCTTTGTGAATAATAAAACTTGTTGATAAGTGAGGCCCACAGCCTGTAAAATAGCAGTTAGGAGCTGATTGGTTGGTACTTTATCTCTCTTCACTTTATTTCTCCCCAAGGTTTGATACATCTCCTTCTTAATGTCAAATTCCTGTGTGAAATGTGCAGAATTTTACAGTTACATTTTCACTCATCTCCAATTTGGACTATTTGTTGATTTGTATTGGTATTATTGGACCTGATTCAGAGGTAGGCGCTAATGGTACATCTTTGTGCGTAGCGGATCTGAGAAGATATGCAAATGTCGCAGCCACCATTTTTTGTACAGAGACACCAGCCGCCAGCTTCTCAGATCCACTGCTTGCGTGCAAAGACGCACCACTGAATGCGTATCAGTCACATCATTGGACCTCTGAGCAACCCTATAGTCGTGCACAATTTTTGTCGGAACTAAGACGGTGGCGCCAGTCCTGCGTTGTACAAGGACGCAGTTGCTGACTGCAACAAACCCCCATAATGGTCGTGATGTGCCTGTGTTTTATTCGCCACTCCCGTTACCTCTTCCAAACGGTCACTGTCTGTCAATCGCTCTGCGACCTAATCCACACTACTACCGCTTTCGCAAGACCATCGCGGCACTTGCGCAGTACGACTTAGGCACATGTTTGCCAGAAAAAGTATTGGTCATTTGTGAAAACACCAGCATTGCGTCCGCCTATGAATCAGGCGCATTATCATTTCAAATGTATCAAACACTTGTAGTTGGAATGAGTTACATTTATGTATTAGACTTTACCCTGCTTGTTGCTGGGGATTTCAGTGCACCTAGACAAGCAGATTCTCCTAATTATTTATTCTGCATGGGTAACACCAGGGAATGTGAGCACTGACACAGTCATTATATTTTACTCCATTTGTACCCAACACATCTCCATTCAGTAAACACTCTGGGTCTGATTCATTTCGGATCGCTATTGTGATCGCAGCTGCAATTACGCACGCAGACCTGCTGCGAAAATATTCTAATGTTTTCCATTTGCATAGCCAGCACAGAGACGCCCACTACCGCTTTCGCACATCCGTAATACCTTGCAGTCCTGCGTATACATCGGGAGCATCGAGTAACATCGGCTGCTCACACACAATTACAACAGGTCTGACCTTACTCAGAAATTGCTAACTTCATCACACACATTAAGTGCTCAAGCTCCGTATTCTGTCATAGTGGCTAATTTATGCACGCCCATGCAACGGCGTTCAAACTGACAGGCAAACCTGCCTTTCTCCTTCCACCCCCAAACGCTGATATCCCGTCCCTTGATGTGCGATGGCTTTGTATCTGCGTAGGTGAAAGCAGATCGATCACAATGCCAAATCATACACACGCACTGTGGTGCATACATATGTGCAGTATTCATCGTCGGCTGATCTGCGTACGCTGTTGCAGTTGCAATCTGTGATGAATCAGGCCCTCTGTGCAGAACCCGTTATCTAGTAGCAATTAGAGATGAGTGGATTCGGATCTCAGAGATCCGAACCCACCCGAATTTCGGGGATCCGGGGCGACCCGATGCAAAATCTCGCAACCCCGCTGTCGGGTCGCGAGGTTTTGTTTTAAGTGGTCTGACACGGCTCTCAGCCAATCAGTGCTAAGCCCATTGAAAATGCACAGAGAGAGAGAAAAAGATGATGGCGTCCACCACCCCCCGCCGACACCGCTGGCACTGCTGCCCCATGTACTAAGGACACCGTCAGCAACCCCCACACTGCCACACTGAGGACACCACCAGCACGCCTGCACTGCGACCCTGTCAGCACACATGCACTGAGGACACCGCCGGCACCCTGCATTGAGAACACCACTGCACTGCTGATAGTCAGCAAACCTGCACTGAGGACACCGCTGGCACCCCGCACTGCCGACACAGCCAGCAAACCTGCACTAAAGACACCACATGCACCCCCGCACTGCTGACACAGCCAGCAAACCTGCACTAAAGACACCGCCGCCACCCCCACACTGCCGACACAGCCAGCAAACCTGCACTAAAGAAACCACTGGCACCCCCGCACTGCCGACATCACCGGTAACCTTCACTGAGGACACTGCCAGCACCGCAGCACTGCCATTCCATGTACTGAGGACACCGTCAGCAACCCTGCTCTGCCGACACTGCTGTCACAGTAAGTGCACTATTGGTATGTCCAACCCACACTGTATAACACACTGTATCCGTGTTGGAAATTAGAAGCTGAACTGCCACATGTTAGTGCCGCCCACTATGTCACTTAGCTTAGTCAGCCAGCTAGCTGGATGCAACCTTTTGGCCTTAACTAGATGAAGCAAATAATATTGGGAGGTGGTCAAAATTAATTGGAAATTACTGGAAATAAATGTTATTGAGGTTGATTATACTGTAGGAACAAAAACAGGCCAATTTTATGTGATTTTAGCTGTTTTTATGTTTTTTTAAGCAAAAAAAATCTAGATCCAAAACCAAAACACAAAAACAAAACACGGATGTGAGGTTTTGGCAAAACCAATCCAGATCCAAAACCAGGGGGGATCCAGATCCAAAACCAAAACACGAGGGTCGGCGCACATCTCTAGTAGCAATCACTGATCTTACAACCTTAATAAACAAAGTGGAATTAGAATACTAATAAGGAATATTTGTAAGATGCTGTTTTTAGAAAATCAATGATAGTATGTTTATTTTGTTTTTTTTTTACTTTTTTTAATCAATTGAAAAAAAGATAAAATCCAAATTGGGAGCAGACCATTTTAGTGGTGTGAGAATGAATGTGAACTAAATTGCCAAAACAATAATAGCAGTCAGGACAGTACAGTATATGACTATTTCCATGTTTCAAGATGACTAAACAACACCGTCCATAATCAGGAGGACTGTTCCTTCCACAAGGCAAAATTCTCTACATGGTTCCTAGCTGACTCCCACTCCCCTTCAGTTACCACACTCACTGAATTAAGAGTAAATGCAGAGGATTGGTGACACTCTCAGCTTAATCCTGCCATCATTTGTACAGTGGTAATGATTGGGTAGGACTGCGCTCTCCTGTATGAGCAGTTGGGATGATTTGTTGGGCTGTAAGGTGTGGCTGATGTGTTTCTGGGGTGCTGCGCTTTCCTTATCGCAGGAGTACTGGGTCCTGCGTGCTGGCTAGATAGGAGGTGGGGGACGGAAAGTGCCCTCGCCCTGTGGGTGCAGTGGTTGTTAGGGAGTCTAGGATTGTATGTGTGGTTGCAGTGTGTTGGGTGTGATTGTGAGCCGTATGAATGAGAGAGGCGGACACAATAGTGCAGGGTTAGTGTTTTATTGGGGAATTCACAATGCCTCTCCTGTGTAGTCCCGGGCACAAGATGGATGTGGCGATGAGAGTAAGAGAGAGATAAACTGGGGAGATGAGTCGACCCTTTCAGGGGGCTCCTTGCCATGCGGTTCAATTGACCGGCACGTTACCCCTGCTGGACCTTTGGTCGACAGTCTTAGGAAGTCTGGGATGGTGGGGGTGAGAAAGAGAGAACAGGGGGTGGCAAGCAGGTGTGGTGGGTGGGTGTATACACCTGGCGGCGGCCCACGTGTGTATCAAAGTCTCGGACTCTGATACCTAGAGGTAGGTTCGGCCTGATGTAGATGAGGCTGTGGGGGTGTAACGTTCTGAAGGTGAGTGGAGCTGCTGCGGTGGTAGTGGAGATGGGTTCCTGCTGAATAGGAAGATCTCCGAGTGGTGCTGGTTGCTTGTAGATGCAGCTGCGGATGTCAGCTGCTGGGGATTCTGTTGGGGGATTCTGTTGCTGTTGCCGGGTCACGGAGGCGGGGTGCAGGTGCCCCTGTGGAAGCCAGAGATGCGATGTTGGCCTCCCCTGTACAAGGGGGTGGGCTGCCCGGGACGGGCTGAGTGAGTAACACTCCTGAGGTGTCACGTGGGATGGAGTATAGGCGCTTACACCTACAAGTGTGGGGGCAGCAAAGATGGTACGGCTGCGGCCACCAGCAGTCCCCATTGGGATGAGGAGCGTCGGTGGGAGCAAGCTGTGGATTTGGAGTGTGGGGGTGAGTGGGTCTCCAACGCGTTTCGGCAATGGTTCTGCCTTCTTCAAGGAGGTAAGAAGAAGGCAGAACCCCTGCCGAAACTCGTTGACCCGGCAACAGCAACAGAATTCCCAGCAGCAGACATCCGCAGCTGCATCTACTAGCAACCAGCACCACTCGGAGATCTCTCTATTCAGCAGGAACCCATCTCCACTACCACCGCAGCAGCTCCACTCATCTTCAGCAATGTTACACCCCCACGGCCTCATCTACATCAGGCCAAACCTACCGGTAGGTATCAGACTCTGATACTCTGATACACACGCGGGATGCCACTAGGTGTATACACCCACCCACCACACCTGCTTGCCGCCCCCTGTTCTTTCTCCCCCCCTTCACCATCCAAGACTTCCTAAGACTGTCGACCAAAGGTCCAGCAGGGGTAACATGCCAGTCAATTGAACCGCACGGCAAGGAGCCCCCTGACAGGGTCGACCCATCTCCCCAGTCTCTCTCACTCCCACCACCACATCCATCTTGTGCCCGGGACTACACAGGAGAAGCATTGTGAATTCCCCAATAAAACACTTACCCTGCACTATTGTGTCCGCCTCTCTCATTCATATGGCTCACAATCACACCCAACACATTAGCAACCACACATACACTCCTAGACTCCCTAACAACCACTGCACCCACAGGGCGAGGGCACTTTCCGTCCCCCACCTCCTCTATCATTTGTGCAGTGACTGATGGCTGAGTATGGATGAATCACCACCTTAGGCAGAACAAATTGCACCCCTGTATAGTGGGCACCTACCATGTCTAAAGTGATGTAAACTACAGGCAAGCACCAGAGGAAACACAGAGGCTCAAGAGCCTGCCTAGCCCATACAGGGCTCCATGATCCAACCCACCACAGTTCAACCTTTTGTATATTATAGAGCAGGGGTGGCCAACTCGTGGCTCTCGTGCCGCATGCTGCTCTTTTGAGTTTCCGATGCGGCTCCCGGCTCGGCAGACCCCCACTAGTACTGAGAATGCTGGTCTCTGACACTATCAGAGACTAAAGAAGCCTCTGATCTCTTCAGAGGCCAGCATTCCCACTAATGCAGTGCACGGGTGATGTCATGACGTCACCCACGATGGGAGGAGCCCGTCCGCCTGCTGGATTCAGTTAGATCCAGCAGGCAGCGGCAGCAGGCAGTGGCAGCAGCAGCGACGGCAGACTCAGGAGCCCTGAGGCGTGGATCGGTGCCAGCACGAAGACAGGTAAGTTTCTTCATAGGGGTATGGGCAGGGAGGGGGAGCTAGTACTGTTGGCACTACCTTAGGGGACACGACTACAGGGAGCATTGCAGAAGGGGCACAACTACTGGGGGACATTGCATAAGGCCACAACTAATGAGGGCATTGCTTAATGGGCAAAACTACAGGGGGAATTGCAGAAGGGGCACAACTACTGATAGAATTGCATAATGGTCACAACTACTGGGCCACAACTACTGGGGGCATTGCATAATGGGCACAGCTACAGGGAGC
The DNA here is from genome assembly GCA_031769625.1 of Taudactylus pleione. Classification (NCBI taxonomy): domain Eukaryota; kingdom Metazoa; phylum Chordata; class Amphibia; order Anura; family Myobatrachidae; genus Taudactylus; species Taudactylus pleione. Next base: position 941,311 of record JAUIMM010000221.1, read on the forward strand.
ATTGCATAAGTGACATAACTACTGGGGGTATTGTTAATGGGCACAACTACTGGGGGCATTGCTTAATGGGCATTCGTATGAATTGCAATGCGCTTGCGTGACAGCTACACTGCGATAGCACTGCAATTGCGCAGAGTATGGTAAGCCATCGCAGAGTCATTGACAGGTAGTCAGCATTTGGGGGTGGTGATGGGGGAGTGGTTGGCGAAATTCAGGCGTGCCTGTCAGTTTGAACGCCATTGCATGGGCGTGCATAAATTAGCCACTGCGACAGCATACACAGCTTGACTTTTCACTGCATGCGATGAGGTTAGCAATTTATGAGTAAGGTCTGACCTGTTGTAATTGTGCTTGAAGGCCGATGTTACTTGATGTTCTCGATGTATACGCAGGACTGCAAGGTATTACGGATGTGAGATAGCGGTAGTGGGTGGCAGTGGGCATCTCTATGCTGGCTGTGCGACGGCATTGTGACAGCATTCATTAGCATATTATTGTAGCGGGTCAGCGTGCGAAATCGCAGTTGCGATCACAATAGTGATCTGTAGTGAATCAGGCCCAGAGACAGGAATGGCATTATAAAAGGTTATTTATTGAAAAGATCACAATTAAAAGACTGTATGGTGGCAAGAAAGGACGAGCAATAATCATTGCAGCCCAGCAGTGCACCAATGCAAACACAAAACATGCATTGCGGGAGGAGTCTGCCCAGTGGGTGCTTACAACACACAACTAAAAGGGGTATCCAACCTTGCAACATAACATATCACCTGGAAAGGTGCAGTGCTGCCCCCGTGGGGTGGTACAGGCTTCAGACAAAATTGAGTGCACCCAAAATCAAAGCAACTGCACCCAAGCTGAATGACTGGACATTCTTTCCCGCTACCGGTAAATATCCAACAACCAGGGCCGGTGTAAGGTTTCCGGGCGCCCTAGGCAACTTTTCACCAACCGCCCCTGCTCCCTCCGTATCATAATATGCCACGCATCAGTCTCCCCAGTTAAATAATATGCCACACAGCAATGTCCCAAATTATAATGTACCTCATAACCCTGCCGCAAATTCATAATATGCCACACAGCTGTGCCATAAATCTTTAGTGTGAACTCAGCCTAGGGGCTGGTGCCCCTAGGCGGCTGCCTAAAGCTGCCTAATGGTAGCAACGGCCCTGCCAACAACCGATCAATAACCTAATTAAAGGGGGGGCAGGCAGGAAAATTGTACCATGATGCCACAAGCCTTACCCACACAACCCACCCATAGCCTTGTGGTTTAACCCACGACAAGCATAGTTTGCCTTCTATTCTTTTTTTTTTTTACAAATTTTCAACCAGAACTGTATAACTAAAATAACTAATCATTTTATTTTGTAAATAGATTAAATGGCTGAATAGCTAACATGCCAATAAATTTAATGTAGTCCCTATGCTGGCACACCTTGACCCCATATCGTGTCATATACAGTAGTTTTTTTTTTTCTATTAGAAAATCACCTATCACCATAGTTAAGTATTAACTGGCTCAGAGTGGTAAGCGATAATATATTTTTGCTGGGTCAGTAATTACCCCACATGTTACCACAGATAGAAATTCTGAAGATGTGACCTGCTTTGGGCACTTGAGGACTGGAGTTGAGAATCACTGCTGTATATACTGTATATTTATCACGCAGCCAAGACTTTTCCTGATTGCTGTAAAAACTGTGAGGTAAGAAAAGGGCAGCACAACATATAGGATGGCACAAGCACTGAAAAGGAGAATGGAAGGAGTCTGGTGGTGAAGTAATGCTTGAAGAAAAATGCATAATATATCAACTGCTACAAATGAAACAGTGACAATGAGTTATGTATCTTCTGGAAGTAGGCAGAGATGTTTCATCATTTGTCAAAGCTTGTAACAGACTGGTCAATGTATGGGGACGACAGGTAATGTGCATTGCTATGGAGATTTTTTTGTAGCACTCGTGATTATGAGATGCAACATGCACAGATGCTGGAAGTAGCTAGTTTGGCTCTTGTACACTAAGACACACCACATCTTTATCTTAAGAGCGGTTAGATCTGAAGTGTCTCCTGGGGAATATGACTTGACACAAGCTGTTTATACTGACTTTTTTCTCCACGGTTAACAATCATTTTGTATTCTGCGTAAGGAACAGACAATTATTTTAACAGACTCTTTATTTAAGGAGGAAAAATCTTTATTGAGTCTGAAGCAGGCTACAGTAGTTAGATATGTCCTTTTAAGAGTTGTGCTGGGGTTTTTATACGATGATAAGGATTGCATATTTTATATACTGTATACAACTTGTTTTACAATAGTTATAAAAATCAATCACCCTCATACATTTTTCACATTTTATTTTCTCACAATATAGACTATAAAGGGGTTTAGTCAAGAAATTCATACGATCGAAAAATTTGCAAGATACTCAGAAAGTCATTTATGAAGCACACCCAGTGCACAACACAATCAGCCTAGGCTTTATAGCTGTGGGGGAAACAAATATCATCTGGTTGGACTAGACCAAGAAAAACACCTTTTCTTTTTATATAATAATGGTGTAACTGGGAGTTTAGGGGAATGTTTTATTCAATCAGAGATTTAAAATATTGAGCGGTGGACTTAGGACCCCTGTCTATTATGCAAACAAAAGTTGCCATGCTGGTAGCTCTGATCATGTAAATTACCCCAGTCCCCACAGTTCAGGGTTGGGAAGACTGGTACACATTGGGAGTGGGGACACTGCTATTTGTGCCCTTCCTGAGCTATTGAAGGGAGACCCAGGTCCCATTTACAGCCCCAGGCCTCCACATAAAAGTAGGTCCATAATAATGACAGTGCATTGATAATCAGCTGCCCAGTCGACCATAAATCATATCTATTAAAATTGTATTTGTATTTTCCTAGCAAAATACTGATATTTTTCTACGGTTTTCGTATAAAGGGCTGGAAGCATGACGCCCAATGCATCCCGCCATTCATCGAAAGCATAACACCATTTGTGAATTTCTTCAAGTCTACGGCATTAGTAAAGGACAGTTCTCATGGGAAGAGCTGTCTTTAGCGAAAGAAGGATTTCCCGGATTAGGACCCAGAAGTGCTTCTGAGTTACACATGCACAGTGGGGGATGCTCCCTCTCAGGGGGAATTGCAAATAGAAGCACATAGACCCACCGCATACAAGCTTGTTGCATATGCGGTACATCACCCGGCTGGCCAGCTGTCAAAGAGTCATGGGAACTGCACTGCAACTCCCCCTAGATTCAACCAGAGCCTCTCTGGATGTGCAAACTACGGGGAAGGGGGCGGGGTGGCCTGGGTCCCCTAGAATAGTGGCCCATTAAGCCCTTGCGAAGAGACGGCCATGCATGTGATAACAATAGCCAGGGCACATATATGAGTATTATGACAGAGAAAGGCATGACCGAAAACACGCATGCAATTTTTACTTAGTTTGGAAAAAAAAAAGCATGCGTGAGATCCCCATACTATTATCTCACTGCGCATTATCCCAAGGATGTTATTCTATTGTGAAGCATGGCAGCAGGTGCAGATGCTCCTCGGCTGCAGACACTAAAAACTTGTCAATGTAGAAGGCAAAATAGATTGAACATGACATAGACAAATCATCCTACAGCCTAAAAAAGACCAAGTAGTAGGAGAATTTGTATATTGCAGCAAGAAATTGACCCACAGCAAACACCATTATTGATCGGCTTATTTAAGTAGATATAAAAAAAAAATCTCTTTTACATAAAGTTCAGACCTCAATCCCATCATGTTCCCTGACAGTCTGCATCCAGCCTGACGGAACTCGAGCAATACTGCAATAAGAATGGGTGAAAATCATAGTGTACAGGTGAGCAAAGCTGTTAGAGAATTGTCCATATAGATTTACAACTGTTATTATTATAGTTGAAAGTGATATTAAAACAATTGGGTGAATTCATATGTAAAATGTATTATGTAACATAATTCTTTAAAGTGTTTTTCATTGACTTTGTAGAGTATTTTTGATCACTGGTAAGAATTCCAAAATAAATTCATTGTGGTTCTATGATGTAATAAAAAAAATTCCAAAGGGGATGTTTACTTTTTATAGCCACTGTAAAGCTGCCAAGTATTTGTGAACTTTTTGTAAGATTCTCAGATATTCTTTTCTTCTGTGTAACCTGTGAGTTGGATAGTTGGACACAGAGCAAAAACAATCAGTACACTCACATGCTATATATCCCACCAAGATTGGTAACTGCCTGCAGTTGAATCTTGAATGTCTGGCATTTATATGTAGCCTCCAGGGAGATGATGTTCTTTGGGAAGTGGGAAAATATTTGCAATATTTTAATCTGACTGCATTTCAACACTATGCATTATGCCAAAGTCATATTTTAATGCCATATGTAAGGTTTGAAAAATTAAATTTTACAAAAGGATTGAGCTAATTCATTGTTAACTGCAAGTTTGTATTGTGCACACAGTATATGCTCTCTCTCTCAATGTATATATAATATATATACTTTATATATAATAAGCAAGAAAGTGTGTGTTTGTCTGTTTTTACTGTATGCACGGCCAGAGTTTTGTACCTAGCTCCACCAAATTTGGCATGTTGGCGTAGTTTGACCAGAATTAGGTTTTTGTCTATGTTTGAGGTTTGTCAGGGCCATGGAGGTCTATATGGTGCCCACCAAGTAGGCATGGAGTCTTTGATTTTAAATTTTGGTTTAAGTAAGTTCGCTCATGATGTCTTCCAGTGCCTAAAACTGCACTGATCGGAAGGCACAGGCTGATATGTACCAGTGGGGGGCAAGCAGAGCTTTAGCAGAAGACCAATGAGTGGTAGGGTCAACTGTCACACTGCACCTGCACTGAAAGTTACTAATTTCCTCCAAGCACATTTTCATATGCCATGGTTTCAAATGGACAGGTTACCATTCCTGTAGACCTAAGGCCAGTACACACTAGACCATGTCTAACGTGTACCGAACACGTTAGCGACGGGACCAGGCGAGGTGCTGTCATCGGCAAGTGCTTACACTTTGCATTTGGACAGCATTCCCCTAGCTAATGAAGTCTCCAATCAGACCTGCATGCAGACCGCATCATCAGCATGCATTGTCAGCAACATAGTAGGTACACACTAGATGATGTACCCGATATGTCATTCGATTTGGCCGGATCAAACAACATACTGTATTGTCCAGTGTGTACCTGGCATTAGAGAAAGCTGTGAAAGAAGCACAAGAACTGCAATTAAGTGTTTATCCAAACATACGTCAACATTTCGGAGATCACAAATGACTAGTGAACATGCAATTCTTGCACCAAATGATTAAATAGTAAATAAAATCAATGAGACAATATTGTGGGAACTGCCAGGTGAATTTGTCAATTATAGATCAATTAACACTGTCACTGACCCAGACCGAGCTGTGCATTATCCAACTGACTTTCTAAGCTGCCAGGAACCTAGCAGGGATGCCTCCGCACAAATTATTTTTGTATGTCTGTGCACCAATCTTTCTGCTTAGAAACCTGGATGCTGCAAAGCTTTGCAATGGTACAAGACTTTGCATAAAAACTCTCAAAGCCCATGTCTTTTAAGCCACTATTATAACAGGATGTGTTACAGGAGAGGATGTGTTCATTCCTCACATCTCACTCGTACCAATAGAAATGCCATTTGAAATCAAGAGATTGCAATTTTCAATCTGACCCTCTTTTACAATGACCATCAATAAGGTGCAAGGTCAATCTTTGAAGGTAGCAGGTATTGACCTGCAAACTCCTTGCTTTTCCCATGGGCAGTTGTATGTGGCATGTTCAAGAGTGGGGGCTTCCAACAGCCTTTTTATTCTGGCTCCTAATGGAAAAACAAACAACATTGTTTATATCTCAGAGTTGAGGTAACAGAGTCTAAATACTCTATAGAAATGGATAGATAGGTCCTTTGCAGGGCTAGAACTATGTTAGCAAACAGCAGGGTCGTTTTCAGGATCAATGGAATGGGGTTATAGGCGGGGACAATGTAAAAAGTGAAGACTTTAGATGTACTTCAAGGTATATATATATATACAGATGTTCCCAGCTGTATTTTTGCTCAATATGCTATGAAGTGCACCACGCATGGCGCGCCACACACCGCACCATGAGTCGCGCCACACAGAAAGTTTAGTACTGTGGCGTAGCGCTGGAAAAAAGTCATAATGTGTAATACAACTTTTTGACCACCAGGTGTCACTTTTCCTAAACTACATAGCGCATGCGTCTGATTTACAATGCATGTTCTGTATCACCGCCCGATGATTGGCTGACAGAAGCGGTGATTCGGTACACTATACAGTATTACAGCGTTTTCCACATGGTATCAGGAATGTATAATAAAGTGGTAGAAGAATACCTAATAAAGTTTTAAATCATTAAGCTCTGTATTACACACTGACTGTGCGGTTGAAATTGCACACTTGCGCCAATGTAAGTACTGTCGGCACTGTCTCAGACTTAGACATTGTAGTGATTTCATTACTTTAGGAACTACAGTACTGTAGTAATGGGTGAAGCGTGTGGCCTAGTGGTCTAATGCCTAGTCTCACTGCTTCTCCCATCTTCTTGTCCCGTGGGTTTGAGACCTTGAAAATATAGTTTTTTTATTATTATTATTATTTTTTAAATCTTCACTTACAGTATTCAGTATTCAATACAGTTCATGTGGAGCTCATGCTCAGTGCTTCGGGAGTCAAATGCAGCGAAAGTGGGATTTTTGATACATACCTTAGAGCGCAAACTTGCGTCAATGTCGGCGCTGTCCCAGACTTGGACACTATAGTGATATCTCATGACCAGTAACTGGTAGTGGGCTCTGTTTGAGAGAGAGATCTCTGCATTACAAACTGACTGTGTGTTTAAAGCGCAAACTTGCATCAATTTCGATGCTGTCCTAGACTTGGACACTATAGTGATTTCATGAGTACAGTAACTGGTAGTGAGTGGGCTCTGTATGAGAGGGGTATTATATTATGGGGTATTGTGTGTAGAATTTTGAAGACAAACATGAATTTATTCCATGTTGGAATAAGGCTGTAACATAACAAAATGTGTAAAAAGTGAAGCTCTGTGAATACTGTCCGGATGCATTGTATATCTATCATCAGTTCTATTTGGAGTCGGAACGAGTTCCGCCTCCTCCAGCCCACCTTACCTGGCCAGCCGCTCAGCCAGCCCTGCGCCGCATGGTGGCGCCGGGCTGGAGCAGTTGAACGGCAGCGGACGCAGGAGCAGGGTTAAGTTTTGTGTGTTTCTTTTTGTGGTAAGGGGTACTACTAATGGGGGCATTACTAATGGGGGCATTACCACTGGGGACACTACTAATGAGGGCACTACTACTGGGGACATTACTACTGAGGGCACTACTACTGGGGGCATTACTACCGGGTGCACTACTAATGGGAGCACTACTAATGGGGGCATTACTAATAGGGGCGCTACTGCTGGGAGCATTGCATAGGGGCACTGCATAAGTGGCACCACTCCTGGGGCCACTGCATAAGGGGCACCCCTACTGGGGGCACTGCATAAGGGGCACTACCACTGGGGGCACTGCATAAGGGGCACTTATGGGAGTACTGCATAAGGGGCACCACTACTGTGGGCACAGCATAAGGGGCACCACTACTGGGGGCATTGCTATAGGGGCACTACTGCTTTGGGCATTATGTGTAAGGGGCACTCCTGCTGTCTGCATTGTATAAGGGGCACTGCTACTGTGGGCATTATATGTATTAGGGGCACTACTACTGGGGGCATTGTGTATAAAGGGTACTAATGTGGGCATTGTGTAAATTGGGCACTACTTTATGTCATAACTTGAATAAGGGACACTAATATGTGGTGTAATGTGAATCAGAGGCACTATGAGCCTGATTCAGCAAGGATCGCGAAAGTATGCTAATAATAGCAGTCGCAAAGCACTCTCATGGACAACATGCAGACGCCCACTTCCCCTCTCGCAAATCCGTAATACTTTGCAATCCATCCAAAACATCGGTATTGTCGAAGTACATCGGAGCAACTCGCACATTTAAGGCAGGTCGGACCCTATTACTAAATTGCTAACTTTCCTGCACGTAGTGAGAGCTCCTGCTGCGTATGCCTTCTCAATGTCTAATTTATGCACGCCCCTGCAACGTCATTCAAATGCCCTGGCATGCCTGCATGCCACCTCCCCCTGTCACCACCCCCAAATGGTACTTCATGTCAATCACTCTGCGATGGGGGGGTCTGTATACACACTGCGATCGCAGTAAGGCATTCTCACATGCGCAATGCATTCGCAGTTCGCAACAATTGATCGTCTGTGTAAGCTTTAGCAGTTGCGATCCTTACTTAATCAGGCCATATGTTCGGTGTAATGTGAATAAGATTGTGCTATTGTGTGACCACGCCCCTTTCTTTTGAGACCATGCCCCTGTTTACAACGCACGTCTATGCGCGTGCTGTCCCTTTATTGAAAAAAGCGAGGGAGGGTGCAAATTTATATATTTATAGTCTGCAGGGGGCGCCAGGGATGGGGGGCGTGAGTTCCACCACTTCTCTAGGACCACGTTAAACACTGGGGAGATGGATGGAATCCTCCATTGCTTGCTCCTATGTGGATGATGTTACCGTGTATTTTCGGGTTGTAGAAAGTATGACTGCCTGCAAAATAATTTCCTCAAAGACTTCAGGATCTATGATCAAGAAATATAGTAACTACACTATCTGGGCATTAAAAGCCTTAGAGCTCTCACGTTTTACAACTTTGGGTAGACTAATAATGCTAAGGACATTAGAGAGGACAAAATTTAGTCGGCTAAATGTGTTTCTTTATGTATCTGTTTTGTATGTGTGTTTATGTATCTATTGAATATTTATATTCTAGGTTCCAGAACCTGTTTTACAGCCTCAGTAGTAACACAGTCTGAAAAAGGGAGTTACATGCCTGCATCCAAGTCTGGGTATTGCCTTGTGTAAATGCATGCATGGATGATGATGTGAGGATTATTATGATGAATCATGGTGACTTCCTATTTCACCTAAACCTGAGTCTGAAGCTTTTGAGGAGATGCCACATAGGAATAGATGGGGTCAAGCACTATTGGGGAATTTTATAGTGGTTTTCCTGTGTGGTTTCACAGTAAAAGTCACCCTTGTAACAGGGACTGATGAACCTTGTAATAGCTGTAGCCAAATTATGTATATGAAAAGCTATTGTGCAATAATTAATAAGAAAATTAAATGAAATTGTTTTAACAATATAGGTGGTGTTGAACATTGGGGGACAACTTAAAATAATTAAGACTAAAGAGTGTACAGGTTTATTGTTGAAAATGTTTGCAATGGTCATATGTGAGAAATTGTGAGACCTTTTTGCATGACCAATCAAATACGGTGCCACTCTATATTTGCCACTATATTTACACTGCCATTTATAGTTGAGGTTGGATGTCCCCTCTCCTAACTCTCAATGTGTCATCAACATGGATTAACCAATGTGTATAATTGAATCTTCTAAACTTCTCATTACTCCTAAACTTGAATTGGGCCTTATATGTTTGCCCTTTAGTGTTAGATATCCTTTGAAGGCACAATAAGGAAGTAGCATTTGAACAGTAAAAATGCACTGACCATTTAGAGACTGTTTTATATGGGGGATATTTTTGGAAAATTAAAAATATTTGCTGATTGGATGGTTTGGGGGTATTGTGTTACTGGACTAAGCTTCATAATAATTTTTTTCATATTTTTATAAAACTCCCTGGACTCCAGGTGTTTTCCAAATAGACCCTCTACTTGGCATACAACCCTTTTTTATTGGTTCTGACCACTACTTTATTCTAACATCTCAAGGATTCACAAATTCTTCCTCATGCCACTAGTCACTAACAAGCCCCAATTTAGTTTTAGGCCTTTTTCTTTCAGCTTCTATGCTCTAAGCCGGTGATTTTCAACCTTTTTCAACTCGCTGCACACCGAACACGATTTTAAAATTGTCAAGGCACACCATCAGTCCCCCACAGAGAAAACATGCAAATTGGTCCCCATAGGGGGACAGGACGGGACGGCAAATACATTGGCTGCCGCAGAAGAAAATAATCACATTGACCCCCACAGAAATCAAAATCAAAACACATTGGCCTCCACAGAAAACACTGCTCAGCAGTGAGAACTGTGCGGGTGGGTCGGGGACGAGGAGTGCGTGACCTATGATGTCACGCTGCCGCTTCTCCATTGGTCACACCTGGGCAGTGGCTGAGTCATCCGGAAGAGCTCAGCTTCATTGTAGCCTCACATGGTATGTTTTCGCGTACATTTTGCATACATTACCAACAATTATGGTAATGAAAACGTACATTGCCAACAATTATGGTAATGAAAAGTAGACATCTTTGGTAATGAAAACTAGACATCCTTGCTCACACTGCTATGGTATACTTGCCAATTCTTGTCCAATTGTCACATTGCAACTGCCACTCTGTATTTTATTGAGGTGGGTGGTGCTTGATGTCACAAAACCTCTGCGCACATGATAATGAATAATTTCAGCAAGCCTCATCCTCCACACTCTTCCTTTTCTACTACTTCTTCATATATGCTGGAAGTGAGGTAGGAAAAGTAGTAGAAAAAGAAGAGTCTGGATGAGGCTGATGTTTTATCCCGTACAGCCCATGAGAGAAAACACAATGCATCAACAATGCAGTACATACCTTAGAATACCTAAGTTCTCAATACCCTCACATATGACTCCGATGTAATTCTTAATCCTCCCCACGGCGCTTTAATCAAGGGACAGCGCACCCCGGAAAAAAGGGGCATGGTCTCAAAAGAATGGGTCATGGTCACACAATAGTGTTCCCAATTCAAATTACGCCACACAGTAGCACAATCTTATTCACATTACACTGCACATAGTGCCCCTGATTCACAATACACCACATAGTAGTGTCACTTATTCATGTTATGACACAGCAGTACCCATTATACACAATGCCCACAGTAGATGTGCCCCTAATACACATACTGCCCACAGTAGTAGTGCCCCTTATACAATGCCCACAGCAGTAGTGCCCCTTACACATAATGCCCACAGCACTAGTGCCCCTTATGCAATGCCCACTGTAGTGGTGCCCTTATGCAGTGCCCACAGTGGTAGTGCCCCTTATGCAGTGCCCACAGTGGTAGTGCCCCCAGTAGTTGGTGCCCTCAGGAAAGGTGCCCCTTATGCATTGCCCCCTAAGCAATGCCCCAGTAGTAATGCTTCTGTAGTAATGCCCCCTGTAGTAGTTCCCTGTAGTAATGCCCCTAATAGTGATGCCCCCTTTAGAAGTAGTGCCCCCAATAGATATGTCCCTTGTAGTAGTGCTCCCAGTGGTAATGCCCCCCCAGTGGTAATGTCCCCTGCAGTAATGTCCCCTTTAGAAGTAATGCCCCCAATAGTAATACTCTCTGTAGAAGTAATGCCCCCTGTAGTAATGCTCCAATAGTAATGTCCCCTGTAGTAATGCCCCTGTAGAAGTAATGCCCCCTGTAGAAGTAATGCCCCTGTAGAAGTAATGCCCCCTGTAATTGTGCCGCGCACACGCAGAAGAAAACAAAATACAATACTTATCTGAAGCCGCACTCCTGCACCTGCATGACATCTTTCCCATAGTTCACTGCACACTGCAGGAGCTGTAAGCCGTACCTCAGGAGTGAACTGCAGCCTACAGCTACTGCTGGCACTGGTGGGAAGGAGATGCTGGTAACAAAATTTCAGCAGGCAACCGGCAATTGGAGCCTCCATGTGGCGCCGGGCTGAGGTGGACCGGAGGAGGCGGAACTGGTTCCGTCTCCAAATAGAAGTGACGGAACGCAGTTCCTCCCAGTTCCGGCCCACTTTAACCCCTAGTCTGCCAACTATAGTGCTGCAAGTGTCTCTATCCAATTCATAAGTGAACTGCAGTTTTAAAAGGAGTGGAAATGATACACTGGGATAGATGTATAGTGGCACACATTATTTATGACGCTATAACTCTTCCTGCTTCACCTTTTTACCAAGGCGAAGCAGGAAGCACTACTAATGAGATATGAAAATGTCCCCCTTTGGCGATCCCTGTCTTAGTACACAGCTTCACACAACTCCCCTCCCGGCCGGCTCCAATGGGTATGCGCAGGATCTTGCAAGCATCGGGAGATCTCATGTGCAGCCCAGAGCCGGCAGCCACCACAGCAGGCACAGTGCTGTCCCTGCTGTGGTGATAGGGCAATGACGGCTGCAGCTGTTTATATCGATAGCTGCAGATCTCGGAACGGTCAGTGCCACTGAGTGTTCATACATTGCCCAGCACATCGGCGCTGATATCTTTTAGATAGCGCTGATAATGACAGGGGGACATAGCATTTAACACCAAACCCCACAATAATACATGGGGAGAAGTGGTATCAGCACACAATTTGTGCGCTGATACCACTTCTTCCCCATATCGGCCATTCTACATCTCCCCCAGTATTACATACACCTGTCTAGTCTAGTAAGATATTTAGGGGCCTATTCATCATAACTAAAATTTCTCTGGAGGTAATTAGGTTTAGAACTCACATGAAGTTCTACCTAATTACCGGAGAAATTCATCATTCCTCCTCTCCATAACTATCTATTCCGAAAAGCTGTCATTTTTGCGATGACAGCTTTTCAGGAAATAGATAGTTATCTCTATCTACACTAACTTACCGCAGCTGTAATCAGTGCTGCGCATGCGCTGTTACATTCACAAAATCAGCGCAGAACACATGACAGCATAGCAGACGGAGCCAGAGGAGAGTGCAGAGTGATGGAGGAAGACGCCGGGGGATCTGCCCAGCTGAAAGCAGGTAAGTGTTAACTACTATACGGCACCTCACAGTGGCGTATGGTAACACCATCAAATTCCGAAAATACATAATTTTTGGAATTTGAAGAACACCATATTTTCCATATCCCCATACTAATGTATGGGGAGTGTGGAAATTAACGCAGGGGGACTTAGCAAGGAGATATCAGTGATATCTCCTGTGCTAAGTGTGTTCATGAATACTAACATAACGTTAATTAAGGAAAATGTTCTTAAAAACTTTATTTTAGTGTTGATGAATAGGCCCCTTAGTTTGTTATCTCACGGGATAATATATGTAACATTATGGTAAAACAGAGTTCAGCAAATACCTTAATCAACATATGACTAATTTCCTTGAAACCAAATATCAATTTGTTTAGTTTGATGGCGTGGGCGTTTTGTTTAAAAAGCTGGACTACAGCCTGAAGTTTTTTCACTCAGACTGTGACATAAAAGGAGAGATATCTCAATATAGCAAGAGCATTTTTAAAGTGAACCAGTCATTCTTAAATTTTCTCTCATATATACTGTATATATATATATATATATATATATATATATATATATTCATATATACAGTCAGGTGCATAAATATTGGGACATTGACAGAATTTTCATATTTTGGCCTCTATTCACCACCACAATGGCTTTGAAATGAAACAAACAAGATGGGCTTTAACTGCAGACTTTCAGATTTAATTTAGGGTAATTACATCCAAATCAGGTGAACGGTGTAGAAATTAAAACGGTTTCTATATGTGCCTCCCACTTTTTAAGGGGAGATAAGTAATGGGACAAACTAAACAAGCCTAAATCTAACTTTCACTTTTTAATACTTTGTCGCAAATCCTTTGCAGGCAATTACAGCCTGAAGTCTGGAATGCATAGACATCACCAGACGCTGGGTTTCAGCCCTGGTGATGCTCTGCCAGGCCTCTACTGCAAATGTCTTCAGTTCCTGCTTGTTCTTGGGGCATTTTCCCTTCAGTTTTGTCTTCATCAAGTGAAATGCATGCTCAATCGGATTCAGATCAGGGGATTGACTTGGCCATTGCAGAACATTCCACTTTTTAGCCTTAAAAATCTCTTTGGTTGTTTTTGCAGTATCCTTCGGGTCATTGGCCCTCATTCAGACCCACTCGCAAGTGGGCGTACGCACGTTCGCCGTACGTAAAAAAATATTTAAATTCAAGCACTCGCTCGTTTTTTCCTACGCAGCTAAAAATCCGCCCCAAACTCAGGCGACCCCTCCTCTGACTAACGAGCGTGCCAAATAGCGAGCGTACATCCCCGAAATGGCTTGAAGGGAACGCACGCACAAGTACAAACCGGAAGTGGGACTGTCAGATTACGATTACCTGCTCGTTTTTTCGGCCTACCTCCCTTAATCGTATCATGCCAATCAATGTATCAATTAGCTTAATTTTTTTTTTTTTTCAACACAATGCAATAAACTTTAATCTTGTCCGTGTTTGTATTTGCTCGCAGAATACGTACGGCTGAAACCTTCGCTTTTATTGTTCCTAAGACATGTTAGCCCCAATTAAACAATTGTTCTATTTGTTTGTCTCCCCACAATTTTTCTGTGGTTCATTTCTTTATTTAAATTAGCTTACGCATGTCACTGCATCAAGCCTATCATAACTCTCAAGAGATTTCTGGCCCTGTCGAACACATGACTCATACACTAACCAATAGAATAGGTCCTGTTAATTTCCCAAATACATTAGCCAATCAAATTTTTTTTGGGTGCTTTATTAAAAATATTTTGTCAAAAAAACACCATTGCCATCATGAGATCCGCCGCATTCACCAGGCGCGAACTGCTGGTGCTGACGGAGGTGATGGACAGGAGGATCACCAGTCAGCCTCCACCCATCTCCAATAGGCACAAGCGTTCCGCATATGCGGAGGTACGTCGACGCCTGCGCTCCTTCGGCTCACGCCGACATATTGGCCAGCTGGAGCGCAGGTGGTCGGACCTGCACAGGCGGACGCCCCGCTTGCTGGCATGCTTTCGCATGCAGATTGCGGAAAGTAAGTGTTCTTGACTGTGGTTTTCAAGTTTATCTTGTGGGCCCTAACTGCGTGTGCATGTTTTCATGTCTGTCCTATTGAGTCATTGTAGTCATATCTGCATGTGCATGTTTTCATGTCTGTCCTATTGAGTCATTGTAGTCATATCTGCATGTGCATGTTTTCATGTCTGTCCTATTGAGTCATTGTAGTCATATCTGCATGTGCATGTTTTCATGTCTGTCCTATTGAGTCATTGTAGTCATATCTGCATGTGCATGTTTTCATGTCTGTCCTATTGAGTCATTGTAGTCATATCTGCATGTGCATGTTTTCATGTCTGTCCTATTGAGTCATTGTAGTCATATCTGCATGTGCATGTTTTCATGTCTGTCCTATTGTTTTTTTTTTATTTTTTTTTATTTTTTATTTTTTTGGTTTCCTGTTGAAACTAACAACAATATTTTGGTCATTTTTTAGGGGCACAGCAAACACTACGGCGGCATCGCCACACAAGACGCCGGTCCCGGCCCCTCTCTCCAACCCCCAATTCCTCTATTCCCCCCTCCTCCCCAGACCCTGTGGCCGATATTTCTGGCCTACTTCCCCTCCAGCCCAATTCCCCCTCTCCTCCATCCGTCCCTCCTCCAAATACCCCCTCCCAGGATCAAGAAAACACCTTGTCCCTCGGGTTGGGGAATGTAGCCACCTCCGAGGTGGTCCAGGGAGTGGCTTCTGGCTCTCTCGTTTTGGAGAACGGTATGTTTTTAAAGTTTATTTTGGACACCACAAACTGTTTGTATGTAATCATGTGTCGTCCCCATTTTTTTTGTCTTTTTTTCGCCTTAGGGTATTTTTGGGGGTTGTCTTTACCTGTTCCTGCTGATGTCACCATACACATATCACACCTGTGTGCCTTTTTTTAGGGCCCTTGTATTTTTGGCATACGACATTTTGGGGTTCTTGGTTTTATCCGTGTAATTTTTTTTTGCCCCACAAGCTTGTAAGTTTGTGTTTGCTTGTTTTTTGTTTTTTTACAATGTTGCTTCATTATCGATTTATTAATCCCCAAACTTTTGTCACCCACAGAGGAACAGAGGCATCGGGAAGACATTGTGAATTGTGTGGGCCGTATGCGGGAGCAGGTCACCGGGCTAATGCAGGGCCTTGACCATCTGTTGGTCCTCCTTAGGAATTAGTTTTTTTTTTAATTTTTTTACAAATTGTTTCTTAATAAATATGTTTAAAATCAAGCTCTGTCTCATGCGTTTGGAGTAAATCCAAGATTCTTTACAGTGACATAAGTAGACTCTTCAAGCAAGGTTTGCCCCAGAAACTCACTACAGATTGTGTGTTGTATTTTGAATGCAAACAGGCACAAGAAACACCTCCCAGTACCAATGTCATTTTCCTTTTTTGTGGTGGTCAACATGATAGTTTACACCATTTTCAGGTTCCTATTTGGTGGCCAAACTGCTTAGGACAATCTTACGAAGGCAACTGATTGTACACGATTCCTTGTTGTGTTGGTTAGTACCCCGAAAACATATTACATTTTAGCTCCACTTGCTTCATTACTGGGTTACCCCTTAGGTAAAATTAACGTTTGGGAGTTTGTTTACACTTGCTTCTAACGTGCCCAAAAAGGAAACAAATTACACTCTCCAAATATTTATTCACAACAGAAATCAAAATACAAAGTGGTCATTCACAAACAAAACACACAGTGATAATCAGAAAAACTCCATATACCAAAAAAACTAAACAAACACACAACAAATCAAGAACTAGTTGACGAAGGTCCATGCCCACATGATTTCAAAAATATGGCGTTGCAATATTGGTGTCAGAATATATTCCCGAAGTTTCCACAGAAAGGTTTTGGAAGGGTAGCAGGAAGTAGTCATCGTGGGAGTGCCAAAGATTATGCAAACAACAGAAGATGGTGCAAGAATTAATATAAAAAAAGATGAACGTTAAAAAAACGGAGCACATTGGGTATACACACTGTTGTTTGATCAATAATTACCTAAAATATCGGGCCACCACATCATCGCGTATGGCCCCCCCACATACTGACCTCCGACCAACCTCGGGGGGGCCATCCTCAGGTAAGGCATCCTCTGGCTGCATTGGAACACCACTCCTTATGGCAATGTTGTGAAATATCCCACACAGGACCACAATTTTCGAAACCATATCCGGCAAATACATGAGCTCACCACCAGAGCGGTGGAGGCATCTGAATCGGCCTTTTAAAAGGCCGATACAGCACTCCACCACTTGCCTGGTGGCTGTAAGTGCGGTATTAAACTCACTTTGTGGACCTGGTGTGGGAGCCAAGTAAGGAGTGAGCAGCCAGGGCATGCAAGGGTATCCACTGTCTCCTGTGAAAAAGAATAGACAACATCAGGATCACTGTGTATCAAGCTTAGCATTGTTATGTACTAAAGGTCTCCACTTACCCAGAAGCCACGCATCACCAGCTTGTAGGTTGTTTAATTTGTGCCATATCCCTGATTGCCGGATGACGAAGGAGTCATGTGCACTTCCTGGTAATTTTGCATTCAGGGACAGGATCTGGAGGGAGGCATCACATACCACCATTACATTCAGGGAGTGATAGTGTTTCCTGTTTCGAAATATGGCCTCCAGCCGTGCTGGAGGCTGAAGTGGTATTTGAGTACCATCCACAACCCCTATGATGTGTGGGAAGCCAGCTATTTGGTAAAAATTGGCCTTGCCCACACTAAGGGCACCCATATCCAAAGGCATTTGAATAAAATGATGGAGGTGCTTGAAAAGTGCCTCCATCACTGCCCTCAGGATCCGGGAAAAGGAGGATTGTGAGATGCCCGCCACTATTCCCACCGTTGTTTGAAACGATCCTGAGGCACAGAAATGTAACACCGCCATAAATTGCGTAAGTGGTGGTATTGCTGTAGGACTGTCAATTTGCCGCTCAAGATCACTCTCTATTAATGAGAGAGTGTCTATGATGATTTTGGGAGGAAGACGGTAGCGTCTTAAAACCTCATCATCGGGCATTCCAAAAAGGGTGACACGTGTTCGAAATATCTGGGGCCTTGCACGCCTACGATGCCTACGCCTGGGACGAGATTGAGGTTGGTCGGCTTCCGGGAGCATGGCCAGAACAATCCGCCCTAGATCAACCTGAAATGGCAAGATTGGAATGTAAGGCTTTGGACCCACCCCAAAAGAAAATTCAAAACAACTTAGCTTGATGATACCATCCATTGCTGTTTACATGCCGGGGTATTGTCATGATACGTCCAAACTGAAATTAATCACAAAATTTATTTGACAAATTTCACTCTGTGCATTTTTGTTTCTAAATTTTGTGCTAGACCAAACTTAAAATATGCGAAACACACATTTGCCAAAAGAGCAAAACGACATTGCACACAGTACATCAAAATGGGTTGAAATGTTTGCACAAAAAGCAAAAGGGCAACCTCAAAAATATTAAAATGATTAATAAGCATTTTAAAATGCGCAAATTAGTTCGCAAATACAAGTCACAATAGTAAGTAGTAAAAATGCGCTAATTAGTTCGCAAATACAAGTCACAATAGTAAGTAGTAAAAATGCGCTAATTAGTTCGCAAATACAAGTCACAATAGTAAGTAGTAAAAATGCGCTAATTAGTTCGCAAATACAAGTCACAATAGTAAGTAGTAAAAATGCGCTAATTAGTTCGCAAATACAAGTCACAATAGTAAGTAGTAAAAATGCGCTAATTAGTTCGCAAATACAAGTCACAATAGTAAGTAGTAAAAATGCGCTAATTAGTTCGCAAATACAAGTCACAATAGTAAGTAGTAAAAATGCGCTAATTAGTTCGCAAATACAAGATAAAAAATGGACTTACCAAGAGCAAATATATAAGAGTCCAAATCAAAAGGTCTTTGGGTCCGAAATTAATCAAAAGCTAAAATAGATGAAATTATGGATCCAAAATTTTAAAAAAAGAAGAAACACAATGAAACAACAATTGATCAAAAGTTAGACTTCACAAAACTTACCAAATCAAGAAACGAGGTCAAAAAAATAAAAACCAAAAAAGAGAACGGAAAATGAAAACGCAAATCTACCAAACAAAATATTCTCCAACCGCCAACTCCTTTATACGCAAACAATAAACTCCAGCCAACGTAACCTCCAACAATCCAAAAACACCACCTCGACTCGAGACACACCAAGCCATAAATAGTGTTTCGTTTCCCGCACAAATTAAGGAGGGATCATAGGAACGCACAATCAATGATGCGGCCGCAAAATAAGGACGCATGTATAAATACGTCACGAAAACACATTAAAATTCTGGTGTATTTCTTGTTTGGACCTCAGACATGGCGACAGACCAGGGAAACAATGCCCAAGAGTCAGGCGGTAAGTCTTTCATGCATTTTGTATCAATGATTAATTTGAAACATAAGATTGGGCAAGTTGTGATTTTGTGAATTCTGAATATTTACACAAATAGGTGAGGAGGATGACATGGAAGAGGCTGCTGGGCCCAGTATTCCGGCCAAAGCTGCCAAAAAAAAAAGGCAGCCACATTTCACAAGAAAGGAGATGGAGGTTTTGATACAGAAGTGTGTGGACATCCTGCCACAGGTAGACAGGAATATGAGTCTAAGCCAGAAGGGGAGAATGTGGGAAGAGGTAGCCGTTGCTGTCAATAGGGTGGGTGATTATGTCCGTCTAGCCCGGGATGTCAAACGGCGGTAAGTAAACACTTGCCCCCCCTAAAAACAAACACCATTTTAAACAAAAGGATAATGGCTTCCATTTTTTCCCACAGATGGGGCGACTTCAAATATCGCCTAAAGCAAAAACCAGCGGACAGGGCTAGGCATGCAAGGGGGACAGGTGGGGGTCCCACCCCTGTGTCATTGGAGTTGACGGATTTAGAAGAGCTGGCACAGGGGTGTGTGCAGCCTGTGGAGGTGTTTGGCGTGTCCAACATGGATACGGACATGCCAGACTTTGCGGCTCCTCATGTTGTCCCAGGTAAATCTTTTGATGTCATCAACTCTGAAATGTTATTGTGCCAATATGTAGATTCTAATGTGAGGCTTTTCTCTTTTTTCCTAACAGAGACACAGGCGGATGAGTCTGCTCCAGAGGGGAGCCTTTGCCGCCGAATTTCTGCTGGCTCGGCAGGGGAGGAACCAGTACATCCGGCTGAGGACCCTGCAGAAGCCAGTCCAGGGCAATCCCCCTCGCAGGCAGTGTCCCTCCTCACAGAACTCAATTTCAAATCGGATTTCCATACGGAGATTCTGCAGAGGATGGACGCCAGTCTGCTACGGGTGGCTGAGGCCCTGGAGCAAAATGCTGCGGCCAACGTGACCATTGGTCAGGCCCTGGCGGAAAATACCAGGGCCAACATCCGCATCGCCAATGCCCTGGAGCAGCTCGTTCGCCCGCACATGGTGGAGCCGACCTCCCTTCCTGCCGGAACATCAGGATCCTCCACCTCTGGCACAACATCAGCCAATCCTCCAAATGTGCCTAGCCCTGTGCCTAGTCCAGAGGCCACAACATCTGCCTCTGGACAGGCCAGCCCGATGATATCCCGGACCCGGTCTGGCGCCCTCCCTCCCCCATCCAAACGGGTGAAAAAACGGTGACAGCAATGGTGACTTTTCCTACAATCCTTCTGTGCTTGGCTCATATTCCTTTCTGGTCAAAACTTCCCTCTCCTTTCTTGTGAAATGTTTTTAAATTTTGGATGTATGTTTATGTCAACAGTTATGTTGGGCCAATTTGTTTGATTTTGGGACATATCTTTGGCAAAAAAAGATGTCCCCAATATTTTAATTTTTTATTTTTTTGTTTGAGCAATAAATTGAAACAAAAAATCTGACATTGGATTGTGAAATTATTGTACAAATGGGTTACATTTAATCCTGTACCAAAAGGCAAAAACTGGCAAAAAACAAGAAAAATTAAAAAAAAAGAAATGGGCTCTTTAAGGAACGTTTAAAAAATCATATAACGAGGCAAATTCAAGAGGCAAAAATAAAATGGTGCGAAAATTAAAACATGATGACATTATTGTTACAATAGGCCCTAACCACCAAATTGAGGGCAAAATAAACCCCCACAAATGTACGCAAATTGATTGTGTCATCCTGACATTAGCAGCTCTGAGTTCCACCTGCGTACGGTTTTGTGCTATCCCAAAAAACTGATTTCAAAACACATACCAAGCCGGTTTTCAATCCAACACTAATTGCTTTTCAGCCCTCCCGCGATTAATCGCAACAACATCGTGGAGTCCCGGGACGGAGGAGTAATCCAGACCCTAAGCTGTGCGAGCATTTTGAAGGGAAAGAGGATCATCCAGTGACATATGAGTCGGTCCGAACACATTTTACGCTCGCATTTGCTAATGTATGTACGCCCCAAAAACGCCTCGCCACGCCTGCGTTTTTCCATCTCCACCCCCGTCAACACCCAAAAACGCCCTGTTCTGTCAATCACATTTGACATGTCACTTCCTGTACGCTATTTGACGAACGAGACCAAAAAAACTCGCAATCTGCCGTACGCACATGCGCAGTGTTACACCGACGCATGCGCGGTTATTCAACATCGGAACGCAATGAGCGTACTGCTGTTTGCGAGTGGCTCTGAATGAGGGCCATTGTTCATCTGCACTGTGATGGGCCGTCCAATGAATTCTGAAGCATTTGACTGAATATGAGCATATAATATTACCACAAACACTTCAGAATTCTTTCTGCTGCTTTTGCCAGCAGTCACATCATCAATAGATACAAGGGAACCAGTTCCATTGGCAGCCATACATGCCCACATCATGACACTACCACCACCATGATTCACTGATGAGGTGGTATGTTTTGGATCATGAGCAGTCCTTTCCTTCTCCATACTCTTCTCTTCCCATCACTCTGGTACAAGTTGATCTTTGTCTCATCTGTCCATAGGATGTTGTTCCAGAACTGTAATGGCTTTTTTAGATGTTGTTTGGCAAACTCTAATCTGGTCTTCCTGTTTTTGTGGCTCACCAATGGTTTACATCTTGTGGTGAACCTTCTATATTCATTCTTGTGAAGTCTTCTCTTGATTGTTGACTTTGACACATATACATCTACCTCCTGGAGAGTGTTCTTGATTTGGGCAACTGTTGTGAAAGGGTTTTTCTTCACCAGGGAAATAATTCTTCTGTCATTCACCACAGTTGTTTTCCATCGTCTTCCGGGTCTTTTGGTGTTGCTGAGCTCTCCGATGCGTTCTTTCTTATTAAGAATGTTCAAAACAGTTGATTTGGCCACACCTAATGTTTTTGCTATCTCTCTGATGGGTTTGTTTTGATTTTTCAGCCTAATGATGGCTTGCTTCACTGATAGTGACAGCTCTTTGGATCTCATATTGAGAGTCGACAGCAATTGATCCCAAACGCAAATGTCACACCTAGAATCAACTCCAGACCTTTTACCTGCTTAATTGATAATGAAATAATGAGGGAATAGCCCACACCTGTCCATAAAATAGCTTTTGAGTTGATAGTCCCATTACTTTTGGCCCCTTAAAAAGTGGGAGGCACATGTAGAAACCGTTGTAATTCCTTCAGCGTTCACCTGATTTGGATGTAATTACCCTCAAATTAAATCTGAAAGTCTGCAGTTAAAGCACATCTTGTTTGTTTCATTTCAAAGCCATTGTGGTGGTGAATAGAGGCCAAAATATGAAAATTCTGTCAATGTCCCAATATTTATGCACCTGACTGTATATACAGGATGTAGTCTGCATCCCGACCGAAGGCATCCTGAGGGTAAGTACCGCCAGTTAGGGGAGGGTTATGATGCGGAGTTATGGTTAGGCATTAGGGAGAGGGTTAGGCACCAGGGAGGGAGGGTTAGGATTAGGGTGCAGGGAGGGGGGCGTTAGATTTAGGCACTAGGGGGGAGGTTGGAGTTAGGCACTGGGGAGGTAGGGTTAGGGTTAGGGTAGGGGTCAGGGTTAGACTTGCCTTGTTTCCTGATGGGTGTCGGGATGCCACTGTCGGTATTCTGATAGATCCTAATAGATGCTTGTAATGCCATATTATAATTACAGATGTGCAGGCTCGGATTAGATTGCATATTCCCACCAATTTTTGTCCATGGAAGATGATGTTTGTCCATGAAAGATGACGTTTTGACTCTTTCTGAGACCCGATTTTTGGCAGGGAAAATCTGAACTAATCTGAGCCTGCACATCTCTAATTATAATATGGCATTACAGGAATCTTTTAGGCTGATATGATCATAGATGAATTATTTTACTGTCATACTTACCCAGTATAATACTACATGAGTAAGGATATACTGAACCTGATTCAGACCTGCTTGCGAGCGCTGAATGCTCGCAAGTGGGTCGATGGTGCCCTAGTGCGCATGCGCACGATGGAGGGAGCTCTGTCATGCGCATGCGCGAGACCCGCATAGCGACGGCGGTGGCGATGGTGGTGGGTTTCGCACCAAAGGGGGCGTGCTGTCGATAGTGAGTGACAGCACGCCTCCTTTGGAGGGCGTGCCAGGGGTATCGCTGCCCAGACGGAGGCGTTCCCATGGGAACGCCTACCGTCTGGGGCCGGCCCCACTGACATCACTAGTGATGTCAGTGGGAGTGCTTTTGGCTCTGATAGAGCCAAAAGCACTCCTGGGCTTGCGGCAGCGAGACCCTACCGCAAGGTCTCGTCGCAAGCCCGATGGTCGCGGTGGTCTTGACCATCGCGACCATCTTTTTGGCCGCTCGCATATGCTGTGGGTGGTCACCCACAGCTATGCGAGCTGCCAGGAGGCCGCTCCATTTTCAGGTAGGAGGGCACTGATTCAGAGCGAGCGCTCTTGTCAGAACGTCCGGCTCTGAATCAGGCCCTCTGTTCCATATAGAATAAATATAGGTGGAAAGCGCTGCACAGACACACAAGGAATCAAAAGAAGTTTAATAAATAACTATTTAATAAACAGTAATACACAATAATATACCTCCAGTCTACTAATACTAAAAGGTTAATGTCTGGAATAGCATGGTACACTGCTAACATAAATACACAATGTAACAATACCAATGGATACAATAAAAGATATCAAATATGTTGTGGATAAAAATGACTGAATAGTCCCTCCTACATAAAAATAAAGTCACTAGTAGGACCGTAATGTTTGTCCATAGAAAGAAGATATTTGTTATATGCTTATGAGCCACACTCTGAATAAAGCAATAATACACAGGCCGCCTTGAGGATGAGCTTGTGTGGGGTGGCGAGTTCGCTGTGAACTTGGTCCTGTTCTACTGATATATTGATGATTTGTTTATTATTTGGGATGGGGATGTTTCCTCTATCACGAATTTCATTAGTTATTTGAATACTAACACTTTTGGTTTATCATTTACACACGTTTGTCATCCTTCACTAATTAATTATTTGGACATCACATTGGAAGTGATTGAGAATAAGATTTTGGTTTCTACATTTAGAAAAACAGTAGATGTTTCTAGCTTTATACCTTATACTAGTAATCATAAAAAGAAATGGCTTAACAACGTCCCGAAAAGCCAGCTTTACAGAATTCGTAGAAATTGTACATCGGTAAATAAATTCTGTGAGCATGCGGATGAAATGATGAAAGACTTCTCCAGGAAAGAATATCCACAAGCAGTTTTAGATGAAGCATTTGATTTTTCACTATCCTCAGACAGAGCATATATTTTGGGTCATGATAAGGAAGGTACCAATAAGAATATCAAGAAAGATAGGAAAAATAAGGAAAATATAGATACTAACCGTAATACCTTGAGACCAACATTTATCTCAAAATACAATGTAGCCGCAAATAAAATATGTGGTATCATGAGAAACAACTATAAACTATTGTTAACAGATCCTATCCTGAAGACCACCCTTGAACACAAACCATCTTTAGTGTTCAAAAAAGCCACTAATTTAAGAAACATCTTAGCTCCTAGTTTCTTTAGTAGCAAACATGATCTAAATGTTACTTCAGTGCAGAAAACTATTATGGGCCCTAAAGTACTTTGTTTTAAATGTAATCACGTGTTCTCATATTCTAAATAAAACTAAATATGTGTCAGCTTCGGTGGCTCCTACTAAATTTGAGATTAGGTCATTCATCAACTGTAACTCACAATTTGTGATATACAGTCAGGTGCATAAATATTGGGACATTGACAGATTTCTCATATTTTGGCCTCTATTCACCACCACAATGGCTTTGAAATGAAACAAACAAGTTGTGCTTTAACTGCAGACTTTCAGATTTAATTTGAGGGTAATTACATCCAACTCAGGTGAACGGTGTAGGAATTACAACGGTTTCTATATGTGCCTCCCACTTTTTAAGGGGCCAAAAGTAATGGGACAAGCAATTCAAAAGCTATTTCATGGAAAGGTGTGGGCTATTCCCTCGTTATTTCATTATCAATTAAGCAGGTAAAAGGTCTGGAGTTAATTCTAGGTTTGACATTTGCATTTGGAATCAGTTGCTTTCGACTCTCAATATGAGATCCAAAGAGCTGTCACTATCAGTGAAGCAAGCCATCATTATGCTGAAAAATCAAAACAAACCCATCAGAGAGATAGCAAAAGCATTAGATGTGGCCAAATCAACTGTTTGGAACGTCCTTAAAAAGAACACACCAGAGAGCACAGCAACACCAAAAGACCCGGAAGACCACGGAAAACAACTGTGGTGGATGACAGAAGAATTATTTCCCTGGTGAAGAAAAACCCCTTCACAACAGTTGGCCAAATAAAGAACACTCTCCAGGAGGTAGGTGTATATGTGTCAAAGTCAACAATCAAGAGAAGACTTCACAAGAGTGAATATAGAGGGTTCACCACAAGATGTAAACCATTGGTGAGCCTCAAAAACAGGAAGACCAGATTAGAGTTTGCCAAACAACATCTAAAAAAGCCATTACAGTTCTGGAACAACATCCTATGGACAGATGAGACAAAGATCAACTTGTACCAGAGTGATGGGAAGAGAAGAGTATGGAGAAGGAAAGGAACTGCTCATGATCCAAAACATACCACCTCATCAGTGAAGCATGGTGGTGGTAGTGTCATGGCGTGGGCATGTATGGTTGCCAATGGAACTGGCTCCCTTGTATTTATTGATATTGTGACTGCTCACAAAAGCAGCAGAATGAATTCTGAAGTGTTTCGGGCAATATTATATGCTCATATTCAGTCAAATGCTTCAGAACTCATTGGACGGTGCTTCGCAGTGCAGATGGACAATGACCAGAAGCATACTGCAAAAGCAACCAAAGAGTTTTTTAAGGCTAAAAAGTGGAATGTTATGCAATGGCCAAGTCAATCCCCTGACCTGAATCTGATTGAGCATGCATTTCACTTGATGAAGACAAAACTGAAGGGAAAATGCCCCAAGAACAAGCAGGAACTGAAGACATTTGCAGTAGAGACCTGGCAGAGCATCACCAGGGCTGAAACCCAGCGTCTGGTGATGTCTATGCGTTCCAGACTTCAGGCTGTAATTACCTGCAAAGGATTTGCAACAAAGTATTAAAAAGTGTAAGTTAGATTTAGGCTTGTTTAGTTTGTCCCATTACTTTTGGCCCCTTAAAAAGTGGGAGGCACATATAGAAACCGTTGTAATTCCTACACCGTTCACCTGATTTGGATGTAATTACCCTCAAATTAAATCTGAAAGTCTGTAGTTAAAGCACATCTTGTGTGTTTCATTTCAAAGCCATTGTGGTGGTGAATAGAGGCCAAAATATGAAAATTCTGTCAATGTTCCAATATTTATGCACCTGACTATATCTGCTAATATGCCCATGTAATTTATACTACATTGGTCGTACAATTAGGACACTTAAACAAAGATTCCTTGAGCACAGATGGAATATTATTAAGAAATGTGTCAACCATAGTGTACCTAGACACTTTTTGGAACATCACTCCAGTAACCCTAATGGCCTTAAGGTGGTGGGGGTAGAGCAGATCCCACAGATGCCAAGGGGCGGTGACAGGTTCAGACACTTATGTAGACAAGAGGTTGCATGGATCCTTAAAATGCAGACACTAAGTTCGCAGGGTCTTAATGAGACAGTAGATCTTGAATTCATCTAAATATATACTCTACTATTCCTGTCATACGCATTTCTGCAATTCAAGGTGTTCACCCTAGATACATTTGGGTTGTGGATTTTCTAGGGATAGCTAATCTGAATACTTAAATTTACTCTAGCTATTTACATCTACCATCTAATGTAGTATTGATCAGAAATGTGGTTAGCTATTCTCCTTATTATTTCCTGCTAGTCTCTCTTCACTTCCTTCCATATATATGGTCCGTTTGCACAATTTAATAATCTTCCATTCAGACTTGATTGTTGGGTAATGTTTAGATTTGCTTTGTGGATTAGCTTTAGTATATATATGTACCCTTTTTTTCTATTTTTATGTCTATTTATGTACTTTTATTCACATTATTTAACCAGAACTTTAGTTAGATTATCATTCTATTTTGGTTTCCTTCATATTATTGCATAAATGTGTATGTTATTTTTTATGATATTTTGACCATCACAAAATATCTTTTAGTCTAGATTTAATTGCTGGGCATTGTCTATATGCGCTTATATGTGTATTATAGAAACATACGTTTAACATTAATAGATTTAATCTTGTATCTGTATCTCTCTGCTCTATATAAATGGCTTGAGAGGAATTAATAATTCCTTGTATTTATTGTCCTTGTGGCTTCCTCACTCTCTTACAAATACACTTTCTATATCATCTTTGCGATAATTTAAATATATATTTGGTTTGTATTAAATGAGTGTATTTGATTGGGTCCTGACTATTAATTCATAATTGTAAACTTTCTCACTATAGTATAACCCGTCAAATTATTTAATTTACTATTTATTTTTCATCTGGATATATGTTTTTGGGAATTGACATATGTATATACATATTTATACACCTATTGGGGTAGATGTATTATAGCGGCACTTAACGTGCCGCTATAACTATTCCCGCTTCGCCTCTTTACCGAGGCGAAGCAGGAAGCACTACCGATGAGATGTATAAACATCTCATCGGCCGGAGAGGGGGAGCGTTAACTCCCCCCTCCGGCGCTACCCGCTAGAGAGCACAGCGCATCAGCCTAGTGCTGATGCGCTGTGTCTCTTCCCGGCCGGCTCCACTGAGCATGCGCGGGATCTCGCAAGTATCGCGAGATCCCCGCGTGCAGCCTGGAGCCGGCAGCCACCACAGCAGGGACAGCGCTGTCCCTGCTGTGGGGATAGGCTAGCGCCAGGCTGTAGCTGTCGATAATGACAGCTACAGCCGGCCGAACGGTCAGACGATCTGACCGTTCGTACATAGCCCAGGCTATCGGCGCTGCTATCTTGTAGATAGCAGCGCCGATAATGACAGGGGCGCATAGCGCCCCTGTCATTTACCGCCCAGACCCCCGATCATACATCGGGGAGAAGCGGTATCAGCGCACATAATGTGCGCTGATACCGTTTCTGGGCTTCGTACATCTACCCCATTGTATTTTACGGGAATATGTATTTATATGCATATAGTCATCTCAATGTGAATGTTTTTTATATTTATTTTTTATATATATATATATATATTTTTATATTCTGTTATGTATTCCCTCTTACTTTCTATTATCCATCATTTTTTGAATAATAAAATATAGTATGTGCTTGCTGCTGGAACTATTGATGCTAATGGTGGATTAGGAATTAGCTGCACCTGGTATGCTATTTTAAGCCTGGGAATTAATCAACTACCGACAGGTGTTTGAGGCCAACTACAGGCTATTTAAACCCCATTGTGGACATGGACAAGTTATCCTGCCTTTTTGATAAAGCCGCTGCTAGCGGTGAAACATGTTAAAGGGAACACGACTGTTCAATTTGTTCACTCCCACATCTCTGGAGCTGTTGTTTGCTGTCCCGTGGAGCTGCTCACACCAGCACCGCTACTTCGCATTGTCAGTTAGCTGACACTCCTGATGTGACCCACTCGCCCTGTGCGGTGTAGGACTTCCTCTCTACAACACAGCAGACTTTGGCTGTGAGGACGCAGCTCACACTGGTGTGGCACGGACATATCCACAGGAGGGGACGGGTCCTAGCACTGATCGCAGGGCTATTATGCAGCTGGTAGGAACAGCGATCCCACTGTGCGGCCGGAGGATATATCCATTGCGGCAGGGACAGATCTGTCTACCTGAAGAAACGCTGTGGGTATGTGCAATATATGTGGTCATTTCGTCAGCTAACAATAGCCATCATTTGTCCTGCCTCATTCATCTAGCAAAGCCACCACTGCTTTATTTAGAGTGTGGCTCCTAAGCATATAACAAATGTCTTCTTTCTATGGACAAACATTACGGTCCTACTAGTGACTTTATTTTTATGTAGGAGGGACTATTCAGTCATTTTTATCCACAACATATTTGATATCTTTTATTGTATCCATTGGTATTGTTACATTGTGTATTTATGTTAGCAGTGTACCATGCTATTCCAGACATTAACCTTTTAGTATTAGTAGACTGGAGGTATATTAATGTGTATTACTGTTTATTAAATACTGATTTATTAAACTTCTTTTGATTCCTTGTGTGTCTGTGCAGTGCTTTCCACCTATATTTATTCTATTTTTACTGTTGGGAAGATTGGCAATTATTATTATTATCGTTTATTTATATGGCGCCACAAGTTTTCCGCAGCACCTTACGAGTACATAAACAAATAGATTGATTTACAGTGACTTACAGTACAGTACAATACAATACATTACAGGACATGGATAATATACATTGCTACATTCACGACCATAACACCCAGATAAGCAACAATGCAAAGCAATCAAGTGTTAGGTGCCCTGGTAGAGAGTAAGAAATAGATGAAGGTATAGTAAGGAGATGAACAAGAGGGTAGAGGGCCCTGCTCATAAGAGCTTACATTCTAATTATTCCCAGGTGGCAAGCGGCAGCATATATCACCTATATATTTTCACCTGATAAGTGACTGTTTGGCGCCTGATATATTGTATTCATTTAACACCTCTGTTCCATATAATTGAATGAATTTAGAATTTAGTCCACACACAACACACTATTAAGTGTATGAATAAGAGGCATTGTGACTGAGCACGACTGTGCATTTTAAACAATTTTCTTCTTTATTTTGCTGTGTTTTATGTAACCACTTAGTTAGCTATTAAGTTTGATAATAAAAGCTATGTTTTTATTACATTTTTTTTGCGAGACAAGCTGCACTCATGTTGGAATTCTTTGTTTCTTCTTTGCATTGTTGATTGTCATGAGTTAATCAGTGACGTCACTGGTTCTCAATGAACTGGTAGGCTGCATTCTCATGAATTTTGGTTCAACCCACAAAATGGCTGCCTCCTGATGCACTTTAGTTGTGTATAGTACAGGAAGACACATTTACTGGACTAAGGTTTATGTTATCAATCTGGGCAGAATATGGAGTTTTTGACTGCTTTCATTTGCCTGCTCTCTGCCATATTGTATACATTCCTTACACCGCCATAACAGGGTTAAAAAGTGCCCTGTGGCGGCCCACTCTCTGCGCACCTGTAGTCATGATGTCATTACATTGCGCAGAGGGGAGCGGGGCTCAGGCTGTTGTGTTGCAGCAGCGATCCTGACTGTAGGGTGCAGCTAAAGGCTCCCTGCTAGCCAAAAGCAAGAGCCATGGGGCTGTGATGGTGCTGTCAACAGAGCCCTGGGCTTGTGCAGTTGCACCAGTCGCACACTCTAGTTGCGGTCCTGTTTCTTTACCTATTATGATGTTGTTCCATGTTCCCAATGAGGATAATGATCACATCAATTAAACTGACACGAGGTCTTTAGAAGAAATTCAGGTCATTTTGTGACATTTATGATCCGGAACAAATGCCTATGTGCAGCACATAAGTATCTTCCTTATTTTGTCACAACTACCACTATTTTTGCACAGTTGCACCTGTTTGTATAGACACTTCCATGGATCAAGATGGAGCCCTTTGTAAGGGGAGAATGTTTTCAGTCTGCTAGATGAGAAGAACTGGACAATTATAGGGGGATCAAAGCCTTCCACACAAGCTAATGGGAGTTATGCACCTAGTTCTGCAGACAAGATTTTGTGTAACAGGACAAAATATTCTAAGAAACTTCAAGGAGTGGAGAGTGAGCATTTTTAGAGGTTTGCCATTTTTGAGACCTATGTATTTATTTTATTAGGCAAAATATTGTGCTCAATCCTCCAAAAGCTAATGCTGTTTTATTAGAGGTGTGCGCAGACCCCCGTATTTTGTTATTGATTTTGGATCTCCTTGTGTTTTGGATCTTGATCTGGTTTTGGATCTTTTTCCTTGGTGTTTTGTTTTTAGGTTTTGGTTTTGGATCTGTATTTTTTCCCCAAAAATGATATAAACAGCTAAAACCACATGTTTTTGTTCCTACAGTATTACTAACCTTAATAACAATAATTTTTAGGCATTTCCACGCATTTTTAACCACCTCACAGCTCACAATATTGATTTCACTATTTTTCACCAATATAGGCCAAAGGCTGCAGCGAGCTGGCTGGTTAAAGTAAGCAACAGAGCAGCGGCACAAACGCACAGCAGTTTAAAAAAAATATAGGGCATCTACAGTATGAAACATTGCCACACAGCAGTGGCAGACAGGATGGCAGTTTAATAAACTATAATAATGTCAGTTGGCAATGCCCCAAATTGTGCAATATGTAAAGAAAAGAGGTTCAAGATGGAATTGTCCCTCCCACCCACTCATATGTGGGATATTAAAAAGGACCTGCACAGTTTAACAAACCAAGCACTTTAGCGACTAGGACTGACACTTTCATGGCTGAACTCCTTGGTTTGTATGGGCCCCAACAAAACATTTTTTGGAAGGACTACCTTCAATTATTAAGGAGGAGGTTGATGATGAGGGTGCTGGTGGTGGAGATTGCATGTGCTAGTCCAAACTGCTGGTAGCTGATACTGGACTGCTTGTTATTAATTTACAAATTATTATAATGTTGTTGAAAAAACTGCATGAACTTGCTGCAAATGACATAACTGGGAGGAGGTGCCTAGATGGTTAACTTCCCTTCCTCTGCTAACTTTGGCTTTACAAATGGAACAGATGCCTTCACAACTGTTGTCAGAATATAGATTTAAATAATTCCACACCCAAGACATGGCTTTTCTGGCTTTCCTTTTATCATGAGCAAGAACTGCTGCCACTGGTGGCTGATTTACGCAAACAACATTTTCATCATCAACATCTTCATTAGCGTCAGATAGGACACAAATTTCCCCCTCATCCTCCTTTTGCACTTCCTCCACACTATCATCCACATTTTCTATTATTTCACCATCTAATAGTAGCACAGCCATCATGGCGTCAGTTATCCGCTGTGAAACTGGGTGACAGCTGTTGTACTTACTTCCTCTATCAAGGACTGCTAATAGTCAATTGTTTTTTAAATTACTACTAGTAGTAGTCTTCTTGGTCCCTTTCTGGGATGAAGATCCACCCCCAGCAGCAGCAACAGGCGTAGCACTCAAGGATCCTTCTGAGGAACCACGGATAGGAGAGGAGTCAGTTATTCTTATGGAATTGGAGGCAGGACGACTTTTGATCATGAATGAGGATGTTGATGATGATGCAGGTGTTGGTGGTGGAGATTGCAGGCGTTTGGATGCAGATAGCAGGGAGCAGCTAGGTGACACTGAACTGATTGTTGTTCACTTTTTTGTCCCCAAAGTTTCAGAATGTGAAATACCTTTCCAATTTGATGAATGCACTGCAAGTGATGTAACAGGGAAGAGGTTCCTAGATGGTTAAGGTCCTTACCTCTACTCACTGTTATATGGCAACTGTTACAAATGGCTTGGCAAAGGTTGTCTGGATTTGGGTGGAAATAATTCCACACATGAGAAGTGGTTCTCTGCCCAGGCAGGGCAAAAATGGAATTTTTCCCACCATGGGCAACAACTGTTTCCTGATTTACAGTTTTTACACACACATCCTCACCATCAACATGCTCATCATCATCAACATCCTCATCATTCTTGTTATCGCCAGCTACGTAAATATCCTCCTCATCCTCCTGGTGCAATGCCACAGAAGCATCCTAGATTTTTACGTCAGCATGTTGACTTGTGCTGCTCATCCGCACATTTACAGAGGGTTCACAAATGGTGGAAGGAGGATCCTCTTCAAATACAGTATTAGAAAGGTCAAGCTCACACATGGCAACCACGGAGACACTTGGAGACTCCACGGGGATCTGAGACTTTTCAGAGCCAAATAAAATTTTTTTGTATCTCTCCTACAAGCAGAAGGGCTTAAATCGTCACAACTAGAACCACCAGTCATAAATAAAGGTCAAGGCCTTATCCTTTCCTTGCCACTTCATGTAATGAATGGCATATTGCCAATTTTTTGTTTCTCTAAAGCTGACTTAGCATTGGATTTTTTTTTTTTAACAGGGTAAAAGTTGATTTTACATTGCCTGACTTAAGCCCTGGGGCATCAGCCTTCATAGATGACATTGATGGCCTTGCATCATCATCATGACTGCTGCCGGCAGCTACAAGACTGGTATGTGGATACCTTGACAAAGTCTGTGGGCCGAAACGCGTTGGTAATCTGTGGAAGCAGACTTTGGGGTAGCATTTGAACCCCTAATGCTTTAACACTGTGCCTTTCTGAAAAGGTTCTTTCTGGTACACTGCCACCTTGCTTTTATTTTATCATTACTATATATGATGTGTTAACAATTTGTTGAAAATAAATGTGACATTATTTCACGATGGTAGATTCCATTTTGTAACTATTTGAGGTGCTGTCTGACATTGAAGGGGTGTTTTCCGGAGTGTGTTGAAACAAATACATTTATTGGAGGAGATCAATTATTCACTGTATCAATTATTGACTTTTATCTAATAAGATTTTATGGCTGCTTTTAAACAAGTGACTATTCTTTATACCTCAGAGGAGGAGCACTTATTTTTTCATATTTTTGTCTATATGGTATGTGAATCCTGCTCTCCTGTCATGTGACTGCCCTCCCTACTCACTGCGGTCTTACAGCAGTGTCATCAAGCAATTCTAGTGCAGCTAACGCACACAACCACACAAAAAAAAATAATTAAAACTGGGGAAAAGCCCCCCTGAACAAGGCAGCAGCCCCTTGATAAATGACTCAGGCAGCACCCCTGTGTCGCTACGTTGCTGATAAGTGCAGCTAATGCATGCACACACACACACAGATATTTTTATTTCTTTTTGCACTTGGGAGGGAGAGCACCCCTGAACGAGGCAGCAGCCCCTTGATAAATGACACAGGCGACACCCCAGTGCAACTACTTTGCTGATAAGTGTGGCTAACATGCACACACACACACAGAAAAAAATATATTTGTTTTTACACTGGGGGGTGTCACGAACCTGTCTAGTTTTCACCTTTTGCCTGTTGACTTACCACTGCTAGCTGTCTCCATGGATCTGTGTAATTTGCCTGGAGGACCTATTCTGATCATGCTGGCTGCAGCACTTATCCCTGCATTCCTTCCACAGTGATTATTTCACCTGGGCTCTCCTCTGTCTGTGAGCATTGCTAGTCTTGATTGGAATCGCAGGTGTGGTTCTGATTCTCAGTGCTGCAGAGATGAGTACTCCCTCTGCATGTTGTGCCTTCCACCACTCGGAATGCTTCTGCCAGACCACCTGTCCATATCTGCCAATTGCAGCCAGACCCAGGATATATATATCCTCCCCTGATGGCATTCTGGGCCTGAACATCTCGTTACTTCCCATGGTGTATGGATCGTGCTGTTTCTGTGTACTAGTGTATCCCTGGCTCCTGCTGACAGCAACCCCTGGTGCATTCAGAAAACCTGCTGGTTCCCAGACCAGTTCATCTCCCCTGGCAATCCAGAAAACCTGCTACAGCAATTCCTGGCAATCCAGAAAACCTGCTACAGCAATACCTGGCAATCCAGAAAACCTGCTACAGCGATACCTGGCAATCCAGACGTCCTGCTACAGCAATA
Source organism: Taudactylus pleione (assembly GCA_031769625.1). Lineage (NCBI taxonomy): Eukaryota > Metazoa > Chordata > Amphibia > Anura > Myobatrachidae > Taudactylus > Taudactylus pleione. The sequence goes on from JAUIMM010000221.1 coordinate 976,364, forward strand.
CCTGGCAATTCAGTAATCCTGCTAGTTCCCAGGCCAGTGCAACTCCTGTGTTTTCAGCTTCAGCTATAAGTGAGTTCCTGTGCTTCTGACCTTAGTCCTGTGCTCTGCTGCTAGCCCTACTCCTGGTTGGTCCCTGGCATCCTGCCGACCTGAATCGTGTTACCCTGCATCGTGCTTCCTGCTGTGGATCGTGACAGGGGGAGTGCACCCCTGAATGAGGTAGCAGCCCCTTGATAAATGACACAGGCAAAACCGCTGCACAGCTAGGGAAACATTTGTCTATCAGAAATTACTATATGCACGGACACAACACGTGCACGTGTAATGACAAAGAGAGCTGTATTATTCTCACGCGTGATAACGTGTAAATTGTAAAATAAATCAACGATCTACTTACAATTTTTATAAAACATATCTCTGTGAATTTCCCCACTGGTACGATTAACATATATGTGATGTTACTGAGAGAAATAATGTTTGTCAGAAATTTCTGAATACACGGATGTAAAACATGTAATGACAAACAGAAGTGCAGCTTATGATACCAAAAGTGAAAATTTATGCACCCTGTAGTTATGTAAAGGTTGAGAAAATATATACCTATGATAGGTTAAATTAATACTTGTCTCTTCTTTTACTTGTGGTGACATTTTAAGCTGGTTGAATAATATCCCGGTATAAAATTATTTTTCTATGTCCCACTGGAAACGGAGAGAACTAATACTATACATGGAAACTTTATTCATTGGCAACAGTGTATAGTATTGTAGAAATGAATACAGATGAATAGTTTGTTGCATTTAATTCATCTTGTTACTCTCCTACTATTATCTGAGTAAGGAAAATATCAGTGGTGAGAAAAAATATATAACAGCGGTATTTGGAAAAATCTTTTATATTCACTATATTATTTTTTTTATATCATTCACATATTTATTTATTGTTTAACGTGTGATATATATATTTTTTTCTTTAATTATGAGTTATTGATTTTATATTTCGCTATATGGTACCCTTGTTATATATATTTTAATTTTATGATTAATAAAGATTATATATTTTAATGCATACACTATGCTATAATAACTGGTGGTTTACAATAATGTATTAGAGTGCACAAAAGATAGGAACTCTATCTTTCTTTTCTTTTAGCTTCTCATTATTGAAATCAGTTAAAAATGAGAAGCTTCAGAAGGGAAATGTGGAATGATTTGGATACCCAGAGGTATAGCTTTGTCAGCAACTTATAAGAAACTTGGCTTATGACCTGAGTGATGCTGAATGGCCCAATGGAGTGAGGAGTGAATTTCATAAAGGGCACTCTCAGTCATAAGTTACAGGTAAGCCAGATTCTGTCTCTAGATCTTAGCCAAGTTTCGGAGGGCTATCTCGGAAGCTAGTAGAGAAGTTGCAGATAGTGGAGTAAATGCTGGTACCCTAGGATGCAGACCATATACAGTGTCAAAATGGGGTTATTGTAGATGACTTATGGTAGTGATAATTGTGTGCAAACTCTGCCCAGGAAAGCAAATCACCCCAAAAATTCTACAATGTGTAACTATATAATCGTAAGAAGGTATCCAGATCCTGCTTAAATTGTTCAGTTTGGCCCTAAGCCAAAGAGAAGTTGAGATTAATCTGGAGAGCCTTGCAGAGAGATCTCCAGAATTTGGCTACAAACTGGACTCCACGATCTGATACAACTTCCTTGGGCACCCATGGAGTCAGAAAATCTCTTTGACTAAGAGATTTCTCAGTACTGGAGCTAATGGGAGACCACGAAGATGAACAAAGTGGACCATTTTAGAGAACCAATCTACTATGACCCAGTGGTGAATTTGATGGAAGCAGTTCAATTGGTCACAAAATCCATGTAAATATGAGTCCAGGGAAAACTTGGAACAGGCAGAGGCAGAAGCTGACCCATAGGAGACTGCATGAAAACATTGTGTTGAGCACATTAAGAGCAAGTGGCTACAAATTGCATCATACAATGTGGAAGAGTTGGTCATCAGTTGTCCCAGAAAAGAAACACTTGAGTTTTATGAACCCCTGCATGACCTGCAAAACTTTAGCAATGTGCCCACTGGAGGAGCTTCTTTTGCAGACTCTCTCAGATAAATGTTTTCCCATAAAGAGGGATGTTGCTGCTATATACAGGTGATGATGGGGTGTCTCTTGACGTTTATGGAATCTATCAAAGATTGTGCTAAGGCATCAGCTTTTTGGTTCTTGGAGCCCTGTAAAATGTGGCTAGGGTGCCAAATCATGAGAAGAATAATGACCAGCAGGCTTGACATGGATTCAAATATTGAGCTGACTTGAGGTAAAGTAAGTGGTCCATATAAATGATGACCGGATAGCATGCCCCCTCCAGCAGTGTCTTTACTGGTGCCAGCTTCATGTCGGACAACTCTTCAATGGCATAATTTCTCTCAGCCAGTAGGAATGGCATAATTTCTCTCAGCCACTAAGATAAAAGGCAGGGCAATGTCTGGCTGGTTGAGGACAGGTGTTGAAATGAAAGCTTGCTTTAACTGCTGGATGGTGAGTTGGGCTTCCTCAGACCACTTAGGTGTATTGAACTGCCTTTAAAATGGACAAATGAGCATTGTCTGAATCTTGTCTGGATCCAGACCCAAAGATAATCTCGCCTAGAAAGGGAATGGAGTCCTCTTCAAGAACACACTTTTCAAGTTAGGAGCATAATTTGTTATCTCTGAGCCATCAGAGAACCTCATTAACATGCTAACAGTGTATCTGTGGCAGTAAAGATGAGGATGTAATTTAAGTACACTACAACAGTGACGTACATTATGTTTTAGACTATTTTGTTAATTAAATTTTGCAAAACCAGCTTGGGTTTGTCATTTAAATGATTGCTGTTTTAAAAATATGGGAACACTCGAAGCTCACACCCTATTACATAAGCCCCCTCATCATTTTTTTTTTGTACAAAAAAGAACCCTGCTACGGCAAGTATAGACATTAGTTGGATGAAGCCTCTGTCTAAATTCTCTTTAATGTATTCTGACATGGACTGGGTCTCATGCAAGGGAGAGAGGACAAAGTCTTCCTCTGGGTGAAATCTTCCTGGGAATTAGATCAATGGAACAGTCCCAGACTCTTTGAGGTGGTAATATCTCTGCAGCTTGCTTGTTGAATATGTCCTGAAACTACTTATAGGGAGAAGGTATGACTTAAGCATCGGACGTTTCGGTGGAGCAATGCAGAAGGATGCATTGGAGACACTTCCCTAAACAAGTTGTACCCCAAGCCAGGAGCAGGCCAGTCAATATGCGGGTTGTGTTGCTGGAGTCAAGGAAACCCGAGGGCAAGTGGGTTGGTGACCTTAGGTATAATTATAAATATCAGAGTCTCAGAATTGAGTAAACCCACCATGAGTGTCAAAGGAAGGGTCTGTTGCATGATGGAACCTCCTAGCATGCATCTTACATTGACTGCTGTGACATAAATAGGAGTGGAAGTAGCAGTTAAGGGAATGGCTAGTTCTTTGACCAAGTCTGCCATCACTAAATTCCAGGAAGACTCAGAATCCTGGAGAACCAGGAGGTATGCAGAACCCAGAGGGTATTTCAAGGTAGCATACATAACACAGTCAGATGTTTGTGGAGAGTGAGAAGACACTCCTAAACCGACCACTCCACCGTCAGTTAGGAGTGGGCTTTTCCCAACTTTTTGGGACACAATCTCAGCAGATGGCCAGGACTGGCACAATACAAACACAATTTATCTCTGAAGCTCCTCTCTTCCGTAGTGAGCTGGGAATGGCTGACTTGCATAGGCTATTCGTTGGGTGACTAAGGTTGGAATCGTAGACTTGGACAAAATTTGGAGTGCTCAACCCGGTATTTCTGCGGCAGCTAATCCATCCTTTATGCCTTGCCAGAAGACTGCAACAATTGCCTTGTTAATCCATGAAGGTTCACAGGAATTTTTATAGAGATTTTTTTAAATTTACTACTGCATCTAAATATCACTGATTATGACATGGTTATGTCCTCACCGGAATAAGTGAACGGCGGTTCTATTCCCGACAGGAGTGAAGATCCTGATCGTTCATTCTGGTAAGTACAGCTAACCTAATTCCCTACCCTAACCCTCCTTTAGGGGTGCCTAACCCTAATCTCCCACCCAAATGCCTAACCCTAACCCCTCTCTAAGTGCTTAAACCTAAACCTAACTCCCCTAACTTACCTTCGATCGGTATGCCGGGTGTCGGGCTCCCGGCATAGGTCTAATGACAGGCATCAGGATTTCGATGCCTGCCATTAGTACCTTGCCGGGATTAGACCGTCAGGAAACCGACGGTCGGGATTTTGTCCGTCGGCTTCTCGACTGCTTCCCGTCCTCACCATGCTACAGCCATGCCCCAATCCGGGTTACAACTTTCCAATGTTGAGAGGTGGGATATCTGTCAGTATAAATGTTGGATAATTTGTGACCTATATTAAAAAATTACTCTATAACAACAAACGAGAAGTGTCTTTTTTTTTACACAATTTTCTACATTTATACTTTGTAATGGTTCCTATTTTCATTTTAACAATATTATTTTATAGTTTATAATATTTTAAATACCTTCAGCAGAGGGACGCAACTGAATGTATGGGATATAATCATCAAAGGGGCCTGGAATCTCTGGTTATGATATGAGTGTTCCTTCTCTTATCAACAGTAGGGCTGATTGTGCAATTCAGTAGTAAAGTGCAGCAGTAGGACATTCATCGAGGATCAAGGAGGATCTTCAGTCCCTTCCTTCCACACACCATTGGTGCTCTTCCCTTGCTGGGGCTAGGATTCCATTTAATGGAATAATCAAAGTTGCCAGCTGAAATCTTTAAATGGTGATGAGAGCTGCTTGAATGATCATACCAGTGATTGACATATTATATAGCACCCCACACCTCCTTTGGTGCTTGCATAATTTATTTAAGGTACTCTACCTAAGCCACACCCCAGCATGATGGTTAGGCATGCACTGACAAAATATTTATGACTGGGCCCTACCACTGAGTGTATATTGTAATTCTTAGAGTTGATTTTGAGAGAAAATACTTTCTTCAATGGTGGTCAGTATTGCAAACAATTATCTGGTACTGCTATGGCCTCAAACCTTGCATCTGCATACATATATATGTGGCACAATAAGAGTACACATATCCAGCCGGTGAATGCTGCTTCACTTTCCAGTGCTGCTGGCCCCACCCCCTCTGCATGATGTAATGATGTAATGCACGTGACATTGATGGCTCGGAGTGGGTCGGCAAAAGACTCATTTGTGCGCTGTGACAATGATATGTAATAAAATATTTTTGAGAAGTTTAGAAAATTTCAATCAGGCACCCAAGATGGCTGCCTCACCTTTAACATGCTCCTGAACATCTCCATAAAACAGCTTAAATTCTACAAAAGTGACATCAGAAGTACAGGAAATATCCAAGGACTTACCTTTAACTTGTACTGCACTACATGGACATCTTTCCAATATCAACGGATTGCATTCCTGCACTGAGATTCACATTGGATTTGATTGAAACCTCTACCTTCTCCACTAGAACTCAGACTGGCATTATCTCTGCAGTGGACACCCCAGAGCAAGGTACTGTGGAATGCAAATAATCTTTGGCTCCAGCTCCCCCCTAAGACATCATTCACCTCTGTTCTCTTCGGAGCAAATAATTGATTTCTTGCATTAATAATCTAAAATACAGTATCCCCAGTCTCTGAAATCTGGAGGTCTGCTCATTTTAAAATACAGGATCCCATTTATTTATTTATTTTTTCCTGGAGACATGTTATCTTTACCCTTGCACAGAATATCCACGTCTCACACTGGGATTTTCACACCTATACAATAGGAATGGCTTCTAGCACCTTTCCACAAGCCTGCCTTGCCCTTGAAATTTTTTTAAGTGTGACTAAATCATCAACTGAAAAGACTAGTTAGCTTATTTAGATACTCCTTAATCAAAATATACCTTTTGTACAAGAGAGAAGCAACTGGACATAGCAATAGCCAAATTAAATTAGACTGCTCATGAATCTCATTATAACTTCTGGATCACACACAGAGTTGAGAAAACAGAAAAATAAAAACTGCTTGATCTTCTCTCATCAACAAATGCAATTCATGCTCTCTCATCGATGACCCAATGTATTTTTACACCTCCAGCTTTATGCTTTCACTCCACCCACCACGAGCAGCAGTTCCTAATGATCCAGCACAGGCTTCCATTCTTATATCCCTTGGCATTTTCAAAAAAACTCAACGGGGCAGTCGTGGGAAGTGAGAATGAAAGTCTCTTATACGCTGTAACCACTTAAGTTCCTTGCCTTCAGGCTCACCAGTTTCATATAGGAGACAAATAGAAGTGGTACCTATCAAACGGCCCTGTGCTTGGAAGAACAGACCTGTAAACTCTCGCTCTGTGACTGACATCCCCAGAGCCCCCACACTCAATATTAAGAAAACTACAGGCCCTCTGGTATGCCCAATCAGGTCCGTCCTTTGTAATGCCAGATCTATAAGAAACAAGACTGCTACAATTGCTGACCTTATTGTATCTTCAGTTCTTGCCTGTATTACAGAGACTTGGCTAGATGAAAATGCAGCTCCTATTTTGGAAGCTGCAGTTCCAACAAATTACTATGTCATTCACAAACCAAGACTTAACCGCAGGGGAGGGGGAGTGGCAATCTGCTTTAAAAAAGAACTTAAACTTAGGGTCCACCCAATGGAAATTACTCACTCATTTGAGTGCATTGCTGCTCGGAGTTCTACAGACTTAGGATTCAGAGTACTTCTCATTTACCGCCCCCCCTGGAGATGGAAAGATATTTCTACAAGAATTTGTAGATATTGTTGTTGGACTAGTTCTGGAGCATTAAAGATGGCTGATCCTTGGGGATTTCAATGCATGGGTTGATGATGAGCTCTCTCACCTTGGCCAAAATCTCCTGTGCACAATGAGTGCTCTGGGCCTCACACAAGTAATTTATTTAGCTACTCATATAAGTGGTCACACTCTTGATCTTGTCTTCCAGATTGGATTACAAGTCTCTGACCTAAATATAAACCCAGTCATGTGGTCAGACCACCACTCAATTCGCTTCTCAGTTGCAACCCCTCAAAATAACACTTTACCCATGGAGTTGACAAGGTATCGTCCAAGGAGGGGCATGACCCCCCAGGCTCTTGCAGCAAACCTGGATCTTTCTGCAGTAATGGGGGCCTGGGAAGATCCTTGTTCTCTAGTTCATTACTATAACAGAGATGTGACAGCTGCAATGGATATTATCGCCCCTGTGCATATACGACCCCGCATACCACAGCTTCAAACCCCTTGGTTTGACAATAGTATTAGTGAACTCAAGAAAAGGGGGCGTAGACTTGAAAGACAATGGAGGAAGACTAACCTGGTAAAGTATAAGTTAACACTAATCAAACATAATAGAGAATATCAATCAACAATCACCCATAAGAAAACAGAGTTCCTTTCAAATGAGACCATAGGCCAGCTCAGCTTTTCCGTACAGTGGAGATGCTTTGCAAACCAGCATGCCTGCAGCTTGATGAAACCCTCTCCCAGTCCAGATGCAATGAGTTTGCAAAATTCTGTGCAGATAAAGTATCCTCCATCCGGGCTGGAATCCCCACAGTGCCATCAAAGGATTGCAAAACTACCAAGCCTGCAAAGGTAAGCCACCTCTCTCCCTGGAACAACTTTGACATAATGGATGTAAAAGACATTGCCAAAATTATCAGAATGTTGCGACCCACCACCTGTGATCTGGACCCTGCCTCAACCAAGTTTCTCATTGGTTGTATGGACATGATTGGCCCTGTAATTACAAAAATAGTTCAATGCTCTTTGCAAACAGGCATTTTTCCAGAACTACTAAAGGAAGCAATTGTTAGACCACTTCTTAAAAAACCTAATTTAGACCCCGACTGCATGACCAACTATAGACCAGTATCAAACCTTCCTTTTCTAGGAAAGGTCATTGAGAAAGTAGCAGCAATGCAACTGGAAACCCACCTGTCTACCTATGATATTTATGATCTATTCTAGTCAGGATTCAGGAGAAGACATAGCACTGAAACAGATCTGGTATGTGTGCTTAATGATATTCTGATGGCAAGAGACAGAGGTGATTGTTCAATCTTAATCCTTCTGGATCTCTCAGCAGCATTTGATACTGTGGACCACGGGATTCTAATTGAGCGCCTGAAAAATTTCTGTGGACAGTCCTTAGCTGGTTCAAATCATTTCTGACCGGCAGGTCATAGAGAGTTTCTTCTGGAGTAAACTCTTCATCACCAGTGCCACTTCCATGCAGTATCCCACAGGGTTTTATACTATCTCCCATGCTTTTTGCAGTATACATGCTACCATTGGGTGAAATAATCAGATGTCATGGCCTGGTGTACCACTGCTATGCAGATGATACACAACTGTACCTGTCCTTTGCTCCAGGTACAAAGGACCCAATAACAACCCAAAATGGCTGCCTAGCTGAGCTTCAGGAGTGGATGAGTGCCAGTTGTCTGCAACTGAACCCTGATAAAACAGAGGTCCTTATGATAGGTCACAAGTCAGGGCTACATCATAGCCAACCAACAGGACTTACGCTTGGGGGATCACAATTACAAAACACTGAACATGTGCGGTATCTTGGTGTTGTCCAGGATAGTGGCTTGACACTTAAACATCAGGTATCAGCCACAATCAAATCCTCATTCTTTCATCTGAGGAACATTGCCAGAATCAATCACTTAATTCCCTCAGAAGATCTGCCTAAAGTCATACATGCATTTATATCATCGCGCCTAGACTACTGCAACGCCCTCTACCTTGGACTCGCAGCAAAAGAATTACACTGCTTGCAGATGGTACAAAACGCAGCTGCCAGGCTATTAGCCAACCAGCCCTGTTCCAGCCACATAACACCCACTCTCTACTCCCTTCACTGGCTGCCTGTCAGATGGTGAATTGTTTTCAAGATTGGATTACTAACTTACAAAGCCCTACATGACCATGGCCCAAGGTACCTAAAGCAGCTTCTGATTCCGTACCGTCCCACACGAGTACTGCAATCCGTTGACGAAGGGCTATTAACAGTACCTAGAATCTCCCGGAATTCGTCTGGGGGTCGAGCTTTCAGTTTTATGGCTCCAACTTTATGGAACTCACTTCCCCGCACGGTTCGAGAGGCCTCCACTCTAGAATCCTTCAAAAATAGACTCAAGACTTACCTCTTCACCCAAGCATTTCACTAATGTCCCTTGTTTAAGCTTATTTTGTGTTTTGTACTGTAAAGGCAAATGTAAAGCACTTTGAGTCCTTTAGGAGAAAAGCACTATATAAATAAAAATATTATTATTATTATTATTATTATTATTATTATTATTATTATTATTATTATCTTTTTAGGCCCGTAGTTTTCAAATTAGTGTTTCAGTTGATAACTATTTCATTGAACTGTAGTTCCAAGTAAGTATACTGATTTTACCTTCGTTCTCATATGTTCCCAGTGATCTGTTGTTCAGTAAAAATATCAGTTACACTTTTTTTTCTCTCTAGAAAGATTTAAGGCCAGTTCTGTGTTGTTTAGATTTGTGTGGGCAGTATGAACTTCCCTCCTTGGAAATTATGTGTGAGTCGGATGTTATGATTCCCACAGAGCAGTCACAGAAAACTCTGGAGTAACTGAAGTCAGGAATATATAAATAGCCACTTTCTTATTGATTTAAACATCAGCAGAATTGTGAAGTTCATCTTACATTGTACAATTCGTTTTAATGAAAAACTAAACGGATGATTTACCATATACAGTATATAGGTTTAGTTTATGTTGAATTTCTAATATTTAGTAGAGCTTTGATTTGTTCTGATTAATACTGTACTTTTTAGCAGTATAATCCCACGTTAATTACTCAGCCATGCTAAAACTATGATGTCATATATAACACATTAATAATAATAATAATAATAATAATAATAATAAGTCTAATGGATTTCCAAACAAAATTTTATAGAATTTATAAAGGAATATTGGCCCTCATTCAGAGCCGCTCGTTAGCGGCAGTACGCTCGTTCCGAGCGATGTTTGCACATCTGCGCATGCGTACGGTTTTTAGTACGCATGCGCGAACCAGTCAGTGCGGGCGAAAATCGTTTGTACGCTATATAGCGAGTGCCTGCTATTTTGAGTGACAGAATGAGGCGTATGTGGGTGGTAACAGGGGAAGGTGCTTGAAAATGGGGAGTGGAGATCCGAACGCAGGCGTGCTTAAAGGTCAAAACGGGCGTTTTATGGGTGTGTATATTTAAAACAGCAGCGTCATTGACCACGTCACTGGGTTATTTTAGAGCCAGAACTGCTCGCAAATTTGTGGTAGCAAACACCAACCACAAGAATAGTGAGCAGTTCATACGCTGGTCGATGTACTCGATTAATCTAATAAATAGCGGACATGACGTATGGTGCGAGCGGCCAGGGGGCGTTTTTAACAAATAAACGAGCGTATGTTTTGCTCGTTCGTTCAGACTTAGAGGTGTGAACAGACTGCAATGTGCGTACGGATCATTTGAATAGCCACCCCTTGTTTTCAAACGAACGACCGCAAATAGCGAACGGCTCTGAATGAGGGCCATTGTCTTTACCCGACATAGAAATGCGGCTATTTTAAACAATATTAAGAACTATGCAAAACAATTTTAGTTTGAGTATATGTTAAGGTCCGTATTCAATTAGAGGCGAAAAACATTGCCACTTTCCAAAGAATTGCCCTATTTAATTCCAGGACGTTTTCGCATGTGCGAAAACTCCATAGGCAAAAACAGGCAAAAAATTTTCTCCACTCAAAGGCAGGAGAAAAGACGTGCAAAATCTCTATTTTTGAATAAAAATGAAGGGAATTGGTTCAGAACCCTTTGGGCACCCCCCCTAATAACTAATTAGGCAAAAAGAAATAAAAAAAATAATCTTAATACCCCCTAAAAAAGGCATGTCATTTTTGGGGTGAAAATTTAAAAAGTGTTTGAAAATGGGTTTTAAGTATTGGGTCGGGTATTTTGGGGGGCTGTATGGATGTGTCAGTTGTGTTTAGGGTTGCTGGTGGCTGCAGCAGGTGTATTTTTAAAAGATTTTTCTAATACACTTTAGAGACATATAAATATGCTAGGAACCATTTTAATGTACCCCCAAATCAACTATCGCAATTATTTTTCTCCAAAAAAATGCTTTCTATCATTTTACCACACTTTTGCGAATATGCATATAACAGCCCTTTGACGCAATTTAAAAACCCCAAATACTTTTATTAAAATACTTTTATCCAGGGTCAGTTAGGTTTTTTATGGGGTACAGTGTGATTGCCCCAAAATACAGTAAGCTGTCCTTTTTTGATAGTTTTGCCTTTCGCTGCTTTCGCACCTTTGTGTGTTTGCCTGTTCTGGAATTGAATAGGGTGAAAAGCGGGAACGCGCATTCTGAAAGTATGTGAAAACATTGCGACCAAATAGGCGAATGAGGCAAAAAGAATGCAGTGACGGAGACATTCGCCGGCCGTGACTTTTCGACTCTAATTGAAATAGGTCCTAACTTTCAATCACGTTGACACTAGAGAGGAGCCGTTCTAGTCTTCCCGCCACGTTTGGCTCTCAGAACGTGTCAAAACATCATCTTTTACGGACATCTCTGCCGCGATGTCCGTGAAAGATGATGTTTTGCTTCGTTCTGAGACCTGAACTTGGCGGGAAGATCCAAGCCAATACTGAACTGCTCATGTCTAGCTGACACATAATTTTCTAATGTTGCCCACTATTAATTTGGTGGTACCGAAGGAGTCCTTGTTATAGTCCTTTTGTACCTATTTGACGTACTAAGTAGATGGGTCTTTTTTATATGGGAATTTTAAAAAGATTTTATACAGGTGAATAATTTATTCAACTAATATATTTTAAAAGTTGTGTTTTTTTTAACAATTTTAGCATGATGATCAGAGGTCTTGGAGACCCCTGCCCAAACCTGCATTTTGTAACCATTAGGGATGAGCGGGTTCGGATTTCTAAAATCCGAACCCCCCCGAGCTCCCCCGATCCGAGTCGTATCCGAGTCAGGCTGGACTTTTCCTGCCTGACTCGGATCTGAAATTGAGGCAAAACATCATCATCCCGCCTTCCAGATCTCGCGGGTTTTGGATTCTATTAAAGGTCCCCGCGTCGGCGCCATTTCTCACTCCGGCTGCCTACAGTGAAGAGGGAGGGTGGAAGCTAGGGCTGGCTGGGCTGTGTTGTGCTGCTGTTGTCCATAGGGGCTGTGTCCACTCAGTCCATAGGGGCTGACTGGACTGTGTTGTGCTGCTGTTGTCCATAGGGGCTGGCTGGGCTGTGTTGTGCTGCTGTCATAGGGGCTGGCTGGACTGTGTTGTGCAGTGTCCCATAAAGGCTGTAGTCCTAGAGGGGTGCTGTAGTGTTGTCCAGGGGGTGATCTGTGCATCAGGGGTGCTCCCCCAAAGTGCACTCCAAAAAAAAAATATTTTTTTTCTGTGTTTGTGAATTGTGTGCGCAGTAGCCGCACGTGCATCAACAAAGTAGCGCAAAGCGTGCACCTGTGTCATAAATCAAGGGCCGGCTGGCTTATCCGCTAAAGGGTGCTGTAACTCCCAAAGTGCACTCCAAAAAAATAAAAAATTATTTTCTGTGTTTGTGAATTGTGTGCACTGTGGCCGCACGTGCATCAACAAAGTAGCGCCAAGCGTGCGTCTGTGTCATAAGTAAAGGGCCAGCTGGCTCGTCTGTTAAAGGGTGGGGTAACCCCCAAAGTGCACTCCAAACAAAATTAAAAAATATTTTCTGTGTTTGTGAATTGTGTGCACTGTGGCTGCACGTGCATCAACAAAGGAGCAGCGCCAAGCATGCGCCTGTGTCCCATAAGTCTGTTAAAGGGTGGTGTAACCCCCAAAATGCACTCCACAAAAAATAAACAATTCTTTTTTTCTGTGTTTGTGTGTGAAATGTATGCGCAGTAGCCGCACGTGCATCAACACAGCAGCAGCGCCAAGCGTGCGCCTGTGTCATAAGTCAAGGGCCGGTTTGGACATCTGGTCTGGACTGAAGGATGTGCTAACAATTTCTGACATGTCTACTGTCACTGCATATAATACTGTCACCATTGACAGAATGGTGGAGGATTACATCGGGGACGAATTAATACTCTGTGAGGATGAGGATGTACACAACACTGAAGAGGGTGAGGAATCGGTGGATGAGGAGGATGAGAACAACATCTTGCCTCCGTAGAGCCAGTTTGTGCAGGGACAGATTAATTGCCTGCTTGTTTTGTGGGGGCCCAAACGAACCAATCATTTCAGCCACAGCTGTGTGGCAGATCCTGGCGCTGAAATGATTGGTTTGTTAAAGTGTGCATGTCCTGTTTATACAACATCAGGGTAGGTGGGAGGGTCCAAGGACAATTCCATCTTGCACCTCTTTTTTTTATTTACATTATGTACTGTTTGGGGCCTAGTTTTTCAAACTGCCATCCTGTCTGCCACTGCAGTGTCACTCCTATATGGGCCACGTGTTTGTGCCGCCCACTCGTGTCGCTTAGCATAGTCATCCAGCTACCTCGGTGCAACCTTTTGGACATAAAAAAACTATTGTGAGGTGTGAGGTGTTCAGAATAGACTGGAAATGAGTGGAAATTAAGGTTATTGAGGTTAATAATAGCATAGGAGCAGAAAACCCCACAAATTCGGTGATTTTAGCTGTTTTTATGCTTTTTTAAAAAAAAATACAGATCCAAAATACAAAACCCAGAACCCAAAACACGGAAGGGTGGTTTTGGCAAAACCATTCCAGATCCAAAACACGAAGAAAGATCCAGATCCAAAACCAAAACACGAAAAGTGGCCGGTGCACACCCCTAGTAACCATGGTGCATTTAAAAATACGTAGGGGTTGCGTATGATATCCCGGCAGTGACCATTCCGACGGTCACTATACCAGCAGCGCAATCTTAACAGTCAAAAGTATTCTGACCTCCCTCAGCCTAACCCTAACTGTCCCCTTTGGCAGCCTAATCTAAATGTCTCCTTTGGCAGCCTAACCCTAACTGTCCTTTACCGTGCCTAACCCTCCCCCTAAAGCCTATCCCTAATACTCAACATCGTGATTCATCTGTATTTCGACCTGCCTGTATTGTACTGCTGGAACTGTGACCATCGGGATGGTCACTGTTGGGATACTGACTACATCTCTTTTATAGATTAGAAATGGAGAAATTCATTTAAATATTGCATTTAAAAGTCATCTTACTTCATTCATTGCTTCACTATGGATTGGACCACATTTTTTCAGATAAATGACTAAATGTTTGTCCAGGTTAAGTACACACAGATCAGATTGTTTGGTTTTTAAAGCTGGGTACAGAACAGATATATCTGCATATCGAGTGATCTGCAGATATATCTGCAGATGATGGGCGTTCATACACATTGAACAACCATCATCTGTCTCTGGCAGGAGGTCCCGCTGGGCAGGGAGCATGTCACGCCCCCTCCCCACGGCCTCTGCTGCATGTGTACGGGTGGTCGTCAATATATCTGCCATTGGCTGTGCAGCAGAGACGACGCCATATGTCTGTGACAGACATATCATTGGTACACACTGGCCAACGGGCACCCGATATATTGGTCGATCGATTGATTGGCCAATATATCTGCCAGTGTGTACCCAGCTTTAAGCAAAGCAATTGCACAGAATGGGGCTCACTCGCTCTGGTCATCAACAATCTTACATCCATTTCAGTAAAGGGGTTGGGATTCAAGTCAACCATACCCCTTAGAGATACACATATATAGGATATGTTATGAGTCTGGTGTTAAGCCGATGTGTACCCAGCGCAATATCTCCAGCTATGGGATCTGGGTCTGTTGGGGGGGAGGAGGGGGCGTCATGCTGCATTCTGCTGCATAACATCGTTAGCAACATCCCCCTCAAACAACCCGCAGAAGCGCGCATATCATGGGTACACACTAGACGATGTACCCGATATGTCACTACAATCCGCGGGTTCGGCTGATATATCATCTAGTGTGTACCCACCTTAAGTGTGTGAGTTAATAATAACATCAATATCTGATAATACTTTATGATCACCTCAAAATATAGCTTTAGAAGTGTAGGGGGTATATTTACTAAAGTGTGGGTTTGCAAAAGTGGAGATGTTGCCCATAGTAACCAATCACATTCTACCTATCATTTATCTAGTACCTTGTACAAAATGATTGCTAGACTCTGATTGGTTGCTATTGGTAACATTTCCACTTTTGTAAACCCACACTTAGTAAATTTACACCTAAATATATATAAAGTTGCATGTTTCCCTTAACTATATATCAGGACCAAAATAAGAAAATACCTTTATGCTGGATAAGTTTACATGAATGCAGTACATTATTAATTAACCATACCACATCCATGCTGTGAAATATTTGAAGCTAGTCGCGTTAACAAGAAATAATGTTTATACATAATGGCGTTTTTTGCAGTAACACAAATAGGTCTGTGGCAGAAGATTCTCCTGTGCCAGTTATTTGATTTTGCTGAGATACAGCAAGAGGCAAAAGATACAGTGGGTATTTACTCATCAGGGAATAAAAAGCGCAACATTTTCTCTTACTTCCGAGTGATAAAGTACATTAGAAGGCGGCAGGTTAGCCACAGTGTTTCTGCTTTTTGTTTCAAAGCTCCACATGCGATTTATTGCAGTCTCACCACTGACTTGTTCAACTTTATCACATATTTCAGCTCATGATGATGAGATGTTATACATGTTTTGAGTGTATTGCAAGTACCACTTGGAAGCAGTTTACAGAATAAGACCCATGGGGTGTACAGGAGTGTATAGTACACAGTTGCTTATTTTATGAGGTTATTTCCTGTAGTTTTAAAGGAACAGACTGTGCTTTAAACATCTTTAAAGGAGAAATGCTTTAAAGGAGAAATGTAAGTTATTAATAAAATGTGTGTAGTTTTCCTCATATATTCTATTAATTTTCAGTAAAATACTTAAATATAATGAATCATTATGCTCAAAACGTGTATTACTATTTATGTTTGCATTTAATCATCCTGACTCAGTGATGTCACTGTTTCTAGGTGAATTGAAAAGCTGCATGAATATTGGTTTAAGCACACACAAAATGGCGTCTTTGGTTGTCCCTCAGGGAGGCCACAGAGGCCACAGTGCTTCATTGATTTCTCAGTGATACCATATTTATTCAGTGATGGCACTAGATTGTAGTGAATTAATCTGTATTCCTAGAAGAAAATAGCCTTATCATTTGTGTGTAAATGAACAATACAGTTTTTGTGTATTTGTAGACCATAAAGAGAACGGATGTACTTTGATATCTCAGTAAAAAGATTTAAATAAAACATATAATTTTGGTGACTCAGTATAATGACCTTTACAATGACCTTTTAAAGATTTTTATTACTCTCAACGCTACTAATTTTGAAATTTGAACAATTGGATCCTTAGATCTGATCAGGCCATGCTACAATCTGCCCAAACCATGCCTCCAAATTAAAGTTGAAATCCCTGTTGGGGTACCCATTTTTGTGTATTATTTTTTAATAACTCTTTTCTGTCACTGCTGCATCACACCTAAACTAGATTCTAGTAAAAGCCCTCGATGAAGTAGCTCCAGCTACCCATCACACACCACGTAGACTTAGACGTCAACCGTGGCATTCTAACTTAACAAGGCATCTACAAAAACTCTCACGTAAAGTAGAACGTCAGTGGCAAAAGTCTCGCACTCCACGTGACTTCCTCACATATAAGTCTATCTATAACTCTTATCGTACTGCTCTGGACACTGCCAAGCAAACATATTTCCAATCTCTTATCTCTGCTCAAGCCTCTAACCCCAAGCAACTTTTTAATACATTTAAACTGCTTCTTACCCCTCCCTCATCCAAGCCACCTGCTACTATCTGTGCACAAGATCTTGCCTCCTATTTCAAGGACAAGATTGATAATATCCAAAATGAAATGTTATTCTCTTCCTCAGCTAGTGACCTACTCAATTCCCTACCTGAACCCTCTGGCACATTCTCTTCATTTGAGTCCACAAATGAAGATGAAGTATCTACACTCTTCTCATCCTCCTACTCTATTACCTCTCCTCTAGATCCTATACCCTCACAAATTAGTAAAGCTCTGTCTCCTGTGCTCATCCCAACTCTAACTAAAATCTGTAATCTCTCTCTTTCTACTGGCATCTTTCCATCACTGTTCAAGCATGCAGTGATTACTCCCATTCTGAAAAAACAAAATTCTGACCCTAACACTCTCTCAAATTACCATCCTATCTCCCAGCTCCCATGCCCCTCCAAGCTACTGGAGAGACTTGTCTACACCCGCCTCACACACTTTCTTAACACCCACAACTTATTGGACCCACTTCAGTCTGGCTTTCGTTCCCAGCACTCCACAGAGACAGCACTGACTAAGGTAGTAAATGATTTGGTCACTGCCAAGGCTAAAGGCCATTACTCACTCCTAATTCTTCTAGATCTCTCTGCTGCTTTTGACACTGTTGACCACTCTCTTCTCGTACAAACACTACAATCCCTAGGTCTTAAGGACACAGCTCTTTCTTGGTTCTCTTCCTACCTATCTGATCGCTCTTTTTCTGTTCGTTTTTCTGATTCTGCCTCCTCTTCGCTACCTCTATTAGTTGGAGTACCGCAAGGCTCTGTCTTAGGTCCTTTGCTATTCTCAATCTATACCACATCTCTTGGCAAACTAATCCGCTCTTTTGGATTTCAGTACCATCTGTATGTGGATGATACTCAAATCTACCTATCCTCTCCAGATTTATCACCATCTGTATTGGTCCGTGTCACTGAATGTATTTCTGCCATTTCATCTTGGATGTCATCTTGCTACCTGAAACTTAATATTTCTAAAACAGAATTAATTATATTTCCACTGGCCAATAACAGTTACCAATCTGATCTCTTTATCACTGTTGATAACTCAACATTCCACCCCACCCCACAAGCTCGCTGCCTTGGTGTCATCCTTGATTCTGAACTGTCCTTTGTTCCCCACATTCAATCTGTCTCAAAATCATGTTACATACATCTAAAAAACATATACAAAATTCGACCATATCTCACACAAGACACTGCAAAAACTCTAATCCATGCACTCATTATTTCTCGCATTGACTATTGCAATAGTCTCCTTACAGGTCTTCCCAAAAACAGGCTATCGCCATTACAATTCATTATGACTGCAGCTGCGAGGCTTATCTTCCTTGCCAAACGTTCATCGTCTGCTGCCCCGCTCTGTCAGTCCCTCCATTGGTTGCTGGTTTTCTACCGTATTCAATACAAAATACTGTTACTTACACATAAGGCCATAAACAGAATTACACCAACATACATCTCAAAATATCTCCGAGCCCGACCTCTCCGCTCAGCACAAGATCTGCGTCTCTCATCCCCGCGCATTACTTGCTCCCATTTACGGTTATAGGACTTTCTTCGGGCTGCACCCACTCTATGGAATGCCTTACCACGCACAATAAGACTTATCTCTAGTCTTCAATCCTTCAAGCGTTCCCTGAAAACTCACCTCTTCAGACAAGCTTATCAGATTCCAGAACTGACCACATAACCTTCATAGTTTCCATGTCTTATTACATCCCCTCTCACAGTCCACACATAATCTCACATATTGTCTTTCCTTCACATACTCCTGACATTTGGCCGACATTCCTGTGTGACTGGATCATACAGCCCACCAAGAAACTCTGCATTCTGGCCGGACCAAATTGCAATATATATAGCACCTATCCTTGTGTATCAATGCCTATTTCCCTATAGATTGTAAGCTTGCAAGCAGGGCCCTCTTACCTCTATGTCTGTCTGTTATTACCCTGTTTTGTTCTATAACTGTTTCCAATTGTAAAGCGCAACGGAATATGCTGCACTATATAAGCAACTGTTAATAAATAAATAAAATAAATTGCTGAGATGAATGCCCCAATCTGATCTGTGCGCCTTCATATATTAAGGCTCCCATTCATCTATCCCCTTTCTTCAGCTAAATGTTTATAAACATTAATATAAATTGCTGTCATTTAGCCCATGCAGTCATAATTAATTACTGTGTGATTGAGGGGTCTATTTACTAAGCAGTGTTAGGAGAAGTGAAAAGTGAAGAGTGAAAAGTGATAAGGTGCCAGCCAATCAGTTCCTAACTGCCATCTCACAGGCTGTGTTTGAAAAATGACAGTTGGGAGCTGATTACCTGGCACCTTATCACTTTTCACTTCTCCTAACACTGCTTAGTAAATAGACCCCTGAGAGTTGAACATGCGGGCTGCTTAGCTTTATTGGTCATTCAAAATAAAACAAAGAAGAATTTTGAGTTACATGCAACGTGCGATTGCTACCCCCTCTGGCTGGGGAAGCCAACTGGGGACATGGAAGTGCAAGTTTCATGTCCCTATCGTCCTTCTGTAACTAACAGGAGCATATGCGCCAGGAATACGAGAGGAGGTGTGACATCACAGTAGTTATGAAAAAAGGACAAAAACGCTGAACACAATTCATACACATTACAGTAAATGGCAGGAAAGTGTAGATAATAAGTACCCAAGTGGCATCATGCCTGTTAAATGCAATAAAAAACCCACAAATATACTTTTATTTTTTTGTAAAGTCCACACTTACAAATGTATCCCCTTGACGTGAATGCACACTTAAAAAAGAGCAAGTTGCATGGAAAAAAAAGCTGCAACTTGCATTTACATTTAGCTCTGAATGAGGTTCAAAATGGGTATGGAGTCCCCAGGAAAGCAGCACACAGTACAAAGCTATGCCAGGCTGGTCACACTATAACAGGGACCCCGCAGCCTAAGATCTCCATTTCATTTTGTTATACCAACTTGTCTGATCAGCAACGGATAGCATTTGGACCACCATTAGGCAGCTGCCTAAGGGCGCCGGCCACTGGAGGGCGCCGTACTCAGCAGATAAATGTGCTTTAAAAAGGACATTGTGTTTCGGTTATGCTAGTGACGGTGTCTAGTGGCGGCCATGGCGCGGGTCTAGCCAGCCGCAGCCTCCGCTGTCAGTCACTGTGGCCTCACTAACGGCAGTGCACACTGGTCTCCTCTTTCCCTGCAGTGTCTGCCCAGGCTTCCTGTCAGCGCTGATGTGCGCTTGTAAACAAGTGAAAACAAGCTCACGTCAGCGCTAATAGGAAGCCCGGGCAGAAGCTGCATGAAAATAGGAGACCAGTGTGCACTGCCGGTGGTGAGATTACAGTGATTGACAGTGGTGGCTAGATCCGTGCAGCGGCCGAAGCTGCTGGACTTGCATAACCATAGCACAATGTAAAGTGATTAACTCCTGTGGCACCCACCCTCAAGCCTGCTCTCTCATTCCCGTAGCTCCTCCTCTTCCTTTCAGAGATGAGGAGCCTCTGAACTCTCCATTGATTCTCTCTGATAGCTTCACGATTATGGCAAATCGCAGAAAATTAGTTACAGTAAATCAAATATTGCACAGTGAAGTGTATAGTTTAGTACTGCACAGTGTTGCATAGTGTGAATAGTGCTGGGTATAGTGTATATTTCAAAGTGCAGGGTATATGTGAGCTATGTATAATGTATATAGTGCAGGAGCGGATTGGGATGGAAAACCAGCCCGGGAAGTTTATAGAAGCAGCCCTAATGGGGGTGGGGTCTGTAATGAGGGGCGGGATACTCCCTCCACATAAAACCTGATTCTGAAGGACCCCACATGGAGCTATATAGCGGCCGTTCCGACGGTTTTGAACGATATCGTCACTATATCATTCCGTGTGTAGGCATGATATCGTCCACTGTGCGCTCCCATGGGGTAGTCCGTCACTCCTCCAGATCTTTTTGCTTGTTGAGTTAATTTGGGGGAACGACGAATGATCCCATGCAGCACTATGCGGGTGGGAGAGGGGGGTGCCGGCATATGGTCTGACTAAAGGATTTCTTCTTGCACCCTCATGAGGGTGCGCTGAGAAATACGACAAAAGTGCCGGCTGTGAGCATGTTTTCAGGCTTAGCGTGGCACTAACAGCCTCGCGGCTGTCACTTTAGTTGGGAAATCCAGTTTTTGCAACTAAACGCCCAAATTAAGTAGTGAGAAACGGCATTCTCAGACAACTGGCAACTGTTGAACCAAACAGCGAGGTGAATTTAATAGCTCTGGGAGCTCTCTATCGGGGCTATTCAGCAACACGCTGAATTGCATTGAGGGGGCACGCAGCCGGACGATTTTTCTTATCTGCGCATGCATATGTATCTTATTGTGCGTGTGTGAGCCAGTCATAGCGATCAGGAAGCGATCGCACACCAATCTGATTCTGCTCTTTAGCAGTGGCATAACTATGGAGGGTGCAAGGGGTGCGGTTGCTATGGGGCCCGGCGGCTTAGGGGGCCCGGCGGCCCAGCAAGCAACCCCGCCCCTGCACCCTGCCGAGTCTTTTTTATTACTTTTTTGGCCGTTTCCCGGTGGGCCCCACTCAACCATGAGGGGAGGGGGCTTATGACGCTATCATACCTCCCCTGCCAGCCGATCCATCACCAGCATGGCATGTATGACTACTGTTTTTTTTTAATAGTAGGAAGTGAACTCTGTGCGGCAGCTGCCTGGCCTGCTCTGCCTCTTATCCACGCCCCTCCCAGGCAGTTCCAATAGAGCACTGAGTGAGAACCTCTGGATGATGACTTACTGACTGTAGTGTTAGTGCTGTATTCCAAAGCCGCAGGTGTGTGTTTCTCATGTTGGGGGGAGGGAAGGTCTGTCAGTATGTGTCAGTGAGGCTGTGTGTCTGTGTATAGGTGGATTCAGGAGGGGGGGCTGTGTGTCTGTATCAGTGAGGGACAGTGTGTGCCTGTATATGTCTGTATCAGTGAGGTTGTGTGTCTGTGCATAGGTGGATTCAGGAGGGGGGGCACAAGGGGGGGGGCTTAGTGTCTGTATCAGTTAGGGACAGTGTGTGCCTGTATCTGTCTTTATCAGTGAGGTTGTGTGTGTCAGTGAGGTTGTGTGTTTATGTCAGTGTGTCTGTGCATAGGTGGATTCAGGAGGGGGGCTGTGTGTCTGTATCAGTGAGGGACAGTGTGTGCCTGTATCTGTCTGTATCAGTGAGGTTGTGTGTGTCAGTGAGGTTGTGTATGTGTATAGGTGGATTCACGAGGGTGGGCACAATGGGGGGTGCCTGTGTGTCTCTGTCAGTGAGGGTGTGTGCCTGTATCTGTCTGTATCAGTGAGGGTTTGCATATGTCAGTGTGTGTCTGTGTCATTGTACTTATTACCTCCAAACCGCTGTTATGTTAACCCCACCATATTAGTGGGCATATCCGCCCTCTTCTTCCCATTCATCATTCCCCTCCATTTCCTTGTTACGATAGTCCATGCCATGCTTCCTCACATTGTGGCTCTCCACCCAACTCATACAACTGATATTCTACACTCTTACCTGTCTCCTTCTATTTGTCCGTTTTCAAGTTGCCGTTGCACACGTTTCAAGTTGCGCTGTATCACCCATCAATCAACCTGCTGACCACTTAGCTGGTGGTGTGGTAATCTTTCTCCCCAGTGCTCCTTTTTGAATCCTACTCCTGGACCCCTCCCTCTCTCCTAGCATCTTAAATGGAGTTTTATAGTATATATTTTTTTTTTTTTAGTACATGTATACCAAAGCATTTTTAGCTAGTTAAAATATAAACAGAAAAAGAGAGAGGGGAGAAGCTGGCTAATTCTCTGTGGTAGTTGGCCCTCTGATGACTGACCACACCCCTTCGTGGTGGGCCCCAAGTATTGTTTCCCCCTGTGGGCCCCTCATGTACCAGTCTGCTACTGGGTGGGGGTGGAATAATAGCCTAGGTGAAGGGCAATACAGTGTGTGGCATTACTGTGGGGCATAATGTGTTATAAGGGACATTACTGTGTGTAGCATAATGTGTTTGGGGCATTACTGTGTGTGCCATAATGTGTAAGAGGCATTACAGTGGTGCATAATGTATAAGGGGAACTACTACCATGGGGCATAATAAGGGCACTACTACTGTGTGGCATAATGTGTTATAAAGGGCAGTACAACTGTGTGGCATAATGTTTATAAGGAGTACAACTGTGGCATAACGTGAATGGGGGCCCCTTAAAAATTTTGCTATGGGGCCCACAAAGTGCTAGTTACGCCCCTGCTCTTTAGTTTGAGTGATAGAAAGTGCCGTTTGTGGGTGGTGACAGGGGCTGATCTTGGAAAACGCAGGAATGGAAGTGCGAACGTAGGCATGTCTGTACGTTCTAACGGCGTTTCATGGGCGTGCATAATTAACATGGAAGCGTCATTGTACATGTCACCTGGTTGTATTTCACACTGCAGTGACCACAGTGCTTGCGGCAGGGTAGGGTCGACCTCATGGGCTGCGAGCAGCTCCGATGGCTCTCCATGTTACTGATAAAGCATACACTTCCTAGAGATGACGGGTGTTGCAAAGAGCAGGGGGCGTCTTTAGACTGGCGTGCGTACGCTCTGCTGTCGCTCGTTAAAGACATAGTTGGCATCCTCTTGCCCGGCTGTGCGATCGCTTCCTATGCATATATTAGCAGCTGATTGGCTGCGTGCGAGCGGATCTGAATCGGGCCCTGAGCCCACTGGCCCCTACAGGAAAACAAACACACACATTGGCCTCAATAGGAAAACAAACATAATGGCCTCCACAGGAACAAATAAAACACATTGGCCCCTGACAAGAAACAAAATTGGCCCCAACAGGAGAAAAAAACACACAGCCCCCACAGGGGAAATGCACACACATTGGCCTACACATGAAAAAATAAATAACACAAACATTGATTCCCCCAGGCCCTTAGCACCTCATCACCACCCTTGTCACCTCATCACAATTTTCTGCTCAGCCCCTCACCCTCATTTTTAGCCCCATGCCAAGTTAGCCTCACCATTCCCCAGCCCCTGTCTCTCAGCCTCACCATTCCCCAGTGATGTGTCTTCTGCTGCAAAACCCCCTCTCCCTCTCCCTTGACACTAAGCAGGCAGGCAAGCAGATTTATTACATAAAGTTTACAATACTTACTGACCGTCACATACACCACTGTGACAGAGTCAGAACTGGCAGGCCGGTGCTGGCTCTTGCTTCTCCTTGAAATCTGTGTGCACTGACTGTGCAGGGCTGCAGGCTGCTGCTGTGTGTATGCAGTCGTGCAGTGAAGGCTGCAAACATAGAGGGTGATGGAGGCGGGCCGCGGATGGGTTGAAGGCAGAGCCGTCAGTGGTGACTGACGGCTCCGCAAAGACTTATGGGAGGAGCTGCTGCGTGTGGGCATGCGCAGCAGCTCCCTTGGCAGCCATTTTTCTTTAACTACACACAGAAGGCTGCCCGATCGGAGCTGAATGAAGGGCAGCTACACTGGGACCGGCCCAGCGGGAACCGGCCCGGTTTTCCGGCGGCCCAATCCGCCCTGATATAGTGTATATTGCCCAGTGCTAGTATTATGTATATGTATAGTGTCATGCACAGTGCTGTGTATATGGTTGCACAGTGCTGTGTATGTGAGCTCTATTTATTCTAAATTGCACAGTGCTATGTATGTACAGTCAGGTCCATAAATATTGGGACATTGACAGAATTTTCATATTTTGGCCTCTATTCACCA
Organism: Taudactylus pleione; assembly: GCA_031769625.1. Taxonomy (NCBI): domain Eukaryota; kingdom Metazoa; phylum Chordata; class Amphibia; order Anura; family Myobatrachidae; genus Taudactylus; species Taudactylus pleione. The sequence continues at coordinate 1,001,146 of JAUIMM010000221.1, forward strand.
CCACAATGGCTTTGAAATTAAACAAACAAGATGTGATTTAACTGCAGACTTTCAGATTTAATTTGAGGGTAATTACATCCAAATCAGGTGAACGGTGTAGGAATTACAACGGTTTCTATATGTGCCTCCCACTGTTTAAGGGGCCAAAAGTAATGGGACAAACTAAACAATCCTAAATCTAACTTTTACTTTTTAATACTTTGTTGCAAATCCTTTGCAGGCAATTACAGCCTGAAGTCTGTAACGCATAGACATCACCAGACGCTGGGTTTCATCCCTGGTGATGCTCTGCCAGGCCTCTACTGCAAATGTCTTCAGTTCCTGCTTGTTCTTGGGGTATTTTCCCTTCAGTTTTGTCTTCATCAAGTGAAATGCATGCTCAATCAGATTCAGGTCAGGGGATTGACTTGGCCATTGCATAACATTGCACTTTTTAGCCTTAAAAAACTCTTTGGTTGCTTTTGCAGTATGCTTCTGGTCATTGTCCATCTGCACTGTGAAGCACCATCCAATGAGTTCTGAAGCATTTGACTGAATATGAGCATATAATATTGCCCGAAACATTTCAGAATTAATTCTGCTGCTTTTGTCAGCAGTCACATCATCAATAAATACAAGGGAACCAGTTCCATTGGCAGCCATACATGCCCACGCCATGACACTACCACCACCATGCTTCACTGATGAGGTGGTATGTTTTGGATCATGAGCAGTTCCTTTCCTTCTCCGTACTCTTCTCTTCCCATCACTCTGGTACAAGTTGATCTTTGTCTCATCTGTCCATACGATATTGTTCCAGAACTGTAATGGCTTTTTTAGATTTTGTTTGGCAAACTCTAATCTGGTCTTCCTGTTTTTGTGGCTCACCAATGGTTTGCATCTTGTGGTGAACCCTCTATATTCACTCTTGTGAAGTCTTCTCTTGATTGTTGACTTTGACACATATACATCTACCTCCTGGAGAGTGTTCTTGATTTGGCCAACTGTTGTGAAGGGTTTTTTTTTCACCAGGGAAATAATTTCTACTGTCATCCACCACAGTTGTTTTCCGTGGTCTTCCGGGTCTTTTGGTGTTGCTGAGCTCTCCGGTGCGTTCTTTCTTTTTAAGAATGTTCCAAACAGTTGATTTGGCCACACCTAATGTTTTTGCTATCTCTCTGATGGGTTTGTTTTGATTTTTCAGCCTAATGATGGCTTGCTTCACTGATAGTGACAGCTCTTTGGATCTCATATTGAGAGTCGACAGTAACTGATTACAAATGCAAATGTCACACCTAGAATCAACTCCAGACCTTTTACCTGCTTAATTGATAATGAAATAACGAGGGAATAGCCCACATCTGTCCATGAAATAGCTTTTGAGTTGATAGTCCCATTACTTTTGGCCCCTTAAACAGTGGGAGGCACATATAGAAACCGTTGTAATTCCTACACCGTTCACCTGATTTGGATGTAATTACCCTCAAATTAAATCTGAATGTCTGCAGTTAAAGCACATCTTGTTTGCTTCATTTCAAAGCCATTGTGGTGGTGAATAGAGGCCAAAATATGAAAATTCTGTCAATGTCCCAATATTTATGCACCTGACTGTATATAGTGTAATTCCCAGTGCTGTGTAATGTGTAGTGTACAGTATCATAACCTCCCAACATTTCACAGGAAACCCCGGTACATGGGGCGTGGCCACATACAAAAGGGGGCGTGGTTACATATAAAGGGCGTGTCCATGGGTACTGTCCATGGGGGCTGGAGGCAGCTGGCATTAGCTGATTCAACAGTCTGACTTCTGTACACCGGCGCTGGCGTGATTACATAAGCATCAGTGCTGACTGCACTGCAGAGAACCACGGAGGATGGAGCGGAGCCGCCTGTCATTCAGCTGCTCTGCGGGAGTCCTGTATCCCAGCAGCGCTGCTAAAGAATTCAGGAGATTGTACCCACCCGGTACATAACGGTACAGCCCCTGTTTGCCGGTACAGACCTTTAAAAAACGGTACTGTACCAGCTAAATCGGTATAGTTGGAGGGTATGCAGTATGTTGCTCAGTGTTGTGTTAACTAATTGATGTGTGTAGTAGACTATTTTACAGTGCTATGTAGTACATGTAAATATTCTTTTGTAGGGGTGGGGCACTGACTCATTTATCAGCAATGGTTCCTGTTATAAATTGCAAACTGCAATCATTTCTTAAAATAGATTCCATATTACTGTTCCACATTTTTCTTGTATTAATGTGCAATCACACATTTCTTATATGGTTTACATACAGTATGTGAATGATCTACGTGTAATGAAAATACCAAGGCTGGCTCAACCATAAGGGAAATAGAGTGCACCACTGAGTCACAGTTGTACTTAATGGAGGCGGCTGTAAGACTCTGCCTCTCTGAGGAGTTGGGGAGTGGGTACTGGTGGGGGGCAGTAGGCTGAAGTTTTGCCTAGGGTGCCAAGAAACCTTGCACCGGCCCTGAGCATTCCCTATAGGGATTAGACTTGCAAAAAACATCTGGGTCTTGAACCAGTACAAAACAGTTTCATAACAAAATAGTACAATGGCTCCTCCTGGCAACCCTGGATATCGGGTGCCAGGGAAATGGTTTAAAGATTTTAAATTAAGGAATATGTTTATAGAATTTCATTGAATATTCCAGCAAGGTCTGCTTAGACATCCTGGGAGTTGTAATATAACAATTACCAGCTCGGCCATGGCTGTCTGAATATCCAAGAGTTTGTGACACGACAAGCTACCTCATACTCTGAAAACCAGAGCATGCTGGGACATGTAGTTCTGTAAATTATTTAATTGAAAAAAACTATACACACCATATGTCCCCGGCATCTCCCCCATCGCAGCGTCCAGCCCCAGCACTGTACGTGCACTGCACCTGCGACGTGATGGCATGACGTCACGTCGCTCCTTACAAGCAAAGGGGCCCATTACAAGTGCGGTGCAGCGGTGTCACAGAGACACAATCTGCCCGCAGCCCGCCATAGCTGCTGGCTTACTTGTTGCATTAAATAATAAATTAGCATGGTCACGGCCAGGGCGCCCTTGGCGCTCTACTCGGTTGCGCACCATGCGTAATTATACAACCGCCCCTGGGTGCAGGGAGTTGCTCGCTGGGCTGGGAGGCCTCCTAAGCCGCGAGGCCTCATAGCAAGCGCACCCCCTACACCCTCTATAGTTACGCCAGTGCTTGGGAGAACCTATACACTAGGTTTAAGTTTATATGCAACTCAAAATACAGACTTGGAAATGTAAATATTCAGATGCAGTTTTGCTTATAAGAAAAAAAATGCACATTGTTATGCTCAACTCTGAATGAATGCCTAAAGAATGCAGTTATTGGATTAGTATGTGTGCACCTACAGTATGTATGGTCTAAGCAGGCAAATAACCATAGCTTCCGACATTTAGGGGGGTAGTCCGTGCTGGAATTTTCGCTCCACATCGGAGGTTGTGCAGGGATAGAGTATAGGGCGTGTTCCCGCTTTATCCATGTATTCAATTAGAAAGCTGCGAAAACGGGACCCGACTCAAATGTATCGGAAAAAATTCGGGAATTTTCGAGAATTCATCCAGGGACCCCCCCTAATGATGTCCTGACATGGGGGATCACTATGGGTACCCCTGTTGTGGCCTGCAGAAGGTAATTTTGTTTTTTTAAATAGCCGCGGAAGGTGTTTTTTGACAGGGAAGAAGGGCTGAAGAAGAGCACTTAGTTTTTTTTTTTTAACAAAAAAAAGTAGGTGCATCAAATTCGGGGTACATGAAAATGGGTGCAAGCATATTTTTAAGTCCTTAAGGTGCATTTTGAAAATTCCACCCGCCTTCTTTAAAACACCTGCCGCATACTTTAAAACTTGTTCCCCATTTTTTTTTTCCCCAAAATTCAACTACATTTTTAGGGGCCATTCCCAGGGGTTCAATCTATATTTTTTAAGCCTGCACCCCTAAAACACAATTCTGCACTTTTTTTCACCAGCAAAAGGCTGGTGAAAACTTATCCCCGTTTTTTTTAAATTGACTTTTCGCACCGCTGAAAAGTCAATGTAATTGAATACGGGGATAATTGAAATAGGCGAAAATGACGTAATCAGTAATAAATTATCACCGATTCCCACATTTCGTTCCAAATATGGAATATGGCCCTTAGTTACACAAAATTCTGCCCTTTCAAGATATACAAATCAGGACTGTCCTGCCAAAATGGGACAGTTCAAAGGTTTAAATAAGTTCCTTTGGACATAATAAAAGATGCAGCAGAGTCACATTTTTTTACAGCATAGTAGCATGTAGATAAAGTGAGATGATCCTTATATTTAGGTTTTCTGTGCATTCACTGACAGATAAGCTGATCACACTCTGGGCCTGATTCAGAGCCGCTCGTAAGCGGCCGCTCGTTCGCTCCGAGCGATGTTCGCACAACTGCGCATGCGTATGGGTCGTAATGCGTATGCGCCAACCAGTCATTGCGGTCGGAAATCGAGCGCTCGCAAAATAGCGAGTGCCTGCTAATTTGAGTGACAGAATGAGGCGTTTGTGGGTGGTAACAGGGGAAGGTGCTTGAAAACGGGGAGTGGTGATCCGAACGCAGGCGTGCCAAACGGTCAAAACGGGAGTTTTAAGGGTGTGCATAATTAACAAAGCAGCGTCGTCGACCACGTCACTTGGGTGTTTCTTAGCCTGAACTGTTCGCATGATTGCGGTAGGAAAATCCAACCACAAGCACTGCGAGCAGTTCAGACGCCTTTCGATGTACTCGATTAATCTAATAAATAGCGGAGATGATGTAGGATGCGATCGGCCAGGGGGCGTCTTTACAAAATAGCGAGCGTATGTTTCGTTCGCTCGCTCAGACATAGAGGCGTCAACAGACCGCAAAGAGCAAGCGCTCAATTTAAATAGCCGGCCCCATTTTCTGAACGAGCGAGCGCAAATAGCGTCCGGCTCTGAATCAGGCCCTCTGATCAGTCTGGCCATTCAATACAGTAGTACGAATATGGAGAAAAAGCAAAAACGACAGACTAGCCGCGAAGGAGTTAAAGACCCTAGGATCCTCCATTAATTATATACACAGTCTTATGTGCTGACATTCCTTAGGGTTTCCTTTCCAGACCGAATTTTGTTACCTGACAATTCTGAAATACAAATCTTTCTCCTGCACAAGAGGAATGACACGCAGGACTGATTGTCAGTGGATGTAATTGACTGTCATGTCCTCAGAGTAGTTTGATACAATGGGGATGCGATTGGCTACTGCGGGTGCACTTGCTGGCTTATGGGTTCATCAATCTTACCCCGTCAACTTGGCATTCAATAGAAATGGACTGGACTGAATCAATGTGGCCTGTACAACAATCCTAGTTACAAACTAGGCAGTGACTGGGTAAAAGATGTGATTCTATTAAAAACTGGTGTTATTTGCAACAAATCCATAATTCTGTGTGTCCTATGCTATGTGGTGGTATTGCTTTGTATCTAATTACTCTACCAATAAGACAGCGCCAGAATAGTTACAAGAGAAAATAAGCCACGCAAGTGTTTATAATTTGTTCATTTATTTTTAAATAAATTCGGGTGCACGTTTAGATAAGATTATTGCTTGAAAGTGCTCTATGCATAGTGCTTCTATTCTCTGTGTATATTCATTTAGCAACTAGTCATATCTTAATGCAGACAGTAAGACAATAGGGGCCTGATAAGAGTTGGGAATAGTGTAAAGATGCCCACACACATAGCGATTTTATACCCGATCTGGCCTATTCCAACAAATCGGAACGACAGATCGGGTAAAAAATGCCCAAATCGTGAGTCCCCGCTCACGATCACGATGCGATGCGCACCCTCGCAGGTCGCACATCGCATCGTCAGATCTGCTGTGCTGTACAGCAGATCTGACAATCTAGTACAAAACGCACTATAAAAAAGTCTGGTGCAGGAGATCGGATGAAGATTGGACAGCATAACGTGTGCAGATCATGTGCTGAGCTGCCGGGTAGAGTTTCAAGGGAAATCGGACACATCGTCGGATCGTAAGTATATCGGAATGTGTGTGGAGACCTTAAGAAAGAGCAAGTAGCTGTGAATCTTGGTAAAGCCATGCTGCACTGCAGGTGGGACAGATGTATAATGTGCAGAGAGAATTAAGGCCCCTACACATTATTGGCTCTATTTATCAACATTATTTTTACTAAAATAATGTGAAAAGGGGTGTTTTCACACCCTTTTCACATTATTTTACTATCACCTATAGTGATTACAGGGCAATTGGAGTAGAATTCGTAAAATTCTACTCCAACCACCAAGTATCAATTATTTCTAGTAAAGCAGATCGCATTTCCCATAACTGTAATGGGAAATGTGATCTGACCATAGTTACTAAAAATAACTGTGAAAAAAATACCGGGGAAAGCCCTGTGATAATAACGCCACCTGGAAGTGGCGTTATCCAGGGTCTCCCCCGGTTACCGGCCTCCTGCCCTGCTCTAACGGGGAGAGCAGAGTCGGAAGTCGGTCCCTGTAATCAGCTGTGTGGTCTAAACAGACCGCAAGCTGATTACTGTAAAAAAAGATAAAAAAAAACTAGTAAAAAAAAAAATTACTTACCTGACTCCAGAGACTGGTGATCGGGCCTCCGGTGATGACTCCCCTCCAGTCAGCTGGTCTCCCACAGTGCACTGCTGCCCGGTCATCAGGTGATCGGGCCCCAGTGCAGTATGGGAGATCACCTGACCGGAGGAATGGAGAACATCACCGGAGGCCTGGAGCATGCAGGTAAGTGTAAGTAAGGGAGAGGGGGTCGCAGGGGCAGGCTTAGTGCCAGGGGCTGGGCTTAGCGCCGGAGGGGGGGTAGCTGCGGCGAACGGTCGGCGCATGCGCGGGCACTTAATCACTGTATTTTTTGCGAAAATACAGTGATAAGGCTCCGAAGGGGATTAGCAGGGACAGAGCTTTATCGCAAGCTCTGTCCCTGCAAGGGATTTGTAGTAAATCCCTGTGATATTGCCTGAATTCGCAATGCAAATAGTAAATAGAGCCCTTTGACTTGCAAATGATGTGATGTTGTCAACGATTTCTCCTGAACACCCGGGAAACGATATAGTGCATACACATGGTGCAATCTTACCAAAGGCCAAACGATATATTGTGCATCGGTTGGTGGTTAGATCGCTAACTAGATAATGTAATGTAACCATATGGCCTGGTCGTCCGGTACTGCGTACACACTGCACGATCTGAGGGGAATCGTTAATGAGATTGACAGATCTTCCTGCATGTACACAAGATCTGAAGATGCGGCAAACGATGCCGCGGAAGCACGCATAGTGCGTATCTACTGTACGATTCAAACGATTTGTTGTTTCGATGTGTCAGCATCAGATAAATAATTTAAAATATCATCTAGTGTGTAGGGGCCTTTAGATTGGAAGATTTGGTGTGTCCAAACTAGGGATGAGCGGGTTCGGATTTCTGAAATCCGAACCACCCCGAGACCCCCCAATCCGAGTCGTATCCGAGTCAGGCTCGACTTTTCCCGCCTGACTCGGAACTGAAATCGAGGCAAAACGTCATCATCCCGCCTTCCGGATCTCGCGGGTTTTGAATTCTATAAAAGGTCCCTGCATCGGCGCCATTTCTCACTCCAGCTGTGGACAGTGAAGAGGGAGGGTGGAAGCTAGGGCTGGCTGGGCTGTGGTGTGCTGCTGTTGTCCATAGGGGCTGTGACCACTCAGTCCATAGGGGCTGACTGGGCTGTGTTGTGCTGCTGTTGTCCATAGGGGCTAGCTGGGCTGTGTTATGCTGCTGTCATAGGGGCTGGCTGGGCTGTGTTGTGCAGTCAGTTGTCCATAGGGGCTGTGTCCACTCCAAAGTCTATAGGGGCTGGCTGGACTGTGTTGTGCAGTGTCCCATAAAGGCTGTAGTCCTAGAGGGGTGCTGTAATGTTGTCCAGGGGGTGATCTGAGCATCAGGGGTGCTCCCCCAAAGTGCACTCCAAATAATAAAAAAATATATATTTTTGTGTTTGTGAATTGTGTGCGCAGTAGCCGCACGTGCATCAGCAAAGTAGCGCCAAGCTTGTACCTGTGTCATAAGTAAAGGGCCGGCTGGCTCGTCTGTTAAAGGGTGGTGTAACCCCCAAAGTGCACTCCAAACAAAATAAAAAAATATTTCCTGTGTTTGTGAATTGTGTGCACTGTGGCTGCACGTGTATCAACAAAGCAGCAGCGCCAAGCGTGCGCCTGTGTCCCATAAGTAAAGGGCCGGCTGGCTTGACCATTAAAGGGTGCTGTAACCCACAAAGTGCACTCCAAAAAAAATAAAAAAACATATTTTTTTGTGTTTGTGAATTGTGTGCGCAGTAGCCGCACGTGCATCAACAAAGTAGTGCCAAGCGTGCGCCTGTGTCATAAGTAAATGGCCGGCTGGCTCATCTGTTAAAGGGTGGTGTAACCCCCAAAGTGCACTCCAAACAAAATAAAAAATTATTTTTTGTGTTTGTTTATTTTGTGTGCTGTAGCCGCACGTGCAACAACAAAGTAGCGCCAAGCGTGCGCCTGTGTCATAAGTGAAGGGCAGGCTGGCTCATCTGTTAAAGGGTGGTGTAACCCCCAAAGTACACTCCAAACAAAATAAAAAATTATTTTTTGTGTTTGTGAATTGTGTGCGCAGTAGGCGCATGTGCTACAACAAAGTAGCGCCAAGCGTGCGCCTGTGTCATAAGTAAAGGGCCGATTGGCCTGTCCGTTAAAGGGTGCTGTAACCCCCAAAGTGCACTCCAAACAAAATTAAAAATAATTTTTTGTGTTTGTTTATTTTGTGTGCTGTAGCCGCACGTGCAACAACAAAGTAGCGCCAAGCGTGCGCCTGTGTCATAAGTGAAGGGCAGGCTGGCTCATCTGTTAAAGGGTGGTGTAACCCCCAAAGTACACTCCAAACAAAATAAAAAATTATTTTTTGTGTTTGTGAATTGTGTGCGCAGTAGGCGCATGTGCTACAACAAAGTAGCGCCAAGCGTGCGCCTGTGTCATAAGTAAAGGGCCAGTTGGCCCGTCCGTTAAAGGGTGCTGTAACCCCCAAAGTGCACTCCAAAAATATTTTTTTTCTGTCTTTGTGAATTGTGTGCACTGTAGCTGCACGTGCATCAACAAAGGAGCAGCGCCAAGCGTGCCCCTGTGTCCCATAAGTAAAGAGCCGGTTGGCTCATTTCTTAAAGGGTGGTGTAACCCACAAAGTGCACTAGTCTCCAAAAAAAATAAAAAATTATTTTCTGTGTTTGTGTGCACCATAGCCGCACGTATATATCAATATAACATAAATGGAGGACCAAACTTTCTCCGATAAAAATAAATTAGGGAAAGATCAAGAACCACTTCCTCCTAGTGCTGAAGCTGCTGCCACTAGTCATGACATAGACGATAACATGCCATCAACGTCGTCTGCCAAGGCCGATGCCCAATGTCATAGTAGAGGGCACATATAATTCCAAATGACAAAGTTCAGGAAAATGACCTTACAAAAAACATTTAAATCATCTGAGGAGAAACGTAAACTTGCCAATATGCCATTTACGACACGTAGTGGCAAGGAACGGCTAAGGTCTTTCCCTATGTTCATGACTAGTGGTTCAGCTTCGCATGACGGTGGAAGCCCTCCTCCTGCTAAAAAAATCAAAGGAGTTAAGCTATGCCTACTGCTGCTGTTGCTGCTGGGAGTCGTTCATCATCCCAGAGAGGAAGTAGGAACACTTTTACTAAGCAATTGACCCTCCAACAGTCCTTAGCGAGGAGGATGAAGTACGACAGCAGTCATCCTGAAGCAAAACGTATAACTGAGGCCTTGACTGCTATGTTGGTGTTAGATGTGCATCCGGTATCAGCCATTAGTGCAGTGGGATTTAGACAATTGATGGAGGTAGTGTGTCCCCGGTTCCAAATCCCGTCTAGATTCCACTTCACTAGGCAGGCGATACCGAGACTGTACAGAAACGTCAGAAAAAGTGTCCTCAGTGTCCTGAAAAATGCGATTGTACTCAATGGGCCTGATTCAGAGCCGCTCGCAAGCGGCTGCTCGTTTGTTCCGAGCAATGTTTGCCCAACTGCGCATGCGTACGGATCGTAAAACGCATGCGCGAACCAGTCAGTGCGGCCGAAAATCGTTTGTTCGCTAAATAGCGAATGCCTGCTATTTTGAGTGACAGGATGAGGCATTTGTGGGTGTTAACAGGGGAAGGTGCTTGAAAACGGGGAGTGGAGATCAGAATGCAGGCGTGCTTAAAGGTCAAAACGGGCGTTTTAAGGGTGTGCATAATTAATACAGCAGCGTCATTGACCACGTCACTGGGTTATTTTATAGTCAGAACTGCTCGCAAGATTGCGGTAGGAAAAACCAACCACAAGAATAGCGAGCAGTTCATACGCTGGTCGATGTTCTCGATTAATCTAATAAATAGCGGACAAGACGTAGGATGTGAGCTGCCAGGGGGCGTAGTTTTCCAAAAAACGACGGCATGTTTTGTTCGTTCGTTCAGACCTAGAGACGTGAACAGACCGCAAAGAGCGAACGGTTCATTTGAATAGCCACCCCTTTTTTCTGAATGAGCGAGTGCAAATAGCGTCCGGCTCTGAATGAGGTCCAATGTCCACTTAACCACGGACATGTGGACAAGTGGAACAGGGCAGGCTAAGGACTATATGACTGTGACAGCCCACTGGGTAGATGTATCACCTTACGCAGCAACAACAGCAGCGTCACCAGTAGCAGCATCTCAGAAACGCCAGCTCGTTCCAAGGCAGGCTACGCTGTGTATCACCGGTTTCAGTAAGAGGCACACCGCTGACAACCTCTTAGAGAAACTGAGGGAAATCATCGCCCAGTGGCTTACCCCACTTAGACTCTCCTGGGGATTTGTGATACCTGACAATGCCACCAATATTGTGTGGGCATTACATCTGGGCAAATTTCAGTACGTCCCATGTTTTGCTCACACAATAAACTTGGTGGTGCAGAATTTTCTGAAAAATGACAGGGGCGTGCAGGAGACGCTTTGGGTGGCCCGACAAATTTCTGGCCACTTTTGCCATTCAGCGGCTGCGTGCCGAAGACTGGAGCACCAGCAAACACTCTTTAACCTGCCCCGCCATCACCTGAAGCAAGAGGTTGTGACGCGGTGGAACTCAACCCTCTATATGCTTCAGAGGATGGAGGAGCAGCAAAAGGCCATTCAAGCCTATACATCCACCTATGACATAGGCAAAGGAGGGGTATGCACCTGACTCAAGCACAGTGGAGAATGATTTCCGTGTTGTGCAAGGTTCTCCAGCCCTTCAAACTTGCCACACGTGAAGTCAGTTCAGACCCTGTCAGCTTGAGTCAGGTCATTCCCCTCATAATGCTTTTGCAGAAGCAGCTGGAGAAAATGAAGGAGGAGCTAAGACAGAGCAATTCCGCTCGGCATGTGGGACTTGTGGATGAAGCCCTTCATTTGTTTTGCCAGGATTCCAGGGTAGTCAATCTGTTGAAATCAGACCACTACATTTTGGCCACAGTGCTTGATCCTAGGTTTAAAGCCTATCTGGTGTCTCTCTTTCCAGCTGACACAAGCCTGCAGAGGTGCAAAGACCTGCTGGTGAAAACACTGTCAGCTGAAGTGGAACGTGACACGTCAACAGCTCCTTCTTCATTTTCTCCCGCAACTGGGGCTGCCAGGAAAAAACGTAGGTATCCTAAGCAACTCGCTGGCGGTGATGCAGGGAAGGCAGGACCAAGTTTGGACATCTGGTCCGGACTGAAGGACCTGGCAACAATTTCTGACATGTCTACTGTCACTGCATATGATACTGTCACCATTGACAGAATGGTGGAGGATTACATCGGTGACAGCATCCAAGTAGGCATGTCAGACAGTCCATACCTGTACTGGCAGGAAAAAGAGGCAATTTGGAGGCCCCTGTACAAACTGGCTCTATTTTACCTGAGTTGCCCCCCCTCCAGTGTGTACTCCGAAAGAGTGTTTAGTGCACCCAGGAACCTTGTCAGCGAAAGGCATAGAAGGTTGCTTCCACAAAATGTAGAGAAGATGATGTTCATAAAAATGAATTATCAACTCTTCCAGGTAGACCAGCCTCCAGAACATACTGAGGGACCTGTGGTGGTGGATTCCAGTGGGGACCAATTAATGCTCTGTGTGGATGAGGATGAACACAACACTTAAGAGGGTTAGATATCAGTGGATGAGGAGGATGAGGATGACATCTTGCCTCTGTAGAGCCAGTTTGTGCAGGGACAGATTAATTGCCAGCTTGTTTTGTGGGGGCCCAAACGAACCAATCATTTCAGCCACAGTCGTATGGCAGACCCTGGTGCTGAAATGATTTGTTTGTTAAAGTGTGCATGCCCTGTGTATACAACATAAGGGTGGGTGGTAGGGCCCAAGGACAATTCCATCTTGCACCTCTTTTTTTTCTTTGCATTATGTACTGTTTGGGGCCTAGTTTTTCAAACTGCCATCCTGTCTGCCACTGCAGTGTCACTCCTAGATGTGCCACGTGTTTGTGCCGGCCACTCGTATCGCTTAGCATAGTCATCCAGCTACCTCGGTGCAACCTTTTGGACATAAAAACACTATTGTGAGGTGTGAGGTGTTCAGAATAGACTGGAAATGAATGGAAATTAAGGTTATTGAGGTTAATAATAGCATAGGAGCAGAAAAACCCACAAATTCTGTGATTTTAGCTGTTTTTATGCTTTTTTTAAAAAAAAAAAACAGATCCAAAACACAAAACCCAGAACCCAAAACACGGAAGGGTGGTTTTGGCAAAACCAATCCAGATCCAAAACACGAAGAAAGATCCAGATCCAAAACACAAAACACGAAAAGTGGCCGGTGCACACCCCTAGTCCAAACTGACATCTACATTGCAGTGTAAAAATAAAGCTGTCCAGCATTTGTGGGCTACATGCAGAGGCAGCCAGTATTTACCCCACATGCAAAACAAATGTATGTAGTGCACCCCTTGCATTGCAACATGGTTTGTCCAGGTACACAGTTACTTGCTCTATCTTACTCCATTCCCAAGTCTGAATCAGGCCCAGAGTCCACAATGAATCAATAGATTCTACCATCACCCCAGAGATAAATATCCCACACTCTCTGCCCATGGTTAGTTGTGGATCAACTCCCAGCCTTGGTATAGCCCAGGGGTAGCCAACCCTGGTCCTCGAGAGCTACCAACAGTACACGTTTTCCAGGTCTCCTTACAGAATCACAAGTGAAATCATTAGCTCCACCCGTGGATCTTTTCAAATGTGTCAGTGAGTAATGAATACACCTGTGCACTTGCTGGGTGACCTGGAAAACGTGAGCTGTTGGTAGCTCTTGAGAACTGAGGTTGGCTACCCCTGGTATAGCATGTCCTGCTCCAGGTGACAGAGAGACGGTCCAGTGTGGAAGATGGTAGTGAGTCTGCCACTGTGTAAGGCAGCAATAAGTAAAATATGGTTGCGGTTCTGGTCTCTGAACAAGCCAGAGAGTAGATTCTGTGAGACAGTGCTCACCCTTATAAGTTAGGAGCAGCGGCTCTTAATAAAAATTCTGATTTCCCCGTCATCACCCAATTATACTTTGTTTTACTGGTCATGCTTGAAATGAGGAAAGAGCCCCCATACCCTTAATTTTAAATTATACTTTCCCCTCTGTCTGGTGCAGTAATCAAAGCTAACACTGAGGGGTAAATTTAGTAAGATTTGAGATGGTCCCGGTTTGCAAAATGATTCATCTCACTGGAACTTGCCAAAACTCGGGTGATTCAATCACTTTTTTTATTCCAAATTTACCAACAGGCGATTTGAGACTAAACGAGTTTGCCGATGGTGAAGCAGAATGAGATATCTCTCCTGAGTATCTCGTTTTGCAGGAGATTACTCACCAGAGATTGCAGTGTTTTCTCTCTGCAAATCTCTCCTGAGCTAGCAGCCTGCACATATCATGAGATATGTGCTTGCTGCTTGTGGGTTAAGACTTGTAAAAAAGGGTTAAATGTTATTAAAAAAAATTACGTGAGGTCCCCCCCAAAAGAATAACCAGCCCCTTGACTTGCCAGCCATTCCTGGTTCTTAAACTTACAGGGAAAAAATGTGTAGGGTTCCACTGTAATTTAAGAACCAGCACCAGGCAGCAGGGACAGAGCTGGTTTTAAATATAGGGATAGAAAATTTGTCATGAGGTTACCCCTATATTTAAAACCAGCTCCAGACCCTTTCTAGCAGGGGACTGATGCCACAGCCAGGGGAGCTCTTACACCGGGCCCCCCCAGCCGCAGCATCAGCCCTGACCGCTAGTCAGCCCAAGCCAGGGATCCCTGGGGATTTGGGGATTCCTCCAATAAAGGGGTCCCCCTCTCCAGGGCACCCCTGTCCTAGGCCCGGGTCTATCCCCAGCACCCTAGGGCGGTAGATGCCTGGTTGATAGTGTTAGTGTGTAGTGTAAAATAAATGGTTAAATGTTGTCTTTAGTTGTGGAAGTACACATACCAGCAAGCCTCCCCCTCATGCTGCTATTTGGAGAACCACAAATACCAGCATGCGGGGCTTTATGGGCCCACTAGTACTTGTAGCTCCACAATCAAAGCAATACGAAAAAAAACACAACATACACCATGAAAGTAACATTCTATTATAACATACTGTACATGCACACTCATCACACATACTCACCTAGTGTCCAAAGTAAACCATACTCACCTATGCGTAGTTCACGTCCTCTTCTCCAAGTAGGCATCCATGGGGTTAAAACAAAAAAACAGGTGCTCCCGAATCCAAGCTGGACTGAGCAAAGCTATGTGCTTCCACATAACTTTACTCCATGCGAATGACCGTGGCACACATGTGCCCCGTCATTGAAGGAGCCGCTGACACTGTATCCGGTGGGAACCACGACATTGTATCTACTGCTGTAACCACAAGGTTCACCTCAATTAACCTTGTGGTTACAGCAGTAGATACAATGTCGTGGTTCCCACCATAGACTTTAATGGAGAATTCTCCCCATTGAAGTCTATGGGGAGATACGCTGAACGCACACAGCCAATCAGCGAGCTGCTCCAACAGAGATGCCTGCTGATTGCTGGCGGCTCCTTCAATGATGGGGTTGTGGAACTACAAGTACCAGCGGGCCCGTAATGCCCCGCATGCTGGTATTTGTTGTTTTCCAAATACCAGCATGTGGGGGAGGCTTGCTGATACATGTAGTTCCACAACTAAAGACAATATTTAACCATTTATTTGACACTACACACTTACACTATCAACCCGGCACCCACCGCCCTAGGGTGCCGGGGATAGCCCCGGGCTATCAGCCTAGGCCTGGGGTGCCCTGGAGAGGGGGACCCCTTTATTGGAGGCCTGGCCTGGCCTGGGCTGACTAGCAGTCAGGGCTGATGCTGCGGCTGGGGGGCCCGGTGAAAGGACACCCATGGCTGTGGCATCAGTCCCCCACTAGAAAGGGTCTGGAGCTGGTTTTAAATATAAGGGTAATCTCACGCCAATTTTATTTTACCTATATTTAAAACCAGCTCTGTCCCTGCTGCCTGGTGCTGGTTCTTAAATTACAGTGGAACCCTACACATTTTTTTCCCTGAAATTTTAAGAACCAGGACTGGCTGGCAAGTCCGGGGCTGGTTAGTCTTTTGGGGGGGTGGCTCACGTCATTTTTTTTTTTAAATGAACCCTATTTTAATCATTTTAATAAATAAACATACACAAATCACAATGATTTGTGTATGTTTCTGACCATCTAGCAGCTCACGGGGTTGAGAGAATGAAAAGTGATTTTGGTAGAGAGTTTGCTCCTATATCACCCGAGCTTGTCATCCTTATTCTTGGTAAATTTGAGAGGTGTATGTTTTAGGTGAAAAATACCGATGGTGAATTGATTCGAGATTGCTATCTCACCTGAGTTTTACGAGTGAGATGAGAGAAATCTCTCTCTAACTCACCCGACTTTTGCCTTTAGTAAGTTTGCAAGCAGGAAGAAAATGAATAAATCACCCGAGGTTGTCATCTCGACCTATCTCAGTTCTTAGTAAATTTGCCCCTAACATTCTGCACATGCACAGATTGGGATAAGAAGGTGAAGACTGTAGTCAAGCTCTTTGTACCCCTCATGACATCTCTGCAGGGACAGCAGTTTTCACAAGAGCTGTCTCGAGCAGACTCTGGTAAATATGAGTAAGAGTCTTCTTTCTTGCTGTGAGAAGAGGCAATGTTTGTTGTAGTTTTTTGGAGCAATTTTCATGAATCATGAAAAATAAGCTCCTTAATAATTTAACTTCCCCTACTAATTCATGCAGCTATGGCAAATTTTGAACACAAGTATACATTTTATGGTCATTGTGTTCCAAATTAATTTCAGTGTTTAATCTGTAAAGGAATTTAGTTTGCTTATTAGTTTGCAGTTAAACGATCAGAGCCTGATACAGAGCTGGATGTAAATCGGGTGTATGATGCTCCAAAGAAGTTGTTTGCATATTGTGATCATCCCTACATGTACGAATGGTGTCCTACTAGACATCAGTAAGGACTTGTGCCTACCCTATACTTGATTAGGCCTCCTAACTAGAGGTCTCCTGAAACATAGCATGGGCGTCATGTTCAGTAGACTCTGGCACAATGCCACAGTCTACTGTGCTGCAGGAGAGGAGGGGACCCGCACAGAGGTTGCACACAGGCCCGCTCCTCACTTTAAACGACCCTGGCTACAGCTATGCCTCTCCTTTTATAATTGTAGATGCAAGATACACTCTGTAAACAGTTGTATATTCAACTATGCATCAGCCCTTCTATCTCCTCCTCATATTCCTAAATGTGCTTGTCTCAATCCAAGACCCCAAACTATTTGGGATTTCCATAATGAAAATTCATACATTTTTTTAGCAGGGGGGTATTTTAAATTCAGGCTTATTTGCCCCTTCACTAAATTCATTGTACAATTCCGCCCTTGATTTTTTATTTATTATGTTTTTAAATTCCATTAACATGTCATCTATAGTAATTCGTACTTTTTACAGCAGTGTAATTCCCACATATTTCTTTCTGCACGTGCTTATCGGTACATATGTGACACGTTCTGACTCACAATTGATGTGTTGTTTTTATTTTGTAGCTTGAACCAAATCTGTCAATGACAGATTTGTTTTTCTATTAGAGCAGTTTTATATGGGGAGCACAGATACAATCATGGTTTTTTACTTTCTCTTCTGGAGCTGCCAGGTCTGCAGTTTATCAATATTCAGTCTCTAAAACAAGAGCACTGGGTCAGGATCTATTTTGAGAATTAATATACTTCACATTTAGGAAGTTACCTGCCTGTTGAAGATAAATAGGCAATTCAAATATCCAATAATCTTGGTGTAAAGCTATTTCTCACAACAATGCAAATAAGAAAGCAAATTGAAAGGATTATGTCTGTGTGTTCGGGGTTGCGCAGGGCATGCCGAGAATTAGGGGAACCTCAGCTAAGTGAGAGGTTTTTTTATTTAATTTATTTTACCTAATTTCATCGTGGGTAATTTTGGATGGAATTATATTTTAAGAATAGAACAGGGATCATGTTGACAGTCAACATATCGACACTGATGAAATGACACAGTCATAATCTCGACAATCCAGTTTTCAGGAATTTAATTAAATCATATATTGACATTTTGTCCATGTCAACAGTTTCTAGGGGAAGCAATCGGGAAGCCGACTGCCTCTATACCGCAGCCGGCTTCTCTACTGTCCTATCCCAGCAAGGGTGAAATGCCGGGCATCTGGATGTAGACGCACGCATTTCCCCGATGCCGGGAGACCGGCGCCTGGCATCACGATCGTAGTGATGAAGGGCGCCGCGAGCGGACAGCCGCGGGGGGGAGGGTTAGGTTTAGGGCTCCCGGGGGGGACTTAGGGTTAGGCACCCCCCCGGGAGGGTTAGGGTTAGGCTAGGGGGAGGGAGGGTTAGGGTTAGACACCCCTGGGGGGGACTTAGTGTTAGGCACCCCCCCGGGGGACTTAGGTTTAGGCAGCGGGGAAGGGGGTGGTTAGGGTTAGGCACTTAGAGGGGGGATTAGGGTTAGGCACTTGGGGGGGAAGTTAGGGTTAGGCACCCCTAAGGAGGGTTAGGGGGGTTAGGTTAGGTTAGTGGATACTTACCTATCCACGATCGGGATTTCCAGCGCTGTCGGGCTTCCGCTGCTTCGCACTCTGCTCCTGTCAGGCTGCCGCTGACGGGAATCGAACCACCGGCCATGCGGCCGACGGTATGTCATACCCATTCTGTTTCTAGATGTCACCATGTTAGATGTTGACATTTTAACCATGTCAAAATAGTAACTGTCGACATTCTGAAGTCGACATTGATAATATCGACATAATAAATGTCGACATTATGACTGCATAATGATAAAAAATACTAATATAACATTATTTGATAACAGTAACAAAATAACTGAAACATAAAAATAGGGCTTTATTCTATCTGAAACACAATTTGTAGGGGTTTTTTGGAGTCTCAAGTTGTGAATTTGTTTGCAATATACAGCTCTCAATGTGATTTGAGACTGCTTTGGATTATGGGGGTGAGACCTGGGCTGAGAAGGGCATGGAATTGCAGGAAGTGGGTGTAAATGTGACTGCAATGAGCATGCAGCATACTTGCCTACTTGCCCGGAACAGCCAGGGGGCTCCTGAATTGTGAGTGGTGCTCCTGCCCACCTGAAAAACCATTTAAGTCTACCAGAGCTGCATCACGTCCATCCGGAGCTGCCCACTTCCTGAGTAAAGCAGGCGGTCCTGGTGGTTGATGACACAATTCGTACTGAATCATGTCATCATAGCCACACACCCCACTTTACAATGCTGGCAATCCCGGTCTTGTATAACTGGAGGGGGTGTCAAGATGATGTGATATCGCTGCCATGCTGCCGCACCACCCACGTATAGAGGCACAGAATCTCCGTCTGCACATAGCCACCTGTGTCAGTGCAACAGCCTCTTTAGATACAGTCACTGAACGCAACATATCCATGCAGAGCCGTAACTAGACTTTTTGGTGCCCTGTGCCAGAAAGAGCATTGGAACATAATGCACCCTAAAAAGGGCAATGGCTTCATGGGGAAGGGCCAGGGAAGAGATAGGGGAGGCCAGGAGATGCTGGGGATGAAATAAGAGGAAGCTACAAGCAAGAATGATAATAAACAGAAATTTGACAGACTCAAACAGTGCCCCCTGCCCTGTGGTGCCCTGTGCGATGGCACCGGCCGCACTACCCTAGCTACAGCCCTGTGTCCACGTATGGCTAGCCGCCCCCAGTTACTAAAAAGAAATGCCCACTGAAAATTACGCTCTCCGCATCCAATTTTGTTCTGTGTCTAAATAAAGGGAAGATGTACTAAGTCTTGGAAAGTGATAAAGTGGAGTTAGATAAAGTACCAACCAAGCAGCTCCTACCTGTCATTTTTCAAACACAGCCTATAACGTGACAGTAATGAACTGACTGGGTGGTACATTATCTCTCTCCACTTTATATCTCTCCAAGGCTTAGTACATCTCCCCCTTAGAGTGGTAACCATCGGGCTACATGTGCAGTGCGACTGACCCATGTGCAGACTGAAAACATCGGCAGCTTACGTCCTACATCGACATCGCGTCCACGTCTGACTCTGTCCCTTTAGGGGAGATTTATCAAGGCTTGGAGAGAGATAAAGTGGAGAGAGATAAAGTACCAACTAATCAGCTCCTAACTATCATTTTTCAATCACAGGGCTGTATTCAATTAGTGGAGAAAAGCCGTAATCTGCGAAAAAGTATCGCGGATGGCGTCATTTCGCCAGGCGGAAACTTTGCACCGTATTCAATTGCAAAGACTTTTCGCGTACACGGAAGTCAATGCAATGTAATAGGCAAAAAAGTTTTGCGGTTTGCCTATTACATTGCAGTTTTGCGGTTTTGGGGTGCAAAGGTGCGGAAACCACTCTGAACTCTTTGGATGGACCCCTAAAGGATAACTGTGTCAATAAAACGCAAAAAAAAGGAACACCCCAAAAAAACACTTTGAAAAAGGGGGCGAAAAAGTACAATGTAATAACCAGGTTCTATAGTGCGTTTTCTTGCGTGGCCGCAGCTTATTCTCACCAGTGGCAAGGACACACCGTGATAGAGAGGCAAGTATAAGACAAACCCCTTTTTGCAGACACAGAGGCTGAAACAGTGTTCTTCGAAAACAAAGCCATTTATTTGGGCTGTAAGAGTTCACAGACTTTTTTTTATGAGACAAGGTAAAACACACATGGCCAGCTACATGAGAGCCAGACAAATCAGTACATTATCAATTGCCCTGGGTATGATCCTCAGGTAGTGTTGTGTCCCTGGGTGGCAATCTGTATAATTCTCTGTGGGAATGTGTCGCTCAGAGGTCAGAGCGTAACCCAGAAGAAATAAAATATATGTGCATATGGTGAAACACGTTTTAATCCACATAAACACAAAACATTACAATAAAAACATAACAAGAAGAAAAAAAAGATAAAATTCCTAATCAAAGAGGTAATCTAAATGGAATATGCAGCAGATATTCCTCTCAAGGGTATCCCACACGGGCAGAATTTTCAATTACCGGATAGTCCTATGGACAGAAGCATGTAAAGTCTCAGTGGAAGTCCCGGGCTCTCCGCTGGGCGCTGCTCACTTAGGTCTCCGGTTCCAATCTGCAACTGCATGTACCCGCAAGTGGTAACCATTAATCACCAACGTGTTTCGACCCTGCTATACTGGGGTCTTTTTCAAGATGAGTTTCTGTTTGTGCTGCATTGTCCTTAAATACTGACACAGACCTATCTCTGTGCCGCCGCAGCAGCTGATCCCTAAATAGAACCCAACTACAATGTTCATGATCCTTTGCGGCAGCGGACACGTATATCCTCTATGAATTGCGTCATGTCCGGTTTCCCCGACAAACGAGTTTAGATCTTTTCACATACGGAGAAGGGTTTCTGTTCTCCAATACGTCACATCCGGTTTTGTTTGTTTATCGTAGTCATGGTTACATACGATGGCTCATGATTGCATCCTTCTATCACCAGTGACACGGATACCCTCAATAATGTAGCGAATATAGTGGGGATGTGATCCTCAATAAATATAAACAAAATATAATAAATTAGTCAAAAATATCTAATAATGCATATTACTAATAAAATAATAGTGCACTCATAAAAATAGAAAATGTGAATTTACGATTCCAAAAGCCAGACTATAGAAGAATAATATATAAGGGGAAAGCATAGAAAAGTCAAAGTAACCATTTAACCTCAAGATCTAAATTCAAACCCCCCGGATGTAAGGTTCCTAGTTCAAAAATTGTCTTCATTTCTGCTTTAGCTAACTGCGTAGCCAAGTCTCTTCTTCTCCAATGTCCTTTTATATTTTTTAGGCCCATGAAACATGCAATATCATCTGGATTACTATTATGGCATTTCTTAAAGTGATTTGAAAGGGCATGGGTTTCCAATCCTTTACGGATATTCCGTAAATGTTCACCCATCCTGACCTTTAAGGGTCTAGAAGTTCTGCCAATGTAAAATAGATTACATTTACACTCTATCGTATAGATGACACTTTTGGTGTTGCATGTGATAAAATCTCTTATTGGATATATCTTTCCATTAATATTGGCTTCTATAATTTTGTTATTCCCATTTCCTTTTATTCCCCTACATCCCAAACAAGTTCCACAATGATAAAAACCTTTCGAGAAAATCTTTGTTGTATTTCCCTCTTTGGGTAATGCACTTTTTACAAAATGCAAACCTATGTTTGGTGCTCTCCTATATATACATTTTGGTGTTTTTGGTAGTAAGTGACCAAGTATAGGATCTTTTTGCAATATTATCCAATGCTTTTTCAATGACTTCTCCAGCATTTTGTAGTGGCTACTATAAGAAGTAATGAAGGCCCATTCAAGGGCTGGGAACTTGATCTCTGTTTTCCCCTTTCTCTTTCTCAGAAGATCCTCTCTATTTGTCCCACATCTTTAATAGTTTGTTCAATAATGTTAGTGTCATATCCAGAAGCTGTAAATTTCTGTTTCATCTCTTTTGCCTTTGTTTCATAGACATCAGGACAACTACAATTTCTTTTTAGTCTTCTGAGTTGCCCACCCGGAATAGAGCAAAGCCAGTTCAAATAGTGGCAACTATCAATTCCAATATATGAAGTAGAATCAGTGGGTTTAGAATAATTCATAGTATGGATTTTGTTGTCTGCTATGAAAATCGTAATATCCAAAAAGTTAATAGTGCTAGTGCTTTCTAAAAAAGTAAATTCAATATTTAAAACATTATCGCTACGATATTGATAAAAATCCTTTCAAAGGGTGCTTCCCCCTTTCCAAATAAAAAAGATGTCATCTATATACCTTAAGCAGGACACCAGGCTCGCTCCAATTGGGTTGTGGTTCCAAATGCATTCCCTTTCCCACTGACCCATAAATAAATTAGCATAACTCGGAGCGAACCTGGTGCCCATTGCAGTACCCACCTTTTGAAGATAAAAGACGTCATTAAAATCAAAATAATTATTAGATAAAATGAATTGAATCCCTTCAATTGAAAACTCCTGTAGGCCACTATCTAATTCACTTTCTCTAAGGCATTTTGTGGTGGCTAATATACCATCCTGGTGGTCGATTATGGTATAAAGTGATTTTACATCCGCTGTCACCATAATGTAATTCTCATCCCACTTGACAGTTGAAATTAAATTTAAAAAAATCTGTATCTTTCAGATGAGATTGGTTCTTTTTAACCAGGGGCTGTAGGAAGTGGTCTATAAACTCTGACACATTGGCAGTGACAGAGTCTATTCCTGACACTATGGGTTGTCCAGGTGGGTGTAAGGGGTCCTTATGTACCTTGGGAAGTATGTACATGACCGGTATCGCTGGTTCTGAATTGTACATAAAGGAGCTTTCTCTGTCTGTAATTACTTGCTTAGTTTTTTACTTCTCCAGCAGTGTCTCAAGCTTTCCTAAAATGCCATAGGTAGGATCTGACTGAAGTTTGTGGTAGGTACTTCTATCCTCTAATTGTCTTAATTCCTCACCCTCATACATTTCTTTATAGAGGATCACCACCCCTCCCCCCCTTATCGGTGGGTTTAATTACAATGTCCATATTGGACTGTAGATCTCTCAATGATTTACGTTCCTTATATGTCAAATTACATGTTAATTTCTTAGAATTTATTGTCTGAATATCCTCATTTACTAATTTGTAGAAAGTCTCCACAAAATTTCCCTTCATATGTGAAGAGTAAAAAATGGATTTAGGTTTGAACGGAGTCCTATCTGGACTTGTGTCAGTGTTAGTAGAAACCTCATCTTTTGATAGGAAGAATTTTTTTATGGATAACTTCCTAATATATCGATTAAGGTCTATAAAAGTTGAAAATTTATTTAGAGGTATGGAAGGGGCATATTTCAACCCTTTTTCCAACACTCGTCTCTCCTCCTGTGACAATATATGTTTGCTAAGATTAAAAATTTTGACTTTTCCTATTTTTGTATTTTCAGGTGTATTGCTTTTCACATCGATAATATCCATAATTTCCTCATGTTTTTTTTTATTTATCTGATGTTTCTCTCTTTTTCTTTTTCTATACTCTTTTAATTTTAATCTTTTTTTAAGTTTGGTGTTTACTCCCCCTCTACATCCTCTATTTTGTATCTGATAGAGTAATCTCTTCTCCCCCATCTAAAAAATGTTGATTGTCCTGTTCCTCCCTCAAATGGTGAAAATGATTGCTTATGGGGAGGGGTCCCCTATTGCGAGGGGATACATTTCTTCCATAGATGTGTGGAGATATCTCCCTTTCTCTCCAAATTCCCCTGCTTTTTCAGGGTATATGTTCCCATGAGGAGTGTTTATTAAACATATCCCTATTTTGTACTGTGTTTGAATCCCCTATTTGATTATTCCTCCTCCCATCAGGACCCTTCCTCCTGTTCTCCTTCAGAGAAGTCATTGGAAAAGCATTGGATAGTATTGCAAAAAGATCCTATACTTTGTCCCCTACTACTAAAAACACCAAAATGTATATATAGGAGAGCACCGAACATAGGTTCGCGTGTTGTAAAAAGTGCATTACCCAAAGAGGGAAATACAACAAAGGTTTTATCAAAAGATTTTTATCATTGTAGAACTTGTTTGGGATGTAGGGGAATAAAAGGAAATGGGAATAACAAAATTATAGAAGCCAATATTAATGGGAAGATATATCCAATAAGAGATTTTATCACATGCAACACCAAAAGTGTCATCTATACGATAGAGTGTAACTGTAATCTGTTTTACATTGGCAGAACTTCTAGACCCTTAAAGGTCCGGATGGGTGAACATTTATGGAATATCCGTAAAGGATTGGAAACCCATGCCCTTTCAAATCACTTTAAGAAATGCCATAATAGTAATCCAGATGATATTGCATGTTTCATGGGCCTACAAAATATAAAAGGACATTGGAGAAGAAGAGACTTGGCTACGCAGTTAGCTAAAGCAGAAATGAAGACAATTTTTGAACTAGGAACCTTACATCTGGGGGGTTTGAATTTAGATTTTGAGGTTAAATGGTTTCTTTGACTTTTCTATGCATTCCCCTTATATATTATTCTTCTATAGTCTGGCTTTCGGAATCGTAAATTCACATTTTCTATTTTTATGAGTGCACTGTCATTTTATTAGTAATATGCATTATTAGATATTTTTGACTAATTTATTATATTTTGTTTATATTTATTGAGGATCACATCCCCACTATATTCGCTACATTATTGAGGGTATCCGTGTCACTGGTGATAGAAGGATGCAATCATGAGCCATCGTATGTAACCATAACTACGATAAACAAACAAAACCGGATGTGACGTATCGGAGTACAGAAACCCTTCTCCGTATGTGAAAAGATCTAAACACGTTTGTCGGGGAAACCGGACATGACGCAATTCATAGAGGATATACGTGTCTGCTGCCACAAAGGATCATGGACATTGTAGTTGGGTTCTATTTAGGGATCAGTTGCAGGGGCGGCACAGTAATAGGTCTGTGTCAGTATTTAAGGACAATGCAGCACAAACAGAAACTCACCTTGAAAAAGACCCCAGTATAGCAGGGTCGAAATGTGTTGGTAATTAATGGGTTACCACTTGCGGGTACATGCTGTTGCAGATTGGAACCGGAGAACTAAGTGAGCAGCACCCAGCGGAGAGCCCGGGACTTCCACTGAGACTTTACATGCTTCTGTCCATAGGACTATCCGGTAATTGAAAATTCTGCCCGTGTGGGATACCATTGAGAGGAATATCTGCTGCATATTCCATTTAGATTACCTCATTGAGAGGAGGAATTTTATCTCTTTTTTTCTACTTGTTATGTTTTTTATTGTAATGTTTTGTGTTTATGTGGATTAAAACGTGTTTCACCATATGCACATATATTTTATTTCTTCTGGGTTACGCTCTGACCTCTGAGCGACACATTCCCACAGAGAATTATACAGATTGCCACCCAGGGACACCACACTACCTGAGGATCATACCCAGGGCAATTGATAATCAAGCGCAGGTCATGTGATTACTATTTTATTGTTACTCTCTACATGTTTATAGGTTTGGGGATACCTATTGAAGTGATTCGCCTATCTGCTGCATGTACTTTTTGCGCACTTATTCTCTTTCTTCACCTTTATCTTTTGAAAATCAGTACATTAACAATTATCAACTATCACAGTATGATGATTTGGATAGTTAAAACCACTATAGGTCTAGAATACCAGTCTTTGCTAAGCTGTGGCAATACCGTTCAATGGCGGGAAACAGTACTGTAGAGAAGCAGATGTACACTTTGCAGAAATGACACTTTGGCTATATAGCAGACAACTTTTACTTGTTCGCCAGCGGGCCACTTGAATAACAGTCTTTGCTAAGCTGAGGCAATACAGTTCAATGGCGGGAGACAGTACTGGAGAGAAGCAGAGGTACACTTTGCAGAAATGACACTTTCTTGAGAGAAGTAAGCATTCACTGAGCCATTAGCAGGATTAAATATGCATTGTACTAAAGAAACCAGCATTAACAATGTTTAACTGCAAAAATGCACAATGCCTTGAGAGAGATCAGCAATTAATAAAACATCAGCAAGAATACATACACATTGCATTTAAATCAAATCAACAGTTGACATCCCATCATGGTTGCATCAGACTTGAGCTGACACAACAAACAAACCACGTCCCTTCGCAGCATGAGTTGGAGGTTCACCAGGGAAATTACAATCATCAAATATACAATGGGTCACAAAAGGGGTAACTTAACCCTATCTCTCTAGCCCAATGAGCTGTACAGACCAAAGGCCACACCTAACCCAGTAGCTAAGTTCCCTAAACAGGCAAATCAGGAGTGCCTAGAAAGGGGCAAGGGAGTCTCCCAAATAACTCTAACCCCAGGAAACTAACAGGAGATCTAAATTTTTCCCCATCATTTTAACAAGGGAAACTAGCCAAGGGCCTAAAGCTGGCCACACACTAGACCAACTTACATCCAACCACCCAACTTGTTAATTGGTTGGAATGAAAATCTGGTAACGGATGGGAGTAACTGTTGATCAGCAATTTGCTCCTAAATGCCATAAAACAGATGAAAATGGTCGTCAGACAAGTTTGTTAAATGTTTGATGTAAACAATTTGTTCAAACAACAGCTTTTGTCCATTTTCTGGCGTTTGGGAGCAAATTGCTGATTGTCATTTGCTTTCATCCTAACCACATTTTCATTCCAACCAATCAACAAGTTGGCTGGTTGGACAGATAATCTTTAGATGTGTGGCCAGCTTTAGGATAGACTGGGAGGAAAGAAGAAGACTGGGGACCTATTAAATGTGACAGGGATTCTGCAGTAATCTCAACCCCTGCTGCAGCTATTCAGCCTCTTTACAACATCTAGTGGAGCTCCGGGATGCAAGGCACCGCACCAGAGCTCCGCATGCTGGAATCCAAATAGACAAGTTGGTGAAGTGCGTGAAAGTTCCTTTTCCAGGGCTCTTTCCGGCAGGGCAAGCTAAACTCCAGAGGTCCTTGTGCTTCTCGCCGCGGTTGTCCAATTTTCTGCCCACGCGGGCTGATGGTCCTCTTCGTCACACGCGGGACCTTTTCCTCCGCCTCAACCTCCCATGATGATGAGGGAGACAGGTCCTTCTCCTGGGCAGCTTCTCTTTTCTCCAGGAGCCAGTATACTTCAGCCACAGGGAGCCTCCGGGATCCCGGCACTTCTCTGGGCAGCTGGCAACCGAATGGGGCCTCTCTCCTCTGGGGTCTTGCAGGGAGCTGCCAGGTACAGGTGACGATTACAATAGGGAGAAGCAACAGGGGTAGGCTCAGCGGGGTTCTTTAGCCTTCAGGGTGGGTGTAATTACATCTCAGGCACATTTAGGGACTTGGTATGGCTAACCAGTGGGGTACTCCTCTTCTGCTATGGAGTACAGTATTTATAATCCACGGTAAGGCACTTGTAGGGGCTTGGTATAACATCCTCTGCTATGGAGTACAGTAATTGTAATCCAGGGCAACCAAGGGATGAACACACTCTCCCCATATTCCACAGATTAAAGGGCACGCCACAGAGAGATTTTCACACCTCACTCCCTCTACTCAGGGGTTTCTCTTTTAAAACCTTCACATCTGTCTCCGCCCCTCACTATCCAACTTCCCTGAGTGGACAGGGCAACCCCAGCAACAGGCCGCCCCTAGAGTCCTCTGCCTGGCACCCAGGCTACCAATCAGTGGGGGATATTTTTCCAGGGTAAAGGATTTGCTGGACAAAGGACAAATTCTTCCCCTAGGCTGCACATGCTCAGAAGCAGCCAGGGACAGTGGGGTCACTAAAGGTTCAACAGCCCTGCCTATGTAAATGGGGCTGTTATATACTACACCCTAAGCAGTGGGGCCAGTCCTGTATATATATATATATATATATATAAAAATAAAGTGGGGTACCCCTATTTGGGTACAAACTTGGGCGTACCATATTGGGGTACAAACTTAAAAACTAGCATAATAAGCTTTAGGTGCATCTGCAAATATGTGGGAGGTGTTTTTTTGATTGCGGGTGCCTGCTGAAGGTGCGTAATTAAAGGCTTTTTAACACTTCACTGTTGCGTTTTTTAATCATGCTTGCATCCATTTTCATGTACCCCAAATTTACTGGAACTAATTATTTTCATAAAAAAACCCCTGCTAAATGCTATTCTTACCACTTATGCAAAGACGCGATATAGAGGCAATTGAAAGCACTTAAGTAGTCCCAAATAGCTCCAGGGGGGCTAATCGGGGACATCTAGACACATCCCCAATGTTAATGCATCTTTTGAGGGGTGTCAGGCTGATTTCCCCAAAACTGGCAGCACTTTTTTGCATGTTTGAGTTTCACTGGGATGCGTTTTCATGTCCTTCGGAATTGAATACGGTGAATAGAGGGGGCACGCATGAAAAGTTTTCGTGTACAAAACACGCCAAAAAGACGAAAAGTGCGGCAGGCGGAAAAGTATCACAGGTCCAAACTAATTGAATACGGCCCACAGCCTGTAAAATGACAGTTAGAAGCTGATTGGTTGGTTCTTTATCTCTCTCCTCTTTATATCTCTCCGAGCTTTGATAAATCATAGTGATGCTGCATCTGCAATGCGAATAAGATGCAAAATTTTAAGAAAAAGTCGCTACACTATACCGCTCGGCAGGGCCGCCATCAGGGGGGACTGCTGGGACTCTAGCCCGGAGAGAGAGGGGGCCCGGGTGACAGTGGCAAAGAATGCACCGGGGGGCAGCAGGAAGGGGCAAAGGAAAAAGCATTAGCTTTTTCACATTAGCAAAAGCAATGTGAATTGGAGAGTGGTGTGTTGCCAAGCTGGCCCAGGGAGCTAAAATGTCATGGTATGGCAGTGACTCTTCATCTCATGGTGGCTACAGTTTGTGGGGTTGTTGGTATTCCTTATTGACTATTTTGCTGTAACAAGACTTGACAAACGCCACATAGGGACCTTCAGGATTGTTTTGAAATAATATTTAATATATTCTCAATTTTCTTGGTGTAATAAAGTGTTCTATACTGTAAGTTGAACCTGAATTATATTTATGGGGTATAATATATAAATTAATGAAGATATAGGTTTTTTTGTAATTTTCTTCCTCTATATTAAACCATTTAATACATGTCTGTCTTGTTATATTTCTGTCTCTGAGTGAAATAAAAGCCTGTTTATTGCCCTTCATTACGATGTGGCAGATTGATGTAGCTGTTATCGCATGTTATCGGGCTCTCCATGGTGTGACTTGTCTCTGGTCACAGTGTCATGTTTATATCTTAAGGTGTTCATTTCATTTCAATTCAATTCATTGAATTCCCTGTTCATTTCTTAATAAATTGACAGCATCGGTTTGCATTGTGCTTTATAATGGTCCGCGCTATAAGAATATAATTCTAACTCTAGCTGCTACACACAAAGGAGGTATCCCAACCTCATATAGGTCTAAAAATAACACGGGTAGGTATGAGTGCTTTGAGATATGATTGGGATATGATTGAACATTTAAGGTATTTATGGTAGTAATTTTCTTGCATGTGGGCATATATGGAATTAATTAGATATTGAATGCAAGTCCTGGTGTAATCCACCTAATTAACTGTGGGATCGGTGTTCACTAAAAGAGTCTAATATCCTTGGAGTATTTAGAGCCTGGGTTAGCAATAACTTTTGGCAGTGTGTCCTTATAAAGCCAGCTGTCAGTCCTTCTAACAAAAGTCATTGTTGATGTACTTCAAACAAATTGGTTCCCTTTATCCACTGGTATGTTTCAGTCTAATCGACTCACCTCCTCAGACGTCACCCATATGGGAAAGAGAGAGAACCGGAGCGCAGGTGCAGGCAAGCAATGGTGCTGTATAGTGCAAAGGGTACTGTGCAGACTTACCCAGATCCTGTCATAGGCCTGCTGGTTCACCTGTGATCCTTGCTCCACGGTCCAGTGTATGTGGGTATAGGGGTGGGTGTTGGTCCGGCTAGACCATATATACACTATTATACATGGATTAATTGGGAGTAAAAATTGTTTTATTGCCTGTCCACACACCTAAGTGCTTCTTGTGGTACAAAGGAATTGGCAATAATAAAACATACAAACATTCACTGATACAGGTGTGAAGGTTCAAGGTTGAGAATAAGTCACTGGTGTGTCCCCATTGGTTTGCATTGGTGATGTGCACTGCAGCTGCACAATAATTGTGAACAACTGGTGCGATCAAGCACCTAGTATGGAGTGTGTTGATTATACTAGATTATACCATTTACATCTAACTATCTTTTAATACAAAGTACTGTAGTAACCGGAACTTGTATAGTGCAATCTGACATGTCTTTCACAGTGTCCAGGGCATCTGCATGGACGGACACAGAATTATAATAATAATAATAATAATAATAATAATAATAATAATAATAATAATTTTATTTATATAGCGCTTTTCTCCTAAAGGACTCAAAGTGCTTTACATTTGCCTTTACAGTACAAAATACAAAATAAGTTTAAATAAGGGACATTGGTGAAGTGCTTGGGTGAAGAGAAAAGTCTTGACTCTGTTTTTGAAGGACTCTAGAGTGGAGGCCTCTCGAACTGTGCGGAGAAGTGTGTTCCATAAGGTTGGGGCCCCAAAACTGAAAACTCGACCCCCATACGAATTCCGGGAGATTCTAGGTACTGTTAATAGTCCTTCGTCAACAGATCGCAGTAATCGAGTGGGACGGTAAGGAATCAGAAGCTGCTTTAGGTACCTTGGGCCATGGTCATGTAGGGCTTTGTAAGTTAGTAATCCAATCTTGAATTAAAGCAGCTATAATCAGTGCTCCGCATGCGCTGCTTTTGTGAATGTAACGGTGCATGTACAGCACTGATTACAGCTGCGGTAAGGTAGAGCAGATAGGGAGAAGTATCTATTTCCTGAAAGCTGTCATCGCAAAAATAACCGCTTTTTGGAATAGATACTTATGGAGAGGAGGAATGATGAATTCCTCCGGTAATTAGGTAGAACTCCAAATCTAAACATCGCTATTTAAGTAATGATGAATAGGCCCCTGTATGCGGTGCAATTAAGTGCTAAAGTCTGAAACTAGTTATCTGTGGGCAGCATCTAAGGCAAGCCATGCCTTTTGTGCCATATAGTGCAAAAATACTGGATGAATAATAACACATTTGTATAGCAGTGTCCAAATAACATGACGGATGCAAAAATAGTTCATGTTTATCAAAGAACTGCCAATATCTATAGCTTACTGTAAAGCTACCACTCCTTTTTTCAGTGTGATTTAAAAGACATGTCCTCTTTCATACATTAGGGGCTCTATGTAAATAAATGTGTACAATGTAAAGATGCATATTGGTGGTCACACTGCACATGTGCACAACTTGTGTCAGTATTTAGAGTTATGTATATGCGTGCTTGCTGCCCCTGGATGTTGGAGAAGTGGATCATTGGTGTTAATAAGTAATGCAGTACAGGCACAGGTTAAGCATGCCCCTTTAAAACTCATGTTGTTACACGGAATACGAAATACATTAGGTACAAGATATACATGTTCCCCCAATATAAGCTTGTTGCAAGTTTTGGAGTTCATGATTGTTGCATCCTTGCCTCAGACATATCTATAGTTTGCTGCTTAGGATACTAAAGGGTTTTAGATGTTTGGATTTTTGTTATATGGATGAATTTACGCGCTATGCACCATAAGCATTTATTTGAGTTCTAAGGTTTTGCGTACACGTGCACAAAGTTATAATAGCATATTTGGAAATCTACTTCAGTTTCATTATTTTCATATCTATAGTTTAGATTAAATGTTGCACAAACAAGCCATGATGAAGAGTTGGATGGCAATTGGGCACATATACTCGCACATTGGGGTATATTTACTAAAGTGCGGGTTTATAGAAATGGAGTTGTTGCCCATAGCAACCAATAAAATTCTACTAATTATTTATCTAGCACCTTCTAGAAGATAATAGCTAGAATCTGATTAGATGCTATGGGCAACATCTCCACTTCTATAAACCCATACTTTAGTAAATATACCCCATTGTGTGCATAGAAAATATTAGTATATTCACATGCAGAAATGCGCACATCTTGCAGTGCAGCGTCTCCTATTTGTACGCTTGGATTGTTTCAAGTCATTATCATCAGTCAGCACTTGGATCAGCCCTATACTAACTAGGTGCAAAGGATACGTCTCCAAACAAGCATATTTACACTTACTGTACATGCCCCTGCTGAGCTTTGTCTATGTGCAATCACTCCTTACACCTATTCAGCTGTAAGTACAGATGTGTACATAGTGTATTTACAACTCTGCATTGCCCATACCTGCACACGCTCAGTTCTGGAGCATGCACAGTGCAAAAACGTGCAAGATACTCTCTGCCAACAGGTGTACGTTCAGCTGCATTATCAGCCCCATGGTGTATTAGATACATGCAACTCAATATACAGATGTGGAATTCAAATCTACAGATCCTCATAGACATCTTTATATTTGACTGGTAATCAGATCCATACTGTGGGTTGTAAGGTAACAGAGCCACACACATCAGATGTCAATTTTCTGAAATGCTTCCATGTAGCTTTATATACAATTTGGCAATACATTAGCAATTTAGATTCATATTGCTTCAATAGGAAATAAAATGAAAGAAAAAAAAAATGAAATGGTAATTGGGAAGTTCACTGTATGAAACGTCATGATCACTGTGAGGTTAACTGAAGATTTATGAAAGCATCTAAAAAGTGCAGAAGCTGTCCAGAGCAACCAATAAGCTTCTGCCTGTCATTGTATATAATGTACTTGATAAAAGCTAGCTACAAGCTGATTGGTTACCATGGGCAACTTCTCCACTCTTTAGAAGCTTTGATACATCTCCCACATAGGGCCGTATTCAATTAGCCACGACAATTTCGCAGCCATTGGAAGAATGTACTTTTCGCCGACTTCGCGTTTTTTTTGAGGCGAAAACTTTTCGTGTGCGGCCCCACTTTTCGCCCTATTCAATTCCAAAGGACACGAAAATGGGACCCGGCAAAACGCAAACAGACGAAAAGTGCTCTCAGATTTGGGGAAATCAGCCTGACGCCCCCAAAAGATGCACTAACATTGGGGATCAATCTAAATGCCTCCGAAGAGCTCTGCTGAGGGTATTTGGTGAAAATAACTAGTCCCAACAAATTTGGGGTACATGAAAATGGGTGCAAGCAGGTTAAAAAAATCGCAAAAGTTAAGTTTTAAAAAACGCACCTTCAGCAAGCACCTGCAATCAAAATACACCCCCCCATACTTGCATACCTTTTTCAAAGTCTTTTTTTGGGGTGTTCTTCAAATTTTTTTAGGATTTTTTTTGATGCAGTTATCCGTCCCAAGGGTGCTGAGTGGTTTCCCGACATTTGCACCCCAAAACCGCAATTCTGCACTTTTTTTCACCACCTATTCATAGGCGAATCTTTTTCGCCTATTACATTGCATTGCGTTTTCGCATCCGCAAAAAATATTTGGAATTGAATACGGCGATACTTTTCCGCCTGGCAAAATGACGTCATCGGCGAAGCTTTTCGGGTCTAATTGAATATGGCCCATAGTCCCATAACATTAGACTCTGTTTAGCAACATGAGAGTTGACCTGTTTGGTTTAAGAGTTATAAACTCTCTATCAGCTGATGTTAGCCCACATTTATGTACTGGACTAGAACAAACAATACTAAATAAACCGATCTAAAAAAAGACTCAGAAATATTGGCAAGGAAAAAGGGTCAGCTTTTATTGGATAAAAAAGAGAAAAGTAGGTGGTGAAGAAAGAACAGACTTACAATGCAACATCACTGTCTGCTCAAGCAAACTGACTTAAAATGGGGGCCAACTGCCAGCCCATAACATGAAATCATCAAGGCCTAGATGGGGGCTAACTGCCAGCCCATCACCATCAGCTCTATGGGGCCAAATGCTTGTCTTTCTGCAACAACTTAAGGTATCTAAACTTCCCTCCTAATTATACACAAGAAACCCACCTGGACTGGTGGTGCTGCTTATCCCAGTAGTGTAGAATCAGCCTAACCCGTATATTGGAACAGAGAGCACTTCTAAACCTACATCAAGATAGCAACTGCTACCGATTCTTTCCTCTTTCCTCTTTGTTGTCAGCAAAGAAGCTGACAACAAAAATAATGGAGAGAGGAAGGAAGGGTGGGAATAAAAGTAGCAATAAGAGACCACCCAGCACAGGAAATGATAATATGAAATGCAAAACATGCCCATAACAGACACCCCAAGCCCTGATAGGATAATGCTAAGGGGCCTATTCATCATCCTGTAACACATGTGGAAACGCTATTTTTTGCATGGTTTAAGTAATGGGCCCATTAATTATTAGGGGCCCGCTGGGCAGAGACTCTGGCTACTGCCGCTGCACAGTGTCCACGATCGGAGCTCAGCTGACAGGTCCTAGGGGGTCTATTTACTAAGCCTCGGATGGAAATAAAGTGAATGGAGATAAGGTAACAGCCAATCAGCTCCTAACTGCCATGCCACAGGCTGTGTGAAAAATTACAGTTAGGAGCTGATTGGCTGGTACCTTATCTCCGTTCATTTTATCTCCATCGAAGGCTTAGTAAATAGACCGTTAGGGCTGGTGGCGGCTTGTGGTGGCGGGGCACCAGACCTGAACTGCAGCCCTGCTCTGGCTAGCCTACCACAATTGGAGCTCTCAGCTCAGCTCCGATCGGGAGCTCATATAGCCAGCAACAGCAGGGAGCAGAATCAGTGGGAGCAGCATGCAGTAACAAAAATGGCACTGGAGGAGGGCTGCTGCATATACCCAGCAGCAGCAGCTTCTCCTCCCATGGGCCTTTGCGGAATCCAGCAGGCTGAGCCTGCACTGACTCCCTGCAACCTGCCAGCCACACCTACAAAGTGCAGCAGGATTCAAAACCATGGCAGGGGCGGACATACAGGCAGCCAGCCAGCTTTAAAAAATTCATTTTAAATTTTTTTTTATTAAAGTCAGCTCAGCATGTAGTGAGAGGTGCTGGTGCTGTGTGCTGGCTGGGTGAGGGGTGATTGGTGGTGCTGCTGGGTGAGAGGTACTGTGCTAGGAGAGGGCAAAGGGGTTCTGTATGAGGGGTGCTGTGCTGGGTGAGAGATGCTGCCATGTTTTAAAATTAGGGTGTTTAGTCCAGTCCTCCCCTTTTTTCTTCTGTATGTGTGTATACAGGGGCGTAACTAGGTATTTTAAGGCCCCATAGCATATGTTTGTATGGACCCCTATGTACCACCCAATAGTGAAAAATGCATATACATGTAACTTTGACAAGGAAGATGGGTCCCCCTAAGCTCTGGGCCCCATAGTAGCTACACCCCTTGCACCTATGGTAGTTATGGCCATATGTGTATATAATAAAATTAATTTTATTTTACAAAGTTACACTGCAACTACAACTTGGCAGCATGGTGGCACAGTGTTAGCTCTTACCTAGATGAGGCTATAGGTTCCACTTATGCCTAGCCCATCTGTCTATTGGTGTGGAGTCTGTATGTTCTCCTACATGTGTGGATTTTCTCTGTGTGCTCTAACCCCCCCCCCCCCACGCTCACATAAGTCCTACACCATAATCTTGGTGTGTACATGGTTGATCATTTAAATTGTAAGCTGCACTCAGCCATGAACAGATGTTAATGATTAAAGTTCTCTGTAAAGCACCGCATAACATGTTGGTGTTGTATAAATAAAGGATGATAATAATAATGATTGTATAAACATAAATGTTTAAGGAAACTACTGCATCAATGTTGTACATTCAAACAACATTGATTTTGGATTGCTTCATCAATTCCTAACACTTCAATTACAAGTATTGCAAGATGCGTTTTTATCAATTAAGTCAATTTTGTGTTTAATATGTTTTGTGAATACAATATCTTACAAATGAGCTGCTGAAATGTACACTTAAGGATTGTGCATACTAAAACCAAATGTCATCCTATAATTACATGCTCCAGCAAAGTAGCAATATAATTGTACAAAACAAAATAATTATATTGATAACAGCTATGGAGTGTTCTTTAAAATTAATAAAATGACATAACATGACCTGGAATAGAGCAGAGTGTATACTTAAATGTTATTAAAATGTCTGTTGTACTGTATATATATTTATTACAGTAACACATTGATGTACGGTGAGCAGTTACTTAGTAATCCAATCCCGTGTAACTTAGCATACACTGTTCTTTTATGTTTTCAGCAGCTCTTTACTAGACAGTGCTAATGTTACATGACCTAATGCTGACTACCCGCTGGCCGCATTGCTATAAATCAGTAGTATTATGGGATGTGAATGTAGATGAATGGCTAAAAAACATGGCTTTTCACGCTGCTGCTGTATTAACATTACAATTTACCAGGAGAGTTTCTGACATATATGTGTGATATGTGGCTGTGATCAAATCAGGGAACTACTTCATATGTTTCTACAGCAGACTTAATTCGCTCTTTCATCGTAAATAAACCTTTATTGGAATTTAGTATGCCCAGGGTATTGGTAACAGTATCTTGTGAAGATGAATGTACAGAAGACTCAAAATAGCTTAATTTTCCAAGATATAAGTCGTATACTAAATTCCATATGTGCTGTTACAGAGGATCACAGGGATGGGTGTGCTAATAGTTAATGTTGTCACTGGTCTCGATGCAGTGTATTAAAGTACTTATGATTCAGTACTAAGTAGCTTTGTGAGCAGCTAATGAATCATCTTGACGCAGATGCGAGGGTCGTAATTTGTGACTCTGCCAAGAAGCAATGAATTTCCACCTACTTCTGACATATTTCTTTTATAACTACACTACATTTTTCATCTGTTACTCACTTTAGCAAAGGATCACTTGATGTGGATTCTTATTTGCATCTCTCTTGTTGTTTACGTAACCAGTAAACTTCTCTGTTTGTAAATTTTTCCACTGTGGACACTGATTGTCTAATCCTGAGATCCACTGATTGGTGCATTTCCACAGTCTACAATTGGAACGGTTTCCTACAGTTCTGTGCATAGAGTCTATGGGGTAAATGTAACAGGCTGCGTCTTCAAGACATCAGCGAGTCCCGTGCGAGACTGCCAGTTGTTTTAAAGTTGCAGTATTTTAATAGGCAAAACCAGGTTGATTTTGCCTATATAAAGATTGCTTCTTTAAAATATGGGGCAGTCCCTCACGGAACTCGCTGATGTCTCAAAGCCACAGCCTATTACATTTCCCTCCTATATCTTCACTGACAAACATCACTTTTCATGCCTCTCCCATGTTGGAAATGATGTTTGTATACAGGTGTTGTTATTACAGAGTAGTTAGGCACACACCAGTGGATGACTCAAATTATGAACAGCCCAGTTACTTAACCAGTGGTGTTGGTTTATTAATAGATAGTAGGTACAACCGTACTTACTGTTGCATACAAACTGGTACTGGAGTGGAGTTTGAGTGGAGCTGGGATTTATGCAGCTCACCAGCCAGTGATTTTTTGACACTTGCGGTAGTGGTACCAGATACTGGAACAGGCTTTTATGCAGGTAATAGTTGGGGTTCTCATGAGCTAAGTAGGAGATGTCCATCTCCCACCATGTCACTCCACACAGTGGCAATTTGGTGCAGTACATGAGTAGTACTAAAAACGGTGGTCATCTTGGTACTAGGAATGAAGCCTCCATGGAAGGACCGGAAGATGGAGTCTGCACACTCCTCTTTCAACATCCCATGGGAAATGCAAAGGGGTGGTATAAAAAGAGAAGGTAAGGGCAGTCATTCGCTAATTGAGTCTACTCAGTATTCACTGAGTTGGGAGCTTTTTCCAAAGTATACATGTTCCTGTACATCTTGAGGGCAGATAAACCCTATGACAGGTGAATCTCTTTGGAATCCTGATCATCTCCCCTAATTCAAGCGTCCCCTGGATCTAATTCAAGAGTGGTCTTCTTCAATTCCATAGTGCCTTAAAATATTCGGGAAACAAATCAACTATCCATATAAATGTGCTGTTTACTGAATTGCCATTTGTACTGTGTGTCCTTAAGAAATGTAGATTATCTATCTGAAAAATAGGGTGCTAGAATGTTTATCACACTGGTATTCAATACTATTTTACAGCAATAACAACAACAAAAATGTGGAAGGTAAAATATATTATCGTTGGTATAGCCTATGTTCTGCCTATGAATGGTTAAATGCAACTGTGCTTGGTTATAAAGATAAATAACCTGGTTCCGTTTCATATCATTCGGTGTTCTATGAAATATATCTGGGTGATAGGTTTACTTTTCAATCAGTAAAATGGGTTATACCTTATTGTCTTTGCTTATTTAAATGTCTACATAACCATCTGTTCTCAGGAGAAGATAGACCAGCTGTTGATCTGTCTCACCTCTAAAGTGATTACACTTGCAGTTGTGCTTAAAATTTAGCCCTTCAAATGTGATGCAGATAAAATATGCTTTGTACATGCAAATTATTACAAAGCTTTGTACTGGCACAGTGGGTCGCATGACCTGGGCTGGGAGATATTTTTGCAGACGTGAAGGTATGGTTATCAAGTGATTTCTGAAACGTGCATAATGCCAGTAAAGACCTTTTACTCCAAAGTAAAGCAAACTAATGATTTAGATAAAAGGCAACTAGCCTAGAATTGCTAACAGAATAAAATACCATTACAGCCACTTTCCAAATTGATGCCCTCAGGCTTTAAACTCCACTAGAAATACAATGAACAGAATATAAAATATGTTTTGTGCTATTTCTTATAAAGTCTATATTGATATAATTAAAGCTGTAGTCTTTTGTCAGTGTTTGTTTAGCTCACATGAAGGACATTATCACTCAACTTGCACAATAGACCCGGCAAATGCCAGGTCGAGTGGTCTCTCCACGGGATCCCTAAACGGGATGCGGTCAATATCCCGACCGCGGGGATTGCGGCACTCAGAATGCCGGTGCCAGAATCCTGACACTTGCCAAAATCCCGAAGGTAAGTAGCAGGTTTGGGGGGAGGGTTAAGGTGGCCATACACCTACACGATTCCTGTCCGATTGTACGATTTTTGACGTGCCGTACGATCAATCCTGTAGAAATCGTGCATTTTTTTCCCATATACGATCCGATACGCACTCCCGCAGCTCCTAAATTTGATCGTATGATCAGATGTGCAGCACATCTTCTCCATTGTATTTGTATGCGGTTCGTGCCGTGTTTTTGATCATGCGATGCATCGTGCGTCCGACCGGCCATGACCCGTCACTTGAGTGACAAGTTCCTGTTTACGCCCACTGCAGACAGCGACCGAGCAGAGAGGATCAGCAACGTGAGCAGCAGACACAATTGTGCAGGTATTGTATAGTATTTGCAGGTCACTTGTTTCCCATATACAAAGCCCACTGGCCACCAATGTTTAGTATATGCATAGTGGCCAGTTTGAGCCCTGCACACACTGACCACCTCTGTTTACCTAGCAATGCCCACCCCTGTTTGCCAGCAATGCCCATTTATTCCTCAGCAATGCCCACCGTCTAGCTATTGTTTACCCAGCAATGCCCACCCCTGTTTGCCCAGCAATGCCAATCTGTTCCCCAGCAATGCCCACCATCTAGCTATTTTTTACCCAGCAATGCCCACCCCTGTTTGCACAGCAATGTGCATCTATTTCCCAACAATGCCCACCTCTGTTTGCCCATCAATGCCCATTGACCACCATCCACCTATGTTTTTGAAACAATGCCCATCGGCCACACCACCCTCCACCCACCATGTTTTATAAATGTAATCATTGGAAAGCACATTGGGATACTAAATTGGATTGATCCCCCACCCCATAGACCAGTGGTTCTCAAACTCTGTCCTCAAGACCCCACACAGGTCACATTTTGCAGGTCACCCAGCAGGTGCACAGGTGTAGTCATTACTCACTGACACATTTTAAAAGGTCCACAGGTGGAGCTAATTATTTCACTTGATTCAGTATGGAGACATGGAAAACATGCACCGTTTGGGGTCCTGAGGACCGAGTTTGAGAACCTGTGCCATAGACAATTATATGCACCTGAAATAAATTACACTACAACTTTATTAATAACAAATCAAGAATTTCAACAAAAGTGTTCAATACTCCATTTTGGGGGCCCCATTTACACATTTCAATGGCCACCCCCACTGTTGGGGGTAGCTAGAATATAAGTACACTTGGGAGCCACATTTACACAGTTCGTATTTTATATTTATATATTTTATTTTTTTCCACATAGGAATGTCTCTGGATCGGGAACCAGAATTCATAACTGGATTTATCGAGCTATACAGGCACCATGACTGTCTTTGGCGTACCAAGTCCAAAATGTACAGCAACAGACTGAAGCATGGCCACGCCTTAAAGGAGTTGTCAAAATATAGTATGCCATATCACAAAGATGCAAAGTCCCTAGTGTGGGTGTGCAATAAGATACAGAATCAGTGGACAACCTTCAGCAAACAGCATAAGATGGAGGAGGATTCAAAACGGTCTGGAGCCGGGGCTGACAGCATATACAAATCCAAACTTTGGTATTATGACATGATGATGTTCCTGGTGCAGCAGGATCCCCTGAGATCTTCAGTACAGTTGATGGCTGAGCCAGAGGAGTGCAGCCTGCTGGAAGAGGATTTCCTGGCATCTGCAGAGATATCAATGGTAAGTTCCAAATTTTTCAGATCATATTCTCTTGCCACGGCACTGCACAGTCTGCATTAAAATAGGCCATATATTCCTCTCTGACCTTTTTGGCCAGAGAAGTCCCAGGTTCCCTAACGTGGGTGGAGCAACTGAGGGGAATGGAGCAACCTCTTCCAGATTTTGGGGGTCTTCAATTGCAGGTGTTCCCAATAACCTTTCCTGGGTGGCTTTCTTGCGCAGGAAGTTGTGCAGGATATAGCAAGCTGTGACCACCCAGTCAATCTTCTCAACCTGTACATTTATTGGGGTATGCAAAATTCAGAATCGGTTGCTCAAGATCCCAAAGGCGTTCTCCACAAAATACGCCTTGCACAGCATAGGCGGTAATTGAACACCAGCTTTTCATGAGTCAAGGCCCTCTGAGGGAATGGCTTCATGACATTTTCATGAAGTGCAAAAGCCTCGTCAGCCAAGAAAATTAAATTCAGCCCATGTTTCGTTGACTCTCTGGACGGCAAATGAAGG
This sequence comes from Taudactylus pleione, assembly GCA_031769625.1. Taxonomy (NCBI): domain Eukaryota; kingdom Metazoa; phylum Chordata; class Amphibia; order Anura; family Myobatrachidae; genus Taudactylus; species Taudactylus pleione. Next base: position 1,042,523 of record JAUIMM010000221.1, read on the forward strand.
GTGTTAGTGGTGAGCCTCTCGTAGAATGCCGTCTTCTGAAAGGAGCAACAGTCGGAAGAACGGCCGTTCTTCCCCACATCTACAAACAGGAACTTGTAGTTTGAGTTAACCACAGCAATCAAAACAGCACTGAAGTACCCTTTATAGTTATAGTAGTAGGACCCAGTGTTGGCAGGTGGGATAATCCTAATATGCTTGCCGTTGATAGCTCCTCCACAGTTTGGGAATCCAATGGCTATCCACTCTTCTGTGCTTGTAGGTAACTGTGAGAAAAATAGAAAACTTAATGTAAAAATTAAATGTTAACAAATGTTCTCTATTTACAGACTTCAGTTATCCCCACCAACCAGGACCTAAACAGTGGAGAGTGTTGAAACTCCAAACCCCACCCCACCAATTTCTAAAAAAACAAAAGAGGAAAAACAAAAATAAAGAAACTGAAGACCCACTACTTAGCCAGGCCAGAGAGGCCTTATTGAAACCACCAGATGAATATGACAACTTTGCGGCCAATGTCAGTGCAGCGGTGCGAGAAATAGTCCAGGACCAAAGAATACAATTTGAAAGACTGATGTCTGACCTAATATTTAAAGCAAGGCAATGTCTACTGACATCGAACACTACTATTATTATCCCGCCAGTGGTTCCAACCCCACATACACTCAACACAGCAACACCCACCTACTATTCATCCCAAACATACCATCCTTCAACTTCAAACTACCCACACTATACTCCTGTTACCCCACGTACCTCCACCTTCCAAACTCAGCCCCCACCCACCTACTCCTATCAACCTCATCCCCCACCCACCACCTCCTACCAACCTCTTCCCCACCAACCTCCATCTACCATCAGTCTTGACAAAAACCACCTCCTCCTTCCAAACAACTGGGCCCCCCCACCTCCTCCTACCCCACCCACCTCCATCTACCATCAGACTCCCCCAACCACCTCCTCCATCCAAACAACTGGGCCCCCCCACCTCCTCCTACCAACCTCTTCCCCCACCCACCTCCACCTACCATGCTGCTCCCCCAGACACCTCCTCCTACGAAAATATAACTCCATCCACCGCGTCCTACCAAACAACTTCTACACCCTCATCACCCAATGTTTTCACAGTATTACTTGAAGTAAATGAGGACAATGATGATTTCTCTTAATTGTTATGTGTTTCCCAAATAATTTTACACAGTTTGTTGGTATTAATGATCTTTCATACTCCCTGGTAAGTATGGTGCTGAATGCAGCATGATGTTTGTGTTCCAGACTCTCAGGAGGCTAGGAACACATACTGGAAGTGCATGTCAGTGGGGCTGGGCCCACTGATTTCGCACATTCAGCATGTGTTTGCACCCCTGAAATCCAGGACGCAAACAGCAAAGCTCATTTCGCACCATACTTAACAGGGATTGGGTAACTTGGTGATACTTTTTACATTTTATTGTCATGTGTTTTGGAGCCAAAAAGAGACATGCTGGCCTATTTTTGCACTGTGATAAGGAAGGTTCATACTCCCTGGTAAGTGTGGTGTTGAATGCAGCATGGTGTTTGTGCTCCAGAATCTCAGGTGGCTAGGAACACATGCTGGAAGTGCATGTCAGTGGCGCTGGGCCCCCTGATTTTGCACTTTCAACATGTGTTTGTACCCCTGAAATCTGGGACGCAAACACCAAAGCTCATTCCGCACCATACTTAACAGGGATTGGGTAACTTGGTGATACTTTTTACATTTTAGCCATCTTTATATCTAAATATATCTGATTTTCATATAAGTATTTCAGTTTCACATAAGTATTATTTTTGAATCTAATGTTTCACATAACTAGCAAACTAGAGAAACTTATAATAAAACATTTTTCTAGTTTGACAATAAATAAAGTGTGGTGTGTGTGTTATCTTACCTTACAATAATGGAACTGCAGCACCTTCACGATAGCCTTGCACATCTCCGGGATAATGCATCCCAAAGCTTGAGCCGAGATGCTGGTCCCAAACTTTAGGTCCTCAAAGGAACGTCCTGTAGCCAGTGTCAAAGCTGGATAATCAGCTGAGATAGAATCTGTTTACAATCGGAATCTGCGTGACGCCATCTCACGAATGGCGACAAGACTCCATCTTAGAAATAGATCACACAACGCCGTTTTATCAAAACCACAGAGTAACAATCTTCCCCAAACACATACCGACAGTGTTTAACATACATAAAAAATGACTTATTAGCATTAGAACACTTTTTAGTAATCCTTCCAGAAATCATGCCCTGATGTACACAAAGCCCATTCTGGGGACAACCTTGATACCATAACAAACCCAGTATACTAGGAAAACAACTGACAATACAACAGAACACTGTGAGCATTTTACATATAGAGTGTATGAGCTGTGGCAATTGTAATATAACCCAGACATTGATCTACACAATTGAATTTGAATCCTAAACAGGTTTTAGTCTCACTATCAGACAGAATGGGGGTCTCCCCCCTGTTTGAGAGTGAAGCTCACTGCCCATAACACATTTGCATTGCAGTTTGAAAATGTTAGTAAGAAAAGATATATATATATATATATGTATTAAATCCATCATAAATAGAATCACATGACGCACATTAGCGAATGCACAATATCCTGCATGCGAACGCTGTTTGTTGCCTGCATGCGTGCACATCTGCCCCAAATCAGATAAACCTAACTAGCGTCTTTTCCCAAACCAGTAATACTTACATAATGCACTCTCACACAAAAGGTTCCATAGCTTTAAAGTATAAGATCCAAGTTTTATTCATTTATTACAAATGCTGTGAAATAAAGACTATTTTGGTATCTAAGGTTTAATAGGTGATAAGTAAGCTGTGTTTGGTATTATCCTGATCTACACTTTCTCAACAGCTTCCTGGTATCATCAGTATGAAGATTGCAACATGCATTCTCAACTTATGGACTGTAGAGATATAAAGCACCAAAATGTATTTTGTGAAACCAACAGCCTAGATTAGTATGCAGGGGGAATAGAGGAGGCAACAAGCTGTTAGAGGCTGTTCTGTGTCCATTTGAATCAACCTGTTAAATGCCCTGTAACAAACACAATGGGATCAACAACAAACCTCTCTATTGTGTTGTCTGTTTCTGTAAGGGTATAAAGGTGTGTGTTGTGACCCCAGTCTGGAGTCTTCTTGCTGATTGCTGATTGAAGGAGGTTTCTTGCTATGATATAGATATTAATAGACTACATTTATGGAATTATAGTATGATCTTACACATTAAAAGATTATATTGGAATAAGGGTCCATGATCTGTCAATCTCTCTTCCCTTCCTTCACGTTTCCCTCTTTTCTTTATTCACTAGATCCTCTCCTTCCTTGTGTTTATTTTGCCTCACGTGTTGTTTTTATCACTATAAGAATTGTTTTGATCAATTGACCCACTTACCTTGTTTTGTCCTACACACACCAATTAACCTTGTACAAATCAATTTAAAAATATTCTTTTCAAGAACTTTCTTTTATTATTCTCATGCTCACTTGTTGATAATATTATTAAAACCAAGCATGTAATTTTCACCAGCGGTATAATACTTACCTAATTATTCACATGGTTCACATATCTTTTTCCTTTACATTTCTACGCACTTTCTATGTTAATAACACTGATTGAGGATTGGTCATTTACCATACTGGGTTATAAAGAAATAAGCATATCTCTTAAAGAGATAAGATTTATTATACTCATGCTATATTAATTTTTTATAAATATATAGACTTTGATTAGTAAAAGTGGTATTTATACTAATTTGAATAACTAAGCAGCAGATTATGAAGGGTTAATAAGATGTAGATGAGAACTTGGATACCTGCTGCCCAGTAAATACATAATATATCATGTTACTAAATGCCTACATGCTGTATGTTTTTCTGTGTTCACTTGTTGACTATATCAGTGTTAAATTTAATTTTTCACTAGCGGTATAATACTTACCTATTTCTCACTAGCGGTATAACATTTACCCATTTATTTCACATAGTTCACACATTTTGCTTTTTCTTATACATTATTATGTATCCACTGCGGTGGTAACGCTGATTGAGGATTAGTTATTCATCATATTGTATTATTAACAATTAAGCCTATCTCTTAAAGAGACAAGATTTAATATTTATGCTATATCTATTTTGTTAATATATAGATAACCCCTTTCTTTTTCCCTTTTCCCATATAGTTTACTCGATTAGTAAACGAGGTACTTATACTAATTTGATTTACCAAGCAGCAGAGTATGTAGGGTAAATAAGATATAATTGAGACCGTAGATGTCTGCTGAGTAATAAATACATAATATATTCTATTATTAATGTCCACAGGCTGTATTCCTAGGTAGAGATTTATATAACTTGACTATTATTTATTCTATGTACACTATAAAAGACCTATGAACTTAAATATTTAAAAGTATGATTGAGCTTGCTGATTTATATGAGAGCTACTCACATTTATCCCTAATAGTATTATGACATATGAATCATACCGAGTAAGAGGTAAATAAGTTTGAGGGTAACACCTTCTATCTTTTATCTTGCTATCCCTCTATCTATCTAAGTTTTAAAAAAACTTTTTTGGTTTATATATAGATACATATACCTTAAGTCTATCATTGTATTTTGAACAGTAACTATGGGGAATAAGACTACACTTACCAGCATGCTTTATTTTATTAGTATTTTACGCCACAATTCCGAATTGCTAACTGTGGAATAAGACTACATATACCAGCATGCTTCACTCCACTATTGTTGAGATTGGCTGCATGGATCAGTCACATGATCGTATAGGGATGAAAATGATGGGCGTGGCCTATCCCCCGGACAACTTCCTATTACCCAATGATATCTCCCAGAAGACGGGAGACATGAATAATCTTTCTACTTAAGTAGCGGCTGTGTGTGACGTAACACACACGAGGTGAACAAGCCCTCAGTTGGGCGAAACGCGCGTCCTCTCATCCTTTACCACAACGGGAGAACCTGACAGTCACTGCACAGACTGGACTCTGGGCTCCCACTACAATGGGAATGGTATCGTATTAGTTAAGATGGTAAACGTTTATTTTAGGTATATTTAGGTAAACGTTTATTTTAGGGCTTACTATTGGAGCAGGCTACTCATTCCCTGCTGCCAAGACTAATATTACCAAACCACTGGGATTTGTACTTGCTCTAGGACTAATATGTTTTGCAACTAGTCTCATGCACATATGACACATACATTGAGCAACATAAGGGGATACAGCACTATGCACCTGCTTTAGGATAAGTGTGTCCTGTAATTAGCATTTTAACATATGTTGCATGTACATCTAGCAACCTAGAGAGATACATGGTGAAAAACACGTTTAACATCTATGTGGATGCAATGATATTATGTGACTATATTTATATGACATGCACCTGTTTTTGGATTAGTTTGTCCTGCAGCTAGCTCTCTCTCTCTATCTCTATCTATCTATCTATCTATCTATCTATCTATCTATATATATATATATATATATATATGCTGTTGTGTAAAGTATATATAATTTTACCCTTTTAGGCTTTCATCTAACTAGTAGCAGGCTACCTTCTATGCATGAATGCCAGAAAATTCAAGTACCGTAGTAGAATTTTTAAGACAATTGTGATATTCACTATCAGTTGAAATTATCTGCTTTATGACATCTTCTATTAAGGGTGAGCCATACAGGGTACTGTGTGATATTTGATAATATACATGACATGCACCTGTTTTTGGATTAGTTTGTCCTGCAGCTAGCTCTATATATGCTACTGTGTAAAGTATATATAATTTTACCCTTTTAGGCTTTCATCTAACTAGTAGCAGGCTACCTTCTATGCATGCATGCCAGGAAATTCAAGTACCGTAGTAGAATTTTTAAGACAATTGTGATATTCACTATCAGCTGAAATTATCTGCTTTATGAAATCTTCTATTAAGGGTGAGCCATACAGGGTACTGTGTGATATTTGATAATATACATGCATTCATTGTGAATATCCAACTTGGATTTAAGTGTGATTTATTATACTCTTTTGAAAATTGTTACACGAATTCTAACCATAATACATATAATGGTCTGCACAATTTATTTGACACTGTTGGTGTATCTATGTGTAACAATTAAAGTATGCTCATGCGTCAACTTTTTTGGAACACAATATTTCAATGTTAAAAAGTGGACTTCTCATTGTGATAGTCCTACATTCATATTTTTTGGATGTGTTCTTGCTCTGGCCTAGGCGGGGGTAATCTACCTTTCCTCATAGAACTATCACTACAGCCATACATCACTAAAGTGCCCAATCTCGTCTGATCTTGGAAGCTAAATGTTGATAGGCCTGGTCAGTACTTGGAGGGGAGACTCCCAGGGAATACCAGGTGCCATAGGCTAAAGAGGAATATATGGGACCCTAATGACAATTGGCAGAGCATCATAACCATACTTCTATTTGCTTTACCCATCTTATGGTAAAATACTTCTATTTTTTCTAATTAATACCTACATAGCCATTGGAATGGTAATAATGTGTTAAATATTTCGCCAGAGGATTACCTCAGGATCTTGTACTTTAATCAGATCAATGTGTACTTGACTGATTTTCTTTGGGGAAATATGGTACCGTATATCTTATCGATTTATATTTAATAAAAGTTAACTTGTAACTTCCTCTTATTTCATCCCCAGCAGGTCCTGGCCTCCCCTATCTCTTCCCTGTCCCTTCCCCATGACGCCATTCCCCTTTTTGGGTGCATTATGTCCCTTTGAAAAATGAGGGAGGCGCCAATACTCTTTCTGGCACAGGGCACCAAAAAGTCTAGTTACGGCTCTGTGTGATACTACAGGATTAGACCAATCGGTAGATAATCAGAACAAGTAAATGGTCACGGGGCTGAGCCAAACTGTAGCTAATTTGAGCGTTAAACGGCAATACTTAAAACAGTCATCCTGATATACTGAAAACAGTAACAACCTTCTTATATCAGAGATTAGTTTTGAAGAATTGATCTTTATAGACATGGAACATATTACTCTATATTTCCTTGGTAGATATATCTTGAGAGGTCTTCCACAGGGGCATTTGTCTTTGATATTATGATCCTTTATACCAATATGAAGTGATATATATATAATTTCCATGTAGGATACCGCTCTATTGATTTTGGTTCTTTAATGTGCATTTCTTAATCTATAGTTTTTATCCCACTTGACTTCTCTTGACAGCTTTTGAACTATGACTCCATTTTCAGCAAGAAAACAACCCCTTCAAACAACGTACCTTCGCCACACACACACACACACACATGCGCGCGTTCACACACACAAAGATATATACACACCTATGTTTTATGCTTTTGCATTTTGTGTTGGTGCCTAATAAAAATAACATTACAAAAAAAACAAAAACAAGCAGTGGGCAGTAGTGACAACGAAAAATATACACTACTGTGGGTAAAGCTGATCATTTGAGCTTGTTCTGATAACACTGTTAGTGGTGTTGAGGATATAACTGTGGTAATATCAGTATAAAAACTGATTTAAAAGATTGCATTGCTGAGAAATGCCGCATTTCCCCACAAAACTACAAATTTCAAAGTGGCTTTGTTTGCCTTTGCAGAAGACTACTCATACTTGTTGAGATTTTGGCTGCCCCCTCTGGAAGGGGGTAGTCAGGTCATTGGTGCTATGGGGCATGGTGCAGCCAAGTGGGCTGTCTGTTGACATAACATCACGATTGTGTCATTGTCGCTCCGCTCCCACTATACAATGCCACCAATGGAGGTGGGCAGCAGCGGTCGTCCACCCGGGGACCTCCGGTAGACCTGCTCACATTTATGGCCGTTCAGGAGAGCCAATTGAGATTCGGGAGTCCTCTGCTCTGGGAAAGTAGGTAAGTATCTACTACGCCCCTTTCTCTTGCTGTGTATAACTAACATGATAATAAAGTACTGAGATTCCCACCACCATCCTCAACAGATAACTTGTGGACTAGCATAGTATAATTAGAGATGTGCTCCGGGCCATTTTTACTGGTTTTGGATCTGTATCTCCTTTGTGTTTTGGATCTGGATTTGGCTTTGCAATACCGTCCTTGTGTGTTTTGGTTTTGATCTGTATTTTTTTCTAAAAAAATCATAAAACAGCTAAAATCATATAATTGTTTTGTTCTTACAGTATTATTAACTTCAATAACATTTCCAGTCAGTTTTGACCACCTCACAGCTCACAATATTGAATTCATCCAGTTTAGGCCAAAAGGTTGCACTGAGCTAGCTGGCTAACTAAGCTAAGCAACAGCAGTGGTGTAAGATTGCGGCCTAGGATCGGCCGTTACTCACTGTTGCGCCAGCTTCCCCTGCTTATCCCGAGTAGTCAGACGTCAGGTGCGGCGGAGGGTATGTGCTGAGTATTCTACCTAGTGCCATGTGATCTGCCTTGGACTGCTCTGTGCCTGGTTTCTGTGGTTGCTGTCATGGATGCAGCCATGATAGTTTACATCACCTGACGACTCCATACCCAATGGCAGCATGACAGTGGTCAGCTGATGCTGTCCACCAATGATCTGCTACTGCAGGGGATAAAGCCAGACTGCGGACCACAGGAAGTTGCCTGAGCAATGTTGTCATTTTGTCATTTCCTGTGTCTACTGATGCTAACTTGTTCCAGGTCCTATCCTTACGACTACAGTGCATCCAGAACATCCCGCCTGTGTAAAAGCCATTGCCACCTCACTGTGCAAAAGTGCGTCCTGCACATCTCACCTGTGCATGGAGCCATTGCTACCTCGTTGTGCCACATTGCATCTTGAACATCTTGCCTGAGTGCGAATCATTTGCCACCTCATTGCTTAACAGTGCATCCTGCATATCTCGCCTGTGTACGGAGCAATTGCCACCTCATTATACTCAAGTGCATCCTTCGACAAATCATCTGTGTGACGAACACCTGCCTACTCATTGTACCACCGTGAATCCAGAACCTTCCTTTGGTGTACTTTACAACTGCCTCTCATCAGCACCATTGTGCCTCATAGACCCTCTGGAGTATACTTTGGGAGCTATACAAGGGTATAGCATATTTCTGGTAGAAATATCCTCTAGGGCCACTGTAGCGAGATTCTTTATTTGGTTTCGTCATTGACTGGTACTCATGGATGGGAAGATCTTGTGTACAGGCCCTACATTTCAGACTACCTCCTTTTGCATCTTCTCATATTTCTCAAGTACCACCAACGAAAACTCCTGTGTCTGGTTCTTCTGAGTCTCATATTGCACCCTCTCCTACGGCAGGGAGAAGTTTTGAGTCTTCGAGCCTATCCTTCGAGTATCCCCTTTCTATATTGTCAACTATGTCTAGGGATCTTAACCTCCTCACAAGTTTTTTCCCAGGTATTGGAACAACTTCAATGTCTCCTCCCCAAAATTTTCCAAATTATTTCTGTCCTCTGGTGCTACACCTGATGTATCTAACATCACCGTCAGGGAGGCTGGAGTAAGACATCGAAGCTTCCTACACCCAAAGCTTTCGGAGATTGAACGTCAGCGCCGCCAGGAACTACATCTATGCCTGTATTGTGGTTATGATGACCATTTTATCAGAGACTGTGCTCTTCGTCCTTCAAGAGGTGGGGACAAGGGTGTGTTCCTTGAAGTCGGTGCTTCCAGTTCTTCCCTGTCACCACTGGAGATCTCTACTCCTTCAGTTTCAATCAAAAAGGGAATGCTTTCCAAGCAAAAAGAAGTTTATAACTGGGGCCTGGCTACAAGATGCTTCTTCCCTTGTCTGGGGAATATCGGAGGAATAGGTCATCCTCCCAAAGTTAGGGACACAATTCATATTAATTCTATCGGTCACGGTTTGTATGTTACCTGTGATATAGGAGGTCCCCAGTCAGTTGTCCCTAAAGGCTTATTCAGTAATCCAAACTTAAAGTCTTTAGTTTCAAGTCCTGTACCCCAGGAGGGGGTTGCAAGTCTCTCACCCTGAGAGGAATATTCAAGTGACATACCCCAAGGAGGGGTCTTAGGTTATAATCCCCAGAAGGGAATTTCAAATACTACACCCCAAGAATGGGATGTAAGTCTCACACCCCAGGAGGGGGTTTCAGATCTCATACCCCAGGATGGGGTTAAAAGTTTCACACTCCAGGAAGGGGCTTTTTGTTCAAGTTTCATGCCCCAGAAAGGGGCTTCTGTTTAAAATTTTGCGCTACAGGAGGGGGCCTTTGTTTTGAGTCTTACAACCCAGGATGGAGCTTTTGTTTCAAGTCTTACACCCCAGGAGGGGGCCTTTGTTTCAAGTTTCACGCCCTAAGAGGGGGCTTCAGGTTTTGTTCCCCAGAAGGGGTCTTCTGGTGTTATACTCCAGGAGGGGTTTTCAAGTATCATGCCCCAGGAGGAGTTTTCAAGTATTGTACCCCATGAGGGGGTTTTGAGTCACTCACCCCAGGAGGAAGTCGCTGTTCTTGCATCCCAAGAGGAGGTTTCATGTTCCGTACACCAAGAGGAAAAGCCAAGTTAGTTTCCCCAGGAGGGGGTTTTAGGTCCCATACTCCAACAGGGAGTGTCAAGTCCTGTACTCCAGGAGGGGGCCTTGAGTCTCTTACCCTAAGAAGGGTGTCAGGGCTCTGCCGGGGATCAGCGCGGCCTTACCTCCTCGCCGGCTTCCTTTGAACTCCCGGGCGGTCGGGCAGCTGGCGCGGCGGCTGAGAGGATGCTGAGCATTCTCCCCATGCGTAGGGGACTGCGGGCAGTCCGGTGTCTGGACTCGGGGTTCCCGGCATGGGCGCCGCCATGTCAGTCGGCCCATGTGACTGTACTTCTGGCTTGGGATAGGTGAGTGTCAGCTGATCGCTGTGCACCTATCAAAGGGTTCTGTGGGGTATATAGCCTGCTTCCACCTTTCTGCAAACTGCCTGAACAACGGTTGTCTCCTAGTCCCTAGTTGAGTTCCGGTCCAGGTTCCTGGCATTCTATTTCCTCTACAGTGTGTTCCATCTCTGCCTGTGTGCCAAGACGTTACTGTGATCCCTGTGCAACAGTGAGTTACCATCTGCCTGTGTGCTAAACGTGTCTCTAGAGAACTTCTTGCAACAGTGTATTACCATCTGCCTGTGTGCTAAACGTGTCTCTAGTAAACCTTGTGCAACAGTGAATTACCATCTGCCTGTGTGCTAAACGTGTCTCTAGTGAACCTTGTGCAACAGTGAATTACCATCTGCCTGTGTGCTAAACAAGTCTCTAGTGAACTTCATGCAACAGTGTATTACCATCTGCCTGTGTGCTAAACAAGTCTCTAGTAAACCAGGTGCAACAGTTAATTACCAGCTGCCTGTGTGCTAAACGAGCCTCTAGTGAACTTCATACAACAGTGAATTACCATATCTGCCTGTGTGTTAAACGTGTCACTAGTGAACTTTGTGCTACAGTATTGCCAGACTTCTTTACGTTGTTTGTGGATCACTCCACAGTGCCTTAAACCTTAGGCATCTCTTATTAGGGCCACGGTTATTTGTGTCTCCAATTCCCACTGAGCTCGGGTACCTGGTCAAAGGACCGCGACCTGCTCACAGGGTGCAGCTAAGCCCAAATCCTGATTGGAGGGGTCACTGGCGAACACCATCCTGTGGGTTAGACTCCGCACCATTGCCCAGGTCTCGTCAACACTCGAGAGCTGTGGATGAGGAGAACATATATCCAGGCCCCTCGCCTTCGTTTCCTCCCGCAACCCGGACCCAGAGTTTCCACTCCCCCAGCGCCAAGCGTGACAAAGGGGGTTCAAGTCATATACTTCAAAAGGGGGTTACCAATCTCAAACCCCGAGAAGAGGTCTCAAGTCTCGTGCCCCAGGAGGGGGTTTCGAGTCTTTCACCCCAAGAAGGGGTTCAAGTCCCATACCCCAACAGGGGTCTCAAGTCTCATACCCCAGGAGGGGGTTTCAAGCATTATACCTCCAGAGGAGTTTTCTAGTTGTGTACCCCAGGAGGGGGTCTCAAGTCTCTCACCCCAAGATGGGGTTTCCAGTCTCATACTCCAACAAGGGTTTTCAAGTGTTACTCCCCAGGAGGGGGTCTCAGTTCTCATATTCCAAAAAGGGGTTTCAAGTTCTGTACCCCAGGAAAAGGTCTCAAATCTCATACACCAAGAGGAGGTCTCTGGTTCCTCACTCAAGAAGGAGTCTTCTAGTGTTTTGTCCGAGTCAATTGTTTCTGCACCCTTTCAATTAAAAGTTTCTTTAGATGTTGCTACTGCTGCACCTGAATGTATCACCCAGGATTCATCTGATGTTTTTATACCTGTTTGCTTTGATGGAGACATAGCTCACTATTATGCTTTGGTATATCAATACCTCGCTATTATGAAATCCTCTCCGTCATTTGTAATCAAGCCTACCAATGTGGAAGAGTTTATCCTCTCGTCTTTTCAAGGTGAAGCTTGGGATTGTGTTGAACCTTTGTATGAATCTATAGATCCAATACTTTTAGATTTAGTAGCCTTCAGTGAAGCGGTAATTAAGAAATTTAGTCCAACCTTTCCAAACACTTCTAAGGAAATTTCTACTAAGACCTGTGTGAATTCTAGTGAATCTAATTCTGCCAATCTCCTTCCTCCTGCAAAGTATGAACCAGCAGATCTAAATCCTTTTAGTACTCCTGAGTGCATTCTTCTTGATGAAAACTTGACACTATTTTGAGTTACTCCAATATTTTGAGGTCATTATGAGAACTGATCCTTCCAGTGGTGTTACTCCTACAAGCATCATTAAGTTTCTTCTCTCTAGTTTTAGAGGACAGGTATTGGAATGGCTACCCCATTAATGGAGTCTCGAGATCCAGTCCTTCTGAATTTGGTAGCTTTTAGTACTGCTGTTGTCAAAAGATTCTCTCCAACAAGTCTACCCGTGGCCACTTGCCTCAACGAAGTCCCTAGACCTAGAGTACTACCATTAACCTCAGATGCACTTCTTTAAGTTCTTCTCAGGAATAAGATTCGGTGCAAAAACAATCGGTCCAAAAGGGAAAATCTCAAGGAACCATTAGAATGATGAATTACAACATGGATTCGGATTATGATCCTGAGCATGACGAAATACAGTTTTCAGTAGATCCCATTAAGGATCCCTTTCAACTTTTCTCCTTCTTCGAATGCTCCTCAACGTGGGAAGAAGAAAAATTTATAAATTCTGGTGACCAACCTTTTTGTGACAAATTAATTTTTTTTAATTATCAGTTTCTACTGGTGTTTTGAAACTTCCTTGTATCTGGGAGATCATCTGGAAGATCTTTTGGAAGTTGCATACCTTGATTTTCAACTCTTTGAGTCAAAGATTCTTTTGTTTTTTTGGTGCACATTGTGGTGTTCGGAGTCCACCATGCAAGGGGGGTACTGTCAGGTTGCGGCCTAGGATTGGCCATTACTCACCATTGCGCTGGCTTCCCCTGATCTCCCATGGGGTCAGACATCAGGTGCAGTGGAGGGTATGTGCTGAGTATTCTACTTAGTGCCATGTGAACTGCCTTGGACTGCTCCATGCCTGGTTTCTGCGGTTGCTGCCATGGATGCAGCCATGACAGTTTGCATCACCTGACAACTCCATACCCAATGGTAGCATGACAGTGGTCAGCTGATGCTGTCCACCAATGATCTGCTACTGCAGGGGATAAAGCCAGGCTGCGGATCACAGGAAGTTGCCTGAGCAATGTTGTCGTTTCCTGTATCTACTGATGCTAACTTGTTCCAGGTCCTATCCTCGTGTTATTCCTGTGCTTACCAGTGCCGACTACAGTGCGTCCAGAACATCCCGCCTGTGTATGAAGCCATTGCCACATCGCTGTGCAAAAGTGCCTTCAGCACATCTCACCTGTGTACGGAGCCATTGCTCCCTTGTTGTGCCACCATGCGTCCTGAACATCTCACCTGAGTGCGAATCCATTGCCACTTCATTATGCCAGCTGGGTGCAACTAAGCCCATATCCCACTTGGAGGGTTCACTGGCGAACACCGCACCTTTGTACTGGTCTCATCAATGACTGGTACTAGTGGATGGGAAGATCTTGTGTACATGCCCTATGTTTCAGACTACTTCTTTTAGCCCTGAACCTCCGCTTGCACCCCTCAGCAGGGGATTCCATACAGCCGGTCATGACAAGTAGCAGTTCAGCTTTCAACATGGCACATCTAAGAAACAGAGAGGGACTGCAGTGGCAGACAGTATGGCAGTTTAATAAACTATACGACCCCATAGAGAAACGAGAATGTTTTCATTAATCAAGAACTAGATCAGAGGTCTGAAGGAGATGGAGTATGTTTATAGAGTAGTTGAAGGCAGGGAAAGGAAGGAAGGATTGATTAGTTTTTTGGATTCTGAAGAAAATTTATGAGGGAAGATCAATGTAGGATAAAGTTCCTCAGTTCCTTAAAGACATATTTGATCTGGAGAAGGTTCACTATTTGAGCTTGGATGTTTGTCAGAACATATTATACAGTGCACAGAGATGTTTTGGGCCTATATGGGAGCAGGCTCACTGAAGCCCACTTGTGTCCAAACCTATGTGAATCAACCACCTAAAACCTGAGTGACATCTGCAGGGCACCTGTTGCTAACACACAGTGTTGCTAACACACCACATCCTGATTGAATACTGATTCAGCCCATATATGCTGTATATTTTTTATACATCTAATAGAAATGTGCAGGCCTTGCTTGTGAAGTGTTTTTTTAGGTGTTATATATTTTTAAACTTTTTTTAATATATTTTTTTTAACACTGGAGCAGATGGACACTGGATATGTGCGTCTGCAGCACTAGAGCAGATGGATACCGGACAGGTGCGTTGGCAGCTCTGGAGTGGATGGACTCCGGACAGGTGCATAGTCAACACGGGAGCAGATGGACACTGGACAGGAGCATCGGCAACACTGGAGCAGATGGACACTGGACAGGAGCATCGGTAGCATTGGAGCAGATGGACACAGCACAGCAGTGAACACAGGAGCAGCAACTGGAGTGTATGGATGTAGCACAGCACAGCCCCTGGACGGACAAATCACCCCTGGATGGACGTAGTACAGCCCCTGGATGGACAGCACAGCCCATGGATTGCACAGCCCCTGGACGTACTCAGCACCGCCCACAGCTCAGCCACACAGCACAGTACAGCACAGCCGGAGTGAAGCAAATGGGTCCAATCACCGCAGGAAGGGACTTATAGGCAATCCAAAATCTGCGAGAATCCGACGCAGGTGTTAATGATGTTTTACCTGGATTTGGGAACCGAGTCTGGTTCCCAAAATGATATCAGGTATGTTTGGGTGGGTCCGGTTCTCAGAGACCCGGACCTGCTCATCTCTACTTTGCATACGCTGGAGTCGCACGGCACATGCATCCCGATGGATTACTGGTGTCACTGGCAGAAAGGATTTACACTCAGAGTGATTGACAGGCAGGAACCAATTGTGGGAGATAACAGAGTGTGGTTAGAGAAACTCGGGCGTGTACCGATCGTTTTGTAGGTGTTTCACAGTCAGCAATTGTGTCCTTGTATGCAGGTTCACTTGCTCTGGCGTATGCGGTTCTGACGGCCATTCTGAGTAACCATAGGATTACTCAGAAGTTCGATAAACGACAGATCTGTATGGTAAGTCTTTGTACGCAATCGCTTGGATTTGCGAAAATGCTGGTGGGCGTCAGTACAAATCTAGGCTGCGACTGCATATTTTTGCACAGTTGTTGCGTACAAAGATACAGTCGCGACAGGATATGCATCCATCTCTAAATCAAGTTCGCCCGCTACATACAGAAGCAGGCAATATTTTCCCTGCAAGAACAATAAATTGCATTTACACCCCGTGCATTTAGCTGCATTTGTACTTAACTATAAATAGGATGTATCTTTGCAGTTCTGCTTTTGTGGGGAAGCCTATATCTATACTCGATGTGACCAATGTAAGAGAAACCTCACAATGCTCTCATTCTCATGATCCTTTGTAAACTAGCACTAAACACACAAGCTTAGTAAAATATACATACAATAAATTCACACAAAGGTATATTCAGCACTTCTCACCCCCTGATTTTGCTGTCGGCCTGTCGGGTGCCGGCTTTGGTGCTGTCCGTGAATGTCTTGGGCTCCCTAGTCCCATCTTGAGTTTTCCTAAATACCATGCAGGCAATTTGCAATTATAATTTGGTGGTGGTGGTCCCAGGGATAGGTATGTCCCCACTCACTGCTACAATCATTGTGGAAGGGAGTTTGGAAATGGGATGTTGTCCTAAACAGAACAACATTTTCCTGCATCCAATGATCTGGGCATATTTGTTTACTGAACAATTACAGAGAACTGAATAAAAATAATCCCTATAAACAGTATATACTTTCTGCTTACCAATATTTAGTAATGTACTAGTCATTATCAACACCAACGCTGGCTATGCCTGTTCTTGTTTATTACTGTTAAAACCTGTTTCTGTAACACTCACTTGTAGATAAATAGTCTTTAAACCAGATTTAGGCAACCTGTGACTCTGCATCTGTTGTTGAATACCATATCCCAGAATGCTGTGCTGGTGGTTTATTTATTACAACTGACAATTCTGAGTCAGAGAGAGACCCCTTCTGTGAAGCTGCACAATATCACATTGCATCAGCCGAGATCAGAGAGCAGGAACATAAAAATGTAGTCTATTCAAAACAAAAAGTGCTTAGCACTAATCACAATTATGTCATAAATAAAGGAAAACATGCCAAGCCGCAGAGGGAATATCAGTTTTCATATCATAGCAGTTTATGTCATTTTTACAGATCGGATTGTCTTTATTAGACACGTAGAGGCCCTACCGGTTTTCAGAGTCCGGGGAAATCAACTTGCAAACACTTTGAACATCAGACTCTTCTTCTTAAACTACAATGATTTGGCCTGACTGGGTTTGAAGGAGTATTTAGTTGTATTATTATGTGCTGCCTAATTGATCTTTTTTCCACAAGTAAAGTAATGTGAGTTTTTTCTTTGATTTCATTCCATATTTGTTCATGAAGTAAATCAGACTTCATTTATTTTTATCAATTCACAGAAGACCTGTAAAGTAAAAGTCAAAAGCAATTCTGAAAACAACCAAAATCTGTGAAAATGATCAGTGAGGGGTCATTGGTATGTCTCATAGCACTAAGCCCATGAGTCCTTTCTGTGTAGATCTCAGTTGGCCACACTTAGAGCCGTATTCAATATGAGCCGAGCCGCGATACTTTTTCGAAGCCCGGACTTTCCGCCTACTTCGCCTGTTTGGCAGGCAGAAAAGTATCGCGCGCGTGCACGCTTTACCCCATATTCAATATGAAAGTACGCCAAAATGGCACCCGGCGAAACTGAAACAGGCGGAAAGTGCTGTCAGATTTCGGAAAATCACTCTGACACCCCCCAAAAGATGCTCTTACATGGAGTTCACTATGATTCCCCCCCCATTTGGCTTGCTGAAAGTATTTGGGGTTTTTAAACGGGTTCAATAGCTGCTAAACAGCGTTTTTCAATACGTGGTGCAGAATAGTATTCAGGAGTTTTTTTTCCGGAAAATAACTTATCCTATCAAATTTCGGGTACTTGAAAATGGGGGTCTGCATATTTAAAAGTTGCTAAAGTGAAGTTGAAAAAATCGTGAAAAATCCACCTGCTGCAAGCACCTGCAATAAAAAAAAACACTTGGGGCATACTTAGGGACCCCCCCAGAGTTCGCTAGTTTGTAACTCTGTACCCCAACTTTTTTTTTTTCCGCCCCATTTTTCAAAGTCATTTTTTGGGGGGTCCTTAAGTGTTTTTGAAATTTTTTTCAACACAGTTTACATTTGGGGGACTGTCTGAAGGCTGCAGGGGGGTTCCAGCAATGTTGCACCCCAAAACCCCAATTCTGCACTTTTTTCCGCCTCCCATTCATAGGCGAAACTTTTCTGCCTATTACATTGCATTGACTTTCCACCTAGGTGCAAAGTCCTTCAAATTGAATATGGGGTAAAACCAAAACAGGCGAAAATTATGTCACCCGCAAAAAAGTTTCGCCAAAAACACGCGAAAACGGCTTTTCGCTCCAAATTGAATACGGACCTTAGTCGTTTACACATTAAGGCATCTATTTATCAAATAATATTTTCCAGATATCCCTCAAACACCTGTTTTCGGGGGGGGTACCCGCAATTTTAAGGATCCTGGAAAATTATCTATGGGGTAAAGAGCAGATAACTCGAATCCAATGTTTACTATGTTTCTATGGGGCTGCTAAATCAAATGCTGAAACATTCTGGAGCTTAGGCCCGGTAGCCAGGGACGGAACAGGGCTCTATGCCGCCCTCTGCCAGTCCTGTCCTCTAAACCAACTGTATAACATCATTACGTCACACCTAGAATGAGAGACTACCAACTCTAGAAAGTATAGTACTGCCCAGAGCATACACAGGCTGCAGGGTGCTTGACAGGAGCATTCCTTGGATACTTGGGCGGCTGTGCAGCAGTGCTCCTGGCTGCAGGGTGCACTACCAGGTATCCTGCAAGCCACATGCTGGCGCCCTGTGTAATGGCACCGCTCGTACACCCCTAGTTACAGCCCTGACGGTAGCTAACAGCATCTTCCCATGACATTAGTCATTGTAGCCTATGCGCTACACACAGCACATTTTTTCGGGTGAGGGATAAGTAGAATCAAGTTGTTGCATGCATAGAAGGGAAACGGTAGTCCAAAGCAGAAACTAAAGAGATTGCATATGCGATCACTTTTTACGTCTTACGTATCGACAAGACTTCCCATCAACTGAGAGATGTTACGTTCTGGCAAACAAAGATTTCTTATTGATGCAAATTGTGCTTATAAGGAATCTTTAATATCAGAGCACACCACAATTAATAATAAATATACTACTAATAACTGTTTGTTTTTTCTAAATCGGTGCAATGGCATGTGTAAATGGGCCCATACAAATGCAATGTATTGCCCCAATTTCTAGTTCTGATGACGACGGGTTGGGGAAGTGGAGAAATCCAACATGTTGGAAATCCTCAAATCACTGATCCCGACCAAAAAAGCAAGATTAGCGATTTGGGGATTTTTTACATGCTGTTTTTCTCCAATCCGCTGATGGATTGCTGATCATTAATGTCTGCGGATCAACATTCTTGATTGCCTATTGGCAGATCGGAACGGCAGAATGAGGAATCGGGGCCATAGGTATATGGCCTGCATAACCTGGATGACCTGCATAACCTGGTGTTGTCCTGGATAGTGGCTTGACACTTAAACATCAGGTATCAGCCACAATCAAATCCTCATTCTTTCATCTGAGGAACATAGCCAGAATCAAGCACTTAATTCCCTCAGAAGATCTGCCTAAAGTCATACATGCATTTATATCATCACGCCTAGACTTCTGCAAACACCCTCTACCTCGGTCTCCCAGCAAAAGAATTACACTGCTTGCAGATGGTACAAAATGTAGCTGCCAGGCTATTAACCAACCAGCCCCATTCCAGCCACATAACACCCATTCTTTACTCCCTTCACTGGTTGCCTGTCAGATGGCGAATTGCTTTCAAGATTGGATTAATAACTTACAAAGCCCTTCATGACCATGGCCCAGGGTACCTGAAGCAGCTTCTGATTCCCTACTGTCCCACTCGATTACTGCGATCCGTTGACGAAGGACTATTAACAGTACCTAGAATCTCACGGAATTCGTCTGGGGGTCGAGCTTTCAGTTTTGTGGCTCCAACCTTATGGAACTCACTTCCCCGCACAGTTCGAGAGGCCACCCTAGAATCCTTCAAAAATAGACTCAAGACTCACCTATTCACCCAAGCATTTCACTAATGTCCCTTGTTTAAACTTGTTTTGTATTTTGTACTGTAAATGTAAAGCACTTTGAGTCCTTTAGGAGAAAAGCGCTATATAAATAAAATTATTATTATTATTATTATAACTGTCAGCATTTACGTGCATAATGTTGGCCCTAATCTACAGCCCAGATTCCCTGTTCTGCTGATCTAATCAACTGATCCGTGATTTACTTCACTGATTAGCAGAGATCAATCGGTGGATCAGAGAAAAACAGCATGTTAAAACTCCAGTAAGTTTTTTTTCAGGATCGGTGAATCCCTGATTCCCTGACCCCGCCGTTGGCAAAACGGAGAATTGGGACAATACATACAGATGTATGGGCCCCATTACTTGTAGTTTTGCACGTATGCTCGGCGCAGAGATGCAGGTGCAGGCATATGCTGGAACTATCCAGCAATGAAGAAGAGTAAGGAGATCTCCAGCAAAATCACATGGGGCACCATTACAGGTAAGGGAAGGTGGGTGGGTGTCTTTGGCAAGCTGGCCAAAGGCGTTAATGGTGGCAGTATTTTGTCCCTCTTTGGTGGCAGTGGTAGCTAATAGCAGGGGGTATGCGGGCCGCGCGGCCCGTGTGTGCCACAGTCCAGCTTTCTCTGGGCATGTCATATTGAAAGCTCTTGTCTACTATAAAGCATTTTCTTACAATATAAATATAAAAATAAAATACATAATTGCCTTTTACTTACCATAATTTAGCCATAAGAAATCTAAGTGATGCAGTATATTCTCATTACACAACAAACAGTATATTCTCATTACACAGAAAACCTCAACTGTGGTTTTCTGTGTAGACGTTTACCAAACACAGACTTGTAGAATTTACACTACGCTAACCCTCTCATTCTGCAGGAACATTTCTGACAAAAAGGAATCAAAACAAAAGCATTGTAAATCAGATCCTCATCCCCAGGCTAATTAGTATCTTCTCTGTTTTTCCAGTACACTTTTTATTTTAAGCATTAAAATATGGGCAATAATTATTTGAATGAGTTGGTTATTATGTGAATTACTAGTTTTAGAGATGTGTTTGGAAAGAAAGACTGTAATTATATTGTATATATCATTCTACTTCATGGAAACATATACAGTTACAAACTAAGAAAATGTTTCTGTATGAGTGACCAAGAGTTTCTATATTTGTGGTTGAAATGGCTAAACGCACAAGTAGAAGGGGTATATTCACATGCTTTTAGCCAGGTAGTGATTTCATGATCATATTTGTTTTACTGCTTTTCTAATATTACTTACCACCGAATGATACTATGCTCTTAATTTTAGACTAAAGGTTGGCCCTCACTTTCTTAAGTGTCCTGGGCTTTCGGAAGTCTTACTTCAGTTCAGTTCCTAGTTTTCTCCCAAACCCTAATGGTGTTAAGAGATACTTATTTGCAAGTCTAGTGGCAAACCATGGACTTGAAAATCCAAGAAGTTTGCCAGAACACCTCTTATCGGAGCAACAATTTAGGTGAGAGATCTTTGATCTCTCCTACAGGAATGCAGGAGAAATGCCTACTCTACCGGGGGTGCGGGGGGTTACCCAAAAAATCAGGAGCCTCCCGCGACTTCCGGGAGAGAAGGCATGTATGCACTACATGCTCCATCATTATGCAGTCTGGCCCTGCTGTTAACGCCATCTTCAGATGGTGTTAGCCGATTTGTATCCATGCAGTCATTTTCGAAGGAGACGGACCTTCTGATGACTCTCAAGCAGCCTCATTCCATTTTATAAGTTTTAGGAGGAGATTTAATAAAGCTTGGAGAGAGATAAAATTGTTAGAGATAAAGCACCAACCAATCAGCTCCTAACTGTAATTTTGTAAAGTGACAGTTAGGAGCAGATTCCCTGGTGCTTTATCTCCCATAATGAAACTGTTTAAGTAATATGGCCGCACATGTGTAGGGTCAAAAAAGTCAGTGGGGAAAATGTATCGAACCTTAAAGAGAGAGATAAAGTGAAGATAGATAACGTACAAACCAATCAGTTTCTAACTGTCATTTTACAGGCTATGGGGCCCAATTATCAATAAGTTTTATCATGGCCAACGAGTGATAAAACATGTTACGTATGATAATGGTGCTCCAGCCAATCAGTTCCTAATTGTCATTTATTTGCAAAATGACACTTTGGAGCTGATTGGCTTAAGCACCATGAGTTTTAAAATTTGTTGTATATGATAAAACTCATTGATAAATAGGCCCCTATGACTCGTATTCAATTAGTGGCGAAAATGGTAGTTTTTTGCGCCATCTGTGAAAACGGCCATTTTTTGCCAAAACAATGGCAAACAGGTGAAAATGGAGATAAAAACATGGAGAAAAGTTTTCTCCATCCCAGACCAGGAGAAAAAAGTAGCAAAATCCCTATTTTGGGCTAAAAATTGGGAATTTCTTGCAGAACCCTTTGGATACCCCACCTGATGATAAATTACCCCAAAATATTTTCGTAAGTGGCGTACTTTGAGAAACGGGTGCACAAATTTTGGCCAAAAAAAATAAAAAATTGGTTGAAAATGATAGAAAGCAATTTTTTTGCCAGGAAATTACTGTTCCACGTAAATTGGGGGTACATTAAAATAGGTGCAAGTATATTTTCGTGTCGCAAAACTGCAATTTTAGAAACCATTAAAAAAACACCTGCTGTGACTGCGTGCGATATTTAAAACACTTGACGCATCCATACCGCACCCCGAAAAATCAGACCAATACATTAAGAGCATTTTCAACTATTTTTTTATTCACCCAAAATTTGCGCGGCCGTTTTTCACCATGGGTTCTGAAAGAAATCCCCACATTTTTTGACAAAAATAGGGATTTCGCATTTTTTCTCTCTCCTGGTCTGGGATGGACAAAGCTTTTCTCCAGTTTTTTTTCTCCATTTTCGCAGTTTTGTTGGCGAAAATGTCGCTGCTGTTTTTGGCGAAAAATGACCGAGACATTTGACGTTACATATGAGTCAGGTAGTAGTGAATTAGCTCAGTGGTGCCCCTGGTGACTCCCAAAATGACTTTCAGAAACACTTCTTTTTTCAGACAGCTATTCATTCAGCAAGCACTTTATTTAAGTTTTGCGTATGTTGTTACGTATAACCATCAACTAAAATAAACTCCCTAATAGTCACTATATATTGATGTCAAAGACATACAGTATTATTAAAGATGGATTCAAATTGTATGTGTCAATGTGTAGAATATAAGGAGTGAAATCTGTCATCAAGCAATGAACATTCGGGAAGGGGTGACTGGGAAAGAAAAGCTTTTAAATATTTAGAAATTTGAAACTGACATTAGTTCACTGTGGTTCTAAAAGAAACACTGCTCTTAATGAACAAGTGACTGTGTTCAGAAGTACTATTTTTCATTTTAATGAACATGTTCCGGTTTAAATGACCCCTTTGTGAATTTTCCAGTCACTCTCTATTAGCTGTGCTATGTGCCAGTACTCCATATTTAACATTGCTTAATGAAAATCAAGACTCCATCAGCGGCAGGCCTTGTCATTGGCATCCTTGTTTTTTAGTAATGATGTATGAGGAACAAACAGAACAATTCCCATGCAGATAGCAGCACGCAGCATGTCATTTATCTATGTTTGCGCCATGCTGAAACTAATCTAAAGTGTTAACTTTGTGCTGTTCTACCCTTGCCCAGCACATTAGGCATTGTATCTCTATATCACACCACTCAAATGCATACATAGTAGGGTAGCCGTACTGAGGATCAGAGTATTATTATTATTTTTTAAATCTTCATTTTTACAGGCAGAGTTTTATTAAAATCTGGAAAGGGGTTACTGATGTCTATATTTTGGATATACTTGCCAACATTTACCTCTTCCTCCCGGGAGAAGCCCAGGGAGGAGATGCAGTTGGGAGGTGTTGGGAGTGCGGAAGGACGGGTCACATCATTAAGCCCGCCCTGTAGCAGTATTGCCGTGAACGGTGTATATTTAAATAAGGGGCGGGGCCAAATGACGCATATCTTATAGAATCGCATCATTAGGCCACGCCCCCTACTCACGGACCCGCCGATCCACAAGAAAATTCTCCCCATTCTGCCCACTTCACTAGGAAGTGGGCAGAATGCTGGAGAAGTGCCTACCTTTCCAGGGGTGCGGGGGGTTACCCGAAAAATTGTGAGCCTCCCGCAACTTCCGGTTTTCGATTTTTTTCGATGAGAACATTTGTGACATTGATATGCCTTATTTGGATTTCTTTATGACATTTGGGAAATCTATGTATTGTAGCAGATTTACACATAGAAATGAACCATAATGAAAGTTATTTTATCATTTTTTGAAATAAATAAATTAATTTGTTTTAACAGTTAAATGTGGGAAACTCTTTATAGTCTGTATATATGTGGAGCTATTATTGTAACTATTTTGGTTTGTAATAGATGTCTGTATCTAATAATGCAATGTGGAATTTACTAAAGGTGGGTGCTTTTAATCTGAGGATGGTGCATCAGGTTCTAACGCCTATGACTCCGTTACCAACTGTAATGCCTTCTATCAGCCTAAAAAAGTTACTTTGCTGTTCCCTTCAAAACCATGCTAGATCCAGATGCAGCCGGGAAAAAGGGGAGTGGAATGGGCACAAACTACCATTGGGGGCACACTGATAGTAAATTTCAATGAAGGCAAATTTAAATAACACCCCACACACCCATTCATGACTCCACCATAGCAGCTTTGGCAAGAGGGAGGGAGTTTACGTGGACACACTTGGGAGTTTGGGGGCAAGAATTGTTCATGCTATTCTTCTGTGACTATGGACGCAGCAACTGAGGTTATAGGAAGGAAAAGCTTCCCCAAGTAGCGCTATGCCACAATCTGCTGCTCTAAATGTACTAGTAGAGGGGACCAGTACCACAGCCTGCATGTGGAAAGTTCCCACCAGGGCTATAGAGAGCCTTGCCAGGCCTTAGTAATTTCAAGAGGCATGAGCTAATGTAAGCAGGCATGGCCACACCTTCTACAAAAAAATTAGTATTTGCTGCATCGCAAAGCACCGCAGCACGCTCCACAGAGGGCACTGTGTCCCTCATCCAGGGGCAAATCCAGGGGGTGGCAATTAATGTGATTGCTCCCCCCCCCCTTCTCCACACACAGCCAGAGGAGACTGCTGCTGCTGATCAGTGGCTGCAGCCAGCTTGGTCCTACCACAGCCCAGCACACAGCAGTTTTTGGTGGGCTAGGGGGAGAGACTCCTGCCGATGGCAGGTAAGGGAGGGGGGAGGCTGACATTGGACCCGAGCCCCTCCATCAAGCCCAGGCCCAGGTATTTAGTGTCCGCTCCCCCCTCCCTCTCACCATCCAGTGGCATCACAAGGGGGGTGCGGGCCTCCTGCACCCCCCGGGAGAGCACGGAGGTTTGGGCTGCAAGGCCATGCCCCTACCCGGGAGGCCACGCCCCCTACCTGTGAGGCCACTTCCCATTTCCGACTGGTGACACTGCGAGGAGGAACGACACTGTCACCATCCCTGTTTCCCACTCCAGCTTCTTTGTTGACAGTTAAAAAAATCTGTTGGAGCTACCACATGGGCTATTCACTCTGCACATCGGTCAATTACATTATCTGCAGATGCCAGTTTATCTTTTCAATCTAACCCCCCCTGCCAGGACTAACCATTTCAGAAGTTATTGTTCGTTTGTTTTAAAAACTTTATATTTAATGTTTAAAAAATATATATATTTTTGGTGCGATGCTCTTTTCCTGCCTATGGGGGAGATGTACAGTACAGTACTAAGCTCTGAAAAGTGATAAATTGGAAAGTGATAAATTACTAGCCACTCAGCTCCTAACTGTCATCTTACAGGCTGTGTTTGGAAAATAACAGGTAGGAGCTGATTGGTTGGCAGTTTATCGCTTTCCAATCAATCACTTTCCAGAGCATAGTACATCTGCCCCTATATGTTTTCCCTCTCTTTAGCTGTTTTCTGTCTGTCTTTCTTTTTCTATTTTTCCTTTTCACTTTGTTTCTTACTTTTAACTTTTTTTCTTTTTATGTATTCACTGTCCTTTTCTTTCTTTGTCCTTATCTCTCATTTTACCTCCGTATATCTTGCTCTAAATCCACTACCGTCTCAGCAGTTTGTATCTTTTATGGTGTCTTCCACATCTCACTTTCTATTAAGCAGAATGTGATAACGTTATGTCATGATGTGGAATGAAACCAATAAGGGACAAGTCTGGGTGAAAACAGAAAAAATTATTGAGTGAATTCTGCCCAGAACACTTAAAATAATGCAGGATAAATATGTTAAATTGTGCAACCAGTATGGAGGCGAATGATCCACAGGACAGTTCAAATTTCACTGCTCTGTACTACTGACCTATCAAATACTATACTGTAGGTCAATCATAATTGCTGGTTAAAAGAAAATTATAGTAAGTCTATTGTTTCATCAATCATAGCAAAGAGAAAAGAACATTTACAAATTATTTAAAATTATTCATATTCTGAATTCTTAACAAATGTTAAATAGATTACATCAGTAATAAAAGTTCTGACATCACTTTATTCATATAGTTCTTACCTGTATATAATACTACCACCAAACCATTAATGCTATAAATACAAATGTTATCTTAATAAAACATACTCTAATCACTAAAAAAAAAAATAAATGTTAAATTTTTTTGGTTGCACACTTAGGGCCTGATTCATAAAGGATCGCTATTGCGATCGCAGCTCCGTAATCGCACGCAGGTCCGCTCCAAAAATATGCTAATGAATGCAATCGCAATGCCATTGCACGGCTAGCATAGAGATGACCACTGCCTCCCACTATCGTTATCTCACATCTGTAATACTTTGCAAAGTAACTGCCATAAACATCGGTAACATCGTGTACCATCGGCCCCTCATGCAGAATTACTGCAGCCCTGTCTTTACTTAGAAATTGCTAACGTCGTTGCGCGCAGTGGACTCTCAAGCTGCGTATGCAATCGCAGTGGCTAATTTATGCACGCCCAAGCAACGGCATTCAAACGTACAGACATGCCTGTGTTTCTCCAACCACTCCCCTGTCACCACCCCAAAATGCTCACTGCCTGTCAATCACTCTGTGATGGTTCTCCATGGTCTGTTTGATCGCAGTGCGATCGCAGTGGTGCCTTCGCGCACTGCGATGCATACGATGCACGCAACAATCGGCCATCTGCGTACGCTTTAGCAATAGTGATCCTTAATGAATCAGGCCCTTACTTCAGATTACAGCTAGACCCTGTTTCTGAATTCTACATCTTATTTTATGTGCACGCTGCCTCCGACCTAAGCTTGTTATTCCCGTTTGCTGTACTTGAATCAGACTTTTAGCCTGGAAGATTTATTACCCAGAGAGCTCCTCTGTAAGCAAAAACAGATGAGAATCTGATAAACTCCGATTTTGATATATAAGCTGCATTTCTTAACTCAGTGTTGACACAGGAATACTTAGGACAAAATAGGTGTAAACTCCTATGATATACTGATATCTTCTTTGGAATACATTATGTTATATACTGCTTGTACATAAATCTCTACATAAATTATGTTAAGCCATTGTCAACATTACATGTAATTAGGTTGTCTCTGAAAACTCAGAAAGGACTCTGCTCATTATTCCTTATTTGTAGAGGAATGAGATGATCAGTGTTCAAAATTGACGTCTGAAAAGTCCACTATGTGAATATTCAGGGGTAGAAGTATTAGACCTTGGAGAGTGATAAGGTGGAGACATATAAAGTACCAACCTATCCGATCCTAACTGTCATGTTACAGGTTATGTTAGAAAAATGACTGTTAGGAGCTGATTGGGTGGCTCTTTATCTATCTATCCATGGATTTGATACATCTCCCCCTCCAATATTTAACTTCTTTTTCATGATATATTCCGTTCTATTCTGTCAATAAAATTCTAATAAACCATGGACCCTTGTTTTACATATTACCTAATACCTAATCCCCAAAACAGCTTTGCATTTCCTTTTTTACAAGGTCAGAACTTTGTTTGATCAGTTGCTAATCAGAAGTGTGTGGTAATATATGACACAGTTTCTAGGTTTAGTGATCCTGTAAGTGGTCCAGTCACTTTGTAATACATAATTTGATCCTATCAACAAAACTGTAACCCACAGTATCTGCTATGAATCTGAGCATTATTAGCTTTATTTAAACATATCTGTTTAGTAAAACGTCACATTATTTACCATTTGCTACAAGAAGTGACACTATTCTAAATGAGAATTATGGCACATTAATCCTTTATTTACAACCACAATAAAGCAGCAGTATAAATGGCTTTCATATCCAGTAAAAAAAATAAAAAACAGAACAAAAACCTAGTAACTACAATGGAACAAAAGCTAGTGACTTCCACCTCATAGAAGAGTCTGATGTATTATCACCAGAGATCAGTAATGCTATGCAGGCAATTTTCTATCCTCAAAGAATATATATCTAATAATAAATCCTGACTTGATTTTACATGGGAAAATCTTCCCGGACTGCCTGAAAACAAGCTTTCTTCCCATTTAGTGAAGGGGTCAGTCTACATCCAGACTTCTGGATAATGATCATAAATTATGTGCTTAATGTGGGAGAAAGTAATGTTGTTGGATAATAAATTGGGGAATGTCCCATTATCGTCTACAAAAAAACCCATAACCTTTTAAGTGCTAAAGGGCCTAGCTCTCCTCAGCAATGGACTGAATAAATTAAAGGGTATTCACTCTCCCAAATATATACTAAGGATCTTTATGTGTCCTTTAATGTCATAACCACTAGGGCATGTGTTTTATTTTACAGGCTTCGGACTTACAAATTGTAATGCATTGTAAGTGAAATGTAAAGGCTTTATGGTCCCTACTGTACTTAAGTTAGAGTTTATGGGGCAGATGTACTAAGCCTTGGATAAAGATGAAGTGGATAATGATAAAGTACCAACCAATCATCTCCTAACTGTCCCTTTAGGATGTGTGTAAACAAAAGGAAAGGAGCTGATTGGTTGGTACGTTATCTCTCTCCACTCTATCTCTATCCAGGGCTGAGTATGGTACAGTAGCTCAGATAACTCAACCTAAAATGTTTATAACTTTGTATGTACAGTGTTTGACTGCGCACAGGCATAACTGAAAAAGAGAGGGAGGGAGTACCATCATTGGCAGATTGGCCATAGGCCCCTATTCCTGGTAGGTCAATGGCCTAATTGGACTACAAGATTTTTCTTTGTATTATTTTTTTTAGAGAAGTGCACTGACCCCCGTGTTTTGGTTTTGGATCTGGATTCAAATTTGTGCTTTGGTTTTGCAAAATCTCCCTCAAGGGTTTTGGTTTGGGATCTGAGTTTTTTTAAGAAAATGATAAAATTTTTAAAAACAGTGAAAATTGTGTAATTTTTGCAATCCAAACCCCAAAATTTGGATTTAAAATCCGAATTCCAAACCGCGGGAAGATCAGAACCATGACTCAGATTTATTTTGATCTCCTAAAGATATTAGAAATGCGACTCAGATCTTTCCGGATTCACGAAATTCAGATTGATTCAGATTTCTAGAAAACTGAACAGCACATCTCTACTTTTTTTTGTTTTCCTTATTACTGAGCTCTTTTGGGCCACAGCAACTTAAAGATGGCCAAAGAATAAGAAAACAATGTGCTGAGTGAGGAATAAACAAACATAGGGCCGAATTCAATTAGACACGAGAAGCCAAGATCGACAAAAAGTTTTCGCCGATGCGTGGTTTTTGCCTGTTTCCGTAGGCGAATACTTAAACAGGTGAAAAGTTTCTCAAACAAAAGGCAGGAGAAAAGAAATGCTAAATACATATTTTGGGGTACAAATGTGGGGACTTGGTTCAGAACCCTTTGGACCCCCCTAAAGACTAATTAGGCAAAACAAATTAAAAAAGATCTCAATTCACCCCAAAAAAGACATGTCATTTATTTTTATTTTTTTGGGGGGAGGGGGAAATGTAATGGAAAATGGGTAAAAAGTAGTGGGCCTGGTATTTTGGGGGGGCTATAAGTTTGAGACAGGTGTTTTTAGGATTGCAGGAGGCTGCGCAGGTGTACTTTTTAGATTTATTAAATCTTCACTTTAAAGACACCAAAATATACTAGTACCCATGTACATGTACCCCAAATTTAACTACGGTACTTATTTTTTTTACAAAAAACATTGCTTTATATCATTTTTCCACACTTATGCAAATATGCATATAACAGCCCTTTGACTCAATATAAGATCACTACATTCTTTTATTAGGGCTATTTATACTCTTATATCTTGATTGCCAGGGTCAGTTAGGCTTATTATGGGGTACAGACTGATTTCCCCCAAATATGCTGTCCTTTTTGCTAGTTTCGCTATTCACTACATTCGCCTATCCACGTTTTTGCCTGTTTTGTAAATGAATAGGATGAAAAGCAGGGACGCGCATGGAGAAAACAGGCTAATGAAGTGAAAACATAACGCTTTTCGCCAACCTCGGCTTTTCGTGTCTAATTGAATCCGCCCCTAAGGCTGTCAAAAGAAAAGCCATGTAAAGTATAGTGCTCTGTCCCTCCTTTGTGCTGTCAGAGGGCTGGTATAGCTGCATAGCTTTTCCAGTAATCATGATATCCAGACTACTCAGCTGCTGATCAGCCCAGTTCAGCCCATTGGAAGGATACTAATTATAGCTGCATATAAAATCAAATAATAGCAGAAAAAAAATAAAAATAAAAATCCCCTCTTTGGAAGTATTTGTGTGCATGTTACAGTAGTGGAAATGGACATTTTAGCAGTCACAAGGATGCTTTGTGCACTGCATACTCTCTGTATTATATGGTGCTCACATCCATTTTTCTGGTGCTACTGTAGCTCATTGGTAGAGGAGCTTCTTTCACCTTCTTGTATTTGCCCCTAGACCAACATTTTCCAGTCATCTAGACACCACAGATCTTCCCAGTGATATCATACAGGATTCATGGCATATGTGAAATATGTGTGTATACTATATGTGAACCAAGGGAAATTCATCTATACAGGATTTATTAAATAAATACAGTATGTGATGATACTAGCTATGCCATACATATAAGAGCCGGAGGTAATTAATTATCCCTAGAAGACTATAGTGCAGGGGCATGAGCTGTACAGGTATATATGTATTTTATGTGTGTACATATAAGTTTATATGGAGATTCTTTCTATGGTGAGGATGTGTCTCAGTGTGTGGGATGCACATACCCTATAGAAGGGGCGGAGTGATACAGCTGGGAGTGATTTGGTCAGAAAAAGAAGGTTCTTTTGGAGAGTGGGATATAAGAGCTATCAGGAGCAGCTGACAGGAAGTCTGCTGATCCATCCCTTCGGTGCCTGCCCCTCTGTATCCCAGGCAGCAGATGAGCAGTGATATGCTGCTGGGTGCGGGGGGTAGAGCCGGAGAGGGTGCTTGCCACAGCAGGAGCTGTGGAGGTCGGAGGACAGGAGTACTCACCCTGCTTTTTGTGATGGCGGCTGGTGCTGCTGGTGTGGGGCAAAGTGCTCGGTGGCGGCCGATGTTTGTGAACATACAGACTGTGTGGGACTTGGCAGCCGGGGCGGCTTTCCCATTGGCAACTGTCATAGGGCAAACCTGTACGGAGGCGGTAGCTGTCGTCTGCAGGGAGGAGCAGAGGCTGGCCTGGAGACAAAGCAGCAATATTGAGGCAGTGAGGCATTGCAGGGTCCGGCTGTGCAGCATAGTGGAGGCTGACGTCATGCGCTTACAGGCAGCAGTCAGCTGTTCCTAAAGAGTCGGCCCTCCCTAGTCCAAGGAAAGCTGTTGGAAAGGTGTCTCGTGTATGTGGACAGCGGCAGTAGCGCAGAGCCTGTAGTGAGTGGAATAGTTACACTACACTCACTTGGAAGCTCTCTAGTCTCACAGACACTACACATAGATACAGGAAATAATAGATGCAGAAGTTTTACGTAAGAAAATAGAATGGCATCTGAACAGAGTAGAACTGACTCTGGAGCAGTTGGAGCATAAAACGTACTACTTCCCATATAATTTTTTGCCATAGGAATAGTTTTGGGGAGCAGGTTCTTTATATGTACAACGCCAGAGGTTTGCAAAAACTGAATTAGACATCTCTTATTGCTTTAGTTATTTAGAAAAGTAACTACCTGGCTAAAGCTATTTCAGTGACAGGCATTTACAAGTCATCTGTTACTGGGATAAATATTACTTGTAGAATTGGAAGAAATACAATGTTAACTAATGAAACTATTAACTTGGATGCTAGAGCCATAGGCCCTCATTCCGAGCCGCTCGTTAACAGCAGTACGCTCGTTGCGTTCCGATGTTGTGACACCGCGCATGCGCCGGTGTAACACTGCGCATATGCGTACGGCAGATTGCGAGTTTTTTTTCACTCGTTCGGCAAATTGCGAACAGGAAGTGACATGTCAAATGTGATTGACAGAACAGGCCGTTTTTGGGCGTTGACGGGGTGGAGATGGCGAAACACAGGCGTGGCGTTTTTGGGGCGTACATAAATTAGCTCATGCGAACGTCCAATGTGTTTGTACCAACTCATACGTCACTGGCTGATCCTCTTTCCGTTCAAACTGCTCGCACAGCTTAGGGTCTGGATTACTCGACCACAATGGCGATGGCCTTCTCCTTTTGCCGGGCCTCCACGATGTTTCATTGATTTATCATGGCTTGTCAGATGAACAATCAACTTTGGATTGAAAACCAGCTTGTTTTTTTTTTTTTTTTTTTTTACTTTGTAATAGCACAAAACCGTACGCAGCTGAAAATCTCGGCTGCTAATTTCAGGATTACACAATCAATTAGCGTTTTTTGGTAGTAATGTATTTTACAATTTGGTTACTATTTTTGCATTTTGTAACAATATTGTATTCATCTTTGTGTGTATTGTAACCTTTTGCATTTTTTTTTTTTTTTTAACATTTATTCCAAAGTTTATTTTAAAGTAACATTTTGTTTTAACCCTTGATTTTTTGAAAGTCCCAAACTCCGATTTCGTTTTTCCCTTGTGGGCCAGAATTAACTATAAAACAATTGTCAATTAATGTCACAATACAGTTGAGAACAATTTGTAGGTTTTATTTGCCAAACACATTTTTAAACAAATCATGTGCATTGTCATGTACATTTTTGGGGTTCTTGTTACCCACTAATATTGGACACATATTTTTGGATTAAATGTTATTTTTGGAACACAAATGAAAAAAAAATTAAAAACAATTCACAAGAAAGGAGAGGGAAGTTTTGGCCAGAAAGGAATATGGGGCAAGCACAGAAGGAGTGTGGGCAAAGTAGCCAGTGCTGTCATCGTTTCTTGCCCGGTTTGGCTGGGGTAGGGTGGGCGCCAGACCGGCTCCGGGATGTCCTCTGGCTGGCCTGTCCAGAGGCAGATGTTTTGGGGTTCTGGACTAGGCACAGGGCTAGGCACATTTGGAGGAATGGCTGTTGTTGTGCCAGAGGTGGAGGATCCTGATGATCCGGCAGGAAGGGAGGTCGGCTCCACCATGT
This sequence comes from Taudactylus pleione, assembly GCA_031769625.1. Taxonomy (NCBI): domain Eukaryota; kingdom Metazoa; phylum Chordata; class Amphibia; order Anura; family Myobatrachidae; genus Taudactylus; species Taudactylus pleione. Next base: position 1,075,958 of record JAUIMM010000221.1, read on the forward strand.
GCTGATGAACGAGCTGCTCCAGGGCATTGGCGATTCGGATGTTGGCCCTGGTATTTTCAGCCAGGGCCTGACCAATGGTCACGTTGGCCGCCGCATTTTTCTCCAGGGCCTCAGCCACCCGTAGCAGACTGGCGTCCATCCTCTGCAGAATCTCCGTATGGGAATCCAATTTAAAATTGAGTTCTGTGAGGAGTGCCACTGCCTGCGAGGGGGATTGCCCAGGACTGGCTTCTGCAGGGTCCTCAGCCGGATGTACTGGTTCCTCCCCTGCAGAGCCAGCAGAAATTCGGTGCCCAAGGCTCCCCTCTGGAGCAGACTCATCCGCCTGTGTCTCTGTGAGAAAAAAGAGAAAAGAGGAACATTACAATCTACATATTGTCACAATTACATTTCAGAGTTGGTTACATCACAACATTTACCTGGGACAACATGAGGAGCCGCAAAGTCTGGCATGTCCGTATCCATGTTGGACACGCCAAACACCTCCACATCCTGCACACACCCCTGTGCCAGCTCTTCCAAATCATTAAACTCCAATGACACAGGGGTGGGACCCCCACCGGTCCCTCTTGCATGCCTAACTCTGTCCGCCATTTTTTGTTTCAGGCGATATTTGAAGTCTTGCCATCTATGGGTTAAAAAGTAGCCATTATTCCTGCACTTTTGTTTTTTTTGGTTTTAGGGGGGTCAAGTTTTTACTTACCGCCGTTTGACATCCCGGGCTAGATGGACATAATCACCCACCCTATTGACAGCACTGGCTATCTCCTCCCACATTCTCCACTTCTGGCTTGCACCCATATTCCTGTCTGCCTGTGGCAGGATGTCCACACACTTCTGAACCAAAACCTCCATCTCCTTTCTTGTGAATTGTGGCTGCCTATTCTTTTTCCCTGCTTTGCCCGGAATACTGGGCCCAGCAGCCTCTTCCATGTCATCCTCCACACCTATTTTTAAAAAAATTGAGAAATTGTAGCGTGCAAACTTTCACTATATTATGTTTCCAAAAAATCCTTGTTTGGAAATGCCTGAAAAACTTACCGGCCGCCTCTTGGCTATTGTTTGGCTGGTCTGTAGCCAGTTCTTATAGCAAAACAAGAAATACACCAGTCCGTTTTTTTTGGGTCGTGACGTATTTATACATGCATCCTTATTTTTCGGCCGCATCATTGATTGTGCGTTCCTATGATCCCTCCTTAATTTGAGCGGGAAAATAAACACTATTTATGGCTTTGGCCATCTCGAATCTAGGTGGCGGGTGTTGGTTGCTGGAGGTTACGTTGGTCGGAGTGGATTGTTGGCGGGAATTGAATTTGCGGTGTTTGGCGTTTTTTTCTGTGCGTTTTTTTGGAGTTTATCTTTCCGTTCGCTTTTTTTGGTGTTGTTCTTTTATTTGTCGTGTCTTTTTTTGGTAAGTTTTTGGCCGTCTTCCTTTTGTTCAATTTGGCTATCCTTCTTTTTTTAAAATTTTGTTCTCTAATTTTTTTACAATTATCCTTTGGTAGGTTTCTTTTGGCTCTGCCCAAAATGACCTTTTTCTCCGGTGACTTATATATACTGTATTGGTAAATTTGGATTTTCACTTGTTTATTAAATGTTCATGTCATTTTTTTCACAACTTTTGTTCAACTTACAGTTTTTACCTTTGGTTTTGTGTTTCCTAAATGTCTGAACTAATTAGCGCATTTTTGTCTGCTTCTTTTCTGTATTGTAATTGTGAACTAATTAGCGCATTTTTGTCTGCTTCTTTTCTGTATTGTATTTGCGAACTAATTAACGCATTTTTGTCTGCTTCTTTTCTGTATTGTAATTGCGAACTAATTAGCGCATTTTTTTGTCTGCTTCTTTTCTGTAGTTAAATTGGTTGAGATTTACCGTTAGCAATCTTGTTTGTTTTTTGGGTCCCAAATTGTGGTAGTCTGTGCACTGTCGTTTTGCTATTTGGAGAAATGTGTGTTTATCCCCTTTTATGTTTTGTATTTTACCCAATTTTGATTCCTAAATGGCCAGCCCAAATTTTTCCATTGTTTGGTTTTTTATTTTTTTAGGCTTGATAAATCATGACAATACCCCGGCATGTAAGCATCATTGGATTGTATCGTAAAGATAAGTATTTTTGGATTTTTTGGGGGGCAAACAAACCTTACATTCAATTCTTGCCATTTCAGGTTGATCTTGGTCGGATTGTTGTGGCCATGCTCCCGGAAGCCGACCAACCTCAATCTCGTCCCAGGTGTAGGCATCGTAGGTGTGCAAGGCCCCAGATATATCGAACACGTGTCACCCTTTTTGGAATGCCTGATGATGAGGTGTTAAGACGCTACCGTCTTCCGCCCCAAATCATCATAGACACTTTCTCATTAATAGAGAGTGATCTTGAGCGCCAAATTGACAGTCCTACAGCAGTACCACCACTTACGCAATTTATGGCAGTGTTACATTTCTGTGCCTCAGGATCCTTTCAAACCACGGTGGGAATAGTTGCGGGAATCTCCCAATCTTCCTTTTCCAGGATCCTGAGGGCAGTGATGGAAGCCCTTTTCAAGCACCTCCATCATTTTATTAAAATGCCTTTGGATATGGGTGCCCTTAGTGTGGCCAAGGCCAATTTTTACCAAATAGCTGGCTTCCCTCACATCATAGGGGTTGTGGATGGTACTCACATACCACTTTAGCCTCCAGCATGGCTGGAGGCCATTTTTAGGAACCACAAACACTATCACTCACTGAATGTATTGGTGGCATGTGATGCCTCCCTCCAGATCCTGTCCCTGAATGCAAAATTACCTGGGAGTGCACATGACTCATTCGTCATCCGGCAATCAGGGATATGGCAAAAATTAGACAACCTACAAGCTGGTGATGCATGGCTTCTGGGTAAGTGGAGACCTTTAGTACATAACAATGTTAAGCTTGATACACAGTGATCCTGATGTCACTTCTTTTTCATGGGAGACAGTGGCTACCCTTGCACGCCCTGGCTGCTCACTCCTTATTTGGCTCCCACACCAGGGCCACAAAGTGATTTTAATTCCACACTTACAGCCACCAGGCAAGTGGTGGAGCACTGTATCGGCCTTTTAAAAGGCCGATTCAGATGCCTCCACCGCTCTGGTGGTGAGCTCATGTATTTGCCGGATATGGTTTTGAAAATTGTGGTCCTGTGTGGGATATTTCACAACATTGCCATAAGGAGTGGTGTCCCAATGCAGCCAGAGGATGCCTTGCCTGAGGATGGCAACCCCGAGGTTGGTCGGAGGACAGTATGTGGGGGGGCCATACGCGATGATGTGGTGGCCAGATATTTTAGGTAATTATTGGCACAAAAGAAGTTATTTGACACAATGTGGTAAGGATTTTTGGAGACCATCTAATTAATTTGTTTATTATTTCCCATCTTCTGTTTGATTTCATAATCTTTTGGACTGAAACGATGACTACTTCCTGCTACCCCAAACAAACCTTCATGGGGACACATTGGATATATATTCTGGATCCAATATTGCAACGCCACATTTGTGGAATCATGTTGGCATGCTCATTTGTCAACCAGTACTTGATTTATCTTTATTTTTTTCTTATGGTGTTTTATGGTTTTTACATTTTGTTATCACTGTGTGTATTGTTTGTGAGCCAACACTTTGGTTTTTTATTTATGTGGTGAATACATTTTTTGAATTTGTAATTCCCAAAATTTTCTTGAACATTACAAGCAAGTGTAACCAGGTTCACCCACGTTAAATTTGCTTAAGGGTTAATCCTGTAATGTCGCAATTTGCACAATATTTAAGTATGCTTTCTGGGTCCAAACCAACACCAAAAGGTATTATGTAGAATCAGTATGCTTTGGAATCTCGGTCAAAGCAGTTTTCCCCCAAAATTGGAACATGTAAAATGTAAAAAGTGAAAAAATGTAAACCAAAAAAATGCCCCAAACCGATTGTTAGTGTTAGCTGTTTAATGTAACAAAGAGATATCAAGGCGCTTAAATGACACTTGTATATCTGTAGCTGCAGCAGTTTAAAATAAAGGGGAAATTGCAACCCCACACAACACCATATACAAAATAGGAAAAACTGCGCTAATATACAAACAAAAATGAATAAATTTATTAATAAAAATTGAAAAACCAAAAAATAAATAGTTGTCAACAATTATACATATATGCAGATGAGTGGTGAATGGAATTAGTGAACCACTAGAATTACCACAAAAGTATCTGAGAATTGTGATAATATCAATAATATTTTGGTATAAAATACATATAAAGAATAACATATATTGACAATAAAAAGCACATAGTACACAATATGTGTATCTATATTAAATAGATTCACTAATATATATAGATGATGCAAATATTGCTATATAAAAAATGATTAAGCAACAACCATTGTGTAACAAGAGTTCAGTAACATCAATAAAAAGTGTTTAGCCACTTGATTGTTGATAGCTTGTTAATAATTTGTTGCAACACTGTAACCGCAAGCCTGCAGTAAAGATATCCTTTTTTAAGTGTCCACAATAATATGTTGTCTGTGGTTTATATTTGTAGAGAGGTGGTTGGTAAATAGCAAAAGTTAGAGTATCACCCCGTCGGGCGCATAATGTAGAAATAAGCTTTAGAACACTAACCAACCTCAAAGTCACAGACGGCAGTTGATGTGAGCCGCGCGGCTCTCTGTCCGGCTGTACGGTGGAGACTGTTAGCCGGAGAGGAAGGCAGCCTCCGTGTCTCGCGGCTGTACGGGTCGGATAGTAAAGCTCTCTGTCCGGCTGCAGGTGAAATGGTAAGTGCTGATGATCAGGCCCGGAGAGGATACAGGAAGTGTTGGATGGATGGATAAGCGCGGGCGCGTCTTATCAAAACCTCTCTATGCCGATGCCTTGTCTGATCTCTCCACATCAAAAATAAAGGCTGCGGACACTGGCACATGCAGGAGCTGGTTACAGGGCAAAACAATGGTAGTGGATACGGGCAGATACGCGTTTCATCCCGTCTCGGGACTTTTTCAAGCTTAATGCCCATACCAGAGAATCCCTCCCTTATAAAGGGAGCTTTGTAAAGTACTTCAAGCATTAGTAGAAACAGGTGTATTAACCATGTGCTGTCTCATTAGTAAGTCTATTTTAGTTCACATAGAGAAATCTTACTTAAGTAAATATACCTGGATATTTCTATAGACAAAACAGAGACGGAGATAGTCATATCAATAGCATAATACAACACCAAAAATACCAATATATGTATATCAATAAAAATAATTAATAACTAATAACTATAGACATATAAAAAATATATATATATATATTTATGTAGGACACATTAATTATACTTGACTAATGGATATAGGAGCAACCCAATATTATATGAACAAGAATATTCCAAATAGAGATAAAATATATATACACCATGAATATACACATATACATACATGTATATACATATATATATATATATATATATACGCATATACACACACATACACATAGACACACATACACATACATAGGGAATGAATAGTAAACACTTAAGTGGATATATTGTGGGTATACATAATAACGTATATCCATATAGTGTATGAATCTCTCTAAATGTATAGGCACATATAAACTAGGGATGTGCAGGCTCGGTTCTACTCGGTTCCGTTCGGTTTTTTTTCCCGAATCTTATTGGGTTTCAGCTGTCGCGAGTTTTGGATAGCCAATAAGATTCGGTAAAAAAAAACGAACGGAACCGAGTAGAACCGAGCCTGCACATCCCTAATATAAACATATATAAACATAAAAAACCTATTATTCTAAATATATCAATACGAAAATATAAAAAAAATTATTATATATATATATTCAATGAGGATGAACATATTCTCTAATACAAATATATAATGATATAAATACATCATAATAAACAGGGATATTATGGATAAATAATAAATAAATAGGTAACCATTATTAGCATTCACTGGTGGGATATAGATAAATAAAAACAAAAACAAAAAATTGAAAGCAGATGGAATAGGAAGAGAGAGAAGGGAAGGAAAACATGGGAGGCGGTAGGTGGACACAGCAGGAATCCACTGACCAGACAGTACATGTGGATACCAAGCGGTGACCACCAACCGCGTCCCAATTTAATCAAGAAATTCCAGAGCTTCATTCAACCCGTCAGGGACCAGTGTCTGGAGTTTAAATATCCATTCTGATTCTGCCTGACAGAGTTTTTTAAAACGGTCACCGCCTCTTAAAGTATATTTTACAGTTTGTATTCCTATAATAGAGATTCCTTGTGGATCTTTATTATGACATTCTACAAAGTGACGAGAAACACTATGTGTCATCAATCCTTTAATTATATTAGTCCGATGTTCCCTAAATCTCTCCTTTAGAGGTCTTGTAGTACGTCCAATATATTGTTTAGGACATGTACAATTGAGCAAATATACAGTGTATTCTGATTGACAATTGATAAAATCTTTTATAATATGTTCAGAATTATTTGTTATTGAGAAGAAGGTTTTTGTTTTATTTTTGATATAACCACACGTCAGGCATCTTGGTCTATTGCAGCGATAACAGCCCATAAGTCTATTAGGGAGCCAAGTGGAATTTGCTTCTTGAATCGATGGTAATGGTTTAATCATGCTAGGTGCTAGAAAACTACCAAGGTTTCTGTTTTTCTTAAATACAATTGTAGGTGAAGATTTAATACATTGAGATAGAATTGAATCATTAAATAATAACTTATAATTTTTATTAAGAATTGATCGAATTTGTCTAGATTTATTGTCAAATTGTGAGATGAACAAAAGAGATGGATCTATTTTTGTATTTTCAGGAGAGGCATCTTTACTGCCTCCAATATTCTCAAGGTTTTCATTATTAACAATGGTGGGCCTATTTATAGTCTTTCTTTTTTCTATAGCATGTATTTTAGCTTCATTAATTAAAATTAAAGGATAGCCTCTGTCTATAAAACTGGCTTCTAGTTTTTTAGCATGAAGTTCAAAATCTATATCTCTTGTGCAATTCCTAACAATACTGCCCATCTGGCTTTTTGGAATATTGTTAATCCAGGGGCGATGATGACTACTTTTATAATGTAAATATGAACAGCAATCAACTGTTTTCGTAAATAAAGTGGAAATGATCCTGTTATCCTCAATGGAGAGGGTGACATCCAAGAAATCAACCGAAGTGTAACTAAAGGTGGAAGTGAAGTGAAGATTCATAGTGTTGGAATTTAAATAATTAGTGAATGCAATAACAGAATCATGATCCCCATCCCAATATACCTGCCATAGAAAACCAGGCTCGCCCCGAACGGTCCACTCCAGACATGATGGTCTTCGAATGTGCCCATATATAAATTGGCGAAGCTCGGGGCGAACCTGGTTCCCATGGCGGTTCCGAGTATTTGAAGAAAGAAGGTGGAGTCAAACAAAAAAAAATAATTGTGCGTTAATATGAAATGTATCGAATCCAAAATAAAATTACGTTGTCTCTCTGGTACCGCAGCATCTTTTTTAAGAGTATTTTCTATGGCTAAAATGCCTCCCTTATGTGGGATGTTACTATACAGTGACTGTACCTCCAGGGTGAGAAACCCATAACCCGGACGCCAGTGTATGTTTTCTAGTAATTTCAAAAGATGTATGGTGTCTCTGATGCACGATCTCAGAGAGACAACGTAACTCTGAGATGAAAGTGGTCTACATAAAGTGATAAATTAGATGTGAGAGAATTAATACCTGAAATAATAGGACGACCGGGAGGTGTAGTGAGGGATTTGTGAATCTTAGGTAAATAATAGAATATAGGGGTGACAGGGTAATGTATAAATAAAAAATTCAATTCATCTTTGGAAATCACCCTATCCATCAAGGCACTAGTAAGAAGTTCATGTCATTCCAATTTAAATTTAATAGTAGGATCATCTGGTAATATTTTGTAATATTTGCAATCATGCAACTGTCTAAAAGCCTCCTTCATATAGTCCAGTCTATCCAGGATAAGACTCCACCCCCCTTATCTGCAGCTCTAATGATGATGGAATCATCATCCTGGAGAGCCCTCAGGGCCTGTCTTTCGACAGGAGTAAGATTTTTCTTCCCCAGATCTAAATGGGGATTTTTATTACAAAGCATTTGAAATTCTTTCAAGGTGTTTTATAAAACAATTGTATCATTGGACTTTTATGGTTCAATGGAAAAAACTGAGATTTCTTTTTATAGTTTCTCCCATTTGACTTTAAAGGATCTATATGATGATTTATATCAAATAAAGCCATATCCTCCAAACTAGTTGGTTTATTGGCTTCTTCTTCAAGTGTTTGTAATATAGAGAGACATTCCATGTCATCAGCATCCAGCAATATAGGTTCTAAGAGTTCTTCATTATTAAGTAGAGTCTTTTGTTTTTTAGAAAAAAAGTACCTCTGTCTACAAAGAGATCGTACTTATCTGTTAAACAGATTCGGATTGGAACTAGGGGCGTATTTGAGACCCTTAGATAATAATTAAATTTCTGATTCTTTTAAAATTTTCTTAGATAAATTAAATATGCCTTGAGTTTGGGGTTCTTTTAATGATGTCTTTCCCCTACGTCTCTTGATCGTTTGGGTGTGGGGTTTTGGAGAGGATCGTACCGGTTGTGATGAATCGGTATTTTCCACTCCAGATCTCTCTCTTGAAAATCCTGATTCCTTTGTCTATTATGTTTGGGTCTGGCTCCCATCTCAAATCTAGGTGTATCTTTATATGAATGAAGTCTGGGACGTTTAAATTCATCTAATTTAGGAGATAGAAGGTTTAAGGGTTTAGTTTTTTTCATGTTATTCACATAATGTGAGCTATCATCTTTTTTCTTATCATTTATGAACCTTTTCTTTTGATAATATATATTCTTTTTTTGAAAGATTGATTGTTTCCTAATTGGTCCAGGTCTCTCGTCCCTAAATAATTTTTGTTTTTTATTTTCAATTAAATCCTGTTCATATGCTTGGATATTTTGCTGCAATTCATTCTCTCTCTTCTTAAAGTCTGGATACATTTTAAATTTCAAAAGATTATTCTTAGTTTGTTCAATCTCACATGTCGTTTTCATAACTTTCCTCTCTCTATATTTAATCAGAAGTTTTATTAAGGATATTGAACACTGTTTTAATGTTTGTTCCCACTCCGCAGTCAATTCCAAATCATCTGAAATAGATAAATTTTTATAAACTTGCAGGCCCTTAGGGATCCTGTCAAGATCAATATATTTTTGTAAAAAAATCTTATCCCACCAATGTCTGCTCTCAGACTGTAGCAATGTCTCCAATTCTAAAAAATCCCTGTTCATATCAGGTTCAGGGATCTCAATTAGCTCCTCTTTATAAAAATTAGTCAAGTATTGTTCCCTTCTAGTTTTTAGTTCACTAAACCAAGTAAATTCTGCCATAATAAATTACAAATGTATTCAGCAGCTCAAGAAAGCAATTAAACAAACAAGAAACAATGAGATATCAAGGCGCTTAAATGACACTTGTATATCTGTAGCTGCAGCAGTTTAAAATAAAGGGGAAATTGCAACACCACACAGCACCATATACAAAATAGGAAAAACTGCGCTAATATACAGACAAAAATGAATTAATTTATTAATAAAAATTAAAAAACCAAAAAATAAATAGTTGTCAACAATTATACATATATGCAGATGAGTGGTGAATGGAATTAGTGAACCACTAGAATTACCACAAAAGTATCTGAGAATTGTGATAATATCAACAATATTTTGGTATAAAATACAAAAAAAGAATAACATATATTGACAATAAAAAGCACGTAGTACACAATATGTGTATCCATATTAAATAGATTCACTAATATATATAGATGATGCAAATATTGCTATATAAAAAATGATTAAGCAACAACCATTGTGTAACAAGAGTTCAGTAACATCAATAAAAAGTGTTTAGCCACTTGATTGTTGATAGCTTGTTAATAATTTGTTGCAACACTGTAACCGCAAGCCTGCAGTAAAGATATCCTTTTTTAAGTGTCCACAATAATATGTTGTCTGTGGTTTATATTTGTAGAGAGGTGGTTGGTAAATAGCAAAAGTTAGAGTATCACCCCGTCGGGTGCATAATGTAGAAATAAGCTTTAGAACACTAACCAACCTCAAAGTCACAGATGGCAGTTGATGTGAGCCGCGCGGCTCTCTGTCCGGCTGTACGGTGGAGACTGTTAGCCGGAGAGGAAGGCAGCCTCCGTGTCTCATGGCTGTACGGGTCGGATAGTAAAGCTCTCTGTCCGGCTGCAGGTGAAATGGTAAGTGCTGATGATCAGGCCCGGAGAGGATACAGGAAGTGTTGGATGGATGGATAAGCGCGGGCGCGTCTTATCAAAACCTCTCTATGCCGATGCCTTGTCTGATCTCTCCACATCAAAAATAAAGGCTGCGGACACTGGCACATGCAGGAGTTGGTTACAGGGCAAAACAATGGTAGTGGATACGGGCAGCTACGCGTTTCATCCTGTCTCGGGACTTTTTCAAGCTTAATGCCCATACCAGAGAATCCCTCCCTTATAAAGGGAGCTTTGTAAAGTACTTCAAGCATTAGTAGAAACAGGTGTATTAACCATGTGCTGTCTCATTAGTAAGTCTATTTTAGTTCACATAGAGAAATCTTACCTAAGTAAATATACCTGGATATTTCTATAGACAAAACAGAGACAGAGATAGTCATATCAATAGCATAATACAACACCAAAAATACCAATATATGTATATCAATAAAAATAATTAATAACTAATAACTATAGACATATAAAAATATGTATATATATATTTATGTAGGACACATTAATTATACTTGACTAATGGATATAGGAGCAACCCAATATTATATAAACAAGAATATTCCAAATAGAGATAAAATATATATACACCATGAATATACACATATACATACATGTATATACATATATATATATATATATATATATATACGCATATACACACACATACACATAGACACACATACACATACATAGGGAAAGAATAGTAAACACTTAAGTGGATATATTGTGGGTATACATAATAACGTATATCCATATAGTGTATGAATCTCTCTAAATGTATAGGCACATATAAACATATATAAACATAAAAAACCTATTATTCTAAATATATCAATACGAAATATAAAAAAAATTATTATATATATATATATATTCAATGAGGATGAACATATTCTCTAATAAAAATATATAACGATATAAATACATCATAATAAACAGGGATATTATGGATAAATAATAAATAAATAGGTAACCATTATTAGCATTCACTGGTGGGATATAGATAAATAAAAACAAAAAATTGAAAGCAGATGGAATGGGATAGGATGGAATGTGGTTATATCAAAAATAAAACAAAAACCTTCTTCTCAATAACAATTAATTCTGAACATATTATAAAAGATTTTATCAATTGTCAATCAGAATACACTGTATATTTGCTCAATTGTACATGTCCTAAACAATATATTGGACGTACTACAAGACCTCTAAAGGAGAGATTTAGGGAACATCGGACTAATATAATTAAAGGATTGATGACACATAGTGTTTCTCGTCACTTTGTAGAATGTCATAATAAAGATCCACAAGGAATCTCTATTATAGGAATACAAACTGTAAAATATACTTTAAGAGGCGGTGACCGTTTTAAAAAACTCTGTCAGGCAGAATCAGAATGGATATTTAAACTCCAGACACTGGTCCCTGACGGGTTGAATGAAGCTCTGGAATTTCTTGATTAAATTGGGACGCGGTTGGTGGTCACCGCTTGGTATCCACATGTACTGTCTGGTCAGTGGATTCCTGCTGTGTCCACCTACCGCCTCCCATGTTTTCCTTCCCTTCTCTCTCTTCCTATTCCATCTGCTTTCAATTTTTGTTTTTATTTATCTATATCCCACCAGTGAATGCTAATAATGGTTACCTATTTATTTATTATTTATCCATAATATCCCTGTTTATTATGATGTATTTATATCGTTATATATTTTTATTAGAGAATATGTTCATCCTCATTGAATATATATATATAATAATTTTTTTTTATATTTTTGTATTGATATATTTAGAATAATAGGTTTTTTATGTTTATATATGTTTATATGTGCCTATACATTTAGAGAGATTCATACACTATATGGATATACGTTATTATGTATACCCACAATATATCCACTTAAGTGTTTACTATTCATTCCCTATGTATGTGTATGTGTGTCTATGTGTATGTGTGTGTATATGCGTATATATATATATATGTATATACATGTATGTATATGTGTATATTCATGGTGTATATATATTTTATCTCTATTTGGAATATTCTTGTTCATATAATATTGGGTTGCTCCTATATCCATTAGTCAAGTATAATTAATGTGTCCTACATAAATATATATATACATATTTTTTATATGTCTATAGTTATTAGTTATTAATTATTTTTATTGATATACATTTATTGGTATTTTTGGTGTTGTATTATGCTATTGATATGACTATCTCCGTCTCTGTTTTGTCTATAGAAATATCCAGGTATATTTACTTAAGTAAGATTTCTCTATGTGAACTAAAATAGACTTACTAATGAGACAGCACATGGTTAATACACCTGTTTCTACTAATGCTTGAAGTACTTTACAAAGCTCCCTTTATAAGGGAGGGATTCTCTGGTATGGGCATTAAGCTTGAAAAAGTCCCGAGACGGGATGAAACGCGTATCTGCCCGTATCCACTACCATTGTTTTGCCCTGTAACCAGCTCCTGCATGTGCCAGTGTCCGCAGCCTTTATTTTTGATGTGGAGAGATCAGACAAGGCATCGGCATAGAGAGGTTTTGATAAGACGCGCCCGCGCTTATCCATCCATCCAACACTTCCTGTATCCTCTCCGGGCCTGATCATCAGCACTTACCATTTCACCTGCAGCCGGACAGAGAGCTTTACTATCCTACCTGTACAGCCGCGAGACACGGAGGCTGCCTTCCTCTCCGGCTAACAGTCTCCACCGTACAGCCGGACAGAGAGCCACACGGCTCACATCAACTGCCGTCTGTGACTTTGAGGTTGGTTAGTGTTCTAAAGCTTATTTCTACATTATGCGCCCGACGGGGTGATACTCTAACTTTTGCTATTTACCAACCACCTCTCTACAAATATAAACCACATACAACATATTATTGTGGACACTTAAAAAGGATATCTTTACTGCAGGCTTGCGGTTACAGTGTTGCAACAAATTATTAACAGCTATCAACAATCAAGTGGCTAAACACTTTTTATTGATGTTACTGAACTCTTGTTACACAATGGTTGTTGCTTAATCATTTTTTATATAGCAATATTTGCATCATCTATATATATTAGTGAATCTATTTAATATAGATACACATATTGTGTACTACGTGCTTTTTATTGTCAATATATGTTATTCTTTATATGTATTTTATACCAAAATATTGTTGATATTATCACAATTCTCAGATACTTTTGTGGTAATTCTAGTGGTTCACTAATTCCATTCACCACTCATCTGCATATATGTATAATTGTTGACAACTATTTATTTTTTGTTTTTTTAATTTTTATTAATAAATTAATTCATTTTTGTCTGTATATTAGCGCAGTTTTTCCTATTTTGTATATTAGCTGTTTCATGTGCCTGTTTTCTAAAAATCAACAACACACAATCTTAGTGACATTAGTTGCAAATACTTGCTGCAAGAGTCTTGTTATGTAAGTGTAAACAATCTAAGATTTTGAGACAAGGAATGAGACTGAACTCAAAATTTAACTTTTTAATTCTGAAAAATAATTTGGCCTAAAAAAAATAAATTATGGACGCAGGATCCCTGCCATATGATCCAGGACCACCAGCAGGCCGATCACGTGGCCCCGCATCACTTGTACGCACCCGGCTAGGTCCGCCAAACCCCTCTGGTCCTCTGTGGGTTAGAAAATTGTGGGGCTTACTACATAATTTAAGAATCTCCCAAAAAACACAAGCAAAAGAGAGTTATCAAAAAATGACAATAGTGTGACCAAAAGCACATTTTTTACAAAACCCAGAAGGCCCAAAAAATGGACACACAAACCCCCCCCCCCAAAAAAAAACCAGACAGACAAGTTTGACTGTTTTGCCATGTGGGATATGTGTATGGGGAAATCAGCAGTAAAATGTAAATACAAACAGATATATAACAAAAATTTTGCCAAACCAAAAAAAGGAAAAGGCACAGACACAGGATTAGATCAACACATTTTAAACAACCAAATAGGATAAAAGGGAAACATACCGTTCTGAATGACGGCTGGCCCCGAAACAACTCCCTCGTCCTCCTCGGAGGTGGCCAAATTTCCAAAGGAGGTGGGAGGGGTGATGACCGATTCCGACGATGGGGTGGTCAAGAGAGGGGTGGTTTGAGGGGAGGGGAATTGGGATGGAGGGGAAGTAGCACAGAGGGATGGGCGACAGGGTCTGGGCAGGCTGGGGAGGAGGGGGAATTTTGGGTATTTTGGGGAGAGGATGTTTGGCTGGGGGTTGGGGAGAGGGGACGAGAGCGCCGTCTTTGACGGCGATGATGCCGTAGTCTTCGCTCTGCCCCTAAATGATGGAAAACAAATTGAGGTTAGTTTAGAACATCACCTTGTTAAACGCTAATTGTTGAACCCCAAAAAATGAAAACATGCACATACAGATATGAGTACAAAGAATAAACAGGCCAGACATGAAAACATGCACATGCAGATATAAGTACAAAGAATAAACAGGCCAGACATGAAAACATGCACATGCAGATACGAGTACAAAGAATAAACAGGCCAGACATGAAAACATGCACATGCAGATATGAGTACAAAGAATAAACAGGCCAGACATGAAATCATGCACATGCAGATATGAGTACAAAGAATAAACAGGCCAGACATGAAAACATGCACATGCAGATATGAGTACAAAGAATAAACAGGCCAGACATGAAAACATGCACATGCAGATATGAGTACAAAGAATAAACAGGCCAGACATGAAAACATGCACATGCAGATATGAGTACAAAGAATAAACAGGCCAGACATGAAAACATGCACATGCAGTTAGGGCCACAAAGATAAACATGAAAACCAAAGTCAAATAAACTTACTTTCCGCTATCTGCATGCGAAAGCATGCCAGCAAGTGGGGCGCCCGCCGTTGAAGGTCGGACCACCTGCGCTCCAGCTGGCCGATCTGGCGGCGTGAGCCGAAGGAACGCAGGCGTCCACGTACCTCCGCATATGCGGATCGCTTTTCTCGATTGGTGATGGGGGGAGGCTGGCTGGTGATCCGCCTGTCCATCACCTCTGTTAATACCAGGAGCTCGCGCTTGGTGAATGCAGAGGTTCTCATGATGGCAATGGTGTATTTTTAATAAAGCAGTTTTAATAAAGACCAGAAAATAATTTTGATTGGCTAATGTATTTGGGTAATTAACAGGACCCATTCTATTGGTTAGTGTATGAGTCATGTGTTCGACAAGGCCAAAAATCTATTGAGAGTTATGATAGGCTTGATGCACTGACATGCGTAAGCTAATTTAAATAAAGAAATGAACCCAGTAAAATATGCGTGGGTAAAAACACAGAAAACAAATGGATAATTGGATCAAACATGTATTTTGACAAATGAAAGCGAATGTTTAAGCCGTACGTATTCTGCGGGGAAACACAAACACGGACAAGAGTAAAGTTTATCGCATGTCAAAAAAAAATGTGAAGAGCAATTCAGCTCATTGATATATTGATTGCCATGATACGATTGAGGGAGGTAGGCAGAATAAACGAGCAGGTAATCGGAATCTGACAGGCCCACTTCCGGTTTGGACTTGTGCGTGCGTTCCCTGCAGGCCACATTGGGGATGTACGCTCGCTATTTGGCTCCCTCGTTAGGTAGAGGAGGGGTCAGTAGTCTTTGGGGTGGTTTTTTGGTGCGTGCGAAATTACGTGCGAGCGCTAAAATTTACATATTTCGGCATGTACGCCGAACGTTCGATCGGCCATTTGCGTCCGGCTCTGAATCAGGCCCATAGTTTTTACAGCAGCCAAACTAGAGACATTACACTTTGATGTGAAACACTGTTATTGTACAAGTGGTGGAGGATGAATCAGAACTAACATAATCAATATAGTTTTCATCACTAAGAGACTTACACTTGTCTCACCCTCATTCATCCCATTTGTATATTAATATAGCAAATGTTATGGTCATTGGTGTAACGTCTTGGAATAATACACTGTTATGATATTTAGTATTTGTCATCCTTTAATGTATGTAACTTTAGAAGTCTGTGTTCTAACTAAATTGTTTTTCCATATATATGTATACTTTGTTGTATTGCTATGCATGCTTTGTATGTGTAAAGCATTATCCATTATATTTGCTTATCAATATATGATAAGTAGATATATAAAGTGTAAAAATATATCTATTTGCGTGTTAAATTACCTGGGAGTGTGTGGAGAATCCCATATATCATATGATTTTAGGTACGGTAAAGAAACAGACTAATCTCAGGCTTATCCAGGCAAGCCTTAATACTACATATAATCCAAGCCATCCATAATAGGGTGTTTCCAAGTAGGCCCAAGATATACATCACTTAGTGGGAGGTTAAAGCTGGGTACATTAGACACAAGGGAGTTACAGCAGTAACCAAGAGTACCTTTAGTTGTAAAAGGGGGTTACACTTATATTTCCATATTGCATGTACCTGTACATTTTTCAAACAAGCTCCAGCATTCCAGGTTCCAGACAAAAAAACAACAGCAGGTTATAAATGCTGCAGCAATAGGTAGGAGAGAGTAGACAGCCTCCTCCTTTAGCTGTTTCCCAACTGCTACTGATCCTCTCCTCTAGCCCTCACCTTCTCTAAGGTGCTGTCCATCTGCATACCGTGTTTTTTCCTTTTATCTTCTATATCTCCTCCCACCAATATTGATCCCTACTCATACAATATCCCTCTTTTACAATATCATTCTCTCTCAACAATGGGTGCATTGAGTACTATCTCTCCTCTCCTCAGGTTATTCTGCAGCTACTGTGCCTATTCCCTCCTCCAACATGCAATGTGATTAAGGGGTCAATTCACTATGTTAATGATCAGGGTCCGATCGGACTCCGATGATTAACATTCTAACTTGCAGCGAGCGCCGGAGCAATTCATCATTACGTGGAGCAGTGAACATTTTACTGCTCCTTTCAGAGCAGTGTAACGAGTGCACATGCATGACCTACAGGTCACACATGCGCACAAGACTTCCGGCAGAAGGAGCCGGACAGGGGTGGAGGGATCTGAAGATGGTGAATGCTCTTGCACTCAAGCTCACAAAATATTGTATTTTCGGAGCTTGATGAATTCTGTCCTGACAGCGGGCCATTCCATGTGCTGAAAAAGTGGGCGTGGTCACATGCCACAAGGGGTCAATGGAAAATGGGGCATGATAACATGACACACCACCATTTCTCAGTACTCTGGGAACATTCCTTCCATTCCATATGTACCTTGATGCCCCCAGTAGCAGTGCCCCTCTTGCAATGCCCACTGTAGTAGTGCCCCTTATGCAATGTCCCCAGTAGCAGTGCCCCTTATGCAGTGCCGCTGTAGTAGTGCCCCTTATGCAGTGCCCGCTGTAGTAGTGCCCCTTATACAGTGCCCCCAGTAGTGCTCCTTATACAGATCCCCCAGTAGTGCACACTTATACAGTGCCCCAGTAATGCCCCTTAAGCAGTGCCCCCAGTAGTACTACTTATACAGTGACCCTTATGCAGTGACCCTTATACAGTGCCCGCCAGTGGAGCCCCTTATACAGTGCCCCCAGTAATACCCCTTATATAGTGTCGCTAGTAGTGGTCCCCCTATGCAGTGCCTCCAGTAGCACCCCTTATACAGTGCCCCCAGTAGTGGTCCCCCCTATGCAGTGCTCCCAGTAGTGCCCTTTACAGTGACCCCAGTAGTGGAACCTTATACAGTGCCCCCAGTAGTGGTCCCCAATATGCAGTGCCCCCAGTAGTGGTCCCCCCTATGCAGTGTTGACAGTAGTGCTCCCTCCTATGCAGTGTCCCTTATATAGTGCCCAAGTAGTGCCCCTTATACAGTGCCTCAGTAGTGCCTCTTATACAGTTTCCCCAGTAATGCCCCTTATATAGTGTGTGTTAGTAGCACCCCCAGTAATGGTCCCCTCTATGCAGTGCCCCCAGTAGTGCTCCTTATTCAGTGCCCCCAGTAGTGGACCCCCCTATGCAGTGCTCCCAGTAGTTCCCCTTATACAGTGACCCCAGTAGTGGTCCCCCTTATACAGTGCCCCCAGTAATGCCCCTTATATAGTATCCCCAGTAGTAGCCCCCCCTATGCAATGCCGCCAGTAGTGCCCCTTACATAGTGCCTCCAGTAGTAGCCCCCCTATGCAGTGCTCCCAGTAGTGCCCCTTATACAGTGCCCCCAGTAGTAGTCCCCCATATGCAGTGCCCCCAGTAGTGCCCTTTATATAGTGCCCCCAGTAGTAGTCCCCCTATGCAGTGCCCCCAGTAGTGACCCCTCTATGCAGTGCTCCTTATATAGTGCCCCCAGTAGTTGTCCCCCCTATGTAGTGCCCCCAGTAGTGCCCCTTATACAGTGCCCCCATTAGTCCCCCATATGCAGTGCCCTCATTAGTGGCCCCCTATGCAGTGCACCCAGTAGTGCCCTTTATATAGTGCCCCCAGTTGTAGTCCCCCCTATGCAGTGCCCCCAGTAGTGACCCCCCCTATGCAGTGCCCCCAGTAGTAGTCCCCACTATGCAGTGCCCCCAGTAGTGCCTCTTATATAGTGTCACCAGTAGTAGTCCTCCCTATGCAGTGCCCCAAGTAGTGGTCCCCCCTTTTCACTGCATCCATTAGTGCCCCTTATATAGTGCCACCAGTAGTAGTCCCCCCTATGCAGTGCCCCCAGTAGTAGCCCCCATGCAGTGCCCCTTATATAGTGCTCCAATAGTAGTCCCCCTATACAGTGCCCCTAGTAGTGCCCCTTATATAGTGCCCCCAGTAGTAGTCCCCCCTATGCAGTGCCTCCATTACTGCCCCTTATATAGTGCCCCCAGTAGTAGTCCCTCCTATGGAGTTCCCCCAGTAGTAGTCCCCCCTATGCAGTGTCCCCAGTAGAGCCCCTTATATAGTGCCCCCCGTAGTAATCCCCCTATACAGTTCCCCCAGTAGTGGTCACCCCTATGCAGTGATCCCAGTAGTGCCCCTTATACAATGCCCCCTGTAGTGGTCCCTCCTATGCAGAGCCCCCAGTAGTGGTCTCCCCTATGCAGAGCTCCCAGTAGTGCCCCTTATTCAGTGCCCCCAGTAGTAGTCCTCCCCCATATGCAGTGCCCCCAGTAGTAGTCCCCCCTATGCAATGCCCCCAGTAGTGACCCCCCTATGCAGTGCCCCTTATATACTGCCCCTAGTAGTAGTCCCTCTTATGCAGTGCCCCCAGTAGTGCCCCTTAGTTAGTTCCTCCAGTAGTAGTCCCCCCCTATGCAGTGCCCCCAGTAGTGCCCCCCTCCCAATGCAGTGCCAGTGCCCCTTACATATATAGGACACAGACACACAAAAAAATCCACAACACTTACCTGAATCCCCGCTCCTTTGCCCGCCACTGTCCGCTCCTCCATCCTCCCGGCCCACTCTGCACTATGGAGAGACATCATGACATCTCTCCCATCACCCACTGCGGGAGCCAGAAGGTGGAGCTCATGAGTGAGCTCCAGTCAGGCTCCAGCAGTGGGCGCAGATGCCAATGACAGTCTGTCTGACCCTCATTAGCTGTCAAAACAAACACACTGCCGCCGGGAAGTACGAGTATACTACCCAGCACTGGTGTTTGTTACTGTCTTGAAACCAGTGTTCTGGACCATGGTGCCCAGGGCATGTACCCTGCTCGACCCCCCCTAGATACGTCACTGGTCCATCGCCTGTGCAGCACAGCAAACACGATATGTCTGTGAACTACGTCGTTCACAGACATATCACTGGTACACACTGGCCAACGGGCACCAGATATATTGTCCGATCAAATGATAGGCCAATATGTCTGTCAGTGTGCAACCAGCATAAGACAACTCACCCCTCCGGCAATCTCTGTGCCTTAGTATTGTGTCAGCTTAGTGCTGATGTGGTGTGCTATGGCTTCCTCTTGATGTCCGTGCGCAAGATTTGCGAAAGTCGGAAGAGCTAATTTTGAACATACTGTGCATGCGTGACCATGCTGTGAAGAGCGTTGAGAGGAGGCATCGGAAATGTAAGTAGTCATAACATAATTGTCAAGCTCATTTATAATGCTACATGATCACTTTATAATGACAGATTTATTTCATTTATTTTGTGAATCATTTTTAGAGGTTAAAGTGACATTGTTACAACTTTTCCTTAGTGCTTAAACTACATTAATTGTATTACCATTTTTTTGTGCATAATTAATTCTTGTAATTTTCCAAAGTTATCTGTATATTTACAATTATTACGAGTCTCTGAAGTTGCTTTCTTTGTTCTCTGCAAGTAAGTATGAAGCTGTTGCTACACATGTGATTGTTTATTACAAAAAGTTGTATCATCAAACAGGA
This sequence comes from Taudactylus pleione, assembly GCA_031769625.1. NCBI lineage: Eukaryota > Metazoa > Chordata > Amphibia > Anura > Myobatrachidae > Taudactylus > Taudactylus pleione. The sequence goes on from JAUIMM010000221.1 coordinate 1,096,652, forward strand.
ATTGTTTGCAATGCAAATCACATACCTAGATGTATCTTTTTTACTATGCAGTTGCATACCATAACAAATAAATAGTGGATACCTGGTGTAATCAGTAAGTACTCGGCCAATGTGCAGCAAGTGATTCCTTTGTGGGGCACTCTTTTATAATAAATTAATTGACATAATTGATATCAGGAAATAAACATAATGGCAATATAACTTTTAATCGGTTCCCTCTTTAAAGAGATTGAGATTATTTTGACTCTGAATGTCAAAATATGACAGTCACCCATCAATAAACATCCATAAATACCATATAGTTGATATCAGAAAATGACCATAATTAAAACATAACTTTTAATCGGATCCTTCTTTAAAAGAAATTGGGAATTATTATCACTCTGATTATGAAAATACTGTATGATAGAGTCACCCATCAATACGCACACATAAGTACTCTAATTAAACATCAAAGTGTCTGTGCCCCACACATATAATTGGAACAGGGATAATTGTTTGATTTGTATGTAACCATTTGCTCACATTGGACTTAATTTTATATTTAGTATTAATCTGTATCAGTTGCATATCTGTAATGCGCATACACACCAAAAATGCACGTGTCTGGAATTTTTCAACCGTAAACTTATGCGCCTTACCCCTCTAGACGCAGAACAACCTGGGTGGTGCAAGGCAAGAGTAAGCCATATCCTGTATAGTAAGCATGACATAATTAGAAGTAGAGATGAGCGGGTTCGGATCTCAGAGATCCAAACCCACCTGAAGTAAGGGGATCTGGGGCGATCCGAGCGAAGCCCTGCCTGCCCCGGATCCCTCACCCGAGGAAACACCTTGCGACCCTGCTGCCGGGTCACGAGGTTTTATATTGAGCAGGCTTAACGCTGATTGGCTGAGAGAGCCATCTGTCACGGCTCTCAGCCAATCAGCGTTAAGCCCGTTGAAAATGCACACAGAAGAAAAATAAGATGGCGCCCGCAATCCCCCGCCACCTGACGCCGCCGGCACCCCCGCTGCCGACACCGCCGGCACCCCCCGCTGCCAACGCTGCCGGCACCCCCACTGGCAGCATCCCCCACTGCCGACACCACCGCTGCCAACACTGCCTGCACCCCTGCACTGCTGCCCCACATACTGAGGACACCATCAGTGATCCCCACACTGCCGACACTGTCAGCACACATGCACTGAGGACACTGCTGGCACCCCCGCTTCGCCGACACCGCCAGCACCCTGCATTGAGAACACCCCTGCACTGCCGACAGTCAGCAAACCTGCACTGAGGACAACGCTGGCACCCCCGCTCTGCCGACAACGCCGGCACCCTGCATTGAGAACACTGCTAGCACCACAGCACTGCCATTCCATGTACTGAGGACACCGCCAGCAACCCCCGCATTGCCGACACAGCCAGCAAACCGGCACTAAAGACACCGCTGGCACCCCCGTACTGCCGACACAGCCAGAAAACCTGCACTAAAGACACCGCTGGCACCCCCGCACTGTCGACATCAGCGGTACCCTTCACTGAGGAGACTGCCAGCACCACAGCACTACCATTCCTTGTACTGAGGACACCATCAGCAACCCTGCTCTGCTGACGCTGCTGTCACAGTAAGTGCACTATTGGTGTATCCAACCCACACTGTATAACACACTGTATCCATGTCGGAAATTAGAAGCTGAACTGCCACATGTTAGTGCCGCCTACTGTGTCACTTAGCTTAGTCAGCCAGCTAGCTGGATGCAACCTTTTGGCCTTAACTAGATGAAGCAAATAATATTGTGAGGTGGTCAAAATTGATTGGAAATTACTGGAAATAAATGTTATTGAGGTTAATTATATTGTAGGAACAAAAACAGGCCCATTTTATATGATTTTATCTGTTTTTAGGATTTTTTAAGAAAAAATCCCGATCCAAAACCAAAACACGGAGGTGAGGTTTTGGCAAAACCAATCCAGATCCAAAACCAGGGGGGATCCAGATCCAAAATCAAAACACGAGGGTCGACGCACATCTCTAATTAGAAGTAGGTGCATCTCTCTTCATGAGGCGTATCTGTTTTGGCAGGGCAGCCATCAGGGGTGGACTGATGGAACTGGAGTTCTGGGTATGGGCAGAGAGGAGGGCCTGCCCACAATCCCGCTGCCTGCCTATTATTTGCACATTGTAATAATGTTTTATCTTTGAGACCCGTCGTGTGATGTCATGATGCCCCGCTGAAAGAGAGGAGCCACGTTGCGTGAGGAGCAGCCAGAAGAAGGTAAGTGTGGGGGCTAGCTGTGGCTAGGGCTCGAGACAAGAGTCAGACAAAGCAGGGCTGGGCTGGAGATACAGAAGGGGGTCTGGCTGGAGAGACAGAAGAGGAGCTGGCTAGAGACACAGAAGGGGGTCTGGCTGCTTAGAGACACAGAAGGAGGTCTGGCTGGGGAGACAGAAGTGGCACTGGCTGGGGAGACAGAAGGAGGGTTGGCTGGGGAGACAAAAGAGGGGCCGGCAGGAGACACAGAAGGGGGTCTGGCTGGGGAGATAGAAGGAAGGATGGCTGGGGAGACATAAGGGGGCCTGACTGGAGAGACAGATGCAGCAAGAAACTACTTACAGTGTACCAGAGACGCTGGTCTGTGCATGCTAGCAATGTAGTTTTGTTGTTTCCAATTGTTTTACTTATGTGAATAAAAAGCACATTTAAAGCAAAAAGATGCTCGGTGTGGCCAAGTCGCTCGGGACCTGTTGTGCTGAGAGGGGCTATTTGGCACGTCTGAAGCCACACTTCCTCTAGCACCTGGGCCCGCCATATGTCTCGGCAGCCCTGATAAAACCAAGCATATGGAGAGGAGTGGTATGGCCACAGAGAAGCAAACAACTGTGTACAGGTGAATATATGCATTTAGTTCTGTGCACACAACATGCGAGCAATTGCTGTTGACTTGTGTCCATCTCTGCATAAGTCCCTTTGTCTCCACATCTGATTGAAAATGTATAGTATTATTGCAGCAGAAGTTTGAGACTAGTCTCCATCATAACCTTTACTAGTTTTATTTTATCTTCTGACTACTATAAAGCTTGCACAGACGGCTTACATATTCTTCTGCATTCAACAGCCTGCTGAAAGTAACTCACACTACATAACTGTTCTCTATGGATAAGTAACCTGGAATACAGAAAAGTGTGTTTTCTCATTGTCAGCGTTTGTTACAAAGCTCAGTGGGTTTGTCTCCATAGAGGACAATTAGTCATATTCTACATATAAAAGACACTGCCTTCAACATGCTAATCAAAACAACTAAAATTTAACGCACAACAGACGGAGAGCAATCCTATATGTATACAACCTAGGAGTATTTTAAAACTATAATAATAATATTAAGTTACAGAAAAAAATAAAAAGTTAGGAAACAATGAGGATTGATGATGATGTACAATTTTAGCAAGAATGATCATACTATTGTATTTTATTAGATATCACCACTGTCATAACTTAATAAATATTCCTACAGTACATCCTGTCAGTTGAATCAAAACAGAAGAAGCCTACTATAGACCAGTGGAGCATCTCAGCAGCTGCTTGCTACATGTGCTCCCCAAATCTGTTGGTCCAGCCAAAGGAGAGTGTTACGGCGGCTCCATTGGTGTATTTATTTCAAATCCTCCCAGAATACACTTCAACACACCAATTTGGAGGGGGGCAGCATTTTTACATTTTCCCTGTGTGCCATAAACCCTAGTTATGCCCCTGGAGACTGAGAATGAATAAGTACAGATTATTATTTTATAAAGCTTTTTCTTTAGCACATCAGACAATGGCCCTCATTCAGAGCCGGACGCTCTGAGCAGAGCGCACGCTCTGAATGAGGGCCGTCCTCCATAATTATGGAGCGTCCTCCTGGACGCTCGTATAGCTGTGGGTCACCACCCACAGCCTATACGAGCGTGCAGGTTGATGGCCGCGATGGTCTTGACCATCGCGACCATCGCCACTGCGAGACGGAGCCTGCGGTTGAGTTTCTCAACCGCAAGGCCCAGAGTGATTTTGGCTCTATCAGAGCCAAAATCACTCCCACTGACATCACTAGTGATGTCAGTGGGCCGGCTTCTGACGGTAGGCGTTCCCTTGGGAACGCCCCCGTCTGGGAGGCACGCCCCCGGCACGCCCACCAAAGGGGGCGTGCTGTCAATCAACATCGACAGCACGCCCCCTTTGATCAGACACAACGAGCGAAGGAAAGTCCTTCGCTCGTCGCATCTGGCGCATGCGCACGACGGAGCTCCCTCTGAATCAGGCCCAATGTCCAAACTAGTTCAAATGTAGATCATGAAAAGTAAGTGCAGCATCTCTCAATCATTTTATTAGTAGTGTCCAGACATTTCCATCCATAGACTCACCTGCACATTAATAGAATCATGAGGTGGGAGGAGTCAACAAAAATTAAAGATGAATGGTTTGGTTTTGCGGAAAACTGAAAACACCAGAACTTTGGGGCACCAAGTCGAACTAAGTTCTGACAGAGCACTTTTGAGGTTCCGAGTAGATTCGAGTCCCAGCTCAGGTCTTCCCACTAGTCCCTCCCTTGTGATTATAAGTTCCCAAATTGGTCAAAATTGACTGGAAATGACTGGAAATGAATGTTATTGATGTTAATAATACTATTGGAACAATAACAGGCCCAAATTACCAGTTTAGCTGATTGTAGCAATTTTTTAAAGGAATCCAAAGCCAAAGCCGAACCAAAACACTTGAGGGTAACTTTACCAAAACAAAAAAACAAAAACCTTTGAGGGTTGTTTTGTCAAAGGAAAAACCAAAACACAGGGGGTCTGTGCACAACTCTAATAAAAATGCTAGGCTTTCCTGGTTACCTCTAACGCATGGCTGTAAAATACTATAAGACCTCTACAGCCCTAAGTGCTTGTGCAAAAGTGAAGTGATTTGGTGGTTCTGTAATATTGGATTATTTTTCTGGCATAGATTTGATTCAGTGATTCCCTTAGAAGATGAGGTCACTGCTAATCAATACTTAATGGTACTGAGTAATCTGCCTTATTCTTTCCTGATGGGAAAGGTGTCTTCCAGGATGGCAATGCCCTAATCCACAGAGAGACCAATGGTTTGATGTGCATGGCAAACCATTCCCGGTCAGCAGATCTGAACCCAATCCAGCATTTATGATTATTAATGATTATTATCCAGTATTTATATGTAAATTTAGATTGCTATGATACTATTTTGAAAATAGTTACTTATGGAAATCTTTCCCAGACAGAAACTATTTATTACAGTCACCACCTATTTGTACCTGTAACTTCTTATAATGAAAAATACTTACAGTCTTATGAAACACAATATTTAACCCCCCCCCGAACCCTTCTCTCCAAAATGAAATTTTTGCTAAATGCATCAATTCTGTATTAAACCAATCATGTCTTATAAATCTAAATGAATGGATGTATTTGGAAAGTACTGGGGTTTAAAGTGAAAATACTGTATTCTCAATATGAGGGAGATGTACTAAACTCTGGAAAGTGATAAATTGGAAAGTGATAAACTACTAGCTTCTCAGCTTCCAACTGTCATGTTACAGGCTGTTATACACCATTCCCGTAAAGCATTTATGTAAACTTACATCTTCTCTAGTTGGACAGATAGGAAACCAGACCAGACTTACATGCGTAAACTGTTCATAGTCAGCATAGGTTGAGGTCAGCAATAATCACACATTATATTATTATTATTATTATTATTATTATTATTATTATTATTATTATTATATTTTACAGCACTAGAATATTCCATTGTGCTTTATAATTGGCAACAATACAGTAACCAAACAGTTATAGGATGAGATTGGGTAATATCAGACAGTCCTAGGAACATACAATCTATAGAACATAGAATCTCAAACAGGGATCAATGGTCATAGCTGAGGTCAAGGCAGGATAACTGCAAAAAGTCAATTAAAACCAGGTAAAAGCAATACAGAACTGGTCATAAACAATTAAGTGATACCGGGCCTTGACCTATAAAAAATGGTGTATGATACCTGATATACCATGTGTTCCAATGATACACTCTGGAACACATAGTAGCAAATATATATTCATGAACTGATGTGACTTGTATACCAGTGCAGGTGCAGAAGTCACCAAGGACTGTACAACAGGTGCAACTTTTGCAACATGACACTAAGAAAAGTGTTTTATATTAGACACTGACTCATGGATATACATATATAATACAAGATACACAAATGCTAATAATAAAAATAATAATACAATGTATTTATATCACATCAAGTCAGTTTTTATTATAGTTCCAATTACAATTGTACAATTTACACAGTTCAGTGTAACTGTAATGTAACATTTGAAAGTGTAAATAAATTCAAGCCTACCACATTTACTGAAAGAAGAAAAAACATTTTAATGCACTTTCTATTGCTATCTTGGCAGACCTTATCTAGAACATTGTGTTAATGATTAATATAAAGTCACTGGAATTCCACAGTTGCTGAGAGTCTTATGCCCAAGTATGAACGACATTGCTAGATCAGCAAAGGCAGTTGTCAAGGAAACCTCTAAGTAATCTATTTAACTGGCTCCCAAAACACCAATCAAGGTCAGATAACGCACTCCTGCGCCATACGAACACACTCATATGGCATAAAGCTTTGTATCAAGACAGCAGGGAGGAAAAACCTCATTAGGAAGTAAGGGGGAAAAACTAAATTCACTTCTCAAATGTGTTAATTGGGATAGCAGTTCTCTGGACAGAATACAGTACCTGCAGTGCTGTTATTGCCACAGAGGATTTAAAATGCAATAAATCCTTCTCAGGGGTTCTCTTTAGGACTAGACTTGGTTTATATGATGCTACAATGGAAACAATCAGCATTTATTTTTTTATTGCTTTATAATCATTGTTATTATTTGTGTCTTATTTATATTATTTTATTATGCTGCTGAATAAACAGAAATAAAAATAATGAGTTATTAGATTTGAATAGTCGAAACAACAAATTAATTCACATTTCTATTACACAGTACATACATTTACATGACATAATACCTTATCTGCCCTACCTATGGGACAGTACTGAAAATGTACTGTAGGGAGGGGCTGGTGCAACTTTCCGGCTGCTAGACATGTGAGGCCCAAAGTGCTAAAACTGAGACAGATGCCAAGGCCGCCCATGGCAATAGGTCACCATGACTTTTGGTCTCCATAATCCTCTATTTACAAACGGATTGTGTGCTATCATCTAAAATAATATTTCTAATTATATTGTATTACAATTTTGTATGAAGTCTTAATATTGTTATCTGTTATTTTGTATTACTATTTATATATAAAATACACATGAAAATACATTTGTTTTTCCATTAATTGCCCCATTTTTTAAGTTTATTTACTTTCATAGTAATTTATATTTCTCATATTTTATGGTTAAAAAGCATTAAGATGCATCAGCTTAGAAGCAAATAATAACAACAATGTGCAAATATCTAGAATATCGGCAGATTAATTATATATATATACAGTATATATATTAGCAAAATTGTATGCAGTTACATTTCACATAGCTATATCGTTCACATTCTCCAATGCCATACCACAGATTGGCATTCTTATATATTGCTATAGACATCTACAGGAGCGGAATGGGAATTTAAAGTGGCCCTGGAAAAGGCTCTGAAAGTGGCCCTATGTGCGTGTGCTTTCGGCGCGAGGCGTGGGTGTGGCAGGGGGTGTGGTCTAATGTGAAATGCCATGCCTGCAAGCCACTACCCCATTTTCCTCATGCTCCACAGCTCCAGGAGCTGATAGCCATGCCCACAGTCCCTCTCTCTAGTGAATAAACACAGCAAGCATGTGAATGAGTATCTTCTTATCTACCTGTGAAGAAATTGGTCCTCCCTGGACAGGCAGTGTTTTGAGTTGGTATTTACTATTCAAGCAGGAGATAACATGGTCTGCAAGCCTCCTGTTTGTGTTGTAATGAAGCTAATGTCATCATCAGGCAACATAGGTTCAACCAGATAGTAACAGAAGTTTTGGGGTAGGACAAATGTGAGTTTCCCATATCAAACTATTTTATATTAATTATAATATGTAATGCAGCACCGCACTATTTGTATGTTTTTAATGCAGCTTAATCAAAATAGTAATTCAAATATAAATAAAAATGAGCGCTATATGTACTACTATGTGACTAGAAATCAATACTTATTATGTGGCACCTGTAAAGAAAAACTGATTATTCAGCTGTATGTTTATATCTCCTTTATGGAGAAAGTTTGTGGGTCACTATGCCCACGATGTTAAAAATTGCCCTAACTTTCCCTACTTTGCCTTTCCTTGTTCCTCCGGTATCTTCTCCCCAGGGTACAAGTCCGGGCCGTGGTGGGAGCTGGTAAGCCGGAGCCTGGCCTTGGCTCCTGCTCCACGTGTACCGATGGCGCCTGGCCAGGATCGGCTATGAGTGATGACGTTGTCCTATAAGCTGTTACTGTGATCTTCTCCAATCCTCTCCTTCTAATCTGATCTGCAGCAACTGAATGCTATGGGAAGCAGACTTCTCTATCTGGCTCCTGGGTTGGAGAAGATCACAGTAACAGTAGTGTAGTTTTTAGGACATCATCACTCGTGGCCGATCCCGGCCAGGTGTCATCGGTACACGTGGAGCAGGCATAGCGGGCATAGTGACTACTGTATGTAACGGGATCCACCAACTTTCTCCATAAAGGAGTTATAAACATACAGCTGAATAATCATTTTTCCTTACAGGTACCACATATTAAATATTGATTTCTAGTCACATATTACATATAGCGCTCATTTTTGTTTATATTTACATGTTATATTAATAAAATATATTTGCTCATTTGGTTCCATTTGCATCAGTAATATAGTTTTCATTAGAATTGTTGTCTGACTGAAGACTACTATCCCCCAGTCTTTTCTTCTAATAGTACCAGTGGTCCTACCGTCCTCTATGTGTGTTTCCAGCACCATCGCCTTGGGTGTCCCCAATGCCATTATCCTGTGTCTTCCCAGTGCCATCATCCTGCATGTTCCTAGCTCCATCATCCTGTATCTTCCTAGCACCATTATCCTGCGTCTCTCCAGCACCATCATCCTGCATATTCCCAGTGCCATTATCCTGCATCTCCCAAACACCATCATCCTGTGTCTTCCCAGTGCCATTATCCTGCATCTCTCCAGCACCATCCTCCTGCCCTAGCACATAATAGCCCCCCTCCCCGACACACAGATCATATTCCCTTAGCACAGAATAGCCCCCATCCCCACAGTCAGATCATCATCACCCCCTAGCACAGCAGATTCCCCTCAGACAGATCATCATCACCCCTAGCACAGCATAGCCCCCCTTAGAGATCACCCCCCTTAGCACAGTATAACCCCTCCCAGACAGATCATCATCTCCCCTTAGCACAGAATTACCCCTCCCCATAGACAGATCATCACCCCTAGTAGAGCAGATTCCCCCTCCCCCTCAGACAGATCATCATCTTCCCTTAGCAAAAAATAGCTCCCTCCCCCAAAGACAGATTATCTCCCCTTATTACAGAATAAACCCCCCTCAGATCATCATTCATCCTCCCCACCCCAGGCCTTGCCCCCTGAGACAGATATCTCCTATCAGCCACTTAAATAAAAAAAGGCCTGACTCCTGCATGCTGCAGGTGCCGATGGAAGTCTCCCAGGCAGGCAGCCGGCCGAGCCCCGTTTGTCTCCACTGCACTTGCCGGGCTCTCATGATTTTTAACTACTCAGGTCTACATGAGTCTCCCAGGCAGCCAGCCCGGTTGTCTCCTCTTCACTCTGCCCCCTCCCCAGGCAGTGAAGTTAAACCTTAACTTCACACTTCACAGCCTGGGGCAGGGGCAGAGTGGAGAGAAGACTATCGGGCTGGCTGCTTGGGTGGCCCCATAACTTACCCCACCTGCCGCTGCCGGCCGCACTCCCTGAACACTCTTCCTCCAAGGAGCTGGCACGCGGCGTCTGATTTAGCTCCCTTCTGTAAAGTGGCAAAGCCTCTTCTCGCAATAGAGGCGGGCTATAGTGAGCTAACAGCCGGGCTGCCTATCATGCTGAAAAAATAAAATGACAGCCGGGTGACGCAATTCGGGGGCAGGGCCACAGTTGATAAGCGGCCCCACAGACCAATCGGCCCACCAGAATTTTCCCTGCTACATTGAAAGGTAAGGGCCAATCCACCCCATGGTGTCTATTTACTAAGCTTTGGATTGAGATAAAGTGGACAGAGATAAAGTACCAGCCAACCAGCTCCTAACTGTCATTTTGCAAACACTGTCTGTGACATGACAGTTAGGAGCTGGTACTTTATCTCTCTCCACTTTATCTCCATCCCAGGCTTAGTAAATAGACCCCTATGGCCGTTAATTACAGCCACTGGGTATTATGATGCCGCTAATAACTGTTTTGTTTGATTGCTGGTCTCATATTTGGTGCAACCATTGGTCAACAAAGAACACTGTAAAATGCAAAAGCACTGCCACAGGACATTACAGTGACATCCTCATTCTGACGTGGGTATAATTGTAACTGCTATTGTGTGCATTTAATTATTAGAGGCCTGCTGAAGTCTCTGATGACCCTACATTTAAATATGCTACCAGATTAAATCACTGTGTCCCAACAAAAGAAAAAACAAACAAACAAAACAGTATAAATGACATCATAAGATGGAATTTTCACTAATGATAGGTAGTGACAATTATATATGCAGCCTTTGTTTGGTGATTAAATTTGTGGTTTCATTTACAGGGACCAGGACCAGTGATGTCACAGTAGCTCCTTAAGCCAGGTACACACTAGACGATGTGTTGTCCGATCCTGCAGATCTGAGCGACATATCGGGTACATCGTCTAGTGTGTACCCATGATATGCGCGCTCCTGCAGGTCGTTAGCAACATCCCCTGTCGGCCCTACTTTAGGGCCAGCAGGGATGTCGCTAACGATGCCCTGCTGCAGCATGTCACATGGCGTATCCCTCTCCCCATTGAACCCGGCAACAGCAATTGTGTATGCACTTGCTGCATACTGGGTACTGATGCCTGCAAAGTTCAGGCTGGGAACACATCGTCTGATGTGTACCCAACTTTACTCTCAGCTACCAGATCCTATTAGGACACTGTACTAAAGAGGGGGATGGGGGGAGTGTCAGATCTCTGAAATGGATTAAGGAATAGACATGCTCAAGATTGCTGTAAGCTATTTCTGTAATTGGTTCGTAAAATTACTAAATAAATGAGAAAATGTACTGTATTTTCTTGAAACTTTGATAGAAAAAATAAAGCTGATTTTGAAGAGATCAAACAATTTAGCTTTTATTGATTAGTTTAGAGTAGGTAGTGCGGACAATCTTGTATCCTGAGTCTGTACACTAGTTTCCTTACTATACATGCTTCCTATATGGTACTAATATGAAAATGTACATATTCATAATCATCGATGGTATTTGGCCGATGTCAAAAGATTTTACCAACTATGGGGTTTCCCTCCATCGATAGTAAAGCATAACGGAATGATTTTTTTTTTTGCAAGGTGTCGGGACACAAAGCATAGCTCCGCCCCAACACCCGCAATGTATGCACTGCCTCCTAGGTTCTAATTGGCACCAGGGCCAGTCAGTCAAAGAACAGGTATGACCATCAGTTGCTGAAACCATTGATGGTCATCCACTGCATACTGTAGTTGGTTACCATCGATGACAACCACACCAATGGCCATCCCTACTTCATGGTATCTTAAAGTAATTCAAAGGAAGTCAAGAAGGGACAGAGGGCCTGATTCAGAGCCGGACGCTATTTGCGCTCGCTCGTCCAGAAAAAGGGGCTGGCTATTTAAATTGACCGTTCGCTCTTTGCGGTCTGTTGACGCCTCTGTGTCTGAATGAGCGAACAAAACATGCGGTCGTTTTTTTGTAAAAAACGCCCCCTGGCCGCTCGCATCCTACGTCATCTCCGCTATTTATTTGATTAATAGAGTACATCGAAAGGCGAATGAACTGCTCGCAGTGCTTGTGGTTGGATTTTCCTGCTGCTTTGTTAATTATGCACACCCTTAAAACGCCCGTTTTGACCGTTTGGCACGCCTGCGTTCGGATCACCACTCCCCGTTTTCAAGTACCTTCCCCTGTTACCACCCACAAACGCCTCATTCTGTCACTCAAATTAGCAGGCATTCGCTATTTTGCGAGCACATGAATTTCGACCGCACTGACTGGTTCGCGCATGCGTATTACGAGCCGTATGCATGCGCAGTTGTGCAAACATCACTCGGAGCGAACGAGCGGCCGCTTGCGAGCGGCTCTGAATCAGGCCCAGGGGGCCTGATTTAGAGGCGCTCGCAAAAAGCGAGCGCTCGCTCTGTATCAGGGTGGGCGCTGTTTTTTTTAGGAGCGGCCTCCTGGCCGCTCGCATAGCTGTGGGTGACCACCCACAGCTATAGCGAGCTGCCATGATGATGGTCGCGATGGTCAAGACCATCACGACCATCGGGATTGCGACGAGACCTTTGTGGTAGGGTCTCGTGGTCGCAAGCCCCAGAGAGCTTCTGGCTCAAATCGAGCCGGAAGCTCTCCCACTGACATCACTGGTGATGTCAGTGGGGCCGCTCACAAACGGCAGGCGTTCTCATGGGAACACCTCCGTTTGTGAAGCCACCCCCCCGCCATGCCTACAAAACGGGGCGAGCTGACGATCAACCTCGACAGCTGCCCCTTTTGTAGTGAGTCCCGGAGCGAGCGCTTTTTGTGCTCGCTCCGGTGCTCGCACACCGTGCATGCGCACTGGGCCACCATCGACCCGCTTGCGAGCGCAATGCGCTTGCAGTCGGGTCTGAATCAGGCCCAGGGCTTATTGCAGTGATCTGTGCGCTATCCCTAACAATTGTGGACAATGGGCCTCTTTCAGACCCGCTTGCAAGTGCTATGTGCTCGCAAGCGTTTCGATGGTGAGGGCCTGTGCACGCGCAGCGCTCGCAGTGAGCGTGTGCAAGCCCTGGAGCGAGTGACAAAATCTCTCGCTCTGGGACTCGTTTCAAATGGGGCGGCTGTCGATGTTGATCGACAGCTCGCCCCGTTTTGTGGGCGAGGTGGGGGGGTGGCCGGACAAATGGAGGCGTTCCTGAAGGAATGCCTGCCATTTGTAGGCGGCCCTACTGATATCACCAGCGATGTCAGTAGGGAGCTTCCTGCTCTGTTAGAGCAGGAAGCTACCTGGGGCTTGCGGTAGACAAGACCCTATCGCAAGGGTTTCATCACAAGCCCCGATGGTCGCGATGGTCTCGACCATCGCGACCATCACCTGGTCATGCGCTAAAGCTGTGGGTGGTAACCCACAGCTTAGCAAGCGGCCAGGAGGCCGGCTTTCAAAACAAATGCGGCCGCCCACATTCAGAGCAAGCGATCGCTTTTTGTGAGCCACTCTGAATGAGGGCCAATATATGCTCTCTTGTGACAGGTTTAGTGCTTAGTTTAACTGTGAACAGATGTGATATCTAAATTAATATTAAATAATAATAGTGTGATTGGTGAGCAATTCATTGCAGTACAGTCTGCTCCAGCTGTAAACTGTTAAAACTCTAATTATAGTTTGCAAAGCTGATGCACAAAAATTAGGCTAAAATGATTGAAAAACATAAATATTTATTTTTGTAAAAGAGGTAGTAATTAAATGGCAGGAGGTTGGGCTTCAGTGTGACATTTACACTTTCGTACAGTGCACATCAGCAGATTTATCTGCCTCTCTGCACACCAAGATGAAATTGCAGATTGCACATGTGCCCTACCTGAGTGTGGTGAGAAGTTGGTATGGCAGGAGTACCATCCACTCTCTCTCCACTGGTGCATGGAGTACACTTTGACAATGACTTCTACAGTATCTTTACATTATGTCAGGCAGCGCCTACACTGTGGGTTCCAGTCAGGGGCATTTCTAGAGAGCAGGGGGCCCGTGTGCAGTCTCTGACATGGCCCCCTCCTCTCCGCCCGGCAGCGCACTGAGCTGTGCGCGGCCAGCGCCGGAGTTATAGACTCTGGGCACTAGAGTGTGCCCAGAGTCTATAGTGTATGCACAGGTCACCGGGAAAATGGCAGCGGTGGCCATTTTCCCTGTAATGCCATTTTCCAGTCGTTTTACACCGCCGGACCCCCGTACCAACGTGGGACTCCGGAGAGGTAAGTAATATTATGGGTGCAGTGTGTGCCATGCAGGCTCCCCCTGGACCCAGGGTCCTATGTTCCCTGCACACCCTGCACCCATTATAGATGCGCCCCTGGTCCCAGTGCCTGCACAAGCCACGCCACTCCTCATGAAATCATGAAGAGGGGGTGGGGCCACAATCACCAAGAATGACAGCAATGCCCAGAGCATCCTCAGGATGCTCAGTGGGGCTGTAAGTGCAGCAGTGTGCATGTCAAGTGTCCTAAGGAAGTTCCAGGTAGCACTGCTGCGGAGACTCTGGCTGCAAGATACCGTTTCATATACTCTTCTAGCCAGATGCAAGACCATTGGTGAGTGACTGCGAATTGGAAAGCTTCATTCTCATGAACTTTACACTGTAGAGAATGGGGGATGTCTGGGTGGTGCCCAACAGGATACACTTATTCCTGCACAGGACAGAAGAGGGATTCCCTTCCAACCCCATTGGAATCACACAACACACTGAATACACAGGCAGATGGGCCACCATCACACTTACTTTTTTGTGGGCTCCGGCAGCGAAGAGGAGGGTGTGGCTGTCTCTATGTCGCCAGGCAGAGTCTGGAGGGGCTATCCCTAAGGCTATGTGACAGACAAGTTGATAAGACAGTCCTAGGGTCCTCTCAGTCCAGCGCTGATGTAACCAGCCTGATGACAGCCCTGTACACAGCCCCGCTGTGCTGCCTGCTGAGGGGAGAGAGCCCTGCACACCTGCTGTGCTGTCTGTTGCCGCAGAGGGGGAAAGAGCCCTACATGCTCGCTGCGCTGTCTCCTGCTGGTGAGTAGGAGAGAGCCTTGCACACCCGCTGTGCTGTCTGCTGCCGCTGAGGGGGAAAGAGCCCTGCATGCTCACTGTCGCTGAATGGGAGAGAGCCACAGCCGGCTGGGCCTGATGGGCCGGAGATTCCCCATCCCTGCTTTACAGGCTGTGTTTGAAATATGACAGTTACCAGCTGATTGGTTAGTACTTTAATACTCTCCAGTTTATCTCTCTCCAAGTCTTGGTACATAGACCACACAGTGCTGTGACTAGACTGTCCCTTATTCTCCTAAAAGGGTAGCTATACAATGTTCTTGGACTGTTTCAACAAATATAATGATACACTGTGAACTATATTATAAAGTAGAAATGTCCAAAAGAGAGTGAACAAGTATAAATGTAAATAAACAGGTTTAATTTACAGTTTTAAATATATCTGTGATATCTCCTGCATTACCTTTTTGATGAATGGCCCGAAAACTTAATTTTAACAATTGCAGGTTAAAATGTTCATTTTCACCTGCTTTTGTAGAAATTAAGTAATGATGAATAGACCCCTAAGTAACTTGTACACTTTACTTTGTTTTTTACAGATCTATTACGTAGATCCATAATGGTCTACTCTCCTGGAATGTCTGGCAGGCTCCCAACTTTCACAGAGGTCTCCATGACTCCTGGAACCCTGGCTACCCTGCCAGATTCCATCTTCATGCCTAGCTGTGAATCATGTCATCATTGCCTTGCCCCCAGTGCTTGATGACTTGACACAGCGTTGTGCCATTATGTATCTTCACCAACTGGTGAGAAGGTTCAAAAAGTTGGCAGGCATGAGTGGATCGCCTTCATTGAGCAGCACAAGTCTTGAACTATGTAAAAGCAACACGTATCTTACTGAAATACTGAAAACAAAAAGTATGGGCCGTATTCAATTTGAGGCGTTAAGTCCGGATCGGCGGTAATTTACCGCCGATAACATAATTTTTGCCTGTTTTCATTTTACCCCGTATTCAATTAGAAAGACTTTCTGCTTAGGCGGAAAGTTATTATTTATTTATTATTATTTATTTACAGTTTCTTATATAGCGCAACAAATTCCGTCGCACTTTATAATTTGAATTACCATTATACTGGGTTGTAAAAGACATACATACATAAAAGACATACATAAGGGCAAGAGAGCCCTGCTCGCAAGCTTACAATCTATAAGGAAATAGGTGTTGATACACAAGGATAGGTGCTACATATTGCAAATTGGTCCAGCCCGATTGGATTATACAGCCCACCAAGAACATCTGCAATCACACTGGAAAGTTGGCCTAGGGTTAGGAGGATGTTAAATTGAAGACAGAGAAGATGTGATAGGTGTTTACTATAAGAAGAGAGTTAGATAGGGAGCTATAAAAGGTTAGGTGGGCGGCCCTGGAATCTGATAAGCTTGTCTGAAGAGGTCAGTTTTCAGAGAACGCTTGAATGTTTGGAAACTAGTGGAAAGTTTTATTGTGCGTGGGAGCACATTCCACAGGGTGGGTGCAGCTCGAAAAAAGTCCTGTAACCATGCATGGGAACAAGTAATGTGCGGGGATGAGAGACGCAGATCTTGTGCTGAGTGGAGATGTCGGGTTGGAAGATATTTTGAGATAAGTGAAGAGATATATGTTGGTGTGGTTTGGCTAATAGCTTTATGTGTGAGTGTAAGTATTTTAAATTGAATACGGTAGAAGACCGGTAGCCAATGGAGGGACTGACAGAGTGGATCAGCAGACACTGAACGTTTGGTGAGGAAGGTCAATCAACGCAGCTGCATTCAAAATGGATTGTAGTGGGGAGTGCCTGTTTTTGGGAAGACCAATAAGGAGACTATTGCAATAATGCGGGAAATTATGACTGCATGTATTAGAGTTTTTGCAGTGTCTTGCGTAAGATATGGTCGAATTTTGGCCATGTTTTTTAGATGTATGTAACAGGATTTAGGGACAGATTGAATGTGGGGAACAAAAGACAGTTCAGAGTCAAGGATGACACCTAGGCAGCGAGCTTGTGAGGTGGAGTTGATTGTTGAGTTGTCAACAGTAATAGAGATATCAGGTTGGTAACTACTAATGGCCGTTGGAAATATAATTAATTCTGTTTTAGAAATATTAAGTTTGAGGTGGCGAGATGACATCCAAGATGACATGGCAGAGAGACATTCAATGACACGGACCAGCACCGATGGTGACAAATCTGGGGAGGATAGGTAGATTTGAGTATCATCCGCATACAGATGATATTGAAAACCAAAAGAGCTGATTAGTTTGCCAAGAGAGGTGGTATATATTGAGAAAAGCAGAGGACCTAATACTGAACCTTGTGGTACTCCAACTGATAGAGGTGACAAAGTGGAGGTAGAATCAGAAAAGTGAACAGTGAAAGAGCGATTAGATAGGTAGGATGAGAACCAAGAAAGGGCGGTGTCTTGAAGACCTAGGGATTGTAGTGTTTGTATGAGAAGAGAGTGGTCAACAGTGTCAAAGGAAGCAGAGAGATCTAGAAGAATTAGAAGTGAACAATGGCCTTTAGCCTTGGCAGTGACCAGATCATTTACTACCTTAGTCAGTGCTGTCTCAGTGGAGTGTTGGGAACGAAAGCCTGACTGAAGTGGATCCAATAAGTTGTGGGTGTTAAGAAAGTCTGTGAGGTGAGTGTAGGCAAGACTCTCCAGTAGCTTGGAAGGGCAAGGTAGCTGGGAGATAGGACAGTAATTTGAGAGAGAGTTAGGGTCAGAATTTTGTTTTTTCAAAATGGGAGTGATCACTGCATGCTTGAACAGTGATGGAAAGATACCAGTAGAGAAAGAGAGATTACAGATTTTAGTTAAGTGTGGAATGAGCACAGGAGACAGAGCTTTACTGATTTGTGAGGGTATAGGATCAAGAGGAGAGGTAGTAGAGTAGGAGGATGAGAAGGAAGTTAACACAATGTAATAGGCAGAAAAGTATCGCCTATAAATAGCAGGCGTTAAAAAGTGCAGAATTGGGGTTTTGGGATACAACATTGCGGGTCCCCCCGTGCAGCCTTCAAATAGTCCCCCAAAGGTAAACTGTGTCAAAAAAAAAAAAAAAAAACACTTTTGGACACCCCAAAAAATAACTTTAAGTTTTGGGGTGAAAATAAAAAATTGGGTGACAAAGTTAAAAACTAGCGAACTTCACTCTGGGGGGTCCCCAAGTATACCCCAAGTGTTTTTTTCATTGCAGCTGCTTGCGGCAGGTGGGTTTTTCATGTTTTTTCAACTCACTTTAACAATTTTAAAATATGTTGACCCCCATTTTCAAGTACCCCAAACCTGATGGGCATAGTTATTTTTCCCAAAAAAATCTTTTAAATGCTCTTCTGCAGCACTTTCTTCCAAGCCGCATTTATGCACCTGCAGCAGCTATTACAAACACCAACTTCCTTCAAGAAATAATAATGGGGGTACCCATAGTGATCCCCTACTGTATGTCTTAACATCTTTAGGGTGTCCCCTGGAATATTTCCCGAAAATTCCCGTTATGTTTCTACCTGTAAAAAAACGGGGTAAAAGTTTTTTTAAAAAATTACATAGGGCCCCCCTCCAAAAGCCAAACCAGCCCCAGGCTTGCAAGCCAGTGGTGGTTTCTAAAAATATGGGGAACAAAATGTGTAGGGTTCCACTGTATTTTAGAAACCAACACCAGGCTGCAGGGACTAGTGCTGGTTTAAAATATAGGGGGCAAAAAAGACGTGAGGTACCACCTATATTTAAGACCAGCACCAGACTCATCCAACCAGGGTGTAATGCCACAGCCCGGAGACCCAATCACCGGGGCTCCAGGTCCAAAGCATTAGCACCCCAAATCGGTCATCGCAAGCCAGTGAGCTCGGGGGAGTCGGGGACCTCCCAAAGAAGGGTCCCCCCCCTCCCGAGCACCACAGGCTTACGCTGAAGCCCAGGGCTCTTCCCCATACCCCTGGTTTGGTGGGTATGGAGGAAATGGGGGGCCAAATAATGTAAAACTATTATGTTTTACAGTGGAGCTACAAGTGCCAGCATATATTTAAAACCAGAACTGGTCCCTGCAGCCTTGGGTTGGTTTCTAAAATATGGTGGAACCCTACACTTTTTGTTCAGCATATTTTAGAAACCACCACTGACTGGCAAGCCTGGGGCTGGTTTGGCTTTTGGGGGGGGGACCTTATGTAATTTTTTTGGTAAATTTTTACCTCTTTTTTTTACAGGTACAACACAATGGGAATTTTCAGGAAATATTCTATGGACCCCCCTAAAGATGTGTAGACATGGGGGATCACTATGGGTACCCCCATTTTTAACTACTGAAGGAAGTCGGGGCTTCAAATAGCTGCGGCAGGTGCATTTTTGTAGAATTTAAAAGAAATGCATTTTGGGACTTAAAAATATGCTATTACCTATTTTCATGTACCCCAAATTTGATGGGACCATTTTTAAAAACTAAAAAAAAAAGCTAAATGCTCTTCTGCAACACTTCTTCAAAGTCGGAAAAAAAACCCACCTGCCACGGCTATTTAAAAACCTGACTTTCTTTTGCAGCCAAAAACGGGGGTAACCATAGTGATCCCCCATGTCTGGACATCTTTAGGGGGGTCCTAGGATTATTTCCCGAAAATTCCCGTTTTGTTACTGCCGATCCAAGTATCGCTGGGTCCCGTTGTCGCCTACTTTCAAATTGAATACGGGGATACGCGGGCACACGCGCGATACTTTAACGCCTGGAAAACAAGTGAAGTCGGCGTTATGTCCAGGCCGCGTTAAGTTGACGCGGCTCGGCTCAATTTGAATACGGGCTAATATCGCATAAGGTCCTGTATATTCTGTGCAATGCATTTTAGTCCTGTGTGTATCTCTGCAAAAACCCATACTAACTTTTCAAGAAGGGTTAAATTATGTATATTTTAACAACTTATAGGAGCAACAAAAAAAATATCTATACATCTGTGTCACTAAATTTACTAAACAGAAAACCACAGGGCACTTTTGTTCTTCAGAAAAGGCTACACATATTTATTCATGTTTGACTGCATGAGGCAAACCTGGTTTAAATAAAATGCATAGCAGTTTAGGAATAGCCTCCTTCCTTAAACATTGCTTACAAGGTTGGTGGGTCTCTATTTTGCATAACTCAAGGGTTCTGCAAACTCACAGAGTGTTTGATTAGCTTCAGAATATCCTAATTAATGAAAATTAACTGTATACTGTAGATTGTTGATTCTATGCAGTCACAATGACAGTGATGTTACAACAAGTTAAGAAAATTTGTAATGTGAGCTTTCAAATGTATATAATAGCTGTATTTCTGCTTTTGGAAGGACATTTTCTTTTTAGTTGCAGTTATGTTATTGATGAAATTAACATTTTGGAGTTTAGTTCTTTAATTCTTGTTATGAAGTCTTGCTTGTTTCTTCCTTGTCCTTTGGACAGTTTCCCAAGGAAAAAAAAGGAAATTAAGGAACTCTACAAACATTCTACTTTGTCACACTCACTGCTGGAAAAAAGTGATGGGAATATTACTGATTTACAAATATTATTGTTTCAGATGTATTTTTATGTTACTACCATGCACTTCCCACTAGGGAAATACAAAGTCCCCAACATGCCCTGTCTCCACGGAGAGTCAGTGTTTCCATGAATCATTCTTTACCAGCAGGTAACAAAGGAGGGTGGGTGCAAAACCTGTTGATCTCAAGTCAAAGAGATTAAGCTCCAAGTTTATTTAAAATATTGAATGTCGTATAGGTTAAACAGCTTAGAAAATCATTGCACTAATGACTGGCAGAAATATTCTGTAGTTGAAGAAAAATATATATTATTACGTGGAGTGGTATATTCAAAAGTCCTATGGGGTGTTTGAGTAATTCCACTGACTTTTTGAAGCAAAACAATAAAAATGCTATTCTTTATATGGACATAACACTAATTATATTAAAACTTGTATAACAATTGTACAGTGTACATTAAAGCCCTTATTCAATTTGAGCCGAGCCACGATACTTTTTTGCCACCCGGACTTTTCGCCTACTTCGCCTGTTTTGCAAGCGGAAAAGTATCGCGCAAATGCCCGCGTATCGCTGTATTCAATTTGAAAGTAGGCGAAAACGGGGACCCGGCGAAACTTAAACAAGCGGAAAGTACTGTCAGATTTGGAGAAATCAGCCTGACACCCCCCAAAAAATGCTCTGACATGGGGGTTAGGTATGGTACCCGCTGATTTGGCTTGCTGAAGGTATTTGGTGTTTTTAAATGGGCTCAATAGCTGCTAAATAGCGTTTTTGTATAAGTGGTGCAGAATAGTATTCTGAAGTTTTTTTTGCAGAAAATAACATCCTAGCAAATTTGGGGTACTTGATAATGGGGGTCAGCATATTTTTAAGTTGCTAAATTAAGTTGAAAAAATCGTGAAAAATCCACCTGCCGCAAGAACCTGCAATGATAAAAATACCTGGGGCATACTTGGGGACCCCCCCCCCAGAGTCAAGTTCGCTAGTTTTTATCTTTGTCCCCCAACTTTTTTTTTTTTCACCCCCAAAATCAAAGTGATTTTTTTTGGGGTGTTCTTAAGTGGTTTTTTTTATTTTTTTTGACACGGTTTACCTTTGGGGGACTGTCTGAAGGCTGCACGGGGGTTCCCGCAATGTTGCACCCCAAACAATTCTGCAATTTTTTCCGCCTGCTATTCATAGGTGAAACTTTTTTGCCTATTATATTGCATTGACTTTTCACCTAGGCGGAAAGTCTTTCAAATTGAATACGGCGATACTTTTCTGCCTGGCGAAATGATGTCATCGGCGAAAAGTTTTTGCCAAAAACACGCAAAAATGGTTTTTCGCTCCAAATTAAATACGGGCCTAAAGCTGAGATAGAATTCTCTACAAACCGCAGCGTTTATTAAAATGACATGAAAAGGCTCATAAAATTAAATGTAAATATGATTCACATTTAGAATAATATTTACTATATTAGAATTGCTCTTTGTGATAATTTTTCATCTTTACTTGACTGGGGATGTAGTCAGAATATCAAATTTCAGAATGACGACATGTTCACTCAAAATGTCGGCATGTTCATAATTTCAACATAGAACATGATGAAATTTTCAATTTCGATACTCAATTTCAACATTATTAATATTAGGGCTAGGCTACAATTAGGGTTAGGCTGCAATTAGGGTTAGGGGTAGGCAGCAATTAGGGTTAGGGTGTAAATAGGGTTAGGGTTTGGCTGCAGTAAGGGTTAGACTATAATAGAACTGCCTTTTGTCGACATTCATAATGTCGACAAAATGAACAGGCTGACATTATGACAGTGCTGACAATGTGAATGTTGATACAGTATGTCAAATGTTGACATCCGGAATGTTGACCTTCATACCATGTCGACATTACGGTGTCGACATAATGAATGTCGATTTTCTGAACATCAACATGTCATACCACACCCCTTGACTGGTTAGCAATACATTTATACTTAAAGGACCACTAAATATGAAAACTAACCATTTCAAATGTGATCCAAGAAGGTATAACCAGACAGTCTGCTACATTTCTGTTAAAAGGTAAACGATAACTACACAAGATTGATCTTGTGGTCTGAAGATCCCATTAGAAAGGACACTTTTTGTCACTACTTACCATAATAACTAACAATAATATTAAACAGTAGGGTTTTGGTTCCCCTCCCCTTTAGAATGTAAGCTCTCACGAGCAGGGACCTCTTCCCTCATGTGCTTCTCTTTACATTTTCTTCTACTCTTTACTCACCATAAGGGCACCTAACACGTGACTGCCAACTCCCAGCTGCTTATTGTGAGTGCTTTAATCACTATTGCAGCAATGTATATAAATCGTGTTACTTGTTTCTTGTTCACCTATTAGTTCTATGTACTATGTAAGGCGCTGCGGAACACTTGTGGCGCCATATAAATAAAGGATAATAATAATAATAATAATAATAATGAATTGATCAATGCATTTAAGCTTGCAGTCCTCGTAAAGGGGCCGCACTTTACTGCAAGTTCCTACTCTATTGCTCAGAATTGTAACATGGAAATAGCTATCACATTATACAAATCCATAACAAGCATAAACATAAATATATAAATCGAAAATTAGGTAATTGTGTAGGTAGAATTGTTGCTCGGTGCTGCATGCCAAATTCAGGGCAAAAACAAAAAATGAGGATTTGGGAGTAATCTAAAGTTCAGTTTTTTCTGACATTCTCAATTAGGACCACTTTCCTGCTGTTCTCTATGGGGGATATTTGGGAAGGTATCGGTATGAAATACCGGCTGACGCATGGCCGGCAGTTCAATTCCCGGCAGTGTTAGTCCGACAGATGCAGAGATCCCGGCAGTGGCAGCCCGACAGCGCTGGAAATCCCGATCGTCCCTAGGTAAGTGCAAACTAACCTAACCCCCCCTAACCCTAACCCTCCTTAGGGGTGCCTAACCCTAACCTCCCCCCTGTGCCTAACCCTAATCCCCCAAGTGCCTAAACCTAACCCCCCATCTCTGCTGCCGGGGGGGTGCCTAACCCTAACCTACCCCCGGGGGTGCCTAACCCTAACCCCCTCTTCCCCTAGTCTTAACTCTCCCAGGGGGGTGCCTAACCCTAAGTCCCCCCCGGGTGCCCTAAATCTAACCCTTCCCCCCCCGCGGCTGTCCGCTCAAGGCGCCCGTTATCCCTTCGATCGGGATGCCGCACGCCGGTCTCCCGGCATAGGAAAAATGACAGGCATCTAGATTTAGAAGCCTGTCATTTAACCCTCGCCGGGATAAAGCAATCGGGAAGCCAGCTGTCGGGCTTACGTCAGCCGGTTTCCCGATCAAATACCATTTGGGAAGGCATAACTCAGGGTAGGGGTAGAATTTAGACTTGGGGTTTGCTTTATTTTTTAGCTATTGTTCCAGGATAGGTGCTTTTCGGGTTCAATTATATTAGAAAGTTACAGTTTTAAAACTATTACCTCACGAATGCGCCTTTATATAGACAGACGGTGGCGGTGCGGGCGTTGGCGGCGGGCCTGGATCCGAGAGACCAAACATGTACTAAGAAACCTTACATTTAAAATCATGTTAATTATTGCAGTTTATTATAGATTATTTGATCTTTAGAATTTTTAGTGCTTATAGTGTGCACTTGCTCCTCCCCCTTCTTTTTTGCTGTAGAACTACAGGTCTCATTCTGCAGAGTTCGGCAGCAGAGCCCATTTCAAAAATGGCACCTCAGTGACATTTTTTAAATTCAAAGATGACTGCCATGAGTCAATCACGGCTCGCGGTCTCATCACTTCGCCCCCTTGGCTGGCTTATATAAGGTAGCACGAGGAGGTGGCATGGCAGTGTGACAACCGGAAGGGAGCAATGAAGAGCTCCTGAAGTAGGAAGATGTCAGAAGTCCTAGTGGGCGGCTGCCATGCAAAAGAGCTGGCATAGGCTGCCGCCCACTAGGTGAGGAGGACAACAGAAGCCCTGGGGAGGTGGCAGCTGTGCAAAAGAGCTAACTGGCTTCCACCCCCTAGGTGAAGATGTCAGAAGCCCTAGTGGGTTGTCGCATGCCAGGCAAAGATGCCATAGCCCTGGCAGGTTAGTGCCTGCCAGGGGAAGACCTGACCTGGGGTGGTGGTGGCCACTCAAAAGAGCTTAAAGGCCGCCGTCCCCCAGGCAAAGATGCTGAAGCCCTGGTGGGTTGGCACCTGCCAGACGAAGACAGCAAAGCTCTGGCAGGTTGGTGCCCACCAGGTGAAGATGCCAAAACCCTTGGGTGGTGGCGGCCACGCAAAAGAGCTTAAAGGCTGCCGTTCCCCAGGCGAACACGCTGAAGCCCAGGTGGGTTGGTTTCCACCAGGCAAAGATGCCAAAGCACTGGGGTGGTGGTGGCCATGCAAAAGAGCTTAAATGCCATCGCCCCCCAGATGAAGACACAGTAAAATAAAATATTACAATATTAAAGTGTATTGTGTTAATTTTAATATTTTTTCTACAGGTGGACTACAGGTGCCAATGGGCCCTTAAGCACTGCATGCTAGTACTTGTGGTTCTCCAAGTACCAGCATGTAGAGGAGTCTTACTGGGACCTGTGGTTCCCCTGCAAAGGACAATTTTTTTAACAACACACTATACATAATCAACCCAGGCCTACGCTATCAGCCTAGGCCTGGGGTACCCTGGAGAGTGAGACCCCTCCCCAGGGATCCCTGGCCTGGGCTGACTACTGGCCAGGGTTAATGCTTCAGCTGGGGGGGCCTAGTGAAAGGGCTCCCCTGGCTGTGGCATTAGCCCCCCGCTAAAAAAAGTCTGGTGCTGGTTCTGGATATTACAAGGTGACCCTACAAATTTTTTCCCCCTGTATTTACAGAACCAGGACCAGATGAGAACCCAGTGCTGGTTGCTCGAAGTACTGGGAACCCCTACATTGTTTGTCCCCCATATTTTTGCAACCAGAGCTGGTTCTGACTAGCCCGGTGCTGGTTGTGCTAGATATGGGGGACCTCTACACTCTTTGTCCCCCTTGTCCCACTTCACACAATCAACCCAGCACCCACCACCCAGGGGTGCCGGGGATATCCCTGGGCTATCAGTATAGGCCTGGGGTGCCCTGGAGAGGGATCCCCAGCCTGGGCTGACTAGCGGTCAGGGGTAATGTTTTGGCTGGGGAACCCAGTGAAAGGGCTCCCCTTGCTGTGGCATTACCCCCCGCTAGAAAGGGTCTGGTGCTAGTATTGTTAAATACAGGGGAACCCTATTAAATTATTTCCCCTGTATTTCCAAAACCAGGACCGGCTCAGAGCCCAGTGCTGGTTGTGCTAAATTCAGGGGACCCTTATGTCTTTGGTCCCCTGTATTTTTACAACCAGTACTGGTTCTGAAAAGCCTGATGCTGGTAGTGCTAAATACGGAGGACCCCTATGCTTTTTGTCCCCTGTATTTTCACAACCAGGCCCAGCAGTGAAAAGCTTGGGGCTGGTTGTGTTTTGGGGAGGGAACATCTTTTTTTATTTTACACATTAAATTTTTAACATAGATGGATCTCACTGATGTATCCATGCATCTGAGACTTATTGATTTTATTTTCTCAGTTGCATGCCCAGTACCGGTGAGCCCTCTGATGCCCCTGTGCACTGCCTCACTGCTGCCACTGCTTCGCACCCCCACTGCTGCCGCTACCCCGCACACCTACAGCCTACCTCTGCAGCTGTCTCTCACTCTGCACCTCCCAAACCAACATAATAGTAATTTTAAAGCTTCATATACTGTGAGACTATTGTGTAAAACTGAACAAAGTTGCATAGACTGCATGTGTGTATTCCAATTAGAACACAAATGTGTGAATTAGCAGCTGCACCATTTTGTGAGTGACAGCATTCTCACTCTGTGAGAGTGCTGAATCTGTAGTTAACCACAGGGTGGGATGGCATACCATATCTGTATTGCGCAAGGAACACATCCATTAAGGCATCAGCCTTAATGATCGGAATTTCATTTCATTTTTAAGTTTGAGTGGAAGAAATTCAGTAGGCTTTGTAAAAATTCAGATAATGTCTAAGAAGCCTTAATGGGACATGTGAAACCATAAGGTTTTTTGTCTATGGAATATATATATATATATATATATATATATATATCTATATATATATATATATATATATATATATATATTTTTTTATATCTTGATTTAATTATTTGTGAACATCAATCCATGATGGTTGGGTCTGAATGGAGCAGAATTTATTGGTTACATTGGAATGATGACCATTCCCTTCACAATCTTTAGTTATTGATTCAATGTGACCATACCACCATACATAGCTTCTATCTAAGGGCTTCATTTTCACAGCGCAAAGGAGGCTTCATGCAGTTTTATACAATAGTCTCACAATACAGTATATGGAGCTTTACAATCACTATTACGTTATAATCATACATTAATGTTGAAATAGACAGTGAATCTAGAATACAATGAGTTACCATGTTTCTGCCAACCTTTTAACTGTTATACCAGAGTCTTTAGCTAAAACTTGATAATTTATGGATTCTCCGTTGGTTACTACAATAGTTATTAGAAGCTGATCCACTAATATTGAGTGATACATTTCTTTTTGTTTTACTTGGATAGACTTACATGGTACAGGTACATGTCTGAGTTTGCATTGCATTTTAATTATGGGTGTGCACTGGCCACTTTTCGTGTTTTGGATCTGGATCTTTCTTTGTGTTTTGGAACTGGATTTTTTTGGAAAAAAGCAAAAAACAGCTAAAATCACAGAATTTGTTTTCTTTTGTTCCTATGCTATTATTAACCTCAATAACATTAATTTCTACTCATTTCCAGTCTATTCTGAACACCTCACAATATTGTTTTTAGGCCAAAAGGTTGCACCGAGGTAGTTGGATGACTATGCTAAGCAACACAAGTGGGCGGCACACAGGGCACAGGGCAGCGTACCCCTACACCATACAGGGCAGCCCCTATAAAAATTATTTGATGAAGGGCAGCGTACAACCCACAGGACAGCCCCTGTAAAATTAGTTTGATGAAGGGCAGCGTGCAACCCACAGGACAGCCCCTGTAAAAATTATTTGGATGAAGGGCAGTGTACAACTCACAGGCAGGGGTGTATGTACCCATTGGCCAAGATGGCACTTGCCAGGGGCACCGACCAAAGGGGGGGGCGCCGTCTGGCAGTGCCACCAGCAGCCTAGGGTTGAACTACCCCCGCTAGTCCCCCGGCCGCACAATTGTAGGGCAGACTGTAGTGTGATTTGTCTGCCGACAGCTGTGTTTTTTTTATAGCAGCCAGCCAATGAGAGTCAACAGACTCTCATTGGCTGCTGCGTCATCCACGGAGGGAGCCGGCTGGAGCTCACTCATGAGCTCTGTCTTCTGGCTCCCCCCACAGGAGGTGATAGGAGAGATATCATGAAGTCTCTCCAATAGTGCAAGAGAAGAGTCGGGACTCGGAGTGGACAGCGTGGTCGCGTCAAGAGCGGGGATCAGGTAAGTTGTATTTTTTTTTATTCTTGTGTGTAAGCCTGGCACAGCAGGGGGGGCACTGTACAGGGGGGACCACTACTGGTGGCACTTTAGAGAGGGTGGCTGCTACTGGGGGCACTGTAAAGGGGAGACTACTACTGGGGGCACTGTATAGGGGGGACTACTACTGGGGGCACTGTATAGGGGGGACTACTGCTGGGGGCACTGTATAGGGGAGACTACAGCTGGGGACACTGTATAGGGGCACTACTACTGGGGACTACTAGTGGGGGCACTGTATAGGGGGACTACTACTGGGGGCAATGCAGCATAGGGGGGACTACTACTGGGGCACTGTATAGGGGGGACTACTACTGTGGGCAATGCAGCATAGGGGGTACTACTACTGGGGGCACTATATGGGGGACTACTACTGGGGGCACTGTATAGGGGGGACTACTACTGGGGGCACTGTATAGGGATGACTACTACTGGGGGCACTGTATAATGGGGACTAATACTGGGGGCAATGCAGCATAGGGGGGATTACTACTGGGGGCACTGTATATGGAGACTACTACTGGGGGCACTGCATGGGGGGGAGGGGGGCGCCAGTCCATTACATGGCCAGGGGTGCTTGGATCCCTAGTTACACCCCTGCCCACAGGACAGCCCCTGTAAAAATTATTTTGATGAAGGCCAGCTTACACCACACAGGACAGCCCCTGTAAAAAATATTTTGATGATGGGTAGCATACAACCCACAGGATAGCCCCTGTAAATATTATTTTGATGAAGGGCAGCGTAGAACCCACAAGACAGCACTGTAAAAATTAGTTTGATGAAGGTCAGTGTACAACCCACAGGACAGCCCCTGTTAAAATTATTTTGATGAAGGGCAGCGTACAACCCACAGAACAACCCCTGTAAAAATGAGTTTGATGAAGGACAGCATACTTCCTACAGGACAGTCCCTGTAAAAATTATTTTGATGAAGGGCAGCGTACAACCCACAGGACAGCCCCTGTAAAAATTAGTTTGATGAAGGGCAGCGTATAACCCACAGGACAGCCCATGTTAAAATGATTTTGATGAAGGGCAGCGAACACCACACAGGACAGCCCCTATAAAAATTATTTGGATGAAGGGCAGCTTTTCACACTGGGGCTGGGTGAAGAGAGTACCCCTGTAGGACAGAGCACCCCCTGGACAACACAGCACTACAGCAAGACAGCCAGCCCCTATGGACAGGACAACAGCCAGCCCCTATATGGACAAGGACAACAGTAGCCAGCCAGCTCTTATGTATATGGACAACAGTAGCCAGCCAGCCAGCCCCTATGGTCAGCGTCAGTAACAGCTCCCAGCTCCCTCCCTCTTCACAGTAGCCTGCCAACAGTACTTTATTATTTATAATAAGAAAGACACAACACTGAGAGACAACAGTAGCCAACAGCTCCCAGCTCCCTAAATCTGCACACCACAGCCAGACTGAAAAATTGTAGCGAGCACGGGACCTTTATAGAATCCACAACCCGTGAGTATCCGACAGCGGGATGATGACATTTTGCCTCGTTCCAGGAACTGAGTCTGGCGGGAAAACCCGACTCGGACTCGGTTCACGGTTTGTATCGGGGGGGTTCGGATTTCAGATATCTGAACCCGCTCATCCGTAATTTTAATATACAGTTATGTAGGCATTTTTAATCATTGCACTTTGAATTATTGCATCATCTAATAAGTAATAACCCAAAGTAGAGATGAGCCCTTCAGTTTTGACTCAGTTCTTTTCGCTAAATTAGCTCAAGTTTGGATTACTGCAGTTCGGATTTATCTTATTGGCTATCCAAAATACGTGAGAGCTGTATAATCAATCTGATGCAATTTTTGAGATCCGAACATAACCAAGTAAAACTGAACTGCTCATCTCTAACCAGTGGCGCAACTTGGGTATTTGGTGCCCAGGGCAAGTAAAAAAATGGAGCCCGAAAAAGTGGCCACTGGGGGCATAGCCACTGGAAAATGGGGGCGTGGCCTTATAAAGTGCCCCCAGCAATGGTCCCCCTATGCAGTCCCCATTATATAATGCCCTATGCAGTGCCCCCATTAGTGGTCCCCCCTATGCAGTGCTCCCAGTAGTGCCCCTTATACAGTGCCCCAGTAGTAGTCCCCCCAATGCAGTGCCCCCAGTAGTGCCCCTTATATAGTGCCCCTTGTAAAAGCCCCCCCAGCAGTGCCAAAGACAAACACGTAAAAAAAACCCCACACTTACCTGAATCCCAACTCCTGCTCATGCTCCTGCATCTGCTGTTGCCTTCCGCTCCTCCATCTTCCCGGGCTGGCCTTCTCTGCATTACGGGCAGTGGGCGCAGCAGTCAACTCCGTGCGGTCCGACCTACACCGACCACCCATGTCCTAGACCGCGGTCCGATGGTGCCCAGGACACGAACCCTGCTCGGCCCCCCTAGTTACGCCACTGTCTCTAACCCAAAGTATACACACTTTACCTTGTCGCCTTTTTATTCTAGCACCGTAGAAGTGATTCTGTTTATCAGATGAATCCTTGCTAAATAAAACCATACACTGAAATGCCAAAACAACATACTAAAGTCACAAATCTGGAAATAGTGAGAGCTGTAAGTTTAATGTCATTAGTATTCATAGATGTTCATAGTATTCATAGATGTATAAAAATATTTTGGTTTGCCTGGCTAGTGCATGGAAGAACAAATGGCCATATGCTCAGGCACTATCCATATGCCGATAAAAGGCATCCACAGATGTGGAATATGGAATTTACATGTGAGAGGCTATGAGTGACATTTACTAACATAGGGCCTGATTCAGAGCCGGACGCTCTGACAGAGCGCTCGCTCTGAATCAGGGCCGGCCTTCTGTTTTTTTAGAGCGGCCTCCTGGCCACTCGCATACCTGTGGGTGACCACCCACAGCTATAGCGAGCGGCCAGGAAGATGGTCGCGATGGTCAAGACCATCGCGACCATTGGGCTTGCGACGAGACCCTTGTGGTAGGATCTTGTTGCCGCAAGCCCTAGAGTGCTTTTGGCTCAAACAGAGCCGAAAGCACTCCCACTGACATCACTTGTGATGTCAGTGGGGCCGGCCCCAGACGGTAGGCGTTCATGGGAACGCCTCCATCTGGGCTGCCACACCCCCAGCCCGCCCACCAAAGGGGGCGTGCTGTCACTCAGCATCGACATTGCTGCAGTGATCATAACACTCAGAAAAGCAGTAGGGCATCAGCTACCAAGTGTTAAGTGCCCTTGTGGAGAGTTTTGAGTAGATGATCGTATGAGAGTGAGGGAAGGAAAAGCACATAAGGGAAGAGGGCCCTGCTCCTGAGAGCTTACATTCTATAGGGGGGGGGGAGACAGACAGGGGTGACACAGATAGGGCAGACAGTCAGGAAGAAGCATGTAAGCAGCAGGTTAGGATGAGAGCTGGAAGGCTTTGAAGTAGTGAGTCTTGAGAGCCCGTTTGAAGATTTGTAGAGAGGTGGAGAGTCTGATAGGGAGCGAGTTCCAGAGGTAGGGAGCAGCACGGGCGAGATTTTGGAGGCAGGAGTGGAAGGAAGTGATCAATAGGCAAGAAGGGTGGGATGCATTTGTAGGAAAGGGAGGGAGATTAGTGTGATGTAGATGAAGGTGTGGTGAAGTGAGAGGGAGAGGGAGGTGGGTGCTCAGCTTAGTGGTGGTACATTTGCCACTGCTTGATGCTACTACTCAGCTCTGTACTGTCTGTTTATGTCATTGCATATTTCCATAAAGTGCCACATAGCAGGGCAATTTTCCACTCTGTGATGGCTGCTCCCTGAACATGTGACATCATGAAGTCGCACCAAGGAGGCAGGGCTATAAGGGTCAGGAAGAATACGGGTAGGTTAATTGGCCCCCAACAAAAATTAACCCTAGTGTGTATGTGTGTAAGCATGTGGTAGGGAATATAGATTGTAAGCTCCACTGGGGCAGGGACTGATGTGAATGGGCAGATATGGGCGCTGCGGAATATGTGTGCGCTATATAAATAACTGGTAATAAATAATAATAAATAAGAGTGCCCTGAGCATCCTAAGGACAATCTGAGTGGCTGTACAGGCTGCAGGGTGCTTGCCTGGACCATCCAAGGGATGTCCTGGCAAGCACTGCAGCTGCTCTACAGGCTGCGGGATGCCTTTGTAGGCATCCTGCAAACCAAATGCAGATACCACGGGGCAGCAATGGTGCTTCCTCCTTGGCCTTACGCTTTCGGAGGGGGCACCGATTGCACACCCCTAGTTATGGCCCTGTTTTTATATCATGAGGGAGATGTACTGAGCCTTGGAGAGTGATAAAGTACCAACCAATCAGCTACTAACTGTCAGTTTACAGGCTGTGTTTGAAGAATGACAGCTAGTAGCTTATTGGTCGGTATTTTATCTCTCTCCACTTTATCACTCTATAAGGCTTAGTACCTCCCCCATTATCTCACTTTCTAGACCATTTGCAAAGTCATTATAAAAAGCTTAAAATTAACAGAAACAATACTGAAACCAAGCTCATCAACTTTAGCCCACTTTCAATAATGTCTCTTACAGTCTCTGCTTTCTGTTCCTCTGCTAATTATCTACCCCTACTACTTTTTCTTCAAAGTCCTAATAATCTAATCTTACATACTGTTAAAGAAGCACTAGGAATGAAGTAGATTGTGTATACTGTATGTACTGTATGTCACTGTTTCTATCTTATGTCGTTTAAGCTCAGAGGAAATTTAAGTGTGTGTTGAAAAGACTTTTTTTGAATATGCTGTTGAGGAGAGAGGGCAGGCCTCCGTACAACTACTGTGTGTGCTGGATATGGTTCCCCTACAAGCACAGTATATCGGTAGTTTATGTTAATTAAATAAGGAGAGGCCAGGATTTATTTAGTTGTTTTTACTTGCTCATTTAATGCCTAATGACATGTTATAGTATAATTTTCCCTTCTAGGAATATAACAGCACTCCTATGGTAATTTCCATCCAAAGGAATTTCCCATGCTTACAGCATCTGTGGGGATGACCAACACATGGTTCACTGGCAGTCTGTGAAACTAGGCATCTCTGAATAAGCTATCAAAGGTGACAAAGAGCAGGCCTCTGAAGTATACATCAATGCTTATACTCAGGGATTATGTAAATAATTTTATTTTAGGAGTTATTTTGACCAGATGTATTGTGACCTAAGTATCCTCATTAAGTCATTATCATGACAGGGCCTATGAAGAGTTAGGGCCTGGCTCCCTTTTGTGGTATCAAGCTCTGAACTGTGGGAACATAACATACAAAATCCCCAGTGCTGTGACTCATGTAGAGATGGTAGAAGGCACCTGTGTCAAAGCCCCAGAAGAATAATTTAGCAGGAAGACTAAGTATAATCTAAATAAGAAGACACAGCCACTGACACCCAGTAAGAGGTAGGTATTGAGTGGCTGTCATGTTAAACTCTATCATATGCCCATTGATATTTATCTTATCTGTCTGTATCTATCTTCTATATTGTATCAGTATCTGATTCCCATAGAAAACTGCTCAGCAGCATATTTTTTGGTTTGCCGTGTAATTCCTTTTTGTTCTTACTCTGTGTATATGGATATCTGCATCAATGTGCCTAGGTTTATCATACTTTCCCTTTAAACCGGAACACTTATGAATTACACAAGCTCTGTGGCTCATAAAAATGGGAAGCAGTCGGGAAGCCGACTGATGAAATCCCGACCGCCGGCTTCCCGACTGTCTAATCCCGGCAAGGTACTAATGACAGGCGTCAAAATCCAGACGCCTGTCGTTAGACGTACTGATCAAAGGTAAGCCGGTTGCGGACAGCCGTGCTTTTATGTTAGGGGCTCCCTGGGGAGATTTAGGGTTAGGCACCCTCCCAAGAGGTTAGAGTTAGGCTAGAGGAAGGGGGTGTTAGGGTTAGGCATCCACGGGGGGAGCTTAGGGTTAGGCACCCCCCTGGGAGATTTATGGTTAGGCTGCGGGGAAGGGGGGTTAGGTTTAGGCACTTAGAGGGGGGTTAGGGTTAGGCACTTGGGGAGGGAGGTTAGGGCTAGGCACCCCTAAATGAGGGTTAGGGTAGGGAATTAGGTTAGCAATACTACCAACGATTGGGATTTTCACCTCTGCCGGGCTGCCGTTGTCGGGATTAGAACCGCCGGCCATGCAGCCGGTGGTAAATCATGCTAATTCCGATTAAAATCAGGTGAAATGCAGGCTTAATGTCCACCAGCCACAGAACCTGTGTAATTCATATGTGTCCTGGACACTCCCTCACTGAACTGTGATCAAATATTCTGGTTCAGAGGCATATCTTTTACCCCTTGTATAACATATGATGTGAATTATTAGTAAACCTTGCATATATGTTACACACACAGATACAGCTCTGCATGGAGAAAACAGGTTATTTTAGTAGTTTCTTTTCGGTAATTTACATATTATTTACCTTAAACTCTGAATCAGCACCCAAATCTACAATTGTGCTATTTCAGTTATATATTAATGTACAAACTGAT
Organism: Taudactylus pleione; assembly: GCA_031769625.1. Taxonomy (NCBI): domain Eukaryota; kingdom Metazoa; phylum Chordata; class Amphibia; order Anura; family Myobatrachidae; genus Taudactylus; species Taudactylus pleione. The sequence goes on from JAUIMM010000221.1 coordinate 1,131,220, forward strand.
TGTCTTGCATAAATCACTAATTTAATATATATTAATTTAATTAATACTAGAGATGAGCGGGTTCGGTTCTCAGTGATCTGAACCCAACAGAATTTCGGCGATCCGGGGCGATCCGAGCGAAGCTCGAATCTCCCTGCCTGCCCCGGATCCCTCATCCAATCAAAACCTTGCGACCCCCCTGTCAGGTTGTGAGGTTTGTATTGAGCGGGCTTAACGCTGATTGGCTGAGAGAGCCGTCTGTCACGTCAGCGTTAAGCCCATTGAAAATGCCCACAGAAGAAGAAGAAGATGGCGCCCGCCATCTCCCGCCACCTGACACTGCTGGCACCCCCCATTGCCGACACCGCTGGCACCTTCACTGGCAGCATCCCACGCTGCCGACGCCAACACTGCCGACACCACCGGCACCCCTGCACTGTTGCCCCACGTACTGAGGACACCGTCAGCGACCCCCACACTGCCAACACTCCCACACTGAGGACACCACCAGCATCCCTGAACTGCCGACACTGTCAGCACACATGCACTGAGGACACCGCTGGCAGCCCCGCTCTGCTGACACCATCAGCACCCTGCATTGAGAACACCCCTGCACTGCCAACACAGTCAGCAAACCTGCACTGAGGACACCGCTGGCACCCCTGCTCTGGTGACACTGCCGGTACCCTTCACTGAGAACACTGCCAGCACCGCAGCACTGCCATTCTATGTACTGAGGACACCGCCAGCAACCCCCGCATTGCTGACACAGCCAGCAAACCTGCACTAAAGACACCGCCGGCACCCCTGCACTGGCAACACAGCTAGCAAACCTGCACTAAAGACAACGCTAACAGCCCCCCTCTGCTGACACCGCCGGCACCCTGCATTGAGAACACCCCTGCACTGTCGACACAGTCAGCAAATCTGCACTGAGGACACTGCTGGCACCCGTGCTCTGGTGACACTGCCAGTATCCTTCACTGAGAACACTGCCAGCACCGCAGCACTGCCATTCTATGTACTGAAGACACCGCCAGCAACCCCCGCATTGCCGACACAGCCAGCAAACCTGCACTAAAAACACCACTGGCACCCCCGCACTGCCAACACAGCCAGCAAACCTGCACTAAAGACACCGATGGCACCGCCGCACTGCCGACATCACCAGTACCATTCACTTTGGACACTGCCAGCATCGCAGCACTGCCATTCCATGTACTGAGGACACCGTCAGCAACCCCACTTTGCCAACACTGCTGTCACAGTAAGTGCACTATTGGTGTATCCAACCCACACTGTATAACACACTGTATCCATGTTGGAAATTAGAAGCTGAACTGCCACATGTTAGTGCCGCCCACTGTGTCACTTAGCTTAGTCAGCCAACTATCTGGATGCAACCTTTTGGCCTTAACTAGATGAAGTAAATAATATTGTGAGGTGGTCAAAATTGATTGGAAATTACTGGAAATAAATTATATTGAGGTTAATTATACTGTAGGAACAAAAGCAGGCCCATTTTATGTGATTTTAGCTGTTTTTAGGATTTTTTAAAGAAAAAATCCAGATCCAAAACCAAAACAGGAAAACAAAACTCAGAGGTGAGGTTTTGGCAAAACCAATCCAGATCCAAAACCAGGGGGGATTTAGATCCAAAACCAAAACACGAGGGTCAGCGCACAACTCTAATTAATACATGTACTGTAACATATGAGAATAAGTACAGTTACAGTATTAATAGCAGGGGTGTATCTATAATGAGTGCAGGGTGTGCGGGGAACATGGGTCCCTAGGTCCAGGGGGGCCCCGCACCGCACACCCTGCATTCATAATATTACTTACCTCTCCGGAGTCCCATGTCGGCGCGGGGGTCCGGCGGCCATTTTCCTGGTGACCTGTGCATACACTATAGACTCTGGGCACACTCTAGTGCCCAGAGTCTATAACTCTGGCGCTGACCACGCACAGCTCAGTGTGCTGCCGGCCGCCGGGCGGAGAGGAGGGGGCCCGTGTCGAAGACTGCACACAGGCCCCCTCCTCTCTAGAAACGCCCCTGATTAATAGTGGTAAATTTATGCATAAGCATTTGGGTACGTCATTTAATTAAATTATTTAATTACATTTAAACAATATTAATACACATGTAAACAATATTAATACAGTACAAAAAATAGTAATAGAATTATATAGCACTACCAAGAGTATTCATTGAGTATTTAATAAAAACTAAACATTGTATTTAATCCTATTAGGATTAACTTTGACAACTCTGATAAAAGCTTGAAAAGCTGCCACCCAAAGAAGAGAGGGGTTCTCCAGTTGTTTGGGACACATGGAAGCATGATTTTATTGAGGGAGTGCAGGTAGGATTACCTGAAACCTATAATTACATTTTTGTTTGGGATGAATTATCCTTCAAAACAAGACAAGATCACATTGACTGGTCTATTAAATAGCGTGCTTACAGACTTGCCTACTGTACTGATGCAATTATTCATGTCTTTTTTTATTTATAGCACTAACATATTCTGTGGTGTTTAGCATGCTAGACAGGATGTTTATCATGCTATCCAAACTAAATAACTTGCTAAACATACTCATTAGCATTTTAATTGCTATAACCACTGGAGCCTCTGCCAAAAGGCAGAGGGGAGACATTTTCTTTCATTTTAAATGCTCTGTAGTTAACAAAGGAGGACCAATCTCATGGGAGGCCACTGATAACTTTTTCATAGACAGCAATAGCACACGTAATCTCTGTGGCCCAAGAAAACCATTAGTTACACAGAAGAATTGAATTTTATCTTTAAAAAGGTACATTCATGTGTTCCATTTTCATTTTTCTGTTTGGATTGACATTAGGAGGTGCCTGTCCATAAATACCATTATAAAAATCCCACCTGACTGGGCATTACCATCATGCAATGGGGCATAACTATGAGTTTATAAATACTAGGCTGCTCTTCAGCCCCTTCCCACCTTCTTCATATACATTGGTAATACTGTTGATGGACACAGCTTCCTCTTCACAAGCAGAACAGTGTGAAGCAGGACATACCGGGATGTAGTCTGGAAGCCGACGGTCTAAATGACGACCGCCGGCTTCCAGACTCTCTAATCCCAGCGTGGTACTAATGACAGGCGTCAAAAACTCAAGACCTGTCATTAACCATACACCGGAAGACCGATGCCTGGCATACCGAACAAAGGTAAGCTGGGTGCGGACAGCCGCGTGGGGGGGGTTTAGGTTTAGGGCTCCCGGAGGGATTAGTGCTTGCCACCCCCCTCGGGAGGGTTAGGTTTAGGCTAGGGGAAGGGGGGTTAGGGTTAGGCCCCACCGGGGGACTTAGGTTTTGGGCAATGGGGAAAGGGGGGTTAGGTTTAGCCACTTAGAGGGGGGATTAGGGTTAGGCACTTGGGGGGAGGTTAGGGTTAGGCACCTCTAAGGGAGGGTTAGGGTTAGGGGGTAGAATTAGGTTAGCGATATTTACCTTAGGGACGATCGGGATCTTCATCCTTGCAGGGCCGCCGCTGTCAGCGGTAATACCTACTACACCTGGACATACCTGCAGGGACAGTGTGTCATGGCCAGGGTGTTTCAGCATGGCGCTAGGCGAGTGTTACCTGTGAGGTCATTGTGGCGCAGGCTGTCTGGTGGCAGAGCTGGTGTCTGGCGGGGGGCTTTGGCTGCGCGCGTTGTTGTGCGGGCCTGTTGTCACTCTGCGCTGGTAAGGCCTGGCGGCGTCTCCATTCCGTTTGGCATGGGCGCCGCCATCTTGCCTTCTGGCCATGTGATACGGCTGCCCAATCCTGGTGAGTCACATGTTCCCTCCGGCCAGTAACAGCACGGCATGGGGTATTTAGGAAGGGTCAGTGCCTTCCTTCTTTGCCAGTGCAACGTGTATCTCAGCCTAGCTGAGAGGGAGTTCTCTGTGCTTATCCTGTTCCTGTGAATTCGCTGTCTGCCAGTCTGCCTGTCAGCTCCTAGCTCCCACTGGACTACCCCGCTTCCTCCATCACCCTTGCCCATACCTGAGTGCCTGAGCCTGCTGACATCCTGCGCTTCAGTTCACTACCTGCATACCTGGCTTGATTATTTTCAGTTCACTACCTGCATACCTGGTTTGATTATTTTCAGTTTCACTACCTGCACACCTGGACAGCTCTAATTGTTTCTACTTGGACATTAACACTTTTACTCCCACCACAGAACTCTTGTGCACATTTCTATATTCCTGGACTTTTATTTACTGCCACATTATATGTCTACTCAAGCACTTATTAAAAATCCTAATTTTATTTTCAAATCTGCTTCTGTGATCGCTCCTGCTACCACCCCGGGTCCACAAACAACCCAGAACATAACACAGTGGAGACAAAGGCCTGTCTGAGTGCGACAGTCACCAAAATAAAGATTGCAACACCAGAAACAGGATAGTTGGCAAACTGTCCTATTCTCTCCTACCTGCTCTTGTAGCTTTCATTACCTGCTGCTGCTGCTCGTGTTTTAAGCTTATTTGCTGCTCATCTGGATCTAGGAATGTTGGAACCCTATTTTACAAATGAAAAATGGAAAGCGTAGAAATTAGGGAACTCTTTAGGCCTCCATAAATCCCCAAGAGGCCCTACAGATAAATCAATGGCCCTGAAGTGCAATAATTAGCAATCCCCACCTGACACCAGTCCCAACATAAACACAATAATTCTCCCATCCCATCATTACAATAAATAGTATTCCAATTTAATAAATGGCTGCTGCTACTAATTTACTAAATAATTTTTCTGCCAAGCTATCTGAAAGGACCGATTGCGACATTTTACAATGGATGGTGGAAGAGGATTTAGAAAATCTCTCCTCTAAACAAAATTAAAAGAGAGCCAACCGTGCCGAAGCCGAATTGTGTATCTTTGTTGCAACGCGATGCTACAAAACTGCTTCACGAAACTGCATTGATTAATATGATATGCTGCACTTGTATATGTGTGCAACTGAGTCTGACTCTGTAGAACAGAACTCGGTGTAAAAATAAGCCGTGGTCCTGCATTGTAGCACTTCTTATTAGAGATGTTCGCTGACCCCTGTATTTAGGTTTAGGTTTTGGATTTGTATCTCCTTTGTGTTTTGGATCTGGATTTGGTTTTGCCAAAACCACCCTTGCGTGTTTTGGTTTTGATACTGGATCTGTATTTTTTTCTAAAAAATCATAAAAACAGCTGAAATCATATAATTTGGGCCTGAGTTTGTTCTTGCAGTATTATTAATCTCAATAACATTAATTTCCATTCAGTTTATACCACCTCACAGCTCACAATATTGATTTCATGCAGTTTAGGCCAAAAGGTTGCACCAAGCTAGCTGGCTGCCAAAGCTAAGCGACAGCAGTGGGCATTACAAACATGTGGCAGCTTCCAACATGGCACATCCAGGAAACAGCACTGCAGTTGCAGACATTATGGCAGTTTAATAAACTAACTAAAACACACTAAGGGTATGGCCTGTGGCATCACAGTACTTGTGTTATGGATACATACTGGGGTATGGCCTGAGGCCAGTGGCATCACAAGGGGGTGCTGGCCGCACCCGGGTGTCAGCTGCCAAGGGGTGACACCAAAGTGCCAACTCCTCCTCAGTGACAGGAGCCAGGTGCTGCACTGTAGCATTATGTGCAGCACTCTGCTCCTGTCACAGTGAGGGAGCCAGAACTGCTCACAGAGTGGTCCTCGGGGGCAGTTTGCACCTCCCGGACCCACCTGTAGTGATTACAACAAAGGTCTTGGCTGTGGGGTCATGCTTTCTTCTCGCAATGTCACGTACCTTATCCAAGAGGCCAAAAGGTTCTTTACCAATGCGCTGCAGAGAGGGCAGTCCGCACCTCCCGAACCCCCCTGTAGTGATTACAACAAAGGTCTTGGCTGTGGGGTCATGCTTTCTTCTCGCAAGGTCACGTACCTTATCCAAGAGGCCAAAAGGTTTTTTACCAATGCGCTGCAGAGAACAGCGCTTAACAGCCCTCCCCGCACCAGGTGTCACCATGGGGAGGGATACCATGCTTGAGGCATCACAGTCCTTGTATTATGGATACAAACTGTGGTATGGCCTGAAGCATCACAGTACTTGTGTTATGGATACACACTAAGGGTACGTCCTGAGACGTCACAGTACTTGTGTTATGGATACACACTAAGGGTACGTCCTGAGACATCACAGTACTTGTGTTATGGATACACACTAAGGGTACGTCCTGAGGCGTCACAGTACTTGTGTTATGGATACACACTAAGGGGTAAATTTACTAAAGTGAGAGATTTTAGAAGTGAGTTTTAGAAGAGATGTTGCCTGTAGCTCTCCGGCTTAACTAGAACTACCTGTTACGAATTCTGATGCCTACTCCATGTGAGACAACAAGAACCCAGCTAGCGAGATCTTCCACCAATAACAGCCGCCTGTTGTTCCCTTAGAACTAGGATACGTTCACCGGTACTTAGACAGCTGCCTGGACTTATGCTTGAGGTAGTAGCGGCTCACATGGAGATAAAAGGGATTTCAATAGGTCAAAATGTACAGTTAGGGCTGACACAGTTGATGGTGATAAGAATATTGATTGTGCGGCTATAGTGCCAATAGTGTGGCAATAGCTGTTAGAGTACTGTTTGCATTTAAAATGGCTTGGGAGCTGATGGTCCGGTAGGAAAGCCGTTGGTGCGGCAATGGTGCAGATGGTGTGGCTCTAGCTGTGAGAGTACAGTTTGGTTTTTGGACAATGGCTTGGGAGCCGATGGTGCTGCAATTCTGCCGATGCTGCGACAATTGTGCCGATGCTGCGGCTATAGCTGTAAGAGTACAGTTTGGTTTTTTGGACAAAGGCTTGGGAGCCGATGGTGTGGCAATTGTGCCGATAGTGCGGCAATGGTGCCGATGGTGCGGCAATAGCCATCGGTGCAGCTATAGCCGTAAGAGTACAGTTTGGTTTTTGGAAAATGGCTTGGGAGCCAATGGTGCGACATATGTGCCGATGGTACGGCAATGATGCCGATGGTGCGGCAATAGCCGTTGGTGCGGCTATAGCCGTGAGAGTACAATTTGGTTTTGTAGAACAGATGGCAGTATGGGGGCTGCTTGGTGCAGCTGGAAGCCATATGGAGATAGCTGAGCAGACAGCAGCACGGGGGCTGCTAGATGCGGCTAGGAAGCCATATGGAAGTTCAGTAAACAGATGGCAGCACAGGGGCTGCTTGATGCAGCTAGGAAACTGAATGAGGATTTGCTGAACAGAAGGCAGCCCGGCGGCTGCTTGGTGTGGCTAGGAAGCCAAATAGGTGTTCTTATCAACAGGAGAACAGGAACAACCTGACTATGTAGCCAGGCCGAGGGAACTCAGACACTCTATAGTCAGCACAGCTGCAATAGTCAAGTGAGTATAAATAGGCTGAAGTCCCAATCAGGTTTGCACTTGTGGAATACACATCAATTCCTGAGGCATGCCGATCACCTAGCAACTGGAAGAACTGGAGTAACCCTGTCCTGTCTCGGCATATTGTCAGAAAGTGTCAAGTTGTGACCGCGACTTGTAACAGTACCCCCCTTGACGTGGGGTTGAAGAACCCTCAGAACCTGGTTTGCCTGGAAAATCCTGAAAGAAACATCTTCTCCACCTGGGAGCATGTAGTGCAAAATCAGGAACCCAGGAACATGTCTTCGGACCATAGCCCTTCCAGTGGACTTAAAATTGTAGACTTCCCCTGGAAATTCTTGTGTCCAAGATTTTCTCCACTATGAACTCATGTTGACCATGGACCATGACTGAAGCAGGCCTGGAAGAGGACCTGAGTTTGAATTTTGCTGAAGAGAAGACCGGTTTGAGCAAGGAACAATGGAAAGTATTATTGATACAGAGAGAGTTGGGTAATTGAAGTTTGAAGGCTACTGGGTTCATCAGTGAAATAATTCGAAATGGACCAATAAACCTTGGACCCAACTTCTGTGTTGGTTGGTGGAGCTTGATGTTTTTGGTGGAGAGCCAAACCAAATCACCCTTCTTAAATCCACATGACCTTCGATGTTTATTAGCAGAATCTTTGGAGCGGAGAGATACCTTCCGAACGCTTTGATGAACCTTATTCCAAATATAGAAAATAGATTGATGGTCTTTCGCAACTTAAGTAAATGTTAGGGACTCTAAAATATGGTTTGCTGCTGCTCTGGAGGATGCCTGACTTCATCCAGTAAAAGACAATATATAAGTATTTACCAGGTGCTGCGCACAACCTCTATACTACATGGTATATAATTTTGAATATAGATGAATGTGAGTAGGCAGGAAATATTATAGAAAGGTATTTATTGAGAGACTACAATTGTTATTGTTAAAATATATTACAGTGTGTTAGTGTGTCTTGTACACATACGTGAAAAGAGTATAGGTGTACCCACAATTTCAAGTTCAATTTCCAACGTAAAAAACTGCTGCCAGACTTGCATGGGTAGCCAATATTAATAAACAATGAATGGAAAAACCAAGAAAAAAAGAAAGAAAAAAAAAGGAAATAATGGGTTTAGCAAACTGATTAAATGAATAGGTCACCTGTGCCGTATGACCACCAATATCAGTACACATGTGAGTGTATATAGATGACAAAAATCTGGGTGTGAGAGATATATAGTGGCGTCCCGCTGATCTCTATTTCAGTACCTTGAGTAATGTTCCAAACACGATGTGAACGTTGCCCGGGGTGAATCTTCTTGCGATCCGGGGACAACCAGCTTGAGCCTGCAGCGGGGATCACTCTGAGCTGCGGCGCACTATTCTGCACGAGCACGGACACTGCCCCTGTGACCAGGGACAGGGCCGGCGATCGTGCTCGAGTGCACCAGCAAGCGAGTGAGGTGCCGACGGTCCTGGCTCTGATCAGGCCGGGGGCCGTGGACGCTACCCTAAACAGAGGATACTTACCCGGATGGGCTCAGCTGACTGTCCGTCTTCCTCCTCCATTGCGAGCTCGTGACGGTCTTTCCTTCCTTGCCGGTGGTGGATGTTAGTTGATATGGTGATGGGTGGGTATGGATGGTTCGGCACAAAGGTGAGGGGTGATCAGGGTGTCCGACTCCAATGCGTTTCGACCTGTTCGGTCTTCCTCTGGGAGCATATAGTCAGTCTGTGAAGTTCATGGATCTTAAATGTCGCTGTCTTCCTTGTGGTTGGTTAGTGAAATGACATCATCATGTTCTGATTGGCTTAAAATTACTGTGGTATATGAACGGCTTGTGTTTACCCAGGTTACTATGGTGATTAGTCAGAAGTCTTACGCTTACTTGTATTCGTGGATAGGATAGTTAATATCCTCCTTTCCAACATACTCTCAAAAGGTGGAGTGCATTGGTTATAATAAACGGTAACTTTGAAACATTGACATTAACCGCTTAAGCTGTGGATTGATCTATTACATATAGGTTATGTCGAAGCCATGTAATGGATGCAATTCCCATACAGGTACTTCTGTGGTGTTGGATGGGTTAATCCCTTCTAATTTATATCTCTGCTTTGTGTTTAAATAGTACCAGTCCTGCATGGAGTTAATCCTATTGATGTATGCGGACCCAATTTAACTGTAATTATTCTAATTCCCTAAATGTTCTTATTGATAAAAAAGTAATATACATATATATACACACATACAGTACATATATAGTATTCCTAGGTGTTTTTAATTTTAGCTGTTAATGCAGAGATTAGCTCAATCCCACAAAGTATAATCAGGACTTAACTCATACAGTACAGATATGAGAGTGAGGTGTATATAGAAAACAAGTTAACATGTACCGTATGATTAGGATTGGGATTGATATTGTTTCTTGAAGAATTCATACATACTAGGTGTATTTTTTGTAGGATCAAACCTAACTTACTCTTGTGGTATAGAAATTAATTTATTTGTAGGGGAAGGGTACTTGAAATGGTATTTGTATATATACAAGTATAACGTGTTTCCATATCACTGGTAATGCTGATAGGAAACAGTTATGGGAATCCTATGGATGGTAATTCTACCAACATGATAATGTATAGGATTATTGTTTGCATATTAAAGATCTAATTTCGTTATCACGATTCAACCCTTTAGGGTGGAATGTTTGTAATTCATACATTCACCCTAGTTCTTCTTTGTTTATATGGTATTCAAAATCCCCCCCTCTCCAATTGGGTCTTACGGTTTGTAATGCTAGAAAGCTAAGATCTTTTGTATTGCTGTTATGATGATCATAGAAATGTTTTGATAGGTTGTGACTCTCTAGCTTCTTATTGATATTCCTGACATGTTCGGCTAGCCTAATTTTCAAAGGTCGGGTAGTTCTCCCTAAATACTGCTTGGGACATGTGCATTGTAGAAGGTAGATCACATTTTTATCGTTGCATGTGAGTGTCTCTTTGATTGTATGTGTCTTTCCTGTTACACATGATGTGAATGTCTTTGTAGGTTTTGTACTTATATTGTCAGTGTTTTTGCATCCTGAACATGAATGACAGTGAAAGAAACCTTTTTGTACTTCACATAGAGTGGTATGTTTTGTTTTTTTGGGGGGAATGTGATTCCTTACTAGTTTTGACTTCAGATCTGGCGCCTTCTTGTATGTTATTCTGGGTCTATCAGATATGTGTCCAACCAATAAATCATCCTCCAGAAGTATGTTCCAATATTTTTTGAGAATTTTTTCCAATTGTGTGCTCTGTTTAGAGTACTGTGTGATAAACCGGACCTCCTCATTGCGTACTTTATTTTGTTTGATTTTTGAATCCTTGTAATTAAGTAGGTCATCTCTATTTTTCTGTTGTAGTAATTTTAATGATTCTTGTATTAGATTACTCGAGTATTTCTTTTCTTGGAATTGTGTAGAGAGTTCTTTACTTTGTTCCAAGAAATCCATTTGTCTAGAGCAATTTCTTTTTAGACGTAGAAATTGGCCTTTTGGTATTGAATTAAGCCAATTCGGGTGATGCCAGCTGGTTGAGAGGATAAAACTATTTACATCTACTGTTTTTTTATGGGTGTTTGTATGTAACTGTTTGTTTTTTATAAAAATATTAAGGTCCAGGAATACAATGTCAGTCTTACTATAATTGGCTTTGAAAATCAAATTGTTTGAATTTATGTTGATATTTGTTATGAAATTGTTGAGGGAATCTTCATCACCCTTCCATATGAATATTACGTCGTCTATATAGCGTTTCCAGAGCACGAGGTTTGCCCCAAGTTCCTGATCTTTCCAGATATGATGTTCTTCCCACCAACTCATGAAGAGGTTGGCGTAACTTGGGGCAAACCTTGTGCCCATCGCTGTGCCATTAGTCTGTAGAAAAAAATGGTTGTCATACCAAAAGTAATTATGTTTTAAAATATATTCAATACTTTGTAGGATGAATTCAAGTTGTTGTTGTGGTAATTCTGAATCTTGTTCTAAATGATATCGGATACTAGTGATCCCTTGTTCGTGATTTATGATTGAGTATAGAGATATCACGCCTGTAGTGACTAACCAATAGTCATCTTCCCAATTAATTTTTTGCAATATGTTTAAAATTTGTGTGGTGTCCTTAAGATATGCTTTTTGTTTATGTACATAAGGTTGAAGTATTGAATCTAAATATTCTGACAAGTTGAAGGTTAGTGATCCTATCCCTGAGATTATGGGTCTTCCTGGGGGGTTAGTTGGGTTCTTGTGAATCTTAGCTAGGTAGTAAAAAACCAGAATAATCGGATGGTTTGTGGTTATAAATTTATGTTCTGACTTTGTAAGGGTGCCAATTGTTAAACCTTTCTGAATATGTTTGTCCAGTTTCTTTTTGAATGACTCTGTTGGATCATGATTTAATTGTTGATATGTCTGGGTATCTTTCAATAACCTAATAGCTTCTGTGTGATAGTTGTCTGTATTTAGAATGACTATCCCTCCCCCTTTGTCAGCTGGTTTTATGACAATAGAATGTGTTTCTTGAAGATGTTGTGATGTTTCACGTTCTTTTTTGGTTAGATTACTCGTCCTGGTTTTATTTAAATCCAATCTCGATATGTCTTTCTCTACCATATGTATGAAGGTCTCTATCTGCGATCCTTTAAGATGACTTGGGTAGAAAAAGGATGCTGGTTTCAGATTTGTATGTCTGAAGGGGTCTGTATTGGTATTGGTTGAGTTTCTAATTTCTGCTGAAGTTGTTGACATATAATATTTTTTAAGTGTAAGTTTGTGTGCAAACTTATGCAGATCTAAATACGTATTAAATTTATTGATATTATTGGAGGGGGCAAATTTAAGTCCTTTGTCAAGTAACTTTAGATGGTCATCTGTAAGTATAGTGGTACTTAAGTTGAAAATACCCTGTCCCACTGTGTTTTGTTGGCTTATGGTTTTCGTTTTATTTGATTTGTTTGATTTTCCACCTCTACATCCTCTTCTAGTTTTTCTAATTTTTTTTTTGTTGATTTTGGGGTGTTGTGGTGCTGTATGGGGTCTGGAGGGATCAATATTAATGTGACTTGATCTAAAAAAGTTTCCTGCTCTTGTGATACACATATTGGAAAAGATCTTCTTGTGTCTCTGTAAGTCACATTTTCTGTGGATGATGTTGGCACAGTTACATTTGTTTTGGGAACTTGGTTGTTTCCTGGAATTGATGTTTCGTTGGTTTTGTTGATAGACCAACCTTTGTCTATAGACTGTCTGGCTATTGTGTCATATTCTGGGGCATTATCTATTTCATAAATAGAAAAAGACTGACTCAAATAATCCTCTACACTGTCTGCAGATGAGAATGTTGAGTCATCCAAATTGAAGTCTAATTCTGTCACAATTGGTATCTGCGAGTTACCTGTATCAGGTGATGAACTGGAATCACTGGAGGCCGGCTGGACTGGAACCATGGGTAACATGAATAGCTCTTTTATTAGAAGAAGTGGGTAGCAGTGAGAACTGCCTTTGGTGATGAGTGACTGGAACTGGAAACTTGAGGTGTAGGAATGAGACCAGAAGGAACTTGGAGGGACCGGACTGGGACCGGCAGGTAGGCTGACTGGGCTGGTCGGGTTACTAGTAGATGGGCTTGCAGACGGATGGTAGCATAGAAGCTACTTGTTGTGGCTTGGGAGGCCGTGGGTAGATGTTGGTAGCTGGGTGGCTACGTGGAGCGGCTAGAGAGCCGTGGGAGAGAGATGGTAGCGTGGAAGCTACTTGGAGCAGCCTGGGAGCCGTAGGTGAGAGATGGTAGCATGGAAGCTACTTGGAGCGGCCTGGGAGCCATAGGTGAGAGATGGTAGCGTGGAAACTACTTGGTGTGGCCTGGGAGCCGTAGGTGAGAGATGGTAGCGTGGAAGCTACTTGGTGCGGCATGGGAGCCGTGGATAGCAGAGCGCAGCAGGCTTATGGATAGCACAGGTCTAGGAACCAGCAGGAGCCTGGGACATACTGGTACACAGAGGTACAGCTATAGCACAAGTAGCACACCACGGAACGTAACTAGATCTTCAAGCACTGAGTGCTATTAGAGGAGGATCTATATACCTATAGTCTGGCAGCGATTGGTGGATACAGACAGGTGGTCTGGCAGTATCATTCAGAGTGGAGCAAGGCACAACATGCAGAGGGAGTAATCATCTCTGCAGCCCTTGAGAATCAGGACCACACCTGTGATTCCAATTAAGACTAGCAATGCTCACAGACAGAGCAGAGTCCAGGTGTTTAATCAGTGTGGGGGGAGAGCAGTCTGCACACACAGAGATGTTACAGCCAGCATGATTCAGCCAGAGCATATGTCCCTGGAGAATTACAAACACAGATCCATGGAGCAGCTGGCAGAGTTAGTCACAAAAGGTAAAAACTAGCCAGGATCGTGACAAATTCTAGTTTGTTACGTATTCCATTATGGGTCTCTGTTTTTGTATGTATTTGTCTCATGTATTCTTGATACATTAAATTTAGTTTCTTGTATATTGGAGTACTTTTGGTATTAGTCAACTTGAATGTTTGTTTATTCAAATAATGGTTTCTGTTTATACTTTTTATTATTTTTTTTTTATTTATCCCCAGTTTATCTCTGAGAATTTTTCCTTCCTTTTTTTCTATTAAACCAGTTTCCCCTTTTTCTATTCTCTTTAATGTTAAGTTTGAAAGAGTAATAAACTCTGGATCTAATTTATATGGGTCTAATTGTTGGTCTAGATTGTCAATTTCCACCTTTAATTCGTCTAGTTGTTCCTTGTGATGGTCTATTGAGAGCTGTATTAGTTTAAATGAGCAATCCTTTAAGATATTTATTATCCCATTTGGTCATGAATTCTATATCATCATGGTTACAGGTAGGTGTTTTGTTTACATGTAACCCTTTAGGTATGATGTGATTGTCAGTATACCATTTGAGAGTATGTGTATCCCACCATAGACGTGTTTCTTTTGTCAATCAATTTTTCTAGCTTGAGGAAGGTGTCAGAGAATTTGTAAATTGTTAATTAGGCTAGCCGAACATGTCAGGAATATCAATAAGAAGCTAGAGAGTCACAACCTATCAAAACATTTCTATGATCATCATAACAGCAATGCAAAAGATCTTAGCTTTCTAGCATTACAAACCGTAAGACCCAATTGGAGAGGGGGGATTTCGAATACCATATAAACAAAGTAGAACTAGGGTGGATGTATGAATTACAAACGTTCCACCCTAAAGGGTTGAATCGTGATAACGAAATTAGATCTTTAATATGCAAACAATAATCCTATACATTATCATGTTGGTAGAATTACCATCCATAGGATTCCCATAACTGTTTCCTATCAGCATTACCAGTGATATGGAAACACGTTATACTTGTATATATACGAATACCATTTCAAGTACCCTTCCCCTACAAATAAATTAATTTCTATAACACAAGAGTAAGTTAGGTTTGATCCTACAAAAAATACACCTAGTATGTATGAATTCTTTAAGAAACAATATCAATCCCAATCCTAATCATACGGTACATGTTAACTTGTTTTCTATATACACCTCACTCTCATATCTGTACTGTATGAGTTAAGTCCTGATTATACTTTGTGGGATTGAGCTAATCTCTACATTAACAGCTAAAATTAAAAACACCTAGGAATACTATATATGTACTGTATGTGTGTATACTTTTTATTATTTTTTTTTTATTTATCCCCAGTTTATCTCTGAGAATTTTTCCTTTCTTTTTTTCTATTAAACCAGTTTCCCCTTTTTCTATTCTCTTTAATGTTAAGTTTGAAAGAGTAATAAACTCTGGATCTAATTTATATGGGTCTAATTGTTGGTCTAGATTGTCAATTTCCACCTTTAATTCGTCTAGTTGTTCCTTGTGATGGTCTATTGAGAGCTGTATTAGTTTAAATGAGCAATCCTTTAAGATATTTATTATCCCATTTGGTCATGAATTCTATATCATCATGGTTACAGGTAGGTGTTTTGTTTACATGTAACCCTTTAGGTATGATGTGATTGTCAGTATACCATTTGAGAGTATGTGTATCCCACCATAGACGTGTTTCTTTTGTCAATCAATTTTTCTAGCTTGAGGAAGGTGTCACAGAATTTGTAAATTGTTAATTAGGCTAGCCAAACATGTCAGGAATATCAATAAGAAGCTAGAGAGTCACAACCTATCAAAACATTTCTATGATCATCATAACAGCAATGCAAAAGATCTTAGCTTTCTAGCATTACAAACCGTAAAAGACCCAATTGGAGAGGGGGGATTTCGAATACCATATAAACAAAGTAGAACTAGGGTGGATGTATGAATTACAAACGTTCCACCCTAAAGGGTTGAATCGTGATAACGAAATTAGATCTTTAATATGCAAACAATAATCCTATACATTATCATGTTGGTAGAATTACCATCCATAGGATTCCCATAACTGTTTCCTATCAGCATTACCAGTGATATGGAAACACGTTATACTTGTATATATACGAATACCATTTCAAGTACCCTTCCCCTACAAATAAATTAATTTCTATAACACAAGAGTAAGTTAGGTTTGATCCTACAAAAAATACACCTAGTATGTATGAATTCTTTAAGAAACAATATCAATCCCAATCCTAATCATACGGTACATGTTAACTTGTTTTCTATATACACCTCACTCTCATATCTGTACTGTATGAGTTAAGTCCTGATTATACTTTGTGGGATTGAGCTAATCTCTACATTAACAGCTAAAATTAAAAACACCTAGGAATACTATATATGTACTGTATGTGTGTATATATATGTATACATGTATATGTGTATATATGTATGTATATTACTTTTTTATCAATAAGAACATTTAGGGAATTAGAATAATTACAGTTAAATTGGGTCCGCATACATCAATAGGATTAACTCCATGCAGGACTGGTACTATTTAAACACAAAGCAGAGATATAAATTAGCAGGGATTAACCCATCCAACACCACAGAAGTACCTGTATGGGAATCACATCCATTACATGGCTTCGACATAACCTATATGTAATAGATCAATCCACAGCTTAAGCGGTTAATGGTAATGTTTCAAAGTTACCGTTTATTATACCCAATGAACTCCACCTTTGAGAGTATGTTGGAAAGGAGGATATTAACTATCCTATCCATGAATACAAGTAAGCGTAAGACTTCTGACTAATCACCAAAGTAACCTGGGTAAGCACAAGCCATTCATATACCACAGTAATTTTAAGCCAATCAGAACATGATGATGTAATTTCACTAACCAACCACAAGGAAGACAGCGACATTTAAGATCCATGAACTTCACAGACTGACTATATGCTCCCAGAGGAAGACCGAACAGGTCGAAACGCATTGGAGTCGGACACCCTGATCACCCCTCACCTTTGTGCCGAACCACCCATACCCACCCACCACTGTATCAACTAACATCCACCACCAGCAAGGAAGGAAAGACTGTAACGAGCTCGCAATGGAGGAGGAAGACGGACAGTCAGCTGAGCCCATCCGGGTAAGTATCCTCTGTTTAGGGTAGCGTCCACGGCCCCCGGCCTGATCAGAGCCAGGACCGTCGGCACCTCCCTCGCTTGCTGGTGCACTCGAGCACGATCCCCGGCTCTGTCCCTGGTCACAGGGGCAGTGTCCATGCTCATGCAGAATAGTGCGCCGCAGCTCAGAGTGATCCCCGCTGCAGGCTCAAGCTGGTTGTCCGCGGATCGCAAGAAGATTCACCCCGGGCAACGTTCACATCGTGTTTGGAACATTACTCAAGGTACTGAAATAGAGATCAGCGGGACGCCGCTATATATTTCTCACTCCCAGATTTTTGTCATCTATATACACTCACATATTGGTGGTCATACGGCACAGGTTATCTATTTATTTAATCAGTTTGCTAAACCCATTATTTCCTTTTTTTTTCTTTCTTTTTTTCTTGGTTTTTCCATTCATTGTTTATTAATATTGGCTACCCATGCAAGTCTGGCAGTAGTTTTTTACATTGGAAATTGAACTACTACACTATTCCAGAAGGGGATAGGTTGTGCAGTGTGGGTACACCTATACTCTTTTCACGTATGTGTACAAGACACACTAACACACTGTAATATATTTTAACAATAACAATTGTAGTCTCTCAATAAATACCTTTCTATAATATTTCCTGCCTACTCACATTCATCTATATTCAAAATGATATACCATGTAGTATAGAGGTTGTGCGCAGCACCTGGTAAATACTTGTATATTGACTTATTCCAAATATGACGGAGCCGAGAGACAGAAGATGAGGCTGGTGAACTGGTGTTGAAAGCGTTTGCCGGGATACTGAAGATGCAGAATGGCATGAATTATTAAAAGCAAACTCAGCAATCGGCAGATGAGATACCCACTCATTATGATGCTTGGAAACATAGCGGCATAGATATTGTTCCAGACACTGATTAACGCACTTAGTCAGTCCATTAGACTGTGGATGGTAACCTGAAGAAAGACTAAGATCAATGCCCAGAGAGGAACAGAACACTGTCCAGAACTGTGCCACAAATTGTGATCATCGATCTGGCATGATATCCATCGGTAAGCCATGTACCCAAAAAAAGTGTTGAAGAAACAGGCTGGAGAGTTCCCTAGCAGAAGGAAGTTTTTGCAATGGTATGAAGTGTGCCATTTTGCTTAACCGGTCCACCACCGTCCAGATAACGGAACATCGAGCAGATATTGGGAGGTCAACGATGAAATCAATGGCAATGTGAGTCCAGGGTCTCCTATTTATGGAAAGTGGAAGTAACAGACCAGAAGGAGCTGTCCGAGGTGTTTTATTACGGGCACATACCTCACATGCCAAGACAAATTCACGTACATCTTTGTTCAAAGACTGCCACCAAACAGAGCGGGAGAGTAATTCTAAAGTCTTACTGATGCCTGGTTGATCAGCAACTCGAGAAGCATGAAAAACCAGAAGATCTGCTCTTCTAAACTTCTCTGGGACAAACAATCGACCAGAAGGCTTCTCTGGAGGTGATTCTGATTGACATGCCCAAATGAGATCTGCCAAATTTCGGGTGAGTGCACAGTGGAAGAAAGAGTCAGGAATGATAGCTTCATCTGACCTGGATATCTGTTGAATAGGTCCAAAACTCCTGGAAAGGGTGTCAGCCTTGATGTTTTTTGAACCAGTATGGAAGGAGAAGAGGAAGTTGAACCACGTAAATAATAAAGCCCAACGTGCTTGCCGGGAATTCAACCTTTTAGCGGACTGAGGGCCTGATTCAGAGCTGCTCGTAAGCGGCCGCTCGTTCGCTCCGAGTGATGTGTGCACATCTGCGCATGCGTATGGGTCATAATGCGAATGCGCCAACCAGTCAGTGCGGTCGGAAAACGTGTGTTCGCAAAAATTGCGATTGCCTGCTAATTTGAGTGACAGGATGAGGCGTTTGTGGGTGGTAACAGGGGAAGGTGCTTGAAAACGGGGAGTGGAGATCCGAACGCAGGCGTGCCAAATGGTCAAAATGGGCGTTTTAAGGGTGTGCATAATTAACAAAGCAGTGTCATCGACCACGTCACTTGGTTGTTTCTTAGCCTGAATTGTTCGCATGATTGCTGTAGGAAAATCCAACCACAAGCACTGCGAGCAGTTCAGACGCCTTTCGATGTACTCGATTAATCTAATAAATAGCGGAGATGACGTATGATGCGAGCGGCCAGGGGGCGTCTTTACAAAATAGCGAGTGCATGTTTCGTTCGCTCGCTCAGACATAGATGTGTCAACAGTCTGCAAAGAGTGAGCGCTCAATTTAAATAGCCAGCCCCTTTTTCTGAACGAGCGAGCGCAAATAGCGTCTGGCTGTGAATCAGGCCCTGAATGTAGGACAGGTTCTTGTGGTCAGTAAGAGACAAAATTAGGTGTTTGGCCCCCTCCAGCCAGTGTCTCCAGTCCTCGAAAGCCCATTTAATAGCTAATAATTTTTGATTTTTTTAATCATCATTGCATTCAGCAGAGGAAAATTTGCGAGAAAAGAATGCACATGGGTGCAACTTACTAATTGCAGGGTCTTTCTGTGACAGAACGACTCCAGCTCCTACTTCAGAGGCATCTACCTCTAAGATAAAAGGAAGGTTAGGATATGGCTGTCAAAGAACAGGTGCTTGAGTGAAAGCAGCCTTGAGAGTTTTGAATTACTGGATCTCCTCAATTGGCCAGTTTAAAGTATCCGCTCCTTTTTTGGTCAGATTAACAATGGGTGCCACAATGCTGGAAAAAGATTTAATGAATTGGCGGTAATAATTAGAAAAGCCAAGGAACCGCTGGATGGCTTTAAGGGAAGATAGCTGGTCCCACTTAAGTATAGCCTCGAATTTTCCATGATGCATTGAAAATCCCTGGGACAAGATAGTATACCCCAGAAAAGAAACCTGAGTGACGTCAAATTCACATTTTTCCAACTTGGCATACAAATGGTTCTGCTGCAATTTTTGGAGAACCTGACATACTTGGTGATGATGTTGATCCAGTGAATGAGAAAAAATTAGGATGTCTTTCAGATATACGACCACGAACACCCCCAAAAATTCCAGAAGAATGTCATTAATCAGGTCCTGAAAAACAACTGGGGCATTGGATAAGCCAAATGGCATGACTAGATACTCATAGTGTCCAGAGTGAGTACTGAAGGCCGTTTTCCACTCGTCTCCACTATTGATTTGAATCAGGTTGTATGCCCCTCGGAGGTCAATCTTGGAGAAGACATTAGCCTGGTGCAGTTGATCAAACAGTACCGGAATGAGGGGTAACGGATATGATTTTTTTACCGTAATGTTTTTGAGTCCTCTGTAGTCAATACAGGGATGAAGAGATCCATCCTTCTTACCCACGAAGAAAAAAACAGCTCCCAATGGTGATTTTGAGGGATGGATGAATCCTTTAGCCAAGGCATCCTCAATGTACTCTCTCCTAGCTTTGTCCTCCGTTATAGAAAGGGAATACAACCGGCCTTTGGGTAATTTGGCATCTGGAATCAAATTGATGGCACAATCATAAGATCTATGTGGAGGAAGAACATCTGCAAGTTTTTTGGAGAAAACATCAGCATAATCACGTTACTGAAGCAGAATGACTAGAGATGTCTCAGCAACCGTAGCAAGTATGGACCGAATAGGCATGGTCAAACAACGATTCTGACAGGTCTGACTCCATCTGATGATCTCACCAGATTGCCAATCAATCACAGGATTATGTTCCCTAAACCACGGAAAACCAAGAATGACTGGGGCCAAGGGACAATGGAGGAGATAAAGACAAAGTCTCCAAGTGTAAGGAACCCACCGATAAACCTAGAGGAGGCATCTTAAACTTCACATGACCTGATGAAATCTAACCACCGTTTAGACCACAGATAGGAATTTTTTGTTCCAAGGGGACAGCTGGTACTCCCAGAGTGCGAAAGAAAAGAAAATCCATAAAATTGCCTGTTGCCTTGCTATCCAGGAAGGCTGAAGTAAACAAAGTGGAATTAGCGAGCTGGATGACTGCTGGGACTAAAATAGAATTTTTGGAGAAAATGGACACCAGGTTCAAGTGTAAATCCTCCCGAACACTTATGCCTTGTCTTTTACCGGTCTGAGCGGACAGTTATTCACAGTGTGCCCCTTGTCACTGCAGTACATACAGAGGCCAAGAGAACATCTTCTGCATCTCTCTACTGATGATAGGTGAGAGGCGTCAATCTGCATAGGTTCTTCTGTGACCGAGGATGGAACCCAAGCGGGAGAACTAGGCTATCTGACGGGAAGATCTTGTTCACGTTTGTGTTCCCATAACCGCTGGTCAATCCTAATGGCTTGTTGCATGAGGTCATCCAAGGACTCAGAAGTTGAATGTTGAACAAGGATGTCCTTGATGGCTTCAGAAAGACATAGATGATATTGGCTACGTAAAGCTGGGTCGTTCCAATCGGAGTCAGTTGCCCATCTGTGGAACTCTGATGAGTAATCCTCTGCTGCCTTCTGGTCCTGTTTGAAAGCAAGCAATTTGGACATGGCCAAAGCAGCACGGTCTGGGTCATCATACAATAGGCCCAAGGCCGTAAAGAATGCCTCCACTGACTGTATTGCTGCATGAGTAGAAGGCAGTCCAAAGACCCAAGTCTGTGGGTCCCCCTGAAGGAGAGAGATTACCAGTCCAACTTGTTGCAACGGTGTCCCTGAAGAGGCCGGACGAAGTTGGAAATAGAGCTTGCAACTTTCATGAAAGTTTAAAAACTGTCATCAATCCCCAGAAGACTGATCTGGTAAATTCATCTTAGGTTCTAGATGAGGAGCTGCATGCACAGGAGAACGGTTCTCTTCAACTCGCATAGTGAGTTCCTGGAGTTTCTGGGTAAGAGTTTGGATCAGGGCTGCAAGCATCTGAGTGAGATTATGGGCCTCATTCAGAGGCGGTCGGAGGATGCAAGCGGTCACTCAGAAACTGGGAGGCCGCTTGTATCCTGACCACCCGCCTCTGTTGCAGTCATTAGTCTGTGGGTTAACACCCACAGCTCTAACGACCGCTCCGATGATGGTCACGATGGTCAGAAACCATCGCAACCATCGGGGCTTATGTCGAGACCCTAGGGTAGGGTCTCCCTTGTCGTAAGCCCCGGAGAGCTTCTGGCTCTGTCTGAGCCGGAAGCTCTCCACTGACATCACTAGTGATGTCAGTGGGGCCTCCCCCAAATGGTAGGTGTTCCCATAGGAACGCCTCCATTTGGGCTGCCACCCCCCCGGCCCGCCTTCCAAACGGGGCAAGCTGTCAATCAACATCGACAGCTCGCCCCCTTTGGATCGAGACCCGCCACGACTGGCGCTGTCAGATGTAGCGGGTCTCACGCATGCGCACGACGGCGCCATCGTGCACATGCTCTGTGGGGGGCCATCGACCTGATCCGAGCGCATCGGCGCTAACGACCGGGTCTGAATGACGCCCTATGTCCCTGCTCCACGACAGCAGAAGTTATAAGTCCGACACGACTCTTTCTGTATCTATATCCTAGTGTGCCAACTATTATTAATGGGCCGACTATAATGTTATGAATTCCGATGCCTACTCCATGTGAGACTGCAAGAGCCCAGCTAGCGAGATCTTCCACCAATAACAACCGCCTGTTGTTTCCTTAGAACTAGGATACGTTCACCGATACTTAGGCGGCCATCTGGACTTATGCTCGAAGGTAGTAGCGGCTCACATGGAGATACAAGGGATTTTCAATAGGTCAAAATGTAAAGTTAGGACTGACACAGTTGATGGTGATAAGAATATCGATTGTGCGGCTATAGTGCCGATAGTGCGGCAATAGCCATTAGAGTACTGTTTGGATTTAAAATGGCTTGGGAGCTGATGGTGCGGCAAGAAAGCTGATGGTGCGGCAATTGTGCTGATGGTGCGGCTCTAGCCGTGAGTGTTGGTTTTTTGGACAATGGCTTGGGAGCTGATGGTGCGGCAATTGTGCCAATGGTGCGGTAATGGTGCCAATGTAGCGACTATAGCCATGAGAGTACAGTTTGGTATTGAAGAAAAGATGGCAGCACGAGGGCTGCTTGGTGCGGATGGAAGCCGTATGGAGATAGCTGAGCAGATGGCAACATGGGGGCTGCTAGGTGTGGCTAGGAAGCCATATGGAAGTTCAGTGAACAGATGGCAGCACAGGGGCTGCTTGATGCGGCTAGGAAACTGAATGAGGATTTGCTGAACAGAAGGCAGCCCGGAGGCTGCTTGGTGTGGCTAGGAAGCTGAATAGGTGTTCATATCAACAGGAGAACAGGAACAACCTGACTATGCATCCAGGCCGAGTGAACTCACAGACACTCTATAGTCGGCACAGCTGCAATAGTCCAGTGAGTATAAATAGACTGAAGTCCCAATCAGGTTTGCACTTGTGGAATACACATCACTTCCTGAGGCATGCCGATCGCCTAGCAACAGGAAGAACTGGAGTAACCCCGTCCTGTCTGGGCATACTGTCAGAAAGTGTAGAAAGTGTCAAGTCGTGACCACAACTTGTAACACTACCAGCATCTGTGATGTTTCCTGGGCCTACTGGATGTTATTTGTCAACAACAGGTGGCGTGCCTCAGGTTACCTCAGCCTGCTTTACGCACTGTATGTAACATGTAAATATGTATGCAATGTGAGTGACCAATATACACAACTACTTTTTGTATTAAACATATTTGCACTTCATTGCACACATCCTGGCAGGAAGAAGCTCTGTGCTGCTGCTCATATTTCTAATCTCTCTCATGACACCCATCATCTACATTATGCAGTTATTCCACTTAGAGTCACCTACATACAGAAGGGGGAGCTGAACCATTATTTATAACAGCCTATCAATTCACTAGGGTCCAGGGGCAACCAGTTGTGGTTGGGAGGGAGCAATTAAAAAATTGGGTACATTTGAAATCTACCATGTTTTGACCACTCCATCAACTTGGTGGTTCAGAATTTTTTTTATAAAATGAAAGGAGATGCTGTCTGTGGCCATAACAATTTCTGGACATGCATAAACTGTAAAATTAAAAATGTCAAACAGCAATGCCCCAAACAGCACATAATGCAAAGAAAACAGTGCAAGATGGAATTGTCCTTGGGCCCTTTCACCCACCCTTATGTCTTATATAGGACATGCACAGTTTAGCCACCCTATAACTTCAGCAACAAGGACTGCCAATGTGGCTGAAGCGATTGGTTTGTTTGGGCACCCACAAAACAAACTACTAATAGGCTGACATTGCTGGCAATGATCTCTCCATGCACAAACTGGCTTTACATAGGCAAGATGATGTCGCCATCATCATCCAATTCCTCACCCTCATCAGTGTGTGTACATCATCTTCACACAATATTAATTTGTCCTTGCTGGAATCCACAATTAAAGCTTCAGGTGCCTCTGTCACTTTTGGATGCAATTGTCATTAAAGGTCTTCCTTGTGGAATTTGTAGTTCATTTTGATGAAAACCATGTTTTCCACATTTTGAGGAAGTAGCCTACTACACCGATCGCTGACAAGGTTCCCAGCTGTGCTGAAAACTCTTTCTGAGTACACACTGGAGGTTGGGCAGCTCAAGTAAAGCAAAGCCAGTTTGTGCAAGGGTCTCCAAATTGCCTTATTTTTCCTGCCAGCAGTCAAACAGACTGTCTGACATGCCTATTTGGATGCTATCATTAAAATAGTCCTCAACCATTCTTGAATGGTGACTGTATCAGATGGAGTCATGGTAGAGGTCTCATTAATGGTAGGCAATTCTTTTAGACCTGACCAGATGTCAAAACTTGACTATCTGCATCATTAGTGGGTCTTTTGGGAAAGTTCAGATCTTTTCTGGCAGCCGCACTTGCTGGAGAAACTGAGGGAGGAGCCATCGCTGCATCACGTGCAGCTTGTGATGACAATTTATTTACCATCAGCTCTTTGCATTTCTTCAGATCTGTGTCTATTAGGAAGAAAGACACAACGTATGACTTAAACCTAGGTATGAGCACGGTTGCCAAAATGTATTGCTCTGTTTGGAAGATCCTGACAATCCTTGGATCCTGGCGAAGCGAATAAAGAACTTGATCTACTGTACAAGTCTGACAACCTTAGCGGAATCACTTCATTTCAGCTCCTCCTTCAGTTTCTCAAGATGCTTTTCCAACAATCTAATGAAGGGAATTACCTGACTCAAGCTGGCAGTGTCTGAACTCACTTCACAGGTGACTACTTCAAAGGGTTTCAGCACTCTGCACAACACAGAATGTATTTTCCACTGAACTTGAGTAAGGTACATTCCCCCTCTTCTTCCTGTATCATACTTCATTGTGAAGCTTTGGATGGCATTTTGCTGTTCCTCCATCCGCTGAAACAAATAAAGGGTGGCATTCTACCTCATAACTACCTCTTTCTTCAGCTGGTGACAGGGCAAATTTAACATTTCTCGCAGGTGCTTCAATCTTCTACATGCACCTGCTGAATGGCGAAACTGCCCAGAAATTTTATGGGCCACAGAGAGCATCTCCTTCACAGCCCTGTCATTTTTTTTTTTATTTTGCACCACCAAGTTAATGGTGTGAGCAAAACATGGGCATGTTGGAATTCACCCAGCTGTAATGCTCTCACAATATTGGTAGCGTTGTCAGAAATCCCAAATCCCAAGGAGAGTCCAAGGGGGTAAGTCATTTTGCAATGACTTCCCTGAGTTTTTCTAAGAGGTTGTCAGCAGTATGCCTCTTAGTGAAACTGGTGACACACAGAGTAGCCTGGCTCTGAATGAGCTGCTTTTTCTTAGATGCTGCTGCTGCTGTTGGTGCCACTGAAGGCAATACCCCCACCCAGTGGGCTGTTACAGTCAACTAATCTTTAATTTGCCCTATTCCACTTGTCCACATATCTGTGGTTTAGTGGACAGTGGGTACAAAGGCATTTTGGAGGGCACTAATTAAGTTTTTTTTAACGTACCTGTATAGGCTGGGAATTGCTTTTATAGTGAAGTGGAACCTAGATGGGATTTGGTAGTGGGGACACAGGACCTCAATTAACTGTCTAAAACCCACTGCACTAATGGTGGATATCGGATGCACATCTAATACCAGGATAGATGTTATGGCATCAGTGATCCACTGTGCAATTGGGGGACTGCTGTCATTCTTGCTCCCCCTTGCAAAGGATTGAGGATTGTTTAACAGTCAATTTTTTTAACTACTTTGAGTAGTCTTCCTGGTCCCCTTCTGGGATGAAGATCCACTCCCAGCAGCAGCAGCAGGCATAGCACTCAAGGATTCTTCTGAGGAATCCAGGATAGGGGAGGACTGAGTTAGCCTTATCAAATTGGATGCAGGACTACTTCCAATCATGACTGAGGATATTGTTGATGAAGGTGTTGGTGGGGAAAATGGTAGGTGTTTGGATCTAGCAGAGAGAAGGGAGCTAGTTGATGCTGGACTGCTTGTTACTTTTTTCAACAAAGTTTCTGAATTTTTCATGCACTTTTGATGGATGTGGTATAAATGATGTAACAGGGAGGAGGTTGGTTAACGTCCCTATCTCTACTTACTCTGGCTTTATAATGGGTACAAATGGCTTGACAATTGTCCGGATTTGGGTAGAAATGATTCCACACATAAGAAGTGGATTTTTTTGTCTTATGCCCAGGCATGACAATGGGGTTTCCCATACCGTGGGCAACAACTGTTTCCACTGGTGCCTGATTTACACAAATAATATCCTCATCATTAACATCCTTATTAGCATCATCTACACAAAAAATCTCCCCATCCGTGTGCTCTTCCACAGAAGCATCTTCTATTTCTATGTCAGCATGTTTACTTGTACTACTCATCCCCGCATTTGCAGAGGATGCACAAGTGGTGGAAGGAGGCTTCTCTTAAGTTTTGGAAAAACCAGGCTCACACATGATACCTGCTGACACACTTAGACTCTCCTCAGGGATTTGTGACATTTCTGAGCACAGTTGGTTCCTGTGCCTTAATTATTTTTATCTTTTTGAACAATCTACAGGTAGAATAGCTTACATCATCATAAGAGGCAGAACCACCGTTATAAATAGCCTTTCCTTGCCACTTTGTGTGGTAAAAGGCATATTGCCAATTTTCTATCTTTCTGCAGCTAACTTTCCCTTTGAGGTTTTTTCTTTATCACTGTAAAAGATTGGTTCTTTGATTTTAGATGACCTGGCTTACGCCCTTGGGCATCGGCCTTCGTTGATGATGTTGTCGGCCTTGATGACATTGACGGCCTTGTCATCATCTTGACTGCTGGCAGCAGTTTCAGCACTAGTATGTGGTTCCTGCTCTCCTCTCATTTGATCATCCTCCATATCAACAAACTTACGCTGCGTTCTGGCTGGCAGTGTCACCGAACAATAATAATGTAGCTAATACACACAAAAAATAAAGAAAAATATATATTTTTTAAATTTTTGTGGAATGATAACTTTATTTAAATTTTATTATTTTTACACTGGGGACGAGCACCCCATGGATTGACAGAGCACCCCTGGATGACAGAGCACCCCTTTATGTACTGCAACCTTAGCCCCTTGATGAACAGGACAACACAGCAGCACCCCTTTATGTACTGCAGCCCTCCTTTATGTACTGCAGCCCCAGCCCCTTTATGGACAACACAGCAGCAGCCCTTTATGTACTGCAGCCCCAGCCCCTTGATGGTACTGCAGGCCCAGCCCCTTGATTGACAGGACAACAGTGACAAAGCAGCACCACTTTATGTACTGCAGCCCCAGCCCGACAACACTGTACCCGTGAACAACAGAGAGAGAAACAAAGAACACGTGCTCAGACAGAGCAGCACAAAGCACTTCTGTTCTGTACACCCTCCACAGCCAGATTGAAAATGGTGCTGATCACTGAGACCTTTATACAATGCAAAACCCACAAGAATCCGACAGCAGGATGATAACGTTTTGCCTCATTTTGGGATCCGAGTTAGGTGGGAAAACCTAAGCTCGGATACCGGCCCAGATTGGGAAGTTTGAGTGGGTCCAGTTCTCGGAAAACTGGACCTGCTCATCTCTAGTGCAAACACATAAATGTAATAGTTTATTTTTATCTCTTTGTATGACTATGAAATTTGCATTTCTCGTTCTTAAATTTAGCTCAAATTTTTGAGTTCGAACTTTGAATACAAGTTAAAATGCTGTAAAATGCGCATTCATGGTGACCAAACCAAAGTGACTTTCAATGTTTTCATGACGGGTTTGAACAGCAGTTTGATTTTGTTAAACCTGACCAAATTAATAACATTTTTCACAGAACCCTTGCTAAGTAGAATTGCATAGTATTATATCATAACTTACTTAAAAATGAAATATTTGGATGGAATTATCCCTTAAGAATTTGTTGGTACTGTAGGTATAATTTAAATCTCTTCCATCTATCAGAAAGTACATTTTGAAGACATAGACGTATTGCGATAACTCTTCGCATCTTACACCTACCTCCCTCCTGAGGGTACTGCCACTGTCATCCTAGACTTGGCTAAAATAGCGAGTGGTCCCACTAGCACTCAGAGTGATTGGATGTGCAAGATGGTAATTTGAAACCCAGCGAGTCACAATTTTATCTCATTCTACTGTATCATGAGTTACAATTTCACATTGCATTACTTTAAGGTAACTCCCAAATCCATTATTATTTTTTACCTGTATTACAAGTACTGTAAGCTTGGGGGACTCTAACTATACATTATGAAAATAATCTATACTAATATAATAAGAACGTTGTGTCTGTCTGTTTGTTCCAAGTTGGCGCAAAAAGTACTTAAACTATTTTCATGAAAACTGCATCATTTTGTAGTGGAATCTCCTATAAATAACCTGCACTTTAGTTCATCTTGATCTGTCAAGTTAAAGCTGGACAATAACAAAAACAAAATATATTGACATAATCAAGGCAAGAGATAGGTGTGGCACCATGCTAGCAGCTGATAAGAGGTGGGGAAAAGTTGCTTAGGCATTCACTTGAATAGGATAGGCTACATAGCAGTCTGTGCACAGAGGGCCTGAGTCAGACCCGCTCGCGAGTGCTGAGTGCTTGCAAGTGGGTCGATGGTGCCCTAGTGCGCATGCGCACGATGGAGGGAGCTCCGTCGTGCGCATGCACGAGACCCACAGCTATGCGAGCGGCCAGGAGGCAGCTCCATTTTTAGGTAAGAGGGCCCTGATTCAGAGCGAGCGCTCTGGTCAGAGCGTCCGGCTCTGAATCAGTCCCAGAGCACACAGTGACACTGGTGTGAGTGGTGGGTAAAAGTGTTGCTACCAGTGTAGTGCTGCTGGTAACAGGGGCCACTCCCCTGACATGGCCCCTATGGAAAGCAATACAACTATAACAGCTCAGATGAAAAAAATTCTGTTAGAAGCTATTTAATTGTGGGCAAAGCTGTGGTCAACAGCTAGCTAATTAATAAAATTCAATTACCTGCCCTGATTGAATAAATAAAGGCATAAATAAATAAAATTACAATCCTTTTTGAATTAATAGCCAGCACCAATGCTTGATGTTAGTTCCCATTAAAGCAGTGTAGCAACAGGCGTACTATCCCTTAGAATGTAAGCTCTGACGAGCAGGGCCCTCTTCCCTCATGTGCTTCTCCTTCACTTGATTATATTTTAATATACAACAGTACCCCACCCTTGGTTGCCGACACCATGCTGCTTATCTAAGTGTTATGCAGCAATGTATTAATCATGTATCTGTCCTGCATTGTTTGTACTGTTAATAACTGTTTTCTTGTGTGCTCATTTGTTTATGTACATTGTAAGGCACTGCGGAACCCTTGTGGCACAATATAAATAAAGGATAATAATAATAATAATAATAATAATAATAATAATCTACCTGAAAAAGAGCTGACCTGCACCAGGGTTTGCCAGTTTGGGCTGCTCACAGCATAAATTTACTAACTGTTAATAAAAGTAACATTTGGACCATCAGTAATAAAAAACAAAACAAAACAAAATTTCTATATAAGGTTATAAATACATTATTTTCAACCTATTCCAATTTCTCCTCTAGAGTAGAGATGTGCTCAGAGTACTGTGTTTTGGTTTTGACGCTAAATCATTGTCGTGTTTTGGTTTTCATTTTGGCAAAACCACCCTCAAGTGTTTTGGATTTCTTTAAACATTTATAAAAAAATTGTTAAAATCATGTATTATATACTAGCTGGGACACCTGCCGCTGCCCGGGTTGCAGAATGGACCTTTAAGTACATCTGCTGCTTTTATATTTTACATTGTCCTCACATATAACCCCGTTCCATTGATCCTGAACAGGACCTCACTATTTGCTAGCATGGTTTTAGCCCTGAAAAGGACCTATAAATCCATTTATATAGAGTATTTAAACACTGTTACCTTAACACTGAGGTATAAACAATGTTGTTTGTTTTTAATTAGGAGCTATAATGAAAAGGCTGTCAGAAGCACCCACTCTTGAACATGCCAAATACAACTGCCCATGGGAAAAGCAAGGAGTTTGCAGGTCAATACCTATTATCCTTAAAAAATGACATTGTGCCTTATTAATGGTCATTGTAAAAGAGAGTCAGATTGGAAATTGCAATCTCTTGAATTCAAATGGCATATCTTTTGGTATGGGTGGGATGCAAGGAATGAACACATCCTCTCCTGTAACACATCCTGTTATGA
Organism: Taudactylus pleione; assembly: GCA_031769625.1. Lineage (NCBI taxonomy): Eukaryota > Metazoa > Chordata > Amphibia > Anura > Myobatrachidae > Taudactylus > Taudactylus pleione. Next base: position 1,161,914 of record JAUIMM010000221.1, read on the forward strand.
TAGTGGCTTCAATGACATGGGCTTTGAGAGTTTTTATACAAAGTATTGTACCATTTTAAAGCTTTGGAGCATCCAGGTTTCTAAGCAACATGATTGGTGCACCGACCTTCAAAACTAATTTGTGCATAGTAGAGATGTGCGGTTCAGTTCTCCAGAAATTCGAATCCACCCAAATTTCATGAAACTGGACAGATCCGAGAAGTGGTTCTGAGGAGATTCAAAAAAATTGGAGTCGGGGTTCTAATCTTCCAGAGGTTCAGAATTCAGATTTTAAATCCAAATTTTAGGTTTTGGATTGCAAAAATTACCTGATTTTAGCTGTTTTTAAAACTTTTTATAATTTTTCTTTAAAAAAAAATCCAGATTCAAAACCAAAACACTTGAGGGTGGTTTTGCAAAACCAAAACACATCAGCGCACATCTCTAGTGCAGAGGCATCCCTGGTGGTTCCTGGCAGTTTAGAAATTTTGTTGGATAATGCACAGACCATGGCATATGAAAATGTGCTTTGAGGAAATTAGTAACTGTCAGTGCAGGTGCAGTGTGACAGTTGATCCTCAACTTACTGCTCTTCTGTTGGAGCTCTGCCTGCCCCCCACTGGTACATATAAGCCTGTGACTTCAGATAAGTGCAGTTTTAGGCACTGGAAAACATCCAGGGCAAACTTGCTTAAACAAAAATTTCAAAAAAGAGACTCCACGGCCTACTGGGTGGCACCATGTAGATCTCCATGGCTCTGACGAACTTCAAACATAGCTAAAAACCTAATACTGGTCAAACTACACCACCATGCCAAATTGCCGTGCATAAAGGACAAACAGACAGAAACACACACTTTCTCGCTTATTATATAGATATCATTACCATTCACTTCCAATCATTTACAGTCAATTTTGACCACCTCACTGCACCTGAAATCTCAAGGGAGGGACTTAAATGCAATCCATAATGGGCAAAATCAGGTATTTAGATCCAAGTTCCAAACTTGGGGTGAAGACCTAAAACGGGACTTGGTTCTACTCTGAACACCAAAGTGATCTGAGGGGGGACTTGTTTCGACTCATAACCCCAAAGTTTGGGTATGTTCAGTTTTCAGTACCACTTATCTCCATTTATGGATGCTAATACTGTTGTTTTTTAAAAACATTTTAGAGTTATTAGACTGAATTATATAAATTCTGTATAATGTACAGCCCTGGGTCACTTAGACTGAGAGTGAATTTACTGCTGAAAAGGGAACATTAATAGTGATAACTGATAGTAGGAGACTGGGGGCAGGAAAAAGAGGATGAGGTTTTTAAACAACCACTTGTGTACAAGGACTGGTCCACTAGCCACCAGTAAATAAGGTCTATACTTTCTCGCCCCACTAATAAATGAGGTCTGCATTGTTAACTGTGTTGCTAACAACAAACCAGAAATTAGTGTCTGGCTTGTGCATTAGGCACTGAAGAATGGAATCTGTAATAGCAACTAGCCACAACAGAATAGGGACTGTAAAGTTCACTACCCACTACAGAATTAGGTAAGTACTGGCCACTAGCAACCAAATTATGTATTTTTTTTTAGACTACTAGACTCAAGAGAATAGGGCCTCTTTTGTATGCAACTCACTAAAAAAATGTAGACATTCACAGCTCTATTTATCAAACTTTTTTTTAGTAAAATAATGTGAAAAGGGGTGTGTTCACACCCTTTTCACATTATTTTAGTTTCACTGAAATATATTAAAGGGCAATTGGAGTAGTTTTCATGAAAAACTACTCCAAGCCCTTTAGGTGGCATTTCTTTAGCAAGCAGATCGCATTTCCCATACCTGTAATGGGAAATGTGATCTGCTTCAAATTTACTAAGGGGCATTTGTAAATAAAATACTGGGTGGGAGCCTTACTATAACAACTCCATCTGGAGATGGCATTAAGCAGCGTTCCCCCCGGTTCCTGGACTCCTGCTCTGCTCTGACAGGCAGAGCAGAGCCAAGGAGCTGGCCCCTGTGATCAGCTTTGTGGTCTAAATAGACTACAAGCTGATTGCTGTAAAAATACAATAGTTAAAAAAAAAACACTTACCTGGGGGGGTCTGCTGCTCGTTGATTGGTGAGCTGTTTCCTCCAGTCACATGGTCACCAGGGTTCCTGCACTGTGACCTCGGTCAGCTGTGGTGTAAACTGGCATCTCAGTTGGGGTCATAGACCAGGAGCCCTGGGGACCAGCTGACCAGAGGAGAGAGATCACCGATCATAGAGGTAAGTGTCAGCTGGGGGGCGATTGCGGAGGGGTGGGGGACTGTGGAGAGGTGGGGGACTGCGTGCAGGGGGGATAGCGCTAGCCAGCTTTGGGGCATGCACAGGGGTGTAGAGAGCACTGCTGGGCCCAGGTGAAGAGGGGGCATGGCCTAATTATGGGAGACATGGCCACGCCTCCTACATAAAAAAAAAGACCAATGGAGGGGGGGGTGCTGTGTGCTGGGCTTCTGTGAAGGGGGGGCACCGGGCCCCTCAGGAAGCCCAGGCCAATAATACCCGTTCTTCCCCTCTCTCGGCACCCCTGGGCATGCATGAAGACTGCATTTTTTGCGAAAAATACAGGGATATTTGTGCAATGATGATTCGCAGGGAATTTCTGTCCCTGTTTTAGAATGTTCATACATTCTTGTGATAATTCCTAAATTTTCAATGCAAATTTAGGTGAAATTAACACACTACAAATCGCATATGAAATGCAGATTGTAGTAAATAGGGGCCTTATTCACAATCCAATTCATTCTTGGAGCTTACACTAGTTTGGTGTTCTAATGAAATGATCACACAATCTGTAATATTCACAATAAAAATGGTGATATATGGGACAATGAACCTATAGTTTAAAATATGAGCATATTTAAAGACACTGAAGAATCTTGTAGCTATATTATAGGTCACAAAACTCAGAGATGACTACTATAATCCTTATATTTTCCACTGCAGGGGATCATTATTCTTTATAATATGTGAGTAGTAGATGTATAAAAAATAAATTCAAACATTGCAATATTTAATTGCCACTGTACATACTGTATTAAAATATATTTTTCAATAATAAATGTAGTGCAGAATTCAGTGGTAAGAATTATCCAATAATATTTTACAAATAAGAAACTCTGAAAAGTGTAATACGAGATTACATTTTTATTTTATTTAATTCAAATATAGCCATGGTATTAGATTAACCTACTTTACCACTCACATAAGAATCAACAAGCAAAATAATCCTATCTGAAGTAATATTTATACTGCTGAAATTAATTAAAGAGCATTAAAAGTATGTGATGGGAAGCAAAAAAGTGTTTGGGACCCAATCAGCTGGAAAATTATTGATAAATAGTTCCCAAATTTCATATCTGTAATTAACATGGGGCACTCATTGAAATCAATTACCATGCCAAATATTTAGATTTTATAAGAAACAAAATAATTTTAATTTAAGAGTAAAGAGTATTTAACTGGCTATAAAATAAAGTACAAGCATTTGCCCAAAGGAACCTAATATCTAATTTCCTTATGCTCAAGGCACAAATAGCTAATGTCATTTATTTTTCCATGTTTATATTAAGTCTTCTATGGACAAGGCTCTTTCCTGGAGAAGGGACGTGGAACAAGTAAAAATGTCTGAGCTGCCGATGGGATGATGCATATTTGAACAAACTCTTGGTACAGTAGTTGTCCATATCATTCACAAATAAATACATAACTTCCAGTGTGATACATATGTTAGTGTGTTATCCAATGTATGAGAAATTTGTGAGAGTTACATTTTATGATTACAGGCGATTTCAGTTATGAGGCACTGAATATGGAGAAATGTATGCTTCTGATTAGGCAGGAGTAGAGAAATTCTTAATAGTGCAAGGATATGTTTTTACTAGAGATGTGCGGGTCCAGTACTCAGAGAACCTACAATAACCGAAGCAAAGGGTTTATAATCTAACTGTGTACGAGTCCGGAATCACTTTTGAGTACTGAGTCAAACTGAGTCCCGTTCCGGATCTTCCTACGGTTTGGAATTCAGATTTAAAAACCGAACTCTGGTTTTGAATTGCACACTAACAGTTCAAAATGACATAATTTTATGTTTTTTTTATAAATACAGATCCAAAACCAAAACACGTGAGGGTGGTTTTAGCAAAGCCAAAACTAGAACATGAATCCGGATCCAAAACCAAAACCAAAACATGGGGGTTGGTGCACATCTCTAGTTTTTACATAAGGAGGGTAGAACTGTATTTTATTTTTATTATTTACTAACAGTTTCTTATATAGCGCAGCATAATCCGTTGTGCTTTACAATTGTCAACATTAATAGAACAAAACTGAGTAATAACAGACAGATGTATAGGTAGGAAGGCCCTGCTCGCAAGCTTACAATCTATCAAAGGAGTCACTTGACTAAATAGCAATGACACTCAGACCATTGCTGATATGCCACTTGCCACTGTTAAAATCAAAGCAGTGATAGTTTAATCTACTATGAACTTCCATGTATTGCTGGTGGCACAACCCAAACTTCTTTGAAAATCATCCTCGCAGCAGAGTAGAAATATTTGGCAGGGCATTGCTTGGAACGCACATGGATTCCATGGGTGAGCTAGACAGAATGTTATAATTAAATATGTAACAGTTTATAATGTTTATGTAACTGGCCTGATAACATTTAGCCCAACAGTCATGGATGTAGTGAGAATAGATCCCATACAACAGCCATAAAGCAGTCTCCTCTGATAATAAATGCCTTTGTCTACCTGTGCTTGAATGGTGTGTGTATCAGTAAGCCGAAATGTAGAAATGTGATTCTCCTCCATGCCTGCCACTTCAAAGGAGTAAGAGCTGTGCTCGCTGGATCTGCAGGATACTTACCACATCCTGGAGGAGGTTGGCTGTGGAGAAGATGACTTTGGTAATTTGCAGCTCTAAGGCCCTCATTCAGAGCCGTACGCTCTGAGCAGAGCGCATGCTCTGAATGAGGGCCGGGCTCCATGAAAATGGAGCGTCCTCCTGGATGCTCGTATAGCTGTGGGTCACCACCCACAGGCTATACGAGCGTGCATTGTGATGGCCGCGATGGTCGTGACCATCGCGACCATCGAAATTGCGAGCCGGAGCCTGCGGTTGAGGTTTTCAACCGCAAGCTCCGGAGTGATTTTGGCTCTATCAGAGCCAAAATCACTCCCACTGACATCACTAGTGATGTCAGTGGGCCGGCTTTTGACGGGAGGCGTTCCCGTGGGAACGCCCCCGTCAGGGAGGCACGCCCCCGGCACGCCCACCAAAGGGGGCGTGCTGTCAATCAACATTGACAGCACGCCCCCTTTGATCGGACACAACGAGCGAAGGACTTTCCTTCGCTCGTCGCGTCTGGCGCATGCGCACGACGGAGCTCCCTCCGTCGTGCGCATGCTCAGTCCATAACATCGACCCACTTGCGAGCGGACAGCCGCTCGCGAGTGGGTCTGAATCAGGCCCTAAGTCTTTTTAAAGATTCAAGTTAAGCCAATTCACTTGCAGAATTTAGAGAGTGGATCCAACAAACCAATCAGGGCTTGATGCTTAAGAGATGTCCACAATGAGCTAAGTCTCGGCTTGCCATGTCATTTCCCTGCTCCCTTTTTATGGCTTATACTAGCTGGTGTGAATGGTGCTGGAAGTGGAGAAGAGCTTAGAAGAAAGAAGATTACATGGGGAGAAGGGGAGCCACTACTATAAAGAAAAAGATAGTATAGTGGAAGATAGAAAAAGGGAAGAAGTGGAAGGCAGAAGAAGGAAGATACCAGGTCAGGAAAAGAAGACGTGGAGACCTAAGTCCTGACAACAAGGTGGCTTTTATGCAAAAGAGCAGATGCTTGCCCTCTTGCTGAGCAAGAGAAGCGCTACCGTTGAGTGCTTCCAGTACTGCCCACCAAGGATGGCCAGAGTAGGTGAGGCCGCAGTGGGTTTCCTGTTTTTGTTTTAGCCTACATACCACAAATGATTCAGGGCATACAGTGTTGTTTCATTTATTAGGATTGGTTCTATGTTTAACAGTTAGGGTTAGTGCATTACACATAGATGTCAATCGAATTTTACGCGATGCACTTGCGGGTGTGAGTCATCCTGACAATTGGCGCACTTGACGGCAGCCTGAACTCTCTCATAACTGTGTGCAGCCCCACAGGGCTGTGTACAAAATTGAGTGAGTTCAGCCTGAAAGAGGGCCATGAGGGGTGCGAGATGCGGTGCCATTGCTGGCGTATGATTCCCCTTGCAATGGAAAAATGCTCCCAATTAAAACACACCCAATATGCACCCCTCGCAGCTAATTGGATTGCCCCACTTGCCTGCGAGTAGTTGCATTATTATTATAATATTAATAATAATTATTATTAACAACAACAACAACAGCAACAATAATAATAATAATAATAATAATAATAATAATCTTTATTTATAGGGTGCCACAAGTGGTTCGGCAGCACCATACAGACAGAAAACAATAAGACAGTAAAGGGTAAAACAGTACAGTACAGTGAACAGTACAATACAGTAGGCAAGTAACAAATAACACTTCAACTCTCAAAACTGACACTGATGCAAGGGGTGCAATGGAAACATTAAGCATAAGCTCAAACTAGTACCTATTAGTGTGAGAACTGATAATGGGTCTAGGTCGCCTGAAGAAACAAAAACAATGAATGAGTTGAGTCTGGGGGCAGAGTTCCCAGGAAAGAAGAGTGTAGCTTTTGTATAAAAGATGTAGGTTATGAGAACAGAAGAACCCTGCTCATGGAGCCAGTGGTGTCACTAGGGGAGTGCAGTGAGAGACTTTCACCCATGAGGTTGTGCCCCCTCTCATAGAACTCATGCCACCTTTTTGGCTGCGTGAGCCAAAGGCATGAACAGGGGGTTACCTGCTGCAGTGGGTGTCACCAATCCTAGTGCCGCCACTTCATGGGTCTTGCAGTCTAAAGAGAAGGGAAAGAAATGTTATACTGTAAGGCAGTGTATCCCAAACTTTTTTGAATCACAGCGCCCTAAAGTATCAGCATTGTTTTCACGGCAACCCTAAGTTTAAGTTTGTTTTTGAGAAAATCAGAAGAAAATGAAGTAAAGTAGTAATGTGAAGTAAAGTAGTAAAGTGAAATAGCAAAGTGAAGGAAATTGTGCTTACCTGTCATCCTTAGGTTCAGTTACATGGTGGTGGACAGGTTTGTGCTTCTGTTTGTCCACATATTTACATTACTTTGACCATAAATAATTTGATGAGATGCTGGACCACCAACCTGAGGCACCCCTGCAAGAATCCCAAGGCACCCCAGGGTGCCATGGCATACAGTTTAGGAACCACTGCTCTAGGGGGTAAAGTTACTAAAGTGAGAGTTTTTAGAACTGGAGATGTTGCCCGTAGCAACCAATCAAATTCTAGCTATTATCTTCTAGAAGGTGCTAGTTAAATGTTAAGTAGAATCTGATTGGTTGATATGGGCAACATCTCCACTTTTAAAAACTCTCACTTTAGTAAATATATCCCTAGGGGTCAGTTGTATGGCCTGTGTATCATTGTTGTCAGGCTAGAGTGAGTGGGATACACTAAAATGGTAATTAGGTTAGAGCAGCCATGAAAGAGGGCTGTGTGTGTGATGAGACCGTGCGCTGGTGGGTATCACTCTTCCACTAAGTGTTTCCCCTGTGAGTCCCAAGTTGGTCAGTTAATACTGTCTGGAGGGTGCTACAGACAGTTTTCCCTAAGCTTGCGAGCACTGTCTGAGGCACTTGCACCAGTGATTACCTACACCCACTGTGGCTAATATGTGGCTGCTCCAAATGCCCCCTTCTGTGTCATTCCCCCTACAGTATTCAGTTGGGTATTGTCAGTTCTTTACAGCCTTTTTGCTCGGTCCAGGATTGGCTGAGAAACATCTAGCATCTTGAAGGTGAGAGCAGGTGTAGCAAGCTAAGTGCCACTTCTACATCAGGACTGTAAACCAACACAAAACAGAGATACATTTTTAAACCTACTGGTGCTTTGCCAAAATAACACATTTTGCCTAACAATGGCTTGCATGAAGTTTAAATGCGGATTCTCCAAAAGATTAAATATATTCAGAATTATTTTGCAGTATTAATCTGGATTCATAAGGAGGCTCATTCACACATGCATTTACAAATAGAGATTTTATCACTACTTTCCCCATTCACATATGTTCATTTTGCAACTACTTGCATTTAATCAGGATCTGAGGATCTCTTTGCAATCAATCTTTAGCTCTTGTACTTTTTGCTCTCACCAGTTTTGAAGTGTATTGGGGTGAAATTACCTTCAGCAAATCACATCATCATAATCTTACTGTATCACAAAATTATCTTGTGGGGAGCAGTAATCTATCCATTTATATGATTATACTAGTAAGCTCAGGGTTGACTATGACCAGACAGTGTCATATTGCAAGGGGAATACAGGCACAATGTTATAGACAGAGCTATAGATAGTAGAACAAGCAAGGTCCTACAACAATGGGAATGTCAAAATGATACAGGAAAACTGTGGTGTGAAACACATCTCCTACCATCAGGCATCATATTTCCTAGATATTTCTCTTCTCACTAATAGGATTGTTAAATGAGAAAAATCCCTGTCTGAGATGACCCTTTATCATAAATGAATCACAGCCCAAATGGTTTTTTGTTTTAGTTCTAGGTAATAGCACACAAGAACCCAAACTTATCATTATAAAATTATAAATAAAGCTACTTATACAAAAGTCATTTGGCCAAATAGATAACCCCCAGACAAGCTACATCATATGTTAATCATATAATAATTAATTTCAATAGATTTAAAAATAAAAAATATCAGAAAATTAACTAAACAATCTAATGCTATGTATTGATTCCAGGTGCAAACTGTTTAGTATTTTTCTCTATTAAGATACCTTACTGTATGTCTATTCATCATTTTTGAATAGCACTTGGATCAGAATACTAGTATAGAATATAAGCAAGATATATCATTAATTCTTAGGTCAAACAAGGATATGAGCCAGATGTGGTCATGGCCGCAGGAACCATCCTGTAGATAGAAGGATAAGATGCTTTATGATTTTGATAAAGCCTTTTTATAGAAGAAACATAGAGTATTATCAATCAACAACAGTTTTCATTGACATGTTCTGTTGAGTCCCAATATTACAACAGCAAATCATAATCTCAGTAAAGTAAACAGGCTCTGGGGAAAGCAGACTATAAATCGAGGCTGCCAGTAACAAATAAAACTGTATCAGAAGGTCTCTGAAGCACTAAATGAAAGCTTGGAATTCAGATTAGAGCATTGCAATGGGGCAGATGAAGAACACCATAATTTACAGATGAATGGACACTCATATACAGATGATACCCTGAATGCACACGTCAGATGTACAAGATGATTGGTTAGATCAACAAGGGTCATGTAAGATTTATTGGGTATTACAACAAGTTTGAGTTTATTCACATATGTACAGTATAAGCAAGTCTATCTATTCAACAATTCAACATAGATACAGTAAATATCAGGCCCTTCAGATGTGCCATACCTTTGCAGAAATATATATATCTCAATGGTTTGAGATCCATTTTGGAACCTTTGGGTCCAGTTGAAGTAGGAGTGCAGGTAAAATTGGGACACTTGATAAGTTGCAAACAAAAAATATGGTGGTCGCTCACATCAGCTTAATGACATTGCACAGGTGCTTGTAAAAGGCGGGGTTTATACTGAACCACAGAAAAAAAGGGGAGATTCCTTCCAGCACACTGCAGCAATATCAACAAAAATACTTGAATCCTACTGTACATGATAATAGAAATTCAGAGGTATTAGTTACATACAGTACATTTGCAAATATATGAATAAGCGCCAGGCCAATGTCAAGGCTCCTCTATACTGGCATCCCTAACATTAATGGGTTCACGTCCAAGGAGCAGGGTACCTAAAAAATTCCATCAAGGACCATCCCCAGGGCATCACACGAAAAGGGGAAAAAGGTGATAGTGAAGTGTAAAGTATAGATGTGTAAAGATAATCAATAAGTGTTAATAAAATGAGGAAGAACTTGGTAAGTTATCTGCTCATGGAGCAAAAATTGGTGAATTCTGAGATACTATTGTATCCTTGGCTAGTTTGGCAGTACGAGATGGATACTCAGGCCTGGACTCTGCACCAGAATACAGAACTGGATCCCAGTCATAAGGCCCGGTACTGATCGTATTTAACTCAGACCTGGTACCCAGTCACAGGGACTCAAAGCTGGAACCAACTACTTGGAACTCAGATGAACACTACTGTAGAGATTGCATAGTACTTAACCTAGAAACGAGAAACTCAGAACCAAGAACCAGAGCCAGGAATGGGGATCTCAGAACGAGCAACCACAGAGGCTACAAATAATAATTGAAAAATAACGCGCTCCACTGAAATGATACAATACCAATGTTCAAAAGATGTTCACTCAAATGCGTGGAAATATGACACTATCCGCAGTCCGTTTTCTCCACCAATAGGTGAATGGTCCTCCCCAAATGTCAGAAGATCATCACATAAAAATTAAAACACATAAAAAGGAAGCATATAGTGTAGTAGGCTTTGATTTCTTCTAATATGTATAAAACAGGTAAACCCAAGGTGGAAAAGCCTTAAAAGTTTTTTGTACTGTGCTCTTGAGCATATGAAAAATGGATCACCCTTATGCTGCCCATACACCTACTGTGACCGGATGCCTTTCGTCTCGGCTGGCCCTGGTCACAGGTTAGCTCTTTTGGACTCCCACTCACCATCAGTGACCGCCTGTCACTGACTCCGCCCACTGCACCATGGGCATTTACTGAAGCTGCCACCACCAAGCTCCTTTCAGCGGCCCTTGGAACCGCTTTTTGTGTACAATCAAGCTCCTACCTCGGCACCTGAAACTGCTTCTGCTGCGTATGCATTTGATTAGCTGTGGACACACCCCCTGATTTGTGTTGGCTGACTCCTCCTGATCCCTCGCAATGGACCAGGTCTGCACGGTAGCTTGGCAGAGGGCTTGAACTTGGAGACGCAGAGCTCTTACCCAGAATAGCCGGAGAACGGAATAGCATTTGGTGCAATTCTGTTCGTCGCAGGATTGAGGCAATTGAAGTAAAGGCAAACAGTGTTTTATTGCTCAAAGTCTTAAAGACTCAACCTTCCAAATGAAGGGGTACATTAGCATACAGGATTCTTATCAGCAGTTCTTCTCCACAAAGGATTTTCAAAGATGTGCAACATACAGGGCTCACATGCCCCCTTTTTATATCATTCTAATACACATTTCCACAGGGGTAAGTCTGCCCTGTGGTTTCCAACCAATCACCTTAAGTGCATGAGCTGTGCATGTGCTGGCCTCATGCACGTTTAACAGTGTCCCTTATGGCAAGTGGGAGTGGTGACTCCCCTGTGCCTGGGCTCAACCGTGGAGCAACACCCATGGCTACGCTCCATCTGGATACAGCCTGGGGAGATAAGGATCTCCATCCAAAAATGGACTTCCAGGAATCTGACCATGCCCCTCTGAAGTGGATGTCTGAAAATAAGGACAGTAATGCAAGAATTACGAGATGGTTCTTGGCGTTACAAACTTTTAAATTTTCAGTGGAACACAGGCCAGGAAGCCAGCTGGCCAATGCAGATGCGTTGTCACGCGTTCATTGTTTGGGGGCTTCAGTTGTTCCGGCCCACAGGTCGAAACAAAGGGGGGGGATATGTGATAGGATCACTGGTAAAGTGGTCTGTGGCAGGTACATTGGTCCCAGATTCCTGTCTTATGTGTTCTAAACCCCCAGGAGAAAGTCTGCACTGTAGCAGGCTTGAGTTTCGGCTTTTTGAAAAGCCGGTTTGGGACCTGGGGGTTGTGGGTGAGAGGAGAGGGAGGGCTCCACCCACGGCCACTCCAGGTTTTGGTTCTCGCAACCTGGTAACAGGCTTGATTGGGTTCCCACCTGAGAGTGGCCAATATAAGCCTAGTGTGTTGAGGGCTGATTGTCTCACCTGGGAGAGCAGACAGGGTGTTTGCTCAGAGACACTTGGAAAACCTATCTGTGAGTACTGTGCTGTGCTTTGTTGCTGGCGAGGGCATTAGGCCCTGCCAGGTTCTGGAAGTGAGGGAACTACCTGTGAAGTTAGTGCCCCGACAGGGCTAGGATTTACGTTTATGTTTTCTTTGTGTTATTTCTGACATTGTACAATAAAGACTGGCGCTGACCAGCTTGTACTTGCATCCAGACTGGTGTGCTGCTTCCCTGCTGCTGTGTGTGTGTGTAAGGAAGGAGTCCTCTACCCAGGAGAGGGACCCCCTAACCTAACTGTGTCACAATATGGTGGAGAATGCGGGCACCCACACACACTGAAGTTGCAGCAAGAGGAAAACTTTCCGTTTAAAAATTAAAGGGACAGACACCCAATTTGTGAGTGTGGAAATAACACTGTGTCCTTGGAGTCCCATAGAGGAGGCGTCAGCCAATGCTCAGAGAGGCAAGGTTCAGCTTCCAACCTACACCCCAGGACAAAATGGAGGACATTATTAAAGCCTTGCTCCAAGCTACAGCAGTTCAGCAGGAGACGAACAAAGCTCAGCTGGAATCTACCAGGGCTCAGCAGGAATCTACCAGGGCTTAGCAGGAATCTACCAGGGCTCAGCAGGAATCCACCAGGGTGCAACTGTTGGCCTTGGAGACCGCTCAGGGGCAACAACAGGTTGCCATCGAGGAAACCTGCCGGGCCTTAGCGGAAAAGAGCCAGGCCATAAAAGAGGTGGTACAGCACCTGATCGCCCGGCCCAGAGATGTTGGTACTGGTCCTCCCACCACCACTCACTCTGTACGAGCCAGTCACTTCCTCCAGAAGATGACTTTGGGCGATGATGTGGAGGCCTATCTCACCGCATTTGAAAGAACGGCCGAAAGGGAGAGTTGGCCCAAGGAGCAGTGGGCAAGTCTGGTGGTACCTTTTTTGTCTGGGGAACCACAAAAGGCCTATTTTGACTTATGCCTGGCTGATGCCAAGGACTATAAAAAACTAAAACAGGAGATCCTAACTCGCTTGGGAGTCACCACCTTTGTTCGTGCCCAACGGGTCCACCGCTGGGAGTTCCATATGGACAAGCCTCCACGTTCACAGATGCATGACCTCGTCCATCTGTCCTCAAAATGGCTACAGCCCGAGACGCTGACGGGACCACAGATCGTGGAAAGGGTCATGATGGACTGGTACCTGCGATCATTACCTGCGACTCTGCGCAAATGGGTGAGCCATGCAGACCCTAAGTCCACGGACCAGTTGGTCGATCTGGTTGAGAGGTACGTGGCGGCTGAGGAGCTGATGAGTATGCCCCACCGAGCCCCGATGGCGCACCGGCGAACTCCCACAGACACTGGTAAGACTGTTCCAGGGGAGAAGGGTGCTGGGCGGTGGAATGTACCTAAGACTGAGGGTGTAGAACCTGGAGACAGGCCAGGAAGGTTCTTGCCCCGTAAACAGCTAGACATTAATATGACTGTGTTTCCGATGTGGTGGCTTCGGCCATATTGCCGCTAATTGTGCACTTACAACTGAACCTATGCAATGTGATACTGCTCATGTCTACCGCAGGGAGTCTTTCTTTGCACAGATAGCCTGTACGGCTGACCGGCAGACTGATAAGCACATGTGTGTACTCACTGTAGATGGCAACCGAGTAGAGGCACTGTTAGACTCTGGTAGCTTGGTGACACTTATAAAAGCTGAGCTGGTGAACCCCTTGAGGCATACAGGGAAAACTGTTGGTGTGACCTGCATACATGGGGATTCTCGATATTATGTTACGGCCGAGGTGAACATCGAGACACCATGTGGCTCTGCTATAGTTTCTGTGGGTTTGGTGCATGGTCTGATGTACGATGCAATATTGGGGAGAGACTTTGCTCACTTCTGGAAGTTGTGGGAAAGCCGTTTTGTTCCAGAGGTGAACAACCCCGATCCATTTGAGAAGGTTGTCGATGTAGTGGAGGAGGGAGTTTCTTCTGAGTCAGAGTTATTCCCTTTTTCTACTATGGTTGGCGAACTAGAGAATGGTGAACGTGACGGTGGCCCGCCAACTGATGTGCCTCCCATTGAGGTGGGAAGTGTTGTTGGGCCAGGTGATCGTCTCCCTGATTTAGAGGTCAGAAGAGAGGTCTTTGCCGTGGTGCAGTTGAATGACCCTACTTTGGTAAAAGCCAGGGAGAATGTAAAAGTAGTTGATGGTAAACCCGTAGACCCTGATAGTCCTTTGTCCTATCCCCACATGGCAATGTGTCAGGATTTGTTATATCAGGTGACTAAGAAGGGGGAAGATGTTGTGGAACAACTAATAGTTCCCAAAGCCTACAGAAGAACAGTGTTGGATCTGGCCCATGGTCATATAACGGCAGGCCATCTAGGGGTAGAGAAAACCACTGAGCGAATAATGCAGATGTTTTTCTGGCCCGGGCTTCATAAAGCGGTATCTGACTTTTGCGCATCCTGCCCTGAGTGTCAGTATCATGCTCCCAGGCCACATTTTAAGGGTCCACTAGTTCCATTGCCTATCATAGAGGTACCGTTTGAAAGAATAGCGATGGATTTGGTTGGACCCTTAATGAAGTCTGCCAGGGGACACCAGTATATTCTGGTCATAATGGATTATGCTACCAGGTACCCGGAAGCGATCCCGTTGCGCAATACGTCAACCAAGACCATTGCCAGAGAGCTAGTTCATGTCTTTAGCAGGCTGGGTATACCTAAGGAGATACTAACTGACCAGGGTACACCGTTTATGTCCAAAGTCATGAAAGAGTTATGCCGCCTGTTCAAAATCGAACAGTTAAGAACTTCGGTTTATCACCCCCAAACCGATGGGCTGGTCGAGAGGTTTAACAAGACGTTAAAACACATGCTTAGGAAAGTGGTCGACAAGGATGGTAGGGATTGGGACTACTTATTGCCGTATTTATTGTTGGCCATAAGAGAAGTTCCCCAGTCCTCCACCGGGTTTTCACCCTTCGACTTGTTGTATGGGAGACACCCAACGGGGTTACTAGACATTGCCAAAGAGACATGGGAGGGGCAGTCTAGTCCTTACAAAACGGTGATTGAGTATGTTTCTCAAATGCAGGAGAGAATTGCTGTTGTAGTGCCGATAGTGAGAGAGCACCTGGAACAGGCTCAACAGGCACAGCAAAGGGTATACAACCGCAATGCTCGGTTACGCAGCTTTGCTCCTGGGGACAGAGTGTTAGTATTGGTTCCCACTGTGGAAAATAAACTTTTGGCTAAATGGCAAGGGCCCTTTGAAATCTTAGAAAGAGTGGGGCAGGTCAATTACAAAGTTTACCAGCTGGGGAAAAGAAAGCCGGAACAGATATACCATATAAATCTGTTAAAGCCCTGGAAAGATAGAACGGTACTGTCGGCCGTCCGAGACCCTCCAGTAAGTCCAGGGCCCTTAGTTCCCGAAGTGACAGTGGCAAAAACCCTGTCGGCAATTCAACAACAAGAGGTCAAGGAGTTTCTGATTAGAAATAGGGTGCTGTTCTCTGACGTACCTGGGAAAACCTTGGTCATTAAACATGACATCATCACTGACCCAAGGGTTAAAGTTAATCTAAAGCCCTATAGGTTACCAGAAGCACAAAGAGAATCGGTGTCGAAAGAAATTAAAAATATGCTAGAGTTAGGGGTTATTGAAGAATCACATAGTGAATGGTCAAGTCCCATTGTGTTGATTCCAAAGCCAGACGGGAGTGTGCGTTTCTGCAATGACTTCCGAAAGTTGAACAGTGTTTCAAAATTTGATGCCTACCCGATGCCAAGAGTGGATGAACAGATTGAGAGACTAGGGACGGCAAGGTATTTAACCACTCTTGACCTAACCAAAGGGTATTGGCAAGTACCGTTAACCGAGAGCGCCAAACAAAAGACAGCTTTTTCAGCACCAGAGGGCTTGTTTCAGTACAAGAATAAAAAGTATGTTGTAGCGCTCAACCTTCTCGTTCCGTCCAGTAATATATGAATGGCTAATTGTCAAATGAATGACTAGTTATCATTAAATTGAAACAAATAGATTCTGATGGTGTAAATTGAGTACCATGTACCAAGTTATAGTCAATGAAAAAGATAAGATAATGATATCTCATTAGTATGAAAATCCCATTAGGTAGGAATGTACAATGTAACAGAATGGTAACCAGTACCATCAAAGTATCACAAAAATATTTATTCACTAAACAAAGGATAGTTAAAACTGGTGCACATATATAAGATGGTCTCTGTATCTTTCAATCATGTAGGATGAGTGGTAAATCGGAAATCTAATGGTTAAATAGTTCCTGTCCAATGTCACTGCATAATCAAAACAGAACAATCTGCGGCGTCCCGCTAATAAAGAAAAAATGGTGATGGTTGATGAACTACGCTGTGGCGTTGTATGTCGGAGGTGGCGTGACATATCGGGCACCCTCCGACATTGATGCCAAGTAGCTACACGCACTGTAGAGAACTAGCCTCTCCCCATTAAGGCCACACCGTACTCCCTGACCCCAGGAACATCATCCCGGGCACCGTAGTTCATCAACCATCACCATTTTTTCTTTATTAGCGGGACGCCGCAGATTGTTCTGTTTTGATTATGTAGTGACATTGGACAGGAACTATTTAACCATTAGATTTCCGATTTACCACTCATCCTACATGATTGAAAGATACAGAGACCATCTTATATTTGTGCACCAGTTTTAACTATTCTTGGTTTAGTGAATAAATATTTTTGTGATACTTTGATACACACGCGTACTGGTTACCATTCTGTTACATTGTACATTCCTACCTAATGGGATTTTCATACTAATGAGATATCATTATCTTATCTTTTTCATTGACTATAACTTGGTACATGGTACTCAATTTACACCATCAGAATCTATTTGTTTCAATTTAATGATAATTAGTCATTCATTTGACAATTAGCCATTCATATATTACTGGACGGAACGAGAAGGTTGAGCGCTACAACATACTTTTTATTCATGTTTAATATATATAGGTGGGGATACCTATAAGTTGTTAGCACCTTACCTCCTTTAAAGAGCTCAGTGCGCAGGATCATTTTGGTTGTTTCAGTACAAGATGTTGCCCTTCGGGCTACATGGGGCACCTGCTACCTTCCAAAGAATGATGGACAGGATTCTAAGGCCCCATAGACGGTATGCGGCTGCTTATCTGGATGACGTGGTCGTTCATAGTCCTGATTGGCAGTCTCACTTACCCAGGGTACAAGCAGTGTTGGACTCCATCTATAAGGCAGGTTTGACAGCCAATCCAAAAAAGTGTTGTCTAGGCATTGTCGAAGTTGAATAATTGAGTGAGACAAGTTCAGTTGCCATCTTGCGTATGGCCACAAGACCCCATTTTGGAAATGAGATCACAAGACACCATTTTGTGTGGTCAGCATTAATTCAAGTTATAACTCATTAACTAAGAACAGATGGCAATATTTTTGTTAACACCAAGGGCAACGGGAAAAACCAGCTTTCTAAGTAGAAGTAAATAAGAAGAGACAATGGGTATTTTTACATACAAATTGGGAATCCCGGGATGCAGATAAAGTATAGTTGTGGCAATTGTAATATAATATCTACACAATTGGATTTGCCTGAATTCTAGACAAGATGGCTCTAAATCCCATAATTTGAGGTGATAATACATTTGCACTTCACACAAGAGTCTGTGAGAACAAAAGAGGTTTTGTTTTCCTTTGAACACAGCAGGTGGGGGCCTGCTGACAGAGGGCATGTGGAATTACAACCCTCAGCCATCCACACTGCTGGATGTTCACTTCGTGTATGAGAGATTATGCTCTTAAATCTCACCCATTAATAACTAGCGTCCTTATATTAAACCCCGAATACCCACACACTACATATTCGCACACAAGGTTCCATTAGCATCAAAATGTATGATTCAAGAAGGTTCAGTTAGTTTAAATGCTAAGAAATAAAGATATTTGTTAACTAAGGAATTATACAAGATATCATTCTTGGAGTTGTTCTGACGCATACTCTTTCCACAGTTTTCCGGTGCTATCGGTGAGGAGATCGCATTATGCATTCTCGAGTTATGGACCGCAGAACCTACAAGCAACCAAAATGTATATTTTAGATTCAACTGTTAGGATGTTACAGGAGGCGTTACCAGAAAGACCCCGGCTGTTAGAGGCAGGGAAAGTTTATTTGAAACAACCTGTTAAATATGTCGTTACATATGCTCCTCCTCTGGGAACCAATGAGATCAGCAGGAAGTTTCCCCTTTGTCCTGTTTCAGTCTGGGGGGGAATAAATACATGTGTCCAAACACTGGTTTGGCAGTTCATGCTGAATTTTGGGTGAACTGAGGATATCTAGTCAGAAGTCTATCTCTGGGTCCGGAGGCGCAGCGTATGTATAACCGTACTTGGTCTGTATTATTTCCTTTTACGCCTAAATTATGTATGTATAGATTGCGTGTAACTGACTGTACTTTTACCTGAATAATACTTGTGCGTTGGAACCACAAGATTCCACTCCTGTCTTTATTTGCGGTCATACTGCGTACGCAATTAGCGTTGTCTTAGAGGTTTTTAGGCAGGGTTTTGTCTTAGAGGTTCTAGGCAGGTGAATCTTAGAGGTTTATAGGAAGGAATATATTAAAAGGTTTATTTACAAATTCAACAGCATGGAGGAAGTAAAATATCTGGGATACACCATTGGCAGAGGCCTGATAAAGCCTCAGCTCAATAAAGTTGATGCCATGCAAAACTGGCCACGGCCTCTGAATAAGAAGCAGGTGAGAGCCTTCTTGGGAATTACGGGGTACTACAGGAGGTTTATACCCAACTTTGCCACCATGGCAGTCCCACTGACTGACCTGACCAAAGGCAAACAAAAAGTCATGGTAGAATGGAGTCCTGAGGCAGAGAAAGCTTTTCAGGAGTTGAAAGTAGAGTTGTGTTCCCAACCAGTCCTGATGACTCCTAATTTTGAAAGGGAATTCATTGTACAAACCGATGCATCAGAAGTAGGTATAGGAGCGTTCCTGTCCCAGAACAAGAAGGGTGAGGAACACCCTATTTTCTATCTTAGCAGAAAGTTGAATGTACATGAGAGAAACTATGCCACAGTGGAGAAGGAGGCGTTGGCCATAAAGTGGGCGTTAGAGGCTCTCAGGTACTACTTGGTGGGAAGAAAGTTCAAATTGATCACTGACCATGCCCCTCTGAAGTGGATGTCTGAAAATAAGGACAGTAATGCGAGAATTACGAGATGGTTCTTGGCGTTACAAACTTTTAAATTTTCAGTGGAACACAGGCCAGGAAGCCAGCTGGCCAATGCAGATGCGTTGTCACGCGTTCATTGTTTGGGGGCTTCAGTTGTTCTGGCCCACAGGTCGAAACAAAGGGGGGGGATATGTGATAGGATCACTGGTAAAGTGGTCTGTGGCAGGAACATTGGTCCCAGATTCCTGTCTTATGTGTTCTAAACCCCCAGGAGAAAGTCTGCACTGTAGCAGGCTTGAGTTTCAGCTTTTTGAAAAGCCAGTTTGGGACCTGGGGGTTGTGGGTGAGAGGAGAGGGAGGGCTCCACCCATGGCCACTCCAGGTTTTGGTTCTCGCAGCCTGGTAACAGGCTTGATTGGGTTCCCACCTGAGAGTGGCCAATATAAGCCTAGTGTGTTGAGGGCTGATTGTCTCACCTGGGAGAGCAGACAGGGAGTTTGCTCAGAGACACTTGGAAAACCTATCTGTGAGTACTGTGCTGTGCTTTGTTGCTGGCGAGGGCATTAGGCCCTGCCAGGTTCTGGTAGTGAGGGAACTACCTGTGAAGTTAGTGCCCCGACAGGGCTAGGATTTACGTTTATGTTTTCTTTGTGTTATTTCTGACATTGTACAAAAAAGACTGGCGCCGACCAGCTTGTACTTGGATCCAGACTGGTGTGCTGCTTCCCTGCTGCCGTGTGTGTGTGTAAGGAAGGAGTCCTCTACCCAGGAGAGGGACCCCCTAACCTAACTGTGTCACAGTATATATATATATATATATACATACATACATACTTTCAGAGAGGCTCTGGGAGTGTGGTGCTGACGCTGCCTGCACTTAATGAGTGACCAGCACCCAGGAGGGACTCCCACCTGCATATTTTACTTACAATACTATTGGAGCTGCCAATGGACGCGGCACCGCCCGCATTCTTCGAGTCCTCAGATCTGGGACTCCTCTTCAATGATGGCTGCAGGTATCCAGGCTGGCCAGCCCCAGCCTTTTTTGTGCACTGTGAGTGCGACGTGACATCATGTTGCCTTGCCAACCTGTCCAAAGATACCGTGGGAGTAGGAGCCACTACGCGGCTAGCCTCTAGTAATAGAATGGCAGACAGCTGTGTCACAGTCTGCCATCCACCAGCCTGACCTGCATGGTGCTGGCCGCAGCCGGGTCAGGATGCCCTCCTGTATGTGGCGTCCTACTCGGCTACATAACCAGCGTATGGGTAGAACCGGCCATGACTGTAGTGTCCGCTGTCACATTATGCCACACTGTACAACCCTCAGTATATAACATTATGCCACGCAGTAGTGCCCCCAGTAGGTCACATTATGCCATGGTCTAGTGACCAAAGTGTCATTACGCCACGTTGTAGTCTCCGCTGTAAGTCACATTATACCACACTGTAGAAACCCTAATTGGATCATCCCTGAATGTTAAGCACGAATACGCATAAAACTAAAGGCAATAAAAAAACTAAAAAAAAACTATACACATTAATAAAAACCTACACTAATGTCCAACTGAGTACAATAATATAACTAAAATGAACATATATAAGAAAAAAAAAACCTTAATGATCACTTCATTACATTATAAAAACAATCCCCCTCCCAACCACAGGTAAGGGTACCACGGCTTTTCTGCGCCCTAAACCTTCCACGACCCTAGAGCCTCTTGACAGTACCAATACGGTGGTGTATACAGGGAGGGGGCGGGTCTCGAACCCGTGGACGTGGCCTTCTCAGGCGGGGACTTACGCCCTGTGCCACCGTGACAGCCGTTAAGCAGAGGCTGCTCTGTGCAACTTATCTCGAAGCCGAGGGGGTGACGTCATTTGTGGTGAGCAGAGGCGCCACCTGGTGGCAGCTGCTGGAAGTGCAGGAACATTATCGCGATTTCCTCACACTGCTCCGAGTCTCGGTGCGCAGCCCACCCCACACTATGGGGACACTCAGCAAAGCCTGCATAGCAGGGAGGCGCCTGGTTAAAGAGGTGCTCTCCCTGCCTGCTGCAGCTGAGTCTAGTGTTGCTGTCAAACTCACCAGCATCACCGTCTGCCTCTGCGCCCCCTGGCCGGGTCCGTCCCTTCAGAGACAGACACAGCCAGTGCCTGCCCGCCTGTAGTGCTGGATATGCGGCCGCGCTGCCACCGCCAATGTCCCGCTACCATCGCCAGTGCAGGACCCCGCAGGTAAGTTTTCTACTGACGGGGAGAGAAGGGGGCTTTGCTGTCACTCTGTGCTGTGCTCTGTGTCTGCCCCTGTATAGCCGGTATGGGGACTGGCGTGCAGGGGCGGGCTGGAAGAGCAGGGCGCTATGTGCTCCATGGGCTGCACTTTGAAGCTGTTTGGCTGGTAATAAACCAGCCTAATAGAGTTTGATGCCGCCATGAGAGGGAAGCAGCAGATAGTGGGGCCAATCAGGAGCATTGCTGAGCAGATAGGGGTGGAGGAGGCGGAGTCGCGTTGTCCTGACCTGAGTCAGTGTGACTGATTGTAATGCCGGCGGCTGTGGGGGAAAGCACAGCGGCGGGACTTAGGAGATGACGCCCTTATAGCTTGGCACTGTACGCAGCTGCGTACCTGGCGTAATGGGCCGGCCGGCCCTGACTCCATGGGTGCTTGGCTCAAAATAATATGTTCAATTCATCTCAATATGAAACCAGGAAGCCAGCACACCGAAATGCTCAAAAATAATTAGCATTTATAGCTATATAATATTCCAATGTACTGTACTTATTTGAAAAATGATATTATCAGAAACCTTCTGGCCATTTTAACAAAACATACCTGCTTAAATAAACACATTGGCACCAAAAGATGCAAGGAAACATCCTCCTGATTGCCATGCAACTCACAGGTGCCACCACTACCACATCTTAGGCAGTGCTAGCTAACCTATGCTCTGACTACACTGGCGCACAGGTGCGCCACAACGATTTTAGGTTGGGGGGCAAGATATTTTATGCACCCCTAAATTGGGGAATGTTACCTTATCAGGGGTAGCTGGAGCAACTCACCACACCACCTACATGATGAGAGATCATTAATCCTGAGGGGTCTTTGCTTTTGCTGATTTGGCCTCTGCATGCAGACATCACTGCTCTTTCCCAGTCTCCTCATTGATACAGCGCTACCACACAGCTCTGGGAACACATGCAGCTACAGTAATAGCCAATAGTGTCCCTCTACAGACAAGTTATCAAACAAGTGGCGGGAGAGGGGAGAAAGGCAACATAATAATACAACCTCTGTGTAATGTCTGTCCCTTCATTGACTAGCGCCAAAGCCGGATTAAAATCTTATGGGGCTCTAGGCAAGATACCGGTCTCAGCCCCCCTCCTCTTTTACATCCAGATTACAATTTACTTACCCTATGCACAAACTATTACCCACTGACTATATAGCATGTATCCAATCTCACACCTCATGCTTGATAATGGGTAAACTGCACATTTTATATTGCTGCAAAACAGCGTGACGCTAAGCCGAGTATCTAATTAGGACTGGTGAAGACATGGGGTACTTACCAGGTGATTGCAGAGCAGATGGAACATTGCAGTACTGATACAGAGTCACATTTCAGTCACTCTATATACTGTACACCTGCCGGGCACCAGGTGTAGTTGGAGTATTAGACCCCCAAGCATGTACTGTCACACTGTGCCTGGCACTAATATAGTGGACTGCAACACCTCTATCCCCAAATCAGTGTCAGATCAATATGCAACACACAGTGCTGGCCATACCAGCCCTCTGCTGTTCAGTGATAAATGATGGGGTGTGTAGTAGAAGCTGGAGACTGCAGCAGCGTTAATGCAACACCTGGCCCTGGCCCCCTGCTGCTGCTGAGAGGCTGAATGATGGGGTGTGTAATGTATGTAACACATGGCTCCCATCCCCTCACTACTATCTCTTCCTTTCTGCCGTCAGCTAAAGTGGCTCCAGCTGCGAAGAATCCCCTAATGTCTGTACAATAGAGAGGTTTCTGTTGGTTGTATACCCATAGCACTGTGGGGGAGCTGGTGCGCTGTGTGGAGGTTGCTCCAGACAGGGTATACAGCAGTAGCTTTGCGTGTACAATGCTATATCTGGCTCCCACAGTCTGGCGCCCTGTGACCCATTACATTGACTGGCGCCTCACTCAAATATTGGCAATGCGAGCCGCCCCCTTTGCCCCACCCTTTCTGGCATCTATGCTGGTGCATATATCGCCAGCCAGCAGAGGGCACAGTGTAGAAGCAGCTTGGCTATGTAAGGAGCAACCTTGCCACAACTCAGCAATCTGCAAGCACACACGAGCAACATACTGAGGAGAAAGGATCCCAGGGTGGGGTTCCAATGCCTCCCCATCTACACTGCCCATGACGTGGTGATCAAATGGCTTCCCTTGGCGATAAAGAGTTATTAAGAACCCATTGGGGGGAGCACAATTTCTATGGGGCCTACAGTATTTATTGAATATTATTTGTGGGATATCAACTGAATACATTTTGCAAATATTAAGGATTCCCTGAATGCACCATGGAGGGACTTCAGCAGATTTCTCCGACATATGCTGCGGTATTTTTCCATTTCTGACAGCTGAAGCAGCACCCATAGGTTTCTATGGGGGCTGCTGGGCTGTCAGATTTACCTTTCCATTTTGGAGCTTGGACCCAGCAGCTAACGCCATACACACACACACATATATATGATGCAGGTGAGTACTTCTGCTCAATTTCAGGTTGGCGCCGTTTCCTCTTTAAATACGGTTTAGTTGTACATGGTAACTGTGCCCATGATGACGGTGTAATAACACCGAAACGGCCGTTGGGCTACTAACCGCATTTCTGCATAACGTCACCAGGCTGTTAATAAGTTTACATGCTGCCAGTCATTATTGTATTTTCTTGCAATACCGCTTATCATAAAGGTGTTCACTTGACTGCCGCTCTGTTGACATGTTGCCTTTTTATAAACAATACATATTGGATTTTCTAAAGCTGTATATTTTTATACACATCGTACTTTGATTACAATTTTTTGCATCTAAAAGGTGTACTGGTCTTTATTCCTGTTCATTGTAACTGGATATTATATATATATATATATATATATGTATATATATATATATATATAAAACAAATGGTGTCTAGCACTCCACATTAACAGCAAAAACGCCCAGGTGCCATCAGAAGTGTATAAGAATACTTTAAGATAAAGATAGCAATGCTGCTGCACTCACGGGTCTTGCACAGAAAGAATGACACCAACTC
The DNA here is from genome assembly GCA_031769625.1 of Taudactylus pleione. NCBI lineage: Eukaryota > Metazoa > Chordata > Amphibia > Anura > Myobatrachidae > Taudactylus > Taudactylus pleione. The sequence continues at coordinate 1,186,520 of JAUIMM010000221.1, forward strand.
TGGGAACGTTCCAGCCAGTTCCCAAGCCTAGAACCCAGGTCCCAGTTGTTAAAGCCAACAACCCACCTGTATGTTTTTGACTGCGGCAACCCCGGTCATTTGCACCGGCACTGCCCAAAGCAGGACAAGCTGATGAACTGTAGTGCTGGATAAACAACTCGACCAGTGGTCAGCATGTCTGCTGGAAGCACTTACCCGGTGCAAACTGCCTTGTTTCATTTGATGGTGTGAGTGGAAGGTTGGGAGGTCTGGGCCTTAGTGGATACTGGCAGCAAATTAACCATCATCTCTGCCAACCTGGTTCCACCTGGGGCTGATCAGGTGCTACCTCCAGTAAAAATTATATGTGTACATGGGGAAGTAGAAGAATGCCCCTGAGTGCACCTCCCAATAGTGATCAAAGGGTGATCCCTGAAGGTGGTAGCTGCAGTAGCCACCAGGTAACCCTACACGAACAAGGAAATTAATGCACTGTTTCCTCTTTAAATACGGTTTAGTTGTACATGGTAACAGTGCCCATGATGACGGTGTAATAACACCGAAACGGCCGTTGGGCTACTAACCGCATTTCTGCATAACGTCACCAGGCTGTTAATAAGTTTACATGCTGCCAGTCATTATTGTATTTTCTTGCAATACCGCTTATCATAAAGGTGTTCACTTGACTGCCGCTCTGTTGACATGTTGCCTTTTTATAAACAATACATATTGGATTTTCTAAAGCTGTATATTTTTATACACATCGTACTTTGATTACAATTTTTTGCATCTAAAAGGTGTACTGGTCTTTTTTCCTGTTCATTGTAACTGGATATTATATATATATATATATATATATATATATATATATATATGTATATATATATATATATATATATATAAAACAAATGGTGTCTAGCACTCCACATTAACAGCAAAAACGCCCAGGTGCCATCAGAAGTGTATAAGAATACTTTAAGATAAAGATAGCAATGCTGCTGCACTCACGGGTCTTGCACAGAAAGAATGACACCAACTCTGGGAACGTTCCAGCCAGTTCCCAAGCCTAGAACCCAGGTCCCAGTTGTTAAAGCCAACAACCCACCTGTATGTTTTTGACTGCGGCAACCCCGGTCATTTGCACCGGCACTGCCCAAAGCAGGACAAGCCGATGAACTGTAGTGCTGGATAAACAACTCGACCAGTGGTCAGCATGTCTGCTGGAAGCACTTACCCGGTGCAAACTGCCTTGTTTCATTTGATGGTGTGAGTGGAAGGTTGGGAGGTCTGGGCCTTAGTGGATACTGGCAGCAAATTAACCATCATCTCTGCCAACCTGGTTCCACCTGGGGCTGATCAGGTACTACCTCCGGTAAATATTATATGTGTACATGGGGATGTAGAAGAATGCCCCTGAGTGCACCTCCCAATAGTGATCAAAGGGTGATCCCTGAAGGTGGTAGCTGCAGTAGCCACCAGGTCACCCTACACGAACAAGGAAATTAATGCACGTGTAACCCGCTGGTTTTTGTCTTTGCAGCCATTTAAATTTGAGGTGCAGCATCATCTGAGGAAACAGTACCCCAATGCTGATGCCCTTTCCAGAATGTTTGTTGGGCCCAATCCTCCAAGCAACCCTATGGTGAAGCTAGAGGAGGAGGAGGAAGAGGGTGAGGATGGCGAACTGGTAGAGAGCTGTGTACCCGGACAAATGGCACAAATAGATGTGAGCAAGGCAGATAGCTTGCCTGAAAGTGTTTTAGCTTCACCAGGGTGGTTGAAGCTAAGGGGGAGGAGTGTGACGGGGTCAGCATAATTCCACATGAAGTAAATGTGGAATATGCAGATCTCCCAGGTTTGGCAGAGCAAAGGCATTAGGAATGTGTAATGTCCATATAAGGTGTTACCTCAATCAGAGTCTGGAAAGGCAGCTGATTACAGACACCTGTGTGAGGCTGGTTCAAGAACTGCAGAGACACTGGGGAAACAGATCCTGACGGTGAGATAGTCACCCAGGTTTTATATATATATATATATATATATATATATGTGTGTGTGTGTGTGTGTAAAATAATATCAATTAACATCAGAAAATCAACTGGATGCAATGGAGTCCCTCACAGTGCACATTCTTGCCTTATGGGGAAGACTGGGGAGTAGATTTACTAAAGCTTCCAAAATGCAATAGAGAAATAATAGACAGAATTGGTTGCTGTGGGTAACACCACCTCCTAGGACACGTGAAACCGAACACACACTGCTTTCTGAAGGCTAGAGAAACCTGCAAACTAACATCCGCTGTCATTCAGCACTTTGGACTACACACATAGTGACGTGCCGCAACCCAGAACTACTCTGCAGAAGCAAGCACCGACAACAAGGAACACAGATGTACCACGAGACAGAGAGCCGGCAAGCGGTAGGAGCAGTGACAAGACAGGACAAGGGAGGTAAGTCTCTACAAGGAGAGAGGTAGTATGGCTATCACTTCCATTTGGAGTCTACACTGTCACACCCCCTCCCCAGACAGCGACGATCCACTCCAGTGTGTATCGCAGGTGAGCGCCTGTTCATCAGGCAATTTGCGGCTTTGGCACCTGGAGGGAGACAGTCCATTCTTAGAGCAATCCCCACCTGTCAGGAACACCACTGCATGCCGTTCCCTGGTAAGACCATACCTGGGCATCTAAATTACTGGGCCAACAGGATGCCGCAGGTCCTAGAGACAGACAGTTCTTTTTGGAACCGTATTCAACTTAGCATGACAAGTTGCATCAAGCTTCAATAAGCCTTCAGATTTTTACACAACCATAAGAGAGACCCAGTTAGTTCCTTTATGTGACAGTGACAACAACAACTTCAGCAGCATCCTTATGTACTGTACCATTTATGAGGTTTGTCTACTTCAGCTAGATAGTAGACACAGACTACATTACAATCACCTTCCACAATTGTCTATTTGCATTATTCATATGAACTGTTTATTGTATATATTACTCAATGATCAATGAAAATATTACTGTATTGTTTTGTAAGTAAAGTTTTTTTTCATACAACTGTCTGTTTGAACAATGAGATCTGACATATCTATGTTTTGACTAGTTACAATCATCTGCATCAGCATTACAGGGACCATTGTTTGATTTTTCTAGACTATAGACTATAAATACACTCTATGGTGTAGCGATTTGGCACAACCAATCTTTAATATTATTATTTTGAGGAGATAATAGGATATCTCCTTTACATTAGCAGCTCCCAAACAAAAACACATCTGAGCGCGGGATCAGAATATCTTCCTTTTACAAAATGTAATTGACTTTAATTTTGTTTAAGAAACAATAATTCTTGTTTCTTGTTTATTTGCACAGTTCTATTGCTAAAAAATTACCAATGAGTTGCCAGACCAGTGAATAAGAATTTACTTTGTGTTGCATTTAAACAAAAGATGCTGTAAATAATAAAAAAGTAACATTTGTAAAATGCCTCTTATGTGCGTTACTCACTAAATACAAATTACTATGGCAGATTTAATTAGCTGGTGATTAGAAGAAAAAGATTTGCACTTAGTAGCTAATTGCAGTATGTTTTGCATAATTCTTTATGTGAATTTGGAAGTAACTTTTGAATTCAACCACAAACACAGAGTGTTCTCAGTTGTCATACACTGTAATGCATAATACGGTACGTTTGTGACACATTGCGCTACAACCGGATCCCTTTCCCATTGTGGAAATGCAAGTCTATTTTGTGACAGCATGAGATGAATCAACCAGTACTATCAGTGTCCTATATATTTAAATTGAAAGATTCACTGCTTAAGCAATTTGGAAATCGTGCACAGGGGGCAGTGGCAGTACCAGAGGTGGAGCCACAGCATAGTCCAAAATTCAAATAAGGGAGCCACACCAACTGCCAGTGATTCCTGGCCAGCAATGTTTGGCAGTATTTGGAAAGGCAGTTAATGTGGTTCACCTATTTCAATTTTGGATTGCACTGCTGCCCCACCTCTGGAGCCACAACTGACAGGGGGACTTCTCAACTGTCAGTGGTGGCTGTTTCTCAAAGGTACATCTCCCCCTGTTTGTTCACATAATCTTGTTGTTAAGAAAACAATTAATGCATTTCTACTGCACTGTAGCTAAACAGTGAAATTTTTTATAATAATACTAATATATAAGTGGTCTTGTATTACATATAAGTCTATGATTACTTTATTAAGATAAAACTAACATGTTAAAACTAGGTGTAACTCACGAGGACTAAAAACCATTATAGAAGCCAACACTAAGGGTAAACTTACTAAAGGTCAGCTTGCCGTCAGTTTCATGCTGCTGTCTAAAAGACAAAGATTTATAGAGTCATGTTGCTGTTTAATGATGGCACGTTGCTGTCTAAAAGACACAGATATCATCTGTCAGCTCTATCAATGTCTGCCATTTTTTTGCATCTTTAAATGCTGCTTGTTTTGATCTTTCAGTTCAAACCAAAAGTATATAGAAGTTACAATATGATGGCAAACTCATCCACACAGAAGTACTGCACAGATCACTGTGATCTGTCCAGGCTTCATTAGGTGTAAATTGCAGAAATAGTTAAAAATCAAAGAAACATTGCATGGCACCCCCCCTAAATTCATAACCAGTCCTGGACCTTTCAGCTTGGTCTGGTACTGGACATCAGGGGAAAAATCTGCATTGGGTCATCCCCAATTTTCTAATAACCAACAATAGGCTAAACCATCCTGGGGGGCTTTTGTTTTAGCAGAGACACAGGATATGGACACTGAATGTGTTAATCTTTAATCAAAATAAAAAAACGCACAAACACATACACACTTCATACTTATCAAATCCTTGTATGTGCTCAGTTCACTTTGTTCCAAGTAGTAGTCTACTTGTCTTCATAAAATATCAAAACAAAAACCCATTCCCATGGACTGCTGCTGTATACTGTACAGTGGCCATGTGAAATGACAGGTCACTCTGTGGACAGTGTCATTGAATTGTATGGGGAAGTGCTGAATGAACAGTTTATATGACAGTGCCGGCTGATTGGCTAAGAGTGGACACTACAATATTAAGTACTTTATCAATATTTTCATTCAATAATTTTGGGTAATACCTTTTTTTCTAAGAAGCAGCCCTTCAATATATGGAATTGTTTATTGAATGTTTTCATTGTTGAACAATTACACTGAAGGCACATGTACATTGTCTAACCATTGGTGTAGTGGATTCTACTGGCCTCTATGATGGTATTAGAATCCATAGGTTTTGAAAAGGTGCTTCTTTCAATCTTTTCATCCTGGATATTAATGGTCAGATTGAGAAAATTAACTTTAGTGCAGCTGATTTGAAACATAAGTTTAATATTAAGGGTGTTGAAGTTAAGGAAGTTTTGTTCCCCTTCCAAATAATTAAGATGTAATCTACATTTTGCCACCATCATTCCAAGTTTGCCTCCCAGCTTTGTCCATTCCATACCATGTCATCCTCCCACCTTGACATGAACAAGTTGATATAGCTGGGGGCAAGATTGGTCCCCATTGCAGTACCTAATTTTTGTGTATGGAACAATCCATCAAAATTTAAAAAGTTATTATTCAATTAGATTATTTTGGGATCTAATCTATTCCTTTGGAATTCCCCATTTAGAAATGTATCTATCATGTTCTTCTATTAATTTTTCAAAACTTTTGGATAAAGGGATCTTTTGAAAGTTATATCTACCATTTAACTATTGTTCATATGGAAATTCCTTTTTTTCTCCAGTGTGGGTCTATTCCCTTTTCATTGTCATAATCACTATATCTCTTAGTAGAAAAGTTAGAACTTTGCAAGTTAAATTTAGGGGTGATCCCTATGTTTTTTTTCAAATTGGAATTTATTCATAATCCCGGGGGTATTGAAATGAGACTGGGTACCAACATGTACTGTACCTGTGAGATATTACCTTTTGTATTTGCCCTAATAGAGTATTTTCTCCTATTCTGATTTTCATTCAAAATAGATTTATTTATTTTTATTATTTGAACATTTTACAGCATGGAAAAAAGGTATATTGATGTGCTTAACATGGGGATTAATATCCTTAGCTTTAATTTCTTCTGACTGCATACATAAATAACATTTTGTCCCAGTAAATTTTTTGTTGTTTTGTCTTAATTAATTCTGTTTAATTTCTATCAATATTAGATTTAATTCTTTGTTCCAATAGTTTGACATCCTCCATATCATAAAAAGGAGTAATAAAGAGTTGAAGCTTATGTATATTATCTTATAGGTATATCATTGCTTTTCTTCTTTCATGAATAATGAGTTCCATCAGTGAAAATGAACACTGATTCAAAATGTTATATCCCAATTCATTATAAATATTTCTGTGGCAAGGTCGCTTGTTTATTCATCTGAAGAACTTTAGGCATAAGTTGACATGTTACATTCTCTTCTAAAGTCACAATTTTCCACCAAATCTGATGTTCTTTAAGGACGGTGACTTCTATTTTTTTTTCACTCCCTCCATAGTCTCATCTTCTATTATAATGGGTTCAGAAGGATTAGAATAGAACATTTTATGTAATAAATTATATCTCTCTACTCGAAGTTAGAACATGACTGCAGTCTAGGAACTCAATATTGAGTGCATAGAACAACTGTGAAAATAATAATATAAATAATATAAATGTTCCTAAGTTGCTGTCTGCACAGCAGATAATTGTATTATTGAGAGGCACTCTTAAACAAAACAAAATATAGAATCACTAGTGCTCACATAAAATCCCAAAAAGACAATGTCTCGAGGTCTTTAGTTATTCCAGAGTTCTTATTCACCAAAATTATCCATGAACGTGAAAGACAAAACAGAATAGCAAAAACATAGTGTAAAAATATAATATGAAAAACCACTTTGAGTAAAACAAAGGTGGAAAACAGTGGCCACAATATGAGCAGGTAAAAATCTATAAGGGGGAAGATACAACTGTATCCCTCCTATTATAGATGAATATTCACACTCACACTACAACTTTATCCAGGTGTCTCACAAACTCAAAGATTCAGAAATTGTTTTTATATAGCAAGAAAAAAAAAGATATTTCCTTAGTGGTTTATCATATAATTCACAGGGGACTGTGTGGGAGGCAGCACCACTGGCTGTGAGCATTACGATGGGAGCATGTATGCAGTCCCTATTCTGTGTAGACATGTCTCCTTTCCAGTGGTGGTGGGGACTGTATGGGAGAAAGCCTCACCACAGCCTGTTAGCATTACCATGGGAGAGTGTCTGCAGTCTGGGTTCTCTGCAAACAAGTCTCCTCTCCAGTGTCAGTGGGGCTGAATGGGAAGCTCCATTCAGCTCAGCAGCTGTCAGATTGGCACAGCAGCAGCAGCTGCTGTGTGAAAAGGCAGGAAGAACAATTGCGGGCGATCTCTCAGTTCAGTCAGTCAGAGTCAACAGTCAGACAGGGAATGAATGAATAGACACCATACAGTTTATTAAAGCATTGCATTAGTTTGAAATAACCGTTATGTGTTAATAAGTGTTACATTAGTAGGAAGTAGCAGTTTTAGTGCTAAATTAGTTTACCTAATTTTCTGAACAAGTTTACTGATGGACAATTTAATTATGCTAACCCAGGGGGTCTCATGTTTTGAACTTGAGCCTTCTGTATTGTATTGGAAATCCCCAACTTAGGGCTTATAACTTAATAACAAAAATAATGATATATGTGACAATGTATAAATCACAACAAAACTTCATGTCTTTTCTAAAATGTATTACTATCCCCAACATGCTGCCACCAAGATTTGATGACAAACATAATACTTTGTAGAAAATTTCAATTCTCCCAAATTTATAGCCACTACAGTTTAACTTAAATTAATCAGACCTCATAAACCAAACAATACCCTTTATTTGGATTATACTGTATGGCATTCATACATTACCAAGCTTAACTAGCACATAAATTAAAAACAAAAAGACAGAACATTAAATTCAGTTCAATGAGAAATTACACAATGCTTACTGTACTAAAAACCATAATAAGGTGACACACATAGGCCCGTATTCAATTAGGGAGCGAAAAGTCCATGCTGGACTTTTCGCTCCACATCCAGAGGCTAGAGTGGGGATAAAGTATCGGGCTCATGCCTGCTTATCCCGGAGCGAAAATGGGACACAATGAATTTGGATCTACGAAAAAAAAAGTGAATTTTCGGGAAATGTGCCTAGGACCCCCCTAAAGATGTCCAGACATGGGGAATTACTACGGGTCCCTCCATTTTTGCCTGCTGAAGGAAGTCAGGGTTTCTAATTGCCGTGGCAGGTGCATTTTTGTGGCAATGAAGAAGTGGTGAAGAATAGTACTTAGGTTTTTTTTTTTTCGTTAAAATAACTTGTCCCATCAAATTTGGGGTACATGACAATGGGTACAAGCATTTTTTTAAGTCTCTAAAGTTACTTTGAAAAATTCTTCAAAAAAACACCTGCCGCAACCACCCGCAATGAAGAATATACCTGCAGCATACTTGGCTACACCCTCTTAATTTATTTAGGTAGATAAAAACTAGTTTCCCATATATTTATTTTTACCACAAAATTAAAATATTTTTTTTGGGGTGTCCCTATTTTTATTGACATTTAATTTTTAGGGGCAATTCCCAGGGGTGCAGGTGATTTTTTTTAAGCCTGCAACCGTAACCCCCAATTCTGCACTTTTTTTCAAAATGTAAAACATGTTGAAAACTTATCCTCGTTTTTTTACAAAGACTTTTCGTACCGGCGAAAAGTCTTTGTAATTGAATACGGGGTAATTGAAACAAGGGAAAATTACGTCATCGGCGATAATTTATTGCCGATTCCGACTTTTCGCAGCCTACTTGAATACGGACCATAATTGCAAAACAGTTTATAACAAAATAATTTACAAGAATGAAAACAGAAAACAGATCTCTTACATATTGTCATGTAATCTGCTCCATGGTAATGGCAAGAATGAGCACAGCTTTTAAATATCAGTTGGCCCTGAATAAACTGTAAGTGTACAGATGTGTCCTCTTACATCATAGGCTGCCATTGTGCAAAACAGAAAATGCATCTTAGTCACAATGCGATGCGAATAGGACGCACCAGCAGACTGTGCTGATTAATTTGAAATGCATCACTTGTATATCTGTGTGCAACTGAGTCTGAATCTGTGTATGAAGTGCTTGCTTCTTTCCACACCAAGTTCCGTTGACTCAGAGAAGGCTGTGTATATGCTAATGACCTGTACTCAGTGTATTTGGTATTTAGAAATTCTTAGATATTACATATATTTTCTCCTGAACATCCTAGGTGTACAAATACCATCACTCAACAGAGTATACAATTGACAAAATATGCATACCAGTTATTATTAGAGATGAGCGGACATCAGGAACCAGAGTCGTTCCGAGCAGCAGCTTGGGTCTTCCCGCCTGACTTGGATTCCACATCGAAGCAAAACGCCATCCTCATGGCGTTGGATTCTTGTGGGTTTTGGATTCTATTATGCTGCGGAGAGGACTTGGTGCCATTTTCTTGTCAGGTACACTTCTGTATGCTGTGCTGTACTTTGCTGTATAGGCTGTGCTGTGTCCAGACTCACAAGTGGCTGTGCTGCTTAGTCAATGTGTATAGGGGGTGCACGTTGCTGCTATGCTGTGCTGTACTTTGCTGTATAGGCTGTGCTGTGTCCAGACTTACAAAGTGGCTGTGCTGCTTAGTCAATGCGTTTAAGGGGGGCATGCGGCTTTATGCTGTGCTGTTCTTGGCTATATAGGGTGTGCTGTGTTCAGACTCACAAGTGGCTGTGTTGCTTTGTCAGTGTGTATAGGGGGTGCATGCTTCTGTATTCTGTGCTGTAAACTGCTGTAATGTATATAGGTTGTGCTGTGTCCAGACTCACAAGTGACTGTGCTGGTCTTAGTCAATGTGTATAGGGCATGGACACTGCTGTTTTCTGTGCTATACTCTGCTTTATATAGGCTGTGCTGTGTCCATCAGTAAAGAAATTGACGTGCATATAAGCCCTGTGACTCCACGCAGTGGTTGTAATTGCTAGGGAAATGGGGACCACCAAATAATATGGATCCCCTCTATAAGAACTACCAGCACCAGGACTCTTCTCCACACCCCTAGGGCTTTGAGTGGGGAGGCATTAGTGTAATTAAAGTTTAATGAGAACACTTGCCGAATCACAAGCGCAAACATGCCATGACATCAAGGATGCATAGTAAATACTGATTTTTAGACTGCAATCCACTGTCGGCTACAAAATGATACCAAAATTTAAATTTAGTAAATTTACATTTAGTAAATTTAGTAAATTTACCACCTGGAGAAAAATCCTTATTTTAAGGCAAACATGACAGACACAGTGCAAAAATACTCTAAGCACTTTTATTTGCTGAAATATACTTGCTGGCTAACATTTTCGCATAATTTTTAAAGCAGCAAAATCACCCATTTTACACCATGTAACAGCCTCCAATACTTTTCTTGTGGACTCTAACAGCCTTCTACATTGTCCTGCTTATGTGCCAATTTTCTGTGGGATCAGGATGATTCTCCTACGTCTTTCCTGTACTTCACATAGGTTGCACAATGCAGAATTAACGTACAACATCCAAGACTTGCCTTTTCTAATTGAATTGCAATGGGAAACCTTGTGAAATGCCTATAATGTTAACCTGCAAGCACAGAGCACAGAACTGGCAGCTAACTGAATCAGCTCCTAGAGTCTTTCACAAAATCTCAGGGTAACATAGAAAGTTGAGGTAGACCATGTGTTAAGTTAAGAGCACTTTTCTTAATCACAACTATGTAAGCAAAACCAATGGTGGATATTCCACCTAGAAACCCCATCTCACCCCATACCTGTAACTTGAGGTGAAGTTCAGGAGGGGGCAGCAACATTTACACAGTGCAGTCTGTTTAATGAGCTTTACACACTCTCCCAATGTGGGAGGTACTTAGGAATACATCCATTAGTATGGACAGATGGAAAAGAAAGACTCCTCAGGGAGCCGTGCATGCGAAGAAGATGCAGGTCGGAGGTCGCACCTCTGCCAAGCCGCTCCAGGTCCTAGTTCCTGGGAGCAATCAATAGAGGCACTGAAAAGCATTCTTCCAACAGTCTACACCATTTAAAGATGTGGCTGTCCCTCCATACTCTCTCCTTGATGCCCCCAATACAACTGGTGCCCGGAAGCCAATGCTTCCATTGCCTCTGGGAGTTACGCCACTGAGCAAAACCTAATTCATAAAAGTTCATTCTTCTTTAATCTATAATAAAAGGATCACTGCATAAAAGCAGAAATAGTGAGATGAATTACATCACATACAGTACATCAAATAAGTATGAGTAAGTTATAGAAACTGATAAAATAAGTAGAGATGTGACCATTTTGCTGGCTTTGGTTCCAATTCATCATCCAGTTTTGGTTTTGCCAAAATGCTGTGACTGGTTTTGGTTTCGTATTTTCCCAAAAATTTACAATCACATAATTTTAGCCTTTTTTTCTTCCTAGAGTATTATTAACCTCAATAACATTAATTTCCCCTCATTTCCAGTCAATTTTGACCACCTCACAGCTCACAATATTGTTTTAATTCAGTTTAGGCCAAAAGGTTGCACAGAGCTAGCTGGCTGACTAAGCTAAGCTAAGTTGGGTCTTCTAGAGAGATGATTGATGAACCCTATAAATAGGACATCTATAAGGGGTGTCAATATATCACTATTGTTGTTATAATTAATTGTGGAACAAGATACTCTCGTTATTGTTACCTACCTTATATAAGCCAATATTAGGCTAATTATTTATTCTTCTTCTCCTTGGTGATTTTGCGGATAATAGTAGATCAATTAAAGACACACACTACATAGGTTTTTGTTAATATTTTAATCACTTATTTTCTTGTACACTATTTTATATTTCGCCTTAATAAAAGTTATGTTTTAATTCTATGAACCAGGTTCTCGTTCTGTACCCTGTATATTTAGTTATATAATCTGTGTGTGCCCATTATGAGAATACTTTTTCTGCTTTTGACTTATATTACATTATATTTATTCTCAGGTGCACCTCCCCAATAATATTATATTTAAGACTGTACATTGATTTGCGGAATGCATTTTGAGAGATAAGAATTCCTGTGCGGATATATGTTTTGTGTTGTGTTTGACTAAGCTAAGCGACAGCAGTGGGCAGCACAAACAGGTGGCAGTTCAACTTCCAACATGGCACATCAAGAAAGAAATGTTTTCATTAATCAAGAGGCCTAAGGGAGATAAAGTATGTAGTTTAAGGAAGGGAAAGGAAGGGATGACTTAAAGTAAATGTAATTTACAGTATGAGGGAGGAGGGGAGGCATTTACAAATAAATTTGATTCATTCAAATCAGTTCTTGCCCCAGTTGAGCTCTTGGGTGGTTCAAAATAGTTTCTAAAGAAATAAAAGGGGCGTGCAGGAGATGCTTTCTGTGGCCATACAAATTTCTGGACATTTTTGGCATTCATCAACTGCATGTAGAAGATTTCAGTGGCTGTGGCAGTTCAATTGCCAACATGATACATCTAGGATAGAGAATGGCACTATGGTGGCAGACAGAATGGCAGTTTTAATAAACTATATAAATAATGTTTGTCATCTACACAAAAAGACAGTCAACAATGCCCCAATCAGAAAAAGAAAAGAGGTGCAAGATGGAATTGCCATTGGGCCTTCCCATTGACGAATGCCCATTTCGATTCTAGAACGGGTGGAAGAACTATTAATGTGGTAGCACACAAAACAGAAGCTCTAAACAGGAAGGGGGCAGAGGGATTATTAAAGCCTGGTACTAAACATCTATCATCATCATGCTTCTGGAATTATGATTGGGAAAGTTGGGAGGGGGAGAACAGATACCAGCACAAAATATCTTCTCCATTTGGTGTTTGAATTGCATCTGACCAAACATGGCTGTTATGATCAAGGAAAGCCAAGCCCATCTGTTGTTACACACATTGGAATGAAAGTTTAAGAAAAAAGGCAAGCAGGTTGGTGTCTACAAATCAAGTTTGAAAAAACGCATAAGAGTATTTTGCAAGTACTGTATATCTATTTGTGATTTTAATTGAAATAAATACAGTATTACACTAAAAAAAAAAGTAAATTTGTGGGAAAATTTTAGTCAGCAAGTGTATTTCAGCAAATAAAAGTGTTAACAGTATTTAAGGATACATTAGTGTCTCTATAGGGATATTTTAATATGTATATACAAGTTTGCGAAAAAGAAAAACACTTGCAACTCCCATCTGCAAGTTCAAAAACCACTATCCTATCAATATACATGCAGCTTACCTGTCCCACATCATTTAACCCACAATCTGATTTTTAGAGAACATCACCAGAAAACGGACATGTTTTTTTGGCCAAATTATACATTTAAATCCCTCCAAGTGCATGATTATTTATTGGGAGATCTGTACTAGAGGTTCTGCTCTGTCACCTGAAAAATACCTTTATTGACCATATTTTTCTATTTAAAAATCTCTAAAATTATTATTAATCATTGGGGGATGTTCTAGGTGTAATGCACTGTGTCTAAAAATGTTGTGCCTCAAAATAAGGATTTTTCCCTACATTTCTCAAGGTGGTAAATTTGCTAACCGGCAATTTTGGTATCAATTTGAAAATTACAGTGGATTGCAGTCTAAACATCAGTATTTACTATGCATCCTTGATGTCCGGGCATGCTTGCACTTGTGATTCAGCAAGTGTCCTCATTAAACTTTAATTACACTAATACCTCCCCACCCAAAGCTCTAGGGGTGTGGAGAAGAGTCCAGAGGCTGGTAGTCCTTAGAGAGGGTGATCCACATTATTTGGTGGTCCTCACTTCCCTAGCGATTACAACCCTGGACTGAACAGTTGAGTGCTGGTTACCATTATAACTGCGGTCACCACTCTGTATGTCCCTCTGCTATAGCATAAGCTGCCCGGCTGGTTCAGCCTTCTACTGGTTATTGGAAAATAAGAGGAAACCCATGCTGAGGCTCAGAAGACTGGGACTGGTTAATGATCTGGAGGGGGGGGCATTCCGTATGGTTCCAATACGATTACTTTGACACCATCCAGTTCCCACCCCGAAATGCCCTATTAATGGAAACACAGATCCAGACAAGTTGTGTCCATTGCAGAAGAGAACAGGCATATACAAAAACGCGTAAAGTCGCTTCAGCACATGCACTACATGCAAAAATGTTTGCGTCCATTAAGAGAGATCCGTGTGACTCAGAATCAGCCCCTATGGGTGTTGTTTTCTGCCCATGTCAAAACTGAAGATATCCAGACAGATGAGGATTATCTGAAAGATACTTAGATTCAGGCATTCATGCTGATGAAGATATATAAGATTGAAGGAACTGAATAATGTTTAGCTATAGGTTTTACTGGAAATCTATAGGCAAACAAATTGGACACAATTTTACTACATAGGATATATTTTCATTTTAAAGGCTATTGACACTGGGGGTCATTCAGACCCACTCGCGAGCGGCAGTACGCTCGCAAGTGGTCACACTGACCTTTTGGTATTAGGGAACTACTGTACATTTTCAATTCTCCAATTGCTTTAAATTATTATACTTGTGCAGCAATTAGTTAAAACATTTTGCTAATGGTGCTACAAGTATTAAATTTAGTTCTTTTAATACTCTTGATTGTATACCATCTGCAATTATTGACTTTTCTACTTTTATCTCTGAGCTTTCACTAATACCTCTTATGTTATAAATAAACATTATTTGCATCTACAGTACAGTACAGTAGTGTGAATTGTTTCACCTCTTGTACGTGACCCCTTTGAGTTTGCAGCAGTAAAGATAGCAAACAAATTGTCCTTTCACTAACATTTTGTCACCTCTGTATAATGACTTGTTTGTTTGTGCTTTTGTACATTTTATGGTATGATACTTTTTAAAAAAAACCTAGATCCTTTTCTAATTGGGTCTGTCTATATCACTAATTTGCAGTTTTCTTATGACTTGTAAGAACTGTTCCTTTCTTGGAATGGAAAACCATATTGGCCTCTCTGTCTTCAGTTTTCTGATAACAGTATATTGATAATGCATTATTTTTGTTTATTCCACTGTTCCTGCACTCTACCTTTCAGTTCCCACCTTCTCAGAGAGTCATATAAAAAATGTCTCAGTTGACTTACTGTAAGTAAGTTTTTCTAAGATCTAAAACCATTGTTTGGTGCGGTTCTTCTTTACAGCTGCCTGTATATTAAACCACACAGATTACTAGTCCACAAATCTCTGCTTACAGACACATTTGATAATATAGCATAATTACCATTTATGAGAACTAAATATAGGATTAATTTAATTAATATTGGAAATATCCAGCCACCTTTGTCGTATCCTTGAGTGTAGGGTGTGCGGTGCACATGGGCCCCTTTGTCCAAGTGGGGCCCACACTGCACCCTGCGCCCAATGAGTATACTTACTTTACGGCCGCTGAAGAGATATACACATATGTAATAGGCAAATCACTGGGAAAATGGAGTCAGTGCTATTTTCCCGGCGATATGAACATGTGCAGAAGGTACAGAGCCAGAGGCTACACTGCTCATGCAGAGGCGCAATGACAGGCCCTGTTCAGAGACTGCACACAGCCACCTTTCTCTCATAAGAATCCCCTGCTTCTCACATTAGTACATCCCAGGCTATGGCTGGGATGTACTAACAGTGGCGCTACTTACCGCCAGTCACCGCATCCCTACTGATTGCATATGTAGTAACATATGCGATCAGTACCACAAAAAAAGCTCTTCCGATAAGAGCTGTCCTTTGCAAGCCGCTCTTCACCGTGGACTTCCAGGTTTATGACCCAGGAGTCCATCTGCGCATGCGCAGACTGACGCGGCGGCTGCGGGGCATGCTGGGAGGGATCCGATTGGATCCCTCATACCAGTGCGATACGGTAAAAGCCCATAGGCTTCTATAGGGTAATGCGAGCAAAAGCTGGCATTACCTTCCACATCGGAGAACCGGCGGCCAGGTGATGGTACGTACGGAAAATGCGGTAAAGCCCCGAAAACAGGGTTTTTACCGCATTTTCCGTTTAGTACATCCCAGCCCACGAGAGATGTTTTTAAAAACAATAATTTATTTACTTTTTTGTTTTTTACACCGGTGATCACCAATATAAATGTTGCAGTAGGGCCAAGCACCAGCAACAAATGTGTCTGCTGACAGACAGCCACCTCTGATTGTCAGCAATTTTGTGAGCAAATCCATATTTGGCCTATGGTTGTCTATCCCTTGCCTCCCTCATTCTGCCTCTTTAATCATGAGAATCCGTAAGTGTAAAGCTGGGTACACACCTGAATGACGTAGCAACCCAGTGACACGGCGATGCAGTGTACTGATATTTCGCATCGACGTACACACTACACAATCTGTTGTACGATGATGCGATATATCGTTACATGCTTCATGCAACAACACCACGTCATCTGTGGAATCGTCCCATTGTACAGGCAGAACATCCAATGGGACAATGCAAGGAACGACGGGTGAGAACGACAGATTGGGGATAAACACTATACAATGGTCATGCAGATTGGTCGAAAGTACCAAGATCGCACAATATATATCACATAGTGTGTACTCAGCTTAAGATGTGGCCATGTCTCTATACTATATGTGTGGAGATTGTATGTTCTCCGCATGGTTTTATGGGTTTCCTCTGGTTTACTCTAACACTCCAAAAACATACAGGTAGGTTGGTTGGTTTCTGATAAAAAAAAATCCTAATGTGTGTGAATTGTAAGATGTACTGAGGCAGGGACTGATGTGAATGACTACATACTCTCTGTGTAGCTGCAGAATATGTGTGCCCTATATAAATGTTAATAAACAATAATAAATGTATACACAATTATTTGTGCACCTGTACAGTACAGAGATGCATATTTTACACAAAAAAATCTATGTTTAGATACACATGAGCTCCTTAGACACCATTGCTTTTACTGAGTATGCTCTTATATAGTATTCACTAAATACATTGCTTTGTCTATCTAGCACCTCTCTTTAGATTTATCCAGTGTTTTATGTTGTAATGAAGAGTTATGTATTACTATTTCCACAGATACTGTTGCTTTAGAGTCACTTGTATACAATGCAGATCAAAGCAGGGCTGTTTTGTAACCCTGGGGAAAATAAGGAATTATGCCTAATAATGAAAACACATGGCTGAAAAGCACTGACAGAATCTGCAAAGAGTAAAATCTAACTGTATCTAAAGTAACTGTATCTAATAAAAGTAGTATGAGGGCACATTTAAGCCAATAAAATTAAGTACTAACAGTTACAGAACAGCTTTTACAAGGCTATAAATTAAAATAATCTGAAGGTGGAAAGCGCATTTTTCTTGGCATACAATAACATATGCTCATATTAACTCTGCCTGAAGCATATTCGGATTGATGCTTCAGGCTTGGCTCAGGCAGGGCATAATTATTATTTCTCAAACACACTGTTTAGATTTTTTTCTAATATATATATATATACAGTATAATTATCATATTTTAATGTGCAATAACCATTGTTACATTGCAGACATTGTTTAGAACTGATCGCAAAGAGCATGCTTAGAGTCTTAATCTTAAAGTGTTTAAATTATCACTAGTAGAGTAGAATACACACCCTTAAGTCATTTTCCTGGATATATCATTTTGATAAATTACTCATATTAAATTCCAATGTATTTAATTAATGATGGTGTCACAGGGATTTTTTAGCTAGCATATTGATAGCACGCAGTTCACTGCAATCAGAAAATCTGCTGCTTAATATTTAGAAATGTCAACTCAAGGCTGCACATTTCCTGCAAGTAACATATGTTTTCAAACCCCATTACTGAGAGATCTTTCCCTGCGCGGTTATGGTACTCTGCATTTATGAAAATAACACAGTGTCTCAGGAGAAAAATGATATAAATACACCATAAAGACAAACTAGAAAATCCTGAAAGCAAAATTTACAAAATGTTTGAGTATGATCTCCTTGGACACTTTGATGCTGTTGGGGCACTGTACATCTAAAATAAATCATAAACTGCAGACCAAGATGGACGCTAGTACGCTACAGCCCTCAACATCGGACATTTGTGAAAACTGGCCATGGACATATCTAAACAATATCTAACATATCTATTTAAACAATCTGATGGCGCCAATGTACAAAAAAAAATATTTTATAAATCTTTTATTTAATACTTTTTTTTATAAATCCAAATTTTTCTTAGCTATAGGACTGCAAAACTCTCAAATAAGGTATCTGTGTCTTCTCCCAAAAATCAACATCCACAAACAAAAGAAACTGAGTTGCACTGACCTAAATCCAGAGCTATTATATAATACCTGAGTCTGGTATGTAGGAATTAAACAAATTTATTATAAATTAATATATCAGCACAGTGGTGTCATGAGGGGGGTGTAGGCCGCACCCGGGTGTCACCCACGGAGGGGGTGATACCAAAATGCTGGCTCCTCTACAGTGACAGGAAGCCGGGTGCTGCAGTGTGACATTCTCCTGCAGCACTCGGCTCCTGACATACAGTAGAAGAGGAGCAGACAGTGCTGGCAGCCCAATCTCCGGGGCAGCCCAGCATCTCTGGAGATCCTGGGCTGCCCCCAGAGTGAAGTCATCGAGATCCCCAGTGAGGCCACACCCCTTTATTTTAGACCATGCCCCTTTTTGGGCACGCATGGATAGTCATAGTGACTATCTCTTCCTGCAGCTTAACCCTAACCCTCCCTCCACAGCCTAACCCTAACCCTCTCCTTAGAGCCTATCCCCAACCCTCTACCTAGTGCTTCATCCTAACCCTAATCCTCCCCCTAAACCCAATACTTACCGTTGAGATGCTGGCGGCCGAGATTCTGGCGCTGGCATGCTGAGTGCCAGCATCCCGACCGCCAGGATAATAACTACATCCCTTTATAGGAAAGTCCCGGATACATTGGGATGCAGTTGAGATCCCGGAGGTTGGGATGCTGGCACTCAGAATGCTGGTATCGGTATCCCAACAACAGTCAGAATCCCGGCGCCAGCATCCTGACCACCAGCATCCCAATGGTAAGTATTGGGGATAGGGGGAGGGTAGGATTAGGGTTAGGGTGAAACACTAGGGGGAGGGTTATGGTTAGGCTGTGGGGGGAGGGTTAGGGTTAGGCTGCGGGGAGGGTTAGGTTTAGGGGTAAGGTTAGGATACTTCCCGCCAGTTATCGGAATGCTAACCCTGTCGGGATGCCGACATTGGGATTCTGACCAATGGGATCCTGAGCACCGGCATCCCGTACCCAGCCCGGAGATATTTGCATAATGTGTCAGTATTAGGGATGTTAGGGACCCACCTGATGAGGTTCACCTTGACGTGGTAGGTGGGCATACATTTTTGGCCAAACATGTACTAAGAAATGTATTTAAACTCCATGGTAATTGTTATAGTTTATTATAAATGTTTTGATTATAAGTATTCATAGTACTAAGAGTCTCAACCTGCATTTTCTTTTCTTTTCTTCTGCATATGCTACACGCTGTGCTGGCTGCATGGCGAGATGCATACAGTAATGTACGTCCGATTTACTTGCAATTCTGCATCAGCCCCTACAGTATGTATCCATAACATATCCAGCTTCCTTGGGAGATCTTCTCCTCTCTCTCCTACTGTAACGGAATATGTTCACCGGTTCTAAATGACAGAAATTGGAGATTATTGTTTAAAATATTCGGTAGTGGCTGTAGGCCTGATTCAGAGTTGCAATTGTGGTTACAAATAACTTGTACACATTGGTGCTTTTGTCATCATGCTATGCGGATGGTAATTTATTATGTAGGGCGCTGCGGAACACTGGTGGTGCCATATAAATAAAAGATAATAATAAGTGCAGCAGGGGCGGTGCACCATACTGCTTAGGTGTTTCAACCACTACAGTATTTCACTCTGCTCATCCATTGGCCAGTGCAGCAGGTGCATATGTAATAGTCAGATGCAGGCTTTAATGCAATGTGTGCCTCATGTAGTGTTTTGTATTATGAAACAGACCCTACCATCCTGTCCAAACAACCACATCTATCCACCTATAAGGGTTGCCACCTAACCAGGATTCCTCCGGACAATCCAGAAATCAACAACGCTCTCTGGAGGTTTACTTATCCAGGATGGATGATGTCTAGGAATCCATGGTGGGGTGCAGTGCCAATGACGACACTGTCAGGGACGTCACTGGCCAGCCCTCTCTTCTGCTCCAGACTGCCCCGCAGTCTACCTCCTCGTACAGCCTGTCCACTATGGGTGCTGAGTCCTCTGGCCTCCCCACTGTGGTAGCCATCCCTATGGTCTCTCTACCAGGGGTGCTGTTTTCTCCAGCCTCTCCACTGGGGCACTGGTCTTTCCTTCACTTGATATAAGAAGTGACTGTACACATAAAAGAAATAAGAATAAAACAGTGACACAGATTGAAAGATAAAAATTGGTCATGATGTAAGGACTCATGAGGCAAAACTCCATATAATCAACACATGCACTTATTCATTAGTACTTAGCAACAGCAAAATGTTGTGTGTAGTGGATAAACCCTCCTATATAGCGAAGATGTTACTGGGGGGCATTTATGGAAACTGTTCCATAAATAGAATATCTTGCATTGTACAGTAACTAGTAACCAATCAAACTGACAGTTTTCTAGCATAGTTTAAATAAGGATAGAAAATTACCTTATTTGTTAAGTGTCAGTATTATTTCCACATTTGTAACTATGTGGTGTGTATTATTTTTATTTCTATTTATTATGTGTCAGTTTTATGCTCCCATTTATAACTATGTATATTTGTTTCTCCCTTTACTCAGTTTACCCAGTTTTGTGTTTTTGCTCTGTTAGGTGCTGCGGAGATCTTAGAAATAAACACTAATAATAATTCTAACCTTAATGATGCATCATTATGGTCTATGCACACACATACATTTACACTTATGTGCTGACTCGCACAGAAGTGTGCAACGCTACTTTTACATGTGCCTTTTTTAACTTAATTTACACTCAACTTGCAGCCAACTCAGCACCAGGCCTGTGGGCTTCAAAGCAGCAGCTCAGGACTCCTGGAAGTAGATCACTACTTACTTACGCAGGGGAAGTGGATTTTTTGCCCTTTTCTTCCCTTATAAAACCCATAATTTTAAAAAAACAAAACATATTTACTTGGAAATTATACCAGAAGAAGACCCTATCTTAACCATCCCAAAAATACAAACAACATACCAATAAAATGTGCTTAAATAGAGTAACAAAATAAAAAGTTTAATCATTATGCAAAGCAAAAAACGCATTGTAATGTGGTCTTTTAAGGTACAACTTAGAAGAAATGCCTGTCAGCGAAATGGTTCATTTAATTTACAAAATTAAGAATGAGAACAAGCTGTACACTGAATCTTGCAACCAGATTACAAACAGCAGAAGTTGTACTGTGTAGCTAGTCAACATTAAATTATTAACAAATGTATAACAATGGGAAGACTGTCAAACTATGGACTGCTGGAAACGATTTATCTAGAAATTGTATATGAATTGTTAATGATATTTTCCACTGATTACACAGCCGTGTTCATCGAAAAAAAGTTAAATGACAAACGATTAGCTGCATAATTTATTACATGTATTTAATATCAAAATTGCTTATAATGATAGCATATTATCTAATGTCATATGCATACAGCAAGAAAGGGTTAATTATGTTTTTTGATAGCTGTTGCTATCCTCCCAGCCCCCACTCACACAATCAACAGAAGTATCATCACAATGCAAAAAACCCCCCAAAAAACATATTTAATATAATACCATTTACAGTCACGGGTTTCATGTGGCGCAGCAAAATAACCCAGCAGAGACTGCAAGTGCCTTAATGAATTATGCAAAAATAAATCTAGTTCCTTTTAAAAGCCTAGCTGCCATAAGGAGATTCATTTTGTATGGTGGGCAGTGAAAGCCTACAGCCTGCATTTAAGTACAACATTGACAACCAGGATTGGGATTACAAATCAGCAAATGGCATGTGAAGCAGGAGGAGAGCGTTGTTTTTTCAAGCAAGTCATTTGTACTATAGCTAATATGAGAAAGTAGGGGAAACATACTTTGCTAAAACTAAAAGATAAAAATAATTTAAATGTCAGTGACACACTGAACACAGACACATTAACATATACTGTAGCAGAAAGAACAGACACATCATCTGAACTCCAAAGGCATAATTTACCTTTTTGTTTGACTATTCAAGTATTGTATCGATAATGGAACAAATGTGACTTTGTAACCTGACAGCAGCATGTGATTGTATAGCTGAGATTGAACCTTAAACTCAAGCTGATCCAATAAAATACATTTTCTAAGATATCCAAATAAACACATTTTCACTTTGTTGACACACAATAAAACATTAACCTCTTGAATGCTTTACAGTTCAATCAGGCACAACTCTACCAAGATACGGAAGTTACTGATTATTTTACAGAAGTCTAGAAGATATTAAGTCGTTATTAACATACAAAAGAGGATTTCCAACAAGAGGGACTAATAATTGAAATGAAACCTGAATTTAGCATGTATAATACAGAAAGGAGCTTCAGACTCAGGGAACGGGGTCAATGAAATGTGAGGTCAACTAGGAAATGCCAGACAGCACTTACAGAGGTCTTGTGAGGTCACTTTACTAATTTATCTCTCTTTCTCTCATTCCCTTTGTATTATTATCTTTAAGCCTCTCTGCACATACAGTGTGAGTGAGGGCGTTAGAATGCAAACTGCTGAATTGATATATTCATTATTTGAGTAGCTTTTCACATCTCAGTGCCAATAGGCTGTGGGATAAAGAGATAACCTATGCTTGGTACAATTATATTATTTAACATTTTTAAGAATCCTTTCCCCTTATTTTTCCATTCAAAGCCTCTCCACACTTTAGTCAGTTGTATGCACTGTATTGTGCAGGTTTCCCAGACAGTTATAAGATAAACAAGCAGCACCAATGCTCAGTACATAATCCTTTACAGAACATTTGTGGGGCCCCTTCCGTGGGTATCTTGATGCAGTTAACTGTATCACTAAAGCTGGGTACACACTGGGCCGACATATCGGATCCTTGGCTGACATATCGGATACTGGGTAAACATCAGAACAAGGTAATGAATGATGGAATGATACCTCGTTCCATTATTCATTACCTGCAATGGGGCCGCTTGCGATATTATCTGGTTGAACATGCAGCACGGCCAACCGGATGATGTCGCAAGTGCCCGCTGGAGTGTGCATATTGGCCATACACACTGAGCGATGTAGCCGATATGTCGTTCAGATTCGGCCGGAAACGACATATCGTGCTGACATCGTCTCAGTGTGTACCCAGCTTTACTATACAGGGGAAGCTCAATATTTTGGAGATGGGCGGGGTTTCATGCATAAACATTGAAATAAATGGAATATATTACACAAACACGCACCACAGTTGCATGGGCACCGTTCATATATTATACCAAATACTATATCATATTTCGTGTTTGAAATATGTGAATAACGCATTTAATATAAAGGGGCATATTTATTAAAGTGAAACTGCATCTGTTTTCGGGTGATCCCTGCAAAATCTAAGTATCCCCAGCAGGTGTATGTTACAGTATTATGCACTATGTACTATATGTTAGCAGTATTATGCAGTATGTACTACTATACATATATATACTATATGTATATATGCTGTTTTATGCTTTATGTACTACTTTATGTATGCAGTATTATACACATTTGGTGATGCGCCCCTGTTTGCATGATTGGTTTGCTACTTATCATCATCATCAGTGGGCACTAGCACCTACCCTACAGTAAGTGCAAAAGACATGCAAAGCTTATGTCCAAAGTTGCATTTACATCAACACGCCTTAACTTTACCTTGCCTACATGAGAGCACCCGACTACAATCTATTTATGCCTCTTATTTATTATTTAATTATTTATTTATTACCAGCTATTTATATAGTGCACACATATATTACGCAGTGCTTTACAGATAATTTTTTGTCATTCACTTAAGTCCCAGCCTCAGTGGAGCTTGCAGTCTATATTTCCTATCACATACACACTACGGTTCATTTTTGTTTAGGAGCCAATTAGTCTACCAGTATATTTTTGGGATGAAACCAAAATACCCAGAGGAAACCCACGCAAGCAAGGGAAGAAAATAAACAACTACACACAGTCGTAAGTGTACAGAAGAAACTTGTATGTGATCAGTTTTGGAGCATACACATTGCGAAAACATGCAAGATACACTCAGTAACAGGTATGCATTCAACATTAGCCTCTCTATGTTCAAGCAAAATTAGGTGTTAAATCAATTTTGCTGCATCATTTCTGTCCATTTAGTCTATCTTATTATCTTGCTGTGACTAGTATCCTACCATAAACTAATTTTCCCTCTTGGGTAAAATAGGTGACATTCCCCCAACAGTCTGTAATATAAAGCTCTATGGCTACGCAAATGCTATAGATGCTAGACATATTGGGGTCATTTTTACAGACTATCTTATGTTTCATATAAGAAATGTAAGCATCAAAGAGATATTGTTCCTAAATCCTACTGGCCGCTATAGGTCTCTGTCTGTACTTCTAAACAGAATAGAAGGCCCATGATATAAATTGAGCATAGAGTTCAGCTTGCTAGCGAATCCATACAAAATTGATCATTGTCCCAAATAATTAATATTTCCTATTTGTGTTGAGTATCTATCTGTCCATAAATTTATGTTTAATAAATATTAAATTATGATGCCAGTATTTTCCAAATTAAGTTATAATAATTTAAATATTTAATCACTAGAAATAGTCTGGCACACAAAACAAGGACCTCACATGATGAGAGGCAATTGGTGGGGTCCCCACGAGTTAGTTGTTCTGGGTCCCCTCCGTACCTAATCTGGCCCTGCTAGCCACTTATGGTGACCTCTGCCTGGATATTAAAACCGTATTTTACCTTTTCCTTTGTCAGGTGTTGTATCTGCTCATTGTGCACAGTCCTACATGATCTTCATTATTGCAACAGTATATTCTATATTTTCTGCACCAGCATCTTCCAAGTAACATTTATGAATAAACGAGGTATTGTGTTGGGCCAAAATTAAGGCTTTACAGTGCTAAACAGAAAAAGTAAAGTAATAAAATATATAGAGTGCTTGTATAATAAGTTATAAATGTGTAAACGAAATACCTGTGGGAATAAAATGATGGTTAGTATAAAACAATGTTTATCGCTCTCTTGAATGTTAAAAGTCCGTACAGATGAGAAAAGGGTTCCAATAATTGATTGCCATGCAGTGCGGTGTATTGGTAGAGTCAGATCGGGTGCTCTAACCGTCTCTCCCTAATACTGCCTACCTTGGCGGCTCCTGCTTTGTCCGGCTGGTTCCCTGTAAACATGTCCGCCTTCTTTGTCCGTGTCCAACGGCGCAATGCTATGACGTCACTGTCAGTACGGTGTGCGCTAAACCAATGCATTTCAGACTCCTGGCCCTTTGTCAAGGATAGCGCTCCTTGCTTGTGATCTCCACTTTATTGAGAAGTTTATTTGGTTCAATTAAAAACTAATTAATGAATTAAGCATATTTTTCTTTTTTTATTATTAAATTCTATGGTATTGCATTTTTATTACATGTAAATGTGTTCAGAGTTAAAATGTATAATGGAAGAAAGTAATAAAATAATGTAGATAAATGAATCTTTCCTAAAAAAGCTAAGTTGGACTAATTGACAGGTGTTGGAGGAAAGCATTGATTTCTACATCTACATTTAAACCTGCAGGTTGCAGGGTTTGCATCAAGAAATCCATTTTGTTTCTGTTTTTCTTAATTCTTGGGAGATATCCCCTCCTCTCCAGTTAGGACAGACTTTCTGGATGCCCATGAATAAAAGTCCGATGGGATTCTGTTCATGGCAGTCCAAAAAATGTTTGGACACACTGTAGGTCTGCAAACCTTTTTTAATATTAAAAATGTGCTCAGCAATTCTTGTTTTTAATTTCCTTTTTGTCTGTCCAATGTATTGGAATCCACAGCGGCACTCGAGTAGATAAACTACTCCCTCTGTGTTGCATGTTATAGTATCCATAATTTTGTAGCTTTTGCTTGATACATTAGACTTAAATTCTTTTGCTGGTTGTGTAGATGTCTTTTTTAAAGTTTTGCAAGGTAAACAGCTCAAATAATAAAAATTCCCTTTCTTTTTTGTCAAACAATTCTTTTGTAGATTATTTGAATGGTTAAGACTTTTCACCAATTGATATTTTAAATTGTGAGCTGTCTTGTAGATTATTCAGGGTATATCTGGAATGTATGGTTTTAGCTTGTTGTCCAAGAGGAGTGTGTGCCAATGTTTATTCAAAATGTATACAATCACATGATGTTGGCTATTAAACTGTGTCACAAAAGCTATACTGAAATCTTCCTGTGTATCACATTGCTTGTATGAGAGTATGTATCACATAGAAAAGCAACATATTGTCAGCAATGAAAGAAGGAAGTTTGAAAAATATACACATATGGAGAACAAAATACCATCAGGGGGATCTCAGATGCGGAATACTCATACCACACCTAACTACTCAACAAATCATTATATCAACAATGAGCAAAACTGGAAACAGAACAGAAGAGACACATACAAAAATAAAGAACCTTTGATAAGAAAACGGCCACCTACACCACTACAAAGAAAAACATATCACCCATATAATCCCAGGAATTTTGAATATGGTAGGGAAACACCGCGGACCATTATAAAACATTCATTCAAACTTGAAAAAGAGTCGGAAAAAGAAGAAACAATGGAATATCATACATTCACCAAAAATATAGAAGCAAGAGAAAATCTGAACACATTAATGATAACACCTAGATATGGACAGAGAGCAACACCGCTGGAAGAAAAAGAAGAGGATGATGCTGATGAGGATTTTTTAGATCTTCTCTGGGAAACAAAGAAACCACCAGAACAAATCTCCATAACAACACAAAATAAACACATATAGAATTTTCACCAAAAGAAGGGGTGTCCGTGGTGGAAAAAGCAAGAAAAACAAAACAGTAAATTCCACTACAGAAATAGGAGATGAAATAATGCATAATCTCAGCAAAAAACAATTATGAGAACATCAAATCTCTTCATTAAATAGAGGACTAAAGTTTGCACCTCTTTCCAATGTAGATCAATTTAATGTTTACATTGACACGCATACATTTGTAAGGAAATTATGTATTAAAAAATTCTTCTCAGAGATAGCACCAAAAGAGGAAGTTATTACATGAGAAAAAGGATATACTCATAGTAGTTTTAAACCAACTTCCAAATTCTTCACATGTGAAGGGTCCCCACATTGAAAGCTTTCAAAAACTTGTGAAAAATTACATTAGAAAATTAATGGGCAAAGAAAAAGAGAAATTTAATTTAACAAAAGAAGGAAAAAAAGCACTTAGAGAACTTAAAGAAGATGATTCCATAGTTCTGAAACCTGCAGATAAGGGTGGTGGACTTGTCATCATGGATAAGGATACATTTGAAGCAGAAATTATGAATCTATTATCAGATACGGAGACATATAAATTATTACAAGGAGATCCGACACAAAATTATCAGAAAGAACTGAAAGGACTTTTGGATGAGGGTCTGTATATAGGATTTTGTCAAAAAAAAAGAATATGAATATCTATATGTAAATTTTCCATTGGTACCAACTTTTTATCAATTACCCAAACTACACAAAAATCCAGTCAATCCTCCTGGCCGTTGTATATTATCGGCAATAGGATTGTTGTCCTCTAACATATCTAAATATGTAGATTCTTTTCTACAAACCATAGTACAACAACAAAAGAGCTATTTGAAGAACACACTGAATATTTTACAACATCTGGAACATGTTCAATGGCAAAATAGTTACATTCTGTGCACAAGTGATGTCCGCTGTTTATACACTCGTATAGAACATAATCTAGGATGTGATGCCACTAGATTTTTTCTTTCAGATCACACAACCATACAAAATGCACAGATTAATTTCATTATGGATTGCATCCAATTCATCTTATACCAGAACTCTTTTTGGAATGGAGGTCAGTACTATAATCAAATAAAAGGAACAGCCATGGGTTTGCCCTTTGCACCCAGTTATGCCAACCTCTTTGTGGCAAAGTGGGAGAAGCAATACATCTGGCAAAACAACCCCATCAACAGAACATAATTTCTTGGAAGAGGTATATAAATTACCTGTTTTTTTTATCTGGGATGGTCCCAAACATCTATTAATGGAGTTTTTACATATTTGAACAATAATGACTTTGGACTGGAATTCATCTCAACCTTCAGCAAAAACATGGTGGTATATTTGGATTTAGAGGTCTTCATATCACAGAACACAATACACACCAGAACCCATACAAAAGACATTAGTGGTAACAACACCTTGACAAACACCAGCAATCATCATACAAAATGGATTCAAAACATTCTGAGTGGACAATTTAGCAGACTGAAAAGAAACTGCTCACAGCATGAGACATTTCTGCAACAAAGTGAAGTGATGAAAAATAAATTCTTAAAAAAGGCATATAATGAGCAAAAACTACAAGAAGATTTAGAAAGATATCCCTTACAGATAGGAAAGAAATACTCTCATGCAAGCAACGTGATACACAGGAAGATTTCAGTATAGCTTTGGTGACACAGTTTAATAGCCAACATCATGTGATTGAATCCATATTGAATAAACATTGGCACACACTCTTCTTGGACAACAAGCTAAAACCATACATTCCAGATAAAACCTGTATCATTTACAAGAAAGCTCACAATTTAAAATATCAATTGGTGAAAAGTCTTAACCATTCAAATAATCTACAAAAGAATTGTCTGACAAAAATGAAAGGGAATTTTTATTGTTTGAACTGTTTACATTGCAAAACTTTAAAAAAGACATCTACACAACCAGCAATAGAATTTAAGTCTAATGTATCAAACAAAAGCTGCAAAATTATGGTTACTATTATATGCAACACAAAGGGAGTAGTTTATCTATTCGAGTGCTCCTGTGGATTCCAATACATTGGACAGACAAAAAGGAAATTAAAAACAAGAATTGCTGAGCACATTTTTAATACTAAAAAAGGTTTGCAGACCTACAGTGTGTCCAAACTTTTTTTGGACTGCCATGAACAGAATCCCATCAGACTTTTATTTATGGGCATCCAGAAAGTCTGTCCTAACTGGAGAGGAGGGGATATCTCCCAAGAATTAAGAAAAAAAGAAACAAAATGGATTTTCTTGATGCAAACCCTGCAACCTGCAGGTTTAAATGTAGATATAGAAATCAATGCTTTCCTCTAACACCTGTCAATTAGTCCAATTTAGCTTTTTTAGGAAAGATTAATTTATCTACATTATTTTATTACTTTCTTCCATTATACATTTTAATTACGAACACATTTACATGTAATAAAACGCAATACCATAGAATTTAATAATAAAAAAAGAAAAATATGCTTAATTCATTAATTAGTTTTTAATTGAACCAATTAAACTTCTCAATAAAGTGGAGATCACAAGCAAGAAGCACTATCCTTGACAAAGGGCCAGGAGCCTGAAACGAATTGGTTTAGCGCACACTGTACTGACAGTGACATCATAGCATTGCGCTGTTGGACACGGGCAAAGAAGATGGACACGTTTACAGGGAACCAGCCGGACAAAGCAGGAGCCGCCAAGGTAGGCAGTATTAGGGAGAGACGGTTAGAGCACCCGATCTGACTCTACCAATACACCGCACTGCATGGCAATTATTGGAACCCTTTTCTCATCTGTACGAACTTTTAACATTCAAGAGAGCGATAAACATTGTTTTATACTAACTATAATTTTATTCCCACAGGTATTGCATTTACACATTTATAACTTATTATACAAGTGCTCTATACATTTTATTACATTATTGCCATTTTAGTAAGAGCTGCTATATAGTAACATACTTAAGACAGATTCTTTTGTCTTTTCAGAAAAAGTAAAGGCCTTTGATCCAAATGTGTCAAATGAATGAAAAGATGCATCAATTCTGTGACTGTCGGTATATATTTTAGGGCAGAATTTCAGGAGTACACTAAGGGGTAGTACAATATAATATCTGAAATAAACACGAGGTTCTTAGTGCACATTTTGTTCAAATTGTCATTGCCCATCTACTGTGACAAGGCGACTTCATTTAGCTATGTACTTACACTAATTCACATGGATACATTAATTGACACCAACTTAACTCCTTATACAGTGTACACAATAGCAACTATGTAGCTGTCAAAAAAAATATCAAAACAATAGTGTATAGGCATATACAGTATGTAAAGTATCAGGAAACAAAAGGTCAGTGGCAGTGAGGGCTAGCAGAAGAAGGGAGACACGGGCAGTCTCTGTCTTAAAACCTTAAAAGAGATTTCAAAAGTTATCCTGCTCTGGATGTGCATTAGGGGTCAGCTTAAGAAGGGAATTTTTTTTTGTCCATTCACTGCAGCCATTTGCGTTCTATTTCAAACACCAGTAAAGTGTGAAAGAGTTCTGACATATTTATTCTTAATCAAACAATTGCTACAATTCAACATTGAGTTTTCTCTAACAGAATAGATTGCAACAGAAAAGATTTAAATTACAAGTTACAAAATAAAAATCATATATTTAAAAACGACAAATACAGTAGTTAAATATGTTACTTCCTAATACGTGAGATGCTACTTCTTAATACCTGAGATATTACTTCCTAATACCTGATATGTTACTTCCTATGAAGAAACAATAGATGGAAGCGCAGAGTCAAGTGGCATATATCTTGAATAAATAATAAGTATGTGAAGAATATGTAATTTACATATGGTACAAAATGCAGCTGCCAGGCTATTAACCAACCAGCCCCGTTCCAGCCACATAACACCCATTCTCTACTCCCTTCACTGGCTGCCTGTCAGATTGCGAATTGCTTTCAAGATTGGATTAATAACTTACAAAGCCCTTCATGACCATGGCCCAGGGTACCTGTAACAGCTTCTGATTCCTTACTGTCCCACTCGATTACTGCGATCCATTGACGAAGGACTATTAACAGTACCTAGAATCTCACGGAATTCGTCTGGGGGTCGAGCATTCAGTTTTGTGGCTCCAACCTTTTGGAACTCACTTCCCCGCACAGTTCGAGAGGCCTCCACTCTAGAATCCTTCAAAAATAGACTCAAGACTCACCTATTCACCCAAGCATTTCACTAATGTCCCTTGTTTAAGCTTATTTTGTATTTTGTACTGTAAATGTAAAGCACTTTGAGTCCTTTAGGAGAAAAGCGCTATATAAATAAAATTATTATTATTATTAATTTGTAAATAAAAATTGAATTTTATAAACTGAAATACACACTGGCATGAAATCAAAAGTACGAAAGATAGACATAAAAATGCACATAATAAATTACATAAAAATAATGAAGGTGTATCGCTGATGCGTTCCTCAGCATAAGCCGTTTTCTCAAAGCTTTGAGAAAACGGCTTATGCTGAGAAACGCGTCAGGGATACACCTCCAGTGATGTCAGAGGTTCTTGCCGCACTGCTCTCAATCACCCTTTTTCCTAAACCGCTCACCACTGTGTGGTCTCCCCCGGCCGGGTGCATGATCATCCAGATGCCAGCCCTCAATACAGTGACTTTCTCCACAGTCGGAATGTGCACAGCCAGTCCACACTGCAAACAGCATGCTTTAGCCAGATACATGAACTCAAGTGCCGGCTCCTGGCGGCTTCACATCCACACCGGTCCCACTGACTGTCCATGCACATCAGATCTGGATGTCTCACTATTGCTCATGACTACCTTCCAGTAACCTGGCTTAACGAAAACCACTTGGAGAACCTTTATTCAAGATGCCTGGGCTCTCCAAGTAAGGTACAATACTACAAATTGCCAGTACCCGTAAGTACTTCATCTCCCTTAACGTCATTGTGTTGGGACCCATTAACGCACATGGACTACTGTGTTGTTGATCAAATTTAAGGTGACATCTTATCTGTTTAGCGCCCCTTTTGTTTTTTCTTCTTTAGTTATTTCCTATTACCTGAGATGTTTCTTCCTAATACCTGAGATGCTACTTCCTAATACCTGAAATGTTACTTCCTAATACCTGATATGCTAGTATGCTAGTTTCTGATACTATAAAAAAACATATACAAGTAGACTTACTATAATTACATAATCAGCACATATTAGAAAATAACATCTAACACCCTACACACTTTGTACCTCATTCTGACTCCCATGAAAGTCAGAAAGCGGCCGTATCTAGCGATCACATATATGGAGGACTGTACGTGCCTCTTTAAGGACTTCTGTGCAATTCAGACTCATACATCTCAGTCTTTTCACTGCAACAGTTGAATGAACATTAATGGTGGCAACTGGGCAGCATTAATCCATTTGCATAGAAGAGAAATGTCCCATGGGCATGTAGCTAAGTTGCAACCTATTCTGTGTCGTGTGTTGGCACAGTGCATTCCATTTTGCAGTTGTATCTTCTGCACCTATGTGGTAGGTGTAAGTTCCATTGCAAGTGATACCAGCTGCTCTTGTGGCTGGAGCATTGAAGGCAGTGCAATCACATACTGTAAATGTGTACGACTAAGGATACAGGCATATAGGGGTCTATGAACTAATGGGCACTTTAGCAAGGTGTAAAAGCCACTCCTGCTTCACCTGTCTACCGCTACGAAGCAGAAACTGACTACCGTGGTTGTTGCTAATAACAGACCTGCCGAGGAGGGTGAACGTCGCCAGGTCTCCGAAGTCCCGTCTTGTGCAGAGGAGGCAGAGAGGTTTTTTTTTTTCAACACATGGACAAAGTAACAGAGCTCACTTCCAACTTCTCCATTGAGAAGAAGCAGATACCGGCAGCTACAGGAGGTGATATCAGCAATGGAGAAGACACCCACTTAGTGCTGCCATAGGTGTCTATGACAGTGCTAAGTGGTCCAGGTGCAGGGGCATATCTATAATGGGAGCAAGGTGTGTGGGGAACATGGGTCCCTTGGTCCAGGGGGGCCCCACACCGCACACCCTGCACCCATAATATTACTTCTCCGGAGTCCCACGTTGGTGTGGGGGTCCGGCGCTGTAAAATCACTGGAAAATGGCCACGGCGGCCATTTTCCCATCGTTTACGCATGCGCAGTACAGGGAAAATGGCCACCGTGGCCATTTTCCCAGTTACCTGTGCAGACACTATAGGCTCTGGGCATACTCTAGTGTCCAGAGTCTATAACTCCGGAGTTGGCCGCTCACAGCTCAGTGCGCTGCCGGCCGCCAGGCGGAGAGGAGGAAGCCCATGTTGGAGACTGCACATGGGCTCCCTCCTCTCTAGAAACGCCCCTGTCCAGGTGCAGTGCAATATTGTAGCCTGCACTTAGCACTGGCAGGCTGCAGACAGAGAAAATCCCTCTAGTACATACTGAGAAGTGGTATGTACTGGGATTTTCTCTGCCTTTAGCATTTTTCCCCCTTTTCTCTTGTTAATACATAGACTCCAGTCACACAGGACTTACAATGCTGTAGGCATCCAGAATTGCAACTGCATTACATGCAATTTAGAATCAGGCCCATTGTCTTAAAGTGATGAGGCATAAGGAATACTTTTTTAAATGTTTATTTTATTTTTAATTTATTAACAGTTTCTTATATAGCGCAGCATATTCTGTTGCAATTTACAATTGGAAACAACATTAATAGAACCAAACTGGGTAGTAACAGACGACATAAAGGTAAGAGGGCCCTGCTTGCAAGTTTACAATCTATAGGAAAATAGGTGTTGATACACAATGATAGGTGCTATATATTGCAAATTGGTCCAGCCAGATTGTAGAGGTTATTGGTGGGTTGTATGATCCAGTCAAACAGGAAAGTTGACCTAGGGTTAGGAGGATGTGAAAGTGAAGAAAGAAAAACATGTGAGGATATGTGTGGACTGTAAGAAGGGATGTAATTAAAGAGGGAAGCTATGAAGGTTATATGGGCGGTTCTGGAATCTCATAAGCTTGTCTGAAGAGGTAAGTTTTCAGGGAATGCTTAAATGTTTGGAGGCTTGCAGAAAGTCTTATTGTACATGGGAGGGCATTCCAAAGAGTGGGTGCAGCCTGAAAAAAGTCCAGTACGCGTGCATAGAAACAAGTAATGCATGTGAATGAGAGATACAGATCTTGTGCAGAGCGGAGATGTCGGGGTGGGAGATATTTTGCGATAAGTGAAGAGATGTATGTTGCTGTGGTTTGGTTAATAGCTCTATGTGTAAGTAAAAGTACTTTATATTGAATATGGTAGAAAAGCAGTAACCAATGGAGGGACTGACAGAGCGGATCAGCAGACTATGAACATTTGGCAAGGAAGATCAGCCTCACAGCTGCATTCAAAATGGATTGTAGTGGCAAGAGTCTGTTTTTAGGAAGACCAGTAAGGAGACTATTGCAATAGTCAATTTGAGAAATAATGAGTGCATGGATTAGAGTTTCTGTAGTGTCGAATGTGTAAAATATGGTCGAATTTTGGATATGTTATTTAGATGTATGTAACATGATTTTGAGACAGACTGAATGTGGGGAACAAAGAACAGTCCAGAGTCAAGGATGACACCTAGGCAGTGGGCTTGTGAGGTGGAGTTGATTGTCAAGTTGTCAACAGTGATAGAGATATCAGGCTAGTAACTACTATTGGTCAGCGGAAATATAATTAATTCTGTTTTGGATATATTAAGGCTGAGTTGGCGAGATGCCACCCAAGAAATAATAGCAGAAAGACATTCAGTGACACAGACCAGCACAGATGGTGACAAATCCAGGGAGGATAGGTAGATTTAAGTATCATCCTCGTAAAGATGATACTGAAAACCAAAAGAGCTGATTAGTTTGCCATGAGAGGTGGTATAGATTGAGAAAAGCAGAGGACCTAATACTGAGCCTAGCGGTACTCCAACTGATAGAGGTAGCAAAGAGGAGACAGAATCAGAAAAGCAAAGGGTGAAAGAGCAATTTAGATAGATAGGATGAGAACCAAGAAAGGGCTGTGTCCTGAAGACATAGGGATTGTAATGTTTGTATGGGAAGAGAGTGGTCAATGGTGTCAAAGGCAGCAGAGAGATCTAGAAGAATAATAAGTGAATAATGGTCTTTAGCCTTGGCAGTGAACAGATCATTTATTACCTTAGTCAGTGCTGTCTCTGTGGAGTGTTGAGAATGAAAGCCTGACTTAGGTGGGTCCAATAAGTTGTCCAAGTTAAGAAAGTGTGTGAGGCGAATGTAGGCAAGTCTCTGCAGTAGCTTGGAGGGGCATGGAAGCAGGGAGATAGGACGTTCATTTGAGAGAGAGATAGGGTCAGAAGTTGTTGTTTCAAAATGGGAGTGATCACTGCATGCTTGAACAGTGATGGAAATATACCAGCAGAGAAAGAGATATTACAGATTTTAGTTAAGGGGGAGGTAGTAGAGTAGGAGGATTAGAAGAGTGTAGATACTTCATCTTCATTTGTGGGGTCAAATGAAGAGAATGTGCCAGCGGGTTCAAGTAGGGAATTAAGCAGGTCACTGGCTGAGGAGGAGCCCACCATTTCATTTTGCATATTATCAATCTTGTCTTTGAAATAGGAAGCAAGATCATGTGCACTGATAGTAGCAGGTGGGTTGGGTGATTTAAATGTATTAAAAAGTCACTTTGGTTTAGAGTCTTGAGCAGAGATGAGAGATTGGAAATATGTTTGTTTGGCGGTGTCCAGAGCATTACGGTTAAAGTGGTAGAAAGTCTTATATGTGAGGAAGTCACTTTTATTACGAGATTTACGTCACTGACATTCTACTTTATGTCAGAGTTTTTGTAGGTGTCTTGTCAATTTGGAATGCCATGCTTGATGTCTAACTCTACATGAAGTGTCATGGATAGCTGAAGCCACTTCATTGAGGTCTATTTCTAGGGTCTGGATTAGGTGTGATACAGCTGTCTCAGGAGAGGCTTGGTTGATTTTATTGACATTGTGGGTGACATAATGGAGGTGATAAAGTTTGATCTGAGAGAGGGAAGGGAGCAGTGGTGAATTCAGAAAGTAAGCATAGTCTGGTGAATACAAGATCAAGGCAGTGGCCATCCTGATGAGTAGAGGAGTCAGTGTGATTACTAATGAAGGCCCCTATATCAGGGCCATTCTGAAAGTTGTTAGACACCTTTGAAAAAGCTGACATACAGCAGAGAAACGCATTAGGTGCTATGAAAAATGAAAAAGTGATCCTCCTCCCCACTGTCTCACAGCCTTCTTCTCTAGCACTTCTATGACAGCCTTCACCTTCAGAGCTGTACTGTGTATGGAGAATTGTGCTGCTAACTGTTACTTGTGTTATGTTTATATTTTGGATTCTGTATTGTAATGTAATATTCTGTGTACCCTTTACTGTATGTAAGGCGCTGCGGACCACTTGTGGTGCCCTATAAATAAAATGTAATAATAATAATAATGACCCAGGTATAGATTTCTAACTGGAGAAGCTTCTCTTTATGGACTTTGCCATTGCTTACTTTGAGGACCACCAGTCAAAGACTTCTAAGACTTACAAGACCGAGGACTAGGAGCCTGTACAGCTGCACTGGGATTCATTGCAATTTGGACCTCCACTAATTTAAGAACTCAATTCAATCATCTTATACTACCGGAAACAAGTCTCTTAACTAGACAGTGTCTTTTACCTATACCTGGGGTCTATTATCATAGCTGACTGTAGCATTTGTTATGTGATGATAGGCTGTTAATTTGCTTATGGTGAATTATCTAGCCTAGTGTAACAATTTTATTATATATGTAATGTTAGACTGTTACATTGCATATTGTGTATGTGGTTATTAAATTTTTTATTTGAATATTATGATGTATATATAGCACTGTTTTTTATGAATATCCTTGACTAGAATTGTTCTAGGTTTGTAAAAAAAAGACATGATAATCATAAATACTTAGCCAATGTTGTCTTGTATCTATTCAGGTTCATGCATTCAGTGTTTAATCCGCATGTAATACATGCCTCCCGTTTACATTCAAGCACTTAGCATTAGCTCTGCTTCTTTTCTGCATGGATATTTGTTTTATCAATTCCAATTTGCTGTTATGATAATAATAATTTTGACAAAACACTTTAAAATAATGCAATGATGAGCACATCACTTAATGCAACTTATTTTTATATATTGCCATACTGTACCTGTTGACTGGGATAGATTAATGATTTAGCTTGGTCCAGGGGTGTATCTAGGGGTCTGAGCGCCCCTGGCAAACTAAGGGATTGGCGTCCACCTCCAATGACTGCTTCTTCTAAAAAAAAAACACACTGGGAGTAGTTTAAGTCACACATGTGAAGAAATA
Source organism: Taudactylus pleione (assembly GCA_031769625.1). Lineage (NCBI taxonomy): Eukaryota > Metazoa > Chordata > Amphibia > Anura > Myobatrachidae > Taudactylus > Taudactylus pleione. Next base: position 1,224,079 of record JAUIMM010000221.1, read on the forward strand.
GGGAGAGCATAATTTTTATTTCTCTTTGTAATATATATATCTTTTATAGAACTTACTCCATTGCAAACCACTATATATAAATTTGTTTATGCAAAAAAAACACAGGAAAAGCTTAAAAACATTGAATCAAAAACAAACAAAATGCATTATGGGTAACATAATTTACATATAATGAAATTGGGCTATCTATACTGCATTACGCTTTTCAACAACTGATACCTACACTCCACCTTCAATTTACTGGGGTGATAGATTTTTCATATTTTCCAACATAACAGAGTGAAGACAGTCCATATGGATCATGTCTTACTCCCAACACAGGGTTAGCCACCACCTAAAAAGATCATAGCCAATCCCCAAAAATGAGGAAAACAAATGTATTACACTAACACTGGGGGTAGTTCAATTTACATGCCTGTAGAAATAGGGAGACATACATATATATATATATATATATATATATATATATGTATTTATTTTTATTAATTTTTTTCAATTATAACACTTACTACATTAAAAGCACTGTTTATTAATTTCTATATGTCAACACCACAGGAAAAGAGGGCATCAATAACAAACAAGATGCATTGTGGGCAAGATAGTTTGCATATATGCAAATTACCTTGCGAATAGAGCCTTGTGATTGATGTGGTGATTGCACTCTTTTCTTGCACAGTTGACATATTGGAATTAGTGAGTGGTGATTGGTATGTGTTGGGTATTGTGGGGGATGAAATATATTAGGGATAAAAATAAAATTTTTTTACTCTCCCTAATTTTATATGTTTCTGATATAAAGGGACATATAAGAAGGCTAATACATAGTATCAATGAATGGAGAACACTGGTAAGAGCAGAGGAGACAGAAGGAGACCAGTGATCTTTGCCGCAGCCTAAGAGCAGAGGAGACAGGACATCATGTGCTAGTGATGTCGGGCTGAAACCGTGCCCTCCTTGACCGGCACCCCTGGCAAGGGCCATCCAGGCCAATAGGAAGATACACCCCTGGCTTGGTCTATTGTAAATTGTTTCTAAATGTACAGTATATACCTGAGTTTTTAGTAAGATCCATTTTGCCTGTGGATCTGTACCACAGGTTATTTGGGTGATGATAAGTGGGACTTGTAATTGTGTAGGGAGGTTGGAAACTTCTTACTTGGAGAGTGTCACCTGGAATTTGTATGTGGTGGCAATTATTGGGAAATTAATAGTGAGTGGGAGAAATATTTGGCAGTGTAATCATCTCTGTACAGACCAGGTGGTTGTTTTTTTTATTAACTCTGTGTCAGACCCATGTCACACAGGCTCAAGTGAGTGCTGATCTTGACAAAGTTATGGTCAGCAGTTAGAGATTGCAGTATCTTGGAAATAGATCCGTGACAGATAGTATTGTTTGATTCATCTCATGCTATCTTAAAATAGACTTGCATTTCCCTAATGAAAAAGGGATCCAGTTGTAGCGTAATGTGGGAGAGATGTACTAAGCCTTGGAGTGGAAAGAGATAAAGTACCAACAAATCAGCTCCAAACTGTCATTTTTAAAACACAGCCTGTAAAGTGAAAGTTAGATGCTGATTGGCTGGTCCTTTATATCTCTCCACTTTATCTCTATCCAAGGCTAAGTACATCTCCCCCAAAGTTACAAAAATAATGTGAGGCATTGCAGAGTATGTCAGCTGAGCAGAGGCAGATTAAGACTCCATGGGGCCCTAGACAAGATAATAATTTTGTGCCCCCTCCTCCGATCTATTGATACCACTCTATTTACTTTACCCTATACACACCTGATACATACTGATCAGTATACACAGGTCACACTGTTATCACACACCTGATGCACACAAGTAACACCAAATCACATACCTGATACACACTGATCACTATACACAGGTCCCACTAATATCACGATTACTGTTCATAGCTCATCTGTGTCTTGCATGCATCTAGCTTACCACTGTCTATAGCTTATTTGTAGTATATTACATGTACTGTATCTAGCTCACTGCTGCATAACGAAAGTCTCAGGATTCCTGCACAGCTCTGTCATTCTCTCAGTATTTATAACATGCTGCTGAGCAGGAAGAGTCATTATTGGTGGAGCTGATCTTATGCTCTTGTGACCCCTGTGATTGGCTGAGAATACAGAAAGTGTTGTGCAAAAAACACTACACCTACTACCAGGGACGGATTGGGGCTGCTGATCAGTCCTGGCAGACCCCCTGCACATGCACCATCAAAAGGGGCACGGCCTCACCACAAAGGGGGCGTGGTTACACCTGACAAGGGTGTGCCGCAAGTTACGAGGGCCTGCCCTCATGCCCTGCCCCTATCTTTTAGTATCGCAGAGTGCCGGGATGTGGAGCTGCTCGGACAGGGATTAACACCGGACTGGCCCATCTGGACATCGATGAGCTGTCCAGTCCTGTCTACTACACTGCAATGTTTGAGCAGAGCTGTTAGGAATGCAGACTGCCAGTACCCCAGAATTGCTGGATCTGGCAAAACTCTCTAATCAGGTCCCTGTACCTAAAGCCCTCAGAGCCCTTTTCTTTATAAGGAAAAAATATTTTGTCATTTGGAAAGCTGGTGGGCAGCCTAGGACCTACAGGGCCCTAGGCAGCATCTTAGGATGTTTCGTGGATATTCAGGCCCCAGGGAGATGTATCAAGCCTTGGAGAGAGATACTGTAAAGCAGATTAGTTGCTCAAAGCAACCAATCAGCTACCATTATTTATCTAGCACAGTCTTTGAAATGACAGTAAGAAACTGATTGGTTGCTTTGAGCGACTACTGTACTCCACTTTATCTCTCTCCAAGGCTTGATACATGTCCCCTTCTGTATTTGTGGTTGAATCCAAAAGTTGCTTCCAAATGCACATATTATTCAAGACATACTGCAATTATCTACTAAGTGCATATCTTTCTCTCCTAATCACTGACTAATTTAATCTGCCAGATTAATTTGCATTTAGAGAGTAGCACACATAAGAGACGTTTCACAAATGTTACTCTTTTCCTTGTTTATCTTTTGTTTAAACTCAACACAAAGTAAATTCTTATTCACTGTTCTGGCAACTCATTGGTAATTCTTTGGCAAAAGTCCTGTGTAAATATTCAAAAATAAACAATACATGGGAATAATTGTTTTCTAAACAAAATAAAAGTTAATTGACTATTGTATCATGTTTAAATTAGTTTAACAAAATAAGTACAGTAAGTGACATTATGTTATGATTATATTGATTGTCGTAATATAAGCCAGGATTGTCTATGTAGCTGTGCAATCACAATATCAGGAAATACTAGGCAATTAATATATTAGAGGGAAATGACTTATGCAGCATTATTAGTGAACGGCAATTTTTTAAATGGCATTATACCTATTTATGTACATTTGTCACAGTGCCTCTTTAGTGCATAGTATCAGCAACTGATGAAGACTGCAGAAGAAGTAACTTCTTTACGTGACAAAAGGCACCCATACATCTGCCCGGAATAGGCAATCAGAAATGCCGAATAACGGTTCTGAAGCATGCAAAGTACCATACCACATACAGATGTGTCCTCTTCCATCTTTGTCTCTTTGATGACAAACAGTTGCACGCATCGCACCATGTGACTTGCCGTGCACCAAGGTACACCAGTCCACTGCAGCGTTCACACCATGCAATCCTATGGTTCGTGGGTGCGAACTCAATGCACGTACCCGGTCACAGACACACGACTCGCGCCATATGTGGCGCAAATGTGCCACATCAGCAGCAAAGATACAATAGGACACATCTGTAAGAAAAACTTCACATCCAGGTGCATGTTCAATTCAGCATTAGGCCCTAGGTATGGAAGGTTGCTTCCTCCTCAAAATACCTTCTGTTGTCCGGTTTCTACATGTGGACCCAGGAGTATTGATGACATGGTATAAAAACTTATGCTATTAGTTTATTTGTTTCTATTGGCACAAAGCCATTAAACAATAATGCTTAAAATAAAGAGGATTCAGTCAATGGAAAACAAAATATGTCATGCAACATTTCATTATTTTTAGGCACGTTATACTAAGGTGCCATTGTTTGTTGCATTCATTTTCAAGTTAATGATGCATGAGTGCCTCCATATTGTAACTATAGTTAAGCACTTCAATGAATGGAATCCTACTCAATGCATAAAAAGTGCATATATATTAAAGTGCACAAGTTGAACTTTGCAAATAAAGGCACATGTGTGTGGCTCAATGACTGTGTAGACACCACAATGTTGATTTATACCATGTCGACCTGGTAAAAATGTTGACACACTGTAGTACTTGTCTATATACTCATAATGTCGATCTTACACAGGGTTAGTGTTTGTGTAATTGTTGTGTTGTGTTGTAAGTGTTTGTGTAATTGTTGTGGAATCGGTATGATTTACCGCTGGACGCACGGCTGCCCGACATGGGTGAAAATTCCAATCATCCCTAAGGTAAGTATTAACTAACCTAATTCCCTCCCCTAACCCTAACCCTCCCTTAGGGGTGCCGAACCCTAAACTTCCCCCCAGTGGCTAACCCTAATCCCCCCTCTAAGTGCCTAAATCTAACCCCCCCCGCCGCATTACACCTAAGTTCCCCTGGGGGGTGCCTAACCCTAAGTCCCCCCTGGGGGTGCCTAACCCTAACCCCCCTTCCCCTAGCCTAACCCTAGCCTCTTGGGGGGGTGCCTAACCCTAACTCCCCCCCGGGAACCCTAAACCTAACCCTCCCCCCCTTGGCTATCCGCATTCGGCACCCGGCAACCCTTTGATCGGGATGCCGGGCACCAGTCTCCCGGTGTCGTTAAAATGACAGGCGTCTAGATTTAGATTTAACCCTCGCTAGGATTAAGCAGTTGGGAAGCTGGCTGTCGGGATTAGGTCTGCCAGCTTCCCGATTGCATACCCTTGTTGTTACCCCCCCCGGTACCAATGATTCAGGTGTAGCATGCATTGCTGCTAACAGAGCAGTTTTCCATTAACTCCTAATGGGAAAAGAACAGACATGGTGATATGGCAGCATGTAATGAGCAATTTCTAAATAATAATTAAACAGTGCTTTTCTGGTCTTACTACACACTAAGGGGTAAATTTACTAAAGTGAGAGTTTTTAGAAGAGAGTTTTAAAAGTGATGTTGCCCATAGCAACCAATCAGATTCTACTGAACATTTAACTAGCACCTTCTAGTAGATAATAGCTAGAATCTGATTGGTTGCTATGGGCAACATCACTTTTAAAACTCTCTTCTAAAAACTCTCACTTTAGTAAATTTACCCCTAATGCTCGCTGTTGTTAACTTATCATTAGGGCTGCCCTCCTCCTAAATATAGTCATAATAATCTTAAGAAAACATGGAGTATGGGACTGTAGGCTGAGCGATCTTCCTATTATTGTCTATCTCTGATATGAACTTACTATCAAGTACAGGCCCTGACCATTTGCAAATATGCATCATGTTCCATTGAGAAGACCCAGAAGTACTCATTGCTTTGATGACAGTAATAAATATAACTTTTAATATATATTAATTAAAATAAGGGGTCTATGCATATTACAAACCGTAACACAGAAAATTACAAAAATACAAAGAAATACACAGAGTAAATGTGAAAGTGGCAAAATATAATAAAATAGCGAAAAAGTGTCAAAGTGAAAACAACATTTAATAAAAATGATGTCACCACAGTCTCTCATTTAGCAAATAATACAATGGATAATGCAATGTATTTCTCAGCAAGATTAAACAAGTAATGAGGATAATTCTCAAAAAAATGGTGCACAGTAGATATATTGTTGGACGAAGGGAGGTGAAAGAATGAAAAGTGGGTGTTGTAACTTCTGCTAACTCCTGGTTGTCACACGGACAGTGAACAGGGGATAAGAAAGTCACAGACATGCCACAATAAGAGATAAGTTACAGTAGGTGACAAGTTCTGCACTACAACTTTCGCTTTTCACCATTTTTAATATAGTTGACAGTTATTTGTGCATTCCTGTAATCTAACAGAAAGTAGAATGGATAGATAGCCTGTATGTAGATAAATTTTCATTTCTGCTATTCACCGTTTGTCAGTAACATTGGACGGTGATTGAGAGAGCTATAAATGAATGTACAGCCGACCTGTATAAGGTACAAAGAGAGTAGAGATAAATAAATATTAAACAATGTAGAAATCTCTGAGATATATACTTAGTAGCAATATGAGCAGTCTCAGAGAAAACATAAAAAATTGTAAGCGAGAGAAAATGTAGAATTATCAGAAATAATGTAAAGCAGAAGTTGTAGTGCACAACTTGTCACCTAACTTATCTCTTATTGTGGCATGTCTGTGACTCTCTCATCCCCTGTTCACTGTCCATGTGATAAACAGGGGATAGAAGAAGTTCCAAAACCCCCATTTAATTTATTCAACTCCCCTTTTTGTCTAACAATCTTACAACAGTGCAGCATTTTTTGGAGGTTTATCCGAACTACCTATTTAGTCTTGCTGAGATATATATTGGATTATCTGTTATATTATTCCCTATATGACAGACTGTGGTATGGTAATTTGTTTTAATTGTTGTTTCCACTTTGATACTTTTTCAATTATTATATTTTGACACTTTCACATTTACTATGTGTATTTCTTTGTATTTATGTAATTTTCTGTGTTACTGTTTATAACATGCTTAGACCCCATATTTTAATTAATATACATTAAAATCTATATATTTCTTATTATCATCAAAGTGTGCCCTGAAGAAAGTGAGTACTTCTAGTTCTTCCCAATACAACTTGATGTGTATTTTTTGACTCTTGAAGAGTACCACCAGATTTTGGCTCGGTTTCCCATATTGTTATTAATTCTGTTTTTCTGTATTCATACCTTGTACAAATTCTTATACCATACTTCTATCCTTTGCGAGAGTAATGTGTTATTTGATTTGTAACAAATTTGTAAATATGATCAGAAATGTTCCATGTGCAGCTGTACTGCAGGCAACCTCTACCCTACTTGTACCATTCACTTGACTCAGCCAGCGGCTTTTCAGGCTTTACAGTGAGAACTGAGGGAACAGAAGACAAATTTAGAAAAGGAGTAGGTACATAGGAGATGACTGAGTGTGCATAGGAGATAACTGAGTGTGCTGGGCAGTGGTGGTTTCAATTGGGCAGCCAGGTCAGAAGCTGCTTGATTTTTTGTGATGATGACATGTTCTACCTTGAGCCTTCATACCTCTCCATCAGCATAAGTGTTCCCAATTAGTATTTTATTTCTCAAAAACTCCACCAAGAGATTTCCCAACACTGTATTGTAGGGTGCTGGCCGCAGTGACATCACATTAGAACAACTTACAACAAATGCTTGTGAAGCTTAGAGCTGGATGTGGCTGCTCTGTCAGGGAGTGAGGGGATCATACACTTACAGAAATGCATCTGGTACTGATGCAGTACATCTCAGTCAGTCATACTTCATTCTACTGGCGGGCTTCAGTGTTGATCCCAATTCTGATGCCCTAGGCAGCTGCCTAATGGTAGACCCTGTCCTGAATGTCGGGAGTTAGGTCTCATATAAAAACAACAATCAATTTAAAAACAACACTCAATTTACTATAGTAACATTAAAAACTATATGTTTAAACAGGTTGGGTATGGGATGTCTGCGCTCGGGATCCCGGCGGTCAAAATTCCAATGCTGGTATTCCTCACAAGTTTAGGATACCGACACCTATTGGTAGCTATCCTAACCTTTCTCCTACCCCTAACCATAACCCTCCCTCCCTGTTGCCTAAACCTCCCCACCCCCCTAGTGCATAAACTTAACCTCCCCCTCCCCGCACCCTAAACCTAAGCCTCTACTCCTGGTGCCTAACCCTAAATCTGCCCCTAACCCTGCTACTTACCTTCCGGATGCCATTGGTCAGGATATCGTTGCTGGGATCTGACTGGTGACGGGATTCCAGCGCCGTTATTCTAAGCAACAGCATCCTATGTGTTGAAATATTGACCGGATCCTGGTTAACAACATTAAACAATATTTTATTGCTGGATTAGAAATTGTTAAATGAAAATAATTATGGGTCTGCTAATAGGCAAACTCACTTGATTGGTATCACTACATCAAAAACAGGTAAAGTTGATAAATTATATTAAATTGGTCCCTTCCAATTTTAATTTCTGTTCTCAACAATAAATATTCTTTGAAAAGTGTTGCACTCTGTCATGCTCTAGCTCTTATACAGATGTGTCCTCCTACATCTAGCCTCAATATAACATGTGGTGCAAGACATCTGGCGTGATCCCATGCACCTCTGTTTGCAGAGCATCTATGTCACCCGAAAATGCATCTTAGTCACAATGCGATGAGACTAAGACACACCAGGAGACTGCACTGATTAATATGTAAAACTTGTATATCTGTGTGTGACTGAGTCTGTAAATGAAGCACAACGGAACTTGGCGTGGAATAAGCTACGCTCGCGGCATCATAGCACTTCATATACAGATTTTGTCACACACAGATATACAAGTGTCGCATATCAAATGAATCAGTGAAGACTGCTGGTGCATTCTAATCATATAGCATTGTGACTAAGAGGCATTTTGGGGGCAAAAAATATGCAAAAAAGACGCTTGGTGCAAGCAGAGTCGCAAGGGATCTTTCACGCCGAGAGGGGCTGCTTGGCGTGACTGCAACAACGATGTATGAGGACACATCTGTACGTTATACATGATTCTATGTTATACATGATTCAATATTTTATAAAGCTATTGGGTTTACTTTGTAAAATATTCATTAATTTGTAACTCCATTCCTTGCCATGTTAATCCTGCCTTATTTACATGTAAATACACTATACAACTGAAGATAATACACTGCAGCCAAATGTATGGGGCAATTGTGCTAATACTGAACTGGCTATTCAAGGTATACATAAAGGTAGCGCAACGGAATATGTTGCGCTATATAAGAAACTGTTAATAAATAGTGGTAATTAATGAAAAATATATATTATTACAGGTCTAGTATATACCTGGCAACATGACTTCTTTCCACAGTATTAAGAATACCTATCTAAAATTACATCGTTTTTCAATTTGAAAAAAGACATCTTGTATGCCAACTGAGATCAACTATCTATTTCAAGAATGTTCAGTTGCTTCAGTGTGAGGTAAAAATAATTATAGAAACTAGTAGGAACTAGGAAAAAAGGATGGCACACTCTATCATTGCCACATGTGCCTGCTTATGATGTAAAAAATCTTCCTTTCATTTCATACTGGCCACTCTCTGGATCAGCACATATGGCTCTAATAATGCCATAAGGAGGGTATTGGGGGGGTTACATTTGTTGCCCCTGACAGTTTTCTCCTTCACTTACCACTTGGTGATCATTTTTTACCATCAGTTTGTCTCCAATCTGGAAGCCACAGTGGCTGAGTTATTTAAATAGGTCTCAGTACATTTCTGGTCTCCAGAAAAATGGCTGCCACTTGTACAATTCAGTTAGTAATAGAGAAACATTGTAAGACGTAAATGAATTCAGCTGACACTACTGTGCTTTGCTCAGACTTTATTTAGCTACTGCCCCTCCCTTTATGGTCTCTCCTCTTGTGTAAATAAATATGGCTTTCCTAATTCCTACTACCTGATCCTGATGTTTTACAAAACAAAAACTTTAAAGTTCTATCTCTTAAATTGAATCACTCTAAGATAATATTTACTTGCACAGGAACAGACAAATCACAGGTGCACAACTCCAAATTACTGATTATATATAAATACATTATGCAATAAAATTTTGCAATCAATAGAGGTTTTTAGCATAATCATGGCCAAGGTTATGGGCCTACCCACCATATCCAGGTAACCTCTTTAGGGAAGTTCCTAACATACTAGGGTACAAATCCAGAGTGCAGGACACCCCTAAATCGGCGCAGCCGAGCCACCCCAGGGCATCGCCATAATGAGAAAAGTGAAATGTGAAGTAAGAAAGGTAAGAGCAGCTATGGCTGCATGGAAAGGTGAAAATACAAATATAATAAAAACAAACAGTAAAGTGTTAAAATAGTGTAAAAAAAAAGGAACGTGTTATAATGCGATGCCCTGAAGCAGACCAACCAAAGCAATCCAGGGGACGCATGACCCAAAAATCAACCCAAAGTTGCACTACAGTATATAACTTGTAGGACTTACCTAAAATTGTGCCTATTACTAGTGTGTATATACTATACCAGACTCCATGCTTTTAAACCAATAAGGGAGGGGTGCTAGTACAGGCTGAAGGCGTCTCCTTTCCTTTGGGTGTGCAATAAAGCACATTAAATGGAGTGTATAGGAAAGATTCCTGGACTGCACACCCTGAATATATATAATGGGAGGTGCTACCTGTTGAGACTTCTTGCAGGCACAGGAACAGACAAATCACAGGTGCACAACTCCAAATTACTGATTATATATAAATACATTATGCAATAAAATTTTGCAATCAATAGAGGTTTTAGCATAAGAAGTCTCAACAGGTAGCACCTCCCATTATATATATTCAGGGTGTGCAGTCCAGGAATCTTTCCGATAATATTTACTTGCAATCTAGAGTGAAATACACTTTAACACAGGGGGAGAGCTACTGTGTTACATATATTTATAAAACCGCCACATGTAGCACATGCGGTTTTCAGATTTAGCAGTTTATGTTTCAAGCAGTGAAAAGCATGGAGTAGTGGACCAGTGGAGAAGTTGACCATAGCAACCATTCAGCTCCTACCTGTTATTTATAGACTGTACTTGATAAATGCTACTTCAAAGCTGATTAGTTGTTATAGGCAACTTCTCAACTGGTGCACTTCTCCACGCTTGTCACTGCTTGATACATAACCCCTTTACTATCTTGCAGTTTGAGAACAAAGATGAATTGTGACACTAATATTTTATTAATCTTACCCTGGTATCCACTGGCCCAAAACTATTTAGGATTTAGTTTTCATATATTTTATGGATCAGAACTTGGTCTAAAAGAACTGCCATTTTTCATGCAGACTGCTTATTCTCATATCACATGGTTTATGTATTTGCCAATTGAAGTAATCAGGTGGCTATTTAAAAAAAAAAAAAGCACATGGTTTAAAAACATTTTATTTGTAATTTGGACATTAGCCTCTCTTTTTTTAAAACACACATAAAATCACCATAAAATGTGCTTTTTTTTGTGCAAAACTAAACTTTAGTATATAGCCCCTCATATGTCATTTAACATCTGTAAAGTGTTTAGGTGCAATCTAAAAGAGCAATGCTCTCTATAAGTATTAGGGTCCATAGAAAAATAGGTAAGACAAAGTAACTGGTGCACGCCAACTCGTTTTTTGTTTATCTCAAAGGTTACATCATTGTATCTAATAAATAAAGGTTGATATGTAATAACTTTAAAATAATTCATATTCAAGCATATTGCGCACCGTCATTTCATTAATACAATGCTGTCTTTTAAAATGACCTCTTTAGTAATAAAAATAGGATGTTATAATGGCTAAATCTATATTTTGTCTCTGTAGAATAAACTGTAAGTGGGTTGATCTTTTCATTCTGTTTCCAGATGTGAGAACTATCTTCATAATCTGCGTAGGACAAGAATGATTCACACGTCAGGGGAATTTTCTCAGCACACTCTTGATCTGCTTAAATTCCCAGTGCTACTTAAATCAATTGAATTAGTTGCGGTTCCACAGATTCATGTATGTGTTGATCCCTGAGTTTGCTGCTGTAAAATCGCTTTGCTACATTTACATGCTTATAAATATGACTGAATGCAAATAGAATGATGTTTCTAATTAGGAAGAAGATAGTTTATCACTGTTCACTAAACAAAAGTGAGGGCTATGTACAAATATTTACATTTAAATAAAGGAAAAGCACAACATGGCTTTGACTGCATGAATTAATAATGTTGTAGTTATCTTCCTATATCGCACTATTGTCTTCTGCATAACAGTCCAAAATATTGGCCACCTAGCACTTACTGCTGCCATAACCATTCAATTAAATCAGGCATATAAAACTAAATCCTATTTTGTCCCTTACAGTTTGTCAGAGTAAACTAAATTTTATGTAAAAAAATAAAAAATAAAAAAACAATTCCAGACATATCTACTTGATCATGTTTAAGCTCTTACAGCATTAGTTTTAATGATATTGTGTGACTGTACAGCTAGGCCTATCTGAACTACATTTCCCATGATGCCCATCTCCATGTACAAGGATAAAATATGCTTTTTTTCTACAGACATTAACATGCGAGATGTTCTCAACCAGAAATTTGGCAATGTGGTGTACAGTTGGTAAATAGCTTTCCAGGGTTTCAGACAGATTTGGGGGCAGTTTCAATTAGCCGCGAAAATTACAGCACAAGGAAAAGTGCTAGTTGCCTCCAACTTTTGTGCCTGGAGCGATTCAATTATAAACAATTTTCCTAGCGCAGTAAATCCACAGCTAAAAACATTTTTTGTATACGCAAAATATTTTGTTTTATGTGCAATGATTGACTCTAAAAATATCCAAATGATTTAATTCATCTCTATCAGGGGTGTTAAAAAAAGGCCCACGATTTGGAGTCTTTGATACATCGATACAACCTGCACCTCCACCGTGGTGAGTGAGAGTTGTGTGCGCCCTGCTTGAGAGACAGACATAGCTGAGTCAGACTCAGGATGGACAAGGGCCAGAGAATAGACCAGGGACTCTCGTCTGCAGACAAAGTCGCAACTGCACTGTTTGCATTAGTACAGCATCTCACAGCAGTGAGTAAAATTGCTATCTAAAATCATTAAAAATATGTTGATTTCAAGTTACTTTTATTAGTTTTAGCATTTCTTAGCATAAGATTTACTCAGCAAAGAACCCTTACCTAATTGCTAACTGTGAGAAAATAAAGTTGTGGCTCTTCATTCAAATGCATTTTCTTAATACGACACTCCAGGTGACAAAGTTTGAATGCCCCAGATCTACAATATATAATTGAATTGTAGGGAGCTTCTGCTGACCTCAAGACATCACAGACCTGTATATCAAGCAAGCTTGTATTCTGTCACATGATGCACAGTGTAATAAACATCCGTGTCATTGTCTAGCTGGGTTCTGTTGAGTCAAATTATTATTATTATTATTATTATTATTATTATTATTATTATTATTATTATTATTATTATTATTAAGCTTTCTTGCATCTTTCTGCAATATCAGTGGATGACAAGTTAAACAGTGTATATCCTAATATCCAAACAATATTCTGGTAATTACTAGTCAAGAGATTTACTGATTTTGAAGTATATTTTTTTCTATTTATTTTACATTAAGAGAAGAATCAATATCTTAGCATCAAATAGGTAACATGTAAGATAGTTCATTGACCCTGATAACTCTAAGCTCAGCATAATCAATACTTCAACATCTGCTGTTCTATTCTACCATACAGCAGACATTTCCTAATGCTGTAAGTATAACCCTGCATATGTAATATCTGTCATGTTAAAGATAAATCTACAATATGTAACAACATCTTTATTTTCCAAACATGGTGTTTTATATTTCCCTTGCACCACCACGACCTAGATGTTACAAGTGTGTTACTATCTTCAGGCAAGCTAAATGTGCAAGCAGGTATTGTTTGCCTCTATCTCATAATCTACTTTTCTCCATCCAAAAACCTCCTGACAATCTTATGCATGACTATTAATCCCTTCACAATACAACAGCTTGGGAGCAAAGCCCAATGGTAGGGGGTTAGGTTAGCAACATTATGGCTATGTTAAAGGCGAGCTCAGGGAGGACAGAAACCTCCCGTGGAGCAGAAGGGCAAAAAAGGGGTGTTAAAAAAAAGGCCCACAAAGGCTGGGCCTGGAGGCAGTTCCAATCCCCTAAATTTCTCATATAGGGAGAGAGCAATACCATCTCTCTAAAAATTATGATGGCATGCATATTAAGTTAAATGTTGAACAAATGATACAATATAATAATAATAATAATAATAATAATAATAATAATAATAATAATCATCATCTGACTCATCATCTGCTACACAGTGTCACAGATGCTGCTACACTGTACTTCATGGGACAGGATGTAAGCTCACCTAATATACAAGGCTGTCATGATACTCATATAATATGTGACATTTGAGGAAAAGTCTTCCAGTGCAGCAGTTTCCATGAAAGTCATTTGTAGAGATTAATGAAGATTAATTAAATGATTCAGGAAATTTTGAGTTTGTATGAATCTTACAGACAGCAAAATGTAGCAAATGTCAGGCACATAGAAATGTTCTGCAAAGCTTTTCAGCAACAAAGAAGAGCCAGCCACAGCAGGAGTTTATATCACATGGGCTGAGAGATTAATAGATTAATAGCTTCTCCTCTCCATTTCCCATTGCAGTGTACAGTATTTATAGGTGAGAACAGTTTTACTTTTGCTATTCAGTGCAATTTTCTATTGACTTGTTAAAACAATTTTTTCAATCTTTATTTATTGCCACCATTTGTGTTAGAAAGTCCCTGTTTGTCCACAATCTCTCCAGCACATTGGTGAACAGTCAGCAAACAGTCAGGTTGTGCCAGAGAAGCCCTCACCAGATTCCAAGTATCTCACATGAAATCGCTCTGCACACCTGAGGCGATCAATCTACACATAGGGCTGATTCAGAGGTGGACACAATGCCGATGAGCGATTATCTGTGGTCTGCTCTTGCATCGCACTGCACATGCATCAAGTTTCATTATCGATGGCGGTCACAGCGAGGATTTGAACTCAGTGTGATTGACAGGGTAGCGTTTGGGGGAGGTAATAGGGGAGTGGTGGCTGAAATGCAGACGTGTTGCCACCATTTCAACGGCGTGTTGCAGACTGCGATTGCAATCCCATATGCAGTCAAAATGACTCTGGCATCTCAGGACCAGATTCAGATGTTCCTATGGTTTAGGGCCTCGGCCCTGGGTTCGCAGATGCAGCAAGGAGGTATCTATTTCCTACAGACACATGCTGCTGCATTTGTATTTGAGATGGACGAAATTGTACAGCTGCTTGTGTGCGTTCTGTCCATCTCTGAATCAGGCCCTCGATTCTCAATCTACGAGACCATAGGATTGCTCACATGGTTGATAATCGACCCATATGCGTCCAATGGTTGCTTCCCCATACACTAATGGCAGACTTGAGAAGCAGTCAGTAGACACCTGAATACAAAGCTAGGCAGCAGCGACATTTGCATATCTTTGCAATTACAGCTGAAAAGCCATTTGCATCCACTTCTGAATCAGGCCCATAGACAATTCCCGGTGACGTCAGGCAAAGATCACCAGGAGGACAAGCAGAGAGACAAGGTGTGGGTCTCACAAGCCAAAAGGTGGGTGGTGATGTGGTCTAGGGTAGTTGATGCACCCCTGCATAACTTGAAGGAACTTTTAGCAATCATAGAATGCAAATCTAGCAACATCACCCGCCATTTCTAGACTATTATGTATGGGATAATGTGCATCAGAAGTATTCAACGTGTAACCTCCCAGCTGCTGTGAAACTACATATCCCAGCATGCCCTTATAGCAAAATTGTGACAGGGCATGCTGGGATGTGTAGTTCCACAGCAGCTGTATGGATGCATGTTGAATACCCCTGTTGTACATTTGTACTATAATTATAAGGGCATTATTTGAAGAGTTCCATGACTGTATACAATAAATGCAAGAGACTGTAGGCCAAGTACTTTTATAAATGTAAACCTCTCTTAGGTATCTATCTATCTATCTATCTATCTATCTATCTATCTATCTATCTATCTATCTATCTACCTATCATTATCTATAGACACTGTATACAGTACAAAATAGAAATACTTTTGCTATCAGCACTACTAATAAAATATCTGTGTGTATCTAGCAAATAAAAGCATGGGGATTTTGTTCATAATGTATTTTGATCAAAACATTTAAGCTTGCAGCCTGTCAGGACCCCAATTATCTGCATATATGCCGAACACACCATTAAATTGCAGTAAAATGCACTAAACTCTAAGGCAGAGGTTTTCAACCGTTGTGCCGCGGACGAGTGTGTAGTGTGCCACGGCGTGAGAGACACCGGTCACATTATAGAATGGACCAGGCAGAACTGCCGCTGAGCTCCTTTGGGTGGCTCAGACACACCCGGGCCATGCCTAGACGTGGTGGCATGACATCACAGGTTACCTGTCTGCCTGGCCACGCCGCCAGTCACCCAGCCCTTCGAAGACCCACGGAGAGTGCCGTGACAGTGGAGGAGGAGCCAAGAAGACAGGGGAATATGGGAAGAGAGAAGAAGCTGGTAAGTTAAGTGAAGGGGGTGGGGGACACACAATAATGAACACTGATGGGCACGATGGGGGGGAGTCCGATGGGGAGGAGGGGGGGGAGTGCAGAATAACAGACACTGATGGGGAGGAGGGGGGGCACAAGAACACAGATGAGGAGGAGGGGGAGCACAATAACACAGATGGGGAGAAGGGGGGAGTCCACAATAACAAATTAGGAGGAGGGGGGAACACAACAAAACAGATGGGGAGGAGGGGAACACAATAACACAAATGAGGAAGGGGGTAGCACAATAACTCATATGGAAAGAAGGGGGGACACAATAACACAGATGAGGAGGGGGAGCACAATCACACAGATGGGGAGAAAGGGGCACAATCATACAGATGGGGAGGAGGGGGGAGCAGGATAACACAGACAGGGAAGTGAACCAGAGCAGGGACTGTACGGCTGCACACAGTGATCCCTTCCCCATCCCACAGTGTAATTATTCCAAAAATATGGGGGAGGCAAAAAGTCAATTTTTTTGCTAGGGGTGCTCGGACCCCTAGATACACCCCTGGGGCCAATGTATGTGTGTTTTATTTCTCTGGGTCCAATGGATGTGCGTTTTATTCCTGTGGATGCCAATGTAGTATGTTTTATTCCTGTGGAGGCCAATGTAGTGTGTTTTATTCCTGTGGAAGCCAATGTAGTGTGTTTTATTCCTGTGGGGGCCAATGTAGTGAGTTTTATTCCTGTGGGGGCCAATGTAGTGTGTTTTATTCCTGTGGATGCCAATGTAGTGTGTTTTATTCCTGTGGGGCCCAATGTAGTATGTTTTATTCCTGTGGATGCAAATGTAGTGTGTTTTATTCCTGTGGAGGCCAATGTAGTGTGTTTTATTCCTGTGGAGGCCAATGTAGTGTGTTTTATTCCTGTGGGGCTCAATGTAGTATGTTTTATTCCTGTGGATGCAAATGTAGTATGTTTTATTCCTGTGGAGGCCAATGTAGTGTGTTTTATTCCTGTGGAGGCCATTGTAGTGTGTTTTATTCCTGTGGAGGCCAGTGGGTGTGTTTTATTCCTGTGGAGGCCAATGGGTGTGTTTTATTCCTATGCAGGCCATTGTAGTGTGTTTTATTCCTGTGGGGGCCAATGTAGTGTGTTTTATTCCTGTGGAGGCCAATGTAGTGTGTTTTATTCCTGTGGATGCAAATGTAGTGTGTTTTATTCCTGTGGAGGCCAATGTAGTGTGTTTTATTCCTGTGGAGGCCAATGTAGTGTGTTTTATTCCTGTGGGGCTCAATGTAGTATGTTTTATTCCTGTGGATGCAAATGTAGTGTGTTTTATTCCTGTGGAGGCCAATGTAGTGTGTTTTATTCCTGTGGAGGCCATTGTAGTGTGTTTTATTCCTGTGGAGGCCAGTGGGTGTGTTTTATTCCTGTGGAGGCCAATGGGTATGTTTTATTCCTATGCAGGCCATTGTAGTGTGTTTTATTCCTGTGGGGCCAATGTAGTGTGTTTTATTCCTGTGGAGGCCAATTGGTGTGTTTTATTCCTGTGCAGGCCATTGTAGTGTGTTTTATTCCTGTGGAGGCCATTGTAGTGTGTTTTATTCCTGTGGAGGCCAATGGGTGTGTTTTTTTATGTGGGAGCCAATATGTATGTTTTTTCATAGGCCGCGCACGCCGTATCGCCGGATGGTGTGCCTTGGCAATTTTAAAATCTTGCGTAGTGTGCCTCAAGTTGAAAAAGGTTGAAACTCACTGCTCTAAGGTATGGGATTGCATTATTCCTTATCATATGCAATTTGTTCTGCTGAACTCAGAAATTCTAAGCAATGACATTACTGTATAATTCTCTGTTTATATAGATATTTTTAAAGTTGTTGATAGATATATTGGCATCGCTTGTGTCCAACAATATTCACAGAAGCAAAATAACCCTTTTTATTTATAAATGTATAAGTAATTTCTTCTAAAGACTAAGTTAAAATGTTATACTTAAGAAAAAAGGATAAATAACATATGGTGTGTTGGATTAAAAATACCAACAATAGAAATACCTAATTAAAGTCCTCTATATGATTTGTGTAATTAGACCAGCCATATATAGCTAAGGTTGTACTTTTCCAGATGTTCTAATTGATACATTGTCTAAATTCATATTCCCAAACTATGATAAAGGGAAGATTCTCAAACTTCTCAGGATCAGTTATTTTATAGTTTAGATAAACTTACTTTATCTTGAGAATTAATCCACCATTACTACTCTACAGGAGTCTTCATGGCATAATATTGGATGTATAGGAGATGTAAAATATATATTTTTAATTAATTATTTCTAAACTTCCTGTCTTGAGATATTTACTTCCCCCACGAAATGACTGAGAACAGCTAACCTCTAGTATACAGAGAAAATTAAATTAAGATACTATATCGACTTTTACGCACATTGGTGTAACCTTTCTTTTCTCTATAAACAGACCCTAGGTTACCCTTCACTTCCGTGTCTAGGTTTTACCCTCCTTTAGATGACCATCCAGTAGTATACCCTTATATTATCAGTGCCTCCACTCAAGTGTCGGTAGTAGACATGGGCATACTTGGGAAAATACTACTTTGTGTGAGACTTTTTAGTAATGGATTGAATAAGTCAGGTAAGTAGACTTACAATTTAATATATGTTACCATCTTTAAAACATATACAATGTATAACAATTAATAGTTACATACATTACCATTTACACACTGGTGTCACAAGGGGGATGCGGGCGATGCGGGCTGCACCGTTTGTCACCAGCTGAGGGGTGACACCAAAGTGCTGGCTCCCCCTCAGTGACAGGAGCGGGTGCTGCAATACGTGCAGCACTCAACTCCTAGCACAGTGAGGAAGCCACCACTCAAACAGGCTGGTACCCGAGTGCAGCCTGCACCTCCAGCACCCCTGGTTTAACAAAAAACGGGGGTTCGGCCCGCGAGGCCATGCCCCCACCCTGAGACCACGCCCTCACCCATGAGGCCACACCCCCTAATTTTCCTCAGTGAAGGGTACCTGTCCCGGCCCACATCGGGTGCGATATCAGGTAAGGACGCCACTGCATTTACATATTATTAGCTGAACAAGAGAATAACACAATTTATAAATTGAGATAGTATTTAGAGAATAAATAGTAATCAATACTTCTAAAATACCAGGATTCTTAGTGTCTGAATCAGTAAGGAACGCACGCTAGCAGACGCACGCACCCAGCCACTGCGAGAATATGCTAATCAGTGCATACACACGGAGACCGCAACACAAGAAGCAGACATCCAGCAAAACATAAAGCCGCCCACCTCTGCCGTGATTGACAGCGTAAACATCAGGAACATGGAAGCCACGTGTAAGCTAAAGTAGACCTGATCCTGCCGCAGGACTTGAGAGATTCCTGCATGCAGAGAGGCGCCCGGGTGCGTGCGGTGCAGCTGAGATTAATTTATGCACGCCCCTGTAACGGCATGTGAACGCACAGGCATGCCTGCGTTCGGCCGACCAAACCCCTGTCACCACCCACAAACAGCACTTCCTTTCTCTCAACACCAAAGGCCTCTGCAGGCTCCCTGCGTACTCTGAGAGAGCCCTTACTGTAGCAACCTGTTCGCACATGCGCAATGTGATGCATACGCATTGCCAGATTGAAAACATCAGCTTGCACCATCCGTTCTTTCACTTGCGTTGCTTGCTGAATCAGGCCCTTAGTTCATTGAGCCCATCTTTTGACCATCTTTCAATTTCAGTCAAAATAAGACAAGAAAATAATAAAAGTATGGATAAAAACATATAAGAATATAAAATAAATGCTGAAAAGCCAATAAATATCTTATCTTGTTTTTTGGAGGAGTATATCAGTGAGGTACAGGCTCCAATGCGTTTCGTCTCCTATTCGACTTGTTCCCCTTGAAGAAGTCCAACAGGAGACAAAACTTTTATTAATTTTTTATTATTTTCTTGTCTGATTTCGTTATTTGTTTTTACATTGTCTGTATGATATTTGTGTCCCCATTGTATTCATTAAATTGTATATTTTTACCCTTACTCGCCTATCTGTGCGACACAGTTTTTTACAATTTATTATATATTTTTGCTATATCTCTATATACGTATCTGTGCAATATAGCTTTTTATAAACAGGTGGTTTATTTTACACGTACTATTTGCACTTGCACTTTACACCTGTATGCACGATCTCCTACTGCATGGAACTTTAGGTGCTCTAACCCAGTTCTACTGTTTCCACATTCTAAGGGGCCAACCACCCCTTGTTTATTACTGGATTTAGCTGACACCCCATGTACTCGGGGGGTGCCTCTTCACCTGTTTCATCGCGTATACACATATTTAAATGTATCCATATGCATTTGTTCTTCCTGGTAATGACAAGGATTTGTACACAATTCTACGGTAAACCACACCAGGCAAAGCAATGAGGCCTGTAAAAAGCACCGTGCCCAGTTGCAAAAGTAGTGGTGTGATTCCTCTTGTGATGTTCAAAACACTGAGCGGTGCCTGGTGACCACTTGCACTGCATTCCATTTTGTGGGCCACCTAAAGAGATCATTACTGTTTAGCCGTGCCACTATCCTCAATACAACTGACCGCTGATGCTGCTGCTCGCTGGTTGATCTGGACAGCTGATCGCTCGGCGCAGCTGGTTGGAGGCTTCCGGCTTCTCTCACTCTTTTGGGAGATACAACTTATGGTGAGAGCTCTACAAGAGTAACATCTGTTTAATGCAGCTCCTATGAGACATTGTGGCAATTCCAACTAATTATACTCCGTCCTTTATCATCTAAGAGCAATAGGAGACCTCCATTACGGAGGGCATTACAATTAGTCTCCAGCTTCAATCAGGACTGGCTTCTTTCCCGTGCTGGTTATTTATTTCAGGTCATTGTGTCCCTATATTGCGGTTCCAATCATAACTGTGTGATTCAATTCCACTGTTGTTCACACGATCTACATGCGCTTTTATTATATAGAGCTTTAATAAATATCTTTCTATCAGATTCATCTGTATAGATATTGATTTTACATTTCTGCGCTGTGTACCACTATATTTTCTTGTTTAGGGGTCTAGTTACTAAGCAGTGTTAGGAGACAGAGTGAAAAGTGATAAGTCTGTGATAAGGTGCCAGCCAATCAGCTCCCAACTGTCATTTTTCAAACACAGCCTGTGAGATGACAGTTGGGAGCTGATTGGCTGGCACATTATCACAGACTTATCACTTTTCACTCTGTCTCATAACACTGCTTACTAACTGAACCCCTTAGTATTTTGATATACTTTTAGGAGGATTGACAACCTCCTTCACAGCTGCAATATATTTTTAATTAATTATTAACAGCGCCTTATTGAAGGTTCCTTTGTTCTGTTAAACAATACAGATAGCACTGGTCCTTTGAAATGATAATTATTGTAGTACTGCACTCAGGTATCCCCAAAATAGTCTACTAAAGGTCTCTTCACCTACTACATGTATACACTAAAATGCCCATAGGATGTCCACAAAGAATCTTGTCTGATCTAGGACTTGTCTACGCTTCATGAAACTCACTTGGTCAGCATCTACCAGATATGGAAGAACATTGAATAGCCTTATGGTCCATATTTATACATCTCTATTTAATAATGAAATTGATCTATAATTGGAGCATAGGGATAGATCTTTAACAGATCGAGATATAAGTATTGTCACCACAATAGCTTCTAGCGCTTATTTATTGAAGGAGAGCATATTGGCAGTATAATTAAATAAATTAGCTAAAGTAGGGACTAAGAGAAGTACAACTTTTGTAAAATATATTAGGTCATGCTGATTCTATAGGTTTGGAGATTTACCTGATTGACAGATAGAGGGCCTGATTTGGAAATGTGCACCAATGCCACCAATGATGCGAATTTGTATGGTACAACTGTGCGAAAATATGCAAATGTCACAGCCTTCCTGGATTTGTATCGGGACGCCCATCGGTGGCTTCGCAAATCCAAGCAACTGCATATGACGCAGCGTCGGTTGCAGTTCAGTCAGTTATCAGAGTTCTGAGTAACCCTATGGTTGGGCAGAATAGTATGGGAACTGAGACATCGGAGCCAAGTTTACTGCATACGGATCGCAGTCGCAGTCTCAGACATGCCCTGAAAGTGCTCACAACATACCTGCATTTGAGCCACCATCCCCCCTTACCTCCCCTAAACATTCCCTCACTTTCAATTTCACTGCGGGCAAATACTCGCTGTGACCGCTGCCGACAGTAATGAAAGTTCAGTTCAAATTCTATTAATTTTCTCTACAGTATTTCTTTAAGTGAAATTCATACTTAAATGTACTGTTACCAGCGCTTTTTGCTCACAGCACAAAGTAAACAGTGTTACTGTAAGTCTGTGGTGTTGTGTAGTGTGAAATAATCAGACAGCAGATTTATGGTTTCAGTACATATATAATTAGGTACAAAGAAGGAGTCATTTAATTTCCACGTTCCTTCATGTTGTATAATTCAGTAATATTTATATGAATATTCATCATAAATGGAGCAGTCATCATGCCAACGTACACTTATTATTAGATGTAGCAATTGAGGATCTTCCAGCATAAAGTCAATAAGTGAATATTTATTCTGTGGATCATACCAATTATACATTGAGAGTAATTACTTAGTAGAAGGAGAGGAATGGCTCTTCATTGCTTTCTATCAATAAGCGAGTTGATTTCGGCATTTCATCAATAATAAAATTGAAATCTTGAAATCTACAGCCATAACCTTGCTTTACCCTATCCATTAGTTTGAAAAAAAAAATACAGTATATATATATATTTGATATCCCATATCCACATTATCTACCAAATGTATCTGTTTATCTGCAGTGGTATTAGTATAAGAAGGCTACGATCATCGCAATGACTGTGTAAATAGAGAACTTTCTCTTGGTAAAGGTCCTTGGTTGCATCTCCTTTATTCTCCTTTATACATATGACCTATGGTCTAGATTACTTAACTTCATGGAATAATTTTCTCTTTTTAAAGGGTGATTTTAGACCTTTAACATTTTGTGAACAAATCTTCACCGTGCGATGATTCAGAATTAGCATATTGAAATAGATTATGAAGAATTGGTTGTTTTTCTGACATTTTAATAGTGTTAGCTTTATGCACAAACTACATGAACACCATGGGCCAAATGTAATAGGATGAGTGTTTAGAAAATGTGAGAGTTTTTTCTTCAAAATGGGAAAACATCTGGATGAGATTTTTAATTAGGAGAGTTTTTTGAGTCTAAAAACATTTGAGTTTGCATGTTCTTGGACTCTATTATATTGCCAGAGTTTAAAAAGTGTGAGAGATTACTGCTAAACCCTCACATTTTCTAAACTCTCACCCTATTACATTTGGCTCCATATATGCTCTGCACTCACCTATTATATTTCAAACTGTGGCCCTCATTCAGAGCCGTACGCTCTGAGCAGAGTGCACGCTCTGAATGAGGGCCGCCCTCCATAATTCTGGAGCGTCCTCCTGGACGCTCGTATAGCTGTGGGTCACCACCCACAGCCTATACGAGCGTGCAGTTTGATGGCCGCGATGGTCGTGACCATCGCGACCATCGAAACTGCGAGCCGGAGCCTGCGGTTGAGGTTTTCAACCGCAAGGCCCGGTGTGATTTTGGCTCTATCAGAGCCAAAATCACTCCCACTGACATCACTAGTGATGTCAGTGGGCCGGCTTCTGACGGTAGGCGTTTCCTTGGGAACGCCCCCGTCAGGGAGGCACGCCCACCAAAGGGGGCGTGCTGTCAATCAACATCGACAGCACGCCCCCTTTGATCAGACACAACGAGCGAAGGACTTTCCTTCGCTCGTCGCGTCTGGCGCATGCGCACGACGGAGCTCCTGCCGTGGTGCGCATGCGCAGTGCACAACAATCGACCCACTTGTGAGCGGACAGCCGCTTGTGAGTGGGTCTGAATCAGGCCCTGTATTCCATATAATATCATGGAATGTTAGTTCCACATATTGCAATACAGGTTGAGTCTCCCATATCCAAATATTCCGAAATATGGAATACTCTGAAATATGGAATATTTTGAGCATGACTGAGATAGTGACATCTTTGCTTTTTGATGGTTCAAAGTACACAAACTTTGAGGTACAAAATTATTACATTAATTATGAAAAATATTGTATACAATTACCTTCACGCTATGTGTATAAGGTGTATAAGAAACAAATTAATTCCATGTATGTACACAAACTTTGTTTGATGCACAAAATTATTAAAAATATTATATAAAATTACCTGCAGGCTATGTGTATAAGGTGTATATGAAACATAAATGCATTCGGTGTTTAGATTTGTGTCCCATTCCCAAGATATTTAATTATGGTATGCATATATTCCAAAATACAGAAAAATCAGATATTCAAAATACCCCTAGTCCCAAGCATTTTGGATATGGGAGACTCAACCTGTATATGTGTAAGTCAGCCAACTGTGCAAAAGTGTTGCTGTCTGGCCAACCCTACACTGTCCCTCACACTGTTTCTTTGAGCATATGGGCTGATAGACTTCAACCCACATAAACAACTTAGCTTATGTTTTAAAATCCTTTGAATATCAGGAGGTATATGAATT
This sequence comes from Taudactylus pleione, assembly GCA_031769625.1. Classification (NCBI taxonomy): domain Eukaryota; kingdom Metazoa; phylum Chordata; class Amphibia; order Anura; family Myobatrachidae; genus Taudactylus; species Taudactylus pleione. Next base: position 1,249,054 of record JAUIMM010000221.1, read on the forward strand.
ATGATAATTATTAGGGGCCTGGCAGCCCCCAATAATTAACATTCTTATTTGCGCCAAGGGGCGGAGCAATTGATCATTGCTCCGTCGCTGAGACAGCTGATCCAAATATCAGCTGTCTCCATGAATGTATTCACTTCTACTTTTGTATCAGTGTAAAGTAGCACTGCCGAGTCTAATTCGGAAGTGCTAGTGCTTCTGCTTGAATGAGGGTTCACGCAGATTATAAAGCCCCGGTGTCTGGCAGATGTTGACTTTCACATACTTTTGTAGAAATTAAGTTATGATGAATATGGCCCCTAGTGTGGAAGGATACTTGTTGACAAAATGTTGGACCGAAAGCATGGTTGATTGATAACCACATCTGTACAACTGATGAAGGCCACTCTCTCTAGGGTATCTGCTGGTGAGATAATGAGACTGCCGACTCACTCACTTGTTTGTGTAGTTGTGCATGCTCCCACAGTAAATTCGGGCAGGATAGGATATTTGTACAAGAAGTTTCCTTGGTGGGAAAAAGGAAAGATGTATTAAGAACTAGTTAACGTATGTGCAAATACATTTGTATAAATCAAGTTATTGATCTAAATAATATATGAAAAAAAAACATTGTGCACTTTCTAGACATTTTTAGAATCTCTCCCTCTCTCTCTCTCTCTCTCTTTTTAAATCTGCATCAATTTGTAGTGGTAACTCCTAGAAATAACCTGCACTTTGATTCATCTAAATCCATCAAGTCAAAGCTGAGCAATAACAAAAACAAACTTTATTGACAGCATCGATGCAAGAGATAGGTGATAGTGATTTCAGCAACAGTTAGTATAATATATATATATATATATATATATATATATATATGTATATATATATATATATATATATATAGAAGAATGAGAGGGGGTGCCCAATAGTCCATAAAAGCTATTTATTTACTTAACATAATGCACATAACAAGTAATGCACTGTTTTTTATTATCGGGCGCCCGCTCTTATTCTTCTTTTTTTACACAGAATAAAGAGTCTTGGGATATCGAGATAAATGAAGAGAGTAGCTGTGGTTTCTGTAGTGGGAACCTAGTGCCGGTGTAAATTTGTAACTCAGACTGACTGTGACTTTTGATGTGTGGCCGTAATTGACTACTTACACAAGAAGTGTGGAACATACTGTATGTACTGTATATATATATATATATATATATATATGTATATATATATATATATGTATATATATATATATATGTATATATATATATATATATATATATATATTATCTGGGATACCCGGATTGCCCAAATTGAGGAATGGACCCTGAAGTACATCTGCAGCCTTCATTGTTTACATTATCCTTCCCTATAATCCCATTCCATGAATCCAGAAAAGGAACCCACTGTTTACCAACATGGTTTTAGCCTTGAAAAGGACCTGTCTATCCATTTATATAGAATATTTAGACACTGTTACCTCAACACTGTGGTCTAAACAATGTAACAATGTTGTTTGTTTGTCCATTAGTAGCCAGAATGAAAAGGCTGTTGGAAATCCCCACTCCGTTTTGAATGGGGTATATCAGGAGCAGAGTGACTTGCAGGACAGTAATCAGTATAGCTTCCCAAATCACTGCGATTGCGGAAATCACTGCAGAACAGAAATCAGTGCAGAACAGAAATCATTGCCAAGCAGATATCTCTGCAGACCAATATTGGAGACCATGGCATATGTTAATGTGCTTGGAATGAAACTAGTAACTGTCAGTGCAGATGCATGGTGACAGTTGACCCTAGGCTACAACTCACTGCTCTTCTGTTGTTGCTCTGCCTGCCCCTGCTGGTACACATCAGTCTGTGCCTTCAGATCAGTGCGGTTTTAGGCACTGGAAGACATCCTGAGTGAACTTGCTTAAACCAAAATTTCAAATCAGAGACTCCATGGTCTACTTGGTGGGCACCATGTAGTCCTCCATGGCCATGATAAACTTCAAACATAGTCAAAACCTAATCCTGGTCAAACTACACCTCCATGCAAAATTTGGTGGAGCTAGGTACAAAACTGTGGCCATGCATTAAGGACTGACAGACACACACACACACACACACACACACACACACTTTTTTGCTTTATATATAAATATGTATATATATATATATATATATATATATATATATATATATATATATATCTATATCGCAGGGGCTCTGCACTCACCATAATAATAACAATAATAATAAAGAGTGGGGTTTTGGTTCATGAATTGATCAATGCATTTAAGCTTGCAGCCTGCAGCCCCCGTCAAGGGACCCCACTTTACTGCAAGTCCCTACTCTATTGCTCAGAATTATAACATGGAGATAGCTATCACATTAGTGTTAAACTCGAGGTATGCTATCTGGTTTAAGCCAGGGGCAGAACTATGGGAGACAAGGAAGGCGCCTGCCGCCGAGCGCCAGCACTGAAGGGGCACCTCCTCCATTGCCCATAAATATGATATCCCACTTAAGGCTATTTTATATTAGTGTTTTTGTGCATATGTAATAGATAGATAGATAGATAGACACCATAATTATTTTCCCTTTTTTTTAGGGGGGGCACCAAATTATAACTTGCCTCCGGGCGTCTGGGATGAATTTATGCCACTGGTTTAAGCTCACAGCAACTTTGCTTTTAAAGGTGAGACAGTCACCAAACACACCTGTTGTAAAGCACCTAAGAGAACAGCTGACACAAGTTAGAGTAAACAGGTTAAAAGGGGTGCATGAGAAAATGTGATAACAAAATGATTAATTTAAAAAAAATTAATCAAATATACAAAAGGCCAAATGGTGTTTTATATAGCAATTATAAGGGCAATAAAAATGTCAATGTTTTGCAAGAATAATCTGCTTATCTGAAGTTCTTAATTGACCATTCGTATTCCCCCACTAAGGAATTTTCTTATTAGGACAGAGATAAATTTAGTGCATCAGTCCTCTTGACCCAGCTTTCTTCTCTTATTGTACTGTAGGTCTGTGGTCGAATGTCTTTTTAAATACTTTTGGATCCAGAAAATAGGAGCTGATTCAGACCCTGATGCTAAGAAGCGTTCACTCATAGCTGCCGATGGGTCGCATTGTGCGCATGCGTATGCATCGCAGTGTGTGTGCAAGCCACTGCGAAAGATCGGGAAGCGTTCGCTTGCCGAGCAAAGACAGCCCACCAGAGTGAGTGACAGGAGAAACCGTTTGTGGGTGGTAAAAGGGGCTGGCAACGAGAAACGGGGGAGTGTAGATGTGAACGCAGGCGTGCCTGACCAAAATAATGCAGTTTCAGAGGTGTGTGTAATTAGCAGGCAGCGTCATACTGTAATACATGCCACCTGGTTGTATTTCACACTGAAGTGATCGCAGTGCTGCGGCAGGGTATAGTCTACCTCAAGCTATGCGATCGCATCCGATGGTACTCGATGTACCAATGTTTTTATGCACTTCCAGGAGATGACGTGCACAATGACGACAATGCCTTCCAGGCACTGCCGGGTCCCCGTGTCATGCACATGTGCAGATGGACAGTTGTGCATGCGCATTACACAGGAGCCTCGTCGCTGGCAGTGTTAGGCTGCCAGCAACCCAGTGGAGGACCTCGCAGAGGAGGAGGACTTCTCTGGATTTCATGGGACCCTGCCGGAGGGGTAAGCATTGGTAAATACCAGTGGATTTTTTGTTTGTATAACAGTGATACTAAACAAAAAATTCTGCTGGTATTTGCCTTCATTGCTAATTGGGGACATAGGGCCTGATTCAGAGCCGTTCGCTATTTGCGGTCGTTCGTTCAAAAACAAGGGGTGGCTATTCAAATGATCCGTTCGCAAATTGCAGTCTGTTCACACCTCTAAGTCTGAACGAGCGAGCAAAACATACGCTCGTTTATTTGTTAAAAACGCCCCCTGGCCGCTCGCACCGTACGTCATGTCCGCTATTTATTAGATTAATCGAGTACATCGACCAGCGTATGAACTGCTCGCTATTCTTGTGGTTGGTTTTTGCTACCACAATCTTGCGAGCAGTTCTGGCTATAAAATAACCCAGTGACGTGGTCAATGACGCTGCTGTATTAATTATGCACACCCATAAAACGCCCGTTTTGACCTTTAAGCACGCCTGCGTTCGGATCTCCACTCCCCATTTTCAAGCACCTTCCCCTGTTACCACCCACATACGCCTCATTCTGTCACTCAAAATAGCAGGCATTCGCTATATTGCGAGCACATGAATTTCGGCCGCACTGACTGGTTCGCGCATGCGTATAACGATCCGTACGCATGCGCAGATGTGTGAACATCGCTCGGAACGAGCGTACTGCCGCTAGCGAGTGGCTCTGAATGAGGGCCATAATTCTTTATTATTACATCTGCTATTCTGCTCCATGATGTTGCGTATAGCTTGTTTTAAGTGTTTATATGCAGGATCAAAGCTATGCCCACTGCATCCACAAAAAATCTTAGTTGCACCATTCCCCTATCTATTACACTGCACAACAATGAAAATGTTTGCGATGTGAAAATAGTTACTTCTAATTGATTTCAGCATGCAAAGAATGAATATGACATTTAAAACGCTCAGTTATCTCTGGGTTCCGAGATATAGCCCATTTATGACGATGTAGGGGTATCCCTAGTGAAGTGGGCAGAATGGAGGGAATCTTACCTGCAATCTGCGTTCCGCGCAGAGGGGGCGGGGCCTAATGACCCAATTAAATGAATCAGTTTTTTTTCCTCTCCCCTATTCAAATATATGCGATTCACAGGATTACCCACACAAGATAACTGTGGTGCACTGAGTTTCAAGCATAGTGAGCGCTTCCACCAAGACATTTCAGCAATGGAACAAAGATATCAGGGTAGGGGAATCACTACTGTTGGACAGCGACAAGAGATACCCCAGAAGAGGAGTACAAGCGACAAGCAAAGAGAAAGCACCCCCATGAATAGGCCACTATATTGGATAGTACTTTCGTATGCTGTATGTTTGTTTCATATGCTGTATGTTTGTTTCGTTTTGTGTTCTTATTGGTGATTGATTGAATTAAAACAACTGTTATTTATTTTCTATCAAGAAAATATCAGATTATTTTAAAATAGCTTTTCACTATGACTATATTTCTAATGTACATACAATATAGTGCAAGTAGTGTAGCTCAAAAAATAGAGCTAGTAAATACATTCTGAAATCATTTTAGTTTTTTTTTTTACCTCAAATTAGTAATGTATGTATTTTTAGAAAGGAAACAAATTAAAAGTATTAATTTGTTGTACAGTGTTATTACATGAGGATTTATATGGATAACCCCCTATCTTTTTCTTTCTTGAGTAACCATTATAATTGATGTATGCATGTTTATTACTATTATTTACACTTTGTGATCTTGTTAGTATAATGTATGTGTAATGTAATTATTTTTCAGCTAGCTAACATTTTAGTGCAGGCTTCGGTCAAGTGTGTTTTCCTTATAGATTTTTTGGAAAACCATACAAGATTTACTATACATTTAATATACTAGTGTCTTTGTTTATACGAATTCCATTGATTGTGTTTATATTAATTCTGAGAATGTAAATACTGTATCTATAGTGAAGGCTGAAAACCTCCATGAGTTTAATAGCAGTCATTGACATTGTTTCTGTTATATTGGCAATTAGTAGCCTGTGTCCATTTAAGGATAAATTACCTTTGACACATTTAAAAAAGCAATAAGTAGAAGTAATCATGAATTGTATTTACAGTAAGTTTCTCTTGTTAAATAAATGTGGTCTATTGACATGAGGCTAGAAACATTTCCATAAAAGAACTTTGTAATGAAAGGTTTACTGCTGCATTTGGACCCGACCTTTAACAGACACAATTTAGAGCATAGAAGAAAAAATGGGCTCTCCTGAGGCTTTCCTTTATAGCTACAGGCAACATTCGTATAATCATTATTATTACAGTAAGAGATCTTCAGGACAAGGCCACCCAGTCTCAGCAAAAATGCATTAGTATAGTTAACCCACAGCTTCTCTGCTCTGTAGCTAATTTGATGACGAATAGATTATTGCACATCTGCTCAATGTAAAACAATAGTGAATGCATATTAGGAGATGGAGTGAGCCTGACCTGGAAGTGTAAAGGATATATTATATGTTGTGTGCAATTAAATGTAATTGGACAATGTAATTTATTTTCTCAAACAACCATTAAATATTTAATTCAGTGATTATGTAATCTATAGATTCCTCTTTCGAGTGTTGGGGTAAAATTACTGAAGGTCGATTTTTAATCAATCTAAATCGATCAGCATCAATGTGGTGTTTCAGGGGCTAAATTACACATTTACTAACAGACAACTTTTTGATACTGATTTTTAAGTGTTAGTAAAAGTGTGATTTAGTCCCTAAAACACAACATTGATGTTGATTGATTTAGATTGATTTTTAATTGATTAAAATTGACCTTTAGTAAATTGACCCCTTGCAGTGGAATGTGTTTTTGTTACAAGTCCAGGGACAGCAGCAGCAGCCACAGTGACACCTACAGTAAGTAAGACTAAATGAAATATAAATTCTGAGTTACTGTCTGTCAGGAAGTATTCTATTTTGTTTAGAATTAATCTGACTTGTATTGTATGAGAATAGCTTTCAGCCAATAACAACAATGCCAGCACAAGAATCGGCAAATGTTAAAATAACCGCATACTTTTCCTTGATAAGGAGATACTAGGTAATACTGTTGTTTTGCTTTTTATGACTACATTTACATATCTCAAGGGCATGACCATGGGCAGTCTTTTTACTATTTTAATCAATTCTAATCAGCAGGAAAATGAAATGAATTAAGCTAATGCTCATAGTTCTATATTTGGATTATGGATGCACAGACTGCAGTGATACTGTGGCAAACCAGAAAAAGAAATTATAGCACTACGTAAAGGTTCCTTATCTCGTAGTGTGTAGCACAGCACAGCATAGTGTGTAGCACAGCACAGCATTGTGGGAAAAGCTTGTCTGGGAAGAATACATGGTATTGAAATAAGTGCCTGGTAAAATGACCGTGTAAGAGACAATAAATAAAGGCTGAGATGTTTATGACAATAATAGTAACTTATACTGTAACTTTCAAATACATTAATATGTTCAGGATCAAATTCCACATCTTAGTCACAATGGGTCATCTACGTATGAACTGCAAAACTGTAAAAGCAAAGTGTGAATTGTGTCATTGCAAGTTGTTTTTTTAGTGAAGTGCATGGATTTGCAGGTAAAGATGGTGGCATCTGTAAAGAAGTCTAAATGGAAGAAGTTGGTGGATCTAGGGCATTTCTTGCTAAAATCTAAAACATAATGTCATTTTGAAGGATGGGACTATTTAAATGAAATAAAGAGATTGGACTGATGGATTTAAATGGGGCAATATTCCTGGATTTGCAACAAGAAATTGTGCACCACCCTTTTCTTCTTGCAATAGTATTTCATTACTGCAGCAGCTCTGACATCACTGAGATTAGGCCTGTCAGTACAGTACTCATCTGAGCCTGTGTGATGTGTGTGTGTGACCAGGCGGTTTTGTCACAGGCAAAACCGCCTGGTCTTTCTGGCAAATCCTGCCTTTAATATCACATTCTGACTGTTATTTCCCACATTTTTAGGTTTGTTTAAAGAGTCAACACTTTAATAGTTAGTCTCAGGTTACTCCCCTTACTTAAAATACCATAACAATTTATATTCGGCTATAATTACGTTTTAAACCAACCAGAGTTCTCATTAGCCAAATCATAACCTGTTACTAGCTCAGCTGAGCCATTCTCCTGGTGTTAAATTGCTTTCAGTTGTTTTCACATATGTGTCCAAAAAGCTGGAGGACAGTTGAACTGTATTTACATCTAGAAAAAGTCCTCACATGTGCTCGCAGCAAAAGGCATATGAGTGCAATCAAGGTTATCAAGTGTAAAATAACAGAAACAACTTGCAGTTCAAATCTTTAGATTGTAGTCATCCAATCACACAGCACTAACCAGCTTCTCATCCTTCTCTTTCATCAGAGAGAAATTACTGTTATTTTCTACTGTATTACACGTATATGCCTTTAGATACAAGCATATGTGATGACTTCATATAGATATGACTACACTTCAATTGGCTTTCTGCTTTTCCATACACATGGCTATGTGAGGGAGTTACAATTTCTTTATGGACCCATACAGGGAAACAAATCACAGGAAATTTAACATCAGGAAACATCAGGACTTGCATTTAGCCACTAGGGGGTAATTATTCTTCCTCTTGGCAACTCATCTGCACTGAGCGTCTTTCTCGCTCAAAATGTGCGTCTTATTCACATAAATAAAACAACTGGGAGTTACAGAACTACTTTGCTAGATTGCACTGATCAGTTTCATGAGCGACAATTGTATTTCTGTGTGTGACTGACTCTGAATCTGTATACCACTGTTACCATGCAGTGGTCGCTGGGTTTTCTCATGCCAAGTTTCCTTGTGCTTCATACGAGACTTTGTACAAGTTTCAAACTATTCCTATGCAATTAAAGTCACAGCCCAGCATCTCTAGTACACTTTGTATGGTGTGAAGCCAATAGGTCAAAATTTAAAGAAAACTACGGGACTTACTAGTCACGCTGGGTGTCTCGTGCCATATGGCATATAGATGCTAGGTGTATGAGGACACGTCTGTATCTTTAATGGGTATAACCATGTTAACATCAACCATTGGTAAGTTTATATATGCACTTCCTAATTTCTCTATGTTATTTGCTTACATATTATGGTTACATTTGTGGTATACTGTAATTACCTGAATGGAGTGTAGGAGTATATGATGTAGCATACATAGATCACTGGGTCTTTCTGCACATGCACATATTTGTGCATCTGAAATGTGAATAAGATGCAAATGTTCTCAGTCACGCCAGGTGTCTTGTGCCGTATGGTGCAAACATGCTCATTGTGTGAGGACACATCTGTAGAAGAAGTATCCTATTAGTGTGGAGTTGGCATATAGAAAGAGTTGTGGGCTATTGTGAGCCTCTGATTTAAGTCATATTTACTGCACCAAGGATGGAGCTGGTAAAAATGCAGGTAATAGTGGATACAGCTACTCTTGGTAGAGGAGGGCTGGGGTCAGTGCAGTCGTATAGACAGTGGCATCCCTACCTGTCGATGCACCCAGTGCTATGGTAACAGTGCGCGTGGCACCACCGTGCACTGGAAAAGGGTGTGTGACCTCATGCCAAGGGGTGTGGCCTTGCAGATGGGGCGGAGCCACGCACCCGAAGCTGCGAGCTGCCCTGGGGACCAGGGTACTTATAGTGTCAGCTCCCTCACTGTGACAGGAGCCGAGTGCTGCATGTATTTCTACAGTGCAGCACCCGGCTCAGTGGCAGAACTAGAGAGTGGAGGGCCCAGGTGCAAGAATATGCTTTGGGCCACCCAGAGCCAGCCCTAGGCATAATAAGCTAATCCCTAGGGGCGACTTGAATTCTTAGGAGCATTCAAGGCTCTGCCGCTGCCTCCCACATGCTGCTGCCATGATCAGAGCTCCGCTCCAAACAGTCAGCGCACCTGTCAGCCGGTCAGGTGACTTTGACCGGTCAGAATGAGCTTCTGCACAGAAGCTGATTCCAACCCGGTCCCCATTATTTAAATGGTTGGAGTCGGAGCGGGCCCGCTTCGGCCGCTCCGGCTCCACCAACATAACAGCCAGCCACCCGCCGCGGCCCGGCCCCTTGTTATGACACAGCGCGCATGACATCATGCGCTCCGTGTCATAACAAGGGGCCGGGCTGCTGGAAGGAGAGGATCGAGAGGAGCCACGGCGAAGAAGTAGCCAAGGTAAGTGGCGGCTCTGGGATGGGGAGGCTGAAACACGCACTGGGGCTGGGGGGGGCTGGACTGAGACATACACTGGGGCTGGGGGGGAAGGCTGAGACACACACTGGGGCTGGGGGGGAAGGCTGAGACATGCACTGGGGCTGGGGGGAGAATGCTGAGACACACTGGTGCTGGAGGGGAAAGGCAAGGCTGAGACACACACTGAGGCTGGGGGGGAGGCTGAGACATGCACTGGGGCTGGGGGGGAGAAGGCTGAGACACACTGGGGCTGGAGAGGGAAGGCTGAGACATGCACTGGGGCTGGGGGGGAAGGCTGAGACATGCACTGGGGCTGAGGGGAGAAGGCTGAGACACACTGGGGCTGGAGGGGGAAGGCAAGGCTGAGACACACTCTGGGGCTTGGGGGGAGAAGGAGGCTGACACGCTGGGGGTGGGGGGAAAGAGGCTGACACACTGGGGCTGGGAAACATGCTGGAGGGGAGAATGATGCTTTCACACCCTGGGGCTGGGGGGGAGAATGAGGCTGACACAGTGGGGGAATGGTGCCGAGAGACACACTGGGTCTAAGGGAATGGGGCTGAGACACACACTAGGTCTGGGGGAATGGGGCTGACACACTCACTTGGTCTGGGGGAATGGGGCTGGTGGAACTACAAGGTTGGGTGCCGGCCTTTTATTATATATATATATATATATATAGGGGAAGAACAAGCATATTCAAACAATGTCAAGGTAAGAGAGGGGCTTGTGCATCAGGTAATAGCAATAAAGCATCATGGAGCAGTACTCATCACAAGCAAGCCCTCCGGTGTATCCCGCCCGATGACAGCCGTTTCAGTGTTAGAGTAACACCTTCATCATGGGCATATCACACAAACCTTCAGTCATATATACACAGAACAATCAGCGCAAATATCCTCACCTGTACAAACGTCTGTGGCGGTAAACTGACAATCCACAGTATCAAACACATGTCGGAGAAACCGGAAGTGACGATCCGGGACCGGATCTGGTCACTCATAACCATAGCAACGCGGCTATTCCTTCAATAGTGGCCAGTAACCACAGCAACCAATAAACAAAACATCTATTAGACTGTAAATACACAAAGATCTAAACGGCCTGTACCAAACGGGGCATCAGACAATGTATAGAATATAACAATTAACCAAGATGCCATATTAGGTTGCTCCGACATAGCGATATACATTTCAGGGAGGAAAAAATATTTGCACCGAGAGTGGATGCATATAGACTGAAAAGCAATGGAAACCAGCAAGAAAAAACAATATAGTGAACTACAATAAATACAAAAGAAAAGAAAAAACGCAGAAAACAAAGAACACATATAGTGAGACCACCATAAACCTATCAAAGAAAACAACTTAATGATAGACCCTCATTTAGTCCATATGGAGTAACGGTATTAAGCCGATTAATCCAAAAGCACTCGCACTGTAATAACAATTTGTTCCTATCTCCACCCCTCCTTAATGGGGCAATATGGTCAATAGGAAAAAATATAAAGTCCCTCATCGTATGTCCAAGAGCAGCAAAATGTCTCGCCACTGGCGGCGTATTAGTATCGACAACTCGTAAAGCCTTTTTAATAGAGGATCGGTGTAGTGCTATTCTTTCTTTCAAGAGTCTTATAGTCTTTCCAACATAGAATAGTTTACAAGGGCATTTGATGAGGTAGATAACATAACGGCTGTCACAGTTCAAATAATGTCCAATTTCATATACAATGTTAGTCCTTGGATCTATGAACTGTGCTCCACTTTGGAGAAATGGGCAATTCACACAACCATGACATTTATATGCACCTTTCTTGCGTTGCAACCAAGTATTGATCTTATTGGCTCCAATATCAGTTTTAGTCACCACATCTTTGATATTGTTACTTCTTTTGTAACAAAATAAAGGTTTTTCTTTGCAAAGGTGACCAATAATACCATCTGCTTGAATTATATGCCAATGCTGCAACACTATTTTACGGATGTGATTAGATGCAATAGAGTAGGTAGAGGTAAAAACCATACGTGAAGCCTGGTCACCACGCTCACTGCTAACCAGTGCTTCTTTCTGCGTAAGTGTTGAACAATATGTTATAGCTTCTTGAATCTCGTTCTCTGAATAACCCCTATCAATAAACCTCTTGCCCATCTGTTGTAATGCTGGAAGCACCTCATTAATGTCAGAAGTAGTCCATACGACTCTCAAAAGTTGTGATAAAGGAAGGCCATGTTTAAGTGGTGGAGGGTGAAAACTATCTGCCTGTAGCAGTGTATTCTTGTCAGTAGGCTTTCTATACAATCTAGTGGCCAATCGATCACCAGATTTGTAAACACAAACATCAAGAAAATTAATGGTGGTCTCACTATAAGAAAGGGTAAATCTAATGCTCGTATTAAGTGCATTCAGGAGATCAATGAACTCCGTCAGGAGACCCACACTACCAGTCCACACCAGAAATAGGTCATCGATGTATCGCACAAAAAAATTTATATATCGAGAAAATTTATCATTAGCGAATATATGTTGATTCTCATACATATGCATGTATAAATTAGCAAATGCTGGGGCCATATTAGACCCCATAGCAGTGCCTTTTAACTGCAAAAAGAACGAATTCTCGAACAAAAAGTAGTTCTTACGTAGAACTGTCTACATAAGAAGTAATAAAAATTCAATATTCGGACCTTCATAGTGTGGACTACATGAAGTGAGGCCCCTCACAGCATCCAGACCATCTCCATGCTCGATGTTGGTATATAAGCTGGTGAAACCAAGGGTAACGAGTAAACTGGTACCAGGAAGTGAGCCCAACACCCTAAGTTTGTCAATAAAATCAGTGGTATCCCGAATATAATATTTGGTATGTTTAACTACCGGTTGAAGCCAAAAATCAATATATTGTGACAACGGTTGGCACAGAGACCCACATGATGAAATGATTGGCCTACCAGGAGGCCTAACAAGGGTTTTGTGCACCTTAGGCAGTACATAAATAAAAGGTATTTTAGGATGTGTCTGTGTGAGAAAATGAGCAGTAGGTTCATCTATCCAATTATTGGAGAGACCTAGTGTGATCACTGCATCAATTTCTTTTTTGTAAACATATGTGGGATCATAAGTAAGCGCCTTATAGCAGTCAGTATCTGATAACTGCCGCATAATCTCTGACACATAATCATCCTTGTTCATCAATACAATACCACCCCCCTTATCAGAAGGGCGAATCACGATGTCAGTATTGTCCCTGAGAGCATTGCAGGCCAAATTCTCATCTCTAGAAAGATTACAATATGAAACTTTCTGTTTCTCTATAAAGGAAAGAGTATCATGTTTAACTAGATTAATAAACGTTTCTATCGATGGATTGGTCCCTGGGGGATCAAATGTGCTCCTCGGTTTAAACTTCCCAATAGTACTGATAGGTTGGGGATGTTTGCAAAAAAAATCCTTCAATTTAAGTAAACGATGGAAACGATATAACTCAACACCGAATTTAAAAGAATCCTGTCTATAGGTCCTCACAAAGGACAGACCCCTAGACAAGACACTCAATTCAGCGAGAGTAGGATCATAGGAGGATAAATTAAAAACAACTACTTCCTCCTGCCTCTTTGATTTGGATTTCTGCTGTTTGAGATGTCTGATCCCTCCCCTTCTACAAGGTGTTTGCCTCTTGGGCCTTTGTATTTTGGGCGAGTTGCATCTCCCTTTAAAAAAGGCATTTGTGTGTGTTGGTGATCAGAGTCGCTAGCAGAAGTATGAGTCTCAACATCAGAAAATGACCTATCTGCTCTAGTTCTACGAAATCTATTGCCACCCCTGAAACTGGGTTTAAATTCACTACCCTGGAACCAGTTATAAACTCGCAATTCCTTATAATCATCCTTCACTCGTTTATATTTACTTTTTTTGAAAACAAGAAGATCAGCATAAAACTGATCAACACTCATCTCAATCTTGGTTAACCAATCAGTACCAACATCAGCTTTCAAAATATCCAAACCTGTAGATTCACAAATTGAAATTTCTTTATCCAATGAAACAATATCAGAATTGACCTGTTCAATCACTAAAACCATTAATTGTAGAGAACATTCATTGAGAATTTGACCCCACTGTTTGCAAAAAACTGTATTAGATCTCCCTAAAGCAGGTTGATTCTTGATTCTAAATCCCCTAGGGATGATCTTTTCTTTGTAATATTGAGACAGGGTTAAACCATGTAAATTGAGTTCTACTTTCCTCTTCCTTAATTTCAATAAATCAGAATAGATCTCAGATGGAGAATCAACGTCAAATGCCACGGATTCTGTATCTGCAAACAAAATACAAGTGATGTCCTTATTGTCAAATCTTTTGACTTTGGTCAGTTCATCAAAAGTATTCACTGTATAGAATTAGTAAAAAAATGAATGAAAAAAGAAAAATGAATAAAGAAAAAAATCCAAAATCCAAAGGGTGGTGCTAACCAGCATACAAAAGCTTAATAGCAATACACATGAGACCAGTAGCACTCACTAAAATAGCAGCGTCAAGGAGTGCAAGCACATAATATGTTACTGACAGGGAAAGAACGAGTCCGCACATCCATTAAGGACGGGTGGAGATAGGAACAAATTGTTATTACAGCGCGAGTGCTTTTGGATTAATCGGCTTAATACCGTTACTCCATATGGACTAAATGAGGGTCTATCATTAAGTTGTTTTCTTTGATAGGTTTATGGTGGTCTCACTATATGTGTTTTTTGTTTTCTTCATTTTTTCTTTTCTTTTGTATTTATTGTAGTTCACTATATTGTTTTTTCTTGCTGGATTCCATTGCTTTTCAGTCTATATGCATCCACTCTCGGTGCAAATATTTTTTCCTCCCTGAAATGTATATCGCTATGTCGGCGCAACCTAATATGGCATCTTGGTTAATTGTTATATTCTATACATTGTCTGATGCCCCGTTTGGTACAGGCCGTTTAGATCTATGTGTATTTAGAGTCTAATAGATGTTTTGTTTATTGGTTGCTGTGGTTACTGGCCACTATTGAAGGAATAGACGCGTTGCTATGGTTATGAGTGACCAGATCCGGTCCCGGATTGTCACTTCCGGTTTCTCCGACATGTGTTTGATACTGTGGATTGGCGGTTTAGCGCCACTGACGTTTGTACAGGTGAGGATATTTGCGCTGATTGTTCTGTGTATATATGACTGAAGGTTTGTGTTTGTGTGATATGCCCATGATGAAGGTGTTACTCTAACACCGAAATGGCTGTCGTCGGGCGGGATACACCGGAGGGCTTGCATGTGATGAGTACTGCTCCATGTTGCTTTATTGCTATTACCTGATGCACAAGCCCCTCTCTTACCTTGACATTGTTTGAATATGCACTTTCTTCTATGAACAATACAAATTATGTTTTCTACTAAATATTTTGGATGTGTGGACTCGTTCTTCCCCTGTCAGTAACATATTATGTGCTTGCACTCCTTGACGCTGCTATTTTATTGAGTGCTACTGGTCTCATGTGTATTGCTATATATATATATATATATATATATATATTAATACATGCTAGGGGGCATCAGCCAAAATTTTGCCTAGGGCACCAAATTGGCTAGGGCCGGCTCTTGGGCCACCCTATGCAGTGCCCCCAGTAGTGGTCCCCCTATGCAGTGCCCCCAGTAGTGCTTCTTACCTAGTACCCCCAGGAGTGGTCCCCCTTTTGCAGTGCCCCCAGTAGTAGTCTCCTCTATACAGTGCCCCAGTAGTAGTCGCCCCTATGCATTACCCCCAATAGAAATCCCCCCTATGCATTGCCCCCAGTAGTAGTCCTCCCTAAGCATTGCCCCCAGTAGTAGTCCCCCAGTAGCGGCCACCCCCCTATACAGTTCCCCTAGTAGCTGCCACCCCCCCTATACAGTGCCCCCAGTAGTGCCCCCCTATGCTGTGCCAGTTCCCGTGCCCCCTTACACAAACACACACAAAAAAAACACACCTTATGCAACTGCCACTGTTTGCTCCTCCCGGCCCACTCTTCTGCACTATGGGAGGGACGTCATGACATCTCTACAGTTACCCGCTGTGGGGGCAGCCTGAAAGAGCTAATGAGTGAACTCTAGCAGGCTCCCTTGGTGGACACAGCAGCCAACGAGAGTCTGTCTGACTCTCATTGGCTACTTTAACAAACACACAGCTGTCGCTGGCAGCTGTGTGTTTGTTACTGTGTAGTACTGACCACTCTCACTGCAGTGTGCACTACACTTGTGGTGCCCGGAGGACACTAGTGGCAGGTGCAGCGGCTGCTATGGGCTTCTGCACCACAGCGGGCCCTGGTGCAAGTCACTGGCTGCACCGCCACTAGTTTCGGCACTGACACGGCTCCTGTCACTGAGGGGGGAGTCTGCACTTTGGTGTCACCCCTCGGCGGGTGACATCTGGGTGCGTCCCGCACCCCCTTTGTGAATAGATTTTCTGATCGCTGGATGTAGTCGGAATTGCGGCCGCATTATTAGGGACTCAGAATCTGGCTCATCATGTATCATTTCTGAAATCTCCTCATATTCCCCAAATGTCTATAAAAAAAAGGAACATTTTTTTAGTGAAAGTGCAGCAGCTCTAATATCACTATTATTCTTACTCTGGGTGTTCTAGGTTCACCTAGTGATACAATCAAGATATAAAACCAATCAGGCGCTACTCTAGGTGTGTCTTCCAGACAATGGAATAATGGAGAGAGTCAGACTCCACAATAGAAATACAACAATACAAACGAAGATAAACAGCGCACCAGTGGCCTCAAGGCCTGTAAATATTAATTAATTACTAAGTTCATGAAATACAAGATAACATTTATTAAAAAGCAATAAGTAGATAAGATAGCTATGAAACAGTTATATAGCAACATACATTTGTAGGTCTTAAAGTTAAACAAGTCAGCAGATAAAGTCAGAAGTGGAAATAGAGGCTTAATGATGATCGGGAATATGTGCAGGCGCCAGACCCATTCTGCGCATGTGCAGAACGGGTCTGCGAGCGTGCACGTAAATTGTCAGCAAACTGTTAGTGATTGACAGTCTGCTGCAGTTTGGGGGCAGGGAGCGGGTGGCAATGGCCTCCGTTTCCTGAAACGGAGACATGTCACTGCCGTTGGGGGGTGGGAAGATTCCGCCGTTGGCTGGTGGAGATTTCCTGGCCTCTTCCTGGTAAAAGCCACTGGTGGCTGTGTGACCCCCATGGGTCACCTTAACCGGCCGATGGTCCACAGAGTATCCGATGCTGCATTGGACAATGCAGCTTGGATACGTAATGCAGCAGGAGGCATGATATCTCCTGCTGCATTACCATATCAGCACAGACGAGCAGCTTAGCTATTCCGTCTGAACCTGAATCAGGGCCTAAGTTCCTTATTCTCCAATTGTCCTGGTAGTTGATAATATACAGTAGATGGGCTTAAAATTAGGTGTATGGCCAGTTAAATATTCAAAAGTTATCAACATAAGGTAATTTGTTCCGTATTCCGTGAGGATAGTTTTGGAGTCCTGATATAGCAATGAAGATCAACACACAGTGGATGGCTCTCCTTTGGACATGGCAAATTTGCTGTTTTTTCCAGATAAGGATGTAGATCCAGTTGAAGATACGACAAAAGTTCTTATAGTGCAAGTGGTGCTGACATGGTATGTCTACTGACGCATTTCGCAGCTCTTACTGGCAGCTTTCTGAAATATGTGATAATACTGTCATTTGCATTGACATGATCATTTTCTCTGTGCCATAGCTCTGTGCATTGACTTTCATTCAGTTTCATGATATAGCAACAAGAAAGGACCTCACAAGAAAGTTCATTGTGCCCCATGAAGGTACTTTGGCCAAAACACATGTGGGTTAAGGTAGATTTACTGGATTCTACAATTCAGACACCAATATGCAATAATCTGTGCCCACATTCCTTTGTCTCATTTCACCTATTTAGTAAAAGTGCTTGCTGATCGAAATGTCATTGCAACTGCAGTACAGGCGTACACATTCCCAATACAGGGAAAGTACAGCCTGTTTGGAGAAAAGTATCGGGAACAGAGGGAAAGTATAGTGGAATGGGATGGGAAATGGTGTGATGGAGTGCAGAAGAGGTGACCTGGCAGAAGCTACTTCTATTTAATAGTATGTAGCATACCGCAATCTAGGTATCATAGTTTATCTCTCATTGCATTCATTCTTTACACTTGTATACCTCCCAACATTTTCAAAATTGGAATCAGGATCCTGATGAAAAGGGTGCATGGCCTTGCATGAAGCGGGCATGGCCTCACCCCCGTTTTCAGCACTCTGGGAGAATGCCCGGCACCCCAGAGATGTTGGGGCTTGACATGTATTCACTAGCTGCTCATCTATGCAGTGCTCTCGAACCGTTGAACACTATGGCCCACGGATAGAAAGGCGGGACAGTCTCTGAAAAGCGGGACTCTTCTCGCGAAACCGGGAAGGTTGGGAGGTATTCACTTGGGTGTGCTTATGTATATAAACAAATTACTTTTTTCTGGTGGTCAAATATTCTGTCTGGACCCCACCAGTGCTCATATTTCATACTTTAAAAAAAGTCTAGTGACTATATCTTATTTTTATGTAATATGTTTAAATGTTCTAAAAATCAGTTTTCGTAAGTGAAATTTGTTTCATTCATGCAATGTTTATGAAGACTTAATTGAAATTGTAGAGTAATCTGAAAACATACTGTATTTTCACAACTTTGAAGCCTACTTCATTTTGTAAAGTCAAACCTTTACCTTTTCCTCTAAAAGTAAACAAACAACAGAAACTCAAAGGAAGAGAAAAAGAATTAAATCTGCTTAAGGCGACAGTTCGGAAAATATTGATTAAACACAGCGCACTTAATAGACTTTTCTTTTGGTTTGCAGTGCTTCCTCAGTGAAATTGTCACATTTATTCCCTGGAGACTAATAAGAAAAAAAAAAGTTTTTGAGAATTATTAGCATTGAAACCTTTTGAAATCTAATGTGAAACAGCTGAGAGAGACCCCTGCAGTGCAAACATGGATTGGCAATTAACATTAGGAAGTGTGAGCACTTTCAAGAAAATCAGCCTAGCACAAAGACTGCACGCATATTAATAAAACCTATGCACAATAATCCTAACTATTTAGCTGTCAAAGATTCCAAAATGAGACATCCTTACACATTACCCTTCAAAATGTATGACTGACCTTAATCAGCGCAGACAACTGTCAAATAAAACTACAGGATATATTACAGACTGCAAGAACATAGAAGCTTCTTTTTTGTGTCTTTTAATCATTTGAGATTTATAATTTACACCTAAAAGTGTAAGGAGCATGCCTTAACAAAATCAGCTATACAGTACGTATCTTTTAAGACACTGAAAAACAGTTAATTTATGAAACTCCAATGGCATTGCCTCTCGCCTGCAAAACTTTGCATGCCATTCTGCAGAGAGAGGTCAATGACTTTCTAAGCATGTTGTGAAATGTTTGGTTTATTATCTTAAACCCTTTGCTATTCAATTATTATTAGTGTGATGAATTGTTGTTGGTGTGTTTTTGCATTACAAGGATGGGGAGCTCAAAGGGTAAACAAGCAGAAAGATGGAATATACAAATAGTGATTCAGAGTTGCAGATGCATCTTTGGATGCAGCTGCTGTGCTAAAATATGCTAATGTGGCAGAAGGTGTCTTGTGTAAATAGACGCCTTCTGCCGGTTTCTGTGATCCGCTGCTGCGTGCGAGGACACAGCATCGATCACCCTGCATGAACATCTGTGATCTGAGTAACCATTAGGTTATTCAGGATGACCGTTGTTTTCACACCGCCGCCATTGCCCCAAAACGGCCACGGTATGTCAATCAGGCTGCGGTGTCTGGGCACTACTAGCGAGCTTGAGAAGGAGATCTGCACATGCTCAGTACAGATGCACAGTATAGATCAGTGTTGGCTAACCTTGACACTCCAGCTGTTGTGGAACTATATATCCCAGCATGCCCAGCCACAGTTTGAGCATGCCCTAATAGCAAAACTGTAGCAGTGCATTCTGGGTTATGTAGTTCCATAACAGCTGGAGTGTCAAGGTTAGCCAACACTGGTATAGATACAGAAACCATCAGGTTTGCATACAATGCTGAGGACAAAGTCACATTGGAAGTGAATGCCGGGTCATCTGATGACCAAATGCTCAGACCTGGCCATGTACATGAATGGCCCAATGCGAACCGCTGGCAATGGTGGGAGATGTGGAGGTGTGGCGGAGCGATCATGTCATCATGACCTTGCCCCAACTATACATTGCAGAGATTTTCATCACTGTAAAGAAGAAGCAGGGCTAGGATGATGCGATTCAGCGTGAATCGCGTCATCGGCCTCCACAGACCGCCCACTTTCACTCTTAAGTGGCCGGCTTTGGGGAGAGTGGGAGGAATTTTTCTATGGTGGCGGACAGACCCGTGAGACCTGCCCTCCCTTGCCGGTGGCCAGGAGCACCACCTGATTTTCAGGAGAGTTGGCAAGTACATTATGACCCAACGGGAGAGAGATCCTGTAGATTGGCTCTTACACTAATTTGCAAGATTGCAATATGTGTTGCTAGCCTTACACTACCTGCTATTTTTTTTTGCTTTTTTTAACTTATAAGGGCTTCCTTTTCTTGTAGCAAAAATTATTGGGTGAAACTACATTACGGGGCTGATTGTGATTTGGTTGCAAATTGGCTGTGTTTGCGTGATGCCAGAGAAGCATGATTTACTACTACATGTCAATGTGAGTTTCCGTAGGGCTAATGCCACTGTTTTTCTGTCCACAGCTGCAACTGTTATCATTATCAGCACTTGCAATAGCCCCATGGTAGATGCAAGAGACTGGTTTCCCTTTTCTGTACACATGACTCAAAATAGCTCAGAACTCTACTTACACGTCCATCACACTCCCAAAAGCCAGAACAGTTCTGTGTGAATGGAAAAACTCTATCACATCAGACTGTCATCAGAAATCTCCACATGCCCCTCACATCTACCCAAATGCCTTCAGACCCCTTACATGCCAGCAGTGCCCCCACATGCACATCAGAAATCTGAAAATGCCATCAGACATCATCACATGCCCTTTATATGCCATGAGATCAACGACTCATGTCCATCAGATTTCCTCACATGCCCTTCCTACCTCCCCACATGACCATAAGACTTCCTTACATGTCCATAAGTCCTCCCCACTTGCAACTTACATGTCCATTGGACCCCTTCACATTCCATTAGACATCCACACATGAACCTTACATGTCCATCAGACCTCCTCACATGCCTTCAGTCCTCCACACACAGGGGCATAGGGAGGGCGGTTCCAGTGGGCACAAGCTACAGGCACCGAAGGTGTCCGGAGGCACTGCCCGCTGTGTACCCGGCAACTGTCTAATCTGACAGCCTGCTGGGCAGAGGCAGGCTGGGCTGGGGGGCAGGGTGCCATGTGCCCCCCGGGCCGCAGCACCATGCGGGCCGCGAGCAGTCTGTGTCTCTGTGACACAGCTGCACTGCGCGTGTAGCGCTGACCAGACGGAGTTCGATCAGCACTACACAGTGACTGACAAACACACAGCTATCGTCACTGGCAGCAGTGTGTTTGTTTTAATTAGCAGCCAATGAGAGTCTGTCAGACTCTCATTGACTGCTGCTGCGCCCACTGCCGGAGCCACTCCATCTTCCGGCTCCTGCAGTGGGTAATGGTAGAGATGTCATGAAGTCATGACATCTCTCCCATAATGCAGAGTGGGCCAGCCTGGGAGGACAGACGGAGGAGCGGATGGCAGTGGTGGGAGCGGGAATTCAGGTAAGTATTTTTTTATTTTTTTATTATGTGTGTCTACTGGGGGGGCACTACTGGTGGCACTACAAGGGGGAGACCACTACTGGGGGCCCTACAGGGGGGAGACCACTACAGGGGGCCCTACAAGGGGGGACTACTACTGGGGACTTCTACTGGGGGCACTTCAAGGGGGGGACTACTACTAGGGGCACTACAAGGAGAGGGGACTACTACTAGGGGAACTGCATAGGGAGACCACTACTGGGGGCTCTATATAAAGGACAATACTGTGGGTACTGCATAGGGGGGGACTGCTACTGGGGGCACTATATAAGCGGCACTGCATAGGGGATACCACTACTGGGGGCACTGCATAGGGGGTATCAGTACTGGGGGCACTACTGGGGCACTGCACAGGGGAACCACTACTGGGGGGCACTACTGGGGCACTGCACAGGGGATACCACTACTGGAGGCACTACTGGGGAACTTCACAGGGGGGACCACTACTGGGGGCACTGTATAAGGGGCACTGCATAGGGGGATCACTACTGGGGGCACTACTGGAGGCCTGCATAAGGGGGTCCACTCCTGTTACACAGGGGGCACTGCATATTAGCACCAATACAGGGGGCTGCCCCATATCTTTATTTTTACTTTACATTAATCCCATATGGACTTCCTCCTCCCTGGAATTCTTGAGAGGGGGGCCACCGTAGCACACACTTGCTCCGGGCACCCTGGCTACACGTTACTCCTCTGTTCACACACACCCTACAGACCCACCCATATACTGTCAGGATTACCCACATGCCATTGCATGCCATCAGAACCCCCCACACACATGCCATCAGACCATTCGGACAGGTCTTAAGATCCTCCACACATCATGAGAACCCTCATACATTCAAAAGTATGAAATCTCCAGTATATACAGGACATTTACATATCACATTCCATATTAAAATATTTTATGTTGTAGATATAAGGTTTGTTGATGTCAATATTAGACTAGTCTGTTGTAGTAAGAAATGTCTATCCCTAGCCCATGTCTGTCCATCAATTCCTTGATGTGCAAAACTACATGCAGTCCCAGTCCCATATATTTGTGGGCATAGCCTTTTAAGAACATCTTCATGATGTCCCAGAGTTCCATTATGCTGCAAGTCAACCTAGTAAATGCTCCTGTGCCTGTACAGTGACATGTCAAGCAGGGTAACTGACGCCCATGGCTTGTGCCCCACCAGCTCCCCTAGCTTCATAATTGCCATTTTTAAGCTGACTCAATAACGACCTTCCAGCAGCAACTTTATGGACTAGGTCTGTGGCATACATTCAAGTAATGTTTTAGATAATTAATGCAAACATAACTTTATATTTTTAAAATATAGTGTTGGCTTTACTAAATCCTGAAATGTCATTGGGTAACATACGGGAACATTACGATATTACAATTTGCAATGCAAAACTGAAATTTCAATGTGTTTTATTAGATAAAGAAAAATAAAGTGAGTTTCTAGACTTTGCAAATTGTTCTATGCTATATTTATAGGAGAGCTGCTAAGTGCTCAAACAGGCACATAAAGCATTATTTTCAGCGCTTACGTTCCTGCCAGTTAAACCAATGTAAAACTGTAATTTAAATACTTTGCTCCTGTTTATTTCTTGTGCAAATTGAATGAATGTATTTATTAATTCATCATACTCTCATAGAGACAGCTTCACTTTCTCAGCTATTCATTTAACTACTGCTTTTTTCTTACTGGGTGGAGGTAGGGTGATATTTTCCCTTGAAAGACTATGTGCTACCTCTTTCTATTCCCAGCATTTCCAGGTTGAAGCAAATTTTTATTGCATTCCTTTCTATGTTCTTGAGATTGCGCCAGATCAGAAAATTTTCATTTTAAAGAGGCGTTTATCAATTTATATAAAGATGAATACAGGGCACTGTATAGTAATCAATGTTACATCAATAAAATGTTGAGTTAATAGTTTTCTTTCTGTTTTATTGATTTAGAGTCACTCGGTGTGTACTATAGGTCCACTGTGTTTTTAAAAAAGCAGTAAAGTGGTAGTTACTATATAATAAAATGTCTTGTCTTATATGCTGCTGTTATCATTCTAATACTCTGATTGGCACTAGGTAATTTTAGTTTAACCCACTTAGTTTTCTGCATGTTTATGTGTAACTAATTTACAAATTACATAAATGTTTTGACCATAGTCAATCAGGAGTAGTTGGCAACTATTAGATAAGGGGATGACAAGAACAATAATGGGCAATTAGCACAACAGGTGGTTAATACTAGATAGATCAGGTTGTCAGACCAGCAAAAGCCAGTAGCTCTCACAAGCAGGGCCCTCCATCCTTTTGGTTCTCACTCTGCACTATCCTTGTCTCCAGTGTGCACCAACTCACAGACAGCAACTCTGATTCTTTCTGTCTGCAGAGTCCAAGTCACTGGGTAATTGAGTGCTTCTGTTAATATCTGTCACCAATTTACATATGCATGTCATGGATTAAATACCCAGGGGTAAATTTACTAAGATTAGAGTTGGTCCCGATTTGTCATGTTTTTCAACTCGGATAGGATCGATCAAAAATGCCTGTTTTTTCCACTTAAAAAAAATTGGGAATGTACCAAGATCCTGGATTTGACAGAATCGTTTTGATTGATGGTGTATTTGGTTGATCCTGTCCATTTTGAAGTCCTGATTTATCTGCTCAAATTCCTCTCCCAAACAAGCAGGCTGCACATATCAGTAACATATATGTGCAGACTGTTTGTTGTCTTTCTTTTTATTTTTAGGGTTCATTTTTGTTAAAAAAAATGACTTTAGGTCCTCTCATAAAAAAGGCTAACCAGCCCAGGACTTTCCAGCCTGTCCTGGTACCTAAAATTATGGGGAAGAAAATGAGTATGGTCCCACTGTAATTTAGGTACCAGCACCAGGCTGCACGGCCAGTCTTGGTTTTAATTATAGAGGGAACAAATTGCGTACGGGTACCCCTATAATTTAAACCAGCACCAGACCCTTTCTAGCGGGGGGCTGATGCCACAGCCAGGGGAGCCCTTTAAAATGGCCCCCAGCCGCAGCATCAGTCCTGCCCGCTAGTCAGCCCAGGCCAGGGATCCCTGGGGAATTGGGAACCCCCCAATAAAAGCATCCCCCTTTCCAGGGCACCCCTGGCCTAGGCTGATAGCCGGGGGGTATCCCTGCCACCCCTGGGTGGTGTGTGGCAAGTTGATAGTGTATATGGTGTGTAAAAAATAGAATTAACAACATTTTCTTTACAGTCGAACTACAGGTCCCAGCAAGCCTGCCCCACATTCTGGTACTTGGAGGACCACAAGTACCAGCATGCAGGGCATTAAGGGCCCACTGGTACCTGTGTTCACCTGTAAAGAAATGTGTAAAAAAACACAAAATACACACACCGTGAATGTACACGGAGTCTCGGGTGACCACTTCCGGTGTTTGCGTTCCAACAACTAGGACTTCCGGAAATATGTATTCCAATGACCGGAAGTAGAGCGGACAATACCTGAGAGAGAGACACAGTAAACAGCGGAGATTAAGGGGTCCCCGTGAGAGACACCAAATAAGGAGATTCTGGTCTTGTACTTGGAGAATAACTAACAAAAGCCAAAGGAAGGACTAGTACTGGATGCATACCGGAGAATAAGGGACATGGTGTACTAGGAACTGGAGGAGGGGCGGATTTGGGTTTTCCTAGTTAAAAACAGACTTGAGCATTGTTATATATATATTGGGACTTTTTAATATGTATATGTTTTATTATTAGGCTTTGTATATGTATAATGTGTGGAATGATTAGGATGTTAGAAGACCCATGTATTATTTAGGATTTGAGATAAAGCATAAGATGTTTTTTCCTTAATTGAGGATTATGAGTATAGGTATAAATTCTGATTCCTTTTGGGTCCAAACCATATCCTGAGGAAGGACCAGTGAGTCTGAAATGCGTAGATGGTGGTGGACCCAGAATTTGTTGTATGGACTACCAGTAGGTATTCTGTTATTGTCTTGACCAACTTTACCAGGGATTGTGGCCTTGATTCCCAGGTATTAGGGCTACATCCTGTTAACAGAAACACTTGATGTTCTGTATATATATATATATATATATGTACCAATCGGAGCTGTGTATTTAATAAAAAAAAATTATTAGAACCAAAACTTAGCAGACTGAGGACTAAGGATTCTGTTGCACTTGGAATTGAAGAAACTTTTATGGGCACGAACCAAGAGGAGTATGTGGTGAGTACATGTACACTTACTCGGTAGAAAGAATCTGTTAGAAATCTTCTATGGTAGAACATAAGGATAGAGATTAAAGAAACCTTTGAGGGAATTGTAGCTTCTGTTGCATGGTGAGTGCGAACCAGTCTGAATCTTACAGAGTGAAAATCAGGAAGAAAGGGATACAGACAGAAAATTGTGCAAAGTGATGGAATTGATTTGCCTCTGAAATAAGACAGCACTTGTGGACTATCTCAAACTTTCTATTGCATTTGGTGAAAATATAGGAGTGGTGTTCCTAGAGATTAACCAATATATAAACATTCATCACTAAGACCCAGATCGAAATTCTACCCACAACACCTTAAAGGATCCTTTATCAACACCTTTGAAAAGTTAGTGATGAAAGATATAGAGAAGATTGAAACAAAGAGAAAACACAAAATGAACATATCCAAAGCTGAGGAAGTAGCCCTGAAAGAACTCAGTGGAAATAAGAACTTGATCATCAAGCTAGCGGATAAAGGAGGAGGGGTAGTACTACTTGACAGAACAGATTATGAGGCAGGTCTATTTTATCAGGGATTAATTCCCTAACATCGAATTTGTCATCATACATTGACAATTACCTGCAACCCTATGTCAAACAACAGAAATCCTATTTAAGAGACACAACAAACATATTACTCAACATACAAAATATTGAATGGAACAAAGACAACTGGCTCTGCACAAGTGACGTAACTTCTCTCTACTCAGTGATCAAGCATGAACAGGGATTAGAAGCAGTGCATAATTTCCTACATGAAGACATAAACATGAAGAGAGAACAGGCAAGTTTCATAAAATGAGGAATACAGCACAACTATGTGTGGTATGACAACAGATTCTATAGACAAACCACTGGCACAGCTATGGGGACCAAATTTGCCCCAAGCTATGCTAATCTCTTTATGAGCAAGTGCGAGATTGATACCATCTGGACCCAGCATAGATTTGGGGCAAATTCGGTCCTCTGGAAACGTTTTATTGATGACGTCTTCTTCATATGGCAAGGAAACTAAACAACCCTACAAGAATTCATTAAATATATAAATAATAACAACAGGAATCTAGTTTCACCACTGACTACAGCAAAACTACAGTCAATTTTCTTGACATTACAATATTTATAGTAGGAGGAAAGATCAATACCAAAAAGTATCAAAAACCTGTTGATGTCAACAGCTATATCTCCTCCGACAGTGGACATCATCCCAGTTGGTTAGGAAACATCCCAATGAATCAATTTCGAAGAATTAAGAGAAACTGCACTATACAAGGATATTTTGAGGAACAAGCACTGGAATTGAAGACATAATTTATCGAAAAACATTACGACCAAGTTCAAGTGGATACAGCTATGAGAGAAGCCTCAAAACTAGAAAGAAATACACCTGTAGAAATAATTACAAATAAACCTGAACAGCTGAACAAAAGAGATCAAATTAGATTTATTACGGAATACAGTAGGGATGCTCCGAATCTTCAGACTATCTTAAAGAAACATTGGCATATATTATTGGTGGATGAGCTACTTAATTATGTATTGCCAGCCAAACCGCTAGTAACATACAAAAAAGCACCAGATTTGAAGAAGAAACTAGTCGTCAATCACATTAAGGACAAGGAATCCACGCAAACTACATTATTTGGAACAAAACCATCCATTAGTTTCTACTACTGCGGCACCTGCAGCAGTTGCAGAACAATGAGCATTACAACCAAATGTATCAAAACATTTACCTCTAAAACAACAAAGAAAGAATATAAAATTGAAGAATATATAACATGTGAAAGCAAAGGGATTATATACTTGGCAAAATGACCGTGCGGCTACCAATACATGGGGAGAAGAATAAGGAAATTGAAGACAAGAACAGCAGAACATGTGAACAACATTCAAAAAGGCCTTTAAACCCACAGTCTTTCAAACCACTTCAGGAATCATCACAACAACAATCCAAGACTACTGAAAGTGATAGGTATCAAACAAATAAAAGCCAATTGGAGAGGTGGGAACTTTGAACACCAGATATGCAAGGAAGAACTAAAATGGATCTTCAATCTAAAAACATTCGAACCAGAAGGCCTTAATATAGATAATGAGGTGAAAACAGTGATTACCAACTAGAATTTAGTTCCAATAAACCATCATCAATTTTATAATTTCACCAACACATATTAGGGAGGGGAGTAGCAGTTTATTTCATTCAGACCAATCAATATAATAGAAGTTTTACTATATTTTAATTCATAGACAAGATATCCAATCACATATTTATGCATTATCAGATTTTTCACAAATCCCATCTTTTGGATTGGGTGTATTCATGTATATGTATGCTTATGTATGTATGTACATATATGTATGTAGGTCTATGCACTTATATGTGTAAATTCTCTTATATATATATATACACATGTGTGTGTGTATTTGCGTAATGTGTATATGTATGTACGTATATGTTTTCAACAAGTGACACATGATATGTGCATGTGTAGGTCATTTATATACACAAAAATAGAGAGATCTAATCGGATTATCATATAAACGGTTAATTAAATGGATTTCCATAATCAATTTTATTTACAATATAGTGGAACTGCATCTGATGGCAAACTGCATCCTTTACAAATTAGGACATTTTTATGGCAAATATACTGTGTACCATAGGAATCACAACAATGCAGAGGGCTTTTTCCCGCACAACCCAATCAATGATACGTCACATCACCATGGTAACCGGGACTCTGCTCAATCATGTGACATCACAGGAGGCAGAGATTTAAAGGAATCCCTCCAGACATCCCACATTACATCCCTGAAGAAGGCCCAATAGGCCGCTACGTGTCGGAGCTACTATCACTACTATTTTGAGAAGTGCACAAGCTGTGCACAAACTGCACCGACACCTCCGTCGAGAGGTAACACAGACGGCCGTCTGTATCACATCATCCTCCAGTATCGCGAGATCTGCACCCGGAAGTATCGCAACCACACAGTGAACCAACGAGGCTGCCGAAGGAACCAAGCCAGAGTGCGGTACGTCCACACACTCTGGCATACGGAACCGAGGAGAAGCCAGGACAAGCACCACCCCACACCCACCGCTCCCAAACTCCGGGGGTCAGGTCGTGGATAGGTGAGGAAGACTGGGACATAGCGCATTGGAAGAAAAGTGTGGGTAAGTAGGGTACCTGGGGTCACGGGACGCCGCACCTTGAGGCCCTACATACCACTGGAACTGTATTATCATATTCATCTTATAACCATCATTACCACGTTTTTTCATAGTGAACAACAGTGATTTGTACAAGAAACAGCATAAGTTGGAACATTATTTATTTACATAAGTATAACCATCAGTTGTGTGTAGCCATCCACTACTACACAAAGCAATACTATTCCCCAATATACACCACTATTGTGTAATTGGTTCACCAGAGTATTATTAGTTTTCTCCATTTCCTCCTTCTTTTCCCTCCCCCATCCCCCCCTTCTTCTCTGGTCTCATTGTGTATCTGCATATATGTGTGTATATTTGTGTACATGTTGGTCTGTCTTGTAAATTGTTTGTCTGTTTGTAATCAATACAATTGGTTTTACAAATATCTTTATACATGACTACAGCTATAATTCTATTAAGTAAACTATTTTTTGAACATAACCTCAGTGGTTGAGCATATTCTAACTCCCAACACATATTACAATACTGATTACCTGTGGGTGAGCGTGGGCCCTACCCCCCCTTATCACATTGACTAAATAAGAGCCAGAGGCTCCTCTTATAGTTCCTGCTGCTGCCTCAAGTACATAAGGTGAGTGAGCGCTGACCAACTATTTCCATTTAACTAGAGATAGACCAGAGCTGCAGTCTGTGGCGCGAATCATAACCTGATATTTTTGTAGACTATATCAAAGAGAATTTGGAAAAAGTGTTCATCTGCCCTTCCACCTCTCCCACTGGTGGAGGATTCATTTTTGTACAAAAAAAAGGATGGAGGTTTGCTCTCCTTCATTGACTACAGGGGTTTGAATGACATAACCATTAAAAACCGCTCTCCTCTACCTCTGGTCACAGAACTTTTTGACCGAGTCAGTGGAGCCACCATGTTCACCAAATTGGACTTGTGAGGAGCATATGATCTCATACGAATTTGGGAATGAGATGAGTGAAAGACTGCATTTAACACCTGTGATGGTCACTACGAGTTCCTCATTATGCCCTTCTGTCTCAGCAATGCTCCAGCAGTATTCCAGCACTGTGTCAATGAGATCTTCTGCAATCTGTTGTACAAACATGTTGTCTATATTTATAATATTCTTATATTAGCCAATGATCTGAGGGAACATTGCCGACAAGTAAAGGAGGTTCTGACATGTCTCCGTTCCAATCACCTTTACTGCAAATTGGAGAAGTGTGTCTTCAAAGTCAAGTCTATTCCCATCCTGGAATATGTCATTTCAGATTCTGGTCTCAGAATGGAACCAGAAAAGCTCCAAACAATTCAGGAATGGCAGCTTCCTACTACTCTCAGACTGTTCAGCGCTTCCTTAGGTTTGCAAACTACTGATGTAAAGTTATAAAGAACTTTTCCACCATCATTACACCTATTACCGCTGTCACCCAGAAAGGTGCCAATCCATCTTGATAGACAGAGGAAGCAAAGAAAGCCTTCCAAAATATCAAACAGAAGTTCATTTCAGCTCCTGTTCTGATGTCACACAGCCTTTCATCTTGACACTTCTTCAGTAGGATTTGGAGCTGTGCTCTCAATGTGTTTCTGATGGTCTTTTCGCCTTCTGTGGATTTTTCTCCAGGAAATTCACTCTGACTGAGTGAAACTACTTTATTGGGGATCAAGAACTTTTTGCTATTAAGTTAGCCTTGGAGGTGTGGCACTATCTTTTGGAAGGAGCTGTAGATTCCGTTTCCATTCTCACAGACCACAAAAACTTTTTATACCTTAAGACAGCCCATTGTCTGAATCTGAGGCAAGCCAGACGGGCTCTCTTCTGCTCACATTTCAACTTCAAATTGTCTTTTTGTCCAGAGGTCCAGAACCAAAAAGCTGATGCCCTCTCTCACTCCATGGAGCAAGAAAATGAGACTACCTCTGCTGAGAAGCATCTCATCGTCAATCTGGTGGCTTTCTCTGCAGTCAGAGTAGAATCCTCACCATCTGTTAGGAAAAGGCTTGTCAAGCCCGCATTGTGCAAGAAACTGCTACATTGGGCTCATGCTTCCTGCTTCACAGGTCATGCAGGCATACAAAAGACCTTTGAGTTCATTTCTAAGTGGTGGCCCTCTCTCAGATAAGATGTCCAAAACTTCATTGCCTCTTGTAACAAATGCACCAAGCATGAAGTGCCTTGGCAATCCCCAGTTGAGCAGTTACTTCATCACTCTGTTCCACATCAGCTTTGGACATATCTGCTGATGGACTTCATTACTGATCTTCTAGGTTCAAACAAATTTAACACCATCTGGGTGGTTGTTGACTGGTGCACCAAGATGGCTCACTTCATACCCCTCAGCAGTCTTCCATCAGCTCTAAATTTGCATCAATTATTTATACAAGAAATCTTCAGACTTCATGGACTACCTTTGGAAATCATCTCTGACCGGGGAGTGCAGTTTGTCGCCAAATTTTTGCATTCTTTGTGTTCTTCACTTCAAGTCAAGCTCAATTTTTCCACTGCCTACCACCCCCCCTGTCCAATGCCCAGACGGAAAGAGTCAATCAAGATTTTCTTTGTCTATATGTATCCTCCTCTCAGGAAGACTGGGATGAACTGCTGCCATGAGTGGAATTTCATCACAACAATCATAATCATTTTTCATCTAGTTATACAACCTTTTATGCCACTTATGGCCTTCACCCTTGAGTTCCCTAGTTTTAGCCTCTTCCTGCCTCACAGGTTCCAGCTGCTGACCGCAACTTGCAGCACTTTTTTTAGGATCTGGAAGGAGATCCGTTCCTCTCTTGTGAAGGCTTCTGAGTGATACAAGAAGTTTGCTGTGAGGAAGAGGAAAACAGATCCCAGTCTCAAGCAAGGAGATCAAGTTTGGCTCTCTACTCAAAATCTGCGGTTAAAATTTCCATCCATGAAATTTGCACACCACTACATTGGGTCATTCACCATTGAGCACGTTATCAACATGGTTTTGTTTAAACTCAAGCTAGCTCCCTTCCTGTGGATACCAAATTCCTTTCTTATTCCTTGAAACTCCTCATACTCAACTGGTTTCATTCAGCACTTTCAAAGGCACCCAAAGTCCAGACTCATCATGGAGTCAAGTAGGAAGTGGCAAAAATTCTGAACTCTATCATCTGTTATGGACAACTTCAATACTTGATTGACTGGGAGGACTACAGCCCAGAAGAATGTTCTTGGTCTTTTGCCTCTGTTGTCCACACTTCTCAGTTGATCTGACCATTCCATTCCAAGCCTAACAGGTGTCCTGGGGCTACCCATGATGGTGTGTGGGGGGGTGCTGTCATACTCTGGACCCTGAAAACCACTTTCTTACCTCTTTGGTGTCTGTCAAGGCTAGTGCTGAGGTCCTCTTCCTCTATGCATCACTCCAGGATAGCACAGAAGTCTGCTCATTCTCCTGGCTGGTACTGAGGTCTGTCTCTGCTGCTCCTGCCCAATCCTCTCAGTGTCCTGTCGCTGAACATGGAGATGGATTTCCAAAGTTCCATGCTCACAGAATGTTTCCACAGCATGATGGCACACAAGCTGCACACCAGAGTTCCTTCCTAAACCACAGTATGGATGCAGCCATGTTGGACTCCTTATGCTCTTCCTCCACTCAGAGTGCTGCTCCCAGACCTGCTGATCACAGTATCCAATCCCTGGGTGATCCACCCCTATAAATTCCATTTCCTGACTGGCTCCTGTTGCCAGTACAATATTGCTTCTGCTGAAGATACAGCTCTGTGCTGCGCTCCCAGGTACTCTGTATCTGAACAGTCCGAGTACGTTACATTCCATTTCCAAGTCTGGTAATCAAGTCTAATATTCCATCTCACACTCCAGTCTGGTTTTACCACAGATACTTGTTCATATCTGCCCCCACTGGTTCTAGCCGATACCTCAAAGTATTGGTCCCATCTGATATCTCCAAAACATCGGTCCTATCTGATATATTCAAACATTGCTCTCAAACCAATCCAGGTATTCAATTCATAAACGTCAGGCTCAAACTGCTCCAATTCTTCAATTCATCAACATCAGTATCAAACCGATCCAGTTCTTCAATTCAGCAACATTGGTCTCAAACCAATCCAGTTCTTCAATTCATTAACATAGGTCTCAAACAGACTCTGCTCTTTAATTGAGAATCAATGGTCTCAAACCGGTACTACTCATCAATTCAACTGCATAAGTCCCTATCCGATTCTGCTCATAAATCCAGTATCATCAACTCCAGTTATATTCTTTTCTGCTCATCATCAATTGCACGTTTTTGGTCCCAAACCAATATCAGCATCTCCAGTTCTCAATTCAACCTGCTCTTTAATAAAGACATTACATTACTGTAATCGCCTTCAGGCCCATCATACTTTACAGTTCCTCTACTTCCTCACATTAATACATGAGGCAGTCCTAGCTCAAGCCACCCAGCCTCATCCAAGGCCTCCCAAATTTCCTCTTCAGCCTCCCACGCCTGTTCCGACCAATTCCAAACCTCAGGCATGACAGTTATAGTAGTTCTGTGGACTTGTAGCCAGACTTATATGTGAGATGGAGGCGTGCGAATGGACGCTCACAGTTGCTATGGGGGGGATTGGGTACTGTTGGAAGGGCCCAGGTCCTGTAGCCCCACCTCCATGCAGTATTTCAGGACTGACTGCTGCTGTAACTGCGTTCTGGGCTAGTGAGAGAGGCTGCTGCAGCAGCAGTAATCTCTCTCCCAGCATTGTGTGTGTGGGGGAGTGATCGTGCCCCTCCAGACACCGGGACCCCCATTTACGGTGCAAGGCAGCCGGAAATATAATGGATTTTTTATTTTTTGGAAGTAGAGGGTCTGGCCACACCTTCCCTGGGTTAGCCATGCCCCCTCCCAATAACGGGGCCCAGCAGAACTGCCAACAGCCCTGTGGATGCTTGATATTTTGTATCTAGTATGGGGCTAGTGCAAGTGCCAAAGCTACAGATGATGGTTGCAGCTGTGAACAACAAAACAGTGGATGGTGCAACCAATGTATAAACTTACTTATACTTGCTTTAGCATAAGTCTGGCTGCTGCGGCTGTCTGCACTCAGAATCAGGCCTTATACTGTTACATGTTACAGATAGGAAAATAAATGAGAAGCAATATGGCACATGCATATTTACAGAAATATATGGTTAATATGAATTTCTCTCATCCATTTTACAGATTGCTACATTGTGTGCTATTTGTGAATTGTGGCTGAAGCTTTCTGTTTGTTATGCATTAGAAGAATAGGCCTCTGGTCTTTATTGTGAATAGATCCCCACAGTGATTTGCAGAAATCAGGCATGAATGTGTCCTCTTTATTAATAGTTTTTATTCAGTAGAATGCTAGCGTTTTGTTAATTGTCATATTCTTATTCATGGCATACTGTGGAACACTGAGACAGCTGAACAAAGGACGGAGAGAAAAGACTAGAAAGACATAAAGAAAACCAAACTCATACAGTGAATTGATGGATGTTTAAGAAAATGACACAAAAACTCACTAGCGTTTGTCAAAAACAACAGTTTTATGCAGAAAAAATATTGTTTTAAATGCATTTATTAATCATTATAGGATGATCAAATCATTCAACGTTTTATCTTACGTTGTTATAAAGGATTAAACTATAACCAGTATAATAATAAACCGTTAATGTTACGCAGTCTTTACCTCTAATTACCAATGTATCTTCCCAGACAGGATAACAGCTATTCCAACAGTCCAGACATACATGTGATCCAGTTTGTCTCCAGTTTTTTCACCAATCTGATTGCTCAAAGCTTTCAATCAATCAGAAGTCAGAGAAGAGTTTATAGCTGAGGCTCTTATGTGATAATCTCTAAATCCAATATACAAGTTAATTGTATTTTTTTCTGATGTGGAATAAAGATGAACAAAAAAAAAAGAAGATACAATTAAGAGAAGGGGATGGGCCTCATAAGCTCTGAAATCAGACCATTGGGATTTGTCTTTAATTTTTTTTTAAACAAAACAATCCTTGAACTTTCTAGGTGGAATACAATGTCTGCTCTTTGGGTTATATATGTCCCCATGTCCTAGCACTTGAGTGGGAAGGAGAGGGTAGGGGAGGTGATTAGTATAATGAATTTTACAATTGGAAACCACCTTTAAAGCCTACTAATACCCTAATACACCTAAATTCCGCGTCTGACCCGGAGTTGGAACATAGGGCCTGATTCAGAGACGGATGCTCTGAAAGAGCGCTCGCTCTGAATCAGGGCATTTTTTTTTTGGAGCGGCCTCCGGGCCACTCGCATAGCTGTGTGTGACCACCCACACCTATTGCGAGCGGCCAGGATGATGGTCGTGATGGTCAAGACCATCGCGACCATCAGGCTTGCGACGAGACCCTTGTGGTAGGGTCTCATGGCCGCAAGCCCCAGAGAGCTTCTGGCTCTAATAGAGCCGGAAGCTCTCCCACTGACATCACTGGTGATGTCAGTGGGGCCACCCACAAACGGCAGGCGTTCACATTGGAACGCCTCCGTTTGTGAAGCCATCCCCCAGCCACACCTACAAAATGGGGCGAGCTGTCGATCAACATCGACAGCCGCCCTTTTGTAGTGAGCCATGGAGTGAGTGCTTTTTGCTGCGCGTGCGCACTGGGCCACCTACGACCCGCTTGCGAGCGCTATGCACTTGCAAGCGGGTCTGAATCAGGCCCATAGTTCCAATCCGGATCTGACCCGGAATTTAGCCGGCGCTGACCCAGGATATTCCCGAGTCGGCGCCGTTCACACCGGAGCCGGGTCTGCATAGACCCGACATTTCCGGCGTTGAAGTGGATGCTTGGAGATGATGTCATCTCCA
Source organism: Taudactylus pleione (assembly GCA_031769625.1). Lineage (NCBI taxonomy): Eukaryota > Metazoa > Chordata > Amphibia > Anura > Myobatrachidae > Taudactylus > Taudactylus pleione. The sequence continues at coordinate 1,285,087 of JAUIMM010000221.1, forward strand.
AGCGCCACTGAAGCCGGACCAATTGGCCGGCATGCGGCGTGCTCCAGGTCATCGTGACCCGGAGTGCGCTGTTCTCACAGCAGGGTTTCACGGGTCATTCCCGTGTTAAACCCTACAAGTTACCTGGGTTGGAATGCCAAGTCACTCGACCCGGCAATCCAACCCTCTCCCCTTTTCCACCAAGGAGCTACCCGGGTTAACCCTGCAATAATGGACAGACACGCCTACATTTCTCCCACCACTCGCCCGTCACCTGCCCCAAATGCTGACATCCTATCACTCATTCTGCGATGGCTTTCTGTCTGCGTGCGTGATTGCAGTGCAATCGCAATGCTAACCTGTGTATTGCGGTACATACGCATGTGCAGTATGCACCATCGGCCGATCTGAGTATGTGGTTGCAATTGCGATCTATGCTGAATCAGGCACTTTGTCTGCTGTGTTACAGGCAAGTGTATCCTTTTTAGATTTGAAATTTGCAATGTGCAAAGCTACAGTATTACACAGATATTCATAGTTTGCTACATTATTAAATATCTTAATTGTACTTTTAATGTAGCATACTACAATATAACTTGTGCAATACATGACTTACTTGCCCCTTATTTATTGGGATGTTTTATAATATGAAATACCTAAATACATAAGAAATAGAACACATTCAGGCTGATACAGAAGTGGCTGCAGAAGTCCATCCCTTGTGTATATCTGTGTGTTTGGATGTGCAAGGACTGAGACGCCCACATTTAGCAGTTGTAGACAATGAAATATCGATTTGTGCATCTTTAGAAGCCCCATCGAAACTTGCCTATGGCAGGTGCAGTTTCTCCGTCTGCATGTGGCCTCCTATGAGAGCAGTCGAGCACTATATACACAATCACTTTCACCATCACGTCTGCGATACGCCCATCTCTGTGCACCTACCTGCCACCGGCCAAGAACGACCATTACATTTTCAATACACTTTTTCATGCATGCGTTTGAAAGCGCAACTGTTACTCGGGTTGGATATGGGATGCCGGCACTCAGGATCCTAACCCTGCCCCTACACCTAAGCCTTCCTCCCTGCACCCTAAACCTAACCCTACCCCTCTGCAGCCTAACCCTAACCTTTCTCCTAGTGTCTAACCCTAACCCTCCTCTTAACCCCAATAATTATCATCGTGATGCCGACGGTCAGGATGCTGGCGCCGGGATTTTGACTGGTGTAGGGATTCTAGCCCCGCATTCTGAGCTCCGGCAACCCGACAGCCGGGATATAAGCTACATCCCTGTTACTCCATATGGATAAAATCGGTATGATTGGCAGTGTGCCCACCTGTGCGACTTTATTCTACATGCTTGTGAAATTAATTGCATGATATTTATATACAGTAGCTGAAAGTTAATTACATAAATCAAAGTAGTATATCCTGCTGTAAATAAACAAAAAGTTTGTGAGTGAGCTATTAATTGCTCATTCTATTCAATATATATTCAATAGACATAATTATTTCCTTAAAGTTCATGTATCTAAATGATCGCAATGTGGGACGGTTGTGTGACACAACTATTAATAATCACTTGTGTAGATCACCCCAAATGAATAAGCTTCTGCAATATGAGCAATCCCTGGTATGTAATAAATGCAGAAAATCATTACTTGTCTAGTTTACCCCACTCTGGAACACATCTTCAGTTTAGCTTTAGTTTGATTTTCCAGCAAAATCTCTAAGATTCATTGACGTGTCTTCTTAAGCGAGTACATGAATAAGGTACGACTTGTTTGTTCATTTCAGAGTCTTCCCTACAGGTGATGTTATTTCAAGTACCCTGTGGTTAGTAAAATCCAACCGCTGAACAACACGCAGTGCCATGATGTAATAGCTGGAAAATGCGCTGTCTATAAAGCTGAATACTAACAACACAAGAGTAACATTCACACATCTCTATCCTGTCCTCATCCGCCACTGCTATATTAATGTCTGGTTACCAAATAGGTTCATACTGTTATATTTATTGAGGGTTTTTTTTTATACATATATTTCCAGTGTTTGTGACCTGGTTTCATTTTACAACCAGCAGAATCAGATCATAGTAACACTAACCACCTGGGAAAATGAAATATAAATCTATGTATGTATTGCAGCCACTGGAAAATATAATTGGTGTCTCACCTCAGTTTAGTAGATTTAAAGATCTCTTAGAACATACTGTCTGGCAAATCTGGTTACTGCATTGCTATAAAATGTTAGTAGTGCCAAGCACATACAGTATTTTACAGCTAATACTCTGCTTTTTACCTCATTTTGAAGATGAAATTAAAGGCTGTTCTTTGTGAGAGTGTAGATTAATCATAATCCAATAGTGATATGAATATTTGGAGAAACCACTAATATATTCTGTATATATATATATATATATATATATATATATATTGTGATAGAAGAACTGGAGAAGTCTGGGATGGCATATATGTGTGTCGCAGATTCCTTTCAAATGTGTTTTAAAAAAACCCAATTAAAAGTTTGTAATGCCAAACAGACCAGAAGTGTCGTCTTTTGGTAAAAGCCAGATAATGGGTCCTGGGGGTGAGGATGTGAGACGAGAGGGAGGGCTCCATTCACAGGCCATTCCAGGTGTTGGGCCTTTCAGTCTGAGAGCAGGCTGATTAGTAGTTGCAAAAAAATATGGTAGTTGCTCAAATCAGCTAATTGCATAACACATGTGCTTGTAAAGGGCGAGGTTAGGTTTTGGTTCAGTGTCTCACATATGCTGGGGAGAACAGACACTGAGGTTTGTTCAGAGACACTGTGATATTTGAAAGTGCTGTGTTTGTGTTTGTGGTAAGGCAGTAGGCCCTGCCACTTGTAGAGAGGGAATAACCTGTCTAGTTAGTGCCCAGATGAGCTAGGATTTATTTTTATGTTTTGTTTATTTTGTTGTTCATATTGCACAATAAAACTGGTTCTGACCAGCTTGCATGAAAACCCTGGAATGGTGTGCTGTTTCCTGGCTGCTGTGTGTAAGGAGGTGTCCATCTACCCCAGGAGAGGGACCCCCTACCCCGACTATATCACAAATGGTGGAGAATGCGGGCAAACACACGGAAACTGCAGCAAATGGAAAAGTTTTGCATTGAAAATTTAAACAGACAGACACCAATTTGTTGATTGGATGTTAACATGTATTTTGTGAAATCCATGAAGGTGGCATCGGTAGATGCTTAGTGAAGCCAGATTCTGCTTCCAACCTACACCTAAGACAATATTGGGGAGAGACTTTGCTCACTTCTGGAAGTTGTGGGAAAGCCGATTTGTTATAGAAGTAAATAACCCCGACCCATTTAAGGAGGTTACTGAGGCAGTAGCAGAGGGAGTTTCTTCAGACTCTGAGGTGTTCCCCTTTTCTAGCATGATTTGCGAACCAGAGAATGCTGAGAATGATGGTTGCTCACCAAGTGATGTGCCTCCTACTGAGATGGGAAGTGTTATCATGCCAGTTGATAATCTGCCTGATCTTGAAGTCAGAAATGAGATCTTTGCCATGGAGCAGTTAAATGACCCTACTCTGGTAAAAGCCAGGGAAAATTTAAAAATAATTGATGGTAAATCCGTAGACCCTGATAGTCCATTGTCATATCCTCACATGGCAGTATGCCAGGATTTTTTGTATCAGGTTACTAAGAAAGGGGAAGATGTTGTGGAACAATTTATAGTTCCAAGGGCATATAGAAGAACCGTGTTAGAACTGGCTCATGGTCTCATAACTGCAGGTCACCTAGGGGTATAAAAACCACTGAGCAAATTTTACAGAGGTTTTTCTGGCCTGGGGTCCATAAAGAGGTTTCTGACTATTGTGCATCCTGCCCTGAATGTCAATATCATGCTCCAAGACCGCATTTTAAAAGTCCACTTGTCCCATTATCCATTATTGAGGTTCCATTTGAAAGAATAGCTATGGATTTGGTTGGACTGTTAATGAAGTCTGCCCGGGGCCATCAATATATTCTGGTGATAATGGATTACGCTACCAGGTACCCGGAAGCAATACCATTGCGCAATGCGTCAACAAAGACCATTGCTAGAGAATTTGTTGATGTCTTTAGTAGGTTGGGAATACCTAAGGAAATCCTGACTAACCAAGGAACCCCATTTATGTCCAAAATCATGAAAGAGTTATGCCGCCTGTTTAAAATTGATCAGTTAAGAACTTCTGTGTATCACTCCCAAACCGATGGGTTAGTGGAGAGGTTTAACAAAATGTTAAAACACATGCTAAGGAAAGTAGTGTACAAAGATGGTAGAGATTGGGATTACTTATTGCCTTATTTGTTGTTGGCCATAAGAGAGGTTCCCCAATCCTCCACCGGGTTTTCACCTTTCAATTTGTTGTACAGGAGACACCCAAGGGGATTACTAGACATTGCCAAAGAGACATGGGAGGGGCAGTCCAGTCTGTATAAAACTGTTATTGAGCATGTTTCCCAAATGCAGGAAAGAATTGCTGCTGTGGTGTCGATAGTGAGAGAGCACTTGGAACAGGCCCAACAGGCACAGCAGAGGGTGTACAACAACAATGCTCAGTTACGCATCTTTTCTCCTGGGGACAGAGTGTTGGTGTTGGTCCCCACAGTAGAAAATAAACTTTTGGCTAAGTGGCAAGGATCCTTTGAAATTTTAGAAAAAGTGGGGGAGGTTAATTATATAGTTTACCAGCCTGGGAAAAGAAAGCCAGAGCAGATATACCATGTAAATCTTATAAAACCTTGGAAGGATAGAGCAGCCCTGTCAGCCATCCCAGGCCCTCCAGTAAACCCAGGGCCCTTGGTTCCCGAAGTGTCAGTAGCTAAAACCCTCTCAGCAGTTCAACAGCAGGAAGTTAAGGAATTTCTTATCAGAAATAGGGTTTATTTTCAGATATACCAGGCAAATCCACAGTCATTAAACATGACATAATCACTGATCCAGGGGTTAAGATTAACCTAAAGCCCTATAGGTTACCAGAAGCCCAAAGAGAATCAGTATCTAAAGAAATGAAAAAAATGTTCGAATTGGGAGTAATTGAAGAATCACATAGTGAGTGGTCAAGTTCCATTGTGCTTATCCCAAAACCTGACGGGAGTCTGCGTTTCTGCAATGATTTCTGAAAATTGAACAGTGTGTCAAAATTCGATGCCTACCCAATGCCTAGGGTGGATGAACTAATTAAAAGACTAGGAACAGCCAGGTATTTGACCACTCTAGACCTACCCAAAGGGTATTGGCAAGTGCCGTTAACTGAGAATGGCAAAGAAAAGACAGCTTTTTCTGCACCAGAAGGGTTGTTCCAATACAAGATGTTGCCCTTTGGGTTAAATGGGGCACTGGTTACCGTTCAAAGGATGATGGACAGAATTCTAAGGCCCCATAGACAGTATGTTGCTGCTTATCTAGATGATGTGGTCATTCATAGTCATGCTTGGCAGTCTCACTTGCCCAGAGTACAAGCAGTGTTGGACTCCATCTATAAGGCAGGATTGACAGCCAACCAAAAAAAATGTTGCCTAGGGATGGAAGAAGTAAAGAATCTTGGATACACCATTGGCAGAGGTTTGATAAAGCCACAGATTAATAAAATTGAGGCAATACAAAACTGGCCACAACCCCTGAATAAGAAACAGGTGAGAGCCTTCTTATCAATTACTGGGTATTATAGGAGATTTATACCCAATTTTGCCACCATTGCAGTCCCACTGACTGACCTTACCAAAGGCAAACAGAAAGTCATGGTTAAATGGAGCCCTGAAGCAGAGAAGGCTTTTCAGGAGTTAAAAATTGCATTGTGTACCCAACCAGTTCTGATGACCCCTGATTTTGACAGGGAGTTTGTTGTACAAATGGATGAATCAGATGTAGGCATAGGAGTGATCCTGCCCCAGAGTAAAGAAGGTGAAGAACACCCTATTTGTTACTTAAGCAGGAAATTTAATGTGCATGAGAGAAACTATGCTACGGTCAAGAAAGAAGCATTGGCCATAAAGTGGGCATTAGAAACTCTCAGGTACTACTTGATGGGAAGGAAATTCAGGCTGATCACTGACCATTCCCCTTTGAAATGGATGTCATAGAACAAAGAGAGCAATGGGAGAATAGCAAGGTGGTTTTTGGCATTGCAAAACTTTAAGTTTTCAGTTGAACACGGGCCAGGAAGCCAGCTGGCCAATGCAGATGCTTTGTTGCGCGTTTATTGTTTGGGGGTTGCAGTTGTTCCACCCCACAGGTCAAAACAAAGGGGGGGCATATGTGATAGAAGCACTGGAGAAGTCTGGGATGGCATATATGTGTGTCGCAGATTCCTTTCATATGTGTTTTAAAAAAAACCAGGAAAAGTCTGTAATGCCAAACAGACCAGAAGTGTTGTCTTTTGGTAAAAGCCAGATAATGGGTCCTGGGGGTGTGGATGTGAGATGAGAGGGAGGGCTCCATTCACAGGCCATTCCAGGTGTTGGGCCTTTCAGCCTGAGAGCAGGCTGATTTGTAGTTGCACCTGGAAGTGGCTCAGATAAGCTGTGTTAGGTTTTGGTTCAGTGTCTCACATATGCTGGGGAGGGAGAACAGACACTGAGGTTTGTTGAGAGTCACTGTGATATTTGAAAGAGCTGTGTTTGTGTTTGTGGTAAGGCAGTAGTCCCTGCCACTTGTAGAGAGGGAATAACCTGTCTAGTTAGTACCCAGACGGGTTAGGATTTATTTTTGTTTTGTTTATTTTGTTGTTCATATTGCACAATAAAACTGGTTCCGACCAGCTTTCACGAAAACCCTGGACTGGTGTGGTGTTCACTGGCTGCTTTGTGTAAGGAGGTGTCCATCTACCCAAGGAGAGGGACCCCCTACCCTGACTATATCACAATATATATATATATATATATATATATATAAACAGTAGTGCAAGTGGCGCACAAAGCTCAAAAAACTGTGTAAATGAAAAAACAATAACAACAATATTAAGTGCTAAATTGTTCAAGGGGATGATCTATCACCAATGTGATGCTGAATTTTGTGGTGAAGAAAAGCACCTTCAGTGTGCAAAAAAGTATATATGATACCAAGTTATTTAGTGAAGAAAATGTCTATTCAAAATGTTCCAACGGGATCCGGGTTGTCCCTGTTGCAAACTTCCTCATTATCTTCATACGATATTTCCTCAGAGTATATCCCAAAGGAAACAAATGTATAAACAAAAGAAACATATAGTGTAATACTGATAATTAACCACTTGCCTGGCATGGTCATATCACATACGACCACACCAGGCTGGGCTTTCCCTGACATGGTCGTATCTGATGTGATCAGTCAGAAGTGTCCACTATGTGGCTGCAGGAAGCTAATCTTCCCACAGCCGCCTATGTCAGAGGGACCTGCTGGTCCCCCTGCTTCTTCAGATTCCCCGACAGTGTGTCCTGATCACTGCTGGCCACAGTGATCAGACACCCAGCGGGACCCCCTCCCGGCAGCCTATCTTCAATAAAAGCAAGCAGCAGCTGCAGCTCCTGATAGCCACAGCTACTGCTGGCGTAAACCCCCTGGCTCAGCTTCATGTACCTGACAGCCGGACCACCACCTCCATCTGCTGTGTCCCCGGCCGCTCCCACCACTCCAATCCCAGCGCAGCTGCCTGGCTTCATACAAGCAGAGAAACAGCAGCCGCGCTATGTCCCCGGCTGTGTCCCTACCCTTTCCTTCCTGGGGCAATATACAATTACTGACTGAGGAGCAGCAGCCACGCCGGGATGGAAGGGGTGGGATCGGCCGGGGACATAGCACAGTTGGGGACATAGCGCGGCTGCTGCTTCTCTACTTGTATGAAGCCAAGAAGCCACTCCGGGATGAAAGGGGTGGGAGCGGCCAGGGAAAGAGCGTGGCTGCTGCCCCTCTATTTACTTGGATGCCACACCGGGATGGAAGGGGTGGGAGCAGCTGGGGACATAGCGCGGCTGCTGCTTCTTTACTTGTATTAAGCCAGGCAGCCGCTCCGGGATGGAAGGGGTGGAAGTGGTCAGGGAGACAGCGCAGCTGCTGCCACTCTATTTACTTGGATGCCGCACTGGGAAGGAAGGGTGGGAGTGGCCAGGGGCATAGCGCGGCTGGTGCTTCTCCAACTTGATACAAGTACTGTACAGAAGTAGCAGCCGTGCTCTGTCCCTGGCTGCTCCCACCCCTTCCATCCCAGCTTGGCTGCTGCTTCTCTATTTGTTCCCCTGCACGGCTGACAGTGTTTCGTCCTCGGACCCCCCTTTCCGGCTACTACTCCGCCCCTGTCTGTACCCCATGTCCTGATCACTGCTGATAACAGTGATTGGACATTGTATTTTGTATAAAAAAATATATAAAAAACACACGCATATTTTATATATATATATACAGTCAGGTGCATAAATATAGGGACATTGACAGAATTTTCATATTTTGGCCTCTATTCACCACCACAATGGCTTTGAAATGAAACAATCAAGATGTGCTTTAACTGCAGACTTTCAGATTTAATTTGAGGGTAATTACATCCAAATCAGGTGAACGGTGTAGGAATTACAACAGTTTCTATATGTGCCTCCCACTTTTTAAGGGGCCAAAAGTATTGGGACTATCAACTCAAAAGCTATTTCATGGACAGGTCTGGACTATTCCCTCATTATTTCATTATCAATTAAGCAGGTACAAGGTCTGGAGTTGATTCTAGGTGTGACATTTGCATTTGGAATCAGTTGCTATCGACTCTCAATATGAGATCCAAAGAGCTGTCACTATTAGAGAAGCAAGCCATCATTAGGCTGAAAAATCAAAACAAACCCATCAGAGAGATAGCAAAAACATTAGGTGTGGCCAAATCAACTGTTTGGAACATTCTTAGAAAGAAACAATGCACCGGAGAGCTCAGCAACACCAAAAGACCCGGAAGACCACGAAAAACCCCTTCACAACAGTTGGCCAAATCAAGAACACTCTCCAGGAGGTAGGTGTATATGTGTCAAAGTCAACACTCAAGAGAAAACTTCACAAGAGTTAATATAGAGGGTTCACCACAAGATATAAACCATTGGTGAGCCACAAAAACAGGAAGACCAGATTAGAGTTTGCCAAACAACATCTAAAAAAGCCATTACAGTTCTGGAACAACATCCTATGGACAGATGAGACAAAGATCAACTTGTACCAGAGTGATGGGAAGAGACGAGTATGGAGAAGGAAAGGAACTGCTCATGATCCAAAACATACCACCTCATCAGTGAAGCATGGTGGTGGTAGTGTCATGGCGTGGGCATGTATGGCTGCCAATGGAACTGGTTCCCTTGTATTTATTGATGATGTGACTGCTGACATAAGCAGCAGAATGAATTGTGAAGTGTTTCGGGCAATAATATATGCTCATATTCAGTCAAATGCTTCAGAACGCATTGGACGGCGCTTCACAGTGCAGATGGACAATGACCCGAAGCATACTGCCAAAGCAACCAAAGAGTTTTTTAAGGCTAAAAAGTGGAATGTTATGCAATGGCCAAGTCAATCCCCTGACCTGAATCCGATTGAGCATGCATTTCACTTGATGAAGACAAAACTGAAGGGAAAATGCCCCAAGAACAAGCAGGAACTGAAGACATTTGCAGTAGAGGCCTGGCAGAGCATCACCAGGGATGAAACCCAGCGTCTGGTGATGTCTATGCATTCCAGACTTCAGGCTGTAATTGCCTGCAAAGGATTTGCATCAAAGTATTAAAAAGTGAAAGTTAGATTTAGGATTGTTTAGTTTGTCCCATTACTTTTGGCCCCATAAAAAGTGGGAGGCACATATAGAAACCGTTGTAATTCCTACACCGTTCACCTGATTTGGATGTCCCAATATTTATGCACCTGACTGTATAAGTATATATACATATATATATATATATATATATATATATATATATATATATATGTGTGTATATATATATATATATATATATGTGTGTGTATATATATATATATATATATATGTGTATGTATATATATATATATATATATATATATATATATACAGGTTGAGTCTCCCATATCCAAAATGCTTGGGACCAAGGGTATTTTGGATATCGGAATATTCCGTATTTTAAATATTTGCATAACATATTGAAATGTCTTAGGAATAGGGCCCAAATCTAAACACAGAAGCTTTTATGGTTCATATACACCTTATACACACAACCTGAAGGTAATTTTATACGTTTGCAGTCATTTTATGGTTCAAACTAAGTTTGTGTACATACATGAAATTTATTTATGTTTCATACACACCTTTTACACACAGCCTATAGGTCATTGTATACTTTATTTCTAATTATTTTGTGCATTAAACAAAGTTTGTGTACATTAAACCATCACTATCTCAGTCATGCTAAAAATATTCCGTACTTCGGAATATTCCGTATTTCGGAATATTTGGATATGGGAGACTCAACATGTATATATATATATATATATATATATATATATGTATATATATATATGTGTGTGTGTATATATACATATATGTGTGTACATATACAGGTAGAGAATTTCCCATATCCTAAATGCTCAGAACCAGGAGCATGTCGGATATGGAATTTTTTCAGCATTTAGAATACCTGTGGGTACGGCTGCGTGGGTAGGGGGCCGATGCCCGACTTGCATTGTGGGGGTTCAGCGGCATTCATGGCAGGGTGCGGGGGTCCAGTGTTGTTCACAAGGGGGTACAAGGGGGTTCGGCAGTGGTGTGGGAGGGTCCAGTGGCGTCCATAGCTGTCAATGGCCATCATTACAGTATATCATAAAAATTGCTACTTTTATGGTATAAGGTGTTTAAAAAATTAATTTTTCTATAAAATTGTGTTGGATAGATTTTAAAAGAACGTTCTTGACCTAATTCAGTCATAAAAAAAACGTCAATTTTAGAGTGGTTTTTGGAAAAAAAATTGTCAGTTAAGTGGTTAAGTGTAAGTCCTCACAGACAGAAAACGTGTAACCAATCTATTTGTGAGCAGCACTCCAATCGTGCTCAAGAATATAAAGCTCCAGCACCTTAGATATAAATGCCTTGTACCAAATATAAGAGGTTAAGTGCAGATAAAAGACATCCGCCTCTGATCCCGTTCAGTCCAGAGACTGTTCATATGGAATATGGGAACACAGAAAACAAAACCTCTAATCGCGTAGTATGTTTAAAAAGACATACATTTAAATTAAAAATAAAACAAAGACTTGCACAATATGCAAATAAAAAGTCAGCTTATCTGTCCAGTAGTTTTGGGGGTGACCACAGAAGGTCCAAGTACAGCACAACGCGTTTCGTCCCTCTTTGATGTTTTTGGGGACTTCCTAAGGAGCAGGACAGCACTATATGTTTCTTTTGTTTATACATTGGTTTCCTTTGGGATATACTCTGAGGAGACATCATATGAAGATACAGCAGAAGTTTGCAACAGGGACAACATGGATCCCCTTGGAACATTTTGAATAGACATTTTCTTCACTAAATAACTTGGTATTATATATACTTTTTTGCACACTGAAGGTGCTTTTCTTCACCACAAATTCAGTATATATATATATATATATATATATATATATATACATATAAAAAAACAGAAAACCCAGCACTCACCATGTTTAAACACTCACAATGATGTATAAATAAGTAAATAAATAATGGGGATTTAGTTCATGGATTGATCAATGCATTTAAGCCCGCAGCCCACATCACGGGACCCCACTTTCTGCAGGTCCTATACTATCCGTCACACTGATGGAAACCTGTTAGCTGCTATCACATAGTTTAGACTGAAAAAATGTTACCTGGTTTAAAGCTCACCTGCCAGCTAATGGCTTTTAAAGGTAAGGCAGTCACCTGACATAGCTTCTATCACACTTCCAAAAAGGCAGCTGACACAGGTTAATATAAACGAGTTTGCACATGGGGTGCATGAGAAAGCTATGATCACAAAAGGTTAATAAAAATTAACCGCATAAACAAAGTCAGAAATCCACTGCACTCGCCACTCCTAGATTTGGGGTGCAGACCTGCACTCGCCATTCCCAGGACTGGGGTGCAAGTGGCCTGTGACCACATTGCTTAAATAAATAAAAACAGAAAACCCAGCACTCACCGTGTTTAAACACTCACAATGATGTATAAATAAATAAATAATGGGGATTTAGTTCATGGATTGATCAATGCATTTAAGCCCGCAGCCCACATCACGGGACCCCACTTTCTGCAGGTCCTATACTATCCGTCACACTGATGGAAACCTCATAGCAGCTAACAGGTTTGACGCACACTGCTCTGGACACTATGTTAAAATTAATGCAATGGCAGTGCGGTGACGGCCTCGGGCAAATCCCGAATGGGGGCAGGTCCAGACATGTCCATGCATGTCAGCGCGCATGAGCGGCCTTGTTGCAAGCGTTGTATACAGATTTATCAGACCATTCACCAAACTTTTTAGACAGACCTTGTATATATATATATATATATATATATATGTATATATATCCTAATTAGGGATGTGCAGGCTCGGATAGGTTCGAGTTTGCACGTTGAGTTCGGATTTTTCCCTCCAAAAAAACGGAACTCAGAAAGAGGCAAAACGTCATCTTACATGGACGAACATCATCATTCCTGGACTTTTGCGAGAGGAGTCAGGTACTATATGGGCACATATGGGCACATAGCATCATAGGGGTCAGGTACTATATGGGTGCACACCTTGTCAGGAAGGTGTCAGGGCCAGGCGTTACAAGGATGCACAGGTTGACAGTCAGTACAGTGGGGACAGCTCATTCCCCATATCTGACCCCAGATTCTCCCTCCCTCACTACCCAGAATGGTGTAAAGTAAACTATAAAAAAATTATTAATTCTAGAAATATAAATATGTATATATATCTAAAAATATAAAATGTCCTTGGGTTTGAACCATGGACCCTTGCATCAAGTTACCTGCACTGTAACCACTAGCCTATCACACTAGCTGTTATTTCTATACTAAAAATTTGAAAAGGCTCTCCATTGCCTGCAACAGGTGCCATCTGAAGGGGAGGTGGGTGAGAATGGGGCACATAGAGAGGCCAGGAGGAGTCGTTTGATGCTTGTGGAAAGGGGAGTAGGAGTAGTCCGTAGATGTAGCGCTGCTTTTACTGGTGGGGTTGGGAATCGAGGCTTAGTGGCATTTGTACTGGGAGAAGTCGGGGGAGTGTGATCACGGGGGGTGGGGGAGTGATCGCGGGTGGCCGGGTAGGGGAGACTGCGGAAGGCACTCGCTTGCATATACCTCTGAGGCTGCATGTTGCCGGCTCCTGCCAGACCTGACACATGTCTGGCGCTGATTACAGTGGACCCGCTACTGCTGGCACGCACTGGGGACACAGTACCTGATGCTGATGACAGGACCCGATTCTGCTAAAAGTGAGTGTGACAAAAGTAGGCTGACAATGCTGGCCAGTGCCCACCTACTTATTGTTCAGTTGAATGTAGGGGTGAGCGGGTTCGGATTTCTGAAATCCAAACCCCCCCCGAGCCCCCCCGATCCGAGTCCGATCCGAGTCAGGCTCGACTTTTCCCGCCTGACTCGGATCTGAAATCGAGGCAAAACGTCATCATCCCGCCTTCCGAGTCTCGCGGGTTTTGGATCCTATATAAGGTACCCGCGTCGGCGCCATTTTCTCATTCGGCTGTGGACAGTGAAGAGGGAGGGTGGGAGTTAGGGCTGTGTAGTGTAGTGTAGTGCTGCTGTTGTCCACTACTTCAAAGTCCATAGGCTGGCTGTGTTGTGCTGTGCTGCTGTTGTTAATAGGGGCTGTGCCCACTACTTCAAAGTCCATAGGGGCTGGCTGGACTGTGTTGTGCAGTTTGTTCTCCATAGGGGCTGTGTCCACTCCAAAGTCCTGTGCAGTGTCCCAGTCCTAAAGGGGTGCTGTAGTGTTGTCCAGGGGGTGCTCTGTCCATCAGGGGTGCTCCCCCCAAGTGCTAAAAAAATATATATTTTCTGTGTTTGTGAATTGTGTGCGCAGTAGCCGCACGTGCATCAACAAAGTAGTGCCAAGCGTGCGCCTGTGTCATAAGTAAAGGGCCGGCTGGCTTGACCGTTAAAGGGTGCTGTAACCCCCAAAGTACACTCCAGTCCAAACCAAATCTAGGGCCCAATTCTAAACACAGAAGCTTTTATGGTTCATATACACCTTATACACACAACCTGAAGGTAATTTTATACGTTTGCAGTCATTTTATGGTTCAAACTAAGTTCGTGTACATACATGAAATTTATTTATGTTTCATACACACCTTTTACACACAGCCTATAGGTCATTGTATACTTTATTTCTAATTATTTTGTGCATTAAACAAAGTTTGTGTACATTAAACCATCACTATCTCAGTCATGCTAAAAATATTCCGTACTTCGGAATATTCCGTATTTCGGAATATTTGGATATGGGAGACTCAACATGTATATATATATATATATATATATATATATATATATGTATATATATATATGTGTGTGTGTATATATACATATATGTGTGTACATATACAGGTAGAGAATTTCCCATATCCTAAATGCTCAGAACCAGGAGCATGTCGGATATGGAATTTTTTCAGCATTTAGAATACCTGTGGGTACGGCTGCGTGGGTAGGGGGCCGATGCCCGACTTGCATTGTGGGGGTTCAGCGGCATTCATGGCAGGGTGCGGGGGTCCAGTGTTGTTCACAAGGGGGTACAAGGGGGTTCGGCAGTGGTGTGGGAGGGTCCAGTGGCGTCCATAGCTGTCAATGGCCATCATTACAGTATATCATAAAAATTGCTACTTTTATGGTATAAGGTGTTTAAAAAATTAATTTTTCTATAAAATTGTGTTGGATAGATTTTAAAAGAACGTTCTTGACCTAATTCAGTCATAAAAAAAACGTCAATTTTAGAGTGGTTTTTGGAAAAAAAATTGTCAGTTAAGTGGTTAAGTGTAAGTCCTCACAGACAGAAAACGTGTAACCCAATCTATTTGTGAGCAGCACTCCAATCGTGCTCAAGAATATAAAGCTCCAGCACCTTAGATATAAATGCCTTGTACCAAATATAAGAGGTTAAGTGCAGATAAAAGACATCCGCCTCTGATCCCGTTCAGTCCAGAGACTGTTCATATGGAATATGGGAACACAGAAAACAAAACCTCTAATCGCGTAGTATGTTTAAAAAGACATACATTTAAATTAAAAATAAAACAAAGACTTGCACAATATGCAAATAAAAAGTCAGCTTATCTGTCCAGTAGTTTTGGGGGTGACCACAGAAGGTCCAAGTACAGCACAACGCGTTTCGTCCCTCTTTGATGTTTTTGGGGACTTCCTAAGGAGCAGGACAGCACTATATGTTTCTTTTGTTTATACATTGGTTTCCTTTGGGATATACTCTGAGGAGACATCATATGAAGATACAGCAGAAGTTTGCAACAGGGACAACATGGATCCCCTTGGAACATTTTGAATAGACATTTTCTTCACTAAATAACTTGGTATTATATATACTTTTTTGCACACTGAAGGTGCTTTTCTTCACCACAAATTCAGTATATATATATATATATATATATATATATATATATATATACATATAAAAAAACAGAAAACCCAGCACTCACCATGTTTAAACACTCACAATGATGTATAAATAAGTAAATAAATAATGGGGATTTAGTTCATGGATTGATCAATGCATTTAAGCCCGCAGCCCACATCACGGGACCCCACTTTCTGCAGGTCCTATACTATCCGTCACACTGATGGAAACCTGTTAGCTGCTATCACATAGTTTAGACTGAAAAAATGTTACCTGGTTTAAAGCTCACCTGCCAGCTAATGGCTTTTAAAGGTAAGGCAGTCACCTGACATAGCTTCTATCACACTTCCAAAAAGGCAGCTGACACAGGTTAATATAAACGAGTTTGCACATGGGGTGCATGAGAAAGCTATGATCACAAAAGGTTAATAAAAATGAACCGCATAAACAAAGTCAGAAATCCACTGCACTCGCCACTCCTAGATTTGGGGTGCAGACCTGCACTCGCCATTCCCAGGACTGGGGTGCAAGTGGCCTGTGACCACATTGCTTAAATAAATAAAAACAGAAAACCCAGCACTCACCGTGTTTAAACACTCACAATGATGTATAAATAAATAAATAATGGGGATTTAGTTCATGGATTGATCAATGCATTTAAGCCCGCAGCCCACATCACGGGACCCCACTTTCTGCAGGTCCTATACTATCCGTCACACTGATGGAAACCTCATAGCAGCTAACAGGTTTGACGCACACTGCTCTGGACACTATGTTAAAATTAATGCAATGGCAGTGCGGTGACGGCCTCGGGCAAATCCCGAATGGGGGCAGGTCCAGACATGTCCATGCATGTCAGCGCGCATGAGCGGCCTTGTTGCAAGCGTTGTATACAGATTTATCAGACCATTCACCAAACTTTTTAGACAGACCTTGTATATATATATATATATATATATATATATATCCTAATTAGGGATGTGCAGGCTCGGATAGGTTCGAGTTTGCACGTTGAGTTCGGATTTTTCCCTCCAAAAAAACGGAACTCAGAAAGAGGCAAAACGTCATCTTACATGGACGAACATCATCATTCCTGGACTTTTGCGAGAGGAGTCAGGTACTATATGGGCACATATGGGCACATAGCATCATAGGGGTCAGGTACTATATGGGTGCACACCTTGTCAGGAAGGTGTCAGGGCCAGGCGTTACAAGGATGCACAGGTTGACAGTCAGTACAGTGGGGACAGCTCATTCCCCATATCTGACCCCAGATTCTCCCTCCCTCACTACCCAGAATGGTGTAAAGTAAACTATAAAAAAATTATTAATTCTAGAAATATAAATATGTATATATATCTAAAAATATAAAATGTCCTTGGGTTTGAACCATGGACCCTTGCATCAAGTTACCTGCACTGTAACCACTAGCCTATCACACTAGCTGTTATTTCTATACTAAAAATTTGAAAAGGCTCTCCATTGCCTGCAACAGGTGCCATCTGAAGGGGAGGTGGGTGAGAATGGGGCACATAGAGAGGCCAGGAGGAGTCGTTTGATGCTTGTGGAAAGGGGAGTAGGAGTAGTCCGTAGATGTAGCGCTGCTTTTACTGGTGGGGTTGGGAATCGAGGCTTAGTGGCATTTGTACTGGGAGAAGTCGGGGGAGTGTGATCACGGGGGGTGGGGGAGTGATCGCGGGTGGCCGGGTAGGGGAGACTGCGGAAGGCACTCGCTTGCATATACCTCTGAGGCTGCATGTTGCCGGCTCCTGCCAGACCTGACACATGTCTGGCGCTGATTACAGTGGACCCGCTACTGCTGGCACGCACTGGGGACACAGTACCTGATGCTGATGACAGGACCCGCTTCTGCTAAAAGTGAGTGTGACAAAAGTAGGCTGACAATGCTGGCCAGTGCCCACCTACTTATTGTTCAGTTGAATGTAGGGGTGAGCGGGTTCGGATTTCTGAAATCCAAACCCCCCCGAGCCCCCCCGATCCGAGTCCGATCCGAGTCAGGCTCGACTTTTCCCGCCTGACTCGGATCTGAAATCGAGGCAAAACGTCATCATCCCGCCTTCCGAGTCTCGCGGGTTTTGGATCCTATATAAGGTACCCGCGTCGGCGCCATTTTCTCATTCGGCTGTGGACAGTGAAGAGGGAGGGTGGGAGTTAGGGCTGTGTAGTGTAGTGTAGTGCTGCTGTTGTCCACTACTTCAAAGTCCATAGGCTGGCTGTGTTGTGCTGTGCTGCTGTTGTTAATAGGGGCTGTGCCCACTACTTCAAAGTCCATAGGGGCTGGCTGGACTGTGTTGTGCAGTCTGTTCTCCATAGGGGCTGTGTCCACTCCAAAGTCCTGTGCAGTGTCCCAGTCCTAAAGGGGTGCTGTAGTGTTGTCCAGGGGGTGCTCTGTCCATCAGGGGTGCTCCCCCCAAGTGCTAAAAAAATATATATTTTCTGTGTTTGTGAATTGTGTGCGCAGTAGCCGCACGTGCATCAACAAAGTAGTGCCAAGCGTTCGCCTGTGTCATAAGTAAAGGGCCGGCTGGCTTGACCGTTAAAGGGTGCTGTAACCCCCAAAGTACACTCCAGTCCAAACCAAATCTAGGGCCCAATTCTAAACACAGAAGCTTTTATGGTTCATATACACCTTATACACACAACCTGAAGGTAATTTTATACGTTTGCAGTCATTTTATGGTTCAAACTAAGTTTGTGTACATACATGAAATTTATTTATGTTTCATACACACCTTTTACACACAGCCTATAGGTCATTGTATACTTTATTTCTAATTATTTTGTGCATTAAACAAAGTTTGTGTACATTAAACCATCACTATCTCAGTCATGCTAAAAATATTCCGTACTTCGGAATATTCCGTATTTCGGAATATTTGGATATGGGAGACTCAACATGTATATATATATATATATATATATATATATATATATATGTATATATATATATGTGTGTGTATATATACATATATGTGTGTACATATACAGGTAGAGAATTTCCCATATCCTAAATGCTCAGAACCAGGAGCATGTCGGATATGGAATTTTTTCAGCATTTAGAATACCTGTGGGTACGGCTGCGTGGGTAGGGGGCCGATGCCCGACTTGCATTGTGGGGGTTCAGCGGCATTCATGGCAGGGTGCGGGGGTCCAGTGTTGTTCACAAGGGGGTACAAGGGGGTTCGGCAGTGGTGTGGGAGGGTCCAGTGGCGTCCATAGCTGTCAATGGCCATCATTACAGTATATCATAAAAATTGCTACTTTTATGGTATAAGGTGTTTAAAAAATTAATTTTTCTATAAAATTGTGTTGGATAGATTTTAAAAGAACGTTCTTGACCTAATTCAGTCATAAAAAAAACGTCAATTTTAGAGTGGTTTTTGGAAAAAAAATTGTCAGTTAAGTGGTTAAGTGTAAGTCCTCACAGACAGAAAACGTGTAACCAATCTATTTGTGAGCAGCACTCCAATCGTGCTCAAGAATATAAAGCTCCAGCACCTTAGATATAAATGCCTTGTACCAAATATAAGAGGTTAAGTGCAGATAAAAGACATCCGCCTCTGATCCCGTTCAGTCCAGAGACTGTTCATATGGAATATGGGAACACAGAAAACAAAACCTCTAATCGCGTAGTATGTTTAAAAAGACATACATTTAAATTAAAAATAAAACAAAGACTTGCACAATATGCAAATAAAAAGTCAGCTTATCTGTCCAGTAGTTTTGGGGGTGACCACAGAAGGTCCAAGTACAGCACAACGCGTTTCGTCCCTCTTTGATGTTTTTGGGGACTTCCTAAGGAGCAGGACAGCACTATATGTTTCTTTTGTTTATACATTGGTTTCCTTTGGGATATACTCTGAGGAGACATCATATGAAGATACAGCAGAAGTTTGCAACAGGGACAACATGGATCCCCTTGGAACATTTTGAATAGACATTTTCTTCACTAAATAACTTGGTATTATATATACTTTTTTGCACACTGAAGGTGCTTTTCTTCACCACAAATTCAGTATATATATATATATATATATATATATATATACATATAAAAAAACAGAAAACCCAGCACTCACCATGTTTAAACACTCACAATGATGTATAAATAAGTAAATAAATAATGGGGATTTAGTTCATGGATTGATCAATGCATTTAAGCCTGCAGCCCACATCACGGGACCCCACTTTCTGCAGGTCCTATACTATCCGTCACACTGATGGAAACCTGTTAGCTGCTATCACATAGTTTAGACTGAAAAAATGTTACCTGGTTTAAAGCTCACCTGCCAGCTAATGGCTTTTAAAGGTAAGGCAGTCACCTGACATAGCTTCTATCACACTTCCAAAAAGGCAGCTGACACAGGTTAATATAAACGAGTTTGCACATGGGGTGCATGAGAAAGCTATGATCACAAAAGGTTAATAAAAATGAACCGCATAAACAAAGTCAGAAATCCACTGCACTCGCCACTCCTAGATTTGGGGTGCAGACCTGCACTCGCCATTCCCAGGACTGGGGTGCAAGTGGCCTGTGACCACATTGCTTAAATAAATAAAAACAGAAAACCCAGCACTCACCGTGTTTAAACACTCACAATGATGTATAAATAAATAAATAATGGGGATTTAGTTCATGGATTGATCAATGCATTTAAGCCCGCAGCCCCCATCACGGGACCCCACTTTCTGCAGGTCCTATACTATCCGTCACACTGATGGAAACCTCATAGCAGCTAACAGGTTTGACGCACACTGCTCTGGACACTATGTTAAAATTAATGCAATGGCAGTGCGGTGACGGCCTCGGGCAAATCCCGAATGGGGGCAGGTCCAGACATGTCCATGCATGTCAGCGCGCATGAGCGGCCTTGTTGCAAGCGTTGTATACAGATTTATCAGACCATTCACCAAACTTTTTAGACAGACCTTGTATATATATATATGTATATATATTAGGGGTGAGCGGGTTCGGATTTCTGAAATCCGAACCCCCCCGAGCCCCCCCGATCCGAGTCCGATCCGAGTCAGGCTCGACTTTTCCCGCCTGACTCGGATCTGAAATCGAGGCAAAACGTCATCTTCCCGCCTTCCGAGTCTCGCGGGTTTTGGATCCTATATAAGGTACACACGTCGGCGCCATTTTCTCACTCGGCTGTGGACAGTGAAGAGGGAGGGTGGGAGTTAGGGCTGTGTAGTGTAGTGTAGTGTAGTGCTGCTGTTGTCCACTACTTCAAAGTCCATAGGGGCTGGCTGTGTTGTGCTGTGCTGCTGTTGTTAATAGGGGCTGTGTCCACTACTTCAAAGTCCATAGGGGCTGGCTGGACTGTGTTGTGCAGTCAGTTCTCCATAGGGGCTGTGTCCACTCCAAAGTCCTGTGCAGTGTCCCAGTCCTAAAGGAGTGCTGTAGTGTTGTCCAGGGGGTGCTCTGTCCATCAGGGGTGCTCCCCCCAAGTGCTAAAAAAATAATATATTTTCTGTGTTTGTGAATTGTGTGCGCAGTAGCCGCACGTGCATCAACAAAGTAGTGCCAAGCGTGCGCCTGTGTCATAAGTAAAGGGCCGGCTGGCTTGACCGTTAAGGGTGCTGTAACCCCCGAAAGTACACTCCAGTCCAAACCAAAAAAAAAATTATTTTCTGTGTTTGTGAATTGTGTGCGCAGTAGCCGCACGTGCATCAACAAAGTAGTGCCAAGCGTGCGCCTGTGTCATAAGTAAAGGGCCGGCTGGCTTGACCGTTAAGGGTGCTGTAACCCCCGAAAGTACACTCCAGTCCAAACCAAAAAAAAAATTATTTTCTGTGTTTGTGAATTGTGTGCGCAGTAGCCGCACGTGCATCAACAAAGTAGTGCCAAGCGTGCGCCTGTGTCATAAGTAAAGGGCCGGCTGGCTTGACCGTTAAGGGTGCTGTAACCCCCGAAAGTACACTCCAGTCCAAACCAAAAAAAATATTATTTTCTGTGTTTGTGAATTGTGTGCGCAGTAGTCGCACGTGCATCAACAAAGTAGTGCCAAGCGTGCGCCTGTGTCATAAGTAAAGGGCCGGCTGGCTTGACCGTTAAGGGTGCTGTAACCCCCGAAAGTACACTCCAGTCCAAACCAAAAAAAAAATTATTTTCTGTGTTTGTGAATTGTGTGCGCAGTAGCCGCACGTGCATCAACAAAGTAGTGCCAAGCGTGCGCCTGTGTCATAAGTAAAGGGCCGGCTGGCTTGACCGTTAAGGGTGCTGTAACCCCCGAAAGTACACTCCAGTCCAAACCAAAAAAAATATTATTTTCTGTGTTTGTGAATTGTGTGCGCAGTAGTCGCACGTGCATCAACAAAGTAGTGCCAAGCGTGCGCCTGTGTCATAAGTAAAGGGCCGGCTGGCTTGACCGTTAAAGGGTGCTGTAACCCCCAAGTACACTCCAGTCCAAACCAAAAAAAAAATTATTTTCTGTGTTTGTGAATTGTGTGCGCAGTAGCCGCACGTGCATCAACAAAGTAGTGCCAAGCGTGCGCCTGTGTCATAAGTAAAGGGCCGGCTGGCTTGACCGTTAAGGGTGCTGTAACCCCCGAAAGTACACTCCAGTCCAAACCAAAAAAAAAATTATTTTCTGTGTTTGTGAATTGTGTGCGCAGTAGCCGCACGTGCATCAACAAAGTAGTGCCAAGCGTGCGCCTGTGTCATAAGTAAAGGGCCGGCTGGCTTGACCGTTAAAGGGTGCTGTAACCCCCGAAAGTACACTCCAGTCCTAACCAAAAAAAAATTATTTTCTGTGTTTGTGAATTGTGTGCGCAGTAGCCGCACGTGCATCAACAAAGTAGTGCCAAGAGTGCGCCTGTGTCATAAGTAAAGGGCCGGCTGGCTTGACCGTTAAGGGTGCTGTAACCCCCGAAAGTACACTCCAGTCCAAACCAAAAAAAAAATTATTTTCTGTGTTTGTGAATTGTGTGCGCAGTAGCCGCACGTGCATCAACAAAGTAGTGCCAAGCGTGCGCCTGTGTCATAAGTAAAGGGCCGGCTGGCTTGACCGTTAAAGGGTGCTGTAACCCCCGAAAGTACACTCCAGTCCTAACCAAAAAAAAATTATTTTCTGTGTTTGTGAATTGTGTGCGCAGTAGCCGCACGTGCATCAACAAAGTAGTGCCAAGCGTGCGCCTGTGTCATAAGTAAAGGGCCGGCTGGCTTGACCGTTAAGGGTGCTGTAACCCCCGAAAGTACACTCCAGTCCAAACCAAAAAAAAAATTATTTTCTGTGTTTGTGAATTGTGTGCGCAGTAGCCGCACGTGCATCAACAAAGTAGTGCCAAGCGTGCGCCTGTGTCATAAGTAAAGGGCCGGCTGGCTTGACCGTTAAGGGTGCTGTAACCCCCGAAAGTACACTCCAGTCCAAACCAAAAAAAATATTATTTTCTGTGTTTGTGAATTGTGTGCGCAGTAGTCGCACGTGCATCAACAAAGTAGTGCCAAGCGTGCGCCTGTGTCATAAGTAAAGGGCCGGCTGGCTTGACCGTTAAAGGGTGCTGTAACCCCCAAGTACACTCCAGTCCAAACCAAAAAAAAAATTATTTTCTGTGTTTGTGAATTGTGTGCGCAGTAGCCGCACGTGCATCAACAAAGTAGTGCCAAGCGTGCGCCTGTGTCATAAGTAAAGGGCCGGCTGGCTTGACCGTTAAAGGGTGCTGTAACCCCCGAAAGTACACTCCAGGCCAAACCAAAAAAAAATTATTTTCTGTGTTTGTGAATTGTGTGCGCAGTAGCCGCACGTGCATCAACAAAGTAGTGCCAAGAGTGCGCCTGTGTCATAAGTAAAGGGCCGGCTGGCTTGACCGTTAAAGGGTGCTGTAACCCACAAAGTACACTCCAGTCCAAACCAAAAAAAAAATTATTTTCTGTGTTTAGCCGCACGTATATATCAAATCGATATAACATAAATGGAGGACCAAACTTTCTCCGATAAAAATAAAATAGAGAAAGATCAAGAACCACTTCCTCCTAGTGCTGAAGCTGCTGCCACTAGTCATGACATAGACGATAACATGCCATCAACGTCGTCTGCCAAGGCCGATGCCCAATGTCATAGTAGAGGGCACATACAATCCCAAATGGCAAAGTTCAGGAAAATGACCTTGAAAAAGACATTTAAATCAGCTGAAGAGAAACGTAAACTTGCCAATATGCCATTTACGACACGGAGTGGCAAGGAACGGCTAAGGTCGATCCCTAGTATGTTCATGACTAGTGGTTCAGCTTCACATGACGATGGAAGCCCTCCTCCCACTAAAAAAATCAAAAGAGTTAAGCTGGCAAAAGCACAGCGAAGAACTGTGCTTTCTAAGAAGATATCACAAATCCCCAAGGAGAGTCCAAGTGTGGTGGTGGTTGCGATGCCTGACCTTCCCAGCACTGGACGGGAAGAGGTGGCTCTTTCCACCATTTGCATGCCCCCTGCAAGTGCTGAAAGGAGCACCCACAGTCCACTT
This sequence comes from Taudactylus pleione, assembly GCA_031769625.1. Classification (NCBI taxonomy): domain Eukaryota; kingdom Metazoa; phylum Chordata; class Amphibia; order Anura; family Myobatrachidae; genus Taudactylus; species Taudactylus pleione. Next base: position 1,309,154 of record JAUIMM010000221.1, read on the forward strand.
GCTGATATGCAAATTGAAGATGTCACTGTTGAAGTACAACAGGATGAGGATACTGGTGTAGCTGGCGCTGAGGAGGAAGTTGGCGAGGAGGATTCTGATGGTGATGTGGTTTGTTTAAATCAGGCTCCGGGGGAGACAGTTGTTGTCCGTGGGATGAAAAAGCCCATCACGGTCATGCCTGGGCAGAAGACCAAACATTCCACCTCTTTGGTCTGGCAATATTTCTATCCAAATCCGGACAACAACTGTCTTGCCATATGTACCATATGTAAAGGTGAAATAAGTAGGGGTAGGGACGTCAACCACCTAGGAACATCCTCCCTTATACGGCACCTGCAGCGCGTTCATAAAAAGTTACTGTCAAGTTCAGAAACTTTGGCTAAGACCGTAAGCAGTCCAGGGACACCTAAATCCCGTTGTCCTGTTGTATCCAAGCGCCTGCAAACCACACCGTCAACTCCCTCCTCGTCAATTTCCTCCTTAGTCAGGATCGGAAGTAGTCCTGCAGGCCATGTCACTGGCATGACTGACTCTCCTATCCGGGATTCCTCTGGAGGATCCTGCATTGCTACGCCTACTGCTGCCGCTACTGCTGTTGCTGCTGCTGGGAGTCGTTCATCATCCCAGAGAGGAAGTAGGAACACCACTACTTTTACTAAACAATTGACCCTCCAACAGTCCTTAGCGAGGAGGATGAAGTACGACAGCAGTCATCCTGAAGCAAAACGTATAACTGAGGCCTTGACTGCTATGTTGGTGTTAGACGTGCGTCCGGTATCCGCCATTAGTGCAGTGGGATTTAGACAATTGATGGAGGTAGTGTGTCCCCGGTTCCAAATACCGTCTAGATTCCACTTCACTAGGCAGGCGATACCGAGACTGTACAGAAACGTCAGAAAAAGTGTCCTCAGTGTCCTGAAAAATGCCGTTGTACACAATGTCCACTTAACCACGGACATGTGGACAAGTGGAACAGGGCAGACTAAGGACTATATGACTGTGACAGCCCACTGGGTAGATGTATCACCTTACGCAGCAACAGCAGCAGCGTCACCAGTAGCAGCATCTCAGAAACGCCAGCTCGTTACAAGGCAGGCTACGCTGTGTATCACCGGTTTCAGTAAGAGGCACACCGCCGACAACCTCTTAGAGAAACTGAGGGAAATCATCGCCCAGTGGCTTACCCCACTTAGACTCTCCTGGGGATTTGTGATATCTGACAACGCCACCAATATTGTGCGGGCATTACATCTGGGCAAATTCCAGCACGTCCCATGTTTTGCTCACACAATAAACTTGGTGGTGCAGAATTTTCTGAAAAGCGACAGGGGCGTGCAGGAGACGCTTTGGGTGGCCCGAAAAATTTCTGGCCACTTTCGCCATTCAGCGACTGCGTGCCGAAGACTGGAGCGCCAGCAAACACTCTTGAACCTGCCCCGCCATCACCTGAAGCAAGAGGTTGTGACACGGTGGAACTCAACCCTCTATATGCTTCAGAGGATGGAGGAGCAGCAAAAGGCCATACAAGCCTATACATCCACCTATGACATAGGCAAAGGAGGGGGTATGCACCTGACTCAAGCGCAGTGGAGAATGATTTCCGTGTTGTGCAAGGTTCTCCAGCCCTTCGAACTTGCCACACGTGAAGTCAGTTCAGACACTGCCAGCTTGAGTCAGGTCATTCCCCTCATCAGGCTTTTGCAGAAGCAGCTGGAGAAAGTGAAGGAGGAGCTAAGACGGAGCGATTCCGCTCGGCATGTGGGACTTGTGGATGAAGCCCTTCATTCGCTTTGCCAGGATTCCAGGGTGGTCAATCTGTTGAAATCAGACCACTACATTTTGGCCACCGTGCTCGATCCTAGGTTTAAAGCCTATGTGGTGTCTCTCTTTCCGGCCGACACAAGCCTGCAGAGGTGCAAAGACCTGCTGGTGAACACACTGTCAGCTGAAGCGGAACGTGACACGTCAACAGCTCCTTCTTCATTTTCTCCTGCAACTGGGGCTGCCAGGAAAAAACTTAGGTATCCTAAGCAACCCGCTGGCGGTGATGCAGGACAGGCAGGACCAAGTTTGGACATCTGGTCCGGACTGAAGGACCTGGCAACAATTTCTGACATGTCTACTGTCACTGCATATGATACTGTCACCATTGACAGAATGGTGGAGGATTACATCGGTGACAGCATCCAAGTAGGCATGGCAGACAGTCCATACCTGTACTGGCAGGAAAAAGAGGCAATTTGGAGGCCCCTGTACAAACTGGCTCTATTTTACCTGAGTTGCCCCCCCTCCAGTGTGTACTCCGAAAGAGTGTTTAGTGCAGCCGGGAACCTTGTCAGCGAAAGGCGTAGGAGGTTGCTTCCACAGAATGTGGAGAAGATGATGTTCATCAAAATGAATTATCAGCTCTTCCAGGGAGACCAGCCTCCAGAAGGTACAGAGGGACCTGTGGTGGTGGATTCAAGTGGGGACGAGTTAATACTTTGTGAGGATGAGGATGTACACACTGAAGAGGGTGAGGAATCGGTGGATGAGGAGGATGAGGATGACATCTTGCCTCCATAGAGCCAGTTTGTGCAGGGACACATTAATTGCCAGCTTGTTTTGTGGGGGCCCAAACGAACCAATCATTTCAGCCACAGTTGTGTGGCAGACCCTGGCGCTGAAATGATTGGTTTGTTAAAGTGTGCATGTCCTGTTTATACAACATAAGGGTGGGTGGGAGGGCCCAAGGACAATTCCATCTTGCACCTCTTTTTTTTCTTTGCATTATGTACAGTTTGGGGCCTAGTTTTTCAAACTGCCATCCTGTCTGCCACTGCAGTTTCACGCCTAGATGGGTCACGTGTTTGTGCCGCCCACTCGTGTCGCTTAGCATAGTCATCCAGCTACCTCGGTGCAACGTTTTGGACATAAAAACACTATTGTGAGGTGTGAGGTGTTCAGAATAGACTGGAAATGAGTGGAAATTAAGGTTATTGAGGTTAATAATAGCATAGGAGCAGAAAAACCTACAAATTCTGTGATTTTAGCTGTTTTTATGCTTTTTTAAAAAAAAATACAGATCCAAAACACAAAACCCAGAACCCAAAACACGGAAGGGTGGTTTTGGCAAAACCAATCCAGATCCAAAACACGAAGAAAGATCCAGATCCAAAACCAAAACACAAAACACGAAAAGTGGCCGGTGCACACCCCTAATATATATATATATATATCCTAATTAGGGATGTGCAGGCTCGGATAGGTTCGAGTTTGCACGTTGAGTTCGGATTTTTCCCTCCAAAAAAACGGAACTCAGAAAGAGGCAAAACGTCATCTTACATGGACGAACATCATCATTCCTGGACTTTTGCGAGAGGAGTCAGGTACTATATGGGCACATATGGGCACATAGCATCATAGGGGTCAGGTACTATATGGGTGCACACCTTGTCAGGAAGGTGTCAGGGTCAGGCGTTACAAGGATGCACAGGTTGACAGTCAGTACAGTGGGGACAGCTCATTCCCCATATCTGACCCCAGATTCTCCCTCCCTCACTACCCAGAATGGTGTAAAGTAAACTATAAAAAAATTATTAATTCTAGAAATATAAATATGTATATATATCTAAAAATATAAAATGTCCTTGGGTTTGAACCATGGACCCTTGCATCAAGTTACCTGCACTGTAACCACTAGCCTATCACACTAGCTGTTATTTCTATACTAAAAATTTGAAAAGGCTCTCCATTGCCTGCAACAGGTGCCATCTGAAGGGGAGGTGGGTGAGAATGGGGCACATAGAGAGGCCAGGAGGAGTCGTTTGATGCTTGTGGAAAGGGGAGTAGGAGTAGTCCGTAGATGTAGCGCTGCTTTTACTGGTGGGGTTGGGAATCGAGGCTTAGTGGCATTTGTACTGGGAGAAGTCGGGGGAGTGTGATCACGGGGGGGTGGGGGAGTGATCGCGGGTGGCCGGGTAGGGGAGACTGCGGAAGGCACTCGCTTGCATATACCTCTGAGGCTGCATGTTGCCGGCTCCTGCCAGACCTGACACATGTCTGGCGCTGATTACAGTGGACCCGCTACTGCTGGCACGCACTGGGGACACAGTACCTGATGCTGATGACAGGACCCGCTTCTGCTAAAAGTGAGTGTGACAAAAGTAGGCTGACAATGCTGGCCAGTGCCCACCTACTTATTGTTCAGTTGAATGTAGGGGTGAGCGGGTTTGGATTTCTGAAATCCAAACCCCCCCGAGCCCCCCCGATCCGAGTCCGATCCGAGTCAGGCTCGACTTTTCCCGCCTGACTCGGATCTGAAATCGAGGCAAAACGTCATCATCCCGCCTTCCGAGTCTCGCGGGTTTTGGATCCTATATAAGGTACCCGCGTCGGCGCCATTTTCTCATTCGGCTGTGGACAGTGAAGAGGGAGGGTGGGAGTTAGGGCTGTGTAGTGTAGTGTAGTGCTGCTGTTGTCCACTACTTCAAAGTCCATAGGCTGGCTGTGTTGTGCTGTGCTGCTGTTGTTAATAGGGGCTGTGCCCACTACTTCAAAGTCCATAGGGGCTGGCTGGACTGTGTTGTGCAGTCTGTTCTCCATAGGGGCTGTGTCCACTCCAAAGTCCTGTGCAGTGTCCCAGTCCTAAAGGGGTGCTGTAGTGTTGTCCAGGGGGTGCTCTGTCCATCAGGGGTGCTCCCCCCAAGTGCTAAAAAAATATATATTTTCTGTGTTTGTGAATTGTGTGCGCAGTAGCCGCACGTGCATCAACAAAGTAGTGCCAAGCGTGCGCCTGTGTCATAAGTAAAGGGCCGGCTGGCTTGACCGTTAAAGGGTGCTGTAACCCCCAAAGTACACTCCAGTCCAAACCAAAAAAAACATTATTTTCTGTTTGTGAATTGTGTGCGCAGTAGCCGCACGTGCATCAACAAAGTAGTGCCAAGCGTGCGCCTGTGTCATAAGTAAAGGGCCGGCTGGCTTGACCGTTAAAGGGTGCTGTAACCCCCAAAGTACACTCCAGTTCAAACCAAAAAAATTATATTTTTTGTGTGTTTGTGAATTGTGTGCGCAGTAGCCGCACGTGCATCAACAAAGTAGTGCCAAGCGTGCGCCTGTGTCATAAGTAAAGGGCCGGCTGGCTTGACCGTTAAAGGGTGCTGTAACCCCCAAAGTACACTCCAGTCCAAACCAAAAAAAAAATTATTTCTGTGTTTGTGAATTGTGTGCGCAGTAGCCGCACGTGCATCAACAAAGTAGTGCCAAGCGTGCGCCTGTGTCATAAGTAAAGGGCCGGCTGGCTTGACCGTTAAGGGTGCTGTAACCCCTGAAAGTACACTCCAGTCCAAACTAAAAAAAAAATTATTTTCTGTGTTTGTGAATTGTGTGCGCAGTAGCCGCACGTGCATCAACAAAGTAGTGCCAAGCGTGCGCCTGTGTCATAAGTAAAAGGCCGGCTGGCTTGACCGTTAAGGGTGCTATAACCCCCGAAAGTACACTCTAGTCCAAACCAAAAAAAAAATTATTTTCTGTGTTTGTGAATTGTGTGCGCAGTAGCCGCACGTGCATCAACAAAGTAGTGCCAAGCGTGCGCCTGTGTCATAAGTAAAGGGCCGGCTGGCTTGACCGTTAAAGGGTGCTGTAACCCCCAAAGTACACTCCAGTCCAAACCAAACAAAAAATAATTTTCTGTGTTTGTGAATTGTGTGCGCAGTAGCCGCACGTGCATCAACAAAGGAGCAGCGCCAAGCGTGCGCCTGTTTCCCATAAGTAAAGAGCCGGCTGGCTCATTTCTTAAAGGCTGGTGTAACCCACAAAGTACACTACTCTCCAGCAAAAATAAAGAAATATTTTCTGTGTTTAGCCGCACGTATATATCAAATCGATATAACATAAATGGAGGACCAAACTTTCTCCGATAAAAATAAAATAGAGAAAGATCAAGAACCACTTCCTCCTAGTGCTGAAGCTGCTGCCACTAGTCATGACATAGACGATAACATGCCATCAACGTCGTCTGCCAAGGCCGTTGCCCAATGTCATAATAGAGGGCACATACAATTACAAATGACAAAGTTCAGGAAAATGACCTTGAAAAAAACATTTAAATCAGCTGAAGAGAAATGTTAACTTGCCAATATGCCATTTACGACACGGAGTGGCAAGGAACGGCTAAGGTCGATCCCTAGTATGTTCATGACTAGTGGTTCAGCTTCACATGAGGATGGAAGCCCTCCTCCCACTAAAAAAATCAAAAGAGTTAAGCTGGCAAAAGCACAGCGAAGAACTGTGCTTTCTAAGAAGATATCACAAATCCCCAAGGAGAGTCCAAGTGTGGTGGTGGTTGCGATGCCTGACCTTCCCAGCACTGGACGGGAAGAGGTGGCTCTTTCCACCATTTGCACGCCCCCTGCAAGTGCTGAAAGGAGCACCCACAGTCCACTTGCTGATATGCAAATTGAAGATGTCACTGTTGAAGTACAACAGGATGAGGATACTGGTGTAGCTGGCGCTGAGGAGGAAGTTGACGAGGAGGATTCTGATGGTGATGTGGTTTGTTTAAATCAGGCTCCGGGGGAGACAGTTGTTGTCCGTGGGATGAAAAAGCCCATCACGGTCATGCCTGGGCAGAAGACCAAACATTCCACCTCTTTGGTCTGGCAATATTTCTATCCAAATCCGGACAACAACTGTCTTGCCATATGTACCTTATGTAAAGGTGGAATAAGTAGGGGTAGGGACGTTAACCACCTAGGAACATCCTCCCTTATACGGCACCTGCAGCGCATTCATAATAAGTTACTGTCAAGTTCAGAAACTTTGGCTAAGACCGTAAGCAGTCCAGGGACACCTAAATCCCGTTGTCCTGTTGTATCCAAGCTCCTGCAAACCACACCGTCAACTCCCTCCTCGTCAATTTCCTCCTTAGTCAGGATCGGAAGTAGTCCTGCAGGCCATGTCACTGGCATGACTGACTCTCCTATCCCGGATTCCTCCGGAGGATCCTGCATTGCTACGCCTCCTGCTGCCGCTGCTGCTGTTGCTGCTACTGGGAGTCATTCATCATCCCAGAGAGGAAGTAGGAACACCACTACTTTTACTAAACAATTGACCCTCCAACAGTCCTTAGCGAGGAGGATGAAGTACGACATCAGTCATCCTGAAGCAAAACGTATAACTGAGGCCTTGACTGCTATGTTGGTGTTAGACGTGCATCCGGTATCCGCCATTAGTGCAGTGGGATTTAGACAATTGCTGGAGGTAGGGTGTTCCCGGTTCCAAATCTCGTCTAGATTCCACTTCACTAGGCAGGCGATACCGAGACTGTACAGAAACATCAGAAAAAGTGTCCTCAGTGTCCTGAAAAATGCCATTGTACCCAATGTCCACTTAACCACGGACATGTGGACAAGTGGAACAGGGCAGACTAAGGACTATATGACTGTGACAGCCCACTGGGTAGATGTATCACCTTACGCAGCAACAGCAGCAGCGTCACCAGTCGCAGCATCTCAGAAATGCCAGCTCGTTCCAAGGCAGGCTACGCTGTGTATCACCGGTTTCAGTAAGAGGCACACCGCCGACAACCTCTTAGAGAAACTGAGGGAAATCATCACCCAGTGGCTTACCCCACTTAGACTCTCCTGGGGATTTGTGATATCTGACAACGCCACCAATATTGTGCGGGCATTACATCTGGGCAAATTCCAGCACATCCCATGTTTTGCTCACACAATAAACTTGGTGGTGCAGAATTTTCTGAAAAGCGACAGGGGCGTGCAGGAGACGCTTTGGGTGGCCCGAAAAATTTCAGGCCACTTTTGCCATTCAGCGACTGCGTGCCGAAGACTGGAGCGCCAGCAAACACTCTTGAACCTGCCCCGCCATCACCTGAAGAAAGAGGTTGTGACGCGGTGGAACTCAACCCTCTATATGCTTCAGAGGATGGAGGAGCAGCAAAAGGCCATTCAAGCCTATACATCCACCTATGACATAGGCAAAGGAGGGGGTATGCACCTGACTCAAGTGCAGTGGAGAATGATTTCCGTGTTGTGCAAGGTTCTCCAGCCCTTCGAACTTGCCACACATGAAGTCAGTTCAGACACTGCCAGCTTGAGTCAGGTCATTCCCCTCATCAGGCTTTTGCAGAAGCAGCTGGAGAAAGTGAAGGAGGAGCTAAGATGGAGCAATTCCGCTCGGCATGTGGGACTTGTGGATGAAGCCCTTCATTCGCTTTGCCAGGATTCCAGGGTGGTCAATCTGTTGAAATCAGACCACTACATTTTGGCCACCGTGCTCGATCCTAGGTTTAAAGCCTATGTGGTGTCTCTCTTTCCGGCCGACACAAGCCTGCAGAGGTGCAAAGACCTGCTGGTGAACACACTGTCAGCTGAAGCGGAATGTGACCCATCAACAGCTCCTTCTTCATTTTCTCCCGCAACTGGGGCTGCCAGGAAAAAACTTAGGTATCCTAAGCAACCCGCTGGCAGTGATGCAGGGCAGGCAGGACCAAGTTTGGACATCTGGTCCGGACTGAAGGACCGGGCAACAATTTCTGACATGTCTACTGTCACTGCATATGATACTGTCACCATTGACAGAATGGTGGAGGATTACATCGGTGACAGCATCCTAGTAGGCATGTCAGACAGTCCATACCTGTACTGGCAGGAAAAAGAGGCAATTCGGAGGCCCCTGTACAAACTGACTCTATTTTACCTGAGTTGCCCCCCCTCCAGTGTGTACTCCGAAAGAGTGTTTAGTGCAGCCGGGAACCTTGTCAGCGAAAGGCGTAGGAGGTTGCTTCCACAGAATGTGGAGAAGATGATGTTCATCAAAATGAATTATCAGCTCTTCCAGGGAGACCAGCCTCCAGAACGTACAGAGGGACCTGTGGTGGTGGATTCAAGTGGGGACGAGTTAATACTTTGTGAGGATGAGGATGTACACACTGAATAGGGTGAGGAATCGGTGGATGAGGAGGATGAGGATGACATCTTGCCTCCGTAGAGCCAGTTTGTGCAGGGACACATTAATTGCCAGCTTGTTTTGTGGGGGCCCAAACGAACCAATCATTTCAGCCACAGTTGTGTGGCAGACCCTGGCGCTAAAATGATTGGTTTGTTAAAGTGTGCATGTCCTGTTTATACAACATAAGGGTGGGTGGGAGGGCCCAAGGACAATTCCATCTTGCACCTCTTTTTTTTCTTTGCATTATGTACAGTTTGGGGCCTAGTTTTTCAAACTGCCTTCCTGTCTGCCACTGCAGTATCACGCCTAGATGGGTCACGTGTTTGTGCCGCCCACTCGTGTCGCTTAGCATAGTCATCCAGCTACCTCGGTGCAACCTTTTGGACATAAAAACACTATTGTGAGGTGTGAGGTGTTCAGAATAGACTGGAAATGAGTGGAAATTAAGGTTATTGAGGTAAATAATAGCATAGGAGCAGAAAAACCTACAAATTCTGTGATTTTAGCTGTTTTTATGCTTTTTTTCAAAAAAATACAGATCCAAAACACAAAACCCAGAACCCAAAACACGGAAGGGTGGTTTTGGCAAAACCAATCCAGATCCAAAACACGAAGAAAGATCCAGATCCAAAACCAAAACACAAAACACGAAAAGTGGCCAGTGCACACCCCTAGTTGAATGCAAAGTTTCCCCTACACTAGAACGATTAGTTGGGGAGAATCAATCATGTAGTTTTTGGCCATTTCCCGGCGTGTGGGAGCTAACGGCTGACTAATGTTTGCTTCCACACACTAGACGATTAGTTGGCTTGTTTGAACGATATCATACTGGTGTGTGGCCACCTTTACACTTCATTTGAAAGAGACAGCCAGGCGTAAGCATAAATGCATATTTTAATTTTGCTAAAATAAATATTTTCTTTTTAATCTTTAAACAACATCCTCAGTGTCCTTCTCTATTGGCCTCTAATCTGATTGACCCACATTCTCTGATGGGTGTGATTTATGGAACTTCCTCCGCCAATACGTCCAACTCCTCTACAAATGCCCTTTCTCCTCCCTCTCTTGGAGTCATCTGTATTAGGTTCCTGTGAAACACACAAATCAGCTCCCAACTGTCATTTTTCAAACACAGCCTGTGACATGGCAGTTAGGAGCTGATCAGCTGGTACCTTACCTCTGTTCACTTTATCTCCTAACAAAGCTTAGTAAATAGACCCCTACTACTGTAAAGATTCCTGCACTATTGTACAGTATCCTGCAGATGCAGGATTGACAAAATCGTCAATCAAAATGGCTGCTAAGCAAACATTCCTATTAAATATGATTGTTAATATTTAGCCACATGTGCAAAAAGAAGAGTTGGCTGCACTATACAGTACTATGTAAATTTATGCCAAAAAATATTTTGTCAAAGATACACTAACATACATCCAAAAACATTTCATATACGGCACCAGTTACAAAGATTTGAGGTACTGGTGCAGCCTGTGATGGAATAGCTGCACCCTACCACCAGGCAGTTCAGGGCTGGAACAAAACAAACCGGAGAAGATTGCCCATCAAGCCTCCATCTGCTGTAGTGTCAGTGAGATCAAGAAGAGGTAGTGAATGTACATCCATACATCTTATTTTATCTCAAGCAAATACAAAATGTGCTGCCTACTGGATGATCCAGCTATGATCACAACACTACATATGTGTACATTGCTTATATTGCACAATGGCCAGAACACAGCTGTGTTTTCAGACGTTCATTTGATATAATCGGTGAAAACCTTAAGGCAAGTAATGTACTAAACTCATCTATATTCCAGTGCTGGGATCTTATATTCCCCTGTGAATTGTGCATCTCCAGGATTGTTATAAAATAAAATGAGTTAAGTGGGTGTAGAATGTAAAATGTTGAATATAAACCTCAATATAAAGCTGTAAGTACGCAAACAATCCATTTCTCATTTTCCTAGATTAATTCTGAACGGGGAAGAAAATTTAACAAAACGTAAAAAGAATGCACACAGTACTCAAGGAGCACATTCATCTTTCTATTTTACTTAACAGGGATTAGAAAGGTTCCATTTATTTAAGTCGGGTGCCCTGACCTCCTCAAGAGCTGAATATGATTTTGGAGCAAATGCTAATGTGTCAATCTAAAGTGTTTCCTTATTATCAACAGCACTCCTTGATTATGTAAATTGGCAATTCATGATTGGCAGTCACAAATGTGCCTGGTAGCAGCTTATAGATAATTAGAAAGAAATGTAGACACACATTCATGAAAACCCATTGTGATGGGTCCGCAATATAATGATTCCCTATTAATAGTTAATGGTGTATGTCAGGAAGGACGTGATGTGAAATGGCGTGTCCTTTTGCTTTAAAAAGAGAAATTCAAGTCTATTTTTTTTTTACTTTCTACTTTAGCTTGGTCAAGCTTTACTTTTTCTACCCGAGTTGGTCTATCTTGAATCTCAGCCAGAAGTAAGTAATTGAAATCTACCAGGCTGAATGCCATGAAGTAGTCAGTCATGAAAGAAGAGTCCCTGTTCTCCTCTCAATTTCCCAGCATGTTGGAATATTATCACATGCCATGCTCAGATGTCAGACCATGTTGAACATCTGATATTACGAGCACTATTGCAGCAGGCAAGGAACATGTGGCTCCCCAGCTGTTGCTGCACTATAACCCCCAGCATGCTCTACGAGCCCCTTTAGACTATGGCCATTCTTTAATCTGGTATTTAAAACATTTGGTCATTTTATTTATTGTATTTTGGTGTGAATAGATTACTGTGTATTATAATGAATGTGATAGATTGTAACCTCATTTTAGCATGCTTTATTTGACAAGTACTTCAGTGGCAAACGCAGGATTTATAGAGGGGGGTTTCCAAATGCTTGATTTTGAGTGAGTGTGGCCAGTCGATGAAGAGGGCATAATTACCACTTATCCAGCTTTAATATGCGTCATACAAAGTGTATTGTGTGTCATAATTCCAGCATATACAGGACCAGAGATCACAGTAAGCCATTAGATGCAGCAGTAGGGCCATCCTGCCTGAGCTGAATGTTTTTATTTTAGATGTGAGCACCATTCCAGGGCATGGGAGCAAGTCTGGGAGTCTAGGGGAGCAGCAGAAGAACCTAGCAGTGCCCTGGACATATATGTACATATTGGGCTCTATAGCAGTACATCCCTAATACCCCTTTTCCACCTAAATTCCGGGTCTGACCCAGAGTTGGAACAAAGTTCCTATCCGGATCAGACCCGGAAATTTGCCGGCGCTGACTCGGGATATTCCCGAGTCAGCGCCGCTCACACCGCAGTCGGGTCTGCATAGACCCGGCTTTTGCGGAGTGAAAGTGGACACTGGGAGATGACGTCATCTCCAAGCGCCACTGAAGCCGGACCAAACGGCCGGCTAGCAGCGCACTCCAGGTTTTCTTGACCCGGAGTGCGCTGTTCCCATAGCAGGGTTTCACGGGCTACGCCCGTGTTAAACCCTGCTAGTTACCTGGGTTGGATTGCCGGGTCACTCGACCCGGCGATCCAACCCTCTGCCCTTTTACACCAGGGAGCTGCCTGGGTTAACCCTTCAAAAACCCGGGTTTTAGCTCCGATGTAAAAGGGGTATTACAGTGCATGTTTGCCAAATCCCCTAATTGGTGCACAGGTTATTTATTACTGGCTGATACATTGTAAAAGATCCACAGGTGGTGCTAATTATTTCATTAATGATACTGAGAAGAACCTGCAACACTAGTAAAATTCTATTATATTACTATTTCTATTGTGGTCATGATGTGGGCTGGGGAGGGGGGTTTCCAGGCAGACGGAAACCCCCCTGTGTTTGCCCCAAGTACTCATCTAATACGCATTTACCAGGGTCTGATATTGAGTTGGATTTGTGCCTTTGAGCGTATAGTAAAATATGCAAATTGGTTGCACACATATGCACACATGTAGATTGTGAATCTGACACTTGTGCCTGCTTGGGACTAGACTGGCTGGATGGGGGGGTGGATGGTTGGGCTAACATACAAAAGGTCAAATACTGTAAGGATGTGTTCATGTAATATTGAACCTATGCAGACCTTCATAGAGATATACATATCCATTGCAGGTACCTGGGGGGAGCAGCACATAAATGTTGCTGCTGATGATGAAGGTCATCAGCACCACTTCCGATTGGCTGATTACAAAGTAATTGCTGAAGATGATAGGTGCTTTGTTCATGCATATATTATATTATTTTATAGTGTATGCTAGCAAGGTTTTTCGTTTGTATACAAGAGGAAGAATAATAGATGCTGCATTGCAATTTTTTTTAAAAAACATCTTATTTCGATAATAAAAAAATGTTTAAAAAATTGAGTGTAAGTGCCTCCTATTTATAT